>CM060170.1:22404805-23681889 GCA_020352615.2 Yoshiicerus persimilis | reverse complement strand
ATTTTTATAGTGAATAGTAGTTTTTCGTCAGTAATCAAATATAATGAAACACACGAATCTCATATTTTTGCAGAGATCATTTTACTACTTTTAAATTAGTCAAATATGTAAAAAATAAAGCAAGGATAAACTTGTATTGAAAATTGTTTTATTTTTGTAAGCTGTGAAGACGAATGTAAGGAAATACGCGTTACATGAATTGATTAGCATATTTTAGTACGTTTCTGTTTAGAAAACTACTTTGTAGCTGTGTGGAAGGTTGTTTTCATTTAGAAAATAAATTACCCAATCCATTTCATATAGATATCATGTCAGACAGCGTGCAGCAGCACTACAAATTAGTTCTGTCTGTTGCATCACATACTAATGTAGCACAGTTAAGTAACCAGAGAGACAATAGGGCATTTATGTAACAATATATCTTGCTAAAGAATAGCATTTCCCGTGATAGATTATAAAAGATAGAGCAGTGGACATAATATTCTAGATTTTCAGTAATTTATATTGGCATTTTCATACTGTGAAGTAATAGTGCATCGCGTAATATTGAATACTCTATTGTATGATTGAAAATGAGCCATGGAAATGAAAGTCCCCATGGAGAGTGATAGTCCGTTTCTTATTTCACAGCGCACGGAGGTGAATTTGTCCATTGGGAACGAACCTGTCAAAAAAGTGGATTTCAATATGCCACTTTGTGATTAATACTTGGCTTAGGTAATATTCCTAATGTAATATGATCCAGGTAAAATTTATTACACGGAGAGAAATAAAAAGTCATCATAATATTATCAACGAGCCAGCTAACTTTTCACAGTGAAGTAATCACGTAAACGTCTCTGGGGATGTGACTCTACTCCGACTCACGTCACATTTCATCCCTATTATTAATACATAATTCCAGGGAATTATGTATGTATGTGTAAGGGGAGAACTCAACTTACACTGTTACTCACACAGTCATGATGTTTATAGCAGACATAACTACTCTAATTCAATTTTCTCTCATCTATGCTGGAAAAAAATGTTAAAAAAATTTGTATTAAAAATAATTTGTGTTGTAGACTGAGTACTCTGTAAAATACAATTTATTTACTACACTGACCTGCAGATTTGCTATTGCGTAAGCAGAGTGAGCAAAGAACTGTCCAGCGAGAAAACATATTTACACGCGTTTTACACGCGCACATAAATATTTTGTAAATGTTAGCGTGTAATAATAGTAATGAAATGCAAGTAGGCAGCTATGAACATAAAAAAGAAGTCTTGTAAATTCTTTTGAAGAAGTGAATACATTAAGCGTACTCGCACAAAACATTTATCTGCATGCACATCTAATGCTTTGGCGGTGTATTAAGGTTACATAATAGTGGCATAGGATAAAAATAATAATATTATATTTCTGGTCCAATTTGGAGAATGTTATTTTAACAAATGTACTAAATAACTGTGCTTGTGCCATACATGCAGAGGTACAAGTGTGTGGCTTTGATAAATAAGATAATGCACTCTTTGTTTGCTACACATTCAAATTAGAGAGTAAGGTAGGAAAGGAGATAACTAAAAGTATACATCTGTAGTTGTGTGTGAGTATCCAAAGGTGTATTTATATTCATGCAACAGAGAAGTAGAACCAACAGATTGTGAGAAAAGTTTCCATTGTACTGCAATTTCCCTAATTCAGTGTAAACATTTCCAAGAGAATAACAAATGTCGGTTTATGTCTCTCCGTCTTTGTTGACCACTCACCTCATGTATTTCCCTACATTCGTCCTTGTTTTCTCACCTGAACTTGTTGAAAAGTTAATAATTTCCATTGTTTAAGGTGCCAGGTAGCAAATATCGAGAGCAATACTAATAAGCATCGTGCAGAAGATTATAGACAACTGTAGGCGGAGGTAGCGACTGGTGGCTTGACTTCGCTTGGCAAACACACACCACTTTTGGCATGACAGCAGATGCTTACTTATCGACAGTCAGACTTCGGCAATTCTCTCTTTCCTACCGATTTACCATTGCTCAGTACATTTTATTGTTCAGTAAAATAAACCTTCTCTTGTGGAATAGAAGTAGAGCTTTACACACTTGAGAGAACGCTCAGAAATATCTGTCAGTCGGTGTAACTACAGTTAATTCATAATTTACGTCTAGCCACACAAGAAATTTTAGTGCAGGGTACACGTAAAAGTTTGCAGAGGCATTTCTTTACATCACATTTACTATTTTATTAGTATTTACATGTAATAGCAGGAATGGACACTATTAATAAAAAATTTCTGTACAGAAAACATATTGAAATCAAACGCTATACAAAGAAAATGAGGATCGAAGCCAAGAAATGTGGGCGTGACGAGAAATAAAATTCATATTCGACTTAAGTCAATGCTAACTGAATAACTGACTGCTGAGAGGCTTTGGAATGGAGAACACCAGTATTGCAAAGGTGCAAAAGAAATGCATTATAGGGAAATTGTGTGTTCCATGTCGACTACGTAGGTACTAGGCACTTACTTATTTACATGCATGGGTGGGTTGTTTTCAGTTTGCAGTGCATGTGTTGTTGTAGGCTGCAGTGGAGTTGTAGAGGGAAGATAATAATGTAAGAATAGGTTGGACAGAGTCGCATGAACTGTACTGTTGTCCTAATGTGTGTACTTACTGATTGTGAGTATTCGCGTGTGTCCTAAGCACAGGCTACGAGTTCTTTCCATGAAGAAAAAGGAAACATCAAGTGTTGCCATCATTAGTGCCAATTTGCAGCCGTAAAATAGCGGAAACACCTCGCTGCCTATGTATTTTCACCATGTCCTGCTCCGCACTCTCCTCATGCAGCAGTGCTTCACAGTGTCATTGCAATCTCACTTTTTGCCTTCTAATTTACACGCAACACCACAGACAACTGCACTACAACCTTATGACTACAAAAATGGTGCACTTCCAGCAGTCCAAAACCTCCAGACCTCCGCCAACCAACCAGGCAGACTGACAGACCATCAAATAAATCCACACGGGTGTTTGCTTCTTTGTTTCCTATGTAGTCTAGGTGTTGTAACAACTCCGTTAGCACACTAATAAGTAAATACTCCGCTCCGGCTCCATCAGCATTTCTCATTTCGTCCTAACAGCACAATTACCCAGAGATTTATTAGTGCCAAACATTCAATTCCCAACTAAATTCACAGACTTCCTCTCCATACTTTCAATCCTGCGATTCTATCAGTCATTTCAGTTCACTGACGAGTTCGCTTTCTCTCCTGCTCTTTCCAAGGGTAGCAAAACACCCGGTTTACTTAAAACCATCCTTTATCTTCCACTTTGACCCAAATCTAAATTACGAATTACGACCACAATATACCAATGTATGTCACAAACTACCTGTGAAAGGATAGGTTTGTTAAAAAATATTGAAGACGTAGAACAATTTCAGGTCATGCAAAATTGAACGTCTGCCGTTAGATATAATATTTGTATTTAGATACTTTAATTGCCGGTTCAATATTGTCCATGTGGTACTGAATCTTTAAAATACGGAATGCTAAACCTTGTGTTTACGTTGAGTATAGACTACGGTTTATTAAGCAAACAAAACTTCTTACACTACAATTTAGATGAAATACCTATTGAAAATTGCATAACCTTCTCAACTAAATTCATTTACACTTAATCGGTCGCTGGCATTAAATTCAGCCACTACTCACTCCTTCTTCTCCTTTATTAGTGTTACTAACAAGTTCGGTGTAAGTCTATGCTATCGCATGTCACATTCCTGCTAATCCAACGTTTGGTGACCAAATATATCACGACTAATTGTCAATAAAGTCAGCACAACGCTGTATGAGTGTATTATATGGGTACCGCCCTTCAGAACAGTCTCATGGACAATGTCCTTTGTTAATTCCTCTAGAACTCGGTACATTGTAGTATTATCGCCGGACAAAATAAATTCTATACAGTAATTTCCAGTAAATGCACTCATCACACCACAATTAGTCACTCAGATGACAATGGCTTTATGTATCAGCAAAATATTTCATACTAGTGCAACACAAATGAAATTATTAAATGAACTAGTGCGGTATTATTGTGAATATACGTAACATCAGCAGAATAGAGCAACTGGCAATTCGCATTTTTCCCACTTACACCTTACACGGTTGCACGACACTTTACAAGCATGCAACCATTTTTATGATACTACTTAATTACATATTGTGCGTGGTGATATTACAGAGTATTAGCATGTGTTTATTATCAATATGCATGTTACACAAAATTACCCCAAAAATTTCGTGGAAAATCCTAGTTCACGTAATTTATTAATTCAAAACAATGAAACCATGTGCTTAATTATGTTCCGCATTTTTCTAATCGCTTACAATATTACCAACGTTCATTTAAAAAATTTTAACTTCATTACAGACCGGATATTATATAATGAGCCCCTGAAAATTAGAAATCCAGCATGATCAATGAAGGCACACTCAAGCAATTAAGCAAAATGCTCCACAATGCTTATTTATTATTATCAGATATCCAATTCTAGGTCAAGTTTAACTTATCTGTATATAAACGACTCTTAATATTTTATTTTCTTTGTAAAGTTATACTAAATATTTACAATTTATTTCTAAAGGTTTCGCAAGATCGCAAGTTCAATACTGCACATTTCCGAATGAATAAAACAGGCCACTTAACACGTAGTAAACCTATTGGCTCACAGTTAATACCTACGCATACAATTAAAGAGACGGCTTTTACTGTACCTTATTCTCTGAAATGACCCATGTTATGTTTCAATGAATATTTTAGATTCATAAAAGAATGTTTTTACCTAAGTATGTAGGTTGGAAAGTTGTTATTGCATGGGATTAAAAATTTGGTTTGTTTGGGTGGAGATGAAGAAATGGTCATTTTAATGAATGTTAGTGGCTGAATTTTAACGATAAGCAAATAATATTAGAGTACGGCGACGGAAAGATGTTTCTTAAAAAGGATGACGATGAACATGAGGACGCGACGTGATGGTTGTTCTCAGTGTTTTGTGTGTATCTAACAGAGCAAGAAGTTATGGCGTTCTTTGGTGGTGGAATTGTATCCCATTTCCCACTCCCTTCAATACAATGAGTTTTTGGTAGAATAATTCATTCTATTCTTACTCGCATGTTTGCAGTCTTTCCCATTTACATTCGATCCACATGAGATCGTATTCATAGTGGAAACAACCAAAGGATAGCTAGTAGGTATCACTTCTTCAAATGTTTATGTAAATGTAAATATATTTACATATAAAAAACTTCCTGCTGATGTCTGTATGGAAATCTCAAAGCCCTCACATTATTTTCTCATGTTGTCTCTAACCTTTCGCAAACTATCTGTAATGTAATACAATGCTAGTAACAATACTTGTGTGGACATCGCACTGTTCAATGGAGTCATCAGTTCCTCCTTCTCTCAAGATCGCAGAACTATTCATGTAAGCAACCTATTAATACTTACTAATGGTAGCCCTGTTTTATCCACTTACCACCAATGTTAAGCTGATATA
This sequence comes from Yoshiicerus persimilis, assembly GCA_020352615.2. Taxonomy (NCBI): domain Eukaryota; kingdom Metazoa; phylum Arthropoda; class Collembola; order Entomobryomorpha; family Tomoceridae; genus Yoshiicerus; species Yoshiicerus persimilis. Next base: position 23,676,344 of record CM060170.1, on the reverse strand, counting down.
TAATAAATACATTTACAAAGATATTCAAATCACTTCCTCACAATTACGTCTTATGGTACTAATAAGTTGAATCTGAGTTACCTAGATCATAATGATATGCACTCGGTCCATTGTATATGTATTATCCTTGTTTGTCCCAATTTAATTTTATTGCACTTCATTTTCATTCACAATATGAATATTATGCATGTTCAGGTATTAAAATTGGCTATTGTTGAATGCCCAGCGTGTGCTGATTTTCGAAGGTCGTGGATATTGTTTGCAGTGCCATTGTATTTCTGTGAAGTATTTTTTAAGAAATTGCCATTAAGTCTGCTGAACTAGTTTCTCTGGCAGTGTAAATAGTTTTTAAATGGCATGACCATGTAACTTTGATTCATGCTGAGAATTTAAGTATAAGTGAAATGAAATTAAATGCCCATAAAATACCTATTGCTGTCATTATGCTAGGCGCCAACAGGTTCGTTTTCATTTCTGAAAGGTATGGTAAGCAGCGAACATAATACAGAAAATGTGTAACTCTGCATTATATTATTATAAGACACTTCACACTGTAAATATCTCCTGTAATTGATTGCTTATTTAGAAGTTCCTACCAATCTATAGCGTAAATGGGTTTGCAGCAAATGAAAATGGAAAATAGTTTGGTAACGCAGAATGCAATTTACAATAGTGACGTGCGAATTCCTTTTTACTTAAAAGAAACTGCCTTTACACTGAGTAAATGTTTTCCTGTATTAAAAAGATGGGCTTTGAAATCTAAAACTTTCAGTAACGTATAAAAAATAAACAAAACAAATTTTTGCTCATTTATTCATAATCTAATGGTAATAAATAACTTTGAAGAACTTGTTTTAAGAAATCAGTAAATAATAATCTTTGTTTCACCACCGTATTGAAAGGTAAACTGTTGGACCTCCTCATTACCGGTGATGACATCTTTAACTATTTAATGAACTCAAAATTAAGCGTCTACTACGCTTTGCACTTAAATATTAATAGTTTTGAAATATGCAAACTCTAATTGTGTTCTTCGTAGGAAGTTCAAAGATACTGCTTTATTAAAGCTAATTGGTTAAATTGTCGGCATGTACAAACATTATTGCAGGGAAGGCTACTGTTACCAATAATGCCAATACCAACATTATCAATCCATCTACTATGTTGCCGGACTCAGCAGAACGGAAACAACCGACTACCGATTGGTATTGCGTTGATGTATTACATTTACATACGATACCGAGGACAGATGTAAAATGCAAATATAGTAAACTTAATTTTGTATCCTGTTATTGTTCTAACGCGCATGAGTTTTCGATGTTCATGTAAATATCTGCAAAGGAAACTTTTCACGTGTTGATTTGATATAAGGAAAGAGCGATAAGTGTGATAGCTTACTATCGGCCACATAGTGAGATGGCGGAATGGGATTTAAAATTGGCCTTTGTGCTTGAACACAACAAAGACAACGGGGAAAGCGAATTGAGAATTGTAATGCATGGACGGGAGGCAATGAAAAGTTGTTTCGGGGCCTTTAATCTCCGTATTTGCAAAATGCATGTGGCAGAGTGCATTTCCATCCCCCTTCGGCCTGCACTTCCAGAGAGAAAGACATTATTTACTGCGTGTAACAATGCTGTTGCCCTTTTCTTAAATAGTGTGTGTGGAGTGAGTAAGTGTGGTTTGGCGATTGTCTTGAATGCACTTAATGTGTTGAATACGGGGTAGGAAGAAAGTCAGAGCGATCGAAAAGAGATAACTGCAAGTGGTTATTCCAAAGCCAATATCTAGACATTAAATCGATGACATTATTTCTATGTCTGCAATAAATCGGTCTATTGCGAGTAATATTTGTTATCGAGAAAGAATCTGCCCTCGAACCGCAAATGAGTGTATACCATATGCCTTATCTCCATCCCACAAATTCTCATTTTTCTTCTATTGTATTTGTAAGAGAGTTGCTGTACGAGATACTAAATGGAAAGGGCAGAGAAATCTTATTGTCACATTTTCCTCCTCAATTTCCAACTGAGTCAGGGTGGCTCTTCGTCGTTCATACTTCAATTCGTTCCAATCGTTCCCTTCAGCTACAAAATTACGCCGCATTGAAATTGCCCCTCTCCTGTGTAATGCATGCTTACCATATTTCACTGTCTTCTGAATTTCTCAACTTTTGCAAGGCTAATTCCGCACTTTTATCGCTACTTGTACACATTACGTAGCAATCTGAATACTAGAAGTGGTATTCCGCCTTCTACTCCATTTAAAAATTGCATTTCACGCTGTGCACTTAAAAGAAGCATGACGGCAAGGTTTTGCAAGAACGTTTAACCAATTTCATAAGAAAAATAAGCAGGAAAAATAGAAGAAGTTGTTTCTGTGTTCACAAGAATTGGTGCACTTCTGGGAGATTTTACTGGATTGCCACACGAATAATATCAATTAGATAATTGTTGAGATGTTGGTATGAAAGCAGTGCACCATGCACAATTCCCTGTGGATGAAAAGATACTCAGATGCATATTCCCTGTTCTGAGACCCCTGAAATTGTGTTAGAATCAGAAATATTTATGTGGAATGCAGTTGCAATATGTTGTGACAAGCTTGGTGGTATTTTTCTGACTTTTCATTGAATTCATTGGAAATATGTGGTTTGCGGTGGTTGGAATTAGAGTTAGACACATGATGTTATAACCGTGTGGAAAGATAAATACAAGCCACATTTTCAAAGTGCTGCTACGAAGACTGAATGCTGATTAAATGTACAAACGCGTTGCGAATGCTATTTTATGTTACATTACAAACCGTACTGTAACGGTGGTCATCACTTTTGCAGGGGTCAAACACTAAGGGGAAATAACAATTCGACTTGCTTTGTCGGTGCATTCCCAACGAGTTTCCCGCAATCTTTATGTCCAATTTCGTGAGTCCATGTCATCAATTCTTTGCGCTCTTTGCATTTGCATTCAACTTTAGTCACTAATCATTCTGATTCATATGGAAGAGTAGCCACAGGCACGAGAAAGTCAAATACCCATGGACTCAGAAATCCATCCCTCCCCTTACACCAAAATCGCCTACTTGTGTATTCAGTAGTCACAACCTAAAAAATATATGTGGGTCCTTACGTCAACAATAAAACCTCTCCAGGTTCCCTTCTCCAATACCTTTTCACCAAATCAAAGGACTATTTTTCATACCACACGCATATTTTACCCAATTTAGTATTAAATAATAGACATGATTTTTTACAAAATATGCATCCAATTAATACATACTTTTCTAATAGTGTTTTACACGATGGGGATTTTTGGAGAATTCTTTAATTTCTTTTAATTCTTGTTACGAAGATTTACTAAAATAATTTAGATAGTAAATTAAATATTAAGCTTATTAAAGCAATATTACCGATCTAAACAATTCTTTAACTATTACTATTATTGTATTTATTAATTCTATAAAACACTGATTGCATGTGGAGACGAATGAAGTCATTGGCTTTGCATCTGTAAACTGAATTATTAATTGTAATTGCTTAATTGTTCATTGTATTTAAACTGTGTAGGTAGGTGGTGATGCGATATGGGTAGAGACGGGAATTGCGTGGTGGGAGCAAAAAGAGCAAATGGTAGCAGTGAATGACAGGGTCAAGTAGACAATGGGAATGGATGAGAAAGAAACGGTTGAAACAATGCTGTTGGAGACACATATTTTGAGGAAAGAATCGGAAGGAAGGAGAGAAAAAGATCGAAATATAATTCGTGAGGAATAGAGTGCTTTTGCAAATGACAGGCGGTAGAAATGTTCTGTTAGGATTACGGTACATTGGTTTTTGGGATGGTGGATTACTGTTTTCTATGCTTAGCAAGGCAGGCAGTCCAGCTACAGACAGCATCAGTCAGTAATACTGAGAGTTAGGAGTGAAGATCAGCCCAGTGGAAAATTGGCCCTAATCTCTAACTTTGCGGTCGAAGGAACCTCGGAAAAAGTGCTCTTGGCTTTCCCGTATCAAAGATCCCTAAAACTTTGACTTCTTCCTCCAAAGCTCTTATAACACCGTATTGTTCAACATTAGGAAACAACAGTCTCCTCTACCTCATCTCACTACACAATGGAGATCATAGCAGATCAACTCATGTCTCTCTTCCTCCTCACCCAGACTACACCGAAACATGTCTCCACAAATTCGACTTCCCAACATTTCCAACCTCGTCCTTCTCCCACGACGCAGAATTGTCTTGTCATGTCAATGCAACACTATCTTAACTCTAAAGATTATAATGAAGTAGTAGTAACGGGGAATATGGTTCGAATATTAATAACTGGTATATGTGCACCAAAGTGCAAGGTAACAAATAATCTGTGTAAATCTTTGTAAAGCATATCATAGCATTTGCAGAGTGCAGGTGAATTAATTACCTCCAAGTTATCTGTAATTAATGATGATCATTAAGAATGGGTAGATAAAATTTACTAATTGTAGGTTTAGTTAAAGAGTTTGCAGTTAACATGTGCTTCTTCCTGATGTACTTTAGCGTAAAGTGATAAAGGAAAAGATTAAATGAATCTTATTTCTCAACACTTTTTAAATGGCTTTCTTTCCGTTGTGTTTTATGGAAGCATTCAGCCTGACACATGTACAGTTAAACTCTTAGAGAAAAATTGCACTTTCTTTGCCAAGAAACGAACAGCAGATATTTAAGCACAATAGCAACATGGCACTAAAATAAGACATAAAAGTAGCTGCCACTTGTTTATGCACTAGTGGATGCTGATTCTCTAATAACGGAGTATTTTCATTTGATTACTGAATATGTATAGCCAAAGAATAAAAGAATAAATATTCATGGGGATTGTTTATATAGAATTTTATACGAAATTGTGGACGCTCTCCAAGTTTCGTCTTCTATGCAGCGAGATAAGGATATGTGTACACTATTTATTGCCAACTGTGTGTAACCGCCATTCTGGTAAGTAGCAACGTAATGCCATGTACTAATTTAACAATCGTTCATAGTTCATACTTAATAATATTGTATATTATTAAGACCGGTGCTTTCATTATTACTGTGTAGGTATATTGTTATTCCTCCTAATGCACAAATTATTGCCAACTCATATTAATAATATACACAGAGTATCTTCGTACTGTGCTGTAAGAGAGTAGATTTATAGCGAAGACGTATCTGTAGCATTTCTAATAATACAGCTGTAATGGATGGCGAGGAAGTCGTCTGTGGCCTGGCGAGATCTGAGAATGAGATGCGATGTTTGGCAAAGAGGGAATGAAAGGTCAGCAGAAGATGGAACTAATTGGAAGTGTTCAAAGTTGGTGGGTCCATTGTCTCTTATGAGGAGGAGATAAGAAAGTTTGTGAAGATAGTGGAAGCGAGTGGAAATAGTGAGCGCATGAAATTTATTCTTATTCGGCAATGGAGAAGAAGATGCCAATCTGATTCGTGTCAATATTCCCAAGTTAGTCAGTAAACTGTGAGTAGTGACTGTGACTGACTGATTGTGAGTGAGGAGATGAAACTGAATAGTGCATGGGTGGGAGAGCTGCCAGCCCCTTTTCCCATCGATTTCGATTAATGAATTGAACTTTTCGCTTCGTCACATGTATGGAGCCAATAGCCGTAAAAACTTTTTATCGATAAAGTCGGAAGGTTTCCAGGAGCATAGTCAAGGCGACTCAATAGCAAAGGTATGATTGTTGTCAGGAGATTCACAAAATCGCTAGGCAGACTAGACACACTTTCATGGACAGCTATAACATTATTATTATTATTATAGACATACCTTACTTACGTATAAACCGTGGCAATCTCTGCTAGGTATATTTACCGTGAGCTAGGTGGCTGGAACGTAATATATATGTAAGTTTGCTACTTATGTCATAATGTAGAATATTCATTGCACAAAAGAAGATATTTATTTCTACCGTCACGTCAATTGAGGACTACTCGGTAACTTTTGATTCCTATTGGTACACAAACACACTATAGCATGAAATAAAATATACAATATAGAGTGAAGTAGCTAGGTGCTTGGACATGTATGTATATTGTAGTAGTATTGAAATAAATTAGTTGAAGGAGATGAGAGAGTTGGTGGAAATTGATAGGGCAAACCAAATGTAAATAAAAGGAAGGCATCTGAGGCATTACATAGAAAAGATTGAATGAGGAGATCCTTTGTTACTTTTAATGTAACTGTGTATAGTGTCATCCTATTCTTGACTTTGGCTAGTTGAAACTTTCCTTTGGTATGAATAAGAAAGACGACGAGCTATTGGTAAGTCTGGAGGAATTCTGGTGTGTGCAGTGCCTTATAGGAGGCAGTGGTGGAAATAAGCTATGACTGGGAAATAGTGAATGAGCGGGTAGTATGCATGTGCACTTACATTATATGATCGGAGAACATTTGAGTCTGGCTGGAAAAGGGTGCACATTGTGATCTGCTAAAATGAAGGCATAAATAAGAACACGAGTCATTGAATGTGCTTGGCAAATGCACGAAGATGAGGAAGAGAAGAAATATAAGGACGGTCTGGAGTTTTTGATGGCGAGTGTCGTAAGAACGTATGGGCACGGACGGCGCCTAGCAAGTGAACCTCGAGCGCCGACAGCGACACCAATAAAATTCTCAATCTTCCTTCTGCATAGGATATGAATGGATGTTGCATCCATAAAAGTGGTCGCTCTTTACTCCCGAAGTCCCGAGATCCATCCGGCCAAGCCAAAATAATACACACTATACACGGATATAGGAAACTTTCACTCATTGTCAGTTGAGTGTACAACATACACATTTTACTCGGTCTGCACGTTATAATACTGTGTGGTGTGTATGTAGGTACTGCTGTAAGTAATGCATGTTAGGTTACACTCTTGGAAATATTCGGTGAAATCACGTATAGCAGTTACTTTTACTTATTATATTATGGTAGATAAATATTTCGGTATGGGGATATAGATGGAATTACGTAATGGTCATAGTGGGGCATAGCGTAGTTGTAAGTATACTTTTAGCGATGTTTGTAGCCGTGCAGTGCTGACGGAGTCAAAGTCAGTGCCGCGTGTAATACTGATGACTTCATACTGCGACTAGTACACAAATCCAACCATCCGCTACATAAACGACTTGTAATTCACTGAAATATCTGCACTTAATGATTTGGAAAATTTGGCACTAATAAATTCCTTCTTGGCCGGCCTGAGCAGCTTAGACTTGTACGTACATAACAGAGACATGACATACTACTACGACATATACACAGTGCTATATAAATGCTCTTACACATTGCTGTGCACTATAAAGAATGATATCCTGCCTCCTTCATAGCAATCGTATTATTTCGGCCGGCTGAAGACATTTCTTTAATACCTCCATCCTTTTTGTTGTTCCATTATGCTTCCGAATTCGGACCAACTGCTGAGATACAAACCGAAAATGATGCCTGCTCCACAGAGTCACTTCCTCTACTTCAGTCCTCCTAAGTCGCTTCACGACAAAATACACTATAAGTAATCCACTACGTTCTAATATTATTGCTCCTACTCCGCGGACAACTTTCTGCATATCCCATAACCATCAGTCCCTATATTTATACAGCACAACTTGCTCTTTTCACTGTCCCACTCTAACAACTTGTAACTGTGGGGAATCTACAGTAAAACAGTAAATTTCGTCTTAACTGCACAATCACAATTTCTATTTGCTATATGCACTCTTTCAATCTCATCACACAGTGAGACAAATACATATCACAAGCACACACATATGTACACAAATTGCATTCATAACCTCGCCATTATGTCTTTCTTTTCTTTTCCAGTTATTGCTTACTCCGAGTGTGTAATGCTTCCTAGATACAGTTTATTGCTCTTTTTCTATCACTTCACTTGATGGAGCAACTCAAACCCAACCCTCCACGCACATCACTCTCCTTAGGCTTTCCATATACATACGCGATCACTTCCACAATTGGTGGCTCTTGTGATGAGGCTAATTAATGCCTTCTTCTCCTCCTAATAAAAATTAAAACTCAATGCCTACTCGATTACTCACCAGAAGTGCCACGTTAGGTACCATACTTATGCAGATATCTCATATCAAATCAACTACCTAATTACAGATACGCTTACACAAAACCAGCTTCTAGTTTGCCATCCACAATATCCCTGCAACTTTATCTCTACTAGCTTATTGTTATTATTATAGGTATACATAACCAGTATATCATGTCGAACTTCTCGTGCAGAGCAATTTCCCTTATTCTTCCCATACTAACAAAATAAACCATCATAACATGTGTACCACAACACTTATACTTCACTACAACTTATGTATAATGTGTCAAATTGTATGATAACAATGATAAGTATTTCTACATTACAGGTACAACTGCAGATAGGAACAAAATGCAAATGAAGTATATCTTCTTTAAGTAACTACTACTTTGGTTAAGGAAATAATTCTTTTCTATTTTGTATGCCAAGGCTTAGGTACGTATTTATACCACAATTCCGAACTATTATTGCATGGCTATGTACACCATACTTGTAGATAAAAGATAAGTGAGCCTCATAGCATGAATACATATGTAGCAGCATTAACTAAAGCAGTATTCTGAGGTTATTAGCATAAATAGGTAGACGTAAGGATCTAAGTATGCATAAGTAGCAGTTACTCCGTAACTAAGATAGCTCATTGTGGTTGCATGATGCAAAGCCTGAAAAATCGTGTGATAGCAACTAAATTATCTACCTACACCCACGCTGCACCTACCTACCACACTAAAGTTAGCTAACAAAATTCTGATAGTTACTTGAACCTTGAGTGAGTCTAGCAAATAGGAAATTTTATTTATCACACTCTCCACAGCCTCATTAGTGCAGAGTTAAAAATGAAAAGATTATATTTATAGTAAGTTTAATACTCTGCTTATCTAACTAAGTAGAACATTTGTAGCTGAAGACATGGAACTGAATGTGGAGGGACTGAAGCAGTCCTAATATATGGAAGTGCTGCAGAATATTATACGGTTATAGTTGCAGATGGTTTCAGTGACGTGAGTAAGTTGTGTGGGGTAGTGATGATGGGAATGGATTTACAAATAGTGAAACAATAGAGTTAGCAAGAGAGAAAAGAAGGCTCATTGAACATTCATGCTTTGGCCGTGCGAGGCAACTTAACTACATCTTGATAATATGATACTCCCTTGATAAGCCCTGTAATGTGAACTTGTGAAGACATTAGTTCCTTGTTCATTCGTAGCTAAATTCCTCCACTCAATTGCTCTGCTTCCAACGTATCTGTGTTCTTGATAGACCATCAGCTGCAGATGGCAAGCAGGAAATAATTATTGTTTTCTGTTATACACTTTAGGCAATGCAAACAAAACAGAACAGGGAAGGATGGAAGCCAGCGTAATCGATTTACATTCCATATTCTAATTACAATTTTTACCATTAACAAATAAACCGGAGAAATTATACGCAAACTGCAAGTTGCTGTGATACTTTGTAAGTGTCAGTGTGTGTGGCTTCCTCTCTTCGTCTAATTCTACACTGCGGTTTACAATGTAATATCATATATTACGTGCATACTCAGAGCATTTTATTAAATTATACTAGATATCTTATCGTTTGAACAAATGTACACGGCACAATAAAAAGTAGTCATGATTTATTTTTAAGATAAAATGTTTGCCATTGCTACCTATGCTTTTAAGGTATGATATACCATACCAGGTAATGAGCATCGCTACAAAAAGTGGGTACCAGCTAAACCGAAATTCTTGCAATTTAAATCAGAAAAACACGTTCCAGACTCAAATATGTTAATAGGAAGCATTTTTAAAGCTACGACTCATGTTTAATTAATTAGGATTTATTAAACACGCTATGCAGGAACGAAATGTTCCCGTAATTTTTGAATACCGAATGAAAAATGCAATGCATTTTAATGGAGTGGTGTGTCAAATTACTCTGTGACATTGTGAACTGATGGTCAGGTCAAAAACATCGTACACATATCATGAGGGAAGTATGACGATGATTTGCAGCATACTGGGACAACACTGTAATAAGTGAAATGTAGGAAATCATTACAACTCCCTTCCCAAAGTGGATTTCACTTTTATTTATGCACGTTGTACGGACTAAAAGTAGCAAGAGTGGTAAGTAGGTATATGATATGCATTTTGTCATGTTAGTTTATGCAAGGCTAATAAAACACGCAGTAAAAGGGCCAAAGCTATAGGAGGAAGACGAAAAGGTCTGGGTAGATGTGCATGAGATATAGGAGATGAAGAACAGGCAGAGACAGAACCCGGGCCGCATCAGGGTGATTCATTCCTACGAGATGAGATATTTGAATGCTCTACTGGTTTTCGAACTGAGAGCTTGCTATACTGCATTATTGCATAATATTCTGTATTGGTGAGATGCTTTGTTATTTTACTGACGATGAATTTTCGACATGCTCCACTCTCCTGTTCTCTGCCTGTCTGTACATTTACAATTCATAGGAAGAGTCAAGACGACATGCAAAATGCCAACCATTTATGAAAATGGGAAAAGTAGTAGGCTCATTTCATATTAAGCCATGCATGGAAAGCCGTGTCGATGGAGTGAAAAATCGTCTCTGATTTGAAAGAAGGCGATGAGGCGTTTGTGAATAAAATGACTTAGTACGGTACGCAACGGAGAACCACTTTTTCCCAACCAACCATTTGCTATTTTTGTTGTTTGGCTGTCGTCATCCTTGTAATAGAATTGGGTAAGGAATTCTGTTGCAAGTGTGCTTTAGCTTAACAGGCCCAACTCAATCTCAATGGCAGAGTTTATATTATTGATTAGCTGCTAATTCCACGTCAATTGTCCTTCCGACAGCTTACTGTCATAAGCCAAAGGAATTAAACTTGGATCGAGAAGTGTCAACCTCACAGACATTCACAGTGAAAGACCAATTCGCAAATCCAATTTATAAGACAGTAGTACCCGTCAAATCCCTACTTGATATGTAACGAGACAGAATATGAATTATAGTGTACACTGTCGACAACTTTGTAAAGCACATTACAATGCTCAGTCAGAACCAGTAATTCTATAATGTGCTGAAGACGAACCGCATATTGAATTTCGTCTGCAAATATCTAGAGAATAAGTCCCTCTCGTATATGATATTTAACTAAGAAAGAATGTATTCGTGTGATGTTTTTGGTCAATATACCTATCAGTATATATTACAAACATATAAGGAAGACAACAAATAAGAAAGTGATTGGGAGTGTGCTTTCCATCAGCTTTATCGTAAGACTTTTAGAGCAAAATGAAATCAATGAAAGCACAGTTGCTAAACTTTGGATGTTGGATGAAAATTTCATAGCGTAGCCAGTGTAACACCTTGGGCCATCACTTTGCGTGCCCACAGCATAGAAAACTCCCGGGACTACTGTGATAGGCATGTTCCTTCCTCAATAATACTCCTTCAGGGTTTCCTTTTTGGAATTTTCCAAATTTCTCTGCAATATGACAGCGTCGATAGTGTTAAATTGATACTATTTCTAATTACCTATATAATATAACATCTTAAAGAAAACATGCCTTTAATTATATCGCTATTAAAAATAGTTACCTTCATAACAATCAAAGTCAACTTCTTTAGAAATTAAACCTATGCAGCTTTTGTTCTACGCGGTTTTTAGAAAAGATATCTAAAAATGAAACAATTTATTTTAATAATTTTACATTACTTAACATTCTTTTTGATACTCTTTTTGTACAGTTTGTGGAAAGGAATTGCTCTTTGCTGTTTTCTAAAAAGCAACCCAGAATACTGTTTATCTGTTCCCTGCTAGCGAGTGTGAGTGGTGAGAGTGAGTAGTAGGCATCGCAGTAGGTACTGTACAGTACCTATATACATGAATGTCATCATTTTTGTGAGCAGGATGGAGTAGCCTTTTTTGTCATGAATTTTTCATGATATTGGCTCCTGATAATTCACTCTATTATCTGTCTGTTAGCACACACTTTGTACTAACTTCAAATGGATGCCCTTTCTCGTTATGTTGAAGTTACGTAGCAGTCCTACAAACTTATTTTCTCAATGCTTTCCCTGCAGAATGAATCTGTATGCATCTTAGTGGGTGTTTGTACTTTGTACATACAATTCTTATATCCTGTGAATTACATACTGTACTAAATCCGACGACATTCAACTTCAGTCTAAATATTTAGCTGTAAGCAGAAATACTTTTTCAATATTTTACAACTTAAATATTATTACATATTAGATATTGTACAACTCTTGCATAAAATGAGAAAATTTGATAGATTTGATAAATGCTAAATATTTGTCCGACATCAAGTTCAAAATTCATCAATATTATTTAATTGAAGTAATTTCAAAAGTGCATCCATGCACCAGGTTGAATTACATAAACATATAACTATATATTGAATTTTGATTTTTAATGTAAAACTATGGTTTTACGCCATCTCTTGAAATTCAAACACATCTGTGGAAAGAGTGTGATACATAAGATATTTTTTTTGTGTATTTCAATAAATTGCCTTGGTTCAAAAATATTTTTCAAAATTCACAAATTCTATAACTTAGCAAACTTTTCCTGCACAATCTAGAAAAGAAAAGTTACCCCTTTCACAGGACATTGTCTTCCTATTACGCATGCATACTATTGTATACTTTTTTTTTAATTTTGATAATATATATAATTATATATTATTTATATTGTATCTAGACAGTAGGTTGAACGATGTGGCTGCTGTACATTTTAACACATTCATCGATTGGAGCAAACTGAAATGTCAATTCTTTCCATTTTACTTTCTCTTCTTTTCCCATATGCATTCAAAATAGGTAGGCAAATATTACCATGTTCTACTAAGTTACTGTGTATTATGTAACGCACCAGTTCTCCTTGTATAGGAACACGTTAGTGCAAAGAAGTGAAATATATGTTGCAGTTATTATCACTACAAGCTCTTTAAGTGGATTACTTCATCTGGGGTTTGGGCACGTTTTTAGACAAAATATTCTTTACCTATATATGCTTTGATGGTATCTACTTTTGTTGGAGTTTACTAACTATTTACTAAAATAAAATCTCACTGCAGGTGTAGATTTGGTATTTACGTTTCATTCGTTATCAGAGTAAAATGTCAGTGAAGCGTAACTTTTGGGCGAGCCAAAGAGTTTAGATAAACCGAGGAATGCAGAGTTAATAACTTCATACACACGTAGCTCTGAGAAAGGTGCATTAAGGTTCCAGACAAGAGTGAAAATACACGTACAAGGTAAATATGCAGAGGACATTAAATTACGATAGCATGTAACATGATTCACACGAGTAGTGTTGTATAATAGAGCCAGAAATTCTAACTGGGTGCGTTAGTGTGATACTGGCAGCTAACTAAATTTTATATCTACCTTTATCTAATATAACTTACTGGTAAAAGTGCTTGGAATGCTCACCGAGTAAGTCAGGTGCACAGGCAATTCAGTCTACGGAGGGCAGGTCGATCATAGTTTCATTTTCTGATATCAAATGCTTGGCTCGGTGTTCGTCCGAGAAGGTGCGCAGTTTGCTACTCATTGTTAACGAACTTAAAAGTCATACCTCCGCTGCATCTATTTCTAACACTGTCACAGGCAGGAGGTTCCCGAAGTAGCCAGGCAGACGGAGTCCAGAGTAGAGCATTGGACTCAGAATGTAATCACCACACGGAAAATGACTTATAAATGAAATATGAGGCATCTGCCGATGTGTCCCTCTTAACACATTATCACATACTCATCATGCAAGCACCCACATCACGCGAAAACTGCCAAATTCGGTCTAATGCAAAAAGTGCACAAGGGAACGGAAGTAACCATTCTCCACAAATACTGCAACTGTTTACCATATGTTATTTTTCGTCACAACGGTTTTATTGAAAACCGATCCCTTATAAGTAATTAGCATTAGTGCTCATCATTTATGAATAAGTATACCAATGCCGATATGTTATGTAGTGTTGCAACAAACAGTTCAATGCTTTGAGTAGTTTCTCCGTTTCACGCTCATATACGACAAAAGTTTCTAGATAGTAATCGGGGTTATCTAAAATGATGGCAGATAATGACCGGCTTTAGTGTTTACTTGGAAATTATTTAAATTGTGCGGAAACCACTGTAAAAATACCGCTAAAGTTCGTTCAACAAAGTAATTTTGAAGCAAACTAAATAAGCAAAAAATGCATAGCTTAGGTAGTCCGGTATTTGTTGCTCAAATGAAGGTCGTTTCAATTTTTGCAAATGTTTTACCTTTATCTATTACAGTGTTAATGTAAATAATCTAATATTTAAAATGGCTTTTCTGTCATAATGCCTTTCTGATTATTTTGACTTGACTTTTAGAAATAAAAATATTTAACATTTTATTTTGGACTTCTACAGCGAGTTTCAGAAATAGCAACTCTAACTTACATATATAAAATAGTGACTCACTATTTCACTTATATATAAAATGGTGACATTTCTGTAACTCCCTATATGCACCAGAGCCTGTTGAAATAATAACAAGCACTTACCTATGCCCAATCAGCAACGGATGAGACACATGGCAATTAAGAGAGGTGGCGAACAATATGCTACTATGATAGGATACCTCAGGAGAATTACTTTCTGGTAGACTTAAGTAATGTTTTTGAGCAAAACCCCGTTTTCTTAATCAAAAACCCATTTGTTATTGTGTTTTTGCAAGGTGGAAATGAGGAACACATAGTCAGCTACTAAGGGAATTAACTGTTTATGCAGCAAAATATCATCATGTTTGATGAATATACTTGCAAACCATCACAGTCATTAAGAGGAGCGCAGCGAGCTCTTTATAACAATGAACGATCTGTCTGTCTGTGTGTGCGTGTGTGTGTGTGTGTGTGTGTTCGCGTTAACGCTGGGCACAGCAACCTACAGAGTTAGAGTTGGGAACAGTGACCCGCAGTGAAACACTCACCGCTCACCACGTGACTCTTTACTACATCTGTGTTGACGGGTTTATTGTGACTCAAAAAGGTAAGGATATCAGGTAATATACCTAGAATAGTACATTACATCTTTAGACAAAATACAAAAACACCCACAAAAACCCACGCCTGAATAACTTGTATTAAGCACCAAAGCTTGGCTAACTTGCTTTATTAAGCACCAGAGCCTGCATAATCAGTAGTATTAAGCACCAGAGTCTGGATAAAATTTTGGTATTGCATTAAGCACCAGAGTCCGGCTACAAATCCGGTAATGAATTAAGCACCAGAGTCCGCATAAAAATTTGGTTAAGTATTAAGCTCCAGAGTGTGGATAAAAATTTGGTTTAGCATTAAGCACCAGAGTCTGGATAAAAATTTGGTTAAGTATTAAGCAGCAGAGTCTGGATAAAAATTTGGTTAAGTATTAAGCACCAGAGTCTGGATAAAAATTTGGTTAAGTATTAAGCACCAGAGTCTGGATAAAAATTTGGTGTTGTATTAAGCACCAGAGTCTGGATAAAAATTTGGTGTTGTATTAAGCACCAGAGTCTGGATAAAAATTTGGTGTTGTATTAAGCACCAGAGTCTGGATAAAAATTTGGTGTTGTATTAAGCACCAGAGTCTGGATAAAAATTTGGTGTTGTATTAAGCACCAGAGTCTGGATAAAAATTTGGTGTTGTATTAAGCACCAGAGTCTGGATAAAAATTTGGTGTTGTATTAAGCACCAGAGTCTGGATAAAAATTTGGTGTTGTATTAAGCACCAGAGTCTGGATAAAAATTTGGTGTTGTATTAAGCACCAGAGTCTGGATAAAAATTTGGTGTTGTATTAAGCACCAGAGTCTGGATAAAAATTTGGTGTTGTATTAAGCACCAGAGTCTGGATAAAAATTTGGTGTTGTATTAAGCACCAGAGTCTGGATAAAAATTTGGTGTTGTATTAAGCACCAGAGTCTGGATAAAAATTTGGTGTTGTATTAAGCACCAGAGTCTGGATAAAAATTTGGTGTTGTATTAAGCACCAGAGTCTGGATAATAATTTGGTGTTGTATTAAGCACCAGAGTCTGGATAAAAATTTGGTGTTGTATTAAGTACCAGAGTCTGGATAAAAATTTGGTGTTGTATTAAGCACCAGAGTCTGGATAAAAATTTGGTGTTGTATTAAGCACCAGAGTCTGGATAAAAATTTGGTGTTGTATTAAGCACCAGGGTCTGGATAAAAATTTGGTGTTGTATTAAGCACCAGAGTCTGGATAAAAATTTGGTGTTGTATTAAGCACCAGAGTCTGGATAAAAATTTGGTGTTGTATTAAGCACCAGAGTCTGGATAAAAATTTGGTGTTGTATTAAGCACCAGAGTCTGGATAAAAATTTGGTGTTGTATTAAGCACCAGAGTCTGGATAAAAATTTGGTGTTGTATTAAACATCATCGTATGGATAAAAGTTAGGAGTCTCACTATAAGCACCTGAGGCTTGTAAGAATAATAAATCGGGTGGTGACGGTTTCTTATGTGGTCCTACTGCCCGGGTGACGTAATGATGATTTAGCTAACCTGTCTGCGTATCTCCAATCAGATAAGGATGCTAAATAAAAGGCAGATTAGGATTATGAACATGAACAGCAATATTTATATTCACACTTCAATTCAATAATCACCTACATATAATTAATTAACAATCCAATAAATGCTCACACACAATAATCAATTAATATCAAATAAGGAATAATAATACAAATGACAATAAACCTTACGATACAAATAAACCCAAAAGTATAGAATCCTGACAGGAACAAATACGAGATCATCAATCGCCTAATTAATAGCAGAAATCAGAAATACTTTAAGAAATACGAGAGGAAGAAAGATCTAATCAGCTCCACAGCTCTGCCCGCATGAGAATAGCGTCCTAAAAATGGCAGATCACTCTATATTACTAGAAACACAAGTCGCACTCGTAGTTGTCGGTTGAGTTCGTTGACTGTTCATTTCTTCTTGAGTTTTCTCACGGCGCACGCTCAACTCACCAACAATAATAAATGCCAATACACAATAATCAATTAATTATCAAATAAGGAATAATGATACAAATGACAATAAACCTTACGATACAAATAAACCCAAAATGATAGAATCCTGACAGGAACAAATACGAGATCATCAATCGCCTAATTAATTACAGAAATCAGAAATACTTTTAGAAATACGAGAGGAAGAAAGTTCTAGTATACTCCCAAGCTCTGACCGCACGAGAATAGCGTCCTAAAAATGGCAGATCACTCTATATTACTAGAAACACAAGTCGCACTCGTAGTTGTCGGTTGAGTTCGTTGACTGTTCATTTCTTCTTGAGTTTTCTCACGGCGCACGCTCAACAATCCTCCCCTAGGATTTCCCTTTTCCTTCACAGGCTGGATAAATATTTGGAGTCGCACTAAGCACCTGAGGCTGGATAAATATTTGAAGTCGCACTAAGCACCTGAGGCTAAATAAAAATGAGGTGTTGTATTAAGCACCAGAGTCTGGATAAAAATTTGGTTAAGTATTAAGCACCAGAGTCTGGATAAAAATTTGGTGTTGTATTAAGCACCAGAGTCTGGATAAAAATTTGGTGTTGTATTAAGCACCAGAGTCTGGATAAAAATTTGGTGTTGTATTAAGCACCAGAGTCTGGATAAAAATTTGGTGTTGTATTAAGCACCGGAGTCTGGATAAAAATTTGGTGTTGTATTAAGCACCGGAGTCTGGATAAAAATTTGGTGTTGTATTAAGCACCGGAGTCTGGATAATGATTTGGCGTTGTATGGAATACCAGAGTCTCGATAAAAATTTGGTGTTGTATTAAGCACCGGAGTCTGGATAAATATTTGGCGTTGTATGGAACACCAGAGTCTGGATAAAAATTTGGTGTTGTATTAAGCACCAGAGTCTGGATAAAAATTTGGTGTTGTATTAAACATCATCGTATGGATAAAAGTTAGGAGTCTCACTATAAGCACCTGAGGCTGGATAAATATTTGGAGTCGCACTAAGCACCTGAGGCTGGATAAATATTTGAAGTCCCACTAAGTACCTGAGGCTAAATAAAATTTAGGTGTCTTAATAATTGTTAGAGTCTGAATAAAAGTTAGGTGTCCTGTTAATTATTATAGGCTGGATAAAAATTGGATGTCATACTGATTTTTATATGCTGCATAACAATTAGGTGTCCTAATAATTAATAATTATTAAAGACGGAATAAAAATTGTAGAACAAAAAAAAATATGAAGTAAAATATGTAAAAATACCGGTTTAGCAAGAAGAATTTCACTCTTCTAAGGGAAATGGCTTGTGTAAGCAAACCAGAAGAGATAAAATGATGAATAATTGGGGTTTCAATGTGCTTTTTTCTCTTTCAATTGGTGTCAACAATTTTATGTACTCTTTACGGTTAGGCCGCTACCTAGGGCCACCTACATGGGCCGCTTTAAGGACGGACAATTCCGGCACTTGCCCGGGCCTCACAAAATTTAAGGGGCCTCAAAATTACAGACATACGTGAAATTCAAAAACTGATGTCCAAAATCTAGGAAAATTAAAGACAATTTGCTAAAATTGAAAAAAAATTTGCGCTTCGCGCATATATTATTAACATTTTATGTATTTTCTTAATGAAATCAACAACTGATGTTAATAATCAAGGAAAATTAAGAACATTTTGTTAAAATAGCCAAAAGTTTTGCGCTTCGCGCATATATTATTAACATTTTATGTATTTTCTTAATGAAATCAACAACTGATGTTAATAATCAAGGAAAATTAAGAACATTTTGTTAAAATAGCCAAAAGTTTTGCGCTTCGCGCATATATAATTAACATTTTATGTATTTTCTTAATGAAATCAACAACTGATGTTAATAATCAAGGAAAATTAAGAACATTTTGTTAAAATAGCCAAAAGTTTTGCGCTTCGCGCATATATAATTAACATTTTATGTATTTTCTTAATGAAATCAACAACTTATTGATGTTCAAAATCAAGGAAATTTAAGAACATTTTGTTAAAATAGCCAAAAATTTTGCGCTTCGCGCAGATAATATTCCTATTTTTTGTATATTTTTAGTGAATTCCAAAATACTGATGCCCAAAATCAAGGAAAATTAATGACAATTTGTTAAAATTGAAACAAATTTTGCGCTTCGCGCAGATATTATTAACCTTTTTGTGTAATTTTAGGAAAATCAAAAGCTGATGCTCGAGGTAAACGAAAACTAAGGACATTTTGATGCAATTGCAAAACATTTTGCGCTTTACGCAGATAATAATAAAGTTTCTTCTATATTTTACGCCATTCTGCCGGGGGCCTCACATTTCTAAGGCGGGCGCGGCCACCTTAGCCATGAAACCCTCCGTACTTCGAAATTCTGCTGACAACAGATATTTGATTGAGTTTACTACCGCATTGTCAGTTATAATAATATTAATATAGTCTTGGGATTAGTAATAAACTGTCCTTTTGTGGGGAAAAGGCATATGATACTTATATATACAGCGGAACGATTTCTGTATATAAAGAAATAGGATGCCTAATTTTCAGTTATGCACTATAAGTCATGATGGTATATAGGTATAATAAATCGCCAAAATAGGACTGACAAGTATTAAAAACTGGCTATTCGCAAGTATTTTTGTCGTAATTTCAGTGAAAATAGTACTAGATTGTACTCCTGGCAAAGTATATATTTAGTTTTATTTGCAGTTCACTGCATGGTATTTTAAGTCTTTTCCATGGGAAATGACCAAATGACTGTCATTTACTGAGATTTTTTAATAATAAGAGGTCTGTTCAATTTTTTATTTGTAAAGTCATTTTAAGTGCGAACTTAATTCTATTCATTCATGACAACAGTTTTTGTAGTGGCCCATATAAATTAATTATTGGCAATAGCCAGCGGTTTTGACAGATGAGGCCCAAGTTTTTGTTTAAATAACATCTGTGAAGTGACAGCGTCAAACTACACACTGCGATTACGAAAGGATTGCAATAGTTTGGCTCTCGCAGGAAAATTGTACATTCAAAATACATGTGTTTATGATATGGAGACAATGATAGGAGCCGATAGAACAATTTCCCACTCAATTGAATTTTGACATTCTGGTTCACGAGAGTAGAAATCATTGTAAAAATTGACTGAAATACACTCAGAAAGCAACGAAAATATATAATGTTTTTCATTAGTTCACCTGACGTGACAGTACTTACTAAAGTTTGATTTGTGATTTTAAATTTTCGGATTTTCTTTGTGCTCATTCATATCCAATACTTCTAATCTTGTGGACAAATATTTCAACAGACAATTGCTACGTAAAACAAGAAACGTAATTTATCAATACTTATTGTTGGTAATTTGTCATTCTACTCATGTCATAATACTTATTATTTATATTTTATCATTCTGCTTATTATTGGTAATTTGTTAATCAACCGTTAGTAAAGTGTTAATAGTGTTATTCTACAGTTCCTTTGTGGTATCTTTTGTTTATATTTTACTGACTTCCAAAATAAATTTTTACAATAAAATAAAAGCTTTATTATCCTCATTATTTTTTTACAGGTTCCCAATATAGTCCACCGTCACAATGAGTAATTCTGAAAAGGTCGGGTTAGCAGCAATCTCCAAATCACAACAAGGTTCCATAAAACCGATGTGCAAGATTGGTGGAGTTGACGTGCTCTTCCCTATGACTCCTTATCCATCCCAAGTGGGATGCATGAATATGGTAATCTTAGTTAATAATGTATTTAAAATAATTTTGCGCTTTTCGTAAATGAAAAACGGGTATATCCAGTGGAGACTGTATTATAACTAATTCTATATTTTCCATATTTCCAAGTCGTTATGAAAAAGTGACATCAAAGCTATGTACTTCTCATTTGGGGCATAGTATTCATATTTGATCCACCATCCAATAAGTCGTAATTTAGCTTTAAAATATTTTAAAACATAAACGCAGTTTTATTCAAATAACAATATTGTAAAAAATAATTGACACATTTCGTAAGGTGAATTGCATCCTACTGAAAACGCAGAACACATTTTAGTAAACTAACTTACACAGGGCAGTGTAATAAATATAATGAGGACAAATGTTGTTTATTTGACAGCTGATTCAAGGACTAAAGAGAGGACACAATTGTCTTTTGGAGAGTCCAACAGGATCCGGAAAAACCCTTGCCATGCTGTCTGCTGCTTTAGCTTGGCAGCGCCAAGCTGCAGGTATGATGACTTGCTGATTAATATTACTAATAAAACACAACACAATACTTAGATAGAGTACAAGTGATTTTGGGTTCTGCTTTTACGTGAAATTTAAAGGCATGACATATCACCGTACTGTTAAATTATCATCTACGCATTTCATTAAGTTGCATCCATTTGATCTTCGTGTGATAGTGTGTTTGTTGTCATTATTATACACGAGTTGGAGTTATTCGCTTTGAAGTCACAAGATGTAAGGTTGTAAATAGTAAACTCAAGATTTTCTTTTATAACAAAGAGTTCTTACGTTGCCCAAACATTTTAGAGCAGGAGCAGGAGCAGTGGTCCATCAAATATGTATGAATAATTGAAACCTCTAAACACATAATTTCTGTCACAATCACTGCAGCCATGGTCTGGGTCTTGTGATACTCTCAAAAGTATATTTTTTGAAATACGAATTATCAAATAGCTTAAAAATCTTCCTGAGCAAGCCGAATACTATATTGGACCTGCCTATACTATTTCAGCACAGAAATACAATATTTACAGCGACTTTTTTTAACCAATTTCAAAGGAATTTAAGTTATAAATTTGGGAAAATTTGCAATGACTCTACTAGTTACTTGGAGATAACTAGTAGTAGTACCTACTGCATTTGCATTTCTATGTTTTCAAGTCGTACTTCTACGCACTCTAAAATCAATTGCGATTTAAATCAAATATTTCAATCCTGATCGGCTGATCGATGTGAATTAATATCTTGGGATAAATAAGTAACAGATAGGACTAATATTGTCATATTGTGGAGAAAATATAATATATATATATATAGGCAAGTTGTATCAATATTAAATCTTGCCCACATTTATTAGGATGAGGAGAGCTAGTTGCTTGACGAGATTACAACTGCTTCATAAAAGTTTTCTAGTTTTTTCTCAAGATCCTCTTCTTCAAACGAATGCGACACTTACTTGTGTCTCTGGGTCGTCCCATTCCAGAACGCAGAGACCGTGTTCTTTACGACAGTCACAATTACACACCTTTCGTCAAAGTTTTTAAGATTGTCATGTAAATTCCGTTCAAAAAGTCTTTCCGCCAAGAATTGCGATGACAATTTACTAATGCATTTAATTCTCATTGATCATGAGGTTACTTTTTCCTGTCTTCAAACATTAATAGAAATTCAAGGAGTCACAATGCCTTCACTCAGGACTTCGGTATTACATAATGCTAAATACAATTTTGTGGTAGCAAAATTGATAAATAAAAACGTTTGTTCTAAATACTGTGAAACACATTATTGCAGCCTTCAGGCGAAGAATTCCCCACTGCCCTCGCGAGAAACTGGAAATTATAAACGCTTTCCGACACAACCCTTACCTTGTTTTTCTACACATTGTTGACATGCCATTCTTTTATAGCTGCACCGAAAGTTTCCTATCGTACTTGTATATCTTGAATACACATCACTCTGCCATGATGTGACCTGTGATATAAGGTATACTCAGATACTCGTCATTCCATAGATTTGACTTCTTAGTTTTAATTAGGTAGTTATACGTCCCCATATTATTACTATGACGAATTTTTGTTCGTTAACATTCACTTTCCAAATAGAGCAATTTAAGAAAGATATTGCTGCAGAACCACTATTTGCGAAATACATCCACTTAAATAGGTACTAGGTACTATAGGTACCTAACTAATACTAAACGAAAACTAAATGCTTGTATCTGCTGTAGTCCAGCAGGTACAAGCTAATGCAATATTATTATTGTACATAGTGCAATTGTCGTACTAAACACACAGTTGATTTGGACGACTGTTATCACAACATCACGAGTGAATATTTGTTGGTCTCTTGCAAGGTGGATGTCTTTCTAGAAATACTGAGAAGATAAGGATGCTAAACAAGCAGACATTAAGGTTTTATTTATTACGGAAAAACAAAGGGCCGCGCTAAAAAATGACGATGAAATACCATGATATGCAAATTCGGTATATTAGTGGATATCCATTGAAAAGCCATAAATGATTAATATTATTTCATCTTGCAAAGTATATAATCTTAGCAATTGCAATATCTAGTATCAGGTAGTTTGGTAAATTATAGACACCTTTTGAATCGTTGTGAAGTCTGAAAACTCTTGTACGGAGTCAAGGGCATGGACTTCCTTTCAAGTCCCGGGAGTATTGTGCTTAGACAGAACAGATTATACCTTATAGTTTATTAGAGAATGATGAATAGGGCAACTTTGACTATTATCATTATGGAAGTGTCACTCTTACGCACAGACTCATACTTATAATATGCAATGTTACTGCTTAACTATATTAGTAACAGTAAGTATTTCACAATACATTTCACCAGATTGTTTATATGGATAGTATTACCGTAATAAGAAGCCATGAATAAGAATATTTAGAGCATTTTACCTCATGAGTTACTTTATCTCTTTTCGTTTGGTTTGATTTTGTTTTACATTTTCCAAATTTCTTGTGTTATGTGCGAATCTAAAAATACACGTTATCATCATTTTTCAACTGCAAGGGGACTCCGAATAACATTCTGGCAGAGCTCAGAAAAACCCTTTTACCTTACAAAATGAATACCGATTTCACGGTAGTTGAGATAAGAACAATGGTTTTTGTGAAACAGTCCTTTGTTAGGTTTTGGATACGTTTTAAGTGATTATCATAGGTAGTTACATTGTATTTATGACTGAAGGTATCTTTGTCCAAAAAATGCGGTATAATAAAAGGTTTAATGAAAACTTTAGTGCATTGTATAAACTGAAGGTAAGATATTATTAATGGAGATTTCAGGGGTGAGCGTTATACATTAGTTATTTGCACTTATAAACAATTTGTTAGATATTAGTAAATAAAGCATTGAGAGAGTGCAAATCTGCAGAATATTACGTTTCCTGCATTGTGTAGATCATTATTTAATTTTGTTTTAACGAAGCAGTGGTATAAATAATAGGACTTCTTTCTGATTTAGCGTACAATTAGTTAAGGTTTGTTGGGAAGACAATATTATGTGTCCATGTCAATAAAGATTTTGTTGATGTGTATTTGTCCATTAGTCGTATCATAGTCAAGTGGCGGGCGGACAGTTTAAGTGCTCTAATGGTCTCGGAGACAGCGGTGTTCGATAAAAGAGATCTGGCAAGTTCTAATTGTTTCGATACTACTGTACCTGCTACCTACCACGCCGGTTGTGTGTGGTGCTACATAAGCGTCGTTTACTCTTTGTTTTCCTTTCCGACCGATTGAGAGCTTAATAATTGTCAACCTTTGTTGAACTAATAGATAATGGTCATCTTAAAGGAAACCATAATAATGCATATACAGCAATATTTCATTTAAATGCCTTGAGTCATGCTTCCACCACCGAGGTTAGCTTTTACTACTCTGATCTAACTGAACCTACTTCATGTACCTAGACACTGATGGATATATTATATCTACTCAAATAATATTAAATAGTTACCTTTAGCAAATAGAAGTGCATTTATTAGGATATGCCTGAGATAGAAATGTTTGAGTCGTATCACTTCACCACTGAATGTTTGCATGTATATGCTTGTACTGTCGCGTACTGCGTATCTCATACGTGTTGTTGCTTTATTGTGTTGCATTGCATGCATCGTAGAATAATGTTAGAACGTGGCAGGCAAGAGAGTCTTAGTAACTGATCGATGAGAAAAATGTTCTTCGAGGTTCTAGTATCTGTCGACCACACACAAAATAATTATTTTTTAGCTTATTATAAGGACTCAGGCTAGTAGTTACATAATAGTGCATGGACAGGATTCAGTAAACTGCTATGCGGATGCTACATTCACGACTACGTAGTACAACACTAAAGTAGTTTCACGATATGCATAATAGATTACAGAGAGACGAGAGAGATCAGATGAATTCGACAAGAAATAGAGTTATTTAATAATATATTTCGAATCAGGTTACCTAAACCTAAACAAAACGAATTCTGGAGATCGTGAATACGTAGTATGTTTTTCGGCAAATATATAAACCTCGAAATAACTTATTTTTTAGAATATTATATATCTATAATACTGGCTGAAAATTCAGGTCCATAATTTTAAATTGTAACACCTGGCAAAAATTGGAATTAATTACCCAAGAGTATTACTATCAGCGACTGTGAAAATTGTTAGTACACTTACATAATATTAAGTGTGTTGAAATTATTTACGTTTGGAAGCGGTTGACATTTTTGTAGGTTGAAGTTTATTTAATAATACATACTGCCAGTTCATTTGTGCATGTAACTATGTAGGCACTTATCTGTCTATGTTAGCACAGATGCTACACTCGCAGCTCGCAGGTACCTCGGGTACGTACACATAGCAGGTACCTTGACTGAAGTTGTGCCCATCTGAACAGAAATACAATGAAATCAATCGTTGAAGTAGAGATATGAGATGATAAGTGGTAAGGCTCATTTCATGATGCAAAGACAGCCTCACTACTCTTTGTTGTCTTTTTGACGGATGATGTGGTTGCTGAATTTTGTATAACTACTTGTGTCTTGTCATTCAAGTCAGACTATCCATTGCCATTGTATGGTAATGTGATGGAGAGTAGATGACTGTATGAATCTGTTCTTGGTGTCTCTTTTCAGTAGCTTTCACACGCTTGTTCTGAAGAAAAAAGCTTTCGATCCTTGTCACCTTGTCTCATCAAATCCAGTCAACAGCAAGATGCTGACATTTTGACTCATCTTCCACAGAGTTTTTTAGCTTGTTGTGACGATAGTAAAATTCTATTTGCTCAAGCCATGAATTGTAGTTGTGTGCCAGGTACTTTGTAAAGCAGTTCGTTTAAAATTGAAATGATCATGGAATGGAATCCAAGATTATGCGATATTTAAAATAACTACTCCATTAGTTAGATTAAATGAGCGAATAGCTACAGATATTTAAGAGAAAACTCCCTCTGGTGAACACCAGCTATGGTAATGGAGACACTTATTGGTTGTAGCCAATTAGAAATACAAATTAGGTATGGCATACCACATTAACTGTTCTAACAATGCAGAAATTCTTTTAAAATAACCTTTGAATTTTACAATTTTAAGTGATGACAATATTTATATAGATTTTTAGTCTGCGTCTTCTTAGGGGTCTTTAAATGTCCTGATCAGTATAGTTTCTAAAGATTAGTCAATAAATGATATAAAAAAACTTTTTTATTGTTCTGTGAGCAATTTGTGGTGCCTGTTAACAAAAAATTAATCCTTTCCACTGAATATTTTGGTGTACATTTGCATTAGTTATTCTACCTGTAATAACTGAAACTATACAACAGTTATAAAAGCACTACTGAAATTTTAAAATTGTTAAAATACATTACTTGTAATACAGTATACCTGAAATTTTCAATGATTTTTCCCAAGATTGTTTCGATGCCAAGTCAATGATATAATGATGAATTTTTGCTGGCAGTATTATTAAGTTAATAGTAAAACTATCTACATAATGCAATACACTTGAGCTGTCAGTGTAGGACGACGAAGTGAACTAACATTTCCAGAACACATTTTGTAAAGGTGTTCAACTCTGGACTATGATGCTTTCTTTCCACAATCCTTTTGAATAGCAAACACAATAAGCAATAGCAGTATTGAGTGGAGTTTATACTTTGTAATAGGTATCCTCTAAACATCAACTGCAATGCTTAACTTGAAATTGACAAAAGTATTCTCAACTCATCTAATGTTTTTCCTTTTCAAATATTGTGTTTAGTATACTTTTAAAATAGGAGCGCAAAAAAGATTTGTGGCTCCGATGTATATTTAAAAATGGCATATTTAGGAAGTTATCATTTATTGAACTACTGCACTTAGTAAAGAAATCTATGTTCCAGTTTTTAAAGTAGTCGTTCTTGCCATTATGAACATCAATCTAATAACACTACCTAACTAAACTGGTGGACAAAAATATTCAATCATTTGCTTTTTTGCTTACCTCTCTAACACAAATAATATCGTACTATGGTTGTAACGTTGGAAGGTAGTTTAATACAATACAAGTGGAGGTGAGTAATGTGAAATCCATGAAAACCAAAAGGAGCAAAGTAGCGTCAAACGAATTGAAGGACATTTACTGCCATCTGTGATAAGATGTACAAAGCATTCGTCGACTCCTTCTTTGTCCTGCAACAAAGAAATCACTTTTTCGCTTTCGGGGGAACGTAAGAAATATCATGCATCCCATCCAGTTGCTTATGAACGTTCTATTATTTCATTTTCCAATATTATAACAACATCCAGTTCTGTGGTTTCGGTTTGGTTTTAGTAATAAATCGTATAATACAATAATTTTTTTTATTATTATCTAAGCAATTCTGCCGATTAGATGATATATATAATAAAATATAAATCGAAATTATCCATGCAATTAAAGGCAATGACTAATGTCGATGGAAAGCCATTTTTTGTATTTCTATATTGATGTGAAATAAAGTAGTATTGAGTTTTTGAGGGGGAATTATTCTGCTTCTGAAGCATCATTTTGGTAGAAAATTTTGTTAAAAACAAATATGAGTATCTAGTCAATTGAACTTTTAAGTACATAAAAAAAATACTTGCAGTTTTCCCATTCACATTCCCATTCAGCAGAAATAAAAATGAATTTTGTCTTATTCGAATCACTTACTACAATTAACCACATATTTTGATGTGAAAATACGAATCAGTGGTTAAATGAAGATATAGCAGTATCACGTAATATGATGTTAAAATATACTGCTGCAAATTGCAGCTTCGTTTGTCAAAATAAAGTGTAATTAGTAAATTCAAAAAACCATGATATTTCATAACAAATTAAAATTCTTGAATCTCCGAACACTCCGAAGCATATTGAAGGGCTACTAACAATTGTTAACGTAAACATCATTTTTAATACAGGATTTAAAGTTCATATAGGGGTACTATCTATTGCAGTGGAAATAAACATGAACGATGCAGGTTTAGGTGTAGGTTTTACTGAACCTCATTGGTTTATCGAAAATTATGGATACAACGTGTATACATTTTGCCATTTTTACTTTATTGTAAGCATATCATGTTTTGCTCTCTTAAGTAATGTCATTTCTAGTAAATCATTTAAAAGACATACATCCGAAATATTAGGTATGTGATTGAAGGATTTCTGTAAACAGTTATAATAAAAAGTGCAATGGAGAACATTAGGTAATCCAAAATATGCTTTGGAGTTTTCAGCAAGATTTGCTAATTAAACCTATATTTATATTAAATTATATTTAAGCTTGGGAAGATTTATAATGTAATCCGTTGAACTATACATAGTTTGCATATGCGAATTATTATGTATTGCATTTACAGCTGAACGCTGAACGCCAATTTTTCGCTCGTCAAATGTCAATTTTTTTATAATAGTAATAATTCTTAATTAATTCTTATCCTCAAAATTGTTTTAATGCTTTCGCGTTCGTGCTTTTTAAATCCTTTATGGTTAAAAGTAACCTCACATTTTAATCATAGATTTCCAGATAACGTTAATTTGGAAAAGAAAATGTTTTTCTTTTCTTAGAATGACAAATTGACAATTATTTTCATATTTTCCATTTGTATTTCAGTTTTATTACATGTCTTCAAAGTATTGTTCAGACTAACTGTTTAAAAATATTTTGTTGACTCTTGTGTTAAATAAATAATATTCGATAAAACGGATTTCAATGTGAAATTTAAAAAAAATTTACTAGTGTTTTCAGAACACAAATTTTTTGTGTGCAGGTCCACCAGTTAGAGTTAAGTACAGACAGTACAGAGCAACCGAAGTAACTAGAATTGGCTTTATTGGTATTCCTAATCTAACAAGCTAAACTTAATATAGAAAAAAACTTTAGGTCAATATATTAGTAAAAGCATTTATTTCAATAATTTAAGCCAAATGGAGTGTATTCTAAAGTGAATTCACCAATCTATAAGATATCTAGACACCTATTTTATGGTAAAACTGTGGATGTGAATTAAGTGCACTACCCTCTATTATAGTGTTCACATAATATCTAGGAAGGAATCTCAGTCTGTCATACGCGTACAATTTCTGTCTGGTACAATTTCTGACCGGTTATCAGAGGTTTTTCTCAAAACTATATCACGGCTTATTTTGCATGTAGAATTTCTCCAATCTTCTGATTCCATATTAATTAAAAGGTTCTACAAGCCATATGTTTACTATAAGAGATTTCAAAACCCCTAACGCAAAAAAGTGAACCGGATTAATTTGACCTACCTTTAAAATTCAAAATTCAAAATCGTTTTCAAAAGTAATAATTAACGAAACTTCCTTAAATTCCGTATTTATGTCAATTGAATCGTTAGTTTTATTCAACAGGTTTTTGGTACTTAGTGGGAGAAATGTCAATTTTACAACAGAGTAATATGCCTCTAAAAGATATAATTTTAAATGTCAGCACTGTGTTAAAAGTCTTCCGATAAAGCATGGTGGGAAAGTTATTAAATAAGTATAATGTGTAAGTACGAACGCTTTCGCAGTGTGCACACAGTGAATACTACTTACTGATTATCATTAGTTACAAACCACTTTACTGAGCATGAGTAATAAAGCAAGAGAATTTTTATGGATGGTCATAATAAACTACTGCTGCTATGAAGACACATTAGGGCTATAAAGATGATATCCCTATTATAACGTTATAATGAAGTTTGGTTCATTCGTAAGATGTGGAGAGGAAGGCTAAGAGTAGAACAAAGGCTGTTCTCAAGCAGACTGATACTGCTGTGGATTTTGAAACTAAATGATTTGTTTTGTAACGCATCCTTTTGTTCATACTGGGCTTCTTTTGATGCCGTGGACTTGAACTGTATTTGTTGTTATGTAAAATAAAAGGTACGGACGGACGGATTGAATTTCTGTCCTGCTTATATGCTTAAGGGCACAGATACAGATGCTTTAGTTCAGGTAAGTCGGCTCATCTCAATTGGTTGCTTAGTCGATTATTTTTTCCTTCCGTGGATAGTAGTAGTTATGTAACTGGTTGAGTCAGTTTAAGAATTTTTCACTTTTCATGTCACGTTCTCTGTTTTGTGATAACATAGCGAAACATCAGAATCGTCATTATAAGTACAATTCATTTAGATAAAAAGTTACTTATCGTCATCCACGGTGTTTGTGAATGTCTTTATGTGCTCTTGGTATGCTATAATCTTCAAAGGTACAGAACATGTCGGTGAAGTAATTTTCCGCGTTTATAATGTTTGTAAAACAAAAATTTGATTGATTAAGTGAATATGTGAGTGATTTTATGGTGAATACATTTCTTCTGTTCATATATACATTTGACTGTCAAAATGAGTAATTGTGGACGAGTTCAAACGCTCCGTAAAGTGAACTGATTGCGTGGATTTGAAATAGAGTGTTTATATCTGTAGATTCTGGTTTTTGTGCTAGACTGCGAACAATTGTTTACAAAGGCATCAATGCGAGGATTGCGTTTCTATCTGAAAGTTGAAATAAAAGTTGAGTGGAGGGACAGAGTGGTAGATTGCTTTTAATCTTGAGAAAAGTGAAGAAGTCCACTGGTTCTTCTTTTGTAAAACAGTGAACCTAACTGCTGCATTTAGTGGGAGCGATGAATATGTGTATTACTAACGTCTAAAATGGGATTGTAGATTTGTTGGATTGTTTTATGATACCTTTTTCGAGCTTAGGTATCATGGCGTTGAATCAATAAAGAAGTCGGGCGTCGTGAAAAACACATAAGGGCGTGAGATCGGAGGCGTCTGTGGTGTCCGGGTCATCCATTGGTTCGCACCATATCTTTCCCCGAAAATCCCGCATGGCGGGCATCTCTATGCTCCATGCGCCACTTGCTTTCTAATCCGTCACTCACATCTCTTCTCTATATTCTCCCCTAACTAAGCTCTTCTTTTCACTTTTCTGTTTAGTGATACGAACGACAATCAATAGTGATTTTGTGTCAATGGTCAGATGTACAAACATAATGATGTAGGTACATTTAACTCCAGTATTTTCCCAATACTCGCCAGACAGCAGTTTCAGACTAATTTGACAATTGTAATTGGTGGTGTTCAGAGCAATTAGTCAGTCTGTGTCAATGGCATTTTTCGTAAGTCATTAAATAACCATTTAATAATACGGAATGCTAGGAAGACAGATATAACTATATTGTCTATTATTTGGGTATGAATTATTTCTTCCTTAATAATAACCAATCGTGACATGATAAGCTAGTATTTATTTTACATCATTATGTTTTCTCATGAGATAGATAGTAGTTGTTTTAATGATGGGACGAGAATTGTATTAATAGGAAACCCGAGCTGCTTATATGATAAAAATGGTATGTAGACTAGACTAGGCTAAGGTTAAGGTCGCTGCATGTATGATTGATTTGCCTTTGGCATTATATGTACATTGTGTAAATATTTGTTCATTCATAAGTTGGGCAAGCTATTTTAATATTGCATGTTGGTGTTCGTGGTGTACGGCTTTTCCATGTATTTTAGGATTATATTCAGCTACCCAATAACGAACACAAATAAATGTAATGGACACTACTGCACTGCTTCTCATAACAATTAAATGCTCAGTAATTAGCATATTGAGAGCTATAGATTAAGCACAACATTGGATTTTGTTAAGAACATGAATTAGGTATACATTAATCATATATGGTTATATAAGTATAAAAAATGTAACAATTCCCTGGGACCAACCAACAATCTTTAGAAAGTCTTAATTAAGAGTGCATATGTTGTAAATATGTAAAATACAAGTTATACAACAGACAATTTCGTACCATTACTAAGTTGTAGGATGTTTTCTTCAACTTTTTAATTTGAACACGTTTGCATAATTTTGAAAAAGAAACATTTTTATGAAATAGTAAATAAATTTTGATTCATATTTTTGTAAAATTTAAATCTATTGCTCATTTGTTTCCGGATATGATTGTATACTTAATCTAGTAATGTTGCTGAAGCCTTCAAATGTAGACGTCAGGTCGTCAGGTATAGTGGAAATTGTATAGGATGACTTTAAATTCTGTAATGCCCGCTTAGAAGATTGAAGCCTTCAAGGCATCAATATTGACAAAATATCAAAATTAGTGTACCCATATTTTCCGCAACTTTATGTTGCCTTTCAAATAAAAAATTTTGAAATAGTGAAAAGTACGAGAAATGCATCGTTGAGATATTGAATTTTTAAGATTATATTACCTATGCTTTTTCATAGGAATGATTTTTCGCCGTCATTTTCCAAGTTATAAGCATATTTGTTGCCTTTGGGAATGACAAAAAAACGGGTTTACACGAAAGCATTACATTTAATTATTTTTATTCGTCAATTGTTTGTTAAAAGCATCATATATTTTTGTCTTTATTTGGCAGGATTTATTTTTAGGGAAAACTAATTTGTGGTTTCTCATTACTAATGAGAAACAGCAAATTAAATTTTTCAATTTTTATTAATCCATTTAGTAAACGTAATGATTCCCTAGGTTTACTAAATGGATTAATAAAAATGCGAAAATCCTCTGACTAGATGTATATAGTAACAATTAAATTAAATTTCTCTTGCTCTTTCATCTGTTGTTACCTAACAAATACCTAAATAAGCAACCTGAATATGTTGTTCTCTGATCTATAATTTTTTCTGCCACGTGCAAATAATCATATCTGTTAATATCCCTATCTGCAAGTCACTTTCTATATCGTATACCTAAAACCGCTTAAAAGGTTTCCTGATGAACGGAAATTCCTATAAGGAACATACTTTCTGCCTTCTTTTGACTTACTGCGTTCTAAGAATTCTACATTTTATACGGCACAACATGTAGATGCATTACTTTTCCTTATAAGCAAGTTCGCCGCTGGAATGGTTTGAAAATATTGTTGTGCATATAAACTGCAACAGAACTTCCCGGCGTAGATGTAAATAGTGTTACAATATAGTCTCACTGTGTGCCACAGTCAGTGAAGGAAATTAATTTACGACTGAGTGGTTATGAATTCACATCTTCATGTTGTTGAATATAACATAATATTTAATATAGTCGATGGAAGAGGATTGAGAACTCGGAAAAGAGAGAGATGCCTGCTTAGATGATTAGATTTTTTTGAAGAGGAAAGCTTGAAAATGATGTAATTGCTACTGATGTTTTCATTGAGGCGGAAGCAGCGTGGGATGAGACATGAGACGACATGATGTAGAAATTGATATGTGACGCAGATTGAATTTGGGTCTTCCTATGTTTGTGTCCTGAGCTGAGAGTGAGTCAGTGTACTTACAAGCAGGCTGTTTAAAATTATATTGCCTAGACCAACACAAATCTGTCTGTACATAGTATTTGTTTCTGTAGCATGCCTGCTTTGGTTCATCGACAGATTAACCGTACGCGTATCATCAAACATAATTACAAAGCATCAAACGAAATACCTAAGATTTCCTCTTGCTTGTAAAAGTATAGATTATATAACTTGAAGGGGAGGTATTATGTTTAAAGAGTGCCTGATATGACACTAACACTAGTGTATTACATTTCATAGCTTATCAAATATGAATGCCGTATTAGTGACTGCTGTGTTCTGGAGTACGTGGAGTCCACTAGTTCCACTGATTGCAACGCAGCAAGACCTAGTGTTCCTATGTAGACTTGGACGCGTATCTTACGAAGGAAACGCAATGGTAATAAAATAAGTCTTATAATCGTGTGTGAAGGATGAATGCGGGTTGCGTCGTCTGCGTGTACGCTGCATTGTTGCGTAGCCTGCCTCACTCCCCAACACAAAGTCGTCGCAATCAGGATGGAATATTGTGTAGCTATATAAGACAGTTAATAATAAAAGATATCATGGGGCTCATGCTCCCCTTTTCATGAAATGCAGTTTTTGTAGCCCTATCAAATTCAATATTAGCTTTCTTATGAAAAGGGGCCGGACCCTATGTGCGAGCTGGCCCATTGTGTTCTACCAGTAATTGGGTAGCTCAGAGGACTTCCCTTTTCATTTTCATGAGTTCTAACTTTGTTGTCCTTCTCTAATAATCTATTCAAATAAATTCTATGGATAGCCCCATCCCACTGTGTTTCCATCATCTAACTTGACAATCTCATTTCTTAACTCTTCTCCTTGTTTAGGCTCCTACCCAGTTATTTTATATAATTATGCACGTTTGCCAACATTACAAATGTAAGCCATGTATGCAGATTGACAATCACTCCTTTGTAGTTATCTCTAGGATGAAATACAACTATTCTTCCTAAACAGTGAGCGATATGCTCACTCACTTTCGTAAAAAGATAGTGTTGGTGGCGTTTATGATGAATCGTATCTCGCACGACTTATTTAGTAAAAATACTGTTCTTCTTTTCCTTAGTAAGCTTTATATGCATTTTCCAAAGTGTTGTCATTATTTACTATACATAACTATGCTGTGCTGTGGTTGAATACCAAATTTCACTTATTTCACAAAGTGAAATGTATGCTCAGAATTTAAAAAAGTAATAGAGAGGGCCAAATGTTTATTTGTGAGTATAATGCAATTTACACTTATCGAATCGTGATGGGTTTCAAATGTATATTGACAATGACAAAAATTTACTTTTTAGAAACGGCACGGGAACATAATGCGAAGGTTGACGACGCCTATAGAAGACTGAACCAAAAACAAGACGTGCAAATAAAAGAACCTGTGAAGAACGTTGACGAAACGTCCCATACCAATCCGTTTGATACGACTGTTGAAAGCGGTGAGTTAATTAACTGTGTCTACTTTCATTCTAGGGGGCTCTTAAAATTTAGGAGATACGTACTTGTAAATGTGTTTTCATGTAAATATATTGCATATAAATGACTTGCGCAGCATAGCATAAGTCAAATATCTTTTTAGTATACTTCAAATTTTATCAAGTTCATGTTGTCCAAGGAAAAAGAGATATTCGGAAGTGTTTAAATTCAAATGTTCACTGTTCGCCCAAGTATATGAATATCTGAAGAAGAAAAACAGTGAAGCAAAAAATATTGAATTATTTAACTCATGCCATAACAATATACGCGGCTTTTACACGTGTTTGTTATCAAATTTTCACACATTCAACCTTTCAAGAAACCATCAAAACGCACACCATTTTTATCTTGGGTGACAACTTTTTCTGAGAATATTAATCAAACTGGCAGCATTATTTAAAAAATTTTGCAGCATTGACGGAAATCATAGTTAGGAATCTTAGGTCATTTGAGTCCCAGAAAATGTGCTCTATAAAAACCACGATTATGCGATATGTGTGTGTACTTAGTATTAATACTAGCTAGTAAAGTTTTAAGATTAAACCATTTAGTTTATGCAATAGCTGTGTAATTTTTGAAAAGAAAGCCCAAAAGAAGATTTTGTTTTACAGCTCCAAGAAACAACCTTTTCTCTATTTTAAGACCCGGTGGTCTTGTCCTGATTAACTTTCGTAAATATTATTAGATTAAATTTTCAATGTATATGGTATCGTTGAATTTCCAAGTAATACCGATATTCAGTCCAGAGAATCTCCCTGGAAACATTTGGACTAATAATATGACCAAAATATGACATTTATTACCATTTTTGCCAAAATATTTAGTGCCATCTAACGAAAGACAATTTTTGCGATTGTCTTCCAAAAAGCAATAACTGGCCCTAAAGTAAAGGTTACAAGGATTCCGTTTATTTGGGATTCTCAGTGTAATAATAAGCTAGAAGACCTGCAAGCAGGCCCACCTTCAAAATTGGTCATGGAAACCACACAAGTCCGATGCAAAAAAAATTTTCCGAAAACGGTCGGCTCCTCCCAAAATTTTAGCTCCTCCCTCCCAGGTTTTTCGTACATAGGAGAAAAAATTTCCAAATTCTAGCTCCTCCCCTTTGTAATTTCCAGAGGACCGCCGGTGCCGCGGTCCCGGACTTTTTACATGCTCACACATGTCAAACCCATCAAATGTTAAAAATACATAATGTACTTACTCTGTTAAGAATGATAATGTTGAATAACAATTTAGTCTACTGTGACAAATAATTTGCAATAGACTTATTTGTTGAGTTTGGTAAAAAATATATATTGATTAAAATGATATCTGGAAGTTAACTGTCAAAACCAGAGTATTCTTTGACCAGTCAACACATCTGTTTATTTTAAGTACATTTACAATTTTGCTGTTGAATTTGGTACTGGATAGAAACTGAATGTAATAAGTAATTGTACTAAATGTGATACCAGCATAGCAGTTGGTTAGTTGGACTGAAAGCCTATGGTAGTTTATTTACAAAGTGCATACCTATTTATCGTGTGCTGACACTGATTGTGAGTGAGACGGAAGTATAAATAGACAAATAAAGCATATAGAGGAGACAGTACTAGGACTTTTGGATAGACTATTGGTTAAGTCTAAGTGAGTGAGTTCACTGAGATGAAGCCTAAAGCTTCCTTTGATGTCAAGTGCAGTGCTGAGGGTGAAAGAGTGACTTACGGATAAACCAGGCTGAGTATGTGTAACTTGCCCTACGAATGAATTTCAGCTTATTGAAAGTGAACGAATGTTTGAATTTACTGAGGAGTGTCATCGCCTCAGTATCAACTGGTATTTTTCTATAGGCTGAGTAGCATTAGGGAGTTCTACTTTTACTTTGTAAAGTTGAATATAAGAGAGGAGCTGTGTCACGGGCCTCACAAATACATGAGTGCAAATAGGGGAAGGGTTGAAGAAAAGAATCCGGATCCGGATATTCATTAAGTAGAATGGGTTCTTAACATCTTCTAGAGGTAGAAAGAGAAATGAGTAAATAGGCATCCAAAAGGAAAAATAAAGTTATCCAGGGAAAGCAAAAAACTAAACTTCCATGCGAATACGGCAACAGAGTGTGGATAGAGTGTGGAACAGAAAGCTAAAGCCATGTCACTGCTTTACTAATTCTAGATAAGTTTCTGTAAATAAAGACGAAAATCCGGTCGGGTTTTTCGGCTTTCCCTTTTTCCAAAACCTCGTCGAAGCCAGAAATGTCTTTACAAAAATACTTGTAGTCAAATTTATTTTGTATTTAACAAATAGGTATAGGTCAATTGGCGAATAAGAATTAGCATATACTATTATAATATATTACCTATTTAGAATTACTCGGGTTATAATTGTTCGCCCTTCGTGGCTAAATACATCTGCAAAAATATATCAGCTGTATGACTTAATGGGTACATACATTTAGTATTCTTGCCAATTGTGTGCAATTTATACTTGATCATGCATGCGAATGTCATAAGCTATAAAGTTTTCGATATCTTTGCTAATTTCTGGTATTATATTTATGTAGCAAAATGTAAAACTAATAATCGCATTACAAAATCAACGACCCGTTAAAATGACATATAAACGTAATGCATAAATCCGAATGGATGCCAATTTCAAAACAGATTACATCAGTTAATTTTCAATAGTCCTAGAAGCAAAAAGTTGCTTTTTCTGTGGTAATGCCTTAACCATGTTTCTAATGTGCTGTTTTGGGTTGGTTTTAACAGTGAACCCGTTTACGTCTCTAAAGGGAGACTGAAAGTTATTTTCTGAAGCTAAACTAACGCTTGACTGTGACAGACTTTCTCGGTCCACCGGGCTCCCTTTCGCATGCAGTGATATGTGAAGAAAATTGGCGGGCTTAATTCCCTCTCAGCATGATAGTCGTAACGACCTCCTCTCTCGGAGAATGACTTTCTCTTCTGTGGTCCCTCCGTGAGACCAATTGCAATCCTTTGTGCTCTGGAGACTAGTTGAAACTTTCCCCTCGGAGAACCAATCTTTCCGTACTACTCTCTAATGTTGTTTCCATGCCAGACTTGTCGGATGCGTATTTACTCCACAGAAATATATCTTCCCTGTAAATACATATATCGTATTTTATGGTCATAGTCATGTCGCATAAAGCTGGATCTCTCTGTCTCTCTTTCAAAAGCACATTTATGATGTGTGTCGTCTGTATGCAATATATCAAAACTTGCAATTGGTATCTATCTGTTTTTCGTTCACTTAGAATATTATTATTTTATTCTCTATCAGCCATGTTTATTCATAATGTAAATGCTTGTAGGAAGGGAAATGGTGACTGTGAGTACACATAAATACTAGAAGGCAGAGATACGTTTCAATTCACGCTTCTTAGTGTTAGAAAACATATGAAAGTTGCAACTCTATTCTGAATTAGGAAGACATAATTGTACCATAAGCTGTAAAATGTCTCATGAAAGACAGTATTTTGCCAAAGGAGTTGATATCTTACCCTGAGATCCCTCCCTGCTTTCCACATGAACTGAAAAGTAAATCGGTAGCAGTAAAGTCCGATTCATATGACATACTCATTTGTGGCAGACAAGACTGGAATACTAAAATGCACTTTATCATATTGTGTAATTATATTTTTGAATTAGTTTAAGGTTTGATATTCCCTTTCCTGTTTTGGGAGTAGAGGTTCTCACAGCCATAGGGAGCGTACACAAATTACGTGGTCACCCATAGGGGTGTGGGTCTGCCAAATTGCCTCATCTAATTCTTCATAAAAGACGGGGGTGTCACACCACTGATTTCGGTACCCAAATTGTAAAACAGTCGTAAAAATCGTTTTTCGGAAGCTCAAAAATGAAAAAATCTCAACTTTTCAACACATTGACCCAGAAATGGGATAAATTGTGTTTCAAACTAGGCCAACGAATCAGATACACAATATATTTCACTTTTTTCTAAAGTATTTAAGGGGTGTATTTTTAACTGTTCTAAAATGGTAAGATCAAACTGTCAACTCAAATTGTGGGATTGTTTTCGCTGTAAAACTTTACGAAGTGTTCATAGATGGCTTGTACTCAAAATCTTCGAAGGTCTTCAAAGACAGCAGGGGGTGTGTACATCAATTATCTTCAATGTCTTCAAAGGGGGGGGGGCAAAAATCGGGAAAAAATTGACTTCGTAGTAAAGGCTCCCATATTTTATCTAGATCATTATAGTCTTGCCATTTTACTAAATCACTTAACTTATTATTTGTGAATTTAATTTGCATTTACTGTCTTCTATTTCTGTCTTAGTTTGTCTGCTTTCATTTATAGTCAGCTTTACAATTTCAATTGTCACGGAAGAACGAATTTAATAGGATCAGGCGATATAATATGAACTTATTTTTCATTAATGTAGCAAATGATTTTATTGAACTCCCTATTCAATTCTAAAGGGGTTACTTTTTGCAAATGATGAAATCGTAGTATGCAATAGTGTATTTAGTACTTGATAAATTCAGAGTCAATGTTTAGTAAGCCTTATTATAGGTTGGATTGCAATCCATGTTTGTTATGTGCTTTCATTGTGTAGTTAATATTCTAGAAGGTATTTATTGTGGTACAGCATAGGCGCAATTATCTGATATCTAATCTAATACATCCCTAATACACTACAGTTTTGACATAGAACTTTGTAAAGCCTAGAGATATCAATGTCATAAACATAAAGCCGGT
The DNA here is from genome assembly GCA_020352615.2 of Yoshiicerus persimilis. NCBI lineage: Eukaryota > Metazoa > Arthropoda > Collembola > Entomobryomorpha > Tomoceridae > Yoshiicerus > Yoshiicerus persimilis. The sequence continues at coordinate 23,636,510 of CM060170.1, read as the reverse complement.
ATTGGGGATCTCTGTAGATAAAATACCATTAATAAACCCTAATTGCTTTTCTTTTTTTCTTTACTCCTGTTGTAGACTAATTACACTATTACGAATTGTGGTAAAAACGAAGCTGTTCTTACTAAAATACAACCACTTGTGCTTGTCTTCGTGTGTTTAGTTTTTCCAGAAAGCCTTAAGTGAGTATTACATAAAAACCTCTTTTATAGTCCACTTTAAAAACACGTCAGGGTTGCTACTATAGTAAAACTGTGGTCCTTGCGTTACGATTACAGCAAACAAATTTTATGACTTCCCAGAAGTCTACCTAATGGAAAACATGGCTTTCGTTTCAGAACTTTCATCCGAGAGTGGTTTTTATCTACCATTTTCTGTTAAGATTATAAAGATTATTAACAATTGCTAAAATGCATCTGGCTAATATCTGTTGGTTGAAGCTTGGAACATATCCAACATCATCTATATTTTTATATTCGTACTGAAAAGTGAATTAATAAATTATATTTCAATTTTACCAGCCGTTCAGACAGAGATATACGTAGTAAGTTGTAGTTCAGTTTATATTCCGCTGTTTACCTACTTCGTCGGTAGATCATTTGTTATTATTATAAGGCAATAAATACGAATCACTTGCTCAACAGGTAATGGAGATGAACCAGTAAAAACTGAAGGAAATGACTCACTTATAGATGAAAACATTCCTACTGTCAACCTGTGTGATTCTGACAGTGATGACGATTTTCAAGAGACAAAGCGAACAAAAATATCCAAGGTATTTTTCAAAATTACTAATCTCATCGGTAATACTAAGAAATGAATAAGGTATCCATACCTTATTACCCATACCATACATAAGGTGGACAATAGCATGACATTTTGAACAACCGATTAAATTTCAAATTTCCATATAAAGACTTGGTAAAAAGTTTCTAATGTACTTGGAAGTGCAGTATTATGCTAGTAATTTAGTGTTGGGCATGAAAGTTCAGGTATGAATGTGAAGATTTGATTGTATTAAGATTAAGGTCAAATTTCAAGTCATTTAATAATGCAAGTCGTTACTGTTTATATTCTACGTACACCCAGACTCATTAATTTGCGTGAAACAAATCAATATTTATTAATGACGAACTATGATAACTTTAAGGTTAAGCAAACGCCTGCCATCACACCACGACGACCCACCTCTGCCAGTACGCCTGTCAAAATCGAAGCTGTTGTAGAAAAACCGAAAGAGCTGGACGGACCTCCACTTGTGGGGAGTGCCGAATTAAATAAAAATATTGACGGGATTCCACAAAGAATGAAGTAAGTGTTTAGTGTCTACAATTTCAATAAAAAATTATCATTAACAATGTGAGATAGCTGTAGTATAACAGTTTTTAGTCAAAGACGCATGAATACTGTTTCCTTGCGATGGTCAAGTGTCTTTAAGCAGTTTATCATCAATTATCTAATGGAAAGAATTTGTTTTATCTCATATGAATATCTGCAGGGTTCCAAAGATATTCTTTGCAACACGAACGCATCAGCAAATTGCTCAAGTAACTCGAGAGCTAAGGAAAACTGCTTATAAAACTTCAAGGTATTTTTAGATTTTTTTAATGTCTTCTTTACACTTTATAGAATTTTTATTTTCTTTTGGGTTCTTGCTCTTTAATAGCTGCATAATTGCTTTCGGTGGTACTTTGCTTCAATATTTACTTTTTATTTGAGTAAACATTTAGGGTAAGAGTGAAGCGAAGGGATGAACAACGGAAACAATATGTAGATCTTTGAAATGCTTTAGGGGCGTGAAAATAATACAAACTCTTACACTGAAAGTACTAAGAGCGACTATGATTTGTAACTTGGCAGCAACTTCCAAGTAGCATATTTCTATACAGCGAACTATGATTTGAATTCGTAGTCTAGAAAGAAAAAATAAAGATGTGTAAGAATTATGAAAATCGGTGGCTTAGTTAGCAATGTGGTTGAATAGTAATGGGCTCATTATATTAGCCTGCGGCATTAAATTCGTAAGGAAGAACAAAGAATTAAGGGATCGTGTAAAATATTCGTCCGTGTTTGTGGAAACACAAAAGTGTTTAAATTACATTGGCTGGGAGTTTGTTCCTTGAAGTCTCTGTACCCACTGTGTTTGACGTAGACACTTTTTTAGAGTATTGCTTAGAACGCAGCCACACCATTGAGTTTTATGAGGAGCTGATGAATTCATCCATAGTGTGCAAAGAGAATAGCGAATGGGAGAGAAAGGAATGATTTTCGGGTTGGAGGAGAAATGTTTATTCCGACGTGCCTGGAAGTAATATTATATTCTGGATGGCTGAGTTTGTGTTTGAATAAGAATCCTTTTGATGAGATATCTGTCTTTATCCTGCATCTTCTATCATATATTCCCATCGTGTTTGTTTCCTTTGTCTTGTTATTTGTTGTGTGCGCTCAAGCGGTTTCCCTTCTTGTGGGCTTCTCTAATATCATTCAATTCAATGAACTCCTATTTTATCTTTTCACAAATTTTATTCCTCCAGCGATAAAAGTAGCAGGAACACTGACAACAACCTTTGCCCTTCCTCCTCCTCCTCTTCAATTTTCTCGCTTGTCTCTTTCTGTTTCGCTGCACTGTGGACCAGGCTCATATTTCTCGTCACACTGGAACAACCTTTTCAAATCGTCATGTCTCATTTCATAAAGCTTCTCTATGTGTACCAGTCAGTGTTTATTATGTTCCATGTAAACAAACTGTCAAATGCAAGAGGCTCATTTCTGTCTTGATCGACTCCGAGAGCTCAGTCTATATTGCCCTCTCCACATTGTTTTCTTGCCCTATTTTTTCTTTCATTCATCAAAACACACAAATATATATATATCTTATTATCAATTTCAAAAGGAACAATGCAGAAACAGCAACAATTCCTACGCTTGTAATATCATAGGTCCAGATACCCATCTTTCATCGTACTATTGTTGAACCAAGTGAAAAATCTCAATGAGAATTTCTCTTTATTGTGCCCACATTCCATTTTACTCATACCACTATCCTATATATACTATATACCTTATAGTGTATAGTAAACATTATACCTTTACTACTCTTAACAGCTTAGCTTCATCATGTCTCTTGGCAGTTTTCGTGTTTGACGTATCATTTTTGCTCAAATGATTGGCATATAAAAGACATTCAATGGTTTTATTCAACACAACGTAGTGCTAGTTTACTTTCAAACTTGTCATATGTTTATTATAATTTGGAAATATTTTTTAGCAATTAATTAAGGGTCCTCAGCCAAATGATGCAACAAAGTGAAATATGAATGTTGCGGAATCTAACTTAAGAGTATTAACTTGGTAGCGCTTTTGGATAACAACGGAGTATTATATATCTCTTGTACTTTGTTTTCATATATGTATGTATTTCATAGCTTTGCAAATGTCTTTTTATGTCGGGTTTGCTCTCTGTATTTAGAATTTTTTTCTAAATTGAGAGTAGTTGTACTTAATGTTAGGTAAATGAATATAATAATGACTGTGTTAAAGGTGAGTGTAAAGCAATTTTTATCTTGTTATTCCTGTTACCCTTAAGTACTAAAACCATATTATGGTGATGATGTAAATGAAAATACAAAAGTAGATGGTTATAATTTAAGATGAAGTGAAACCATTTCAGTTATCCTTTTAATGCTTTGATATGACGCAAGTGAGCCATATCTGCTGCATACTACTGCTGCATACTGCTAGAATAAATTTAGTATTAATTTCATAAATTTTGTCTAGTTCTCTTTACAAATATTTTGATTCTATACTGATTCTTTGAAGTGTATCATATAGTACCATGTACAATTTTAATTAGAATTATTTGATCTGGCTTTTGTATCACTGAGATTTGTCTCAAGTCGAGTTCGTGCTCATCCCTAGTTTCAGTTCAGATATTAAGAATTGGTATCGTCATTTGATACTTCATTCTAGACCTGGATGTGATGAACATAGAATTGAAGAGTTGGGGCACAGTATTTCTGCTTCAACCAACAATTAAGTCTTTGGAGACAAAATTAGCAGGAACTTGTAATTTGCTGCAAGAATTTTGTGAAATACATTGAAATATGACTAATATGTTGTGTCACACACAGGTTATTCAAGTATCTTAATAGAGTTTCATGCTTCAGTTAATAGTTGAGTTGAACCACACCGTTATGCTGCTTCTTTGGGAGTACCTAGCAATTTTGATTGCTACTTGAGACAAGTGAACCGCATGATGAACTCTACTTAGCATTCAGCTTAGCTTCATGTCCATTGCTGCTTCTTGACTTATAATTATTCTCATTTGTAGATATATTTATTACGAGTGCCAGTCCCACATTCGAATTATATATTTTTAGTTAGGTTTTTGCTGAATTCGTACCGTAGGTAGTTTCGCTACCTAAGGACACTATGCATATAAAATTAAAAATGTAGTAAAAGATTATAATCGAATATCATTATACATTAACTTTACTGTCCTGCATAGATATGCTTTGATGTGCACATAATTCTATAAACCTGCCACCTAGATAGTTTAGAATAGCATCGAATGGACTGCAATGAGATGGAGAAAGGGAAAACATTCATGCATGCATATGAATAACGATGACTCGATGACATACTGCATCTCTTAGAATGAGATATGATAATGATGATTCCATGAAAAGGAAATATAAACTAGGTATAACTTTTGACTCTCTCAGAAATTTTATTTTATTAATTTCACCTTTCAGGTAATCCTTACAGTAGACAACTCGTTTTCTTAAAGTACATCATTGATTATTATTTAGAAAGCACAGTAAAATAGGAGACATAGAACTTTTTCTATGGATGCATACAGAAACTAAAGACCAGTGCGACCCAGAAAGTTCATGAAAAGGAAATATAAACTAGGCATACCACTTGACTCGTTCTAAAATTTTATTAATTTCACCTTTCAGGTAATCTTTACAATTGACAACCTATTTTCTTAAAAGCACATCGTTGATTATTATCTTGATAGTACAGTCCAATAGGAAACCTAAATATTATTATGTGGATGCAATAACTAATGAATATGATAACCCGCACGGCTCAGAAAGTCCCCACTAAAAATTTTTTGAATCGTCAAGAATGCATACTTAATTATTTTGTCATTTGATATTCAAACTGGTCTTTAAAACGTCATGTACGTCTGCTACTGGAAATTTTTTGGAAGTGAACAAATGAAAGGCGACATGTTCTATGAATAGCAATCTCATTTTCCAGGATTTATTTTAATTAAGTAGCTATCTTTCATTTGATGATGGTGCATGGAATAAATCCTAATCCTGAAGTTGAATGACTAGGGAATATGTTATGGACTTCGTTAAAAATAATTGAAAGACTGGGTTTTATTCAGGGCATGTGATATCTTTTTGATATCTTGCTGTTAGTTGTGAGTGATTCTGGTGGAGGGATACTCCAGGGCACAGGGACAGAACGGCTTTAGAAAACAGCGATGATTTACATTTACAAGTAGGCTCGTGGTGCAGAATGAGTGGAATATGCACATTGCGAGCAAATAGTAGTATAGTACTTGTAAATGGAATGTGAGAGTGGAATTGGTATTTCAGAGTGGAGGGAGAAGTAGGAAGGGGTGAATATAGCGATGGGATGTGTTCTGCAGGGTGTAAAACCCTCCCAGATGAGAGTGAGATGTGTAGTAGTTGTAGTGACATTAACCGGGATCGTTGAAGTCTATCTGTCTGAAGTTCTACGGTGCAGGGCAGTTGTGTGGATGCGACAGGGGATCGATATTAAATCTCTGTCGCAATGGCAATACTATAAGCAATAAGTGGATGAATCCAGTTCCTGGATCACAAACGCATTTTTATCTGTAGATTGGTGAGAGAGCTTTGTCATTGCCTTCCGTCGGGATATTAGAGAGATGCGGAGAGGCACGCCGATATAGGCGCAGATCACCTAATTGGCCCCCTTTCCGTTATAGAGCATTTCTCGCTCGGACGATTCTCTGCTTTTAAATCTATTGATTAAAAGTGCTTCAGTTCCCGCTCGCACATTACAGTAGTATGCGTCATAAGAGTTCCAAATGGCTTAGCAATTGTTGGCGTTATCGAATTGTATCTTTACAGCTGCAATACCCAAGGCACTTGTTTTACCAACCCTTCCATTGTATTTTAACAACTGCTCGCACAAAATATCTCGTTCTGGTTCATACCAAATCTACCCACACTGATTTAATTAAATGTGCTAATTAAATAACAATTCAAATACTTTTTGAGGCTTTGTCTCAAGCGATTTCATAGCTCAAATGGGCATTATGCTTCCGTAATGCAATTGTATTTCTCTACACTTCTAATGCTTTTGTAATCTCAATTGCATGTTTATTTTATAACCAAGCTAGTTATGTATGCCTCGTTATCATATGCAAATATTGCCTTTTAGCCCTAAGACTATTACTGCTTTTGCCTCTCATTTTATTTAAGCTGTAACAACATTTTAATTTTAATTTTAGAACTGTCATTTTGTCCAGCCGGGAGAATACTTGCGTTAATCCTGTGGTTTACAAGAAAGGCAATAAAAATGAAGCGTGCAAAGAATTGCTCGACACTACCAACATGGTGAGAGTGTTTTCTGGTCAATTTTAGACATGCAGGAGCAATTCAACTGTTGCCTTGCATTAATCTAATAAAAAAGTCGAAAATACAATCATTTGCATCTAAAAATACCTTTGGATTTGATAGGGAGGTGGTTGCGGCTGGTTTAATAATTCAAAAAAATTTGGAAACTTCGATGTTCTTCCAGGATACGGTTTGAAACCTGGATACGACCTAGAAGATTTTGTTAAAGCGGGACAATTGGTATATTTAATTATTGTTGCAAAAGGGATTTCTTAATGAATGTCGTTCTCTCATAAGTTTATGTTTATTCAAATGATATTGTTTATACTTAGGCAAAAGCATGTCCCTATTACGCCTCTCGAAATTTAATGGACACAGCCGATATGATTCTGTGCCCATACAACTACTTAATTGATGCAAACATTCGTAAAAGTGTAAGTACTACTTTAAATTTCTGTAATATACCTAGTATCACAATGATTATGATATTTATCATCTACACATCATTAAATTGGAATATAGATGGGAATCGAGCTAGCCGGCCAAATAGTAATTTTTGATGAAGGCCATAATATGGAAGATGCATCCAGAGAAGCTATCAGTTACAGTGTTTCACAATTTGATATACAAACAGCAATGCAAGACTGCGAGAAAATGACTAATTGTGGTTTAGAGCCGCATGGTCATGAAAGATTGGTGGGTCATTTCAACTTTAATGCTTGTTTTTTTAAAGTACGTATTGCATTTCTTAAGCCCATTAAAAGCTTATTTTTCTATAAATTTTTACAAACTGCTTAATTTTCCTTGCTGTCTTACCATTTAATCATGGATATGAATTTCATTACATGAAAGCTTGTTTATGTTTTTATAATTTTTTTAATTAGCTAACACTGTTGTTTATGGCTTTCTAAAAGATGTTTGTGTTACAAATATTATCATTATATTTAGTATCATTTATACCTATTTAAAGAAACTTAGTGTAATTAGCAATCATCAGCACACTTCATTTATGTATGGTCACATTTAAATTTTATCTTTAATTTGCAGGCCAATATGCTTTCCAGTTTTTCGACCTGGATTGATGCTAATCAGAACAATTTTATGGAAGTTGATTTCAATACTACAGGGTATGTTTGGAATGGAACGTCAGCTCTTGCTTCATTCGATGTTCATGGAATTACTTCTCATATAATATCCGGATCTGTGGTATTCAATAAGTTATACGTATTTTCAAACCTTACTGTTGTAATTTGTAATGTAATATGTAATTATGTGCTGAAAAATATGTTTTCCTTAAATAGGATGCTTTTAGGGCAATAATGCAAGCTAGAGAATTGGAGAATGAGAAAGCCAAGGATAGAGGATTCTCTAAATCTGACAAGCCTCTTCTTCCATCAATATCTGTCATGGCAATTGAAAATATTCTTAGAATGTGTACTTATTTGACTAAAGATAATGGACGCTACCGTGAAGATTTTCGTGTAGCTTTGATGAGGTCTACTGCAAAATCTTTCAAGAGAGAGAAAGGACAGCCAAAAATAAGTGTTACATTAAATTTGTGGTGTTTAAATCCTGCAATAGCCTTTTCGGTATAATAACTTTTTGTTAGTCTTTGTTCAAATCAAACATGTAATTTAATAGATAGATGTGTCATTCAAATTGAGTCTTACCGTACCAATTCTTATTTTTGAATTCTTACAGGAAATTACCAGTGTAGCACGTTCTGTGATAATTACATCTGGGACACTATCACCTTTTGACTCTTTTCAATCTGAATTAGGCTGTCCTTTTCCTACAAAGCTTGAATGTCAACATGTTATAAAACCAGAACAGGTGATTTTGCAATTACAACATAAACAGTAACTATTTTCTTAGAGATATTATTTTTGACACCCCTAGAATACTCAATGTTACCTCAAAAAATAATTTCCCAAAAATAGTACTTTTACCCCAATTTCTTCATCAGTACCTCAATTATTATGTATTTTACCCTTTACTATTGATAAGTCGCCAGTGTGGACTACGACACATATCACAACATACACACAACATCATACACTCAACATACGTATAGGTCTACCAGTTAAACCTTCCCCTTTAAGTGGAAGACGTAACCCAATTTTGCTCATTTACGAACCTATCCATAAGGTGAACCTATATTTTCATAAAATAGTTTAACCGTTCTTGAGTAACACCACTATCTCACTCACTCACTGACTGCTCACTCACTCACTCACTCACTCACAGACAGACAGCCCAATCGTATTCAGTAGTGCAACTACTGAATAAAGGGTGAAATACATAATAATTGGGGGACTGGACTGGGGAAGAAATTGGGGAAAAAGTATTATTTTTGAAAAGTACTACGATAATTACAGACCATTTTCTAAATACTGCAAAAATGTTTACAGATACTTGCAAAAGTCATTAATCGTGGCCGAAAAGGAATCGAGTTAAGGGGAACATATCAAAATGTTAACTCTTTTGATTATCAAGATGAGATTGGAAATATTGTCCTAGATGTGTGCAACATAATGCCGTATGGAGTGCTAGTCTTTTTCCCTTCCTACAGGGTTATGGATGTCTTAAAGGACAGGTTTGTATACTTCCATTAGTGTCTGCAATATCCAAAACTTTATGCATCTAATACACTCTTTCATTATTGTTGTGTTAAGATGGCAAATGACTGGAGTATTAGATGCAATCAGTGCTAATAAAAGGGTGTTTTATGAACCTCGTACCGGTGCTGCTGATTTTTTGGAAACCATCCAGGATTACTATGAAACTATTCGTGAAGCTACATGCAACGTAAGTCAATTTAAGTTGAATATATTAATTTATTATTTAAATGCTGTAATAGCAATGTTGACTCATTTTAATTGCGTGCATTTATTGACCTATTCGATTATACCGTCATTGTCTGCTGGTTTACTTTGTTGTAAATTGAAATACTTACTCACTTACTATGATCTCAGTTCATATAATTCACTATGATGGATTAGATCGTTAGTATTTCTGTTTTACATTACAATATCTTTATTATTACATTTTATTTTTTCTTATTTTGGGCCTTTATCCTGGTACATCCTTTAACAGACGTCATATCGAACTAAATATCAAATGTGCTAATTTCAATGAGAATATGTCATAATAACTTGCTTTATATGTAAATCTTTCTTGTTGACATTTCACTTTAATTCATAACCATCTTTTAAAATTTACCATTATTCAATTGTACACTCCCACAGTTTAGCATTGCATGCTAAATATGCCACAGTGTTAAAAAGCATCTAGATCATAGCATAGATGTGTAGTGGCAACTAAATTACAAAGCAAATGAAAAATTAAATATGTAATCGGGCTATAGTAGTGCTATTATAGAAAGCAGTTACCCTGAAGCCCCAAAGTTTTGTTTTTTATTTGAATGTTTTTAATATTAAGAATTAAATCAATAACGTGGACACAACATATGAATACTTTCATGTAATTGTAATTTAAAATTCGTTATTGCGGTAATTTATTTATTGGGTGTTTGGAGATAGTTTTAATAATTATTACTACTATTAATCGAGGTATGTAATGTTAAAATATTCATAGCCGAGTGGAGTTCGCGGAGCTTTATTTATGGCTGTCTGTAGAGGAAAAGTTAGTGAAGGACTGGATTTTGCAGATAACAACGCTCGTGCTGTTCTTTGCGTAAGTAAAATAGACTTAAAAGTATGTATGCATTATAATATGAGTTACAAAGGTTGCTTTCCCTCAGATTGGAATACCTTTTCCCAACGCAAAAAATTTACAGGTTTCTCATAAGAAATCTTATAACGATGCTAATCGAGCCAGAGGACTTCTTAGTGGGAATAAGTGGTACGAAATTCAAGCTTTTAGGTACCAGCGTTTTTATTATAAATGAAACATTATCAATAAATATGAGAAACTTCATAGCATAAAATTAACCAAGAATGTATTTAACATTTTAGAGCTTTGAATCAAGCCATGGGTCGCTGTATTCGGCATAAAGACGACTTTGGGGCCGTTTATCTTCTAGATTGTAGATTTGGTGATAACGACTATTTGCAACCACTGCCAAAATGGTTTAGAACCAGAGTAATTTATTTTTCTTTTATAAAAGGGATACAATTTTTTCTGAACATTTTTACGCAGCTAATATTATTCAAAAACTAAAAATGTAATTGCTTAAAAACAGGTTACGTTTTCTAAATGGGATAATATGGCCATAAGAGAACTGTCAGACTATTTTGAGGCAATGGCACCGTTGTTAACAAAAATGGAAGCTAAAAATAATTTGAGTGGTGAAATAGAACCAATATCTTCTCCAGATTTTGACATGAGTCAAACTCAGCAAAGCAACGACGATTCGTTTTATTTTTCTGGGATGAAAGTTGAAGGTAAGACTGTAACATAACAGCAAATACTTCACACGTAGACAATGATATCAATGTGTTCAAGCAATTACGTTTTGAAGAAAGCACTAATTGTTTTCATGCTTAATGATTTTTATATTCAGAAAGCTTAGGTGGATCTGTTGATGAAAATGCCGTGACTTCGAAAGTCCACGGTAGAAATCTATCTCAATTTGCAGCACAAACACCGATGCGGATGCCGTCTATGAAACGGCAAAGAGAAGACACTGTATCTCCAAAAGAGGGATCAGCTTTGTCTTCATGGCTAATCCCGAACTCAAGAAACCCTAACACAAACAGTAAAGGGGCCGGAGGAACTAAGAGAATCATATTTTGATTGTGATCATTACTAACTTTAAACTACAGTTCACATAATTTACAACGAAACATTTAGTGTTCAACTACTTTTAAATGCATCTTAAAAATGAAAACAGCTCCCATAATTTACAATGAAACATTTAGTGTTAAACTACTTTTAAATTTTTCATCTTAAAAATGAAAACAGCTCCCATAATTTACAATGAAACACTTAGTGTTAAACTACTTTTAAATTTTTCATCTTAAAAATGAAAACAGCTCCCATAATTTACAATGAAACATTTAGTGTTAAACTACTTTTAAATTTTTCATCTTAAAAATGAAAACAGCTCACATAATTTACAACGAAACATTTAGTGTTCAACTACTTTTAAATGCATCTTAAAAATGAAAACAGCTCCCATATTTTACAATGAAACATTTAGTGTTAAACTACTTTTAAATTTTTCATCTTAAAAATGAAAACAGCTCCCATAATTTACAATGAAACACTTAGTGTTAAACTACTTTTAAATGCATCTTAAAAATGAAAACAGCTCCCATAATTTACAATGAAAAATTTAGTGTTAAACTACTTTTAAATTTTTCATCTTAAAAATGAAAACAGCTCACATAATTTACAACGAAACATTTAGTGTTAAACTACTTTTAAATTTTTCATCTTAAAAATGAAAACAGCTCACATAATTTGCAACAAAACGTTTAGTGTTAAACTACTTTTAAATTTTTGGAAATGATCCAAGCTGATAACATTAACTATTAGACACTAACGTTAAACTACTTTTAAAATTTTCTTTAAGGAAAAGTTAACGTTAACGAAAATAACGAAAGACATCAGTGTTAAACTACTTTTAAATTTTTCATTATAAAGGCGACCAAAACTCACATACTTTAACATGAGAAATATTAATGTTAAACTTCTGTGATTGAATATATTAATCAATGATGTATTGACCCAACATATGTCTTCCAATGAATTCAGGCCCAAATAATTGTACAAATATTAAAGTTAAGCTAATCATTAATTCCCTGTTATGGTATGACCCCTGTGCTAGTAATTGATTACTTTCATAGCGTATCTAGTATAAACGGCATTTTGCTACATTTAGCAATTTATTTTATATGTAAAACTTGTATAAAATCTATTCAACTTAACTTTGCAAAAAATGTTTTCTCCATTAAATACATTTAAGCAGATTATTTTTTTCACCTTATTAATGGACAAATAGCACGATTATTTTTCAATTATTATTGAAGGACTATAAAAGATTGTCAGTATTATTTCATAAAACCAATTATTTACTAGTGGAATACATTTTATACATTTGAGGCATTCAGTAAATATTGTAAACTAGTAAGTCTTAGACGTAAAAATCTTAGTTGTAAAAATTTTGTAAACTATGGCCTGAAATCTATTTTATTGTAAACTAAATTTTAGACCACTTATATTAATTTCAAATTGTTAGCGAAGTAAAAAATGTCAATAAAACCCTAAAGTCTGACTTGTTTAAAATCGATGGCACTACTAATTTTATTAGTAGAGACATTTAAAAGCATGTAAAACATGCTTCCAAGAAAGTAATTATTAAATTGCACGGTTCTAGGTCTCGTTTACTTATATAGAGTCCCATATACCCCTTTAAATTTATCTTCTATGGTTGGCCTCTCTGGGTCAGTGTTTGAGTACGTCATATCATTATAATGAAAAAATGAGGAAGGGTGTTTGGTTGAAGAATACTGTTGGTCAAGAAATTTCGAAAGAGGGTGCTGTTTTTGTGAAAAGGTTCTTTCAGCGGAGTTGTGGCTTAGTGTTTTCCGGAAACATAGTTCTGCTATCATAAATGTCATTGCAATGATTGCTCCGACAAGAAGAATGAAGAATGCTGTTCCTGTTTCGTAGAGACTCATCCCAACAAAACCATCTCCGATAGCGTTGGAAGAGCAAGAGGACTCAGTACCCCACCACTTCCGAAAAAGACGTCTCATTTGTCCTGTTTCCCGAATTTGAGCCACCCTAGAAAAAATAATAGAGGGATTCTCAAAGTGATTACTGATGTCTACTGCTCTTGGCGGTTGTATATTTATTTTTCAACACACGACGTCCAATTTGACTACAGTGAACGTAAAAAAATGTACGCAGTTAAAACTTTACTGAAGATATAAATATTCATAATGAAAATAGAAGATTTCATTTTCACAATATCAATAAAAATATCTACAGATTGCGGATTGCGGAATCAAATTCTGGGGATTAAAATTCCAATTTCACAATTTGTCTGATGAAAACTAACCTTTCAATGATGCAGTGCACACTTAAATTAAATTAAATACATAAAATCATAAATTAAATTAAACTTAATTAATAAACGGGAAATGATATCTACCTTTGAGAAATGGCGGGTGCAAATGGGTAATTCTTCTGGTATCCCATGTAACCGAAACCTGGGAAATAATTGCCTGGAAGCCAAGCAAACGAACAATTTCCTTTAATTAGATACGAGGGAATCAGTTCACTTGTGAAAAAAATGTATCTCTCTTGAAATACTTTTTGAATTCCTTCAGGAAACCCAGCAACGAGCCCTGTCGAATCTCCTTGCAATCGTTGCCAAAAGTGTTTCATTTCATCCAAACCTGACTCCTGTAGATTACGACCACATTTATCATATTTTAAAGGGCACAATCAAGTATTGCATTTCATGTTTGCCAATTAATACGAACTCATCACAATACATGATAAAGAAGCCAACCATGAGTGTCAATGAAACCAATATCTCAAAAAAAGTTTTAATTTTCAAAAATATTTTAACCTTTACTCTATCTAAGACAGCAGAACCTTTAGCAAGACCTAATTTCCAATTTCGATTGTTGACAGCTTCTGATAAAGAATGAACAGGCATATTATCACTAGTTGCAGCAAGAAATGAAGTCAGGCGGGCTGTGTAGGATGCATAAATTACTAAAGAGAGAATCCAAAATGTTCCAAGGGCTATCCTATAAGGGAGAATTGATGATTGCTCTGGATGTCCTGAAACACAAATATTTTTGACAACATAAAATAACCGTAAGCATATTTACCATAAGCTGGCATTTCGCATGTTAGCTATAATTATACAAAATAGACCAAATCAATACTTTTATTACATGGAATAACTACAAATTTGTGTTTAAAAGTTAGGGCAAAAGCTAGAATTCTGCATTAAACGGTATTTGCACCACTTCTTTGATGGATCAAAAGTAATGCTGTATAAATTCAGACAGGATATAATAAACTGGGCTTGCCTTGAAGAAGGAAACAGGAAGATAGAATCCAAACTGAATTGCCGGGAGTTGTCTGAATGACTTGGAAGCGAGTAAATATGAGGAGCGTAAAAACCCCTATGCTAACAATTATTGGAATCGCCATCCAAACTTTCCATTCGAAGGGTCGCAGGAAAGCATTCCATTTGAGCTCGGCGTTTTTCCAGTCTCTTCGTATTAGAAGTCGTGTCTAGGTACATCAACATCAAAAGCAGTAACTAATTAGATTTTAATATTTGCTGAAATAATTTTATGGCAATTTATTAGCCTAAGACATATTGCTCTTATATTAATTTCAAATTTCGTTCCATTTCAAATCAAAAATATTTAAATCTTCCTGTAATGCTGGATCTTACTAACGGTGTAACAAAATATACAAACTGGGTCTAACGGAGGAAAAATAGTCACAATAACTGTCACTATGGCATGACCGCAGGTCGTGCTGATGTAATTGCTTGCCTCGAGTCACCAACGGCTATCAAGTCAAACGGAGGACATGAGTTCTCATTTGCCCGAGGGACCGAAGGTCGAGCTAATGAGGCAGCTTGGCCGGAGTTTTTTAAAGGCGTAAAATATGACGCAAAGACGTCAGTTACAACATACAATTCGAACAAAATAGTAACACCGATTATGCAAAATAGTAATCGAAATTACCGAGCTGTATTCGACAGGTGGGGAAAAATCCATAACAGTTTTTCTCTGGGCTGTCAGACTGAATGACATGAGGGCCATTTCGGCTTCCTGCAAGATTATTTAATATGGCATTTATGAATTACTTCTCAAGTTTTTTCAAAAATACAAATGAAAATGTTAGAATTAAAAGCAATTAAAATTTTTGTGCCACCTTTGCAAACCGCTGTTATTACTGTAGATGAACACATGAAAAATCAGATATTACTACACATTCACATTATCGACCGCCTGTTTTTGAAACCCGATACCACTTACATTTTTATTTGAAAATGAAATTATACAAAAATATTTACTATTTCACTTCTCTTTACTGCCTTTATTGAGCAAACTTTGTTTATAAATCAAAATGGTAATTACTGCTTGTCTTAAAGAGCAGCTTTTGTAAAGCATAATCAATATAAGTCTGTTAAATCCATCACTGCGTATTTTGACATAATGATAAGTATTGTTTGTACTGTACGGCATCTTTAGTAGTCCAACTTTATTCTCTGAAAAGTCTCCTAGGTGCTAAATTTTGCTACAATTATCGATTACTATTCTTTGACATTAAATCCACGCTACATTATTTAGTATCTGCTTCATTTTCTCTTCCGCAAACTTTTCTCGTTATTTGTCCTACTTAGGTGATTGAACTGTAATCGACACCAACAAGTTCAGGAAATCCAGTGTTATTTTACTGCACATACAAAGATAGCAGTTTAGCAGTGGAAAAATCTTAGGAGTGTTCTCATAACTAGATTTATTACATTATCAATTATGTGTATAAACCATCGGGTATTAAAAGTAAATATCAAACATCATATACAGAAGTCAGCGTGTACAGTGTCAATTTTGTGTTAAAGGGTGAGTACAGCCTAAACTCTCCTTAAATTGTTCGTCCGTCTGTTATAAAAGGTTTTACAAACTGTTGAACACTATGAAAAACCTGAAGGTAACAACTAAGAATATCACAGATTTTAAAAATTCTATTTTTGTGAACTATACACTGCTGTATGCTAAAATCCCATTAAGAAATGATTTTCACGCAGGTTTCCCAAAAGGCACTCTTTCATTTCCAGGTTTGTGTTCTTGTGAATTTTTTAGCCGTGCTTCACTTCGACACTAAGAACTGGGCTACTGCACAATTGTTGGATTCACAGTCACCAAAACCCAAGGAAAATCGAAATGAAACTATCTTAAACCAGTGGCGTTCCTTTAAACAAAGTGCTTTGAATCTTACTCATGGAGACTCTTGCAATATTGCTGCAGAAAATGAACTGACAGAAGCAAAAAAATTGTCGCGTAATTTCTTTTTTAAAGGTTCGATCTCAAATGAAGACTCCGAAAAGTTGTTAACCTATTTAAAAAATGGCCAGGATAAAGCGCTTAATCCAGGACGACATTCTCTTTGCAATTACACAAAAAATCTAGTCTGTAACGAAACAACACAGAAATGCGTTTGTCCTTATGCCCTTCGCTGGGAACGGCGTTTAAACCTTTGCATAGAAGATTTTAACTCTCTGGGTGATCCAACATACGACCTACTTAAAGACGCGTACAAAAGATTACTTCAAATGGACGCAACTCAAGTTGACCATCTGGGTTTCAATGCTCCTTGCGACCCTGTCATAAATGCTGCCGCTTTTAATTTGCAATATTTTATAGAAGGTTGGAGATTTAAGATAACGGACAAATCTGCAGATAACTTTGCTGCTTGGCACTGGGCAATGACTACTGTACGGCACATGTACACCTTGGACCTGTCTGAGAGAATTCAGCCATGCGATCTTAGACAGGGTTTCAAATGTTCTTTTAAAACAAAGAAATGTATCTGCTCCCAAGCAGATGGCAATCACAGGTACATTCGCCAAAAGGGAAAATGCCGCATCAAATTAGGAAGTATTTGTACACCCACAAGTGACGAACAAGACGCCCATTATACAGCTTATCGTTATTTGCCATCGAAATACGACAATTGTCAGATACATACAGTGTGTGTATCCAGGACTGGGCCCAAAGAGGTACCCTGTCTGTATTACCAGGCACCCGATGCAGGGCTGCTAAATAAATGGTCGATTTGCAGATGCATGCCAGTAGGCTGGACATTTATGTATTTCAAGTAAATAATTAGTAATACTGCACTTGTGCTACTCTTTCAACTACACTGGTGTAAAGTTATACGATATATAGACTGTTCAGTCTAAATCGTTTAAATACTGAACTATAATTTTAATGAACACATGCGAATTGTTATTACGTTTTAATAAAACGGCCAGTTTAGTAAAATGGTATAGATGCTGAGTAAAATACAAATATGAGTATTTGTATTTTCTTTTAATTCGTAAAAGCTACTGTTTAGTTTACAAATACTCTTATCACACGTTTTCCATTTGCTCAGAAATCTCTCTGAGTCAATATTTCGTGAAAATATTCCCATACGTTACTTTCATAACTGCGACCATTCAACTACCATAAAATACTTCCAAAGTTCAATATTTTCTTTCATAATACTATAAATAATATTCAATTGCTTTCAAGAATTACTTCATTACTTTCATTCGTTAGTTAACTATTAGAAAAACATGTGAAAGAAGGACCTTTCTCTGAAGTAATCCAACCATCCCAGACCAATTTCCAGTTTCATCAACTGCCCCGAATTTGCTATCAGAGGGAGGCAAGAGAGTGAACCTGGAAATAATAAAATTCTGTAGTATCACATTATAGAAATAGTTGACAAAAATACCCAGCCGTCGCCAGGATTTTTAAATAAAGTTTTGAGATTGCAAGACTGTTTCTTTATTTATTTATTGGAATGGGAAGTACTCACGTGAAATTCAACTCTGAGCTAATAGCGTCCAAGATATCAAAAAGGTAACCTGAACCCCGTACCCCTTTTGCAGTCATCTCCAAATACACGAAAGGAGGGCCCTGTACGACATTGCATAATTTCTTATTCAGTTCTAAAATTAATTACTGATATATACATGAGTGTCTTATATTATTAACACGAATTGCAGTATGCCAATTTCCACGGTATACATTTCCCTAATTGAAGCCCCCCCCCAGAAATGACCCCACCTAAATCGACTCCAAAATGTGTGAAACGGAAAAATATGCAATAAAAATTTTAGTGGAAAAATCAAAATATTGAGTGGATTAGGCGTGTATACCGTGCATATTGTCATACTGTAGTTGAGTCAAGGGAAATGTTGAGGCAGCGGACAGGTTTTTTATAGAAAGCACAGTGATTGGGCTGATTAAACAGGATTTTTATATATCCCAATTCAACTGTTGTTGTCCACATTTATCTATTAATAATATTTCAAACATTTAATATTAAAACTTCCTGATATATCATTCGTCGTCAAATGCTCTCCCAATGGCTATTTAATGCAACAAAACATTAAAACGTCATTATATTGCATATTCGATGTAGGAGGTGATAAGGAACAATATAGTCTCACCGATGTTAACAGAAAGTTTGCCTTAAAGCATTTTACAGAATTCATATACTAGAAATCACTAAGTTCAAGCGATATCCTATAACATATTCTTTAAGGGCTCTAAATGCCAAAATAGGAATCTTTTTTCATAATAACAATGATAAACTATTATTGTGCAAATTAAAAATTACAACTCTAACTGTCAGCTTTAGTTTCCTTCAACTCAAGTTTAGTTCTTGTCTAAAGATTGTATCAAAAAGCCAAACATTATTACTGATAACTAGAAAAGGATATGGAAGCAGATGCAGACGTGTCAAAATGAACATTAAAGGTATTCTCCATTCTTTATAAATCCATATTTACTACCGTAAAAGCTCTAATAAAGATTTCATGCGAATGGATCATTTGACCTGAGAATTAAAAAAATGTCATTAAATATTATAAACTTTGCTTTTTATTACTATGTTTTATCAATTCGCAAATTGACTCATCACACTGGATTAATTTTTGATTGTGCATAGCACCTCTGCAATTAAACGATTTCATTTGTATACTAATTCTTACCAGAAAATTATTTAAGTTATTTCCCATTGGATCCCATTTACAATTTGTGACTGTTACATAGTACTGCTTTCTACACTGGGTACAATAGTGCAAAAAAGCTCTGACGACATAGTCATTAACAAGGATTTCATAATAACTAATCATTATTATATATATGTACTTCATAAATAATATGGAATGGGATATTAGCGACCTGACCCAGTTTACCTGGACTTTATTTAGAGTCCTGCTTTATTAGAGAGGTTTTACGGTATGACTACAAGAAAATCCGTGACTATATGGGGAAGCAGTTAACATGACACGAAATGAAATATTGCCTTTGTACGAAGCATAAGGTAAAATGGTTGGAGAAGTGGAGATTGGGAGATATAAATTAAAGAGAAATAGTGAGAGTAAATAAATGAGAAAATGACTGTACAGCAAGGGAAGTAATCCTTATAAGATTTCCCATAAAATCTGAGGGTCCTAAAGATTTCTTGAGATCGATATTGATGCCAGTGGACTTTGACCAGAATCCAATGTGGTTGGCAATGGGAGTGGAGGAAGTTGCAAATCCAAATATATCATGAATGGTGATAGAAGTAAAATTAGAGTCGGAAGATCGATTAACTGGAGAGGCGAGAGTCCATTTGTAGTTGGCGTTGATCTCGGGCTGAAGTTGATCTATGATTAGTTCTTTGTCCTCAGCCTTCCCACCGACCACCACAATGGGTCTCGCGGAGCGGTAGTCAATTAAGAATTTGGAATGGACGGGGACACTCGCTCTTTTTTCGTTTGGCTCAGCAAGGAAGTGGAAATCCAAGACAATTATGGGTTGAGGCGGAGAGCCTCCTGCGAAGTCTTGCAAGGAGGCTCCTAGTCCAGGGTAATTAGACACACAGGTCAGACGCAGGCCAGCGGAAAGCAGCAAGGTGGTCCGAAAGTACTCGCACACCTCACTCTCCCTGGGCACCCCGGACGAGGTCGACCTTGTGCTGTTGGGCAGCAGAAGGAAGGCCGAGGACCAACCCAGGAAAGATGAATAGTCCACGAGGAAGTCCGCGTAGAGGGACATCTCCGCTGCAGACGCAGAAGTGGCGGAAGACTTTCTGTTCCGACTCACAGGAACCACAGAACTAAAGGCTTTGATGGAACCCTTGGGGCCTCCACCAACAAAACCATCAAAACTGATGCGTCGAGCCTTTGTGCCATTTCTGTACCAACTGAACTCAACTAATGTTGTTCTTGGCACGTATGCCTCCTCCGTCTCCGCCAACACAGCCATATCCACTCTCATTAGCACAGCAAATGCCCCCAACGACAACATCACCAGTATCCTCGCCATCCTTGTTTATCAATATTTGTTTCCACTGTGGGCAGTGACGTAATTCACGTAATCACTTATTGTTCTTGTGGCTCCGTGTTTGGAATTATTTCATAATATTGCACTTCGTAGACACGTAGTACACCCTGGTCGGTAGAAACAATTTAACTTCACTTTGGTCATTTTAATGCCAAGATGCCGCATTTGATTTTGATTGCTAGGTGTCACATTTTCACACGAAATTTAATCGAGTGTATTTCCTCAACAGGCAGGGGTAAAAACGAGGTAACAAATGGAAACGTTAAAGGGATGTTGTACATTGCACAATCTGTAATCTTTACTTCCTCTCATATAAACGTGTGTAACACCAAAAATAGAACTGTGCTTGCTACGCTTTATGTCTCATTAAGTTCCCGTGGAGAAACATTTCACACCTTATTAAAGTAGAATTAAACTATAAATGAAAACTTCGGCTTGCCTTTTTCTAATCTCGAGTGGAATATAATTACAGGTACTTGTGTATCCATTAACATAACTACGGCCAGATATTCTTCAATGTACACCCGGCTATTTACAGCAACGTCTCATTCTCACGATGTACAATATTATGCTTTCCTTGTTGTAAACAAGCAGGTGTACAGATAGGAGGCACCGATTTATTACCTCACAATATAAATGTTTCAGACAACTTTCTTTTTGGAACAACATTGTTTTCTGTACCAGACCTACTATGAACCCAATTGTAAAATTATATGTTGTAAGTAGGAATACTTACATTTAAAGAGCCATAGTTGTGCGAATCCCCGAGCTAAAACTTGAAATGTAGACAATAACAGTAGACTAAACAAAAATTGAAACATTACAAATAGTAGGACCCGTTTGGCATAAAATCCAACAACAAAAATGTTTGTTCACTGCAGAAATATAAACGATCCCCTTGAAGTGTTTATGCTAATACAGCAAACTGTTTCCTCAGCAGTTCAGGGCCGACTGAAATTCCTCAGAGACATTTCATGCCTTTAATCCATACTCACAATATCATGCATCATTATTTACTTGCCGATCGACAGACGGATGGCTGCCTTCGTTCCCATTTGAAACAAGTAGTGGATAAAGAAATAAATGTTATAAAATATATCTCCGCATGGTTTCATAACACCATTTTCTGTAGCATATAATCATGAATCCATACATTATCTATAGGCATGTTCCTACTAAAAATATTTGTCTACAGTAAATGTATACCCTTCCTGTGGTACAAATAATAGGTACCATTGTACCCATTCATAATCCATTTCGTATGTAGTGCAGTATGATATGTATTCAGGAGGTGTTTTCAGGTAATGTACCTTCTGAAGTGCTATTGAGCGGAAACATGAAGAAACTGAATTCGCAATTGTGCACTACGTCAGTTCATTGTCAGTCCTGACCGTTCTTTTCTCGGTTTTCTTATACTCATACCCTATACCTTCTTTACAATTTTTCTTTTGTTTGCCTAGTACTAATAGTAATGATACAGTAGTTATCCGCACCTTAAAAAGCACATGCTCTACACATGCATTTGTATTCATTTGCGTCCAAAGCAAAAGCAGCTAATGTATTTATATACCGAATTAACAAATATGCCACCGTGTTCAGAAAATCCTAACCCTATTGGCATTCCGCAAGTCGAAATAATTCCACTACGTTATCGTTTGACTTTGAAGCAGTTAAAGTTGAGCAGTAGATCGATACCCTAATTAATGCAATTAAGTCTGAAGAAATTCAAGACTACAATCAAGAACCTCAATTTCCAGGGGTAAATTCAATTTTTATATCAAAACTCAGGTTGTTACAACACTGGATTTTGCCAATTACCACTGAATAGATTCAAATTTCTGAGATGCATTGTGGGATAAAAACATCATCCGAATATCATTTGTATAAATTCAAATGGTTTGGAATAGTAATTATAATTCCGTTTTATTCGTCCTAGAAAATTCGTGGCCTTTGGTGCAAATTGCATAAATTCTATTGCTAATACTCAGGCTGACGGTAACTTATTTAACGTATTCTAGCTAGGTAGTCCGACCGGGTACCTTATTGGTTTACTTCTACGAGGATAGAAAAGTACCTAGCGAATACAATAGTTTCTTGGTACCGACGAGAAAAAGGCTTTTGTGATATCAAAGTGAGATTTTTGTTATGGAGAAGGTGGTATTTCGCACTTAATTCTAAACCGATTGAAAAGTCGAGATGCGTAGATATATGCAACATAATTTCTAACATAAATATTTGACATATAACCGTATTTAATGTTCCAGTTTACATGTTTTATATACAGTTCAGTCATATAGCATAGTTAATAATATGGAATATCTAGACTTATGTCTATTCCTTTGGTTACCATCATATGCTGACAATGAGTAGAAAGAAGTAGACAATGCGTGATTGATACAGTGCCATTCCATTCATTTCACGCGGATGAAATATTTCTTCACGTTCTTACTTCCCATTCATCTCACCTTTATGTTGCTTTCTTTGTGGCAGGGCAGGGATGCTTATTACTTACCCACTCCAGACATAAACATCAGACAGATATCGAAATACTTTAATATGCTGCATATGCAGTTAATGCAGTTACTAAGTTTATAGGCCTATATCATTTTGTACATGACATATCTCTATCATAACCTAAATACAGAATGGATAACTTCAACTTTGATGGTATGCAATAAAACATGATGTTTGTTAACTTGGCTTACAAATATTTTTATATGGTATACAAGAAATATCACATTTACCAGATTATTAGATTTATCCTCCTTTAAAAGCCTAAGTTTTCAGACATTCTATATAAGGATAGATAGACAGATGTACTTCGCCACCATTATATACAATTTTTTGGTTATAAGAAATACGCTATTATTTTACAACAAAGAATAAATGAGATAATCAAAGAGATGAATGACATTGCTACGCTAAGCTGACTTTGGTGAAACACGGTTTATCCCCATGTACTACATGTAGTGTTCAAATGATTTCACGTGCAACGTCTTATCCTATACCAGACGATTAAAATCTCGAGACACAAAGACAGACAGCAAATATTGGCGTTGTTGTATCATAAGATCTGCACTAATGCAGGTGCGATAATACTACAAAGCGTACTTACAATATTTTAAGGGAAAACATTATGCAAACTTTAACTGTCCAGTAAGTAACTGTAACCATTTTTTAATAATCAATATGACACTGAATACACTATGTACACGTCAAACAAATACGGTTCTTTATTTTCCATTTTCTTCTAGGGATTCTTTTCGTCTAACAATAAGCACATTTACTAACGATTACATATTTACATCTCAAGTTCTACCTTCATTCATTAAATATATCCATTTCTTTCTGAATTTTTACATATACATTGAAACCTACTGTATTACAGGATTTTGCAAGTTTTTACACATTTTACACATCTATCTATACAATACGGAACCTACAACTAGGCTTTAGTAGCTTTGAACTGTGCTTCTAAATAATGTTTAGTTATTTATCAACACTTTATACTTTATTACTGCATGCACAATTTGCATGTCTCTACATGCGCGTATGAACTCTCACCAACAATCATAACGTTTACGCACAGAATATTTCCCATCCCAAATACGTTACTTCGTGTTTGCTTGTATTCTAACAGCTATATATCCACAAAACTACATATACTTCTTTTGTATATCTACATACAGATTAGCACTACGACATTCTGAACATCGATATTCTTACCTTACATGAACAATTAAATGTATCATATCACATACAAATTACAATTATATAATTGGAAATTTGACAAGAAATTTTAATCTTGATGTTGAATTGAAATTATCTGAAGGATATGAAATATATTTACACATGCGATGCTCTCAAGCTCTCTCTATCCGTAGCTGTTTAAAGCATCTTCTATATCTAGTCTAAGCTCCAAAATTCTTAAAGCCAATTTGATACAAAATTAATTGTATCCTTTTTCCTATACTAAATTAGTAGATGGAAATGGAATTTGTAACGTGCCATGGCGAATTTTTATTTGACTAATAGATTCCCTTTCGAAACAAATGGAGGGATTAGGAAAGACATTTTGGAGTTTAGACTAGATACGGAAATTATTGCCATATGGAAATATTCAGATATGGAACTTTAAATAGCTACGAATAGAGAGAGAGTTTGAGAGCATCGTATGTGTTAATATATGGATAAAACTGAAGGATAATTAAAATTAATATTTCAAATCATTACTACAGATTTATATAGAAATATCGTTGCAATTGCTGTAGGGTATTATTCAAGACTTCTAAAAATTACACTTTGGTTACTACAAATATGTATTACACGAGTTTCTACTCATATGGAAAGAAAATGAAGTAGGTCATTGATAGTTTGAATTTGAATTAAAAAGAAATAGAATCAATGAAGAAAAAACCACTTTTAGTGTCATGGAGAGTAACTTAATTTTTCCTATTGTATGTAAATGTTGACGAAAAATCATTCATAAGTATTGAATTTTGACAGAAACTATGGATTGCAGTGGCAGGTACAATTGGCATGCCATGTCCGTGCCACGTACAAATACAACAATTTACGTAGACTTTCTTATCGTCATTGTAGTGTACTTTATGAATTTGTGTGTGCATGTTTCCTTCTGCAAATTGAAAATTGCGAGTGGTGATTTTATAGACGCAGTATACAGAAAATAAACTGAGGTAGACTCAGGTAATGGTAATAAAACAAAAGTACATTCAGGCAATAATGAAGTGAAAGAATTTATTTACACGGAGAAGGTTGACATTTGGCTATCAGCTCCGAAAAGGTTTGCTATTTTGTTTTGTACGTGAGAGGATTGAAGATACTATCCTGCACTATATGAACTTTCTTGTATTCCTGTGTATTTGTAAGTAGAGCTATTTACATGAGACGGCAAATGTATTACTTGAGTGGCATGTGACGAAATACTTACTACTGTAAGTTAACAAAAGGTCAAAAGGTACATTGCTGTTTTTACTTACAAAGTGTCTCGACGTATTCCTAAGTTGAGTGATAATTTCCTTTAAATGACATTGTCAATAACGAATAAACATACAAAGTGCAAGTTCACTTGTTTCACAGATAGCGTTTGTCGAAATCATTTGGCAAAGTCATGCAAAACGTGAACATCAATAAGAAGTAAGCGTCGCAGAGACAAGATACATCCATGTCGCCTGATATGAGTTCTCTGGGGGTTACTTTAAGTCAGCCTCACAGTCGGAATAGCAGTCGACTTCTCTCAATAACTTACTTTGCGTATCAAAGTAACGTCAAGCTCTAATAGAACGTAATTTACTTGGCGATAAGAGCTGTTAAGTATTCGTGTAGAATTTTTAATAGCAATTTGCCACTTGACCCGATAAGCTCAAGCTGATAAATTCCCTATTCAATAACTTTGCACAACTTTCCGCAGACCCGACTCCTGGAATTAAATACACATTAAGTTGTTGATTGCGTGCTACAAGATGGCTAATTAAGTTAAAATTATCTTTCTGGCTATCTATGGACAATTTCAATCATTCCTTCGCTCACACGGAAAACTTCAATTAAATCATTCTGTTACATGTACATGTAGCGAATTTTCTATACGCTATGCGGACCAAACTATAAGTTTATTCAGCAGCTACTCACATCTATATTCCAGCTGTGTAGTGCGGCATTTTTTGCAACTCAAATTACACCAATAATGAAGGTTCTTCTGAATAATGTCTATTTTACATTAAATTAAAGTGAACCTAAAATTACTTCATAATATGCATATATTTACAAATTAAGCATCATTTTCCCTTTCGGTGACTGTTACTTATTCATAAGCAAAAATATTGTTCATATACAAATTCAAAGGTTACATAGCACTAAAATCTTAGTAAACCAAATTTAAAGCACTTCCGTGACATCGCTTTCAATACGCATTCTTTATACAAACAAAGGATCTTTTTGTGAGTTTTAAATTATTTGCAACATATGTCAAATATGGAAACATGATACATGAACATAAAATCTTGTATACGTAACAACATACTAGAACCTCATTAAATGGAACACCGAAAAGTAAAGTTGAGTAATGTAAGTAAAAATGAGTCTCGTGAGGAACTCAGTATTTATTCCTATAATAACGATCAAATTCTGTAACACAACACCAACACACACGTAAAGCGGCCTTATTTAGTTAGACATTGTCAGCGTCAGCACTCACGGGACCACTCACAGTCAGTCATTTATTTCTTTAAGAATCGTTTTAAGTTCGTATGAATTCATTGTGTAGACTCGCCATTCCTAGGATTACAGTGAGGGTTCATTAAAAAAATATTTACAAACATACTGAAACAAAAGAAATGTTCTGGATATCTACTTCTGTGTGTTCTGTAATATGTTACTGTATTATTGATACTGATAGCATTGGCAACGGGTAAGAAAATGGACCTAAATGGATATTAGTATTGAGACAAGCGAGTACATCAAGGTATATATCCATCAAGATGTTTCGGTATATTAACATCCTGTTGCTACATGTATCCGTGTATGAGTAACTGAATATTAATAGAAATGCTTAAATAGGTCGAAAGATAGACTAAACATTTACGTACCAATAGATTCCTCTTATTTAGCTTGTAACTAATACAATACTTGGATATCAGTTAATGCAACAATAAATGGGGAACAAATAGTTACAATAAAGAATTATTCTGTAGACATGGGTTACCGTTGCCATTTCTCTATTTACTGTACATCTTAGGTTTGTCGATACTTTAGAAAGAAAGCTTTGGTAATAACTAACATAACTACTAATTAAAACTTCTGAATTACCATCGCATTTGAAAGCAGACTTTTAACTTGTAGATACATGCAAAGAACTCTGATTTGTGTTTGGCTTTAACAATATCTGCGAACAACCCCTTCGAATACCTTGGCTACACATATTATATTTCTGGAATAACAAACGATAATTTTGCAATCTATTGTTCTGTTTATTGTTCTCTGCATGGTTTGACTTAGATGTTATTAGTTCTGAATATTCTCTTTGCCGACAATCCAGCAAGGAAAGTCATTAAAACGGTTAATAGCTTGACCTGGCCAAACCTTTAGCCTAACCCTCCCCATAACTCTTTATGTGTTTTCTTTGTCGTAGGATTATTTAATGCTTGCAGAAATGTACACTAAAATTCGTAGTAATATGATACTTGTTTACTTTTAGAACACAAAGCAATATTAAAAGCTTTAGCATACCATAGATTTGCTTTGTTACTGAGTCACTGAGCATCTCAGCTTACTGAAAGCGCTAAGCAAAATGCGATATCTTGATTTGCATGAAAAGAAAACCCCAAGGAATACAATTTTGTACGTATATACATATTGACAGAAAACATAATTAGTTTTGCCAGAAAAATATTATATTTAAATATAAATAATGTGGTATTCCGATGAATAACTCATTTGAAGTAGTATTTATTATGTAGTCTTTATCAGAATAATTGAAAAACCCAAATGAGCACTTACTTAGAAAATTAAAGCCAATGTCATACGTTCTAATGCACCCATTCATATACTTACTCAGATGGCCTCACCTATACTATTTAATATGAATATATTATGAACAACTAGGCATATCATTAAAGAACCCATAATTATAAATGTTTTGCTTAAAAATGTGAATAAAAACTTTGTGATAGATATACCATTATGTTCCCAACTGAAGTCACAATTTGAAATAATTGGATTTCGTTGAAAGGCAGTGAAGTGTTATTACATCAATTTATATTACTATATTCTCACTCATAACGTTCTGCAACATAAATTCAAACAGCAGAATTAATATAAGCGGAAGAAGAATTATCCTGCTCCCTTAGTGAGAAATTCATTTAAATTAAAATACTGTCGTTATGAAGAGTAAAATGTAATTTCAAAACTCTATTAATATTAGTAAACAAGTGTTCCAATGTGGGACTACTCGGTGACAGTTGAGCTACTTCTAGCAGACAGACAGAATTAATTGAAAAGGAAGGCTTTCCTTTCATTTTAATTCAATCCGTAATATGTTTATACTTACAGGCAGATAACTAAATAGGTAGGTCCCTAAATACAAAGAGGGTAATAGTGTCTCCCTGAATAAGCTCTAATGTTGTATAACACAAAAAGGAAATGAATGTCGTGTGTTGTTGTGGGCTGCATTCGAATAGAGAACGGGAGAATGAGAGATAGCCCTTGCTAGTATATGTATGTACATGTGTATTAGATACGAGTGTATCTACAAACAAGGATACTAGATTGACAAGCTCTGATATTGAATAAACATGACATAGAATGCAACAATAGATAACTAAATGGAATAGATGATCTGTTTGTTAGTTCATCACATGATATGCCCCCCACAAACAAAGTCAACATAATGTTGATAATATACGAACATACCTAACAGCCTCAATATTAAGTAAAATGAATGACTCAAATAAATCATCCTAAATATCTGTCCATCGTAGATGAGTTCAAGAAAACAGATTGCCGACTCAGCATTTTATGACATTTTTTATCTCCTGCATCTTCCTTGGCCAAGTAATAAGTGTCTATGATAATATCCTGATTAGTTCTCGCCAAAAATAATATTGTAACATTAAACATGTAATCCTGTTTGAGTGGCAGTCTTATGGAGTAGAACATAATTATATATAATTTTCAAGTTTGGGGTAACAAATGGCACATACCTCTCTATAGGTACCATTCACACAGATTACATTCATTCCTTAGCCGGCAATTCCTACTTCCTTAGAACACAGTAAAAAAACTTTGTATCACTAATTGTCACAGACAGCAACTCGTTTTTTGTGATCAAGTAGAGAATATCATATCAGATCCGTATGTATTATGCAGCGTATAATTAAATGCAAAGATAGAGTAAAGTTGGTACAGTGCACTGAATATAGAGACGAAGATAAACAGAAAGCAACTTGCACTCACGTAACGTAGCTGTAGTAGAAATGGAAAAATTTACTGCGTGCTGTAATGCAATGTTTTGTAATGTTAGAAGGTAATAGGAAGAAATAAATGCATACTCGGGTATGAATATGATTTATGATGATTATAACCTTGTTGATGATTATTACAATTACTATTGCACTGCTTTGAATGTCGCATATCATATTTAGTCGTTTAATTTCTGAGGCTGTGGTAATTTCACGTAATAGTGAGTGTGAATAAAAAGGGGAAAGGAAATGTCCATGTAGAGTTAACTGGGATGCCCATCACATAAATACTTACCATTATCACCTAGTAGGCACCACGTAATATTAAAATTAATAGGTATACACACATAATGCACCTCAGTGGAAACCACATTACACTTAAGTTAAAGTTAGTACCTAAAGGAAAGAAATGCACACACGTGCGGTGTGGAGTCCTGTCCTGTCCTTAGGTTAGATCGGAGGTCCTTACAGTAAATTCATGATAATTAAAATATAATAATGAAATAGTAGTGACAAGGAATACTGGAGATAGTGTAGAGTCTTTGCTACTAAGTATTTATCTATGAATCTATATATTATGTACAGTTGTCGTCCTAATAAAGAATTATCGTCATTATTAGGAGACGACATTTGTGTTAACCATCGGCGGTGTCTAGAATTATCCTCACTTCTGTGAGATAAAACAGTTGAGGGGAAAGGAAGTGAGCGCAGCACAACATTTGGATGGCAGTTTCAATTTCCAGTAAACTCTAAGCTACGACGACATTTGTTGCCGGGAGACTCGAGCAATAACAATCCATAACTGTTAGCAGAAAATTGGGTGCTAGATTCTCTCCCAGCAAAATAAAACCCAATCTGTGGACTAAACTGAACTGGAGTGAATCGGTTAGTCAACTTTAATGGAATACACGAAAGGTAAGTGAAGTGGAGATGTACATACGTACTTATTTGCCTATGTACCGACTAATGTGGGAACAAGATGAGAATCTCCAGTCCATTGTCTCTCCGTGTTACTGTCTCTTAACCCGCCCGGTCTCTCCTCTGGACTCGCTGCAGTCCTCCGACGCCCCACCCACGCCGCCCTCACTCACTCACCCACTAAACCAGAACACAGACACGCAAACACACCTCACTAGACGCATAGCGTACTTATCTCTAGATTTTTAGAGGCGGAAATAAAACTAAAACTCAAGCTCCATCCAATTACCAGAAAGCTTTGGCTACTTAAACTTTACATCGACTTCACTTGACCTCCTGTGTTTTCATTTCCGTTCATCTGTCCTTAACTGGAACATGGAGTGCTGCTCAAATGCTCTTTCTATTTACATTTATGGCTTACTTATCCGTCCGTTTCTAGTTTATTAGCAACTATTAAGTGGAATAGTAGCAGTTGTCAACCCACTTACTAAATAAGTAGGTGCACTCCTTAAGTATGTATTATTCCATAACACTTGTACTTAGTATAACAATTGCGCTTACTATAACAAATGTGTCAAATCCCAATTCAAACTAAAATCACTTATCCCTTATCCAATAATCCATGCAACCGTTCAAACCTAAGCACATACAGACTACACTTCTAACAACAAGAAGGTAATGTTATACAAATAAAAGTAACAAATACAAATATGTACATGTAAATACGTCCCTACACACCAGACCTGTCCGTTTATATAGTATAGTATGTATTACGTAATAAATAATATCCACTTATGCATGGTTAGCATGAGAAACCTTCCTGAAATAAAGAATAAACTTACCAGGCTAAATCTAATAAATGTCAGGAGAATTAAACGTTGAAGCACTCTTACTTACTTTGTAAACATTAATACGTTAGCTGATAGATTACATCTGATATCCTTTCTGTTCTCGTAACAAGTTTTGTTGAATGACTCTCCTTACTAAATGAACCCTAAAGTATGCTGTTCCTACATACACTGTACGCATTCTAATAATAAGAGAAGTGAACCAGTAGTTGCTAGAAGTGTAAGGAAATAATTAACGAAATGTAATGAAATGGGAAGACATGCCAGGTTGCATGCAGTCTTAAGATTCCCTTAGTTGGAGTTAGAAGTGGAGGATCCGAGGACAGAGGACCAGGGTGAGGAGGGAGGGGAAGAGGGAGAGGGCGGCGGCGGGGGAGGGTGACGGAGAGATACTCTGGCTGTGACTGCTGCTCTTGTCCGGCAGAGAGGTTTCTGCCAGGCTGTGATGACTCTGCTGAATGACGTCTTTCTCGCTGTCCCCGAAGGCCTGGGCCTTGTCGGTGGCGGTGTGCGAGGACTCTTTCGCGGCTTGGCGGTCGTGCTGGGGGGTGTGTAGCTTCAGAACTTCTTCTTTGCTGCGCGCGGACTCGTCGTGGGACTCCATGTCACCCACCTCGGCATCGTCTACATTCCAGTGGTTGCCCTTTTTGTGTCCGGAGTCGTGGTGGCATTTCAAATCTTCGGCAGTGAGGTGGATGACGAGTTTCTGGCCGTTGTAGGACTGGTACGTGGTTGTCTCTTCCGGGACGACGGTGACGTTGGCGACTTTCATGCCGACTCTGGTCTCCCTGACGTGGTGGTGGGTGTGGTGCGAGTGCTCCGGCTTCTGGAACACGTTGCACTCAGTCTTTCTCAGGTGTTCCTGCACACTGACACTCTCGGACTCGGCGTGGAGTCGGGGCATCCACAGAAGGGAGCAGTCACACACGAAACGATTTCCTGCACAGAAATAAAAGAACTGCTTTAGGAACAAGTAGTGCTGCTTTGAGGGTAATGGCATTCATAACGTGAATACTAACAAGGTAAAGCTGCCTTGTACCATTTCGTAAAAGTGCTTTAAAGTCAGAGTCGCATGTTAGATTAAAGAAAAGATATTTTGTTTATGCAGCACAACACAATAGATTTGTATATGGATAGGGGCTTGGCAAGGAGGTATAAATTTCTAGATTGACAACGTAGAAGTAACTATGTGTACAATGTGTAGTTTATTGCAAGCGTAAATTATGGGAATATGACAAAGATTTTGAGCATTATGATTGATATTAATTTTGCTAGAGAAATATCTCGGTTGATTATTGTGTTGGATGTGATGTGTTTTGATGTGAAGTGAGGAAGATTGAGTTCTCAATGCGATTCCGCATATTTCATCAGTCAGACTACTTAGGTATGTCATTGTGTATGTCCATGGTCATAAAGTGTAGCAGCGAAGCGAGCAAAGTCGTCTGGGCAGGAGTCTGTCGGAAGACTGAGAAAGAAAAGAATTGATTCATGTCTGGGAGGAAGAGGAGTTGTAAAAAGTTGCATCAATTCAAGGCAGTTGATTCTGTGGAGAATGGCAGACGGAAAAGGAGACTTGAGTTGAGGGAAGAAGACAGGGCAAATGAATGAAATGCAATGAATGTCAATGTGAGTGAAGAGTCAGCCAGTTTCCACGATGTGTTTGTTTTAAGTCAGGTCGTAGTCAGCTCCAGCGGTTTCAACGAAATGCGTTGGGGACAGGAGAGGCGGCATTAGTTGCGATATCAATCTATGAACTGGTACTTCTACATGGAACTCACGTAGCACAATGAAATTAATTCATCTTTTGAGCTGACTGACTGACTGATTGTGAGTGAGTTGAATAAAATAAAAGCCATAACTCATGTTTAAGCAAATGAAACCGAATTCGACTGCCATCAGCTCCTGGAGAACACCGAACAGACGATAAGCTGTACATAGTCAACCAAGATACATTTTTTCCTACTGATTTCCATGATTTGCATGTAATTTAGCCAACTAACCATGAATTCTAGAAGATCCACCAGAAACCCAAATGAGAGAAAAGTTTCTGCTCTGAATCCAACTGAACCGAACAGATAATCAAATCATTTCTATAGTCTTTCACTCATATACCTCTGCAAACCGCGCTCCATAGAGCCTACATTCATAAATGTACAGACAGCTGCTGTTATGTTATTGCTACATGTGAAATAATGATAAAACTCCCAGAAATAACTGTATTAAGGAGTTTTCTCTTAAGTATGCTCCGATTGGATGTAAGTAATAATAGGAATACTCACTGATTCCTTAAAGCATAAATTTCTACGATGAGTCTCACTCAGCTAGTGATTTATGAGCCGAAGGGTTATAAAATCTACGATAAAGGGAAATGGAGTCATTTCGCTTTTCTTCTCCGCATCACATATTAAATGAGTAAAAAACGTATTGCCAATTCCCAACTAACTTCACTAGAACTCTATCTTCACCCTCGCGCAACTCCACTAAATCTCACAAGTTCAGTGCGAATGCCTTACCTGTGCTCGAATACCCATCCTGAGCATTTTCTATTAGCAGCTAATGTCTACTTCCACCATCCTTCCACATTTCCTTCGAAATCTAATACACTTTCACTACTCATTAGTGATATCGATTTCCTTTCTTTTCTAAATTTACAAAACTATTTTACATAATTAAATATAAATTCAATTTTGCTTAAGAAATATTTCTGGAAATTAAATATATTCAAGTTTCTTCTTTGTAAAATAAGAAATGTGTACCTTCTCATTCATATAGTTACTAAAACACATAACTATACGCTTTTGCTGTAAATAGGTTTTATTTTTCATAATACAGCTTGTTATAATATTAAAACGAAAATTCAATAGGAAGCATTTATTTCTAACCTTTAGTTCTTGCTGGCTTGGCATGGAGTTTTGAGTTTAATTAGTAGGTTAATTAAAATATTCTGGAATGTACGCAGAGTTTTCCTTTAGCCTCATTCACCGATGGATGCACCTCGGTAATCTATTATTTTGAAAACTGAGAAAAAAGTTTATGGTGGATAAATTGACTATTCACCGTGTCACAAACACTGAAAGAATTCGGTGCAAATATGATAACTTATGCAATATTTGCTCGCCTCGCTCAACTCAACTATCACCTTTCTGCATCAGTGCCTACGAACACAACCGAAATATAATATGATGAAACCTGAAGGCAAGTTCATTTAATCAGACTAACAATAAGCAAAGCTGTATTTCGAGAGAAACAGAGGAGAGAAATAGAAAATGGAAAATCTGGAATGCAAATAGAGAAAATGCCTTGAAAATATATTATTAGTCTCTGTGTGTGGAAGACATACTTACAATAGATAGGTAAAATTTAATTATGAATCCAACTATAGAGTGCAGACGAAACAGGCCAACTGTAATAGCGACTGCGAAGCTGTGCTATATGGGAATGAAAGAGATGTAAAGGGAAGTGACACACATAGGACGTATAATAACAGAGAGCAGGTATAATATGCAATTCTTAGAGAAACTACCTTGGGAGAAAGACATCTTGACAGGAAAGAAAGCTCTCGCTCTCCTTTCTCCTATCTCGTATGGTAATGAGACAGATGAATTCATGTCAAGATGGAAAGACGAACTTAAATAAGTCATAATAATGCAAGACAGATAAGGAAAGGAGTAGAAGGCGAAAGGGGCTAATAGAGAAAGGAAAATCAGCTTGCGAGGAGAGCCAAGCTACGACAAAGAGAATCGACTAAATGTGTACCGCAAACTAATGTATATAGAAGCGAGGCACAATAGAATGTAATACGATGACAATGTATTTGCCTCCTTTAGCGAAAGATAGAGAAAAATATAATGTTTGTATTGTAATAGGTGATTGTGTATAAAGGACAAAAATCCGTTGGAGTTGTAGTTGTAGAGCCATATAACAATAAAATATAAATGTGGAGGGGTATTATGTATGAGTTGACTTTTGTTCTTTGAGTCAGAATGATAACAAGACAGGAGGGAGCAGGAATTTTCCGAGTTGGGATAAAGGAGGGAATAGTAATGCTGGCATGGCAAAGATGATAATGAGAAAGCAGTGAGAGGAAGAAATGTGGAAACAAAGAATACAGTAGGAAGCCCTTAGACAGAAATGATTGGATGTATATAATCTGTATAGAGGTTGTTAGTGTAACGGGTATTTATGACAAGAGGAGAACCTGGAAGAGTGACAGTGTGATATTTGCTTACTGGCCTGATTGTGCAGAATGTAATATTGGAATGACATTAGGAGTAGGTACTTAGGTGTGTCAGAAGAGATGATTTAGGTTGGGAGGAGGAACTGCGAAGAAAGTGAGTATTTATGGATTGGGAGGCAGAGTGAAAGATTTGAGGCATTTGAAAGTAACTCACCTTCGACCATGAGTTGCATACTGATGTTCTTGAGGTTGGGATAAATGGGGCGAATGAGAGTCCAACTGAGAGATTCAAGTTCATTGTGCCTCAAGTCGAGCAAGTGGATCTTGTGCATGTGATCAAAAGCCTGGGGATGGAGTTCGACGATTTTATTGTCCTGCAGGATGAGGCGGGTGATTTGCTTGAGACCGGCAAATGCCGATGGGCTCACTGAGCGAATTTTATTGGCTGCTAAATCCAGTTCTTGGAGGTTCGGCATCTCAGCAAATACGTGATCTCCGAGGAACTCAATTGTGTTACTTCTCAGATCCAGGCGTCGCAGATTCTTCAGACCGACGAAGGAGTCTCTGATGAGGATCGTCATGTTATTATGCTGCATCTCCAGATCCTCCAGGCGCGTCAACTCCTTAAACGCTTCGTTGTGGACGATCTGGATCAGATTCTTGTCCAAGTACAGTCCTGTGAGTTTCGGCAAGTTGACAAATACCCCACGGTTAATTTCTCGGATCAGATTTTCTCCCAAACTTAATCGAGTCAGGTTCGTCATGCTTGAAAACGCGTTGGAAGCGAGATTTTCTATTACGTCGTCAATCAGATGGACGTCGTTCAGCGATGACGAATTCCCGAAAGCAAATGGAGGGATCTCGGCGAACTGCGAGAGCTTTGACGAGAAGTAGTAGAGGCTGGACATTTCCTCAAACATCCGCGACGAAGGAAAATACGTCAGGGCTCTTTCCGGCCGATTGATGAACGACAGCGACTTTGTCCAGTTCAGCTTTCTGAAGGAGGCCCACCGAGGGTCGCCCTCCCCGATCTTCACGTCCTTCGCTATTTGGCATTTTACTTCTTCCGACTCGAGACCTTGGGGACACAGACAGTACATCTCATTCGATTTGCGAAACTCGCACGGATTTATTTCAT
This sequence comes from Yoshiicerus persimilis, assembly GCA_020352615.2. Classification (NCBI taxonomy): domain Eukaryota; kingdom Metazoa; phylum Arthropoda; class Collembola; order Entomobryomorpha; family Tomoceridae; genus Yoshiicerus; species Yoshiicerus persimilis. The sequence goes on along the minus strand of CM060170.1, from coordinate 23,599,777 downwards.
CCTCATCGCTTCCATAACTCTCCCGAACAAAGGAAATACTGAGAACCACTACGAGCAGCTTTGAGACCGAAGATGATGACCAGGATTTTGGAATGCGTGAATTCATCTTGCACAGACTAATAAACAGTTGTTTCTTCAGTGTATACTGTCAGACGTTTTTTGAGACCTGCAATCAACACAAACAAGCCCACATTCTTTTACTTCTTGCCAATTTGTAGTCTACCGAAATAAAGACATCATTGTTCTTTTTTTTAAACAACCTTAAATAATGCAACGAGAACTATTTATATACAAACGTACACACGAAGACACTCAGGTATGGCATACTTCTTATAAAATATTATCTTTGTCAGCCACAAGTGTACACTTCCTATTTTACTTTTTCTACAGACAACCAGTACATTACTCCTTCTGTACCTAGTAATAATCTGAGTAAACATGCGACTAGGTTTACAGTATTTAACTTCCTTTACAACTTTCCACTGGCATCAGTAAATAAATACCTACTTAGATGAAAGAGTATGAGTCAGTACCCTTCCTATCACTGCCTCAGTTTCTATTCCTTCATATCCAATTATATGTAACTGTACGCCTACACTATACGCAAACAATATACAAGTCTGGAAATCTTTTGAATACGATCCTTTGTTGGGAAATGAGTACTAATTATTACAATCTCATTGTATTTCTGTTGAACATGAGTGCATACAAGTTGTGACCATTAAATGGGGTAATAACATATTTATTATGCATACGGATCATAGGTCCTCGCTCAAAAAACGACTTTGTCAAGTAAATGATTCGTCAAATGTGCTGAACCTACACAATATGCTTTTCAGACAGGATATATGGGATAAAAAGCTTATAAGCAATTTATTGGAGCAGAAGAATGGAATATCAGAACTGGAATACTGTATCGTTTCTCGGACTTATCTGATCTTAAGCATACAATCTTTATCAATTTTCAGAAGGCTGAAAGTAGCGGAGCTGTAATGCCAGTGCCACCAATGCAGTTTTCGACGTTAAAATATTTTAATGGACTTCATGGACATGAATTTGATTTACTTAAGGGAGATTTAATGTAGGTCTGTAAATTATCAACGGGAGCTAGAGCAGGGCCCATAAATGCATACTGCATCCTACTTTCAAAGTTGCACAGATATTTTAAGTAGGCTACGATACCACAAATAAAAACAATTAAAAGTAATGTTTCATGCATGCCTTGACTCTGCTTTGGATGATAGATAAGAGACAAACAAAATTTCGAGCACATTACTTTCGTGTAGATTGTTCTGCTCATACTTAATGTTTTATTAAAGCTCTAACTCTGGATAACTAACAAACGTGACAACTGACAATATACTGGATGTAGGTTTAAGACCGTGAACATTTGCATTGAGAGTGATAGTAAAATATTGACGAAAAGGACCGACAGCACCAATAAAGTCCTCTTTGTTCACAGCAGTTCTATCTTTCCACTTACTTTTATTAACTAACGCATCTATGCATATAATTTCTTTCGCAGTCTAGCATATCAAGTACCTTTGCCTATAAGAAATAGAGAAATAGGATTTTACGGCGTAAAACAAATACCATATAAATGCTTAACGCTTCTATTCATCTTGCTTAATTCCAGTTCATTATAATTACCTTCAGTAAACAATGTAAGCTGCGTAAACTATGCACACAGAATGTGCCCTTTCAAGAAAATTGTTGGCCATGTAGATGTGGCTTAAAAACACGAAAGTCCTAAAGTTTATTTGCAAATGTGGAGCAATACTAGCATAAATTAGTGTCCAAGGCATTTTTACTGCATTATTACATACTTACATTTTCTATATGTAACACAATACAAATAGCCTTTTAATTTTCATACATGCCTTTTCATACAAATTCGTCATCCTCTTTCTTCTAAAACTAAGAAGCCGCTGAATTTATTGTGTATTTATTTACATTGCAAGTATTTTGTGCATGAATGAATAATCCCATTTATACCAAAGTCCCCGAATGTCACTTTGAATTACAAACAATAGATAGGATTACCAGTCAATTTATATTCAAGCCTTTGTAGTCAGGAATAGAATTAAAGTGCTCTTCTATTCTTCGTATGACGGGTCAATTTAAAGTAAGTGAATGGTTTTAGAAATTGTAACTAAAGAGATTTCACCGAGAAATCTCAATTAAGTTCTTTAAATGTATTTAAGTTTGAAAATACACGGCGTAGTTTAAATTCTTGGAGGTTATGTTTTAGTCACTTCAGCAAAAATAACAAGTGCTTGAAAACGTAAGACTGTCTTAATGAGTAGGATTTATACAAAAATGCAAGAGATAAAGGTTACAATCTTAACATACGAAGATGACAGACAGAGGCGTGGCTCAGCCGCTTCCAATGCATAATAGAGATAGAGATACAACACTTTCAGCATTGTAATTGTAATGCTCATCCCCAAGTCGTTTCTAACCCTGAGTGAGTAGCATGAAATAGAGTCTGCTTGGTATTATTTATGATAGTGTGTAATTATTGCTATATCACAACTATGTCATATTATTTATTACGCGTATATAGGTTTTATGAATGCCAGTTTATCTCCGTGTAATATTTTGTGATTTAATTTGTGCATAAGACGATTAAAGAAAGGATCGAGTGCATTGAGTAAATTATAAACACTCTTTACAACACTCATGATCACTCTTTACTATTTATAGTCTAGTCCAGACAGAACATAATTATGTACACAAATGGTAAGAAGAATGTTCAACTCGTCTCCCTGCCCTGTCTCCACTTCATTCATAGCCAAATTCATAAATAAAAATAAAGCCGACTCCTTTTTGTTTATTTATAGGCTTTGTTTTGTTAACTAGTTTTCTCTACACTCAAGAGTACATTTATTTATTGTATAGAGATGTTTATTCATGCTACATGGAGACACACACAGACATTCCACTGCAAGAATAGTCCTTTGACAATCTCAAATCTTACAGTGTATAACAACTTCTTTTCATCATTATGAACGTAAATTATTACATCACATTTGTTATCATTCAACTATTTGTACAAGGCGGAGGACAATAATTGTCTCCTGCTCCGGGGTCATACCTCAGGTAGTTATTCGTAAGTTTTGTATACCATAATAAATGTAATACACTTTTGGTGCCTGGTCCCATTAAAATCGGTTGACATTTGTTATATAAGATGTCAGTTTTAAAGCAAAAGGAAAAAGCTCAGATTTAGATTCTATACAGTGACCATCCCGCACGTTTATCACCCCACAACTAAAATCACTCCGCACGCTTATCACCCCATTGAAAATCACCCCGCACGTTTACCATCCCGATAGAAATCACCCCACACAAAAATCAACCCACATGAAAATCATCCGGGCACAATAATCACCCCAATACGAAAATTACCCTAAAATATGTTAACGATAATTTTATGTCGAAAACGAAGAATTGCTAAAACCACTTACACGTTATTTTGAAAAAACGTGGGTGGGACCATACAAAAGAAGAAGAGTTCCAAAATTATAACGACTCTTTAAACGGTCTTCCCCCAACTAATATCAGCGAAGGACGAAACAATGCTTTGCATCATGGGCAATCAGTAGGTTCTCAATTATCATTAAAATAGTTTGGAATGATTTTCTTATGGGGTGATTTTTGTGTTGGGAGGATTTTCATGTGGGGTGATTTATGTGTGGGGTGATTTTGTGTGGGATGATAAGAGTGCGGGGTGATTTTCCATTGGGGTGGTAAGCGTGCGGGGTGGTTTCCCTGTGTTACCCAGATTTAAGAACTGGGGCGGGGGCAAGTATTGTTCTCAGCTCAGTACTTAAATTTAACCCTCCATAGTTATTAGTGCTGCAATTAAATAAATGGGCCTTGGGTATAGCTATCTGGTGAATTTAGAGTCGTTGTCACTATCAAAAGTTGTGTCTTAAGTAGGTACTATTGTTTTATGTTATTTCTGCCTCATTTAGGTTCTCTAAATTACTCTTCTCATCATTTGAAATTCTATGAAGTTTTGTAGAAAGTTAAAGAAATTTAGTTGCAAGGAAAGTTCACGGCACTTCGAAATTGCGTATTGCCTTGAATTATGTCTCTGAAATACATATATGACAGTCCTCTCTCTGCTACTAGAGATTTTTCTTAATTTTAGTAAGATTTTAATAATCATCGAGAACAAAAGTTCCAGCAAAAGTTCTGCCTACACACCGAGAAATAAATTTTCTGTCAAAACTATAATACTGAATTTGTGCATACTATTTCAGCATTTGGCATAAAATACTGAATAGGTAATACTAAAAAGAATGGTTTCCCAATTCTAATTTATTTTGCTTAAACTCTCAAGTTACGGAATGCAAGTCCATCTCATTTTTCATAAAACCGCCTAAACGCAGACAGCTTTATATCATTTCATGGGTAAGCCATTTACTTAAATTGTGTATGGTAAATTTTTACTTACACTTGACAATTGGATAGCTTTAATAAATAAATGTTTATTACACTGCAATGGAAGAATGCAATGGCAATAAATGAGATTTATTTGACATCTCTGTTTTGTGAAATAAACAATAGAAAGGTGAGACACAAACTGCGCGAGTCAAAAGAAAAGTCCTCTTTATTATGCTTTATGTCTAATATTACTTTTGTAAATATTATAATGAAAATAACTTTGGAGATTAGAGTCAGCTCATCTTGAGACATGACATAGCCATTATTATTATCATTACACGAGCCGAATGATTTTGAATAGTTTAAAGTAATGTGATATTATTAGATCCGTTTTATAAGCGCAATTATGAAGGTTGTTGTATGTATCACTTTGTATTATGTTAAGTGGCATCTCCATCAAGTGATATTAATGTTACTCCCATAGAAGAGCCAGAGTCAATGCCAAAAAAGACAAGGCTGGTTAGCTTTTCTTTCAGCTTTGCTTTAAGTTAGACTCGAATTGCTTGGCTGTCTTCGCTTGAGATCTTGACGAGATTCCAGTTGACTCAACACAAACACAATTTTCATACGGGACCACACAAAGTTCTTTCTCAGGTCTCCCTTATATATGCAAAAACAACCTATGCATCACAACATATACTATATGGCGTATATGGTATAATGTGAACCGGTATGTGTCACGAGTCATGATATGCTCAAACACCCTCGCAAACTAAAACATTAAACCAATTTCAGATAAAATATATCTCAGAGGTTTCTTAATATTTTTACATATACAGTGTACCACTTATTATGCATTTTCACATGTTATTCAAGGCATTTTTGAAATTTATTGAGAAACTGGGGATATATTGCTAACATTGCTAAGATATATGTAGTAGTAACACAACCAAAAACCATTCCGTTTCCTCAAAACAAAAATAATTCTATAAAGACATTTTTTAACATATTGTATTAAATACAATTCCGGAAAAGTATATTTGAATGGCAGCTATTTTGGGAAATACAATAGTATGCATGGCGCATTACATTCTTATAATTGCCATTGGGAATTTTTGGGTGCATTCTGCTGTGTACTTGTTTTATGTGCATAAATGGTTTGCACGGTAATTAACTCAGCAAGGTATCTATCTCGAAAATATTGCAAAGTCTTTACATGCACAAGCGCATATCACATTGCCATTAATAGTTAGGTAAAAATTCAGAGCATGTGGAAATGTTGGCATGTACTTTTATTGCACAAGTTTTTATGATAGTTTTAATGAGACAGATATCTGTAATTTCAAAATTGCATACCATCAAATCAGCGTAGTTACCATAAATATAATTTGGTGTTTGCATACTTAGGGTATTAAAATAGGGACTGGTGTTTAGATAATTGTAAAAGCCTATATTGTCTTAAGAAATTATAAACATTAGTATTAGTGGAATAAATGGATGCACACTGTGAATAGATTATATAGTGGAACTGTCACATTATAACTCGACAGCTATACCTAAATTTTTTCCAGGTTCGTGTTACTGGCATTCTGCAGGAAAAGAAAGTGCTTGCCGGCACATGGATACATAAAATACACATTGCTAAATTATAGTATTTTGTGCAGAGTAAAGCAGAAATAGTTGCTATATCCCTTTAACTGTCTATAGCGGCAGTGTAATGGAATATTTGAATGTAACTCTAGTAGAAATACTCTTTTTAAGGTCGGCCTACATATATTTACTCTGTTTATGCATGCTAGCTGCTACACTTACATTTAAACCTGATCTAATCCTGATCTATTCTTCCGTAAAACTTCCTCACTGCGTGTGTTTTACTATATACTTACTATCACTGTACATAATAATATCACTTTATAGTGGATCTACTGTAGCCGGTGGCAGGTTTTGTCTGTACAGAGCAGCTTGTATTTACGATGGCAGTACTGACATCCATCCTGCACTTGTTTTCCACAGTGAAGAAGACACTAGCCAACGTGCAAACACATTTAGAATATTTTGGCAAATGTGGCGGATTTTTTTCTCGAAGCCAACTGAACTAACTTGACTTTTAAGAGTGAGAGTGGAGATGTAGATATACATTAGGTTCTGTACATGTAAAAGAGAGCAACTGTCTTATCTCCGAGAGGAAAGATCGAAAGTAAGTGCAAGTAACCATGTAATATAAATTTATATAAGTATCAGCGATACACGACATTACTTTCAGACATGTACATGTGTATAAGTCAGTTATAAAGTCTAGTTGAGATTTAATCTCCAGTCAATTTACATATCTGTACTTACTTAAATGGTTTTCATAGTCAATAACTATCCGCACAATAGAAATTATAATTTTTCAAGCAGTTATCTCTGCGCTGTGCAAATCCTGCTATGGAATTTGCACAACTTTTCAACTCCTCTTCACAATTTCCGCTCTCTGGAATGTTTACACTTTTTCTGTGTCGGTAACAGTAAGATTATTCATTTCCCCATTTGTTATGGCTTTAAATGAACTGTTTCGTGAGCAAATAAGAACCAGGAAAAAGTAAAAGTAGGCACCAGGCCGACTTCACGCACATAAAAATGTATTATTAACTCACACACATTTGTATTTATATGAAAGATTTCTTCATTGTGCCATAAAATAACATTTCCTTTCATTATGCAAACCCAGATCCTTTCTTCTGTTTTAACTAGGATTAGAAATTAAATAACCATACACAAGAAATAAAAATCGCGCTTCTTCTAAAACTTTAGGGTCCGGAGAGTAAAACTATGCATTTGGAGTACATTTTTCTGTCAAAATATAAAAAATTGAATTTCCATGAAAAATTGCGCAAATATTTGTAAATTTGTTAATTTCTATTGCAGAACTTTTACTTTAAGTGAAGTACGCATATTGAATCAGGAATGTTTCTTAGAAAAGACAAATGTATATTACCCACATAGCTATTCTAACTTTAAAATAGTGTGATAGCAGAAAATCGGTATTAATCAGTCAGGCAGTAAAGCAGATCTTAAAAATAGTCTTAGTTGGAGAAATACTATTTATTATTGTCAGTAAGCATAAGATGTACCATCATTCACCGGCATGCATCTAAAATGACAGTAACAAATGTTATGCAAGTAACTACAATTACTCTTACAGTTGGAAGATGCCAATAACATCGGTACATATTACACTTTGATGCAATAAGCATAGCATTATTTAGCAAATATCTATTCTGAGGTCTTAAGTAAAAGTCTTTTCATTTACCTACATCATGGATAAGTTCACACTCACATTACATTGCACAGAAACGCTATCTCCCTATGTAATTGCTAAATATCACACATTATTACATTCAGGTTTACATTTCAGTAAAACAATACTCGGAGTTTTATTTTTAAAGAACATTTAGATACTCTCGCTAACAAAATTTTAGGAGACTATTAGTAAAGTGGATTTATATATTTGTTCACCCTGTTTCTTTTTGCAGGTGCTACGTCCTAAAACTCAAATAAAAGGCATAAAATGGAATGTCAATTACTTTTCAAATATATTTATCCAAGAAAACCATAATTTATCTTGAAAGGAATAATGAGAAGCACAGAGAGGTAAAAAATGATTTCTAATTGTAAGTATAGTTGCTGTATAGGAAGGTAGTCAATTAGAAAGACTGTTGAACTGCAGATATGCAATAGCAGGGTGCCAATAGCCGATAAGATATTATCTGGATGTAATAGTGTGATTCTCATCAGCCTCAATGTCAAAACTAGCAACAAACTCATCATCAGGTTAAAGAAAGATGATGTGATGTGTGCTGATGGATTGAAACAACATGAAGAAAGAAGTTTAGTATTTACTCCTCTGATTCACATTCACACCGTCCTTGTTCTTTCAACATTTTTCTTGCTCCCACAAAAAGTCTTTAATGACACTTCATTAAATAAAATTTAGCACTTTCCTCCCAGCTATACTCTTCAGTTTTAAAATAAAACGGTATATTGCATATCTGACAGTCAATTTCACTGTCCATTAGGTAAGTAATTCACGGAAATCGAAAGCAAAATATCATGCTCACTTCCGTGAAAGTAGGTGAGGACGACTTCTTAAGCAAGGAATCTGTATCTTTAAATATGCAACTTCCTTACCTACCCACACTGAAAACTCGTAAGTAGATATAACTTTGTTTGGAAAGGAGAGGAAAAGCAGAGCGCCAGAGTCAGCTAATTAGAAATGTAAACAGAAACCAGTGGGAATATCTCACTTTTTTACTAGTATAAACAGGAGTTAGCGATGGCCACATTTAGACTACCTTCATGTGTTTATTGAATATATAAATATCTATGCTGCAGTTGTTCTTTTCACTTATCAGCCAGATGGTGATCAGAATCAGATTTGAGATTATGCATTCCATACATCGGAAACCTGAATTGGAAAAACATGGAGAAATGTGCGATACTAGATATATATACCTAATAGGTAGATTTACATCGCAGCAAGCAATTTTCAGTGTTCCTTGGATTTTTCTTTCATTTCAGCTTGCAATAATATTGTCACAATTGAGTAGTGATCATGATATATGAAAATTATTATATGTTTATACCTTATAGATTAATAATTATTGATTTTTCCCATGTTTAGTGGGAATAACTGTGGGAAATGGGACGGTTGGCTGGTGGTGATCTGTTTGTACTAGTATTTAGTCTTGGAAATTGCATCCACGCAAATGGATGCTTAATGGGAAAGTAGATTGTGGATGACTGTGTCTACATGCAGTAACTTTCATTAGTAGCTTTGCAGAGTTGAGCTTAAGGCTTAAGTTTAGTACATCCTTCCTTAATATTCTAAAATTCTGTTGAGATTGGCAGGCAGTGCACTGCACATGAAGTATATTCCAGGGAAATTGTTCATGGAAATAAAGATTCTTTGTGTACTCAGTGTGTATACTCACGGTGTTATGTCTACTTAGGAGGATTTCTATACGTATTACTGTCTTTTGTATAAACAAGATCCTTTACGCGGTGAATCACCTCACTCATTTATTGCCTCCGTTCATGCACTGCATGCATTTTGTTGCAATCATCCATCCGCCGTCCTCAATTCCACTTTTGACTCGACTCAACTAACCTTTCCTTTGCATGGCCTCACGAACCCTATCCGCTTCAGGAAAACACAAACCTATAGGAAATGAGCGAGACGAGGGAACGCTAAAAGTAAGATTTTATTGTGTACAATACAAAAGTCAGGAAGAACCGAAATGAAATGACTCCAGCTCACCCATGTCACAAACGCACAACATATGTACATTTCTATCTCTTGCTACTCCTCCAAATGGCACCATAAGAAATCCCCCGCGTAATGCATAACCTATAATTCATAAAATAAGGAGGGGTTCATGAGCTCCCTACAGCTACTATGCAGACCGTCCGTTTTGTCAATCAATCCAAACTAACCGAAAGATATTAAGTTACTTACACATACACTTATCGTTATCACATACCTAACTCTAATAGCTAGTTCCTATTTTCACTTCGGATGACATGGTCGCAATTCAGTTTACTTTGTATCGTGAGTGGGCGCGTGCAGATCCCTCAATTTATTATTACTAATATTACCCACTAATACCCATTCATATGCATGTACTCCACACAATGCGCTGTCGTTTCTGTGTTCCAGGCATTTTCCAAAATTACTCTGTCAGGGCAGGCATTAATGTCACACTGAATAAACACATTTACTATTACCATTTCGTTTTGGTAGCTAAAAATTTCAATTCATATATTTCACTGTGTACCCTACTCCCACCTGGTTGTAAATGCCCGCTTTTGCTAGGTGAAGACAGATCAAATTGTGTTTACGTACTTGTTAGCTACTTTTACTAAATTGCATGTATTTAATGCATTTCTATATATTACCAGTAAAGTAAAAAAAAACAGTTTGATAATTAAACGATAGCTTTTAGGGATGTGAGAAACATTAAGCTTAATTCTACAATTATCGTGTCCATGCATCAGTAATATGCAGGTTATATCATTTTACTAAAGTCTTGATATTATTATGTTCACTTATCCCAATTATTAGCAAAAAATACAAATATTTTAGTATATTTACCATAAAGTGGAATTGCATAGGAAGCTTACAGAATCCAATGCAATACTTATTCCCTTAGTTAAGTACAATGATGAGAAAATGCAAATGAGCTGTGAACTTAGAGTTTCCGTACCTAGACCTGAGTTTTAGATTTATCTTGTATTATAAACATGTGCAGCGTGTAAAAGATTATTTTCGAACTTGTATTTCCTAGTGGCAGAATGAACCATATTTTATACATTGTAAAAGAGACATGTGCTCTCGCGTAGGTGCACAACTATTTGGCAATTGTGCTACTGAATACTGCATCTCAGCCGAACTTTATTTTAAAGTAGATAACATATTTTATTATTTGCCGTTAGTATTAGTGAGTGGATTTCTATCAGTCAGTGTATCCGAGTGACCTTGGTTTCTGTATTTCATAGGTTCGTCCCAAAATTGCTGACGTCCGAAAGGCAAAAAAATGTTTTCATAGAAAATGTGGATAAATATTTCATAACTACAAATGCAGTAGTAGCCAAAACAGAAGGTACACCAAGACTATAAACAACAGAGTACAAATTCCGAATAAGGTTTGATATTTCACTTGCATGGAAGAAGTGAGAGTTATCTGGCGATATCCAACACGTCTTTATGTTTTATACACCACATACTCCCTCAATGTGAGAATACATAGCCATGCATCACAAAAGAGTAAAACTGCATTTTATACAATACATAATGGAACAGAAATGCATCTATGAAAAAGGAAAGAAGAGTGCATTGTCGATCTTTTCATTATTCAACTCCCCTTCCATTTCCCATTTGATTTTTCCATTCCCAACTCAGCCTTAACGTACACAACAATGCTCAAGAAATTTCATCGCTGTTGTCGATATTTCACTTCAAATGTATTCTTCAAGCACATCATCATTGGAAAACAGATTTTCTGTGACATTGATGTAAAAACGTACATGCGAAAGGATACTTTTCGGTAATGCGACTATTAGATTTGATGTGTATATATTTCTGTTATTACAACCCATTACGTATTATAATATGATAAACGTTACTAACAAACATTAATATTATGCACTGATATCAATGACACATCACTTTAGACTTTAGCATTTCGATGTACACTTCCCATGTATTGGTATTCAACTTGGTTTAAAAAATTCTGCTTCAATAGTATTGGTGAAGTATTTCTTTGTTAATCAGTGTTAAGTTTCCATTATTCTATTCTCAACACGTATAGTTATGGTTGGTAAACCATGACGGAGGGTTTTCCATGGGATGTGGAATTACATGGAAAAGATAAACCGAATGTTCTCTTGTCTGATTTCAAATAAAATGCCTAATGTGCTTTGACCTGACCCGAGCTTCAATTTACCCAGTCATCCTCATCCTTTAAAATGCTGTTAGCTCAATTAGGCAATGATCCAGTGTTACAAAATAGTGCACAAGGGTTTTTCTCAAGTTTCATTACACGAAGAATTATGATAGGCGTGTTTAAAAGTAAATACACAGTGGATTAAGAATAAAATAGTAATAATAAATCAATAGTGAGCGATAGGAGTTGCATTTGTAGGTAGTGAGTACCTGGCTTATGCTCTGTCAATCCGACGCCAAGTAGAGCCTTGCCAACAATATTATGGGTATGTAACTTGAAGCAGGTCTTTTATTCTGTGACTTGCTCCAACTGTGATGTCCTGGTAGGTAACTTTGTGTTATAGTGCAGCAAGGCCAGAAAGAGGGAAACGTACAAGATGCACTAGTCATTGTGTGTATATTATCCGTATTTCTTTAACAATGGATTTCTCTGGAATCCCAAAACGGATGTTTGAGTTTCTTGTGTCGAGAAGACTTCAATGCATTAAATCCATTGTGAAACTAAGTTTATCCACTTTAAGAATAAAGGTTAGAGTGTGTGTATGCGACTGTGCTTCAAAAAAGCAGTACACAACAAGACAAGGAAATGTACCTAAGTTTTTATGATGCAGAGGAATATAAGAAAAGTGAGTGGAGTGAAATAACGTTGGAGCAGGAACATTTTTCTTTGCTTAAACCACAGCCAAGTTTCGGTGCAATATCGTGACATGTCATCATCCACCAAACCAACACACTGTATACATGTATTCTTATGTAAGTAGATATATTTATATTTACCAAGGCCCCATCTGTCCCGCAACACCAAATCTTTTGTTTTTTACACTCGCTCAAGAGTCAAGTCAAGAATTGTTTTTTATTTCAAACATTGATTTCGTGAAAAGCTTTGGTAAAAACAGCAAAGAAAGTGAGAAAAGAAGAGCGAGAACATTTTTGTTTGTATAGCTCTTTTCTTTCGCATCCGAATCTATTTCATTTATTTCATCTTCTCCATCACTGCCTCTCAAACATGCGTTCCCTTCTCCTTCCATCCTCACTTAAACCACTTTGCTGCACACGCATCAAATTTCTGCACAGATCTCCAATAATCGCGAGTACTCTCTTCTCCAATGCTACGCTCTAAAGTGTGATTGGTATTGATACAATACAAAAATATCATTTCAAATACATAGCACTGCTATCATCGAGATTACTCTACAGATCCACAATGTAAAACCTTATTGACCTGAACTAGAAAAGTATACGAAAATAAATGCTATTTCTTCTATGTAATTCCGAATTGCAAATTTCTACATGTAAAAGAGTACTGCAAAGTTCACAAATGTGCTTGATATACTAACTACCATACCAAATACATACTTCGGAATATAGGTATGGGGTGATAAAAGTGAAACAAAATATTGAGCACAATGCTCTAATTTGTGCGCAAGAAATTGTTTTCATGCGTGCACCTGCACCACATGCACGAAATGCACAGTGCATGAATATTTGTCACAGCCTCTGAGAAAACAAGGCCTAAGAGACTCAGAGCCTAGTTTTTGACTGAACAAACTCATAGGCTAACCTATAAGGGAACGGCATCACTCACACCCTGAGAGAACGGATAATACTCAAAGCTACTGAATATTGCAATGTTCATTTCGATAACTCTAAATAATAACAAATTGATCAGGGGGACCTTACCCAACATGAAAAATAAACTACCTTTAAAAATTTAGCCTATTTGTTCCAATTGACGAATGAATCAAAATCATTCAAACATTTTTGTGTGTTACTTATTAGCTTTCCTCATTACAGTTAGTCTCATGATTCTAAATAGCATTTTTACCATTACAATGCAATTTCACCAGTTTTATGACCTACATGAGTCAGAAACAAAGCTCTGAGTCCCTTCTCAGAGCCTAGTTTAGGCTCTGCGGAGGCTGCGATCTCTCAGACATATAGACTATTTAGTCATGGTATCCATAGTAATTCCTATTTCATGCATTTCATGCATTTTGAGCACTACACATTGTCCTTTCCATGCGTGCACTATACATTACATACAGACTGTATGATACAGTACACGCACAGTATGTGCAGTAGAACGATTGGACATCTTGCACATGAGTACTAGAAATCACAAATGCACATAAATACGTATAAATTAATGAAATTTATTATTAGTTGCGCTATTTTGAATTTTCAGTTCAGTAAATCTGTACGAAGGTACAGTGTGGTGTGTACAAAACAAAATAGTAAAACCACCGCGAATGTTTCTGTGCAGTTGGAAATATAGAGAAGGTCACGTTTTATTGACTTGGCTTTATTTTTAAATATGATTTCAAAAACATCATATAACTTTAAACCAAGTAATAAAGTTAAAGAAATGGAAGGTCGCATAGATACAGTAATATAACTTTGTAGCGTGTATTTTTCATTTTATTAAAAGATAAAGCGAAGATTCCAAGTAAACTAAGTCTATACTTAGTATTAGTTACTTGAATAATTTTAGTGTTTGAAATGGAGAAAATGAATTCGTCGTAATCTGGCTAGGAAAGTAAAGCGTTTGCTATTTAACATTTTTGTTACATTATGTATAAAAGTTGTGGAAGCCAAAAGAAAGCAAAAGCATGGAATTTACATATTTTCCATATACGCCATTTGCTTGAAAATATGAGAGTGAGGCGAACCCAGAGCACTCCACGGCCAGGGTCGTTTTCGTACTAAAAGATAGCTGCTAAGAAGTATATTATCGCCTAGGAAAACGATAATTTATTAGGAATACAAAATATTAATGCGTCATGAAAGCAGTAATTCACAATCAGCTTTGCTCTTTGGAATGAAGCCAAACCTTGACTTTTCACTGTGTACACATTCTATTTTGTTTTTAAACTGCATATCTGCTGTAGTAGGTGCATTAGTTTTTTATTCCCAAGAAAAAATAAACTTGGGTCATTTCATCTCATTTATCTTCGTATACATACATTAATTTCACAGTAAAGTTTTATCATGTTTTCATTTGATACAAGAGAAATATTCACTGAGACAATTATCTCCTGCTCTGAAGATTTTCATGAATTAAAAGTGTCTTATAATGTAAATCGCCGCACTCCATTACCATGTAATTTTTATTTTTATTGTAGCAATACTTAATGACAACTTGAAAGTGCACAAGGCAAACACTAACTATTGTATGATAAGATTTTATTAAACTTACCAAATATAGGTGCTCACATAACATTTCTACCCCATCTAATATGGAAACCATGTGAACTCCCGTCGATTCTTTATTGCTTGTATGTAGTTATGATATTATTACAGAAATTATCACAAGATTAAGGATGCAAATAATTCGCAACTGGGTGTGCCAATAAATTTTAAGATAATTACGGTCCAAGATGTATAAAAGATAGCCAGCTAATCGAATAAAGGGTAGGATAAACATTTACTTAGTAAATGGAAAGATAATGGCGGAGAGAGGCAGTGTTGAGATACGAAATTAAAAATGAATAGGTGACATAATGTCAAAGTTGAAAGGAGCAGATAGGAGAATGGTTCTTGAGTGACTACTTACAGAGAGTAATGGATTATTTACATAAATCAAGTGAGGAATAAAGTTGTAGAATGTAGAGCGAGTATGAGCGATCATGTAGTACACAGATTATCTTATTACATGGGAGAATTGACTGATGTTTCATCTTTTACTGAATGTATTCATTTGATTTGTACTGCATTGTGTTGCAGACACTCCGTATTGAATGGAAAGATATGGTGCGTGACTGTGACTACTGCTGCATCTCTATTGTCAAGCTTTCGTCAGTTTTACAAGACGATCGTTGAGTGTTGAGTTGAGATTCCTACAAGATTCTCTTGGTTGAACACTTGTCAGCCAAGGGCAGATCGCATTTCCTATTTGGATCAAGTTAGTAGTTCTTCAATGCTTATAAGCGTCTGACTTCACTCCCAATTATATGTAGTGCACATCTCTATGCATACAAAGTGTACGTTCAGATATATCTGCAGATAACCAAGGATCCTATCACCACACCACGCCAGATCGCCTATCTCTGTGTTTACACATGGTATTGAATCGAAGACGCATTGATATAGTCACATAGAGGTTCCACTGCATTCAGAGATATAGCAATAACATGGGAGACTGAAAAAGTCAAGTCCAATTCTTTTTTCTGGAGTCTAAGTAAAGTATGAGTGGTAAGGAGAGGAGAGTCGAGTAGAGTACATGAGAGATAGTGGCATGGCATTGCATTCGCACTGCATACTTCTCTGGAGCGTGTGTCACAGTCGGGTTGGTGGTGCTTTTAGCTTATCTTTCTTAGGTGGCTAAGTCTCCCAGTCTGTGCCTAGTGTCTACTTGGAGGAAACCTTCACTTATTGCTGCATGTAGCGTAATATAACATTTATACCGTAAGCCATCAGAGAAACTTGCCTTCCAGTCTAGTTTTCAGATCTGACTCAATTTAACTCACTCAACTCTCACAGAACACAGGATTCGAATTTTTTTCTTTTTCTCTTTAGCTCTTGCTCTACTACGTTTCTTTCATTCAGCTCACTCTCAAGTCTCAACTAAACTCATTGCTCCAAAGTGGATTGACAGACTGATATTGCAAAATGAGAAAACTTCGGAAATTGTTTGCAAGATCTATTTCTACTTTTAGAGAGAGTTCCGTCTACTTACTCGTTTGTTAACTCTGCTTAGCTATGCCACATTTTCAACCAATGTAGAAACCTAGGTACCACTAATAAATGTACTTTGCAAGCTATGCTTTCTTCTCCTTATCTTATCCGCACTCTTATCCGCTATTCTTTCACAAACCACACGCTGTAAATACAGATACACACACGATACTCTTCAAACTCTATCATATGCATTCCCATCCTGTCTCACTGCATCGAAACGAAAAGTCGCGCTATATTCTATACATTCAACTATATAACTGCAATACATGCAGTCTCACTACGAGAAGGAGTTAAAATACCCAATCAACTTACACCACACACAAATAACTACTTAAATATATAAATAAATTATTTGATTTCGGTAAATACAGAGTATACCAATGTAGCAGAGTGTTCTCAGTAAGACGAAAGTGTAGCATTGCATTTGGAGAGTGTATTTGTATTGTAGCATCTAAGTAAAGTAGTGAGCAAGTAGGCAGTTTGTAACACTACTGCAGTGCAGAGTATTGCATTGGGCGTCGGAACATCCTCTGCCCTTCTACAAATATCTACTCCACCACCTATTAAATTCCCAGCACTTTATTGAAAGTCCTATTGTCAATCAGAAAAAAGATCTCACCAACTTCTAATCCTGCTAAACTTTTCAGCTTAACCCTTTCGTTTTGCACCAATCAGCCCTAAATTGAATCCCATAGAGATGCAATCTTACACTTATTGTTACAACAGTCATGCTCAAGCTATGCACGGTAATCTGCTATATAATAACAACTTCCATTACCATGCACGCTCAGACTCTGTCTCCTCTCCTGTCTCGCCATCCACACTGCAGTCAGATATACTTAAGTCACATTAGGCAGGAACTGGAACTTTTGCATTAAATAATCCAAATGATTACATTATCGGCCCAAGGCAGGCAATTAGTATGAGAGAGCAAGGCAGTCTATTCTTTTCTCATTTTGAACACATTTATTATCCAACACTCAATTCACCAACAGTAAAAACATTTCGCTCCATTCAAATCCACTCTTGAATAATTTCTGCTTCATTTTCTTTTTTCTCATGTCCCTAATTATTACGGATACTGGTTTCATGCACAATAAATGTAAGTGCATATAGTTTCATTCTACACAAGGTCAAACCATATTTGTCTACCCACACTGGTTTTCGCTCCTTGCCATATTCTAAATGGATTGTATGAAAAACTATAAAAATTTATTGAAATAAGTCGTTAATAAATGGGCTGACTTTAATAAGCCGTATATTTCTAACAAATATTACGTAGTATTATAATCGTTTTTATGTTGTACCTACCTACGCACAACCAGACAGAACCAACTTCTTTACTCGTGACACGGACGGAATACAATATCTCATGGTACAGTGCCAATGTATTCAATAATATTGCAAAATCATAAATACTTCAAGTAATTTCTCATGTCTACTTCAGAAATGTGCCAATAAAAATGAATTAGTGGACAATCGGTGGATTATAGTGCATAGGTAAATGGATATGCATTTGAAAACTGGGTTTAATTCTTTCCTATTGTATAAATTCGATTGATTTGGTCGAGTAACGCTCTTAATGTAGATTTGACGTTGTGTGGGTGGATGGAGGATGCACACAGCACCAGTCAGGCAGACGAATGTATGTTGAACTGATTGCTACAATGTAAAATATCTGTTGTATGTGTAATAATGTGTAATAAAGCTACTAACTAGGCATACTGGAATAGTGCACGCATTGGGACTAGTATAAGGATTTGCTATATCCGAATAATGTATGTATCTACATATCTACTAAAGTTTAAGGCTGAACTAAAGAGCGTTTTAGCTTCACTTTTATTTATGTTAGGTTTGCTTTGGTGTAACTCTAATTCTGTTACGTTTACTCACTTGAGTTGAGATTCCCAATCTAAAGTCTTCTTGGCTTAGCTTGTTCTTGGTCTGCCTTCACCGACAATCAGTGTGAAACGTAGGATCAACTTTTACATGCTTCCAGCAGACAGGCAAACGAAGAACGAAATACCATTGCATAGTAGCGCGAGTCAAGTCAAGTATTTAAGTAGAATGGATAGCGGGTTAGGAACCTTGTGCACGGAATAGGAGATACACACTCTATTTATCTACACACAAAAACGGCACCGATCCGGAGGAATTTCCATGGAATCCTTTGCTTGTTTACATTTGCTGACGAGATTTTCTACTGCTGTCTATTTACAATTCTATTTGGGACTCATATTTACATTACCGCAAGCTGGAACTTCAGATCATTTACACTAATTGTAAATAAACTGGATATTGTGCAAGCTAATACTTCCAATTAGTTTATTATCCCCAGTACAATATTCCATTACTCATTTTATTGCTCTCTAAATAATGTGTACATAAATACTCTGTCAGTTCTACAGATCATTCACACATATATTACATTACAAATTGGCATTCGTCAACACATTTTCCATATCCCTTCAATTTTACCCCAAAACTCTCGCTGACTCAAATGTTTCAGACAGAATATCAAATTAAACCCGTTCCATTAACTTTCCTTGTTTGTAGATACGTCGCACAATGAATGGAATTCATTAGAATATTTGTGCCAAACGTATGTATATTTATGGCTTACTGGTCATGTTTACATAAGAGACTCATTTATGTAAACGGAGTTTCCAATAAAGAACATTTGATCTATTTCCCTAATTCTCAACCGTTTATTTACTCATTTTAGGTGATAAAAATGGATGTCCCACTAACAGGAAGACATTATTACCTTCGGTGTTTAAACCTACCTATATTACAATTTACAACAGGTCTATTCCACTTTGTTTGCATCTCCTACTATTAACCTACCTAAACAGCTATCATTCTTTATGTACCCAATAAACAGTCTCAAACTAAATATTAGTCCGTAATTCTCTACTTGACTCACGTCGCGTCTTCGTTTCCAGGTACTGTAAATAAATAGTATGTTCTAAAAACAGTTTTTGTGCAAAAAGTGTGGATGGTGAGACATAAAGACCTTAACCTAGTTAAGGTTAGTTGGTGTTAGGTGCACAATATCCAATTGTGTTTAAATAAAGTGAATAAACATGAAAGTTTCCCATGACTTTTACTGTATACAAATGCCCTCCTACTAATTCTAATTGCTCACATTATTATTTAAACTTGGATAAGTATCTTTTCAGTCTGAGTCTGGTGAATAAACAAATTTCCCTCACAGTTTTTGTTTTTCCAATGCAGAACCTTATCTCTTTTCCTTATTTCCTGAAATAAAGGCAGGTGGGTTCAGCAGTAGCTTATTTTTGTTTCTAAATATACAATGATTAGGGTTACATAACCTGGAAATGATATGGCAAACAATCAATTCTGAACTATACAAGCACAAATTTTCATTGAAAACTCAGATTTCCATCGTTCTCATAATGTGGACTGATTTATGTACGTATTATGTCTAATACGTTTCACCGCCTCAGTGCACCATACAAGCGTGTGTTACTTTAAATACTATATTATTTGCCTTCGTGGTAATATTACATTTTATATAGTGATACCAAAGCAGATGATTTTCATGATTCCCCAAGCACTAAGAAACATTTTATAATGTACATTTTGTTATTTAGCGTGTATGTGGGGGCCCATCCCAGATCGACTGGATACTTTAGAGGCGGATACTTACTATTAGCATTATCTTCATGAGTTAATTTGACATTTGTCAGTCTGTCTGAGTTCCCCGTGATGCTCTATCCGGGCATCATGCTTGTTTAGGTAAGTGTTTACATAACAGTCCGAGTCGGAACAAAAACAGCCTGTCTCTACATAACGTCCTTCCTTTCCGGGTATCGAACTGTGGAGTAAGGCACAAATCTATACCAGAGAGCTAAGCCAAGTTCGCCAGACAGTCTAAATTCTCGTGTGTACAATACTTACGTAATGCAGGAACAGGCGAATCTTCCTCAGCTATTTTGCAGTGCGTACAAATAGATATAACCACATACTACTTGGCATATCCCTCCTCGGTGCCTATAAAAGTATAATCTCCCGAAAATGAAAGTGCACTGATAAGGATGTAGTAGTCGTTCCTGGTAGAGGTATACCTGCCTCCTTGTTTTTTCCTATAATCATTAGCGGGCATAAGAAGAAGGCCTTCCTGGTGTTGTTGGTTTCTCGTGTAGATTAGTGGGAAACCGAATAATCTGAATGAATGTTTGGCACGAGTCTCTTTCTCTCGAGTTTAGTTCAAAGTAGTAAATTAGTATATAGTAGTTGTCTCCTGCGTGTCTTTTCAATGTAAATAAGTAGCTACACGCACACACACTGTCTCTGTA
Organism: Yoshiicerus persimilis; assembly: GCA_020352615.2. Taxonomy (NCBI): domain Eukaryota; kingdom Metazoa; phylum Arthropoda; class Collembola; order Entomobryomorpha; family Tomoceridae; genus Yoshiicerus; species Yoshiicerus persimilis. Next base: position 23,578,900 of record CM060170.1, on the reverse strand, counting down.
CCATTTATCCTATATATTATTATTATTATATGGTACACACAATTTAGTATCATCGTGATCATGTCCTGTCCTCTGCTCCCTTCCCATACTCACTAATCTCCTATAATATCCATCTATCTAATACTAATCCTAATATATATTTCACTCCAATCTATACACTTTTGTATTTTATTGTGTTGTTCCGTATATTCCACTATCTACACTATAGTGCAACTGTAGGCAGACAATGAGACTAGACAACTCGGGAAACAAGGTTAGTCCTCAACGCAGCAATTTTATTTGGTGTGGGTGTGAATAGAAACGGGAAAGGAGAGGAAAGGAACTACTTTATATAATATCAACTTGAATCAATGAATTATTCCGTAGTTTTTCCTTATATTATAATACAGTGTAATGGCAAACCATAACCAAAACCAAACAACCCAGTGAAATGCCATGCCAGTAGTGCTATATATCATTAATTAGCCATTGAAAAGCAAAGAACCTTTATCTGCGTACTCCACAATTCAATGGTAATGGTCCACGATTCACAAAATTTCGCTTTACGCGCGCTTGTTTTTGGTTTTACATACCGCACAGTACATTACAATCCCCATGCACAGTGGAAGAGAAAGAGAGGCCTGACATGCCATATTATGGCATCAGATTTAATATCAAGTGGAAACATTAGCTATCCCTATATTTCGATATACATTAACAAATATAGTGAAGAAATGAAGGGTAGATACAACCATAATATAGGCATTTCCACTTTTCGGGAATGTTGAATCGATGGAGAAATGTTTATGAATGCAACTGTGTATTGCCTTGCCGCTACTGAACTGAAGTATAAGTAAATGCGTATCCTTCAGAAAATACGGAACAATTGCAATGTACCGTACAACAAAGTAAAAACGGACCGACGTGAATATCCAGATGGCGACCTACAGTTATATTAAAAGCTTCCTTAACTTAGTTATATTAAATATTGCCAAGGCAAAGCTTCCGAAATGCAAGAACAGAAAACTTGCCGCATATAAGGGGCAAATGGCAAAACTTAAGCTTATCTCTGCTTTGGGAATTTGACCAGGTGAAAAGAGAAAAGGAATAATGTTACTTATTTCCCTTAATAAAGCTTTTCCCTTTCCCACCGCTGCATCAAGCTGGAGACAGATTATATCCACTATTAATGACTCCTGCTCTTTCTTTTTGACGGAATGGTGCACCATGCACATGAAAATATACGTTACTAATGCAATGAAACCAAGGAAAAAAGAATAACTATAAATGTTATTATTGTAATTTGATATTGTAATCTGGGAAAATGACTTTAGACTAATATCTCAGCATACTTTATAATCTCTTTGAGCATTTTCTTTTGGAGCATTACTATAGGTAAATTTCAAAACTTTTAATCGTGTGAACACCAAGCAAAACTAATATTCTCATTGGTATGGAAAACATTAAATAAATACTAATTCTTTAATGCATTTAAGTTATGTAGAAGCTATAAAAATGATTTTTATTCACTAATATCCAAGGATTTATAAAAATTACCTTAAACCTTAATTTGCGTTTATGAATATTTATAGGTTTTTCAATTAGTGTTTATGCAGAAAGTTGTGGATTGTGGACATAAATAATGGTTGCTAAATTATAAAAAAATATATTTTTGCAAAATAGGTCATAATGGTAATATAGGAATAGTTGCAGTTGAAACACAGATTAAGCAGAGCCTATTAATGTTGATCTTTGTACCGAAATAGGTACACAGCATAAAATATACCATTAATCCATAGTGTAGGTGTCCTCTGGGATTAAACTGCTGACAGACACATGAAGGTAACGGGAAGAGGAGGGAGAATGAAAAATAATATTTAACAGTTAAGGGAGTTAAGTAAATACATTGTAGGACAACCCTGACCAAATATGTTATATTAACATGTCAACTATAAAATTAATCAGTCAATTCATTCATCCAAAATTTTTAGGTTGCACCGAACTTATGAAGCCAAGGTCAATTTACAGGGAAGCACAGTCAGTCAAAGCAGGCCATGAATATAAACACTTGCAATTAAGTAGGTGCCTAAAATAGGTTTTTCTATTGTAGCACAAAGCTAAAACACTGACAGAGTTGTGTGGAGCAGTGTTGATTGACAATAAAGAAGCACTAGCCCAGCAGGTATTCCGCAGACAGATAGTTGTACCATGTTCAGATAGAACGGAAGCCAGAAGCTATTCCATATGTAAAGCAAACTGAAATAAATCGAGTTAAATTATAACCAGAGGTGCACATCTCGAATATTGAGCGAGCCACTTATACCGTATGATTGTCAGTTTTCGGCGTTCACATCACACACCACAACTTTCATTTCATAATGATAATAATAAGTAATCATCATAAACAGGAGCTATAATCATAATCATAACATCACATTAGAACTGCACTTCACGAGTCACTGCGTGATACACTCAATCATGACATGACGTATGGCAGTTAGTCTCGTTATTTACAACATCCTCTTCAACTCATTGCAATGCCAACTTGCCAACTTATGTTAGCAATTTACGCATAAGTGTATCTTCCCTTAATACTAAGATAAATAATCTGTCCCAATGTAGTAATATCTAGAACACAAACAGAAAAGTTCAAACAGAATACGAACTCCCAAAGTCTAACTATATGAACCGTAGAAAAAGTCCAATATCTTCAGTTAAAGTTAACCGACTGCTTTCTGTTACTGTTAATGTATGATGCTAGAGTTACATATTACAGAGAGTCAAGTTCCGACCACATAGTGTAATGAATACAAACGCACTAGGTATGGATAGAGGCTCGCTGGACAAGATATTGACTAAGCTGGTTAGGCTGTCTGTCAATGTCAGTGTTAATGTGACGCTTCTCTTGTAAGGAGGACGCAGAGACAGTGCAAGGCAAGTGCAACTCAGTTCCAGTTGTCTACATAGTTAATACTTAATACATGTTGGATTGTCAACGGTAAACTGCTAAAACCCTGGTCGGTTGACCAACTTCTAACTTGATGCCGGAGTATTCCGGGTGTGGTCCTTTTCACTTTGGAATCTGGATGGTTTTTATCGATAATTTGTGGTGATTAGCTGTATAGCTACTAGTGTATGCAAATGTGTCAGTTGCAATAATAAACTAAATAAAAACTAGTAATTGTTTTTATTTCTATTTTATTGTTTTCTAAAAGAGAAGAAAAATGACACGACCGTTAGAGAATTAACTTGTGACTGTTATGAATTGGTTGATAGAATTGAGTAGAATGCCTCTCTAAGTAATCAATCGGAACTAGAGAGGGAAAATTGAACTATATCGTTAGGATATTTAAATAAAGCTAGAGAATTCAAGGATAGCTAAACAACTAGAATTACAAGACTGAACATTCCGCCGACCTTGAATTATACAATTCAAAAGAGAAAATTGATAAATGATTATAGAAAGAATAAGTAAATTAATAAATGATCATAACTAATTTAATCCTTGTCCAATGGCAAAACACTTATCTTGACCACAGGACGCTTGAGTGTTCCATTTGCTGTTTTAAGAGTAACAACACGAGTGAGATTGTCCTTGCCGGGATGAAGGGCGATAATTCGTCCAGGTTTCCACTTGAGTGGTGGTAAGTTTTCATCTTTGATGAGAACTAGATCGTCAATTTTCACATTTTCCTTAGCAGAAAGCCATTTCGGTCGCTGTTGCAATCGAGAAAGATATTCTTTTGACCATCTACTCCAGAAATGCTGTACTAGTTTTTGACACATTTCCCATCGAGAGACTCGGTTTTGCTTCAGATGCTGCAAATCAGGCTCCGGAATTGTAGTAAGAGGCTGTCCGATGAGGAAATGTCCAGGAGCTAGAGCTGTAAAATCGTTTGGATCTGTGCTGAGCGGAGTCAAAGGCCTGGAGTTGAGGCAAGCCTCCACTTGACAGAAGATAGTGTTTAGTTCTTCATATGTCAAAGACATATTTTGAATAATTCGTTTCAAATGGAATTTAGTTGATTTAATTCCGGCCTCCCAAATTCCTCCGAAGTGCGGAGAACCACTAGGATTCAGGTGCCAATTTATTCCGTCATTGGCGAGGTGTTGCTGAATAGATTGATTGTGAGAGGCGGAAGTAGCTATTTGCAGAAAATCCGCCATTACCCTTTTCGCACCAACGAAGTTCGATCCACAATCACTATGGATATCACTAGGTTTTCCACGACGGGCAACAAAGCGTTTCAACGCTGCAAGGAATGCTTCTGTCGTCATATCACTGACGAGCTCCAGATGAATTGCTCTGGTTGAAAAGCATATGAAGAGAGCCAGATAGGCCTTGGTAGTTTTATTGCATCTTCCCTTACTTGCTTTAAGGATGAAAGGGCCTCCGTAGTCAACTCCACATTGTAAAAATGCACGGGCTGGAGTCACTCGAGAGGCTGGAAGATCTGCCATTAGTTGAGACGTCATCTGTGCACGTTGTCGGAAACACACGATGCACTTAGCTATTTGTTTTCTCACCACATCTCTTCCACACGGAATCCAGAACTTCTGCTGAAGTGCAGCCAGTAACAATTGAGATCCAGCGTGAAGATGCTTAAGATGGTAGTAAGAGATAACAAGCTTTGTGAAGTAATGTTGCTTCGGCAGAAGAATAGGATACTTAACTGAGTCCGGTAATGTAGAATTTCGAAGTCGTCCGCCGACCCTGAGAATTCCCTGCGAATCCAGAAAAGGTGCCAGAGAGAGAATCTTGCATTTTGGATGCAGTGGCTGGTTTCGTTCCAAAGTGTGAATTTCTTGCGCAAATCCTGCACTTTGAACTGATTTGACAATGTTCATACAAGCATCAGATAATTCTGTGGTTGTAAGGGGTCCCTTCCTTCGGTTACTTTTGTTTTTCGGTGTAGCGTTAAAAATAAAACGAAGGCTCCAAGCTGTCACTCTCAGTAATGTGGTGAAGTTGGAGAAGGATTGAATGTTGGATAAACCATAGTAGCAAACACATGTAGTAATGGATTTGCGTTCCTCTTTTGCTATATCTTGAGTTTGAGAAGGGTACAAATTAGGAATTTGATTTTGTACCTGACAATTGTTGTCCAAGGTTGAGAGCCACGGTGGACCGTGCCACCACAACGGATGTTCACAAAGCTGAGAAGTCAAAATCCCTCGTGAAGCACAATCCGCTGGGTTGTCTTCACTCCTGACATGTTGCCATTGGTGGGCCGGAATAACTTCCTGTATTTCTGATACTCTGTTGGCGACGAAAGTCTTCCATCGCTGAGGAGATGAAGAAATCCAATTGAGAACGATAGTGGAGTCAGTCCATCCAGTTATCTTCTCAATTTTCAATTTTAATGCATCCTGCACTAAAATTACAAGTCTTGATAGTAAGGTTGCTCCACAAAGTTCCAGACGGGGAAGAGAAACTTGCTTCAAAGGAGCGACTTTTGTTTTGGCTGCGACAAGATGAATTTTTATGATTCCGTCTTGAGAAGTAGATTTAAGATAAACTGCTGCAGCATAAGCCTTTTCCGAGGAGTCGCAAAAACCATGGAGTTCGTAGGAGTCCTCCTTGGAATTAACTATGCATCTAGGAATCAGGATATCTTTCATAAGGGGAAGTTCACACTGATAGGAATTCCACTTTTCTTGAATATTGGTAGGTAGAGGGTCGTCCCAGTCCATCTTCTCCTCCCAACGTTGTTGAAATAATATTTTTGCTGTGATGGTGACTGGAGAGAGCCAACCAAGGGGATCAAAGACCCTTGCCAGCTCAGAGAGGAGAGTTCGCTTCGTTCCAATGTTCTTGGTAGTAGGAACAAACGTAAAAGAGAAATTATCATTTCCCGGATGCCAAATAAGTCCCAATGTTTTTATAGCTTCGTCTTCATCAAAACTCATAGGCAGATTAGTTTCTCGCAATTCTGAAGGGAGAGACTTTAATAACACTTCACTGTTAGATGACCATTTCCTGAGTTGAAGGCATCCCTTGGACATGAGGTTCAAAAGTTCCTTTTGAATTTGAATCCCTTCCAATTCGGTATCACACCCAGTAAGGAGATCATCAACGTAGAGGTCGTTGAGTATTCTTGTTGAGGCATTCGGTAGTGAATCCTCTTCGGTTTTCGCCAGTTGCTGGACACACTTGATTGCCAAGTATGGGGCAGCAGTGGTTCCAAATGTTGCAGTTATCAATCGAAAATCTTGAATAGGTTCTTTCACAGACCTTCTCCACACGATACGTTGGAAGTCAACATCATCCGGATGTATCTTGAATTGACGATACATCTTGGCGATGTCTGCGGTTAGTGCTATACGGTGTGTTCGAAATCGCATGAGTATTGATATGAGATCCTCCTGCAACTTAGGTCCAGAATGTAAGTTGTCGTTGAGTGAAAATCCAGATGTAGATTTTGCACTCGCATCAAAGACCACTCGGATTGGAGTAGTCTTGCTAGATTCCTTTATGACTCCATGATGAGGCATATAGAAGATTTGGTTAGTTGGTTTATTTAAATCTTGTTCAGGGACAGCTTCCATGTGGCCAAGATCTAAATATTCTTGTATGATATTTGCGTACTTCACACCAAGCTCTGGGTTTCTCACAAATCTTCTTTCCAATTGATAGAGTCTTCGTACGGCTCCATTCCGAGATTCACCGATTTTCTTTTGATTGATTTTGAATGGAAGGCGCACAGTGAATTTTCCATTTTCATCTCGAGTATGAGTTGTATCAAAATGCAACTCGCAGGATTTTTCCTGTTTAGTTAATAGACGAGATTTTGAGATTTCCTCGAGTTCCCAAAATTTTTGGATTTGTGGCATCACACTATTTATCCCAACATGATGAGAGTAAAGTTCGTTTTCTGCCTGGTGAGTGTACCTTGTTGGTCCAAAGAGTGCCCAGCCAAGCGCAGTGTTCTGAGCTGTTGGTGATCCAATTGGACCCTTTCGTATGCCATCTTCGATGAGAGTTGCGTAGATATCTGATCCCAAAAGTACATCTACTTGTTTCGATATGTGATACTCTGGATCAGCTAGCACCAGTCCTTCCAAGTGACGCCAATTGGTTTTTGTCATCGTATGTGACGGTAAGTTTCCAGTTATTGAAGGAAGGATGATTGCCTTCAAATTAAAGTTTTGTTTTTCCTTTACAACACTAGAAAGGTTGCACATGACATACTTGTAGTCAGTAGTGACTTGCGTTTCTCCTATTCCATTGATTGGAACGTCAGTGGGGTACTGACGAAATCCGAGTTTGTTTGCTAGTTTTGTAGTTATAAAACTAGCTTGAGATCCATTGTCGATGAAGGCACGAACAACATGCGTAATACCGTATTTGTCCTTCATCAATATGATAGCAGTGGACAAAAGAGTTTGAAAACTGGATTCCATTCTGCTGCTACTATGAGAGGCGACGACAGCAGTTTCCTCCTTCGCGTTTTCGGGTTGAGTCTTCTCCTTTTTGTCCTTGTGAAGTATTGTGTGATGACGCTCCTTACAGATTTGACACACACGTTTGTTTTTGCAATCTTCGAGTTTATGTTTCCCCAAACAATTGAAACATAATTTTCGTTTGATGATTTCGTTGTATCTTGCAGATACGGGCATCTCGTTCAGAGTTGGGCAGGTATATGTACTGTGAGATTCACTGCAAACAGCACACGTCGGTGTATAACTGGTTTGAGAAGTAGATGCTGTTCCTAGGTGAACAGCCGTGGCCTTGCTTGTGCCTTGAGGTTTTTGTGCAGGTTTTCTGTTGACTCCTGCTGCTGCTGTGACACGGGCGTGATTATCCAAGAATTTATAAAATTCGGAGTAGGTTGGAATATCACCAGTCTTGAGAGACTTCTCCCATTGTAGTCGTGACTCCGTATCCAGCTTTTTCGTAAGTATATGGATGATGAGCAAGTCTCCAATTTTCTCTGGAGGAACTTTGAGAACCAAGAGTGCTCGCACACACTCGTTGGCGGTGTCCAGTAGTTTTCTCAGAACTGCTGGATTTTCTTGTTGAATATTTTGCAGAGCAATCAAACGTTCGAAAATAGATCGTACTAATTCTCTTTGATTTTCATACCTCTCTTGCAGGATCCGCCAAGCTTCGGGGTAATTGTCATCGGTGACTTGAAGAGACTGTATGAGTTGCGATGCTTCACCCTTCACAGATGATCTCAAATATTGTAATTTTTGACATCCGCTTAGAGATTTATTTGAATGGATGGTGGCGTTGAAAATGTCATGGAAAGAAATCCAATCCTGGATATTTCCACTGAAGGTTGGAATCTCCAGCTTCGGGAGTTTCACGTCTGCTGTAGTTTTCAAAGGAGTAATTGGTACTGGTAAACTTGCCATGATGACAGTTAACTTCTTTTCTGATTTTATGTGAGCGTCTTCGATTGGCACGAACAGAGCTTCTTCTGTATCAAATTCCAAATCGTCAGCTGCGGCGTTACCTAGATCTTGTATCCAAGCTTCGAGTTTTATCTTGAGATCATTTGACGTTTGAGCTAGTAACGTCAAATGGGGTATTGGGGGTAGGTGTAGTGGATCAATCGCATCCACATCTTTCTCGAATTTTGTGACATTCCGATTCAATGTCCGACGGGTCCTAATCACGGCATCCATCCTGTTGTCGGTTGGTAGTCGCTAAGGAATAGATAATTTCACTCGGTGGAGATAAGTGACTACTCGGCTTCAGTAGTACTTACCCCTAGTGATTTGATAAACCGCTCGTTGCGATTTTTTCTTAGATGAGTTCCAGAAGGGTTGTAAATCCTCCTAGGCTTCGGTTTTTGATTTGTTTTGGAAATGCCGCTAGCGTGTCGGAAATTCCAGTCGGTGGAGATAAGTGACTGCTTGGCTTCAACAGTACTTACCCCGAACTTGAGATAACTCCAAAAATGAAGAAGGATATCCACGAAAGATAGGTTCCCAATACTTACTAGTATCCGGCTCGAAGGACCAAATGTTGGATTGTCAACGGTAAACTGCTAAAACCCTGGTCGGTTGACCAACTTCTAACTTGATGCCGGAGTATTCCGGGTGTGGTCCTTTTCACTTTGGAATCTGGATGGTTTTTATCGATAATTTGTGGTGATTAGCTGTATAGCTACTAGTGTATGCAAATGTGTCAGTTGCAATAATAAACTAAATAAAAACTAGTAATTGTTTTTATTTCTATTTTATTGTTTTCTAAAAGAGAAGAAAAATGACACGACCGTTAGAGAATTAACTTGTGACTGTTATGAATTGGTTGATAGAATTGAGTAGAATGCCTCTCTAAGTAATCAATCGGAACTAGAGAGGGAAAATTGAACTATATCGTTAGGATATTTAAATAAAGCTAGAGAATTCAAGGATAGCTAAACAACTAGAATTACAAGACTGAACAATACATACATAATTTGAGATGGAAAGAATGAATGATGTTACTCACTTAGATGAGATTAGAATCATGGCACATTACATAAAAATCCCTAGCATTGAATGAACAAAGTCAGTTAAAGATTCGGTAGTGATAAAAATCATGGAAAAACGTCTCATTGACTCAATAATAATATTTCAACTTGAGTGACTTAAACTTGGAGAATTGAGCGAACTGGAAGTTGGTCAGTTCATTATTACAAAGATTGCCCTATAAGTCTTTATCTATAAACTCCATTCCAGTATACCATGTACACTATGGTAAGCACTGGTACACACTGGTTTTTAGAGTTGAGAATGTTTGTTGGACAGTGTTATACCAATATTTCCACATGTACTACGTGAACTGCACACCACTGATATCATTGTAGCTCATATTGCTGTAGAATTTCTATTTTAGGTCTATGTAGACTTGGTAGATTTTAAATAGCTGTATAAAGTCATATTATTATCTGCATTTCCAGGCCTTAAGCAGACAATGAGAAGAGAGCGACGCATTGAAAGAGCCGGGGGAGTCTAATTAAGGACGATCCTGTTGACTACTTACTAAAGAATGAACTGGCACTGTTCCACCCTTTTTTCTATCCATCCATAATATATAAGTACCTCCGCAATATTTTCTCTTTCCCCAATATCTGTAGTTACCTTATTCCACTCCTGTCGCCCGTGTAATACTTCACCACTGTAACTTATTGGAAAAGTTCGGTTGCTGCCTTATTTTTAATCCCGTTTAACTCACGTAGTTTGTTTGTCCTTGTCCAGCGCATTTTGCTGCACAAGAGGTTGAAGGGGATTGAACTGTATTTCATGGTGTATTTACTTGCAGAGTATTGTGTGGTGTGGTCAGGTAGAACGACGTGAACGAGGTTTTTATGTTTCTTAAGTCTGCTACTGACTATGCACCAAAAGTTGGGCACTTTATACAAATTCACGAGTATCCGCGTCAAATGACAGCATATCAAGTGATAAAAAACAACAAGATTGTACTTATGCAGGCGTAGTGCTTTAAATTACATGTAAATACAAATTATTACCTAGTTTCTTTACGCATTCGTAAGCAATATCCATTGAAATGAATTTCATTTACTGGCTATCTAAAGTTCTAGTGGCGCCCAACTTTGCGTGATATATTGTATGGAACCTAAATGCTCCACAGTATAACGTATATGATCTACTATATGGTGCTGTAGTAGGAAACCAATGAAACATAAATAGAGCAGAGAACTTGTTAGCAGAGGAAATCATTGGGGCAATAGTAGTCAGTTTGTAATATTATGGAGTTGGTAATCGTCGAGTCGAGCAGGCCATCAACAAGGGTGGAAATGAGCCTCAGAACAAATTATTGCACACTCATCTTATCAACTTGAAATTAGGTAGGTTTCTAACGTTCCCAATAACCAACAGTGGCTTTGGTGGCTTAACTAACTCTTCACATGACTGTCTTAACTCTTATTCAGAAAGTCATGGAGAACAACAGACAGTTTACAAAACTTTTCTCCAAGCTGGCATTACCAACTAACTGAGTAAGTAAACCAAATGATGAAGAACACAATGTAGGAGTCTTGCGGTAGACAAACCATAGTTAGCTAACTCTCTGTTATTTTCCTATGCTTGTCGTCGACAATAGATATAATAGGCAAGACAAGCACCAAAGCGTGTTCAATGTAATTTAAAGTTTGTCGTTATTTTATTTATGTACCCACATGGAGCTTGGAATGGTAAACATGTATACTGAAAGTTTCCGAAGTGTTAGTGATATAAATGTCTGCATTTAAACTGATATTCTCAGTTTTCGTGATAACACCTTCACTTTGCAAACCATTCTTGTGATTGTTCTTCATTATTTCTCAAGTACGCCTTCTGTACTTTATTTTATAACTAAATTAATATTTAAAAAAATAATATTTGAATTTCAATGGAAATGGTAGTACATTGGAAACTATGGAATAAATGAAATTACTTTCGTCAAGTATTTAGAACTGAACTTATAATTACATTCCACAAATGTGCTCTATAATTCGTTCGTTTAGCAGTTAGCAGATGCTTTATTAATTATACATAGATAATAATATCACAGTACCTAAATGGAGTATTATTTGTTTTGTATTGTCATTGGAATTTGGATGCTGGTATTATGCAAATTATTAGTAGAACCACAATGGCTGATGTTATTATTCCTACTACAATTCATTCAATTAAAATTAATTGTTGCTTCTGTGCTAGGCTTAATTAGATATTATCCTGTTGCGAATCGGGAGAGAACTATTTAGTTTGCATCAAAGCATTTGTTGCGGTTGGCGGCTTTTCGGAACACGGTTGATATTTCAATTAATTTTCCGGCGTTTGTTTTATTACGGCACAATAACGCCTACATATACAGGCATTAGCATACATTGTGCTCTTTGTCAAATTAGAGAAAGGGAATGAAGTGTATTTATGTGAACTTATAGGTAAATATTTTATTCAGTCTACATCCTCGATATCCGTTCCAGTTCCAGCAGGGACCAGACCAGAACAGAACGAATAATTTATGGACAACGTGGTTAACATAAATACTATAAAGCCGCTTAAAAAACTAACACTGGAAAGGAAGTCCGTTCATGTCTGGCGAATAGTGAAAAGAAACATTATGCAAAAAGGTCCCCTAATGTTATTTATTAGCTCCCATGTAAATCTGAATGAACGAAAAACGCAGGGAGAGGAAAAGTTTGCTTTTCTTTCACTTTCTGCAATGCATGTGCAACTGTTCGTTCATTCTTTGATTTAGTTGTTAATTCTAAAGTGTTCATTCATCTAGTAAGTACACGCACGCAAATACAACACCACAACCCGCATTAGCATTGTGCAAGCAGCTGATTGGAAGGGCTCCAAGTTTTCTTAGATGTGCGATAAAAGCCACCCAGAGCTCTGATCGATGGATTAGCGGAAACCCCTTCTCGGCTTTTCTCTACTATCCATTTCCTCGTGTTGTCCAAAGAAGTGTATTTAATATGAACAACTTCAATGCTAACAATGCTCAGAGTTCGAGTGCGGATCACTGCTGAAATCCCGTTCTTTCTTTTATGCTTTGTTCTACGTCGCGTTATATATCCATGTCACTTATCGCAGCTTATAAATAACAGAGAGTATCCGCAGACCTAGAGGCATCGGAAACCGAACGTTACACAACACTATACTGTGAATTTCACGCTCCGTGAACTTTTGAGAGGATTGGAAATTCGAGGGTTTCTTAGTTTGCGACGACCGAACAATATTTCTTTGCCGGATTAATTATTTTCCACCCAAACATGCTCAATTCATAATTTTGATGAATAGTAGGAGAAACTAATTTTGTCTCTTCAGTTTAAATTGGTCATTCATAAATGAAATCAGACTAATCAACATCTCTAGCAATAATGGCTTTATCTTAAAAGGGAAAATAGTATCTAATTATTAATATACGGTTGTAGTATGGATGCTTCCTTAATTGTTGTTCTAGCAGTTCTATATAAGAAATAATCTGTTTGAACAAAAGTTGTCAGTTGTGTCATTCGGTTTTTGTTCCAATAGCTTTTCGCTCTTTTCTCTCGAAGGCAGGCACGGCCTATTACTCACTATTCATCTCCACCCTTCTTTAATTTTATTACAAAACGAGGTAAGTAAGAAAGAGCTCCAGCCAGATTTGACTTTTCCTTGCGTGAGGACGACTTCTGTTGACTAAACTTAAGTTAAACCAACGTAACTTAACGTTTATCCATCGTGAAGCCATTTGCTAAAGTTTGGTCGTAGTATGAATACAGATATGTGTGTAGATAGTAGCAAACTTCACGCTTATTTTAGCTTAACATATGTTTCTACAACATTTATCCCATTTCCTCTAATCTAACCAGACAAGTGTCACAGGAGTGCACCGCCCATTTAAACCATTCCTATACACGCTTTTAAAAAATCACAATAGAACTCGAAAAAACAAGACAAATATACACTTAGGTGCATTTCATTTTTTCTAAATCAATTCCAGTTTTTCTGCTTAAGATTTACTTCGATTTAGAGATGACATGGCCATCGGATTTCTGAAGGTATTTATTTTTGTACTTTGTAGTATGTATGTGTACAAATGAAGCAATTTTTACAGAAAATGGAGTCTACATAATTTTATGTTTTCCAAGGTTTTTCTATTATCTTCCTGTTTTCATTTCGGTGCTTTTACCGGATAATTGAATGATACATCAACATTTGAAAAAATTGCTGATGTTGTGTAATTCACTACGCTTGGCTTGTTTACTTGAAAAAACTTTGTTTGTGATTGTGGTGCTTAGCTTTACTAACATTGAAAATGCGTTATCACTTTGTAGAGAGTCTTTATGCATGCTACAAGAACCAAAAAATGTGTTTGGTTAAAAACGAGTGTTCTTTATTGTATTGGGCACATTAAGTCTATTTGAACACTATTCGGTACACTACAATAAGCCCTGCTGCTACATTACATTCACATCACATAGCGCTTACTTTTAACTCGCATTTAAAGCATATCTACGGATACATATTACACGCTTGGAGGAAAAGTCTCCATTGAATCTTTCCGAATGAAATGTACCTACTTAGATAACATGGCATTGAAGAAACTTTATCTTGAGTTACACAGTGCTCTCAATAATGTTGAACTCTTCACTAAACCTTATCTAATCTCTGTATTTCTCACCATCACATCCAATTCGGTTTCAGGTCAGTCTCAGTCACTTTAGACGAACCAACCTTGGATCTGTCCTCCCTTATAATATTCTAGTTCTGCTTATGTTTCCATCGCTAAGTACAATTATTTATGAGGAGACTAGTCCAGTCCAGTGGCAAACCAACAAACGGACAACAAAAGTACTTTTTTCTTAACTAAAAATACATGCTGCATGTCTTGTAAATAAAACTCACCCTTGCATTAGTAAATAATAATGACAATAACTACTTGTGCACTCAAAAGCTCAAGATAAACAGAGATTGAGAAGCTTACATCATAATAATAATACTTACACATTTATCAGTAGCAAACATTAAATTGTGCAATGATTGGTACTCTCTAAGGGCAATATTTCCAGTGAGACAGAGCAATAATACAACGTACCAAGTGTAAGAATAATAGAGTTATTATGCAGGAAGGTAACCAAACCACTTGCAATATGCTCCAAACAATGAATGAGGTGTTTTGTACATGTGTTAAAATATGTAATCTTAATGTTAAAATACCCTACCCTTACACGTACAAGCAAGGAATGGTATGCAACAGTCCTTATTATTTACCACCACAAACTAGAAATCCTCATACATTTACATGATACATAGGCAATCTAAACTACAAGCACTGGCATTAAGTATAACGATGCAACTGTCTCTATTCCTTCAAGTACAAATGAATTGTCGCGTGATATGCATTAGAAGACTGTCAAACACTACACTCCCATAATAAGATCAAAACAGTAATAGGTTACAGGACATTCATAGAAATAGACATCTTTTTCTATTGTCTAGATGTATTTAAAGTAACAATAGTATGGCTACTTTATTCCAAGTCCTATTCACTTTACATTTTGAATGCAATTCACTTAAAATAATGATAATGAAATTTATTGACCGAAACGGAGCAAAAAATAATATCATGAATGCAAAAAATTGACCGGAGCACACATTGTCACTAAAGTGGCGGAGATATTCAAAATATCCAAAAAGAATGTTTTTTAATAAAATGTCTATCAAAGTTTTCTGTAAAATTTTGATGTCTTGCAGATTAAGATTGAAATATGGGAACCTGACAGGGAATATGCAATATACTATTTTAGGAAGTAGTAGGAATAGTATCCGAGAATAATATCAGGTAACTTCAATCGTTTGCCAACATTGCGTATTTCCTGTAACATGCACTCGACAAAAGACCTTTTGATTACAGAGTAATATGGTGTTCTGTGCACGTAGGAAATAAACACATTGGATTTAGTGCAACAGTGTTATAGATACCTTAGGTGTGCATGCATGCATTGTTGAGCAGTATTGCTAGGTAGAAACAAATGGGAAGGTACCTTTCCAATCCTATTTCCCAGTCTATTTATCTCTGACTTTTCCCAGTTCATCTGGAAACTACTTCACGTGGATTTGGCTGCTAAAGTTGTGCTCATCTACCTACCTTTGTTTGATTCTCCTCTCGACACTCCACTTTAGTCTAGGGGGAAAGACAACATCATTGAAGCGCCCCATCAAAATAGACAAGGCTTCACTTCACTCACTCACGATCAGATCTCTGACTCTTTTCTGCCACTCTCTTGGCTTTAAATAAGAATTGAAAACGTTCTCCCCAACATCATGGGTCTATCCAATCTACTTCATTTGCTCTAATGTTGATCACACAGATTATCTTTGGCCATGCAATTTACGGTTAGTATTGGGAAATGATGAAAAGAAATTCTCTTCTCTATGGACCATAATACTCACAAATCTTCTCTGTTAAATGTGTAAATTACGAAATGCGTTTTGAACTTTCTTTCCTTCCGTCCCATTTATATCAAACCTGCAGGCAATGTTTGTTTCAACTCCTTCAGCAAACACTCACAAAAAAGTTGAAAAGATGCATGCAGTCTACACAACACTTTCCAGAATAACTTCCGCTATGTCGTAATTCTACATTGCGTTTGCTTTAGTGTAGTGTGTACATAATAGAATTACATGTTTTGGTAAACTGTGTCGCAATGTATTACCAATAATAAGATATCCATAATACATAAGTTATGAAATTGACAAAACGTGGTTGCTGTAGCACCATAATGACGAAAAAATAAATAACTATTTATGAATGAGACCAAAAGGAATGTTATTTAACAAGGTTATTATTTCTAGTGCAAGGAGAAACTTCGAAACATTATTGACGAGCATTTGGTGTTAAATTTTGTATTAATCTATCCAGGATTTTAATCCAGATGTAGTCTTCATCCGACGCAATAAAACACTACCTCATTATTCAGCTAAGATACTATCTATTTCATTACCGTAAAAGTATTTGCTTTGAAGAGACTGATGTGCTTAGCATACATTTTTGGTTTTGTAATCAAGTTAATATAAACCAGGTGTTTTACCAGCTAATCATAATAAGTCATTTCAAATGCCATCAGGTTATAAAGTAAGGTAATAAACTACCAGAGTAAATGAAGTCCCCTTCTTTCTACCACTACTTAGGCTTACCACTACTTTGGATTGGAGCTTCCAACTTACAGAAAGATCTATTTAGTTAAAATACGCAGGCAATCTTGCAACACAATCTCATTATCGAAGTATTCATTCGTGGACCGAAATTATTATTCCATCAGTTCATTCTGCAGTACGCCTAAACCACCACAACCAACACCAGCAGCAACTTCAGGCAATTCACACCTACTGTATCTGAACGTATAGTAAAATAGTTCATATTAAGCACTCTGAATTTCGTTAACTTATATGTTATATGTAGTTCGGTATTACGTTGCAGTCTACGACACGTGATAATGAAAACTTTAGTCAACAGATGCTCAATGTTCATAGAAATTAGGTGTGAACAGCATGTTTACTGCTATCTACAGAATTCAGATATCTGTGGGCCCAGATACTGCCAAATTGTGTTACAGGCTGTACACAAAATTAGCAAATTAATTAAATCCCTAGTTTCTTTATTAGGTGGGCGAAATCTTTTACTTTGTCTGTCTGTCTGTTTGTGATTGAGTGCAGGTATTAAATAACTCATGAACGCATTGACATATGTACAGTAGTTCGTTCTAACTTTAAAAAACACATTGAGCATTGAAATAGAGCTATGTTGGAAGATTAGCACTCTCTGACATTTGACCTAAAAATTAGAAACATCATAAAGTATTAACCATTGTACCAAAAAGGCAGTAATGCAGCAACCTACAGTCAGTGAGACGGTATCCAACAGTCAATTACATATCGACTGCTAATCATATAATGAAATGATTATCAAAGTATACTTCGTCCAAATTTTTACAGCATTTAACACAGTTTATTAAAGGAGCGAACTCTCCTTTTATGTTTTCGGGTTGTCTGTCTGTCTGTCTGACTGTCTGTTTGCTAGTTAGTTAGTTAGTGTGTTAGTAAGTACCTCAGGAACGCTTTGAAATATTTTGATGAAACTTTCAGTGAGTCTTCTAGGGCCTAAGTGTAGGTTCTCTTTCAAAAATGTGCCATTTCTAACCTTTGATCTCGGAATAAAAAATTAAAGCCAAACGTGAAAAAATTAAATTTATTTATATTTATATTAAAGTGGGGCTGGGGTTAAGATGTTTTTAATATTTGGCTTGTTTTCCTTCTGTTAGGATGTCCTCTTCGCTTATTTTTTCACATGAGTTGCAATGGTTTATTTGTATCTTGTGTTATTTTAGTTTTTAATGTAATGTATCTCGGTCCTTAGCGTCAGACTACACAACGAAACATGGCTGTAATATGCTTCGCGTTGGGTGGTCTGACGGTAAGGATCGAGGGACAGTACGTAATCTATTAAGTTCACCAGTGGAAAATTGAGGGGTTGAGTCGAGAAACGGGACTAGAAGAAAATCTCCATGGATACCGACTATCAAAATGCATACGAATTTTAGGATTTTCAAATTTCTAGTCCCCTTTCTCCACTGAACCCCTCAATTGTCCCCATAGTGTATTTTGACTTAATTTCTTTTAATTTTAAGAATGATAATTTAAGTAAGAATTAGAAATAATACTTGCATTATTTTCGCTTATATTTACATGTATCTTTCAATTTTAACTGAATCTTTTCCTAATAAATTGGTTTTTCGCCCCTTCCTTCTTGAGTTGTAAACTGACTATATATGATCAGTGAGCAGTTCTTATTGAAGTAAATAAGTAACTAATCCGAATCATGATATTTGTACCTATTATCCGCGTTGTCTATAACACCTAAAAATATTCAAAAACATAATATAGGATGGAACATATATGCATGATTATATTACATCAGTATCTGCAAATTAATATAGCCTTAAGCCCTATATGTATACATAATTCAATTTTCTTCAGACTGTAAATGTAGGTAGTTTCAAAATAAATCATGCAAGATGTAGTTGTCTGCAGGCATCTATGCATTTAATCAGAGGTATTCCGCAACTCGATACATTTATTAATAGGGGTTAATTCCGGGTTAACTATCTTCCCTCAGCTAAGAGATATGAATTTTATTTACGCGTGAAGTATAAACATGTAATTCACCGAGTCAGCTTACTATTCCAGGACACACACTTTCCTGCCCATGCATGCAGCAGAGAGAACCCTGCTGAGAAACTTACATATTGTTTCTGCTAGGTATATGAGTCTTTAGTTCTACTTGAAAAATTAAATTTAAAGGCAATTACCATTAAGAATTTCAGTAGCTAGGCATTAATTGCAGCAACCACTCAAGTGGCAAGTGACTAACAGTATATATGGCGAAATAAAGGAATAGTTCCACAGTTATAGATCACACAGTGGTTATTTACTACTCTGGATATAATTATGATTCTAACATCTGAGTCAGTGCTAATTAATGTATTTAGTACATGAACAATACACGCTGTACCATTGTTTGGAAGAATCTGAATGCATAATGAATTTGGTTCATTGAAGATGATGTGTGGCAGAATACAAACTAGTGTACTTTTCTAAAAAGTCATTGACATCAAGTATAGGTATTTTAATGCCAGGATGCAATGATGAAATAGAAGTCTATATTTAGGTTGTAGACCTGCAGTCCTTTCCTACAGAATATTTGTTGTTTTATGACTCACGAGCATGTCTCCGGAAAGTCTACTGTCTGGCCGATAAAGGAGATCAACATCTGTCCAATAATAAAGATGAGATGTGATCGATTTGGGTCATATCTAGCAATAAATACCAGCTTTCCAAACCTTTCATTTTCTTTGCAAGTTATCCAGACGAGCAAATAATATTTACGTTTGAAACAGGAAACAATTTATTAGAAAATGTAATTACGAATGTATATCGAGTATTTCACGTATTGAAATCTCATTGTTGTTTATGTTAATAATATCTTCGCTATTATTTGTGCGTTTTACAGAAATAACTAGGTACAGAAGCAGTATCATGAGTATAACTTAATTAGTTGCATAAGAATACTTAAATGTAATCAATCTTTAAAGAGCTGCCAGATGGGAATTTTCATTAGTCATTCGTTTTATTACAGTACCTGCCTATAACAGTGATGGTTTGTGAAGTAAATAATTGTGTAATAAATGTAATTTATTTTAGCTGAGTGTTGAAAGAAACGGATATTTGCCTAACAGGAAATAGAGCAGACAATGGCTACTTCATCTGTTTCCCAAAGAGCCCACTTAGAAAACAAGTCGCCAGAAAGTGATTTGCTTAGAGCATATTGTTTGTTTTCAGCATACATGTGCAGATTCTGGTCGCTTGAGAATATTGTTGTACTTTACATCATAACAAAACGATTTTACCATCCTTGTTCTCATTTCTATAATTTTATGTTAGTTGCCATGCAATTAATCTACAGTCATCAGTTAATGCAGAAAGTTGTATGGACTGGAGTGGTTAGAATTTTGAAAATGGGTTTCCTGACTGGAAAATAATTTTCAGAAGATACGGCACTAAGGAAGGAAAGTGCATGAGGATTGCAGATAAATATGCTATTATGTTCGGATGGCTACTATGGATTATTCTGTGGAGTAATTCCATGCTTCCAAGTTCAAGCACTTAAAAAGAAAGTATATGTTCAATGATGGCTTAGAGTACAGGCATTTAACTTTGTACATATATACATTACTATTAGTACCCATTAAGAAAACATGTGAAGTTTTAAAGACTTGTATAATGCACAGGAATATCTGTAAGTTCTGTCAAAGACGCTGTTAATTGTGCTGATAGTGGAATTTTATGACTGCAGTGTACTTTTGAATGCCGTTTTGATGTGTTGTCGTCACACACACTGAAATAGTAATAGTAATAAGAGTTTGGGCTCCCGTATACTTTTAATGTCTTACTCATCCTCACAACGACCACTCCAGTCGGTAATGAACTTGTGAATATCAGATATGATCAAACTTGCTAGGATGAGACATTCCATTTTAACTGAACAGAGGAAATACAGCACACATTAAAATTCAAACGTCAAAATTAGTTTTCATTTGCTACCGAATAAATTCCTGTCAACAACATGTTCACTCAGTAATGACAACGATAAAGTTAGAATTACTTGCAAAATTACTTTACACGATATGCTTCACTCCAATTCTACTGTCAAACTTTCTTTGTTTGCAATGAAATATGATTTTCTCTTCATGTGATGGCATCATTGCACTGCCTTTGTTAGCCACATTCCTTAACGTCTACTCTCAAGAATGAGTCCCAACTTAATTTGCATGTCTTTGCAACCATTTAAATGGGAACATGCAATTCATCTTATCAGCGTTTCAAGATAACGCCATCCATGATGACATGGAATTAAACACTACCTACCTACTCAAAGAAATATGAAAATTACACTAATTAGATTCATGCTAGTGAAATTCATAGATAACGCACAACCACTATATAAATACTACACAATATTCCTACCGAAGTACTTGTAATGGCTACAAAGTAAATTCTTAAAACACTAGAAATTTCATATACGAAATTTGATAAAATGCAAGTTTTCCAAGTTTTGGAGGCTTGTAGATTTATATAGCGTGCATATCAATGGCTCTGTTAATGTCTATTAAATAATTGTGCAGTACATTCGCAATCAAGGACGAGTATAATTTGATCTAAAGTAATTTGAGTGACAGGGAAGGAAAGGC
This sequence comes from Yoshiicerus persimilis, assembly GCA_020352615.2. Taxonomy (NCBI): domain Eukaryota; kingdom Metazoa; phylum Arthropoda; class Collembola; order Entomobryomorpha; family Tomoceridae; genus Yoshiicerus; species Yoshiicerus persimilis. Next base: position 23,557,682 of record CM060170.1, on the reverse strand, counting down.
CTTCATGCTTGGCGATCTTCATATCAGTTCCTTCTTACATCAGTTATTTTCCCTGACTTAGATGCGAAAATAAAGCATCTACTTCCTGAAGTTCACATGAAATTTATCTTAACCAATTGTAATAGCAAAAATTGATGACTTACTTCACTCCGAAAGACGTTGTCCGATTCCTGAAGAAAATGAGATTCCTGTCAATTAAGAAAAAATAAATTACATTGAGTCAAAAATTAATACATTAAATAGCTTTTCGATTTGTAGACAAATTTCGACTAATCTCTGCATGTTGGAATTACTTTACGAATTCCATACTCATACTCTAGAAATCTTATAAGATTTTCCCCTAAGCGTAGAACAGTGTACAGAGTGGACAGTCTGATCGATAAGTCGAGAAACAAAGTTGTATTATCATAATGGCCATACACTATGTTACATCATTCTAAGGAAGCAAAGTCAATAAACTTTGGACACTTTTCATTGCCCATGGAAAGGAACAAGACAAGGTCTCGGAGTTTTGTGAAGGTTAGCCGGAACAACATTTCTACTTTAAGTATGCGACAGAAGGAAAATTCGCTCAGCTTAGTTGAACATATCAAGCGAAACGTTTTATGACAAATATTGATCTGCTCATTTTATGATTTTGACGTATTATATCCCTTCCAGTTCCACTAAAACCTGATCTAATTTTTATTCCTGCTTTTTAATATATTGCTTACTAAATGCCCATGATATGCAGTAGAATCTTATCGTAAGTATTACAAATTGTACATAAAGTACAAATAAAATTGCAAATGTACTATAATTTTTGACAAAGAAATGAAATGCAGACACACTTAAATATTATTACTTACATTTAGAGTGCTTTTGGATCCACTGGTATACCCTACAATCACACTTCCTTTAGCTAAAGAAAAATTTGTAAGCCAACTCTAAAATTGCTTCTACCATGCATTTACACATTATTAGCTTAACAGTAAAAATCAATTCAATTGAGAATGCACTACTATCGCTCTTCTAATCAAATTCTTCTTTTATGACGACGAGAAAAGAGACGCTTAATTTAGAATTTGACTTTTGATTAATGATACCATTTGATTGTAAGAAAAGAAGATTCATAGGGATTGTCAATTCATCTGATGTAATAAGTACTATGTTACACGTTGTAGTATTGATCCAAATTATTGTACACACAATAATGATACATTAGCTTTAGGTTTGTAGTTATATGTAGACATAAGTCAGATCTTAATCTTTATGGTAGTGAATGCTTGTAAGTGTATATTAAGTGTGACTTTGTTACCCCTCCTTTAATCATCAACTGTGCGATATTGGGATTCTGGAGCAGAGTTGATAATCTTACACAGCGAACCATAAAATCTTTTGACGAGAGAGTTCTCAAATGCATAATGTGGTACTTTTACATTCAGAAGCATAAGATATACACCTTTGAGAGCTTTGAAGTTTAGAAAAGTAAGAAAGTTAGAACTACCCAGTAAAATAGATACTAATTTAGGTATTTTTAAAAGTGTAGGTACATTTCCGTAATTATCGATTTGTTTTCCAGCAGATGCGCAGCCATTAAACTTGATTCTCTTATTATATTGTGGTTCTTTCGGTTTAGCTCTAATAAAATCTCCGCGCAAAATCCGTAAAATTGTAGTTATTGTACAGTAAAAAAAGTTATGACCTGCAGTGAGAATAGTGAATAAGCTGGATAACATAACAAATAACATGGGCCATGAAACGAAAATGCAATGGATGCAGTTACTTTAAGAAAACTCATTGTCCATGAATAGCATAGCAAAAGAATATCTAGTTAGGTGTTTAGCCATAAAAAATCACATACATACTATTCATAATATTATGTTCACTACTGTGCGGTAGAGGCTGGTGAACGGACTCCTGCTGCTACACCGATTCTCCTTTCAAGCTGTCTTCCGCAAACAGTTGCAGTTGGCAAAAAATATCTTGTCTGCTCTGCTCCAAGAGCTGAATGACAAGACAAGGGTGTACACTGCAACTCTGCCGAGACAACTCACAGTTATTTTTCAGTCAAACCAATTGCTTGTGGTCCTCTCAAAATGAAACAGATGTGCCCACAATTAATTTACCTCTATCAATATATACAAAATCCAAAAATGTCCACAAAATTCACATTTCTAATATTTACAACCCTTTTCAATCAAATATGTTGTCACCAGTGGTAGTGCTTTAAAATGAAAATCCCTCACATGCACGCAGAGCACGTTTATAAGCCGAGGATGCTTCCCAAATGTTTTTTGGTATTTTACCCACCCACCCATTAGAACAGCGAAAAATGAGAGATATGGGAAAACTATACCTACACTTCAGTAACTTTTGTAAAAGTCTTTATCTTGAAGAAATTGAATTTCTTTAATCGTAATAATTAGTTACATAAATAGTATGGTTTACTAGGACATTAATTTCCTAACCATTGCTTAAACTGGGATACCTTAAAGAATCTCATTATAGTTTCTGCCGTTTCCCTTACTACTACCCAATGCACCCACTGGGATCGTATACATGCACTGCTTAAGCACGTTTGAGGAACATACAACGGTAGTAACTTGTAAAATTGTTCGCTTGAAAATGCTTTATGTACATTTATTTGCAAAATCCATAACCACAGAACCTTTTCCTGAGAACGACTGAAGGGAGCAGACTTAATTATCGTTTGAACATGCAAATAAACTATTATTCGATTTTCTGGTGAAATATTTGACCGTGACAAGCAAATGCTACACTTACAAAGCACTGTGTGGACTCTGTACCTATAATTAAATTGTGTGACGATTGAAATAACAAATAATTATTACATTGCACAAATGTAAGCCGTAACTCCGAAAGGGATAATAATGTACACATGTATTCATGGTGTAAATACCCTGCATGATATGGCAATCTTGAAAGTAAAAGCTTGCCGCAATTCTCGGCAGGTATCCAACCCAAAGCACATCACCTAATCTTTAAAATGCTATCCCCAGGAAACTACAATATTGTAGTATATCGCAATCTTTTCCAAAATTAGGTAATTTAAATGCACTGTTTGCTAAAAAATTCAATGCGATCATGTAAGTAGACATACCTTGTAGTACACAGCTACTAATAAAAACAATAAGTATGATTAATAGTAACGGAAGAGGAGCACATCAATTGGATTTCTTGAAGTAAAGTTGGTTATTTGCTTGGTTTGATGTTCTAAAGAATGTAGATTATTACGGATTCTAAAATTAACCTGAAGATTTATTGTGACACACACAATTTGCTATGGATATTTGGATACATGATATACGTGTTGTAGCAAATTCTGTGTGTTGTGCTTGGAAAGGTATTCTGAAGGTAAATCAGTGACTAGACAGGAAAGTAACTCAAGTAAAGAGGGACTGACAAATAGGAGGCACTCTTTTATGCTGTTATCACAAAATGTAAATGATGATAATACAGAATCGTTAACAATGTAATATGTAGCAACATTCACCCTGATCAAAAAGTCGCATACCTAAATGGCGAAGATAAAAAAGGGTTCCGGACTGACAGAGAGTTTTTGTAAACTGAGTAAGTGAGTAGTGAGTCAGGGGCAGGAGTGGAAGACTGCTTTGCTACTTTCACTGATAAATAATTGCGCTGTACCGTAAGGAACGGAGTCGAAAGTTGCCACAAGGAAACCAGAAGAATTCTGTGATTCTTGAGAGGAAAGAGCATCCGCACAATGTTAGGAGTTTAACAAACATCCTTGTCACATTTGTGATATATCTTTTCTGCAGGAGGCTGCTAGAGCTGCACTTTATTTTAATATATTGCTCTGTACATGTTTTCCAACCCCAGCGCTGTCTTGTTATGTAACACGTTCGGAGTAAATGCAGCAGTATGCAAACGGTTATTGATATGCTTTGATATACTACAGCGTACACACATTACATAACATCCCATCGGCTTAAAAACACTGTGAGTACGTATACCTACTATTTTATTGAGAATTACTCAGCACGAATCATTCAGAAAAACCATACGCATACTAAGCAGACCTAGAGACTTAGTTCCACTTTGCCTTTCGTTCGTTAGAAGCATTCCCGATGCCAGATTGTATTGTGTATGGTACATACTTGAACTTGACTCGAGTTCATTTCGTTTTGTGTACATATTTGTAGAACAGTCATAACTTATGCATATCTTCATTCTCTCATTTTTATCTACAAAAAATACACTACGTGTATAAATGCTCTGATGACTGTGAAGTCTAAGGACGGAACGGAGAAGGGATTTATGACAAACATAAGACAAACAGCAGAACAGAACAATGAACATATAATTTCTGCAATGAGCATATAGTTTCTGCTTAAATAATAATTTTTATGGGTTTGAGACAAACTTCAAGAATACATAAAGATGTACATTGTACATGTACTTGAATGCCTTTTGGTTTCGCAAAACTTTGATTGTGTATTTTATTAAGCAAATAAAGCCAGATTTTTTACTTGATCAAATAGTAAATTCAACCGATAAGTGAATAACGACAGCACTGACTTCCTTATAGCATTTCACTATCATCTATTTCAATTAAAAGTATAAGCTAGGTTTGCTGGATAATATCTCCGACTAATCTAACAAGGTTCTATTCTGTCCTGTTTTTGTCTTGTGTTTTATAAGAGGGATGAAAGGAAACCGAATTGAAATGCGTAATGCATACTTTTGTATTGAATACATATTGTATATTAAATGACTTGACTTTGAAGTACCTATAGGAAAAGCGGTACCGCTCTGTAGCGCACCAAGTAACAATGTTTATTCAACAACTTAATTTATATCTAGCAGTTGTGGTACTGAATATAAAACATACGTATCATAATTAAACTAACAATAAATAACTCATCGTGGGTAAAAACTCAAATCATTCTTTACATTTCAATTTTCTTTTTATATTTATGTTCATTTTATGCAAGTACACAGATAATAGAATGGATGAGTAAGTCAACGGGAAAATTAAATACTCTCAGACATTTGGGACAGTTAATAATTAATATTGTTATTCGGTGTTTGTTTGTGATTGCGATTCCCACTGCATCATCTCATGAATAGATATTAAATTACATTTCTTTCTTAATTAAACTTGCTAACTAGTGACTTTTTGTTATTTCAAGATTTTGTTTGACACGGTAAATCAGAACCATTTGCGTATTGCAAGCGTGTCGTTTAAGTAGGTAGTGAATTTTCCTTTCCGTTAGGTATTTACGGTTAGGTAGGAAATGTTTTTGTGTTATGGCAGTGGCATTAAAGTCATGTCTGAGATGATGTGTACTAGAGAAATAAGTCAGACTGAAGACAAGGAGACAGTGGTGGAGACTTAGAATTGTGAGTGGGGAGAAGAAGAGTTAGCGTATGTGGATTGTGGATGAGAAGTTCAGAGCAGACAGCCAGCTCAAATAAACAGAGAGCACACAATTCTGTAATCTGCCACAAGGACTTTCCCAGTGGAAGAAACGAAGTCAAGCCGAGCCGACCCATTAAATTAGCCTTTACGTCTTATATATTCACAGAGAAGAGAAGTGAAGAGTCACCTCGCTATAAGGAGCAACGCGTGTGGCGAGACTGTGGAAAAACATAAAGTTGAAACTAGAAATAACAATCAAGGAGGTTGTGAAATGAAATGCTGCTAGCTTTTCTATGGGTCAATGTGGGAAATTAGTAGGCACACATCACAGGAACAGAAAAGAAGAAAGGAGAGAGATCTTTGTATTCTGCTCTGCTCGCAGTTCCAGTTGTGCCCAATATAGTTACAAGTCAAGGGGTTCCTATTCCCAGGCAGCTATAGAAGAACGGTGGAGGAAGGAAGGAGGAATTCTACGAGGACTTGAGTGACTGTGACTACTACGTGGAGTGGGTCATAAAACGAGTCGAATGTGTGCCAATTCTCCGACCCATCCCTACTTTATGAGACTAATGTTCTCATTTATGATTGGAAAACCTCTGATCCATCCTAAGGCCTCGTGATGAATGATTTCTAATGGCGTAATGACCAACTACCGCCTGGATGAACCAATTACCAATCATCTTCTGTTTTACACAAAGTTACCTTCTTTCCAAATAAATATCCGTCCACATCGAGGCTAAACCCTTCTCCACACTACTCAACACCCGAATAAATAACTTTAATTGCCTACTCCGTACTTAGATGCTTAATGTGTAGGTAGCATGTAGCTTCATGACCTCCACATGAAATTGACACGAAATAAAACACTCCTCGTCTCTCCTGGAATTTTTGCTCAGTGCCCTCAGGAATATCCGTTTGTCCATTTGACGCTTGTTTGTGTTACTTACAAGCCTTGCTGAATTCACAATTCTACAGCAGTAGGTGGTGTCCAGCAAATATATTGTTCTGACTACCAGTCTACCAGCAACAATCACAAAAAAGTATTCATGTACAAAATACACATGTCCTCGTATACTCTGATTGCCCTGGGCTTTGTAGTCTGTGCAATACTCATCTCTAGAGCAATAGTAAAAAGAATAGAATTCACTATGACCATTGTAGTTATATATTGTATACTTAACCTTTCCATGCACTTATTGTTGAATTATGCCAGGGCCAGAGAAGTAGACTTGTTGGCGTGTTAGGAAAAGATTTGTTCGTGCTTATTGCTGTCAAACTGATATGACTCATTCCTGTCTCCTATTTCACAAAATGAAGTGCCTACCTAAATTAACAGAAGAGTACACAGTTGCCTTGCGTGATGTCAAGCTTTGTACAGTGTTGGCCGCAAGTCACGCATCATGGGGAAATAACATTACCTGTGGCCACAAATAACGCATCATAGGGAATTAACATTACATGTGGCCACAAGTCACGCATCATAATGAAATAACATTGGTGTGTAGGAGAACCTTCGATTTCATTCAATAATCAGCTCCAATGCACCTTTATTTGAGCAGACTAGCATTTATTTTGTAAGTTCTTTTTATCGAGTAAGTGTATCATTTGCGCAATGAGGCTTTCGAAAGATGAAAGAGTGGTAGTGATAATGTTGGCTGGACGTCCAGGCTTATCCACCAGAGCCGTGGCAGTGGAATTCGCTCGGAGACATCCTTATAAGGCCATCCACCAATCAACAGTTGTTAGACTGATTAACAAATTTAAGAAGACAGGTTCGACAGCTGATGCCCCTCGACCTGGGGCTCCTAAGACTGCTACAAACCCAGAGACTTCAATCACCGTTCTTGCAAAATTTGTTGCAAGTCCAAGAAGAACATCTGAACATTTCAAGAACCAGTGTTCGTGGCATCCTGAAATTACATCATTTTAAAACCATATAAAATGAAAATTCTCCAGGCTCTTCAACCAGAAGATTTGGCAAGGAGAATTGCATTTTGTCAGTCAATTTTAGAAGAAGAAAACAATTCTTTTCAGTGATGAAACCAAATTTCATTTAAATGGAGTCGTGCATCGTCACAATTGTCGGTATTACTCCGATGAAAATCCCCACTGGATGGCAGGGCTACAGGAACAAGGGTCTCCTGGATTTATGGTGTGGGCCGGAATTCTGGACGACCTCATCATTGTTAAATTCTTTACGGGGACAGTAAATGGTCATCACATTGAACATCTTTAAGCCAGGTACCACTTCATCTTTCTAGCTAAAATCTTCAACTTGCAAACCTAATGTTATTTCATTATGATGCGTGACTTGTGGCCACATGTAATGTTAATTCCCTATGATGCGTTATTTGTGGCCACAGGTAATGTTATTTCCCCATGATGCGTGACTTGCGGCCAACACTGTACTTTATTAGGAAATAATATGTAGCTATCTATAGGTATGCACATTGAGAAACTTCATGTAAAGGGCAGTGTACACTCATGAGTGTAATGTTACATAGGTAGGTAATTGTAATTACAAAAGGGAGAGCGTAAATGTAAATACTGGACATGGAACATAAAATAAGCTCCGCTTATTGTCATCGTTCAAGAATTCATGTACCTACATAAATGCACACTATTTATCACCGTGTTACATAATATTTGTAGTAGATGCGTACCGTAGCAAAGTTAGAGTCAAGTAAACGTTTGCTTTACCATAGCGTTACACTTAGTCAGCATTAGGACGAATCACATCCTCCCATATCCCCTCAACTCATTCATACCTTCATTAAAGCTGTTCTTCAACTATTCGTAAATGTATCTTTACTTTACGTACACCCTTGCTAATATGCATAGGTAATATTACAACAATAAAACATGTCCTTATACTTAATCTTTCCGTAGAACAGAACCGCCTGACATGACTGTGGTGATCGTTTGCCTGAATGACTGTATCGCATCATATGTATCTGTTTTACTTTGTAATAAATGGGGTCTTGTAAGTATAATGTACTTACTAACCGTAAACTTCTGTTATCTCCGTCATGTATGTCCCTTTTTACACAACACATGTACGGAATTCAATACTTATTTATTATTACTTATTCGGAGCGAGAATCGTCTCCATAAAACCCAACCTGATGATCAAGATCATATATTATAGTGCCTACACATGCACTCACTACTCAGAATTATTTCTATATATGAAGGTAATAGACAATAAATGGTATCAATCGTAATACTCATATCCCTAAATAGTTTATTAGTGGAAAAATACTTGGGATATAACAGAAATATAATTTGTTCATGTGTCTTGCTCTGTTCCCATTACTTCTAATTCCTTTCGGATGCCGCAGAGTCAACGGGCATTATTTTATTTCTCCAGTCCCAATACTGATCTTTTCCCCATTGGCCTATTTTCTTTGACAATCCTTAATCCCCAATCCTTTGACTAAACTAACTTTTTCACGCGATCTATTTATCAATGTACATATCTGGACGGAATCTGTATATCATTGTGTAAATAACCTACATTCGTGACCGTTATTTCCAGAGTCAAACGAGGATTTCATAAATGCTTCTCCTCCTAACCTAACCCTTTCAACTTCAAGCTTCTGCTATTAATTATAATAGACGAAAGCGATTGAGTGCAGAATGTGAAATGAAGCTATATCTTTTGTTCTAATTTAGCACAAGGTAAAAAGTTCAGAGTAATAGATACAACTTTGGGGAGAATTTCAATTATTACTATATAATGTATAACATAATACAATACATTTAAATACAAACGTAGATTACATTAATTTTTACCTTTTGGATAAAACGGTTTTTAAAGTTTTGCCTTGCAATTTTTTACAGCCCATAATTATCATTAATTAGGACGGACGTTAATGTAGCTTTTAATTTGTACCTGAATACTTCATTTGAATTATCTGTGTATACTTAATGTAACTGCATTTTCTTTATTCCTAAGAAATATGTCATGTATGTACGATTATCCTACGTTATAATACAATATAGTTAGACTGTATTAAATAGTATTAGCCTATTAATAATATTACTTTTTCACTCAAATACACGGACAAAATAAATATCCTTAGGTAATCTTAACATTAGATTGCAAAGTTTATCTTCTTTCGCAAGGCGTACAGTTTATTTATCTTCTTTCTTGTGCTTAAGTAGGTATTCTGCAATTAAGTGATTGCTCAGAAAGCTTTTGACCCCGGCTAGACCACATTACTAACAATATGTTTGGTTTGCTGGGATGACGTTAAGGTTTAAAATTTTACTGCGAAAGATACTAATGAAAAGAAAACGTATCTTGTAATCCTCCTATTTTGCCTACGCAAAACAGCATGAAATTGACGAATGAATATCATTTTACTGACTACACAAACACAATAACACAATAATGAATATTGCAGAACTCCTTAGCAAGAACATAGCAGAAGAAGATTTCCCATATAGGCAGTGGAGTGTTCCCTCTATAGTATTGCAATTGCGAGCATTATTATTAGTTAGCCTGAAGTATTCACTTTAATAAGTAGGGAAGCAGGCAGCACAGAGAGCTGGGTAAACAGTGATACGTATCTAATAATATTTAATCAACTTAAATATGACATAATACATATGCATTAGCATTTGCTGGGTTGTTGGCGAAAGCCTCAGAGCGAAATAATCTTGACTCATTGTATGATGTCTGTCTGTAGAAACGCATTCGATTAGCGAGAAGGGAGAATAAAGAAAGAGACGCACTCCGTACACCTTGCAAATCCCAGCCTGATAAAAACTGAAGTACATTTCCATTAGCAACCTTTTTGAATAATAATAAGATCTAATGAAATGAAATTCCCTCAGGTCTAAGGGTTCTATCAGAGTAATAAGTTGAGTAATGAGTTGTCTACCTAGTTCTGAGCTAACCCTTACTTCAGCTGATTAGCAAGCACAAACGTCACAGCAATTCCACGCTTTTAATTTAGCTATCTCAAGTAGGCTTGTGAGGCGCTCCGCACAACTCATGTGTATTTTGCACTTAAGTAAACTTTAAAATCCATTAACTCTTCCCCTACATAAAAATATTATAGAATAACTGTCATATTAGCAACCCAACCAGCTACTAATTGTAAGTAATGATGTTAAACTCAGTTGTAAATTATACGAATGAGAATCGGAACAAAGCTGGAGTCTGTAGCAAAGGCTCTTAATGATCGATTCAGCATTTAGATATACTATTGGGGCCACATACGTTGAATACCACTGATGTACTCAATATATATTTTCTTGATTATAAGCCTACCCTTTCTAACGGTAAGCTAATCGGTCGAGAATGCTTCGTCAATTAAAATTATATCTTCTATATCAAACTTTTCATTTTCTGTTTTTAAGATGAGGATATCATCATTCTACATTTTTGGGTACTCATGTGCACAAATTTTAAACATTGTGTGATTAGTAATAAGTGAAGTATTATAACTCAAGTATCAAAATTCAATTATAATCAATTAGGCACCGAAAATTTTACATAAGCTTCATGATTTTATTGGGCGAAATTGAAAAGCAAAAACCTTAAACGTACTTCAATAGATATATATATAACGAGTGCTATAATTAAATGTATGCATTTAATTAGCAGTTGTACGAAGAATAAGTAAAATTCAGTAAAAAAAGCTAGCATGCAATAGAGATTAGCATTTAAATGACAAAGTGTACAGGGATTCGCTTTTATGAACAACTTAATCGCACTAATAAACAAATTAGAGATACAAACACAATTATGAAATTAAAAATATTAACAAACAAGATATCGCAAAATGAAAATAAAGAGTACGTAAAAATTGTTTTGAAAAACTTTGATAGCAAACACAAGTACGTTAACTTAAAGATTCATTGTTTTTGTGTGAAATCCAGACAATGAATAAAATAGAAGAGGACGAGAAGCATGTCGCTGACTTGAATGAATAAAACATGTAATGCAAACTAAGGAACCAAACAGGGATCTATAGCAGCAAAGGATATACAAATTCTGTGCGTTTTATGCATTGTTTACAGAAGATATAAGAATTGTGTGCAATTCTAATTTGCGCCCACAATGTGCATAAAATATTAGGTTTTCTACATGTACTGTACGCATTCGTGTTTGGACTAACAACGGTAAGACGAAACTACTGACTTATAAATCTACTCGCACTTAATTAGTTTGCAAAACTCTAAATTGGCATTGCAAGACAGATGTCAAATAAGGTAGTGAAGAGGGAGTGTCTTGTTTACAACTAGTAATTTGCACCCATTTTACTATTGTACTGAATCACTTTGCATGGCAATCATGTTATTAGCAGATAGATGCCAAAGTGTTAAATGCACTTTATTTGCAAACGTTTTCATACATCAAATAAACGCATGGAAAAGTGCAGGATGTTGTAACTGATAGCTACACTCAAATAGCATCTAATAAGTTAAGAACTGCTAACAGCAAAAGCACATTTCAAGAAACCACCGTCAATCATACTCTGACTAAACATTACGTCTTTGTACTAGGTGTAAAAACTGTATGCCTAGACCATTCATTTTCACTTAGGAATTACTAATATCATAATCCATGAATAGTTTATGACTTCAGACTATGCATACTGGATAATGTCAAACTTCATTGTCTTCCTAAATTAAAAATCAAGTCGTTGCTACTGTGTTGTAATTTAAGCTATTGTTGAATTTCGAGGATTTGCAATGAATAACATGTAAAATGTTCATCAACAATGAGTTTTGTTAATTTGACTCAAAATTAATTTGTATTCACGCATGAAGACGAGAAAGTTAATTTTTGATCTGCACAGGGATTTTGTCATTAGCAAACCTGCCTGGTACAGGAGATAAGGATGCTTGTGAAATTGAAATACGAATTATTGGTGTTGTACGCCGATTTCCTACCATAAAGTTTTAATAGAATTATTAAAGATTGAATTTGCGCTTACCGTTGTACTTAAAAGGTGTTTCATGGACATGTTTACCATAGTCTTACAAAACTAAAACTGTTTGGCGTAACTGTTCATTTACACAGCATAAAAGATGCCGACAGCGTTTTCTATATTGCGTTATTGTAATTCAGTTTGAAAAAGCACTGACGTTGATTACGAACTAAAGTTTTGATGAGTTTAAATATCATGCCATGCTAAACGTAACGCAAATGAATATCTAAGTAGCTTCAAATTATCTATGTATAGGCGCCAATATAAAAGAGTTTTGAGGGTCGCTACCCTAAACTAATTATCGCTTGACTGCTTATTTACAGTGCTAATCTTTTTAAATGCCATAATTAATATATCAGTCAGAATTAACGACCAATAAATCTACGGACGTAATATTAATACCTAAATAGCAAAATGTATACAAGTAGTAATTACTCTTTCATTACTTGGGAATCTACTTCTAACAGATCGTTCTTGTATTAACGGCAACATCAAAAAGATATACAATTGATAATATACATGCGTTTCTTAGATAGAGGAACGCTTGCTTAACATTGTCACTCCATTAAGTTGATTTTGAATGAGTTTCTGCAGTGTGTAGGCAGAACTGTACTTCTTCAGACTGCAATAAACTAACTTCTTTCCGCTAATTTATGACCTTTGTAAATGACATTGTATTCTGTACATTTAAAGCTTACTCAGACTTGTTTAGAAAACTGGATGATATTTGAAACCGCAAGTATCCTTGAATGATTTTTTCATGTCGTATTATCCTACTCAAAGCTTCTCATTAAAGGCAAATTGATGTTGATGGAGGGAATTGATTCATTTTTGGTAATAAGGGTTAAGAGTACGTTTACACGAAAGTAGCAAAGTTCATAAAGCCTGAATGCCTTAATAAATAAGAGTATTAAAAGTAAAATACTCTTCATTTACGTGAGCGCAAAATTGTCAGTTAGTTATCTGTCTGCTGGGAGAAGAATTATGGCCCCAAGGAAGCAAAAGTACGCATAAAAATTGTAAGACATGGATTTGTACATATATTTCGGTTGCAAACAGTTTGCAACACTTTACTTGAAAAGTGACGCTTCAATAAATGACCTGAAGTAATAATTCAGGAATATTCTTATTTGCTTTGCATGTCTCTTCCATTTTTCCAAATATCAATCACTGCTGCATTTAGAATGAGAAAATAAGTCAGGTCTAGGTAACAGACCCATCGTCAACCATAGTACAGCGTCCAAAGCGCAAAGTGTCAATGTACGTAGGTATTGCATCAGATGACATTGGCAGTACTAACAAATAATGCAATTATATGCTATTCATTTTATGGTCGGTTTGAAAACTATCGACAGAAAACCACAGCTGAAAAGTTTAAGTGACTCATTGAATGTAATTTGGCAATCAAATGGCATAGCGTAGGTTTATAGGGAAAACACGTCACAGTTCGCTTATAAATATTACGACTTACCGCAGTAATTCTACGAAATATTTACATGGTGCTTTGTAAAGGCAACTTTATTTTGACTGCCGACTCATGAATATTGTATTCCAAAAAATACAATAAATATGAAATGTAAAAAATAGAAAGCTAAGTTGCTTAACTTTTGGATGACCTTCTGCATTATGTAGCATTATTCCCACACTGACTGCAGCATGACATAAAATTAAAATCCAAGTAATTGCTTGCTATACTGTTTGCTTGTCTACTCGTCTTGTAGAAATGAAAGTTCCTCATATATAAATGTAGTATTAAGCCTACAAATATACTTACTAGTATATATGCTCGTGTTTCATATTCAGAGTTTGTCGGTATTTGAAAAATATCACTTGTACCAGAATATTAGAGAAGTAGAGCAGAGGAGTCGCTATTATTTTGTAAGGTTAATAAATCGCTGTAAAAAATGGACTGGAGATTTTGGAGATTGAGTACACCGTGTACTACGTTGGAAAATTTGTACTTGGAAGTTGGAACATTTTGGAAGCTAGTAGGAGGGAAGGCACCTAAGTAAAAAAGTTCCCTTCAGGTACATACTGTAGTACAATAGTTTTACGTTGCGCTTATAAGGTATTTGTAGAAGAGTGTCACTGTGTCTAGGAAGCGTGATGGAGGACTGTAAAAACTTCAGTTCAGATCTCCAGAGACTTTGTTTCGATTCGACTTACCTATACTTACTGCAACATATCAAAAGTTAAAAGTTTTCCCTGCACCAGTCATTCGGGTCTAATCTGCTTAGTTTCGTTGTACAAAGTCTCCCTGCACTAGACTTAATATTTTCTATTCTACAATATGCTCATACTGCTCCACGTGCATACATACAGTGCCACATAATAATAAATTCATTGCAGTATTTCACTAAGATTCGTACCTATAAGATATTTCTGGTAGCCGCATAAAATAGACATATTTCATTTATACATTCGAGGCAACAGACTCTATACTCGCTGTGCTAGTAGTTTCATAATACGCTGAGTGACAGTCTTATTTGTCAGCATTGTCAGTATCTAGGTAGTCATCTATCACTATCTAGCTGAGTAAGTTCTGAATTTTCATTCCACATGGACTCTGCTGAGCCTCAATGAACCAGTAGTGAGTAATAAGAAAAAGTCGAGTAAGTTAAATTCCTGGGGCCTTTGCCTCATCGGCAGTGTGAGAATATGAATTCATTACTACTTATTATTACCATTAACTGCTAATACGAACGAACTTGATACACTTCTTTGGTTTTTATGTGGACTACTTTATAACGTGCCGTGGCAGAAAGTAAAAAGTGGATGATGATTAAATATGTGGCATTGACCATTACTTTGGAGTAACTAGTCATTCCTGTCACCTACGTAGAATCAATATCAGCAAAAATGTGCCACGCCAATTCCTGTCTCTCAGCGCTTATAAGGCTTACAATTAAATACGGATGATACAATACATACAAATTCACTCTGCTTACCAAAACAATATTTTTAATATATGCACTGTGGATAGCTGCATGAAAAATTATCTCTCCATCGAAATTCTTGTATTCAGCAGTAAAAACTAATTTTTCAGATTAAATTCGACAGCACAAATCACATTCAGGTCTCACCCTCTTTTGCAATGTCATGAGTCATGTGAGCATTTTTTAGCACATGCAATCCTATGGATTATATGCACAACTATATATAGAGATTGTATGCGCTGAACACGTAATGCTCAATATTATGAATTATCTCTATATATATGGCGAGGGTTAAATTGAGTGAGGTAACTTGTATAACGAAAGTAGTCATATTATATAGGAGCTGTGCTTAGCATTCGAAAAATTAGCATGCATGAATGAAGAGGCGACAAAAAAGATACATAATTGGTGCCCGACAATAATCTGCATTGCGTGTGAATTATATGCATTATAATTTAGTTAGGTGGAACACATAAGTTGTCTTGCTTTAATATTATGCATTTGTGTATGTACAACAACTCTGACACTGCACTTGAATGTAAAAATACTCATACCCAGTTTTTATTCTTCGCCTACTAATAATATTCAGTCTGACAGGCAGTATATAAAGATTTTTTTCTTTTTATCATTGTCTCATGAAACTTACAATACAATTAGGCAGTACTAGACTAAAACAAATCTTGAGCATTGAATTCCCAACAGTCGAATAAAATGATATAGCTGTTAAGTTCTTAAATAACAGGGATCGTAATACTACTCCGTATTGTCTGCACTTATTACTATCATTCATACGCTGAAAAAAATTATACAAGTTTTATAAAGAGATTCACTGTTGTATCAAAATTGACAAATTAGAATAATTAAAAAATTCCAATGCCATTAAAGAGCACTAGTGGAAACATTTGCCAATAATTAAAATGTTGTATCAATCTCTATTTTAGATATAAAAGTTAAATTAAATCATGAGCATCCAAATAGAGAGGTTAAAAATATTTACTTTTGCCCTAAGAAAATTTAATGTTAAGCACGCATGACATGCGAATCAACAAAACAACTTTCATATGAAGCAGCTAATGTTAATAGACATGTGTTTTGTTTGTATAATGAACTTAATGTGTATTCAAGTAGGTAGTTATTATGATGTGACGATTCCTTTAATTTAATGCATGTGACTGTGTGGGCTTTTATAACATTACAGTATGAACCTATTTACTAGGTCGTCTGATTAAATTAACAATTTCGTGACAATGTTAAAGATTTTAGGGTTACATACCCCTCTCTTCGAATTGAAATCCAAAGTTACTCTAAAAGTTTTAAACAGTAGGATGGACGTAGCATTATATCAATATTGTGGCAAGCAGACAAATTAGCCTCCCCCAAAAAGTATTCTGGCTACGATTTTGGAAGACGCGTAGCACCTTAAATTGCGTTGCCGTTCTCTTAGGTTTTTAACAAAACACAACACCCACAGCTACCAAAAGTGACTTGTGTACTGTATATTTATGAATGTTCCGTGTGGGAGGAAGGACTTGTTCAAAAAGATGAGCTAATCATCTTTTTGTGTCTTGACTTGTCATTACTCGACATCTTTACGTCTGTCTCAACGTTTCTCAAATACATGCTCTTGCTTCTCTCATTGTCAGTTTTAAGGCTATTTAGTTAACAGTAAGACTTTTGGGAGACTCTTCTAGCAACACAAGTCATGAGTGATTGAACCATTCCATACGGATCACACTAATACAAAATACAACGGGAAGCAAGAAAAATACACCTAGCATAACTTTTGGTAGAAATTACAGATACTGACAACGGTATCGCACATCAAATGGAAATATTGATGCTTTTCAGATTTTATCGATTGAATGTGGAAATGTATAACGTTTTTTTGGTCGTGGTACTTCCTTCAACATCTATTACATTTAATACCATTACTCTTATCGTTTGAGGTATTCATTTCATCTTTCATTCCTATCTGGGTTTTCATTGTGGCGATTGTGAATGCAATGTAATGTATCATTTACGACTGGTATGGTTGCAAGTAGTTAAACCAAAGTATCTGCATTGAAATAACTGTAATGGTAATGTAAGTAGTAGTAGATAATATAATGTTTGTGACACGACAAGATGAAAACCTGTGCGTTCAATATAATGGCATTCCTATAGGTAAAAGTATGCAGGGATCTGAAACTAGGACGTATATAATGTGCTTGGAAGTATAAATAAGTAGGTGTATTTCGTATTAAAATTGAAAACTGAGGTTGCATTATAGAGAGAAGACTTGAGCATACTATAAGATAGTTGCCGTGATAATATCATTTGAAGAAAAGTAAATGAGAGTCTGATTGTAACAAATTCCCGAGTGCAACTGAACTGCAATGCAATGCAAACGTTTATGAACTGTGACTAAAAACATTGCTGTTTGCAGAGACAGAATAAAGAAATCTATGTGACTAACTAAGAGAGGAGGATTACGGAGTTCACCGTGGTGTGTAGCGGAAGATGCGGGAATATAGAAGAAGAGTTCCATAAAAACGGTTGTGGTGACGTTACTCATGCATAATACATTCATTCCAAGTAAGTAAAGCTACTTGGCGAAAAGCTACTTCAGAGTTTCTGTATATGAACAAGTATTTACCTACAAACGAAGGATGAAAACTGACTTGCACCGCTCACTGTCTGACAAGAGCTAAATGAACTGAACAAACTGTGGTGGTGAGAACGTACGTCATCAGCGGTTTGATGTGATGTAATATTATTAAGGCATCTCGGCAACAACCATCTATAATTCAACCAGCTATCTTATTTTCTCTCTAACCAGTGTATGAAACAGAGCCGACAGATTCTGCCATTAAATTTAATGAAATGGTTTACTTGAGTTTCTGCGGTTAGGTTGGGTTAGGTTTAAGAATGTATTGTATTGCACGATGTCGAAGGATCTTTCCCGGACGCCTAGGAAAAGCCGTCTAACAATAAGTGATAAGTGTAAAATGTAAGTGATGTAAAATATGTATTGAAAATATTCTAGGATTGCATTATATTAGATTATCCGAGAGACGAAGGCAGTCCAGTGCTGTAAATGGTTTATTTCTATGTAGTACTATTAGATTTCTCTGAGGAAATGCTCACACCACTCGCACTCACCACACTACAGTGCAATCCTCAGAGCAACACAACACACCATCAGCGCCTTGACAAGAATCTCTTGGAAAGGAGGTAATGTAATGCACTCATGTCTTTGTTCATCTAAATGTAGAGAAATGTACTTCAGATATGTACAGAGAAATGTAATCATCACACGAAATTGAATTGGGCCATCGATTTTGTCTGTCTCCTTAAAGTAGACAGACACAGTGGAAGTGGCAGTAACTTCTTCCTACTTTCTGCACTCTTGTTGGTCCATTGGTAGTTACCCTCAGATACACTAATATAACAAATACCTATTACACAACAAAGTGGAACAGTTTCCTATTTGCGAGTGAGCACCACTGTGGCCCAATGCACTTTTCCTGTTTAACTAAACTTGACTTTAGTTTGTGCAATTACAAAGTAATATGTGCCTACTGCACACAGAACAAGGCTTAGTTTCCCATTCACAAATAGGCAGCCCGATCCAGCCTCAAAACAAACCAGGCTAAATCAAAAAGTTTTATGAGCAGATCACAAGCACGAGTAGAGGAGAAAACCTTCTGAATTCAGAATTAGATTACTTACTACATTACGACTTACTTTAGTTTACTTTAGTTCTCTTTCACTACCCAACTAACTCACTTCTTCCAAACTCACTGACGACTATTAAAGGAGTCCTTGGCCATCCAAATAATAATATCACCACCAAAAGACTCACAAACGCAACTATCTTTTACTTTTACTATTTACAAATGCACTAAACTTACTTTCAAAGTGCAACTCTGCATTTGCTCCTAAGTGTTCCACCATTATTCACAGATCACAGTTGGCCCAAATATTTTCCGGATATGCCAATCTCTAATTCAACTCAAGTGTACAGTAATCGGAAATGTAAACACAAATATAGCAGCTCTAAGCTTTCTCTCGTCCTGTCTCATTAATCCTGTTTGCTGCATTACACATTACACTTACTTAAGTGGTCTCCTAGGTGTGGTCTACCATATAAAAACTCACATCACCCCAATTTGTGCACTGTCTCATCTAAAACACTTTAAGCGAATTATTTACTTAAAAGCCTACTTAACTTCAGAATTGCCTTCGAGTGGATCTATTTCTTGTCTTAACGCTCCTTATGAGTCCTACTTTTTATAAGTGCGGTTAGGGAATCTCAATCTCCGTCTCTCCACAAAGATCTCCTCGAGTGCTCCTTCCTAATTTCTTTCTTGTTGTTTTCATTTCATTTCCAAGCTGAACACAGATATTGCTTTTGTGAAATCTCATATAAAACTGAATATGCTTTTATTATGAATCTAGGGACCATTTGAATGTGAGTGGCAATACTTGAAGAATTTGAGACCGTAGACTCGCAATACAACACTCAGTAGACAATTTTACAATTGCAACCCTTAACTTGACTTTCTATTACAGACGATGCGTGTCAGCAATGTAGACAATTAGGACCAGTCGTAAGTGAAGCAATCGTCATGGACAAAAAACGAAACCTTTCATTTCAAAATAATTCCGACAAAGCGGCTTAAGCTATAAAAGACGATTCTCTAATCGATTTTTGGATTGTAAAAATGTTTTTCCTTTTCCAGTGTGCTATACCTACGTTAATAAGTATTCTAATAGTAGGTAATGGTAAAGGCGTCTCACACAACGCATATAAGGCGAATGGGTAATATAAAACTAACAATAAACTCTTTTAGGTTTTATTGGGCATGTTATGCAGCAGTTTTAAAAAATCGCCGTTGCATAAAGAAATGGAACACGATAAATTGCATTTAATACTTTTGTGCCTTCCTACTTACCTTGTACTCTCATATACTCAACTGAAAGTAGCTCAACTGGATAAAATGCATGCCATACATGTGGTGCACATCAATTGAATTAATGTTGTACTTTTTATGTCTATCCTCTTCTGTACTCTAACGCTGGGCTGCAACTACACAAAGAAACTCAACAGCTCGGGAATTTGTTGAGGTAGGCTCCATATTAATCCATATACATTGATCTTTCTCATGCAATTTATGTATACATACTTAAATATATAATTCATTCACTCTGGTACTTAGCCAAGGCAGGTCGCAACACAAACACAATGCTACACTGCGGGTAGGCAGAAGTGTTACGTACTTGCTGGTGGTCTTATTATTTACATGGGAAATTATATATTAGAATTGCTAGCGTTAAAAATTATTACTGCTGTAATTACACGTCAGAAATGCCGTCGTTAAACCACTAAAACCAGACCCTAATGCTGTAGAGTGTATTGTGAGCAATAGTTAGGTCATGGTCTGTGGCTACATTTAGTTTTATTAGCAGCTATATAAAATGCATCATGAAGTGCTATGATTTGCCTGCACTGAATTAAAATGCATTGACGTAGTGAATGATTGAATGAGTCAGCTAGGAGATCTATTTTGTTCGAGTCAGCTTTCAACAACATGCAATATAATAGGGTTTCCAATTCTAAGTGAAATTAACCTACAAAAATGTTGTGCCTTGTAGCACATATTTTTAAATACATTTGTCTGATGTCATCTTGTATGATAGGTTGCTGTGGTATGTGCTCAAATATAAAGAGAACCAAAAACATTATTTTATAAAGTTCGCTGTAATACTCATTGAAATAAATGTTACCTTGCAAACAAAGACAACATGAGTAAATAGAACACAGAATGCCAATAATGAATTGTAAAACAGTTGTCAGTATTCTTCAGTGGTGTATTAAACATATGCCGTAATGTGCTCGGGTAAGTTTTGGTGAAAAGTTCACAATCATTTGTAAGTAAAACAAGACATAAAGCTGTGGGCTTTTAGGAAAATGGTTTTAGATCTAAATCTTCAGCTAATCTGGTAAATGAAAGTGCAAGCAGATTGCATGACGCTTCGTAGATCACTATCACAATTTCCATATAAATAGACTGTAACATGCCGTTATTTATAAATAACACATTGCATTTGCATACCTACATTACATATGATTTACTAGATATAAATTCACGAGAAATGATTCAAGATACTATATATATCCTCATATTTCATCTTATTTATGCAAATCATATTATAATCTGATATATGCTTAAGCAAAACTGCATAATATATGCTCTGTATATTTAATGTTGTCCATAACACAATGTGACCTATTCTGCAGCATGAAAGTAAAGAGGTTTCCTCTTTTCACATAAGAAAGCTGTAAGAAACACTCATTGCGTTGATATTTTTGCAACCTATCCATGCATTTACAAGAAGAAAATTAAGTAAATATTATGCATTCTCACATACCACACACATCACAAATTCTACATGTTACATATTAAACGTTACAAAAAATTCTAAGCAGTATTTAAGGACTGATTCTGTATTAGTATGTTAGTATACTGACAATTTCATTCACCTACAATTTCCTAAATATCTGGCATATACCCAGATCTGTAATTACGTCATTGTTCCCATTTGGTTCCTTGAAAAAAGATGCTCTTTGTCCTGAAATAGGACAATCATGACAGAGATTGATCTGGTCTGACAATTAAAACTGGATTTTGTCTGTATTTGGTTCCTTTTTTATCCGTATTGTACATACAATACCTGCTATTTCCTTTATTGTTTGCCTGTGCAAATAATGCTTCACTATATTACAATACTTCTTCATGTTCTACGGACATTATTGCCTCCCTTTTTTCCAATAATGTTTTAAACAATGGTTACTGCTTAAACGTACTCACATAACTAAGCAAATGATATGTAAGAAGTTTTCAAAATTTGAGAATTTTTTAGAAATTTCTAACTCTTCCAGAAAACCATTACGGAGTAGTGCACCTCATGAGTGGGTTTACTCACGTTGTAGACACCAAGGATAAAATACATTGGCGTCAGTATTCGTGGAGTAGTCATGAGTAGATGAATTTGTGTTTTGTCTAAACTGAATTGAAAGAATGCAGAACAAATGAGTGTTTGATTCAGGAACGGTCTCTGCATCTGATATTTCCCAAAGCACATCCCCAAAAGAAAAACTCATTCTCATGCAACATGTCTATCACCTCTGGTACAAAGCTATGCAGTCGTAACTGGTAGACAATAAAAAGTGTGACAGTGCGACAGTGAAAGTCAAGTTGAGGCAATAATGCAATCGAACAAACGCCCCACTGATTCTAACAATGAATTTCCCTCTTATTCCAGAGTTATTGGTGAATTAAAAGAATTGTACAGCAAGCTCACTTTACAATTGTATGTGCAGTGATTGTGCCGTCCTGGCATGCATTCCCGCACCCGTAAATGCATTAACATTTAGCATTGGTTCACTATAATATTATTGTTTGTATGCAAATAGGTAGGAAGTCCGTAAAGCATTATTATTGTCAGGAGAAGCATCGAGAACTGCACTTCGTATTTCCTATCCATGCATTATGCAGACTTTATGTGACGTGCATTTGAGTATGTTCCATAAACATGCACTCTCCTCTCGTGATGCTCAAGGAACTTTCAATGCTGACAGCTTTTGTCTGTAAAAATATCACTGCATGCATCACTTTCCATATTTATTGCAAGCCCAATTCAATTTGTAGCCAGGGAAGAGTGCTAGAAAAATATGCCTCTTGTTCGACTGTCTTTTTACGGTTATGGATGATAAGTAGATGACTATGCCATTTCTGCTTCTCTCACAGTCTTGCATTTTGTTTCTTTCCATTATTCTAAGGAAGAGGAAGTATTCAAGGGTGTAAGCAATGGAAAAGCAAACATCCATGCTTCCATTTCGTTTCCATATCCTGACGGTACCAAAGTACAATTTAAATCAAATTTCTGATTTACTTCTTCGAAGAAGAACATTACGAATTCAACTATGCTAAATACTTTGTGTATACAAAACTGATTAAGGTTTCACGTGGGTTTTGCTAACAAAAGTTTCTTACAATTAATATACTTTAATTCACAAAACTAAAAATTTTATTCCTAATAAAGGGAACTGTGAAAATGTCTATTTTGTATTATAGAAATGCTAACAAGGTAAGAAAAGAAAAATTTGAAGTTCTACGTTTTCATTTTTCTCTGTCCAAAAATACTTTGTACATCGTTGTGTCAGTAATGGACTGTGGTTTATTTACTCAGCATTACCTAGCGTTACATAACGTATAGACAATAGCACAAAAAACAACTTTGGTCCTGTTAAGTTCTGTCCGCCAGTTTAACACAATGTTGCTACTTGGATTTACATCAATGGACAATATCAATGCATGCCTATTTTTCCCACTCACAATTCACAGACACGGACAGACTAGCAATGAAGAAACTCTGATTCTTGGTGGAATAAATGCATTGAGTAATGACAAGTGGTGGCCTGATGGTGTAATATGTAAGCAGGTAGCCGAGAATAATATTACTGGCATTATAAAACGATGACTTTGGTTTTAATGCACTGGTTGTTACCACTGCTTAGTCTACAGATACTGTTATGGGCGCAATAACAGTAAGCGGAGTGCCGAAGGTTTTGTTTTGAATGCTTCCAGGCAGTCTGAGTAATTAATATATACTCCACACTTGACTTTGTTCTTCGTAATTGCCAGTTTGACCCTAAACATTGCATTTGCTCCTTCGCATTATGTATTCATGATCATGAATATATAAGATCAGAAATTAACAAAGGGAGGACGAGACTTTGGCCAGTGTTTTGAGCGACTACGAATAATAATAATAATAATATCAAGGCGCTCTTGGAGCATGGCGAAGTATTTTAACGTTACACATCATTATATACGTACACGTATCATTAAAAAAATAATTATGTACATCAGTTATGCATCTAGCAAGGTATGCATTTCAAAGAGCTTGGATATATTTCTGTGCAACGTTACCTTCTACTAATAAAGGGTTTTATTTTTTTACTTTTGTGTGCGGTCTCTATTCTTCTGTCGACGGCTATGCTGCTTTCACCATTAAATCTAATTACAAGAGACCGGCAAACCGCCAGGTTAACCTTACCGATAGAGTTGCTGATACAATCAGGTTGATGAGATGAGTTTCTACCTAGGAGAATTCATTTACAACATTCACACTGAAATTTTAGGTTAGTTTAGATTACAAGCAACACGTACTGCTTATACCATACAAACGTTCCTACCTATAGAATAATTTACTTTATTAACATTAGTTCCAATTCTAATTCCAAGTAACCCTATTTTAGAATCATATGTAATGCTACTGTTCACAATACTACACTGTTCATATTCTCATTTACAAAATTAAATGGTTAAACAATAAATACTTCGGCCTTTCATTACTGTGCTGATTAACAAAGAAACAAGTTAGCATAATGCATGTAACTCTTATATAACCAATAACAACTAAATAATCATTCCTTTGAACGTCTGCATAGTTATTATATCCTCTCAATCCTCCTCCATGGTAATAATTCATTTTGAAAGCGCTGTGGTATCATATAAATGAATCTCTGAATGGATAAGATTATTCTCCATACCGGCTTTGCAAGGTGTACTAATGTACAAGCATTAGTGGTCACCTATCCTGTCAATTAAAACTAATGTAGACATAAGGTGGTAACTGCTCTACAGGATGTATTAGCCATATGCACCTCCACTATTTAATAACAGTAATCTTGCTTTTAAATAAGAATAATACATTAGTCCCTTACCTTGGTAGTGTGCTGGAAGGGTTATGATTATGATACAAATAGAAATTTGTAGTCCAGACGTTAAACCCGGCTTGATAATATGTGATAATTATTGTAATAATTGAATTTTGTGTGGCTGGGATTAAATTATGCTTTGCTTCCGGTATATTTAAACCAAGTTCGATGTATTGCTCACTTTTTATGTAACAATTGTATATCAGAGTTGGTATACTCCTTGGAGCCAGAAAAACTCGAGACAAGTTAGTGTTGAGTGTTCCAACGAATATAGTTTTTGTTTGTTGGTAAACTTTAGTCAATGGAAGGTATAAGTATGTAAGGTAGTTTGATATCAAGAGAAAACAGTTTGTTTCAAACGTTGGGCACTCTGGGTAGCTTATGTAAATCCGAGAGATCAATATGACTTAAAGTTAGAGCTCCTATACAGATTCAGTCTATGAGAGAGAAGAGTAGAGGAGAAATGTGTGGATATTGACAGAAGGATTTTTCTTTGGGAATTAGTATTTCGGTGTGATTGACTTACAATGCACAGCCGAACAATGAAGTCGTAAAGAGTGAGACGGGAGAGAAAAAAGGACGAGGAGCGTTGTGGAGATGAGAAGAGAGAGAACGAAGAGACTTGAGATTTGAGACTCGTCTGGAGTGACTGCTGTAAATGTTGTGTTCGTGGTGGGTGCGAAAGACCGACTGCACTCGCTGCCGTGTGCCGGCCTGTCTTTTTCTCAGAGTTCACTTCTTCGGCTCCGTCGACTATTGTGCCTCTGCTCTGCTACTCAATGAATAGCAACCACATAGAATGAATAGTCAGATGAGATCAGAGGAGCAAGTCTGGTTACACACAGACTAGGCTAGACAAAACGAGAACTAGTGACAAGACTTATCGCTATTCTGTGGACGCATACTCTGCCTCTACTCTTACATTACGTAACGATGTAGTCACACAGAATCAAAGTGGGTATATACAAAAATAGGTATTATATAATGCAATTAAACGATGTTGAGTGTCCTAGTACTCTGCTATCAAAAGACTGTACTTGTAAATAACTGTATTTTATGTATGTATGTAATACGTATACTCCATTGCTACTTACGAATTATAGTAAAATAGTAGGAAGTACGACCTTTCTGTAAAATATACGCAAAAAATGCGTTTTACTCGTAAAATTTAAAACACTTGACTCTACAGTAAGGTCTTCAGAGTTTAGTTGAACCTGAGACAAAGTTGAGTCTGTAATCTGTAGATGTAATGCACAGAAGCTTCTTGTACTACGTTTAATGGAAAACGGAAGGACAATTACAAAGAAAATTAGTCAAGTCCGTCATTTAACAAATAAATAGGATAATTATAGAAATACCAAATGATAAAATGCTAGTCTAGAATGCTCTTACACTGAAGAATCTTAATCTGCGTAATTCAGCATTTAAACTATGTGTACCAAACAACAATCAGTGCACTTAAAGAGCAAACAGTCAAGTCAACAATTGCAATTTAACAATTAAAGAGTGTTATGTTTCGTCGGAAATACACACTGGAGAAGTTAGAGTCATTTTTTTGTTTCTATTTTCCATGACAAAATTAATAACTTTTGTGCATTTATGACAAAATTAATAACCTTTGTGCATTTATTAAAATATTAATAAATTTTGAGCATTTTTGCCAAAATTAATAATCCTATGACAAAATTAATTAATTTTGCGCTCCTATGTCAAAATTAATGTGCTTCTTCTTGAGGTAACACTCGTAACACAGTTTTCACCAAGCAAACAACAAACAAATGCAACTTTAACTCTGGCGATCATTGCGGTATCCGTACTTTATGGCTTGTGCTTATTATTCATCTAACTAAACTTAATTTTAGTATAACATCCAAATTTTAACAGATAGGGACGAAACGAGCCAGTTTTTGGCTATGATGTAAATATGCATCTGTCATGTGAAAATAAAATAAAATATAGTAGTAAACTTAATAATTAAAATTTTAATTAGTCCTTGAGTGCTTACACTGGTTACTGATAATAATAAGCAATAATAATTATTAATAGTAAATTAATAATAAACAGGCAGACGGACAATGCTTTTTATAACAGTGGCTTGCGCTGGTGAATAAGGAGCAAAATGAAGTTGACCAGACAGAGGTCCAGTCCAGAAGCTTCTTTTGTGTTTCGCAAATTCTTCTTTGCTATCATTTTCTTACTACTACTAGTTACCACTAAACTGCACTGTAAGTACTGCACGTATTGTTCACACGCGAATTTGTAGCGCAATTATTTCGAAAAGGAGGGCTTCCACTTCCACATTATTCACACTTACACATTTTCCACTTCTTATAAAAATAATTCACCAGTTGAAGAATTATACAGGACTGAAGTACTATTAAGACGGAGAGACGGAATAAATACAAAACCTAATTAAATATAAACTCAAAACCTTATTCTACCGCTTTTAAAGTTTCCTTTTATCATGAAATTAGTTGCATAACCTTTTTGATAATAAGGATCCTTTGCTTTAGTTCATGTAAATATTGGTTCACAGTTGTTTTCATTTGGTTTGATAAATACAGGCCCAAAAATATCCTACGAGCAGAATTATTAATTTGGAATTCATTACACTCGGAATACATATTTTGATATTATTTGTTTTATTTTATATTAGGATTTGGTGAAGTGGATTACTCATCCAGAATAAAAAGCTCAGATAATCCAAATAATGGATTTTGAATGCATGAGGGCTTATTAGTCAAAAATGTTAGTCCCTTACAAAACATTAACTTATAGTGTAAAACAGGGATATTATTTATGCATGTCTTTAATAGTTACCTCTAAATATGTTTCCATAATTTCTTTGAGGTTATTCTTTTATGAACTGCATATAATGAACGGTATTAATATTCTACTCGTTAATCGATAGCAAAATTTGAATAATTGGGGCAAGCATATCTTGTTCATAAAATTACTTGGCATTGTTTACTGCAACACTGTATAATACTTTTGCAGTTTTGCATAATAAAACTTACTGTTAGTAAGGCCAAAACAATAATTATTTTAAAGTATCTGGGTCTAGGTAGTGTAGTGTGTAGTAGAGCCGTGCAACGGGTCAATTTTTCAAAACCCAACCCGACCCGACCAAAAATTATCCAACCCGACCCGACCCGAAACCCGATTTACTTGGCCATTTTCGACCCGACCCGAACCCGATACTATTGTACTCAACCCGACCCGACCCGACCCGATACTATTGTGGCCAATCCAACCAGATGCAAACTATATAGAACAATTTATTGAAGTTTTAGTGAACAGAAAAATTTAAATTAAGATCATATTTTGGCAAGCGTGCTCTCCTATAGCACTAGACTTATATGATTCACTTATTCTATTGATTTTATTAGTTCTTATTTCGTTGATTTTTCTGTATATTTGTATATGTTAAGCTTTAGTATGAAAAATAATATGACCCGAACCCAACCCGAACTTTTTCAAACGTAACCCGACCCGACCCGACCCGATTGATAATCTAAATATTTGGACCCGACCCGACCCGAAACCCGATCGGGTCGGGTCGGGTTACGGGTTCGGGTCGGGTTGCACGGCTCTAGTGTGTAGGTACTAGGTAGTACACACTTTACAGTGTAGTGATGTACTTTGTACTAGAGCCACAGCCAGATAATAATTTCCTGCAGTCGTATAATTCCATGGATGTGCCACGGTCTACCATCTAGGTTGTTGGCAGCAGCATCAACCAAGTGGAAATGCAAGTCTTCAGTCGTTGCAAGGCCAGAGAACGTTCACTTCTCATATTTTACACTCCAACTGAGTTGGGATTCGCTGCTATAAGGAACAAATGTAGCAATATAAAAGGATTTGTGAAATGGTAGTATTCGGCCTAATATTGCTACGCATTCAGTTGAGATTTAAAACGAAAATCAAACGCTTGTTTGGCATAGCATACTTTGACACGGAGGCAGAAACACGGCCGAAGTGCAACAGCGAGGACTTTTTTCATTTTTATCCATTCGAAATAAAAATTAAATGACGAAGTATGGATAGATTAAAAGGTCTGTGAATCCCAAAGGTGAAAAACCGAGACCAATAAAGTAGTAACCGGCCGGTAGGGAATTTGGACCCGTATTGACGAAAGTCGAAAATGTATGAACCGGAGGACGGTGAGTGATTTTCTACGTTTCACTTTTTGATAATTTCGTTAATAAGATTGCTGGATTTCTACCACACTGGTCTAACTATTACAATGAACCTTAACTACGCACGTAGCCAATGCCCTCCAGTTATGCTAGTTAAGTATGGAAGGTCTACTTTTGTCATGGTTTATATTGCAAATGCCATATTTTATAAATTGCAATGTAGTTTAATTTATACTATTTTACAATAAAGTTGTATGTAATTATGATTTTATTATCAATGTTAAGTCAGAGATGGCCCATGTAAACTCTGCTCGCATCAATAACTATATACTATGCTAAACCGAAATTTAGCTGTTGCAAATTCTTGTTGCACTTGAAAATGATTACTTAGTACTTAGTAATTTTAGTTAACTAAATGATGATTTGTAATATTTCGTGTTCTGAAGATGGAGATGATGAAGGAACTTCTGCCGAATTGTGGCAAGAAGCTTGCTGGATTGTTATCAACGCTTACTTCGACGAGAAAGGTCTTGTACGACAACAGCTGGATTCTTTTGATGAATTTATTCAGATGTCCGTTCAACGGATTGTTGAGGACTCCCCACAAATTGACCTACAGGCCGAAGCTCAGCATACCACCGGTGAAATTGAAAATCCAGTAAGATGTTGCCAAACAAAGAAAGAATCTAATTAAGAATTGTTTGATTAAACAAACTTAAACTTTAATTTTTTCCTAATAGACGAGATATTTATTGAAATTTGAACAAATTTACCTGTCCAAACCTACTCATTGGGAAAAAGATGGTGCTCCGTCTGCAATGATGCCGAATGAAGCTCGTCTTCGTAATCTCACATATTCTGCTCCCCTGTATGTGGATATTACGAAAACTGTGATACGGGATGAGCCTCAAAAATCTTTACACCCTAAAACTTTTATTGGAAAAATTCCTATCATGTTACGGTCTACTTATTGCATTCTCAGCGGTTTATCTGATCGTGATCTTACAGAACTTAACGAATGTCCTTTAGATCCCGGTGGTTATTTTGTCGTAAACGGATCAGAAAAGGTAAATTGAAAACAAATTCTTCAGTGCGTTATTTCATAAGATTGAGTTTTATTTTGAATTGCATACTAATTTCGTGTAGTAAACGAAATAAAAAATCACAACACCAATAAAACAAATTTTGTGCGAAACCATGTTATACCGATTTCCTTCTGTAGCGTTAGTCATTAGCTACTATAGCAAAATTAAATAAAATACTAAGTATTTTAACTTCTTAATTGTGATTTTCAGGTTTTAATCGCCCAAGAGAAGATGGCCACAAATACTGTGTATGTTTTCAGTATGAAGGATTCTAAATATGCTTTCAAAGCTGAAATTCGATCGTGCTTAGAGCACTCATCCAGGCCAACGAGTACTTTATGGGTTAACATGTTGTCTCGGGGTGGTCAATCTTTAAAGAAGTCGTCTATTGGACAGAGGATAATAGCAATTATACCCTACATAAAACAAGAAATTCCTATAATGATAGTTTTCCGAGCTCTTGGATTTGTAGCTGATCGAGATATTTTGGAGCATATAATTTACGATTTTGATGATCCAGAGATGATGGAAATGGTGAAACCTTCACTTGACGAAGCATTTGTTGTCCAGGAACAAAATGTTGCTTTAAATTTTATTGGTAATTCTTTATTCCACTACGCAAAGCTTTTCCTCAGCCAAATTGTAAGGATATTGCAATTCTATAATTCAATTCCTAGGTGCTCGTGGTGCCAAGCCTGGTGTTACAAAGGAAAAGCGTGTAAAATACGCAAAGGAAATTTTGCAAAAAGAAATGCTACCTCATGTAGGTGTATCAGACTTTTGTGAAACCAAAAAGGCATATTTCTTAGGATACATGGTTCATCGCCTGCTCTTAGCTGCCCTTGGTCGTCGTGAACTCGACGATCGAGATCACTACGGAAATAAGCGGTTGGACCTTGCTGGTCCTCTACTTGCCTTTTTATTCCGAGGCTTATTCAAGAACTTATTGAAGGAAGTCAGAATCTATGCTCAGAAATTTATCGATCGTGGCAAAGATTTCAATTTAGAACTAGCTATAAAAACCCGTATTATAACTGATGGCTTAAAGTATTCCCTGGCTACTGGCAATTGGGGAGATCAAAAGAAAGCTCACCAAGCCAGAGCTGGAGTGTCACAGGTCAGTCTTCAACGGCAGAAAAGTAATTCATATCTATAGCGCTTACGTGTTCTGGCTTACCCTCAGTTCCAGTTATGCAGACTTAAACTTACTTAATGTATATTTAAAGGTATTGAATCGTCTAACTTTTGCTTCAACGTTATCCCACTTACGGCGTGTGAACAGTCCCATTGGGCGTGATGGAAAGCTAGCAAAGCCTCGACAATTGCATAACACATTGTGGGGTACGCCGTAAGCCTATTGTCTCTTATTAAATATTTTAAAAATTGTAGAGTTACCACAATTAGCACTATTACCAATTTTCCTCACCGTGTATACTTTGTAATTCACCAGGTATGATTTGTCCAGCTGAGACGCCCGAAGGAGCTGCTGTCGGTTTAGTCAAAAATTTAGCTCTCATGGCTTACATTTCTGTAGGTTCCCAACCAAGTCCTATTTTGGAGTTTTTAGAGGAATGGTCGATGGAAAACTTAGAAGAAATTGCTCCGTCTGCTATAGCTGAGTAATAAGAATTAGACCGTTAGTTTAATTTCTGTATTACAGAGCAAGAGTTAATACTTATCGTATTTTTCTTTAGTGCTACCAAAATATTTGTAAATGGATGCTGGGTTGGTATACATCGTGATCCAGAACAATTGATGTCTACACTGAGGAAATTGCGCAGGCAGATGGATATTATTGTATCTGAAGTATCCATGGTTCGTGATATTCGTGATCGAGAAATTCGAATTTATACAGACGCTGGCCGTATTTGCCGTCCGTTACTTATTGTAGAAAATGGCAGATTATTACTTAGGAAAAGACATATTGACATGCTGAAGGAGCGAGAATATAATAATTACGGGTATATTAGTAATCCCAAAATTATAGAATTATAGAAATTGAAACATCACATGGCGATTCTTTATTACAATTCAATTTAATTTGTGTTTAGATGGCAAGATTTGGTGGCCAGAGGTGTGGTAGAATACATTGATACCATGGAAGAAGAAACAGTCATGATTGCCATGTCGCCCGATGATTTAACCCAAGATCAGAAATATGCTTATTGTACAACGTATACTCATTGTGAAATTCACCCTGCCATGATTTTGGGTGTTTGTGCATCTATTATCCCCTTTCCCGATCACAATCAATCTCCTCGTAACACCTACCAGGTACTCATATTAAATTTAAACCCATTAACATTTTACATTAATACAGCCCTCTATACCGTAAATATTAAATTTTCCAGAGTGCTATGGGTAAACAAGCTATGGGTGTTTACATTACTAATTACCATGTCCGGATGGATACTTTGGCCCACGTTTTATACTACCCTCAGAAGCCTCTGGTAACTACAAGATCTATGGAATATCTTCGTTTCCGAGAATTACCAGCTGGAATAAATAGTATTGTCGCAATTGCCTGTTATACTGGTTATAATCAAGAAGATTCTGTCATTCTCAATGCATCCGCAGTAGACCGAGGATTCTTTAGATCTGTTTTCTTCCGCTCCTATAAAGACCAAGAATCTAAAAGAATAGGAGATCAGGTATATTTACACTTTTTCTAAAATTAACTCGGCAGGTCGCGATGAGTAGTAGTTCTTAGGTATTAATAATGACACTTTATTAAACATAGGAGGAGCAATTCGAAAAACCGTCGAGGGAGAAATGCCAAGGAATGCGAAATGCAATTTATGATAAATTGGATGCAGATGGAATTATTGCCCCGGGAGTAAGAGTATCCGGAGATGACGTTATCATCGGTTAGTTTTGGGTCATACATTTTTTTTAAATTGTCATAAAAAGGTATTTAAATCCCAAATGATGTGGTTTGTAGGCAAAACAATAACATTGCCAGAAACGGAAGATGAGTTTCAAGAGACGAGTCGCAGGTTTGTTAAAAGAGATGCATCGACATTCCTCAGGAATTCTGAAACGGGAATTGTTGATCAAGTCATGTTAACATTAAACTCCGAAGGATATAAATTTTGCAAAATTCGAGTTCGATCAGTTCGTATACCTCAAATTGGTGACAAGTTCGCCTCCCGGCATGGTCAAAAAGGAACATGCGGTATTCAGTATCGCCAAGAGGTAATAACAATAACCAATCCTTCTTTCAAAATTCCATGAATTATTTTGTAGCGATGAAGTATAATGATAGAATTAACTCCAATGGTTCGTTATTTTAGGACATGCCTTTCACGTGTGAAGGATTGACTCCAGATATTATCATCAATCCTCACGCTATTCCTTCTCGTATGACAATTGGTCATTTAATCGAATGTTTACAAGGAAAAGTTTCTGCAAATAAAGGGGAAATCGGAGATGCTACTCCTTTTAACGATTCTGTCAACGTACAGAAAATTTCTAACCTCCTATCTGATTACGGATATCATCTTCGAGGCAATGAAATATTGTACAACGGTCACACTGGCCGAAAAATTAATGCTCACGTATTTGTGGGGCCTACATATTATCAGGTACGTATCTGATTATTTAGAAACCCATAATTAGGGTTAGGTATAATATAATGATGATATAACCCTTGGCTGTATGAAAAAATCAGTGATTTCAACTGTAGTAACATTCTGAATATATAATATTTTCTTTATACGAATAAAGATTTGATACAACATTGTAAATTAATGCCGAATAATTATTGTAACAGAGACTGAAACACATGGTGGACGATAAAATCCACTCCAGAGCAAGAGGGCCTGTGCAAATTTTGGTGCGACAACCTATGGAGGGGCGAGCAAGGTTTGTTAAAAGTTTTTCTTTTTGTAACATTCACTAATTACAACCATAGTATTCAGTAGAAAAGGACATTGTAAAATTAAGATAATTTTTGTCTTGTACAGAGACGGAGGACTTCGTTTTGGGGAGATGGAGCGTGATTGTCAAATTTCTCACGGTGCAGCACAATTTTTACGCGAGCGTCTGTTTGAGGTACGGCTATAAATTATTTGTCATCTGTACTATTCATTCGATAGAGCCAGTTTTCTTTAAAATTAGCTACGACGTTGAATAGTGGCAGTGGCATATTCTTTTCTACATCATTAATATATGTTGTATTAAACTATTAAACTAAAGTTACTAAATTACATACATGTTCTTAAAATTGCCTTAGTAAAATGATCTAATTCCGATATTCCTAGGTATCTGATCCCTACCGAGTTCACATATGCGATCTCTGTGGGCTTATAGCTGTTGCCAACTTGCGAAACAAGACTTTTGAATGCAGAGGCTGCAAAAATAAAACACAGGTATAATTTCCTTTGATTCATGCTTTTACCACAAGGTGTATAAATATGATGACAAACTCTTGGCTGTGTATGACATTGAAGTGATTTTTAATTTTCGTAATTTCTGAATTTCCAATCATTTTCAGTTCGCATTTAGGCATTTTGGTTCATTTAAGTCCTTAAATTTTGTGTACCGTTTTTATAGATATCTCAAGTTCGTCTACCTTATGCAGCAAAACTGCTTTTCCAAGAACTGATGTCAATGAATATAGCTCCTCGCCTGATGGTTACCTAAACTCAGGTAAATATAAGCAAACAAACTATATATTCATAAAAAAACTTGTGGTGTTGATCACCTAACAATGATTTTAGAGGTTAATTTTAGAGCTATGAAATATGTTGCTGAATCAAGCTGCCAGCCTCTAAAATCCTTTATATTATCAATATCATACTTAAACATTTATATTATAACTAATTTTTATAATTCCAGGTCGTCCAGGTTGTCTTGTGTCCTGTATTAAGTACTTATTGTCTAATCGTCTAATGTTTTTCAAGATTTTTCCAACTCTGTGCCAGATGTCACCTTTTTAGTTACATTTATTTCACTAGCTAGGAATAACATTACACTAGTTTACAGAGTACTTAAATCTGTATAAAATTGTAAAGTAGACTGAGTGTAGCACATGTCACCAAGACTTCTAACATCCATCATGAAGCTGTCTGTAAGTTTAGGATAATTAGAAGTTAATCTTTGTTATTTTCTTTAAGTTACTTTTCTCTTTATATTCTTGTATAATATTTCCAGGTTC
Organism: Yoshiicerus persimilis; assembly: GCA_020352615.2. NCBI lineage: Eukaryota > Metazoa > Arthropoda > Collembola > Entomobryomorpha > Tomoceridae > Yoshiicerus > Yoshiicerus persimilis. Next base: position 23,522,262 of record CM060170.1, on the reverse strand, counting down.
GTTCAATTTGCGCTGCTGACGTCAAAAGTTGACTACTAAACCAATTTGTAGCTCAGTAAAAATCCTCTAACTTAAGGTAGCAGTTTGTTAAAGCATAGAAAATACTAAAAACTAAGTAATGATGACAATCTCTTGGCTGTGTATGATTTACATTGATTTAAACTAACGAAAACTTCTGAATGTAAATACTCGTAGTGTAAATCAATTGCTATGATCTAAACAACAATCTAAATTTATCTTTTCTTTTTCAGATGCGGCACAATGGATGCAAAGGCTACGTGGACGTTTTTCTCCTTTTAAAATACGAAAAAATATAAAATCATAAACAAATTGCTGATGATGTTTAAAATTATGTGTATTATTGTGTATGTATATATACTGAGTAAATGTAGAAACCATACATTCGTTATTCTCTAATAATATTTGTTTTAGGAAGCCTCATAATTTAAAACGTTTTATAAAGTAATAAAAATATAACGCGTGTTTTTGTAAGTAAAATTTTGTTCTTAGTCAAAAGTGCATACATTCACTGAACAATAGCTAACATTCAGAATGTTCTAGTCGTAATAACATTGGAATCGCAAAATATATTATGTTTACTTACGTCAATGTTTATATTGTAGCATTTGCACACCGAAACGCTACTGGTCATAGCAGCGTCAAGTAGGGCAATGAATTATGTCGTTTTATTAGGTAGAGTCCAATAGAATTAACCCATTTTCATTTAATCAGTATTGACTGAAGATATAGTCAAATCTTGGTTCATCGTTAGTACAAGTGTACCAATGAAATCATAGCTTACAATATTAATTTATTGTTTTATTAAGATTAGAATGCCCGTAATCCTCAGCGAAGTCGATTAGATTGTCAATTTCCCACGAAATCAAGAATTATTCTCAAACAATCTTTCTGTAAAAATGTTTCTATATTTCGTCCAGTAATTATGCTCAAAGAGCAAAGGTAAAATTCAATTTTTATTCGAGTTATAATTACAGGTAACAAGCACTTTTTCCCATTTGAGTTTCCAGCATCCATCATATCATTAGTCATTCCGAGATGTAATTTCTCAGAACTGCAGCAGTTCATGGGTAGACTAGCACAATGTGCAACGCAATGCAAATTGCAGGTGTTCCAGCAAGATTGGAAAGCTGAGTACACATTCTACACATCCTGTTTGACTGAGTCTGAGTCTGCCCAATATTTTGAGGAAACCAAAAAAGCTCAACGAACACCTACACATTCCCCTTCATCTTCTGCCGTTCTGCCTTGTAGTACATGAGCAACAAGGAGGATCAGCAGAGGTAGAGGATATGCTAGATACAGCTCCAGTGACGTAAACGTACGTCAACAACCACTTCTTTCCTTTTCGCGTAGAAACAACTGCAGTCTAAATAGAGGTACTCTCCATATTTACTTCGCAATTTCTCACTCGCCAAATCAAAACATTCAAGGGACAGAACAGATCAATACTAATACCAGTTGAGAAGTGTGTTGTTCGTATCTTCTTGCATTACACCGATCGTTAAAAATAAGGTAAGCTGTAATATTCGAGTTAAAGCAAAGTTTTAACAGTTTGCCCACTCTCGCAACTCTTACAGACTCCTACTCCTGTAAATTATTGTACCATTGAATTGGAGTCGTGTGATTCTTAAATTTTCTAGATATTGGCCAACAGTGACACCTGAAGACGAACAGCTATGGCAGAAAATGTGTTTCTTTTTGTCCCGAATATCATAGGTTACCTCATATCTTTATTTCCATTTCTGCGTGCTCTAAGAATTAGACAATACCTATTTCCTTTATGCCTTACCATTTCAATGAGTTATATATGCATTTTTACAGGGTATGCAAGAATATTTCTGGCAATTTTATCTTGCTTCTTCATGCCAAGTAGCCCTGGACCAGCAGTGTGGTGCTATATGATCAGTGCGATGCTGGATGCAGTGGACGGTCACGCTGCCCGGTTTTTCAATCAAAGTACGTTTGCTTTTAAAATTCAGTCAACTATAGATTATTTTAATTTGTGCATCATTGTGGGTTTTTATATTTAGGCACTAAATTTGGTGCAATGCTGGATCAATTAACGGATAGATGTGGCACAGCCTGTCTAATGATGATTTTGGCGGTATTTTATCCCTCATATGCGTTTTTCTTCCAAATGAGTTTGGCAGTTGATATCTCAATGCATTGGATTCACCTTCACACGTAAAGCCGTACATAGGTCGAGTTTTGATATATTTAACAAATATGGATTATTACAATAGCTATTTTTTGATGTAGATCACTTCTCCAGGGAAAATCTAGTCACAAGAGCATGACAACTGAAGAGCCGTACCTGCTAACATTATATTATACATCAAAACCGGTATTGTTTACCATGTGCGCTGGAAATGAGTTGTTTTACGTCACACTTTATCTCCTGAATTTTTACGATTCATGTGAGTGTTTTACTGCCCACTTACGTATTGTCAGTTACTAATTATAACATATGCCATACCTATGTTTTGCTATTTTATTGACAATTGACTTAACGGTACATGTTTCATATTTTAACCATTTCATTTCAGGGTTTTGGAAATTGTTGGCGATCATCACTTTTCCCATTGCATTGGCTAAATGGGGAATGGCTCTTTTGCAAGGATCTACTGCAGCGAGAAATCTTGCAAATATTGACTTATCAGAAAGAGAGGCCCAAGCAAAAATCCAATAAGTCAACTAAAATCATTCGTCGAAAATAGCTAGTTATAAATTAAGTACAATTACTTTATCTTGATCAGCTTATTTTCATTCCATTCAGACTTCTTCATTCAGTTTCGTTACCGTGACCTTCAAGTCAGAACGGTGGTCTTTCGCTTACATGGGGTTTACTTACACATGCATTTAATGATATTATTTTTAGGACATGATTTTACGAAACACGTGCCACAAAAATAATTTTCGAATTAATTTACAATTTCTGTAAGACGAATTTAAGAGAATTTTTGGGGGGTTTTCTTAAAATACATTTGGTGATATTACTTTGGATTCTTGTTTTAAGGATATCTAACCAAAATCAAATACAGTTTATTTCTTTACTCAGTTTTTAAGTTTCGTAAGATAAATTCGATAAATATTTCTGATGAGTATCTTAATTAGCCCTCATCTGTGTTCCTTACCGGTGTCAGCTATTTAATGTTTAATGTTACCTTAAATTAACTAAAGATAAACATTAAATGCAAGCTTTCGAGTACCTAGTTCTTCAGTTTACGAATACAGTTTTCCCACCAGTTACAATTATTTTATTAAGAGATACAGATAAATAAATACATATAACGAAACCCTGAGCCCTTTCAAATATGTGTAGAAAATATGAAATACAAATCTCACTTACTAAATAATTGTGGTAAATACTAAGAAAGTTTAATGATGTTAAATCGAAATAATATATAAAGATATTCAAGAACTATCTATTCGACATAATATATTAAACAGAAACAAATAAGAAAATAACCGTGCTAATCGCTCATTTATAGTAGAAGTAATTGTTCACTTTTAGGTGTAAAATCTTTGACAACCTTTCCAAACTTGACAATGTTGACAAAGAAAATATCATGTTGACTTTGATAAAGAGAAGTCCCTTTGATATTATATAGCTACCAATATGTAGTCTGAACTAAATAATTAGCATTAGCAACAACTAATGTCATGTTCACTAGTTATACTACCAATGTCTTAGTGGTGTTATTTCTGCCAATATATTACGGTGTTCGGCAAAATTTACACTTATGACTTGCACCCAAGGTTTTTTCTATTCTCATTATTATGGTTCATGAATTGTCGTGTTTTGTTTGGTTCATGTTTTGTCGATGTTTATCCACTTAGCAACTATTATTTTAAACGAAAAATATACTTTTGAAGTTCTTCACTTCAACGACTGCAGGATCAACAGTATTTGAAATGAAAAGTCGTCTAACTTGTCTCCCACTCGTTTGGGAAAAGCAATCAGTATTTGAAATTTGAAGGACTAAATGCGAGACAATTTTAATTTGTACCGAAACTTTTGGATATGCTAACCCAGTTTACAGCCATTTTAAAGCGTATTTGTTATTTGTTTGTCAGTATTCGCTAACAGTATGCATTGTCGACCTTTAGACACACTGAAGGATAAAATAAATTTATTACGGACTAATGACGCTTCCTGATCTAAAATTCTGTAAATGGACGGAAGAGAAATTTGATCCTCCTATTAACTTACTTGGTATCTCTACTAAATAACGAATATCATTTACTTGCATGTAGCTGAGCAGCTATTAAAAATTGTACGGCGAGTATTAACAAAAAAACATTGAATGAACTGGCTAGTCTTTATAACATATAGCTATTATGTAAATAATATAAGAATGCATGATATATGGATATTAAACGTGCTTCAACAAATATATACATCATTCAAAATTGGTTTGTCCTTTTTTGAGTAAAATAGCATTTACCATTAAGAATTTAAATCATATTTTATAACTCAACATTGCAATTAGTAGTTGAACAACTAGGAAAATAAGTGCATGCCAATAAGTTTTCGTATTGGTGTAGAGAAACTTTTTTCTATTGCCTCAAAAAATTATTTCATAAAACCGCTAATAAGAATTAATGTATTCCTAAAGAATGAGGATCTTCAATTATTGCCAGATACGGAAGTTTCGAATAACATTCCTACAGGGATTTCCACAGAGAGAATATTCAATGATTTTCAGGTTTTGCTTTGCGCATGATTTTTATGCATAATTTACAACTACGTTTGCTAGGTAATCATAACTTAACGGTCTTGCTGTGGAGCATTAAATCTGTTACAATTTTATGAAACCAAAATTATATCTGTGGCTGAAAATTTGTGTACGCTGTTTCTTTCTATACATTTGTATACTATCAAAAATATTGTTTGCCTTCTTGTTAGCAGTAAATGTGTATAAAAGTGTCAATATGCTATGTTCTTTAGAACTACAAATTACTAATTGTACCTGATAAAAGCTTTTCCAGTACTAATAAATCATTTCGAGATGCTATATGGATTAAATATTTTTAGACAACAGATTATTACTTTGGGAGGAACTATATTCGTAGTGAAGCGTTTTGTTTATTTGTTGATTATTGGGTAAGCATAAGTAAAGGGATAAATTTACAATTAAATATAGCTGAAGTAATTGCAACTCCGTGAAATGAATGTAAAAACCGTGTACTGAATGTATATATTTTATTTAACATCTTAAAACGAAATATTTTAAAAAATATGCTTGAACAAATGAAACTACCTACGACGACCACCGCCACGCCCACCACGGCCATATCCGTGGTGGTGCTTATGCTGTTTAGCCCGCTTGGGAACTGATTTCAATTGGGCGACCTCCTTCAGGTATTCCTTTTCCGCGGCTTCCTCTAACTCCCCCAAAACGACAGGGGGCTCATTGTTAAAAATCAGCTTTCCTGACATAAATTCGACGGCAGATTTCGCTGAAGGTTTAGAGAGTCGAATCTTGCCTTCCTTCATATTAAGTTTGTAGTCCAAAAAAGCGATCTAAATTTATTCATAAATAATGAAAATTTCAAGGTATATTACTAACTTTTTGGGATCGTCAAGAAAAACGAGTCAACTAACCGACAAATCATCTTCTCCGGTGTACGTTTTTAATTCCTCAGCCCACCTTTCCTTTAGTATCTCCCGTGTAATACCTTCAGGAACTGTATTGATATTAATAATAGTTCCCAGAACCTCATCTGGCTTTGTATTAGAAATATCATCTGCCTTTCTCTTTGTCTCATGTCGAGCTTTGGTTTCCTCTTGCTTTGCAATCTTGTGGTCAGCCTGCCACATGATCTCCCACTGTAAAGCCATAATGAGTTATCAATCGCTAGTTTAAATGCAGAAATCAAACTACAGAAGTTAAGCATACCGGGACATCCTTGTTGACCAGATCGGATTCTTCCTTGAAGTCTTTGAGGCTTTCCAAACACACCCTATTTAAATAACACATTCTTGATCTGTAAGTCAACTTCTTGCAAATACATTTGAAAAACATTTACTTTTAAAAGTAAAAACAGCAGCGTTTAATAGAAAAGTAACTTACTTAGCGTTTTCAACCGTGTCGAATACAACGAAAACTGACCCCTTAAATTTTTTCCTATAAGTCAACTCAGGTTTATCAGTTCCAGCAACTCCATCAGCTTTACTATCTTCCACCACCTTTTCTCTGTAACTCCTCATAATAACAGCTTCGACACCCTCAAACTTCTTAAAAAAGGCTGCAATAAACACATTTTCCAAAAAATACTTGAAAACCAAGCCAGTAAACGAAGCCAAATAGATGGACCTTAATTAAATGCTTACCTCTTAAACTGCACGCTGAATTCTATCAATATAGTGAAAATTGGTTAACTATGTCTAATTAATGACTCACCAAGTAAGTCGTCCATTGTTACATTTTCAGTTTTGAAACCCTTTACTACCAACGTATTGCATTCGGGTCGCGTTGAAGGAATTTCAATTGACTGGTCTCGTCGCACCATCTTTTTATCGTCATTCACTTCTAACATTGACAGTTTTTCTGCTCCATCAACTAAAATCTTCATTGCATCTTCAGACTGAAAACTGGGGACCAAAAAATGACAAGTTCCATAAATTGAGAGAAACTATTTCTAGTCTACTACCAAGGGCACTTTAAAACATTAGTTGACCTAAAAATACATTTGACATCTATACATACATACTACCAACAAGGTTTCAATATTTGGAGTTCTTTATGTAAACTTAAAATAAAATTGCATCATTATTTTCTGACTTATGCTTTGAAGCAACCGTATGTGATGAATATTCATAAAATTTAAGCACTTACTCTTTCAAAATGGTTTTAAGACGGTTGAAAGTGAGCAGGGTCTCAAGGGGAAACCAGCCATTGTTTTTCATTAACACGTCCTTCATAAATCGATCTCGCAAGAGGTTTACATTCCCAAAGTAAAACTAAACAGGAAAAAAAGTAAGCAATTTTAAATTTGCTTGGAGTTCAGTTTATAGCTGGAAACTGATATTACCGGCAAAGTGCGCCCAGAGCTCGTTCGGGACAGATAAAAAGTGCATTAAACTCAATCAATACACTCGATCCGGTAATTATCAATACCAATCGTTTTTATGAATTCATTTATGAAAACATATGCAAATTAAAAATACAAGTTCGCCCTTACCCTTAACTGTTCTGATACTTTGGTAGTAACTTCCTCTGGAACATCGACAACTGCATTCTGTTCAGCTTCAGCCATGACGACGTTTAAAAAAGGGAATACTCAAAAAACTTTGTTGTCACGAATTGTAAACTATATTACTAGTTTGTGTCACTTCTGTAGATGCGCTGGAAACGACTGAGAATGAAACAACTGACTGGTCTGACTCAACTTTTACCTACACCGCGGTGTAGGTAAAAGTTGAGTTGAGCGGTGCACCGCTCAAATGGAAACAAGCAAGAAGGCGACAGCAGATCGAACATGTGCTTACTACAGAAGCAACGAAAGCCACGACGTCAAAAAGAACTCCTGATTCCAATAACCCTCCATTCGATTGTGTGGTAAAACACTATAAGAACGCTGTCCTAAGCAGCATGGAATGGGAATTCATTTTCCTTCGCATCCGTGAGGTTATTTGAAACCAAATGCGCTGAAGTTAGCACAGCTCTAGTGACTCCCTTTCAGTCGTAAGAGGTCTCAAGAACACAACACAAGTTTCTGTTTTAACTGGTACATTCGTAAAACTCAAATCGCATGAAAAAACATTAATTAAACACATTAAAAAATGCAGTGACAGCAGTGATATTTATTGAAAATGCCCAGAAATTGCATTATCAAGCTACAAATTTAAATGTAACTATTGCATATAAGACTTGAATTAAACTTGAATATATTTGATGCATGTTCAATGTTGATGAGAATAAATTATTAAGTCTCCAAAAATCGATTCCATATTTTGCTGATTTATTCTGCCATATTTATCGATCACAAGTACCACGTTATTATTTTATTTAAAGAATTTAATATTTATATTTCAAATATTTCACAGTGCACATGCAATAGCTGAAATGTCTTGAATATCATATTATAGATATTTACATATCTATTGATAAGCAAAACGTATTTTGAAGAAAAGCTAAACGTGATACACATTGATCACGACTAGAACGTCAACTATGTTTGCATAAATGTGGAAATCCGCCAAAGTGTATTTTTAGTCTCTGCCTAATTGGTGGGTGGCCGCGGGTCTGTCAAGTCTATAAAGCTTTTGGGCAACTGCATAGTAACCGTGGTACTCCACATCATTGGGCATCAGATCATAGTGGTAATGACCTCCTTCTTTCTTAGCTTCTGCCAGACTCCACCCATGAGAATGTTCCATACGCAAGTCAAGTCCCTATTTTGCCAAAAAACAAATTATCGGCATTTTATTATTACCCGACAAAACAACAAGGATTTTTGTCATGCTCAGATGTACATAAAGTTAATTAGAACTACTAAACTGGATCAGTAGACACAACGACTGACTGGAAAAGCATTGGGGGGTCCATGTCAAAAAATTTCAGCCAATTGTTCACGTCTTCTTCACTGTTCATGGGGGTAGTGGGAAAGTCTCTCATAATGTGAATTTTTGTAGCCGATTTCCGAACTAAGAACAAACCTCCCAATCCAACGGGATCTGTCTCAAAACCCCCTGCTAAAGATTCCCGTATGCTTGATGTAAAATTTGTTTTCGGATCGATTCTATGACTGCATTTGATTTCCAAAATCTAAGACCAAGAATAAAAATGCGCATGGCAAACATTATGTCATAGAATCATTTAAAATAATACAAGCTAGTTTTTAGAGCAATGAAAATAGTATTATGAATGTTACATTTAATTATTATTTTGCTTTTAACAAAGTAAAACATAAGCTTACTTTCCCTGTTCCAGAAGAAACTGTCAAGTTTGCTAGCAGTGCGCACCGAGTTTCATTTTCCAAATTTCGGAGTTCGACATCTTTGTCGTTCCCACTTGATGTCAAAGAAACTTTCGATTTATTTGCTATAACTGTTCCGTCTGGACTAATTTTCATGTTAGCTATCATCTATTTAAAAAATGTTATTGGTATTATTAATGCTATTATTTTTTTAAATACATTCTTATTATTTATTATATAAGATTTATTATTATTTAAAATTACTGAGAAAGTTGCTTCCTGGTAACTTATAAATTAGTTAATTTCCGATAATATGGTTGGCACTATATTTTATCAATATATGATAGGTTGTTTGATACTGATTGTACAATATTACTTAGTATTTCATGACGCAAAATGACACAAATTTTGCACAAAAACTAAAAATTCATGAAAATTCGTGTACCCAGTTGAAATTAACAGGGTATTTAGTGCTACAAGCTTTATATCTTCTAGTTTAGGTTTGAAAGCTTGTCTCAAATATAGCTTTGTTTCAATTGTTAGTGTACCGCTGAACCGTAAACGACTATAAACCACACCTTTTAACTTTTTACGAATAGCTGCCGCTGGTTATAAAATATCCAGGGTGCTTTTCCTATTAGAGTGAAGACGGTGGATAACAAAATAAGTATCTAAAAAGACTAAATTCAATATGACATTAAAGATGTTTTTCTGAATTGATAAATCAAAAAGATTTTGAACAAGAGACTTTTGCTAATATCTACCTAAACACTAAATGAAAAATTGGATGTCAGTAATCACGATTACCCCACCTCACAATTTGAACCTTGAGAAGGCCAAGGGCCAGCACAAGCACCGCTAATATACCATCCATCGGGATAATTTTCCGTGCCAACGCATTTGGGAATTACGGATGCCAAATCATAAACTTTAGTTCGGTCAACCATTGGAATTAAATAAGGAGGACCTCCCAGATCAACAATACTCGTCTCACCACCGCCGATTCCTATATTAAACATACGACTTAGAAATTCATCATAGTATCACAAAACAATACTATCGATACTCATAATTATTGTGATTTGGTAAGTGGTAATTACTGTAGACTACAGACTACATTATTTCTATTATCACCTACACATTAGAAGTTAATTATCTAGGTTTGTGAATACAACTTTTATGCTATATTAAGACAAGCAACATAATCCCGCAACTAAATAATAGTCTGTTAAGGACTACTACCCAGCACTTTTGAATGCAATATGCAACAATATGGAAAATTAAGCTCCTATAATTTTTATTGTAATAAACGAAATGCATTTCTTCCATTTATTTTTCTTCTCAGAAAAGGGTCTCATAAGCAGTGTACGCGTTAAATCGTAGAACCAAAAAACTTGGAAATGCGACAAATATATACGCTTGCAAAAATTGACCATTTTTTGTATCACTTAGAATTATACCTTAATTTTAATTTCTCGCATTTTTCGCACTTTACGAACTTGTTATCGCTTTTTCGTACTGCGTGAGGCGAACTTTGCTCATAAGCTCTACAAATATATTAGGGGATTTAAAATTTTCATTATGCATTTTAGTAACGATAATCAATCGAACGAAGATGCTATGAATTTTTAATTTTCACAGTTAAAGACTGCAAGTTATTGTCTTAGCTAAAGTTTATTAATTGCTACAGAAAGTTAAACAAGAATTTGTTACCGAACTGATAAACTATTAGTCCTAAAATCTTTATATAAGAAATTTCAATTAACGAATACTTACTATATTTAAAATAATGGGTGATATGCAAAATGCGTTCTGAAATATTCAGTATAAGAGTAACAATAACTTTCATAGCTACCTATATTTAGCTGAGACTACAAATCGTACCTCATTACACTTAACATTTGAAAAATTTAAATGACCTTTATCAGCTAAATTAAATGGGCTTTCTTGAAAGTTAGGACACTCTGCAATTGCTACTTCCACAGTTTCAAAGTATTTTTTAAGGTTCTTCTCCAATACTATAAAAGAAATATATAAAATACATAGTGTTCAATAGATGTTTGTTAATAGCATTAAAGAAATATAATATCTAGTTAAGCTTTAAATCGAACCTTCCTTTACAGCTTCCAGTTCAATTCGTCTCAATTGGTATTTCTCTGAGGGAAGTGAATCCATTTTTCCACCTATTGAAAAATATTAATACTTCAATGCAGATAATCGAAATATGCTATTAAAATTGCACAAATGATTCTTATACTTGTGAAAGTCGTTACTTTCAGGTCTTCTAGGATGATAGCTAATAGGAAATTCAATTGTGTAGTGTTTTTAGTGCCAAAGGAAGATATTTTGTAATGTACTCCTTTGACACCTACAAACGTACATATTTTAGCTGATAAATAAATACTGATAGCCTGTTAAATCAATCGGATGTTTAATGCGACATTTGGGTGTGGATATTGTTCTTTTCCAAAGAGTTGTTAACCAAATTCAGGTTCATTCTTTGTGACAGAACAATAGCATGCCTGCAGGCTTTTAATAAATCGTCAATAAATACATAAATACTTTCTTCAGAATTTAATAATAATATATGTAAGCAGAAAATTCAGAAAGTATTTGATACTTACTTAAAATGTTTACCGGTTAGATATCCAATATTTCTTGTGCGACAATTTGGTAAGACTGTATTTTGCAGATTGCAGAGTAAGCAAGGACTAGGTTGTATGAATAGCGACGGCAAGAGACTAGTGGCAATAGTGGCTTCGCTTGAGAATTAAATTGAACTGACTCTCCAACAAATAAAAGTCTAATGAGCAGACAGTATTCTGCACAAATCCTCATTAAACCAGTAGAACGAAACTGGTTGTAAGTCATTAGATATAATAATAAGCCTTAGGTTTATGCAATACTCTCAATATGAACTGATTCAGTGATCGAGTTCAACTTTATATATCGCGTTGTGACCCATAAAAGTTCTTTATGGCAATAATTTTTAAAATTTGACATTGAAGCACTAAAGTTTATTCTGCAATGGTAAAATACTGCATTTTGAGTTGTGATATCATTTCAATACCGAGGTACTTGAACTTTGTTTTAAAAACTCCAAGAAACTACATGAGTAACCAGACTTAACTTAGTTGCGCCAATATGCTTTAAAATTAATTAGGTCAAAGTTCAGCTTGTGAAATGTGAAATAAAATCCCTTCAATTAGAGTTGTCGAATTTTGCAAAATGCTTCCCGAGTACTTCATTGGAATGTGAAACTAAAAGTGCATGAGTTAGAAAAATACCAGAATGCATTTTTATATTGCTCAAAATAATTTTATTTATTCAAAATATAAATACCTGTATATAGTAAGTAACTTTACTTCTCAGTAATCCTATATACAGCCTTCTTGATCTTGTAAATAAAGATGATGACATTTCATCTGCTATACCTACTTAATAACCTTGTGCAAATGTTTGTTCTTCTCATTGAGATAGAATTGATTAGATTAATATTGCATACATCTATTAATCAAGATAAATCGTTTTGACACATACTTGGGGGCAAGTAAATAATGATATAAGTTTTTCAGCATTGCATCAATTTCATCTTTGTCAACTAAGGCGTAGTATTGTGTAAAACAACATTTTACACATGATTGTCAAAATTTCAGTGTTCTACTGGCATTTATATACGTCCGACAAGTTTAAGTTACATAAATGAAGAATATTCTGCCTTACATTGCATTTCTAATTTGGCTAGACATTTATTTTGCTTCCAGGAATTTCCTTATTAAGACATCAACATACTACTTACGGTCTGCGATTGTTAAAAGCTTATTCTGCAGCCATTGGACCTCTTCGATTCTGATAATTTAACTGTTATCACATTCAAAACTAATATTTAAGGAACATTGAATCATCATTGCTAAATCATTTTTTTATTTTTGATTGCCTGAAAAGTATCATACAAAACTTATACGTATATTGCTTTAGTACATCACGAAAAGTTCCGTCACTATTTACTACTGCAACTTGCAATGGAATATTTATTTCATTTACGCAATTAATGCTTGGACCCTCGTTTACTATTTATACCCATGACAAAGAATCGGGATGATGAGAGGTGACAGAGAGCCTTAAATATAATATATTCCTAATGCCTACTTGCTACTTGAGTATCAATAGATTAAAGAAAAGAGTACGGAAAAGTTTATGGTAATACTATTGCATCATATCGTCTAACTCAGCATACCTATTAGGAATGAACGAATGAAGTATTTTATAAGTAATGCGAAATAGCAAAAATGACTGTTTATTCAATGCAATGCAATGTATACAAAATATTTCATATCTTAAGCCAAATAAAATATGTTGCTGATTACGAAATCAAGCATCAAAGAAATTCATACATCAGACAACTTCAAAACTTCAACTGTCAATCAGTCAATGTCGCAGTCGCATGTAAAGTTCTTGTAAGAGTAAGGAACCTGCGTGTCAAATGCGATTTGAACACCGACATACAAAGCTTTGATGCCTTATCTTAATGGATTACATTTTTAATAAGTATGCCATAACAACTTTAATAATCTCATGGTTTGGTTTATTTATTAGTACTGTCATTTAGTATTACCATCACCACACCTCATCAGTAATGGCTTATCGCTATAATACAAGACTCAAGTCTGAGTTATTGATTTAACATCATTGTAATACTACATAACAGCCATAAATAACTTAAATCTATACTTGTCATTATGTCAAAATGTCTTACCATTAGTTCTCTGTTCTCTAAAAGTGTTTTATACTGAGATACATAGTTTGCAAATAATGTTAGGTATTTTAAAACTGGGTTCCGATAATTTCAGTGGTTAAGAATTATTCACTTTTCAGAAGAAGATGACAACCGCCCGCTGACGAAAGCTAAAGATTTGAGATATTATAGTAGAATTAGCTTACAGAAGGCTTAAAAAATGATGTCCCACTGGGGAATTCTTTGGGGAGTTATTAAATCAATACAGAATGAAAATTCTTAGTCAGCCTTTCAAAAAACAAAAAAAACAAATCACTAAAATAATGAGTCATTACCCATAAGTTCGTCAACAAACACTACATGCTATATATCAAATAAGTGTAATTATGGGAAAAATGATGTTGGCCAGAGAACTTCGCTTGCATGTGTTTCTAATACTGCAATTTTTTTCTTGTGGTCTACATATTTCAAATATTACTACATACACTATTTGCACATATCTACAAGAATTCGTTAGTGGAATTTATCGTGCAGAGGAGATTTGCACATTATTTAACCTTACAATTCTACATTTTATAGAAATATTTCCCCAGTTGAAGAATTATGCAGTACTACAGTATTATTTCAAAGGCAGGAGTAAGTACAAAACGTAGTTAAATATAAAACCTTGTAAGAATGATCAGATTTAAATGTAATTTATAATTTATTTACGCTTTTTTATAACATTTTTATATTTATTACTTTGTGTAACATCAGGAGTTTATAACGTTCGAGTAGAGTAGAGATATGAAGAGATGTTTTGAGGCTTTTGAGGCTCATGGAATGTCGACTGTGCATAATAATAATGCTTGCTTGATGGTAGTAAGAGTAACAAAGTAATTAGCTACATTAACTAGTGCTAAATCCTGGGACGAAAACATTTTAGAGATTGCCGCATGAAGAAGGAGGGCCGTGGATTATTCTAGTCTTTTTCATAACTTTTGGTTGAGTTGTGCTGCCTGTCCACACTCTGTGTATTCCGAGGCTTGCCATTGCCATTAGCTTACAGCCTCTTTCTTCTATCAACGAAACGTGCTCTTTCAGTGTATTTAGTCAAAATCTTCACCGGCTGAATAATTGACAATTAATTGCGTTACTGCTGTATAACTGAAGACATCTCGCAAAAATGGTTCGTAATCATTTTAACTAAAGTCAAAACTCTTTTCTATTCATATTTACTACATCTGCCAAGTTACTTAATACTTAATTTACTTTTTCTGAAATTAGCAACCTCAAATCATTCTGCTTAGAGAGGGTACGGAAACCTCGCAAGGAAAGGCTCAACTAATATCCAATATAAATGCCTGTGAGGCAGTTGTTGAAGCTGTTAGGACCACCTTGGGACCAAGGGGCATGGACAAGTTAATTGTTGATGCTAATGGAAAATCCACAATTTCCAATGACGGTGCAACTATTTTGAAGAAACTGGATATTGTGCACCCGGCTGCAAAAACACTGGTTGACATTGCCAAGTCTCAGGATTCAGAGGTAAAATGTAGCATAATGTATTATTTCACCTTCAAAATTGAAGTTCTAATTATATTCTCCAACATTCTTTACTGTTTTCTGTGTCATTGTCGTAAACTTTAAAATTGCTTAACCCAACCCAAGTAGGATGACTAATGATTGTGTCACATGTAACAAAAAAAATATTTTAAGATGGCTTTTATAATGACAAAATTAAATTAAGAAAGTAGGTTAAAGTACAGCATCAGTGGTTGAAAGTGAAGGTGCTTCATGGTGAAGGCGAGGGCTAGGAGGAGGAGGAGGGCGAGAAAATATTTGTTAAAAAAATAAAACCATGGTTTAATTTTAAAAAAATTATTTTCTCTTTCTCCGCACCTTTTAGCCTCCTCACCATCGTCCTCGCCGTGGTCATCTTCCTCATCATAAACCTCAACCCTCCTCCTCACACCAATCACAATCCTTGCGATCCTACTCTTCCTCTCCCTCACCTGCAACCACTGCCTCAAATATGAGTCATTACTTGAATTTGTGTGTTTTATTAGGTGGGAGATGGAACGACGACTGTTGTGATACTTGCTGGAGAAATCCTGAAAAGGCTAAAGCCCTTAATTGAAGACGGAGTTCATCCACGGTTAATTATAAAAGTAATTCGGAAGTGTTTGAAGTATTCATTGGACAAGATTAATGAAATTGCCATTCCAATGGCGGAAGGAGTCGAAGATCGTCGGGATATTTTGGAAAAGTGTGCTGCGACTGCTTTGAATTCCAAGCTGATTCACTTACAGAAAGATTTCTTCTCAAAAATGGCTGTTGACGCAGTAATGAGTTTAGATGACCTATTGCCTTTGGATATGATCGGAATTAAGAAAATTCAAGGAGGCGCTCTGGAAGATTCATTCCTTGTTCCAGGGGTAGCGTTTAAGAAAACCTTTTCATACGCTGGGTTTGAAATGCAACCGAAGAACTACGGAAACCCAAAAATAGCCCTACTGAATATTGAATTAGAATTGAAGGCTGAGCGGGATAATGCAGAAATTAGAATCGAGCAAATTGATGAATATCAAAAGATCGTGGATGCTGAATGGTCTATTTTATACGAAAAACTGGACAAAATTCACAACAGTGGTGTTCAGATAGTCCTATCGAAACTACCCATTGGAGATGTAGCAACCCAGTATTTTGCAGACAGGAATATGTTTTGTGCTGGCCGCGTAGCTGAAGATGATTTGAAACGTACACTGAAAGCTTGTGGTGGCATGATTTTAACAACCGTTTCTGATTTAAACGACAAAACTGTTGGTCGTTGCGCACTTTTCGAAGAAAAGCAAATTGGGGGTGAGCGCTACAATTTGCTTACCGGATGCACGAATGCAAAGACAGCGACCATTGTTCTTAGAGGTGGAGCACAGCAGTTCATGGATGAAACTGAAAGATCTCTTCACGACGCCATTATGATTGTTCGCAGAGCGATGAGGAATAATTCAATTGTCGCAGGAGGAGGTGCTATCGAGATGGAACTCTCAAGAAATTTGCGAGAAATCGGAATTAAGAATGTGAGCAGAGAACAAGGAATAATGATCGCCCTGGGAAAGGCTTTGGAAATCATTCCCAAGCAATTATGTTACAATGCGGGATTCGACGCTATTTCGGTACTTAATTGCCTTCGTATGAAACATCATCTTGGAGAAAAGTGGTACGGAGTGGATATCATGCGGGAAGGTGTTGAAGATAATTACAAAGCCTGTGTTTGGGAACCTGCAATTGTCAAAATTAATGCTCTGTCTGCCGCTATTGAAGCTTGTTGCCTCATTTTGTCAGTTGACGAAACTATTAGGAGCCCCAAAAGTGGGGGTTCCGATATGTCGGCTAATAATCCTTACGCGGCAGGTGGAATGGGAATGCAGTAATTACATTTTTTCAAGGCAACTAATTATACTTTTATTTACGTAATATTTAATCATTGCCCACATTTGAATCTTCAGTTTGTATTTACTAAGTTAAATCTACACTTACACTCGTCTTTTTGCTAATGTCCTTGATCATCATTATGCCTAACACAAGTTTCTTCCACTTGAAGAAGTTACCGTATTTTCACAAGCATTATGCCTAACACAAAATACATTCTGTTAAAGAATTCTGTTGATTACTATTTTATATGTTCCCTGAGTTTTCTGTGAATGATCATAGTAACATGTAACATAAGTAAAACCGGTTCACTGATTTCTAATAAATTACTTAAACCTTGACCTTAAGTATTATAATAATGTCATTTAATAAATGTTGTATTAACAAAATCATAACCACACAAATTGCCTAAATGCCAGCATTGTCTGTTTGTTTGATTACATTTCATTCATAATCAAAATATTATACGAAAATATTAGTTATTTAATTATAGGAGATTATTTTTCATGTATATTATTGACCGATGGTGGATTATAAAATAATTCTGACAATTCAAAATATCCATTTTGGTAAATGCAAGTATGATAATGAATTTCGCACTTTAAGCATTGAAGCTAGGTTGCATCTTTAAGCTAAATATGGTTCCATCATAATTATTATGACGTGGTCAAACCATACTTGCGCTTAAAATCAGGCTCAAGACCAAACCTCCCTTCAAAAAAGATTATTCTGTAGCGTCCTTCATCCTCTGACTAGGTGTACGTAAAGGAACATTGAGATCACACCAGAAGAGATAACCGCAGTTGAGAAAAAGGTCTTGGCCGTGGTCATTGTCATTCCAATTCAATATCAAGCTCAAGAATTTTGGGAGCTCTTCGTCGGTAGATCTCAATTCAAAATCATTACTGCAACGCCACGTTTCTAATTCTCCTTTAGTATTACTCAAACTTTAACCTTTTAAATGTTTTCCTAGAAGTCTAGTTTTAATTCACATTTGGTTTTAACATTTTATAGACGACTCATCTTTGCAGGTTAAATATTTTTTCAGTGCTATGGAATGTGTATACATTGACTACAGCTTTACGTTCCCTTAAATAACGAATTGGATGATATGGATTCATGGTGCCCCCATAATTATCAAATATCATCGATATAAGCGGAGAAAATGATTTATTTATTGTTGTAAGACCTTTGATATATTCACACTTTTCACACTCATTGTTTGCGATTTTCATTCACGAGTACCTACATAAACTAAATATAACTACCTATGTGTACGTATAGCACCTACATATCTACATTTAACAGGTTATCGACTGACTTGTATTCTTCATGCCTGTTTATGCCTATGGAACGACAAAAATTACCTTATCCAACTCTCATCTATCCTATCCTAGCTTACTCAGTCTAAGACAAGTCCGATAAATAATTTTGCAATACCTTTACTATACATGTAGATGTACATTCATGTACAGCATAATGGCTCTTTATTAAAAATGCAATCTAGAAAACGGTTAAATTTTATGGCACAATGACCATGGCCGCAATGCATACTATTTTGAAAAACTGAATTACAAATTGTAGGCAAGCAGAAAAAAGCAAATTAAGTCGTAAGTTGCAAGAACATTTCTGGTTTGCTATCTAAGTCATTTCATTCGATTGAAGCTCATTGGCATCGTAAATTCCATTTAATTGAGGCGTTCGTTTAACTCAATATTAGCTTAAGGTCAAGCAATTTGACTAAATATATGGTAATTACAGAATCTCTAATAAATAACAGGTTTGTTATTATAAATATTCAATATTTTAAAGTACTATATAGTAATGCAGACAAACGAAGTGCTACCATTAAAATTTTTACAAAATTACATTAGAGCTTCTATACATTTGCCCACTACAACATTGTTAACTCCAAGGTACTATTGAATATAAATACAGATTTAGTTTCAAAAATAAAATACATAAAAGAAAACCGTATACATTCCATAAATTTTAACTAGACATTAATGTCAAATTTGGAAGAATTACAACAGAACATATATAAGGAATTGACAAAAAATGATTGTTCTAAAAAGAATACTAACAACTTTAGTTGAGTTACACATTGACGAGAGGTATTTCTGATGCGACACATTTTTGAATACTCAAGGTGGTCCTCCGCCAGCAAAATTCTTTTTGGAATGATTAATATGGACGACTTATTAAGCTAGAAAACCGTCTTCAGTAAAATATTAGTATACCTTATTTTTTGTTTATTACTACTCTTTAGAAAACTTTAGGAATATTAAAAATCAACAATTTATTTGGTAGTAATTGGTAATGTGTTCCTACTCTCTCTTAATTGCGACTTCATTTGCGTTCATGTTTACTTAATTCAGCAACGCATTAATGAGGAGATACAGGTCCACTTAAATTCATTTAATGTAATACATGCAATTTATGTCTCGTATTTAAATACAAACCAATGTGTTAGACAAGAAATCAAATTATTGAGGACTCAGACCTAGTGTAGAGTTCTATTTTTAGCCAAATTATTCTTAAAGTTTCATAAAAATTTCAACACCAAGCTTCCTATACAGTTGTGCAGTCTTTACGTGATTAATTTCATTTCGTGAAAAGTAATTTTAAACTTTACAGAAAGTTGAAGTTATTTCAACTTTGAGGGAAGTGAATAATTTCACTATAGTGATAACTTTTAGGGACTTAAACGGTTTTGAGGAAAACGAAAACTGAAAAATTTAAAGACAATCGTGATCGGATCATTTCCTTATCACTTTTGACGTTTTGACTGTAAATGCAAATTAGCGGTATCCTTTAAGGAAAACTTCAAAGAAAATCGAACTCTAAACAAGGTCTCAGACTTGAATTTTGAAGAATGCATATAATGGTGGCGTCGTCTAAACTATGTAATAGCTTAAAAATATTGTGTGAACGCGCAGAACGTATTGAAAATAAAGAACAGATCAGTGTACCAGTGCGTCAGAAACTTTAAGTAATTAAAAAGGGCGCAAACATGAGCGGATTAAAAGCGTGAATCCACGGATTAAAATCCTTAACCGTTATAACTAAGCATTTTCAGAATTTTGCTATTCAATGTTTGCGTTTACCTTGTCGCTTCCTTGCGTTCCGAATTACCTGACGAAGAGATTCCAGCTGGAGGCTGCAGATTTATAATCGAATGAAAAATAAGGGTACGCAAAGAAAACTTTGCTTTTTATTTTCCAGTTTAATGAATTCTTGTCATTTTTGTAGAGTTAGTCACATACATTCTTATTTACAGGTAATCCACTACCTAAAGCTGGGCATATCACTTCCTTGGGTTACTTTGCGTATAAAGTGTAAATTATTCCTTTTGCTTGAGATTAACTCACCACTTTGGAGATACGAAGTGTTCTACATGATGTTATGGCCTTAGTTGTGCACTAGAGCAATGCCATAGGCGCTCAGACAATATTCGTTGCATTAATTATTCATCAATTTAGTTCACACGTTATAAATAAGTCATCTGGATTAACAATTTGGCTTAATTGAATTTCATATCGCAATTTAAAAACAGGACAATTTCAGTTTCTTTGTCGTCGATTGTGTATGCTAACTATTTGTAATGTTCAACTGACGTTTATTGTATATAACTAAAGTGCGATAGAAGTATAGAAGCTGTAGATAATGTCAGCGAGAAGTTGCAAAGTCCTTTTATTGTTCCTAATGGATATAAGTTGACTTGAAGAAAGAAGAGGCATAGAATTGTAAAGTTTAAATAGTGTCACTGTTTCGTTTGTAGCTTTCTGAAGTAAAATTAAACTATCCTTGAACTGAAAGATAGGCATTCCCATTAATAACATGTCTAGGCAATAAATGCATATAGCTCCTAGCAATTCAGTGCAGCAAATACGTTGCTTCGTTCTGTCTTCACAAGAACCCAAGTAAATATGCACATCTAAAAATATGTTATATAAATTGAAACATTTACGAAGAAAGAAGATTGAAGATATACGTACTAATAAAAACAGCTTGTAATAATTGCAGGGCAAGTCTAGTGCAGATACAAGCAATTTAGTACCATGTAAAATGTGTACATGGACTAAGTATTACAATTCGCAAACAACTAACACAGTTAAGCAGACTTGGCACGGGGCAACGGGTACATTAGGATTTGAATGCAATGGAATCGTCTTTGCTTTCCCGTCTGCTAGTGATCCCCGTGTGTTCAGATAACAAATACACAAGAGGAGGATTGGATATAATTATGTTTTCAGTAGTCTCCTAGTTATTGTATTGTAAGTTAACCATTTAACTTAAATTCAAGCTTTGTTTCTTTCATGGCCGCACCACACCATGAAGGCTCTATACGCTGTAACGTATTGTAGTGAGTAACCGATCTCTGCCACTTCTCAGTTCAAGACGGAATTGGGGCAAAACACTTTATACCTACTCTGCATTTTGCTTAACTATGATTTTCTCTGATGAGGATTCTGAACACTCCTGGCTCCAACATATGCTAAATTGCATTACGCTTTATTCTCATCGTGTACCTTTATCATCTCTCGTCTTGAACGAACCGTCGGTTCCAGTTTACCTGCCCCTTTTCGAGTCTCCTGATTTTGGTCCAGATTCATAAAGTCATTTGCTTAACTGCCAAAGTGAACTTAACTCTGCGTAACTCTAATTTGCTGTAAGTGCATAACTGTGAGGTGTCAGTGACAGTGAAGACTTATTAGACTTGTGTCTCAACCCTAGGCCATGCATATTTAATATTTTATAAGTGTTGTGTACAGCGACATGCAAATTTATTCATACCCACAACAAACCATTTAGTGCATTTAAAAGAATTAATAAAGTTACTCAAGTGCGTAATTGTGCCTCTGTGTTTATACATAATTTACACATAACTCCCCATTATGCTCATACCCTTTTACGAATAGTGCATCGGTACAAATATTCTTTTTGGTTTCATAGCAGATTTCTAATTCTTCACAAAGGATTTCAAGATGGGTAAGTTCAACGTTTGCACACTTAATATATTAAATGAATTTTTATGTCTTACTCTTTAGAACATGGATAACCGTTACGTTATGTAAGCTACATAGGACATTAACTTAAAGTAAGCTTTGGGTTCTTTGACTTGATTGTGGATGCTGTCCTAGCACTGCAATGGTGCTTGTGTTGCATTTTGTATTTAAATGAGGAAAACCATTTTTGGATTATCAATGTTCTCATTGAACTATTAGCTTTTCTATTTCTAGTCTAATAAATGTTTAGGATATTAAGTAACGTGTATATTGTCTTTAGTATTTACTTATGATTTTGTGAAATGTTTGTTTAAAATTATCACATATTGAAATAGGGTAATTGCAATCCCAGGTAATTATTTGTATTGTGTTGTTAAATGCTGACATCGTATTGGCTGCACACGAATGTATTTGTCAAAAGTCCTGTTTAAAAAAGTTTATCAGTAAATTGCTAAAAGTAACCTAGTTTGTAGAATTTGCAGGATATATTGAAATAAATTGCAGAAAGGAAAACTAAAATCTTTTTGAATTATCTTGAGCCATTTACTTTACATGATTTCAGTTTGTCTGCGATTATCGTACGTAGTGTCTAGTAGTAATCAGATATACAGTAAGTTATTAAAGATAAAACTAAAGCAGTGTATGCTTTTAATACAAAAATCATATTATATAGTCGATAGAGAAAAGTCAGGTCAATCGAAAAAAGTAAATTTTAGATAAGTTTTTCTGTTTCTGATAATCAAGAGTACAGAAATTATGAATTCCGTTTTGTAGATTGCCAGTACCAGCTATTATCGTCATTAAATAAATAGTAATTAGGCGCCATATATATGTAGAGTTTTTATCTGTCTCAAGTTTTTTTACTGCGTGATTCTTCTGGTATTTCATGTAGATATCTCCAAATATTTTCTAATTCGTTCGCTTGCATCATCAAACTTGCAATATGGGTAATCAATAGTTAATCGAACCTCCCAATCTCGCGGATTAGATTTACTTTTCGATTAATTTTGCTCCAAACTCGCGGTCTGCGCAGACGCAAGATTTAAATCGTTCGATTTTAATCCAACAAATCTGAATCGTCTCAAGAGACGATTTTTGTGGAAATAATCAGATTAACTTCTCGCTCTGCAGGGATTCCTACACAACACAATCTAACATGCTCGCATGTGCTCCTTGTCATGTTTGTTTTCACTGATAGGTAAAATTGCTGTGAAAATTGCAAAATAGGTGGAATAAAACTATAAAAAGCAGAGAGGGCCTAGCATTCAAGTGAATAAAAAGTACTAATCAAGAAATAATTAATTACGTCATGAAAAACCATAATTATGATGTAGTAAATTTTGCATTTAACATTCAAAAGCAAAAAATCATTGATCATGTTTGGATCTTGGCAAAATCAGAACACTCAGTAATATATCTAATTAATCCTTTCTATTTTCATCTAAAATGTAATCTAATTGGAGAGATTCGGGAGATTCGATTAACTACTGATTACCCCTAATGTGTACACTGCTATAATGCATTTCATTTGAATTGGTACTTCAACTACCTTAAGTACAATAAAGAAATAGGCAATAAATTTCGCTCTAATCGTAGAATCTGATATACCGAATCTAAAAAAACATATCACATTTACAGGGTTATGTTACGTTATGGTCAGTAAACTATCTATACACAGAGCACATAACACAAAAAGATTCAATTCAATTAGCATGGAAATGGTAGAAAAATGCCTAATCCTAACTAACAAGTAAAAGTATAGGAATACATGATACCGTATGATCTGCAGTATGTGTACAGGGGGCAACAAATATTATAAACCTTTCTGTACATTAAAATGAATTATAAAGAATGCCAAAAGTAAGCTAACTACCACGGTTACTAGGACTAGCTCGTGAAAAACCTTGCAATTCGTACATTTTAAACCGAGGTCGCAAATAAAAAATTTTTGCACTCGTATTTTTTATAAAAGGTAAAATATACTTTACAAGAGATCTTTATGAATTTTAGCATGAGTTATACCCTGAGGTAATTGAACAAGTTTCTACCCATTTTCAAAAGTTATGTCAAGTGGTTAAGTGTCAGAAAATGAGATTTTTTGACATTTTATGGAAACAATTTCTTTTTACAGCAACATTTGTGCTGAAGGATTACTTTTACTATGTTTTTACTTTAATATTTGTCTTGTTTCTGTGTTTACCTGAAAATCGAAATTAAATAGTGTATAAGCTCCTCAAAATACTGCAAAATTCGATGTACTAAGTTATTTATTTGGAGATAAAGATCACTTTCCTACATTATATTATTTGTATATGCATTATTTATATTATATCCTGTACATCCTGTACATCCATACATTATTATACTCCCTCCCTCACATTTGTACTCACTTTTATTTTAACTAAATACATGATGTATAATGTACATTCAATAGATTGATAGCTACCAGCAACCAAAAAACTGCAAGTACCAAGTAAGTCTGGTTAGATACTAGTAGTTTATTAACTAGGTATTACACCTTGATTCTTACTCATTCCCAATTACGCTTTGTATTTTGCTAACAATTGGATTATAATCGAAAATTTTCACAAATTGGATTAAGAAATGAAGTGGTAATGCTCAGTACGAAACTCAAGTTTGATTTGATACATAGGGTTTACTGTCATACCGCGTTCAGTTAACATTTTAGCTGGTAAGAACGAAATGTTTGAGTTTTTGACTGCTACTATTTAAATACTTGTGATTGTGATTATTCATAAATCGTATTAAAGTAGCAAACTACCATCATGCTGAGTTTTGAGTCTGCCATATGAGCTAACAGCAAAGTTCATTGAAAACTGAAATGACTTGACTGAAGTGTTGTGGTTAAATTGTTTTGCATTTAAAACAGAAATTCAGAGAATCATTATATCCTCAAGAATAGTATGATGTAACATATTGTTATTAAATATTGCATTTCTTAAACAGAAAGGACAATTTTGACAGCTATCTTGCCAAGATAACATAAGTAGCAATTTTGTCATAAGTACGGGCTATATTTTGTAAGTTCATTCTATGTTTTATTCGTCTTTATCACATTTGGGATTCGATCTTTTCTCATCTAGTAAAATAGGTAGTGCGGAATTATAACGATTAGTAACTGGACTTTTTCCGTAGCCATAGCCAACATTTAGGAATTTGGCCTATATAATTATGGACTCTTTATTTTAACTACATAGTGTTTTAATGCTACGCAAAAACAAACAATGCTATGGTTATTGCATTGTTTGTAATATTAGTCTGAAGTCTGAAGTGTTGACAAATTGCTAATCTAATGACTGAATTTCAAATCTGTAACGATATGTTATTCTGCATACAGGGCTTTCGAACACCTTAGATAATGAATGTACTATGGAAAAATCCATATTTCAAATGAAATTAATGTCTATATTATTATTATTACGCCTATAAATGGTGTTTGAATAGATTTAATTATGAGGAATGATAAATAGCTGGCAGTTTACATGTAAATTAAAAGGAAAGGAATATTAACTAGAATAATATATAGCAAAACACAAATGTTTTACTTTCGAGCGACCAAATACAGAGAGATCACGCTCACACAAACAGACAGAACAAGAACATCAGATATCAAATGTTATTAGTGCTATCAGACTAGGGATGTATAGAAGGTTGCCAACTTTAAGAGTTGGCAGTTGCCTATACAAAAGAAATGCGCCGCAGTGTAGCAGATTTATAAGAGCTGCAGGAACGAGGTGTTTAATACATGAGTTTAAGTAGAGTGAGCAGAATTGTACAAAGATAAACGATAATGTTATTTTTATGTTGAATGTTTAGGTAATTCTCCATCTCAAGGCGGAATTGATGACCACATAAAATCGGAGTCAAGATTAAGAGAGGAACAGGTTGTACAAAGAAATGCTCAGAGCAACCAGCGGAATGAAGAGGAAAATAGAATGAAAACAATGGAGAACAAAGTTGAGAATTCAAGTAAGGCTACGTCGTCCATTCAACTGATTAGCAAAAATAAAGTTCACCCTGCAGAATGCTCTCCTTCAAACGCAAACAACTTTCATGAAAGTTTAAGTCAACAAAAGTCATCTTCGCCTCCGAACATTAGATCTGTGGGAGTTGAGTCTGTAAATAAATTGCCATTTTCTGATATGAAAAGAGAATTTTTCAATTCAGCAGATAGTGTTCCGTGGGCCGATTCCTTAATCATTGCAAATCCATTGCCTGTGGAGGAGTGCTCGATTTTTTCACTAGATTCTCTAGAAAAAAGCGAAGCTATTAAATCTGAAGATAGTGTTGTTTTCCCTGATACACTAGAAAGCATTCCTTTAATAGGGAACCCCAAAAGAAATCATTCTAATGGGAATGTACAAATTCCTGCTGATACCATAACAGGAAGTTGCGAGAAGGAAGATGTTGGGAGGAATCATCCTGCATCAACTGAAACTGGTCTGAAACTTGCTTCACCTTCTCCCTTTACGGCATCCGCAGAGACGAAGGATACCGACTCGGAGATTTCTTGCAGTTTCACAAGTGATAGTCTTGCTCGTCAAACTTCCATTAGCAGAACAGACTCTCTTCTTGTAAACACCGAACAGTTTTTTACGCTTAAAGAAACACCAATTACTGATGATATTCCTGTTTACACAGAAAATGACGACGTTGTCTCACCAGTCCAAACTCAATCTCCGTTAAATGTGAGCGACTCCAAAGAAAACATCTCCTTCCTTTCAATAACTAAGACAGATCAGCTCACAAATACCCAAATCTCTCAAAAAGAAGAAAAAGAGGCTGCTATAAATGTCACTCGAGATGCAGATATTCAAACCAATACCAAAATGTGCTCTAACACAACAAACGGTGACTCTTTACCAACAGCACTTTCTATTAAAGGCAAACTGTCAATAGAGTCGTACGCTACAGACAAAGATTGCATTTTTATTAAGCCTCTCGCAGAGTATGCTGAAAAGTACCGTGATATACCGTGTGAAAATCTGACAACAGCAGGCGAAAATAATATCTTAGACTCAAAGCACATATTAAGTGAGATTGATTTGAGGGATTCACCAAATATATTCAGCGACGTGACAGAAAACACAGAAAATTTAAATTCTACTAATGAAACCAAGATTTTTCCAGGTAGTGAGAATATTATGTCACCAATAAAAATAATACCGAATAGTAGTGAAGCCAAAATGGAAATTGAATTTCAAGAACCTGGTTGTAACGTTTTACATTTAGACAGTAAAGATACAGAAAGTTTTGAAGCACCTTTTGATGTCTTAACTTCGTTGAATACTTCGGATTGTAAAACTGATTGGCAGAAAACAGAAAAATTATCAGAAGTTCAAGAATTTAATCTCTTTTCGACACCATCACCATTTGAAAAGACAAGTGAGTCGGCTACTGCTGCTACTGGTTTTCCAATAAAATTACAGTTAATTGATGACTCAGAGTCAGTCCTGCAATTTGCATGCAAAAATAATCAAAACGATGGAAACGAAAACGGAAGTATGCAAGACATAGTAAATAGGCCGCAAAGTACCTGTAGCTTATTGTCTGATAATGATGATAAAATTTTACGTAAACTAAACTTGAGTGATCGGAATGATTGTGAATCCAAGATGTCTGGCAATATTGAAATAAGGGACGATACTGACGCAGAAGAGAGTAGTGGTGTGTATAGTGACTTGGATAAAGATTTTGGAATCAATACTCAAAATACATATCAACAAAATATTTCGAATCCAGAAGAAAAGTACACAGAAGAACAGAATCTTTTCGAAATTAAAAGTGACAATGATTGTACAATTTCAGACATAGAATCACCGACATTTGTTGATAAAATAGATCATTTCGACGAAGAAAGTTTTCAGACTAGACTCAAGGCTGAAAGTATTTCAACAGGAATTTTGCGAATTGATGAAATGACTGCAGTTACAAACATTGATGAAATTAATCCTAATGAGAGTTTCCGTGTTGAAGGAGCTGAAGTTATTCCCACTGAAATAAATAAGAATGCAATCGTCCCCACGGAGGAGAGCTTTCATGAAACAATTCCTACACAAGTTCTGAGGATTGACGAAATTATTCCCCAAGAGGTTCTACGAATTGATGAAACCATTTCCAATGAGAGTTTATGCATCGAAGAAACCCTTCCCTCGGAAAATCTGGTCACTGATGATAATAGCGCCAATGTCAACTTGCTGATTGTTAAAGATACTCACAGAGAAAACCTAAGCATTCATGAAAATATTCCCGAAGAAAATTCGTACATCCATGATAATCACAATGAAAACTCGTACAGTCCTGAGTATATTCTCAATGATAACTATCGCGTTGATCGAAATATCCCTCATAATGATTTGAGTATAAAGGAAAATATCTCCAGTAAGGATTTACGTACTGAGGAAAATATGTTCAATAATGATTTACGAATTGAGGAAAATATCTCCAATACACATTTACGAATCGAGGAAAATATTTCCAATAAGGAACTACGAATTGAGGAAAATATTTCAAATACTGATTTACTCATTGAGGAAAATATTTCAAATACTGATTTACTCATTGAGGAAAATATTTCAAATGCTGATTTACTCATTGAGGAAAATGTTTCAAATGATAATTTGCTCAATGAGGAAAATATTTTCAATGATGATTTGCTAATTGTGGAAAAAATTCCTAATGACAACCCAGAAATCAATAAAACTATACAAAATAACAATCCGAATGTTTCTAAAAATATTTCGGAAGAGATTTTGCACATTGAAGAAACTATTCCTACTGAAATCCTTCACATTGATAAAACTATTTGTGCTGGTGTTGCACATGTTGATGAAGCTATTTCCTCAGAAATCGCTGATACGAAAATGAAACCCGAAGAAAGAACAATTGAGAGTGGTGATAAGAAATCCAAAAATGAAATTACATTGACTGAAGTTAGTAGTAAGGGAATCGAAGATACTTCTCCCGGGAAAGCTAACAAGAGTAATCCAACATTTGCTACTCAGATTGGGAATGAAAATAGTGAAAATCTTGTAAATGATTTCTTGAAAAACGAATCTTTTTTTTCGGAGAATAAGAAAATTATCTCTAAACAGGAAAATCTTGACTCTGTTAGAACTGATAATGTGAGTCATAATAAAGCAGAAAATTTTGCAATGGATTTTGTGTTTCAGAATACAGAGGTCTGTGACATGACGAATGCGCCACATAAGCAGGATCAGGGTGAGGTAGCTTCAATGTTGAGAGAATGTCAAAATACTAATTACCTAAAATGTGAAAATATAGTTAACAGTGAAATTGTAGTAAGTGAAATTCAAGAAGTAACCAAAAATCATTCTACCGAAGTAACAGATGAAATTGTTAAAGTAGCCAAGGTTTCTACCAATAATGACAAGAATGAAACGTTTGGTGACTTGGCAAACCAAAAAGTTGACAAAGATAAAATCGATTGCGAATCGAAACCAGAGTTAGAAATTAAGGAAAAAGAACCAGAGAAAACATCTTTCAGTGAAAAGGATAATGCTAAACCAAAAGGTAAAGCAATTGTATCTAAACCTGTCGCAAACAAAAGAATTCCATTTTCGCGAAAACTGATAAAGCCCACATTGAAATCCGATGATGCACTTGGTGAAGTGGAAATCTTTGTTGGTCCAAAGAAGCTTTCTTTGGCAGAAACTACAGGAGAGCAGCCTATACCTGAGAGCCACTTACAATCAAGGGAAAATTCAGAATCTAGAAAAAACTCTGCTACTCTTGAGGAAAATACTATTAAATCGCCTATTTCAGTAATAAATCCACAGAATGAAAATTACAATATTAGTAATGTTAATGGAATAATTGACAAGTCAGAATTAGAAACCAAAGACTTGCCACTGGACAAAAAATCTGATGACAAATATCAGAGTAAAGTCTTAAATCCATTTGAATCAACTTCATTTGTACCTACAAGTATTGACAAAAATGTCAATCCTTCAGTGTCAATAAAGAAAACCCCGGCGATTGGAGCTGAAAACCTGGAACTTAATCTGGAGCGTATGAAGAATTTTTGTAAAGGTAAGTATTTAGCAAGAGATTTACATTGTAAAGAAGCAAAAAATATGGAAAATTTTGGTAATACATTTAATTTAATACATTTCAATAATTATCAGAATATTGTTTTATTTTTAATGGTCTGATATTCGACTGTTACAAGTGAAATTCTCTAAAGAATATATATTTGCAGGATCCTCAATAAACGTAGCAGTCGTCATTGCGGAGCTGCACAATTTACGTTGCTAATTTACATACCTAAATTAACTTTTATCTAAACTTTTACCAACAGAAATAGAAGCAGAAATGAAGTCAGAAATAAGTGCACCTTTGACAACAGAAGTAAAACCAAAAACTCTATGTTCTGACATGCGTAAGATTACTGGAGAGACAAAGGCATCTACTCCTTACATGGATATCCCCCTTAAGAACAAAGATCTTAAGCTCCATCAAGAGAGGCATGAATTTGAAAGCAATGAACGCCTTTGCGAAGACCGATCTCCATCAATCCCCATGCAGATTTTTGGTAACAGGACACTTACAATGTCTCCAAAGTAAGTTTTGACCTTCTTAAATATTTCTAGTCACTTTCTACACTAGTAGGTACTACAATATTGTAGAACCTGTACATGCCTATTGTTATATTGCTATTTCGTATGTAGTAATTTGGAAGTCTAAGGGTATTTCAAATTTTACAAAGCATAATGACATTTGTGGGCGTAGAACTGCAGGTGCATATACATGTAGTGCATTTGGCAAAAGCATAATACAACCACGTACTTTTGCATCGCATTTCTAATTATTAAGAAATTAAAAAATGAACGTTGCCATTTCATTAGATTTTCAATGGAAAAGAATTTGCAAGCATGTAGCAATGCTACATACTACTATATGAGCTGCACTTTATCTTTGCTATTTACTACTTCTACATTTAGGCACTCCCGCAATGTGAAACTCAGTTCACATTTATAAATAGTATCTTTCTCGTAGTATCTTTCCCTGCATGCGTAATATAACACATTCACAAATAACTGGTTTTGTCGTGATCCCGGTGAACAGATGTGTCATTTAAAATATTTATTAGAATTTACAATACTTAAAGAAGATACGGATGTAATTGTAAAAATGAAGTCTTCTTGTGCAAACCGTTTTAGGAGGTTAATCATTCATAAACCTGTACTTTTGATTGCACTTTTCAAAATAGTTGTTTTAAAACGGCCTTGACATTAATGGAAAATTAACCGGCCTGACGTTTCATGATTTTGCAAAGTTGTGGGAAGCCTGACAGATTGTGTGCTAAGAGGTTGGTCGATGTGGTTTTGGTTTTGGTTTCGGCGTTCATCACCACAATTGTATTTATTTTTTGCCTACTTAATTAGATGTAAGGCATGAGCTTAAAATCCATTGTGTCTCGGTGTGCGCAATTTGCATAATTCCGTTGCATAGAATGATAGAATTCTTTAACTTCGCAAATGAAGCTCTGTTGTGTGAAGCAAATATCGCGGTAATGTAATACTGGTTTGCACAAGGACCCAGTCTTTCATTAAATACTAGCCGCCATTTGTATAATAGTAACTAAAATAATTATTTGTGAAAATTTTGGAAGTGGATAAAAATTCCATGTGAACATTCTAAAAAGAGTGCCTTAAGTACAAAATTTTGTATTTAAGTAATCATACGTCCAAGCGGACCAAAATTTAATTTTGCTCTCATTGAGTCGAAGTAGAACCATAAGTGGATTTAAATTGCTTACAAGCAAACCACATCATTATTGTACAATCTAAATCATTTTTACCACTCCACAAGCTCTGAGCAAAAAATACGGTTTTGGCTTTTAGAAAAAACTTGTTAGGTAGAACTGATCTCCCAACATATTTTAGCAAAATTAGTATTTACGTTTATATTATTGGAATTGATGATGTAATTTTTCAGAGCTTTTGGACACCATTGAAATAATTTTCTGACAAACAGTGTTGTTATGCATATAAGTTGTCAGCCATATGCATATGCATGTATTATTTATAAGCAAAACGGGAAATGTTTATGGCGCTTAAAATCAGTGAGCCTATTTGTGAAACAATTAGTATAAATATATAAGAATTTATGGATTTTTAAAATATAATTTAATACTAATTATCATTTATATAGTAAGGACTTTATTATTACATTCTTGGGCTCTGGCTTTTCCTTACTGTGCATACACTTCTGAAATTTTCTATTCATAGAGGTATCTCATTTCCATTTATATTTAATTATTCCTAATGGATAAATAGATAATATGAATATTATAGTCTACCTATATGCTTAATTTCTTACCAGTTTGACGCAAGCAACTAAGACAAAATATGGGCATTATTTTGTACATTGTTTTGTTATGTAGCGTTGTCAGCCTCAGCGTTATACAAAAGCTGAGCAGCAATAACAGTCTGTTTAAGATTAGGAATCCAATAAATGTGAACACTCTGAATAACATCGTCGTCCCCTGGTTAATACTATACGACTACATATTATTTTATTGTAGTATATCGTATTCAGCGACACGCAACTTATGTACCGTTACTAACAATACTGCAGCACATACATAGGTTATGTGTTATATTATTATTGTTAGGATTACTGCATGTACAAAGTACAAGACAAGATAGATGCGTATTTTACATTCTGCATTTTTGAGAATATGATTATTATTATACTATCTTGTTAATGTAGATGTTGAGGTTTGGGGTTCCCTGCCTTCAGTTGTTGTGGTTCGTTCTCAAACTTTTCCTCCTGCTCACGCTTACTTAGTAGAGATTGTGAGTGAGGATCGAAAAATTTAGAGACAACAATTTCATACGCTTGCTTATCTGTTGCCATTAGAGAAATGTACAGACCTCAGTAATCTTATACGTGTTGTATTGTATTGTATTTACGTTCTCCTTTTATTCGTATATGTTACTGGATTTCCTGTGAATTAATTGACAATCAAAAGTTTCCTATGATAGCAAATGTTGAGAATTTGGAATATCAAAAATTCGTATCAAACATTTATTTCAAGAAGTTCGAATAAAAACTGATAACAGAAAAACGACAGAAGAGCATAAAGTGAAACGCACTTCTTCTCTATGTTACAAACTTAGTGGCAAATACTAAGGTACGTATAATACCAAAACCAATAATAAGTAATAACAACGCATCTTATAAGTAAATATTTATTTGGTGGATTTTTTGCCCTTCTCACTGGTAGTAGGTATCAATGCTCTGCTTGCATTTGTAGGTGAATAAAATTGAAATTCAATCAACTATTTTTAAGTAAATTTACAGGTTTCTGAGTATAGTAAAGTACATAAATATTAATTTTATAGTAGGGAGACATTTAAGTTGGAGCGTGAGGACAGTGGTTAAAAGAGTTGAACGAACTCTTCACTTTCTCACTCAGGTGTGCTAACAATAAGTTCCTGTCAGCAGCAGAAGTAAAACAAGAATTTGCTTCTAACTGTGTTGTCTGCAATTAAGTTCCTGAAACAGCATTTAGAGTTTGCTGTATGTATGTATCTTTTGTACTCACATTATTATTTGTG
Source organism: Yoshiicerus persimilis (assembly GCA_020352615.2). Taxonomy (NCBI): domain Eukaryota; kingdom Metazoa; phylum Arthropoda; class Collembola; order Entomobryomorpha; family Tomoceridae; genus Yoshiicerus; species Yoshiicerus persimilis. The sequence goes on along the minus strand of CM060170.1, from coordinate 23,488,552 downwards.
AGCACATTTTTTAAATGGCAACAATTGGTCGTATATTTATAAAATCGTTATTTACTTCAATAGTATATTTCACCTTCACCTAGGTAAGCTTAAAACCCATATCACTACAAGCTTAGTAAAGGACAAATATTAATATTTCCAACAGAATTCAAAGGCTCTATATGATTATTGAGGCTCTACATCATTGATTTTCATAAAATCTATTTTTCAACCGTTGAAAACTTATAAGTTAGCCCGAGAAAAGATAATTCTTGAATTTGAAATTCTGTGACCCTGAAGTGTATTTATATTTCTTCCGAACCCCATCATTTTGGAGAACTTTTCAGTTTTTACATGAAGATTCTTCAAATCGAGTTTGGTAGTATCTATTTTCAGGTATGGATAAAATTATGCTATACCTTTTTAAACACCACTCTATACCCAATATCATAAATTATAGTCAGAGGTGGAAGATCAGCGTCCTAATATTTATACTTGACTAATAAGGCTTGGCTTTTAGAAAGTGATTCATAAAGAATTCGTAAAGAAGGTACGAATGAAATGATACAGCACACTCAGTAAATGCACTTCAGTGCTGTATCTCTGACATGACTATCCTTCTTGTTAAACACAGTATAGCACTATATAGGTACTTTATGCATATTGTACTTATGCACATTGTACTTTATGCATAGTGCGTTGCGTGCCCTATAAAGTATAAGTAATATTATTATTATCTCTGTTACTGATAGAATAGAAGATAGTAAAATGAATCTCCTGTTGGCTAGTACACTAGTAACTCAGCACAGTGCAGTAATGTGTGCAATGTGCAGTGTCAATATTTAAGCAATTTTTTATTACTAGTTTTTAGTTTGTCGTTTCACGATTTCTTTAATATGAGCATAAAGTTATTTTCTACTAGAAACGGATAAAATACCTAAATAATACCGCGCACCTAAAAATAATGCATATAGGAGTTATTGCAATGAGCCTAATAAGTCAATTCGCCTTTTAACTAAACCATGCCTACCAGTTTCCCTTGAAATCATTCTCTGTCAATACCATTTGTAAAATATTTATTTACCTTATCTAATGAAAAAGAAAGAAACCAGGATTAGTCCTAATATGCATTATGCATTTTATTCAACTAACCTGCAATCCATATAGATGCAATGTTTATTTTCATAATTCATAGTTACATTTGACATTTATTAATTATATAGAGTATAATGCTAATGAGCAGGCAAGAATTTACAAAGTGGGATTAGCAGGAAGGACCAAGCAAGGAAGCATTTTAAGTGATTAATTTGACTTTCAAATGAATTTAGGAACCGGTATTAATTAGATATTTATTTGTTGTAAATGTTAAACAAAGTCCAAACAACATATATATTCCACGCTATACCTTTAATAGCAGTCGCAGCAAACTAAGCATTATTTATAATTTTAAAGACAAAATATTTCACTGGATGAAATCAGCATCCTTTTGGGGTCAAGAAAAAATGCAAAAATAATAGTTATAATCAATGTTTGGCAGTGCATTGTAAATTGTGATATCAGGTTAAATATATCGGAAATAATTAGTTAATCACGTGTGGCGTAGAATTTCTGTAGAATTAGTAAGATAATATTACCTATAAAATATCTATAGCATCAGCTATAAATTACACTGTTACAAAAGTTATGTTAGTGAGTAATATTGTAGACTATTTAGTCTTGCTAAATTAACCTATAAAGATCTCATTTTTGTTAAGTACCTTTTGTTTTATAGATGCAATTGCAACTTGCAACTGCAACTGATTATTTCATTCTAAAAGCAACTATAGTTATAATTAATTGCTTATTTATTTTTCCACATAAACTGACATAGTTAGTAAATAGTGATGTACTTCATGTTAACTGTAATATTTCCTCTTGTTCAATTAAATCAATTAAGTTGTAAAGCTCACTAGGTAGTAGTTAGTTAGTTTATATGGTGGAATGGCTTACTTATAGATTCTTTACTCTAGATATTTTCTACATGCTGTTGTTAACATCCACATATTATTCCCAATACAAGACTTCTAGGAAGGATTTGTTTATATTTGAATGGTATTTGATATAGAAGCAAATTTTACCAATAATTAAAATCTAGTGTTAATTAAGCTCGTGAAATTTAACAAATATTCTCAGGATTAATTTGCCAATTAATATTGCAAAAACGATTAATTAATACAATTTTGTTTGATCTATCAAAAATATCGTAAAACGTGCATTCTTTTACATAATTTTGTATTGCAATTTAAGACTTCCCTTTTCAAATTATTCTTTCAACAGCAAGTGCAGAACAGAAATTATTTTTATGCTTCCGATATAATGCGTTTTAGTTGAAATTCCAAAGTAATGCTGAACGTTTGCTATAGTCACCAATTTTACCATATTTCCCATTTACCAAGTGGGGAGAATGAATGTCACTAAATACCTAGACAGTGTTTGAATGTAGATTTAATGACTAGATTGCAGTAAAGCGTTGCTTAAAGGCGTGTTATATTGCAGAAATAATGATATTGGCAGTCTACGATTAACTATAAGGATCAATTACACTAAATTGCATTATGATGCATATTACACCTACGCTTTCACTACTTTATAGCATAATTTATTATGGTATATTTATTTAAACACGTGGTGTTGCTGAAGAGCTTCTGTTTACTGGTGTATTTTTCTTCACCTGTAATAGAAATTAGAAATGCTTAACAGATTTTCTTTCCCATTATTAATTATAAAAATAATATAAGAGAAATTGGTTTTGACAGACATTCTCTACAAGTAGAGTGCATTATTTTAAATATTGGGCTGCCTATCTGATGTGGCAAGTGGCTATAACATTGTAGTTTAGTGTGTGGGTGAAATGGTGTGGTGAAACAGGTGAAGCAGGTTAAGTACACAGAGCTGTCATTACAGTAAAAATAGACTTGTGCAGCAGGGACAACAATTGCATTTTGTAAGAACTGCTGTACCATACATTATTACATTTGTTCTTATTGTGGCTTCTATTGTAGTCTGAAAATGCCAAACCAGTAAATGCACACAAGATGTAGACTACCGTGTAGTGTACTTACTGACTTAACAAGTGTTATACGTTCACTAGACAAAGGAAACTGCAGTAGCAATTTATTATTATGATATTAATCGCTGTTGTATGATTTACGTATGTGGGATTAAGTTATGTTGTATTGTATCAGAGTATCAGTATTAAGTGGGTGGGTGGAATTGAAGGAAATCTGTAAGCGAAACAAGGAGTAGTAAAACATCATAAAATGTGAAACGAAACCAAAAGGTGAATTTCCCATCAATCACTTATTTTCATATATGCAACAACGCTATTTCTGAGAGACACAATTTGTTTTGTTCATTTGCTCTGTGCAGTAGTCAGTGCTAACAAATCAACAAATAAACCCAGTTTATTTACTTGACATAAATTGAATTAAAACCACTCTGAGGCAGTAATACCCATATATGTGACATATTTGACATTGTCCAAATAAGTACGCAATATTTCGGTATTTCCACATCCTAAAGAAGCAAATCTATTTACATTCCATGTAAGTAAACAATTTTATAACTCTGCTTATGATAGTGGTCTATTCTATTTGTCCATGCTTTAAAAATCTTTTAATTTCCTGATTATTTTGCATAACATTTCTGCATGTTACTTGGGCTGGGTACTTTAATTTTTGTAGTAAATATTCTGTTGTACTGACAATACTTTTGTTGTCTTCCTATCCTGAAACGAATTGGTGTATCAACCTCGAGTTAGTTGCAGATGATATCACAGATTTGGGAACAGTAGCCAAAATTCAAGATTTTTTATAAATAGCGACTACTAATACAAAACACATGAGGTACATAAAAATATGCATGGAAGGTTTTAGCAAACCATAGTAAATAGTTTGCACATTAGCCGTGCTTGTGTTAGCTTTACAGAATTACCTTCACCTAATTTTATAAAAGTGTAGGTGATAAGAGAACTGAGTAAGGTAGACGCGTATTCTGCGTAGTGGGTATAGATAGATGGCAAAATGCTCAAATGCACATCCAGATACCATTATCATTGGCAATTTTGTGCAAATGTACATCTTTTAATATGCAAGTTGTGTTGTGTGCCTAAGCATAAGTACGTGATTCGTATTCCGAGAGTGTAGCTGTAGTGACAGTGCACATTGTGTACATGTTTCATGCCAAATGTGCAATTCACTAAAGTTCGACACTCCGTGCTAGTCTTCTTGCTATGCACTGCACTTGCACTATGAGATTGTGAAGTGGATGAATAATTTTTGGGTGTGTTCCTCCTGATTCAGAAGTGGGAGATCTTGGATTCCAGATAGTTGTCAACATCCTGCTGCATCTGCCTTGGAGAAGGAACTAATCAGAAATAAATTTGCCAAGAAATCTATTCTTCACCCAGCTGTAATCATTTCTCATTACTACCTTTTAATTACGCTTTTATTTTGGAATAGTTTCTACCAAGTTAATGCTATCCTAAGTAATTAATTTGTCTTTGGATTAATTTTTAATTTATGAGTATTGTATATGTTGTCCAGTCATTTTGGAAAAATTTGGGAGGAGCAATTACCTCCCCGATATTTGGTTTATGTATTTTTTGACAATTGTTTATTTTTGGTGCAGAAACCTACGGCCTCATTGGCAGTAAACACTCTGGGTTCACAGTCTCAACAACAAGGCTGTGCCAACTCTGGTGGACAAACAAGGGATCGCATTATGTCACCTTCCTTGTCAAACAATATTTATATCGGAATGAACGGAATAGATGCAGAGGCTTTAGTAATTTCGGTTTTGCAATAATATATTTAGCAATATAAACATTTTCGTAGCATTAATATTTGTTAAACATAAACTCATTTTCTGTCTAATTTTGTTGTCTATCAGAATGCGTTAGCTGCACAGGAGGAACAGTACTTAGAACAATTGCAGGAGAAAGAAAACTTAATTAATGAACTGCAACAAAACCTTGAGCAAGTCAAACACAAGGCAGAGGAGGAGAATTTTAAGTAAGTCAAGTATTAAAAGAATTTTAAACCAGAACAGTATTGTTTGTGACTGGTATTATGTTTTGCATTGTGTTGTTAGTACAATGTTGTATAATCAGATGTTTTCTTGTTCATAACTGAAGCATTGACATACAACAAGATAATGGCTTTAAGTGGATTTTTACAGATATTTAAAATGACAGTCTGCTTTCACTTTTATGGCTGTTTTTTATTTGTCGTGTATCAAGGTTTACAAAACTAGTTCTAGGGTCTTTTGGCTATAAAAATTAAAATTGCTGGTAGAACTATAATTCTGAAAAACAATCTAATTTAACTTTTATATTTCAGTCGAGTTCTTGCAGAATATGAAAAAACTTTGTCTTTGTACGTTCAACAAATTGAGGAATTAAAGCTCCAAATTGAACATGCAGATGAAGAAAAACTATCATTAATAAAGGAAAGGGATCAGGCCATAGAAGATCTGAGAAATGTTGAAAGTGCCTTCTCTGATGTTCACAGGTACATCAAGTACAAATATTTATAATCTTCTTTTCTTTAGCGTAAGACAAAGAAATTATTTTTATTAATGGCATCAACTGTAGGAAATACGAAAGGGCAAAGGCATTATTGGAAAATATGAAGAAAAATGAAGAAATCCTTGTAAGGAGAGACCAAGATATGATGATGAAAGTACAGAACAGAGACAGGAAATTAGACACGATGAAAGATAAAGTTCAAGAAAATATGGAAAAGTAATATTTATTGCCATTATTTTATTTTTATATCATTTTAATGCGATTCATGTTTATTTTTAAAAAATTTAAATATTCCCAGTTACTATATTTTGATGTTTGCTTTACAATTGAAAATGTTTTACAGAATGCACCAAGACTACGAAGTGAAACTGAAAGACGCGGAAGCCGATAATGCCAGACTGCGTGCACAATTTCGAAAAATGGAAATGAAGCTAAGTACTCTTGAAAACGATGTTGAGCAAAAAGCTAAAGAAAACGCTCAACTTAGTGCACTATGTGATGAGCTTATTAATGGCGAAGTTATAAACTGATTTGACGAGCAGCCTAAATGGGGATATTTACGATTTTTATAACATTTCAGTTTTAGATACAGTAGTGCTTTTTTACTCGAGTCGATCACCTAAAAACAGTCAAAGAGGAAAACTGCACAAAATCTTTCTTACTGCACGAAAACTATCAAATGCAACAAAAATAAATCTAGGTACTTGAAACGACAGTTAAAACGTGCCAGTCAGCAGTATTTACCAGAAAGTGGCCAAAGTTCCAAATATGCAAGCTTATTTTTATCCAGATACAGTGATCTTGACGCATTAATGTACTAGCAATCAGTTACACAGTTTTTGAATGTAATACTACTGTATATAAATGTAAAGTGCATATAATTTAAGCAAAATCATAAAAATTATCTAACGATATGGAATATTAGCGAAATTTCTAGAAAAAAACAAAACAAAATTTCAAAGCGTGAAAAAAATTAATTTTGTATTATTTGTTTGGCACAGTCAGCTACACCCTAACGTTTTCGTGTTTTGAGGAAAAATTACCAGACAGCTTTCAAAACCTCCGCTAATCATTTAGGAAATCAAAGGCTTTAAGCATAACTTGTCATTAGAAAAGAGACCATCAAGTGTAAATATGTGGATATCTACGCATTTAGACTATCTACTCGTTACATTCAAATTTATTTATTATTAATACTTATCTCAGCACTGAATCTTTTTAAAATCGTGAATCAGTAGCTTTATTTATTGGTTATGTTTAAAATACTACAATTAGTGACTATTGATGCCATTTTCGAAGGGCTTCCTTTTCTACCAAATTTGTAAAATACTAAACGTGCATTTCATAATACGATTCAGTGTATATTGATGGATAAATAGCTATAAACTGCAAAAAAATGACGATATCAATTTCTATAGCTGAACATAAGTAGATATGCATTTGTCTTATAATGAAAATCAAAGTAAAAATTAGTCTGCGAGTGTACATATTATATGTAATCTAGATGTGAATTAATTTGTGCATCTTATACATTAACTAAAGTTACAGTGCAACAACTGTACATGCTAGATAAGTATTATTAATTTAGAAAGATATATTTAACTTAATGTTTTGATTATTTTAATGAAGACTAATGGGCATCGGGCAATCACCACTAGCACTAATTCACTAGTAATACCGCTGCATCTACGAATCGAATTAATTACTACATAGTCGCATTTATAATAACAAAATTTTTGTGCTTAATACAAATTAGTTTATGAGAGTCTGTGTATTCATCGTAAATATTCTCTTTCAATATTTGAAGGAATAACTGATGTAGCCAATAAATGAGTAAATAAAGTTTATTTTCGGTTTCAGGAAAATTTATCTTGATTAGAGTACCCGCTTAATGCACACAATTTGTAAAAGTAGTATTTCAAGGAAATTGAAATCGGTATTATCATACTTGTATAGCATTATTGCAGCATGAATGTTTAGGGCATGTCAGGTCGGTTTTAATGAAGTGATCAGACCATGGAATTTTTTAAGAGTTGAAGTAGAGCTTACGTGGTTTTTTAATTTCATCTGACATTCACTTATCCAATGGCACATATATGCTGCTATTTTTTAATAAGTTGTCCATGAAAAGGAAGTACGCTAAAGTATCCGAATAGTATTAATTACTCTTTGGTATCTCATTTATTGACCATATTAAAAGAAGACGTATACAAAACTACACTAATGTTCTATTGACCAATGTTATGAATAAATATAGGAGTATCAACTGGTACACTTTCTTTAACAACTCGACCTATAAAATAATTAATGTCTTGCGGTTGTATGCCATGAGGGTGAGAAACTTTTACAGCGATATCCTCCGCAGTTAATTTTGCCCCCTTTTCCAAATTTCTTGCTGAAACCAATGATTTTCCTAACTTTTCATGACATGGAATTTCACATGGCAGAAGTTTCTAAAATTGACATAGCAGATGAATTATTTTAAAGAATAACGAGGTAAGTTATTTTATTAACGACAGCTATAAGTTTTAGGAAAACTAAAGAACGACGCACTTTAATTGGTACTCCAATAGAAGCTTCCACTTCTCTTATAGCTCTGACCATGGATTTAAATCCTTCTGGATTTAAAGAGCATTTGTGGTCTGTTCCCTTTAGGCTGTTGTCCTTAGTAAAATGTCGTTCTATAATCTGACCAGAAATGACGTACAGGAATAAGTTAACTGAATTTAGAGTATTCATCTATCTGAAATACTAAAAATGTCATTCAAACCTTTGCTCCACGAGCAACAGCAGCCACAGATATAAAAATACCGAGTTCATGACCTGAATAACCAATTATTGCATCTGTAAATTCCTGAAGGTACATGTCCATTATTGCTAGATTTACATCTTGAGGGATTGTTGGGTAAGAAGACACACAGTGTAGAATAGCAAGATGATTGTGATATTTTCGAATCAATTGAACACTCTGCCGAACTGTGCTGAAATCTTGCATTCCTGAATGAAATGGAAAATGCTTCTTAGTAAGAAATTATTGTAAAGCTTAGCTAATTTGATGGAATAATAAGTGGTCAGGGTGACAAAACCCTGTGATTTCCATACCAATGCTTAACAATATAAGTTTCTTTAAATTGAATATAATTGTACAATGTAATCCTTACCTGTCGATAAAACAATTGGGTATCCACATTTTGCCACGTGTTCTATCAATGGAAAATTATTCGTGTCACCAGAGCCGATTTTGATAAAAGGCACTTTCAACCTGATTAAAAAACTTGCTGAAGGCTAAAATGAGAGTTTATAATTAAATCATATTTTTTACATATTTTTGCTCATACATTGATCATTAACATCTGTTATGCTATGCAGGTATATTACATTTTCCTGCTTCACATAGTGTAAAATGCTTTTGTAGCTATTGAAGATGATCGAAGTAACAATATTTAGAAGTTTCTAATTCAAAAAAATGACAAATAGACTGCCATTTTCCTATTTTTCTAAAAAAAGAAAAAGCAACTTTTTGGAACCAGTATAACTTATAATAACGAGGTCAATTTATTGACTATGCAAGATATTCTTGTCATTTTAAAGGCGTATACTATCCTATTCGCGAAGAATTTGAGACAATTTTAAGGATTTTTGGAAGCGATAGATAGTATTCAATTATTGTTAATTTTATCAAGAAAATTGGATATCAGCTTACAATGTCCATAGCAGAGGCAGTAAACATAATTCCAATTTGCTTCTCTGCAAATGTTTGAAGCTCCAAATATTGATCTTCAGAGAATTCTAATTTAACCTTGTGCTCCCCATAAGTTTTACCGAAAGAATTTTCATTGTCATAAGTTGTCCTGAGTGAATCTTGTGTAAATTTATCTGGAAGACTGGACTTTTGGAATTTCACACAATTGGCTCCACATTCCTTTAATTAATATAAAATCATTTTGAAATTTGTTAATGTGATGAATATGAATACTTACATCTGTACTACAAATAAATATATAATCCTTTCGGCATAAAATTCATATAAGCAATAGAATGTCACATCTAATAAGAGATTCTTGAGGAATTTAGTATCCGAAGCCTCTCAAAGATTTCATTTATAAGTAAACTACTTTTCGAAGTAATTAATTTTACTAGCATTGCAAGAATTTTCTGTTACTGCAGAGGATTTAATTTCATAATTATTGCATTATTCACATGAAATTCATTACCTTTGCTAGAATTATGAGCTCTTTGGCTAGAGTTATATCTCCTTGATGGTTTTGGCCAATTTCTGCTATGATGAAGCACGGATGAGAACCTCCTATTGACAAGCCGTCCATTTCTGTCAATTTATGTTCACGTAGGCAAAATCTAGCAAAAACATTTATATAATGATTAGTCATACTACTACTAAAGTGGTTTGAACTATATTGAACAAGGGAGATGGTATATATGGAATGGAAACCTTAACTATATGTACCATAATATACATCAAGGATTGCATATTATGTTTTTAGAATAGTGTTGGTATAGCTAAAATCATATACTTTTGGAGTAAAAGTACATACACATGGAATTTTAGGATCCCAGAGAATCGCCACAAATTGTGAATAGTGTAAGTTTTATTAGCATGCCTTACGGGTTAGGTGAACGGTCCCGAATTTTGAAAATGCATATACCTGCATAACATCTATGCAGAACAACGCTTTCCACGATTCTTTTAGTAAAATAAAATGCATCGAATGAATAATTACATCAACAAAAAACATTTTCCGTCCTTTTCATGATTTTGGATTGCCTTCCATGAGCATTTGACAATTTTTTGCTTAGCATATCTGTGCTTCAGTATAAATATTTGTTTTACAGTGCAGGATTTGTAACAATATTTGCTAACTACATACTGAGAATTCCATATATACTTGTACATTTGACCGCCATATTTTACAAAGGCCGCCTTACACTCCAAACGGCTAATTTGAAAAGGACTTTCCTTAAAATAACATTGTACGAGTGTTACAAATAACTTTTTGTTTACAAGGAAGAATGTGGTTGAGTTGAGTCTTTTTAGTTAACAGTGTATATCGTAATAGTCTGTAACTTAATTAATATTTTGATGCTAGCAATTATCTGTCGCTTGCTCTGATTGCGTTTTGAAGATTTGTTTACGTGACATTTATATAACCTTTTGTGACAGTTAGAGTTAGTGAAATAAATGGTTTATATTGCTGTAGGCGTTCAACCGACAAGCCACCTTCCATTAGCCGTTCTTATAGTATAAACCAAAAGTAAAAAAGTGATCAAAGCGAACATTTTCTAGTTAATACTTGTGCTTGGGTGTTTGAGTTCTTGAGCATGCACAAAATTTAAACCATCTAGATCAATAGCGATAAATATTCTGGCACTCGAAATTTGTCATTAAAATAGTCACTCAGCTATTATAATAACATCCTGTTCACCTAGAACCTAATCGTAATTTTACATTACTCGTCGGCCCACTTTGTCCGAAAATATGGAAATTGACACTGAAGAACAGTTCATGCCTTCAGAAGGTAGGTCAAAAAATATGTACCCCTCGCTGCTTTATACCCACACTTAATTGATCAGTTTCAAAAATCCTTTAACTTTTTTCGTTTTTCATTACAAACAGAAAATAGTAATGCAAATGTCTTTTTCACTGATAACTGTTTCTGTGTTTCTTTTAATCCTAGATTTTTAAAAAAATTCAATGAGTCACAAATGTAGCATTATATATTAAATAAAATTACCTTTCGATTTTGAGCGCTTTGCTAGAGCGTTGAATATTCGGTTAAAATAATGGACACTAAAATACAATATTTTGTTTCGGTAGGTCTGATGAATACTGAAGACAGCTCTCAATGGGACGTTTTAGTTAATCAGGGAATTGGAACAGATTCAGTTAGTAAATGGGACAGAGAGTCACTTTTTATAAAATTTGATCCATTAGTGTGTAGTCAAATAAAGAAAGAGAAGTCGGATCCAAGCCCACCGGAATATAATAAGGTGGAACAAAGCTCACCGGATTATGAGGACTTGCCAATAAATGTTGAACCATCAGAAATGGAAAAGGAATTTCTTGTGAAAGAAGAATGTGAAATGCCCGATGGAAATGAATTTCCAGAAGTTATTCCTCAGTAAGTAATAAAGTCTCAGTGACGGATTCTGTAATATAATTATGGATAAGTGAAAAATATTCTTTTGAGATAGTGAAAACTCTCACAGCAATATCATCTAACGAACAATCTGAAATATTCGCCTTAGTTAGTTGCTATGCCATGGCTATGCTTACTGGTACAGGTAATTATCTAATCCTAATTTAAAAATTGGTTTCTAATATACTTTTCCAGGGCAGAAAGCATTGATGTAAAAGTTAGATAATGGATGTTCACCTAGCATGTGCTATAGGAGCCCCTATGGTTGGTTTGAAGGTAGGCAAAACAAAGGAAACCAATATTAGCCGGTTGTATAAAATTGTTGAGTTATAAACTTACAATTAGTTGGAAGTTGAGAAATGTCTATTGATAGCGTATTTATTGTTTGCAATGTGAGCAAAAGTGAAGTTTGTAAAGAGGAAGCAGACGACGATCGATATTTTGAGGTTGAATTACGTAAGACGCAGGCGCTTTCCCCATAAAATATCAATCGAATTCCTCTTGTAAATTGTCACGTCAGTCTTAAGCTTACCAAAATATTATTTTTATTTATTAACATTATGAGCAAGTCAAATAATTTGTGAACCCATTTAAAGTAAGTTTCAGTGTTCTTAGTGCTGACCTGCATTTATTATAGTTTTTGTGCAAAAGTAACAGCTCAGTTCCCATTTTGCCATAATCAGTGATGGTGATATTTATTTTACTTCATAGCGCGTCATAATGACGTTGTACCTGTCAAGTTTTAATCAACGTTAATTGTCTCCATTGTTTCTCTTAGCCACAATTAAGAGTTTTTGATATCCATGAAAACAATTAACTACAGCCTTCGATGTTCATATAGGTGGCAATACAATTAAAATTTTGAAAATGGAAAATAATCACAACACAATGTAGACATGCACTTATAAATTCATAATTGTATTCTGACTCACAGACAGTGGATAATTTGTGCTGCATCACGTAAGTGTAGACGAAATGTGTGCATTCCCGACAAAACTTACAAGAAAAGTTTCCCTATAATAATTACAATTTCTAATAATTGTGACACGGCAAAACCCAAAACCGCATTTGATTTTGAAATGAGACTACGAATTTTAGATTATTTATAAAATTACACTTATAGTTATTTTATCCTCTATTCAGTTCACCACTTTAACTTAACTGTTCACATTTCTCCAGCAGTACTATGCACCATCTAATACAAATATAACCAAAGCACTATTCATAATCACTAGGATAATTAAAGGTAGGTGTTTAATTCAAATACATAAAAATGAAAAATAACCTTTTTACTTACTTTACCAGTAATTTTGTGCCATATAATATTTCCGTTTAATTTGTTATAGAATTGCTGAAATTATTTCCTTTTCTCAACTTTTGAGGAATAGGAAGTTTAGTTGTTAGCATGAAATAACTATATGTCAAAATACTATTAAATATTAAAATATCAAATAAGTTTTAAAAACGTATATTTAGCAATCTGTAATACCTAATATTAGCACCTGGACCACTAAATGACTCATGTAGTGGTCCAGGTTCTAGCATGACTAATTAAGGCAACAAAGCCATACATTTTTTGACTCGTCTTGTCACATCACTTGGTGAATTTGTTATTTTGCATTAGGAAAATAATTGATGTATGTAGCTTCAACTCTGTCAAAATGAAATTATCTTCCTCTGTTTTCACCTTTCACCTATATATTTTAGTCCTGTTACTATTATTATTTTTGTAAAGGAAATAATATTTTCAAGAAGTCCTCATTAGAATTGGTTAGGTACTCTCAAAATTATATTGAGGAACAAAGATGCATGAAACGAAAATTTAGTACTACGATTTTAGTTGTAAAGATTAATTCAGTAGTTCAAAATAACCTTATTTAGAAGTTATACATAAATAGGAATTGCTGATAAAAGATTTAATTACGTTTCACTCTTTGTAGTTGGACGGAAATCAAAACCAGATTCCAAAATCATAGCATCTGATCTAAATAGATCTTAACCTCCTCACCATTAACCAGATTTCATAAAAGTTTTTAGTACTGCCGGAAAGAGTTTGTTTCATTTTGGGAAACAGCAAACGTTGAAACGCTGTTTTATTTTTTTTGAAAATGTCTATCGTAAGCGTAAAATCTGTGAAAAGTCTCGCATTGGACAGTGAAATGCTTTAACTACACTACAGGTTAGCATGCCTATTGTCTCAAGTCAACTAAAAGCATAAACGGCATTCGAATAGCATAAAAGAGCCTCCTTAAATATCATCGCAGACCGACAATATGAGCAAGAATGGTTCAACATAGAGATAGACAGTACATAAACTTGGCGAACTATGAAGTTCAAGATGTGGGGCGATGTGAATAAAGGGTTGAATGAACTTTGTATATCGCATATCTGGCTTAGCAATAATAATGGTAAACATTAGTCTTTAGATTACGTACGTTTGCTATTTTCTAGCCTCTAGGGCTAGCTGGCCTGAGCAGACCATGCGAAAGGTATGGCTGCAGGCTTTGTTGTTATATCGTATATATCTGTATATCTAAATACATTTTCTCAATGTTTTCTATCTGCATTAGTTAGCATTTATGTATTCACTTGGAAAATTAACTTTTATTTTAGTAATTACATCCTTAGTGACTTAGTGTGTTAAACAATAGCTTTACTTTTGCTGTTTTATGTAGTTATTTAAAGGAAAGGTTTTTATACTTTTAAGTGTGATCCTATAAGTACAATTATAAAGATCGTCCTGCTGTGATTTCCGAAAGTAAGATTGTACCTCCAGATTTTCGCTACCAAGGATATACTTTAAACATATTTTTGTGTTTTCTATATACGGGTGTTCGACATAAAGTTTTCGTATAGAAATAGTAATTATTGCACACTTTTGTAAATTACAGAGATCAATTGATTAAGCCTGAAGTTAAGGAGCACACTTTTGCAGTTCCTAAGACTCCTAAATTAGTTCCCATTGAGACTCCCCCTCCCGCCAAGGTATTCATTATGGAAAACTAATCGTAAATATGCCAAGAAATAATTTGATGGCTAAAAACTAAATTTTTGAAATGTTAAAGGCGCTCACGGTATCGATAGCACCAATTCTGTGTTCCTCAGAACTGTTCAAAGTGGCTCCTCCAGGAGTTGAACCCGACTTGAGTGAGTTGGGCCTTACAGAGACACCAACGTCAGCAACTGACGAAATGTCACCTTCACTGACGATGAATAATTACAGCCAAATGAATGGATCGAACAACAAAGAGGCTATGGTAGGCTAACCACTTTTTTAATACTTTGGATATTTTAATTTTGGAAAATTACTTGAATTTCTATTTGCTTTTCTACTATTGAAGTATTTAGTAGTTGGATTTTTACACCACATATCAGCAATAAATATTTTACAAAACCATTTGCTATGTAAATAAAATTTTAAAATGCTATAATATTCGACTGTTAATAAAATCTTACAGATCCAAGAGGCACTTTCAGCTCAAAAAGAACAATTTTTAAGCCAGTTAGCCGAAAAAGATGAGAAAATTCAGGAATTAATGGATGCCAAAATGAAGGAAGAGCAGTCGATCACAGTTGACGAAGACAAAAAAACTAGGTGAGTGTAATATGGACAAAGGGTTGTCTGGTAGTGACTAAAATGAGAAATGAACACAGTTAAAATAGGTAGTTTCATGCGTTGAGATAAGTGCTACGCAGACATATTACAAAAACAGTGCCGTAAATTCCCTCTTACAGTCACACTTTGTAGATGTACGAGTCCGCTTTGATTGCGTACTTGGACTAGTGATATTATGCATTAATACCTTGCATAAATTTCGAACTCTGAGAATAAAGCGAAGTTAGCAGAGGTCATCGAAAGAGAATTTGATGTAGTTCTCCCATCAAGATTAAGCGTGGGTTGGTTATGTACATATTTGGATTTTAAGTCTTTGCCTTACATGGATTTCGTAAAGCTTGTAGGTGTAGTGATGCTTCAGATATTATCTCGGTGTTCGTCTGTATCAATTTATATAGGGCTTTATAGGACACTTTCCATGCCTAATGTATGTAATTTTTTATGTAGGTAGCACAACTTGTTGTAAAAGATTTGTTCCTTACATTAAGCAACTTGTACTTGAAGGCAGTTCAAACTTTGCATTGCTAGTGACTTTCCAATGACACCTGTTTAGACATGTATTTTTTCATTAGTTATTCAGTATCGCGTTCTTATAGTACAGGTGCCGAAAATTTGAGTGGAAAATAGAATAAAAAGAAGTACCATATGTTAGAATACTTTATACGATATTTTGAACACATTAGTGCAATTTCATTTCGAAGTACTGAGACAAATTTAAAGCTTAAAATTGCTATGTATAATAGAAATGTGTATCAAACTTTTTATGCGCATTAGTGTTTTTTTGTTGACAATTGTGTGATAAATTGTCTTTTTTATGCAGCCGAGTGCTTGTAGAATATGAGAAAACAATGAGTTCGTACGTTGAAAAAATAGAAGAGCTTAAAAAGAAATTAGCAACGGGTCAAGTTGACAAATTAGAAGCTCTGAAAGAACGTGACCAAGCTCTGGAGGACCTGAAACATGTGGAGGACGCTTTCTCTTTACTTCACCAGTTCGTAACAATTACAACCCACTTAACATTTTTAATTTTGCAATGATATGTTAGTAATTTGGTAATAAATGATTTCCTTGTTATATAGAAAGTACGAGAGAGTTAAGGGGACATTAGAAAACTTCCGAAAAAATGAAGAAATTCTTAAAAATAGAGACCAAGAATTGATCATAAAAGTGGAAAATCGGGATAAAAAAATTGAGTCTATGAAAGAAGAAGCCAATTCTCGATTAACAGTGTAAGATTTCAACAACCTTTCGAATACATTATCTCTACATTTTACGTAAAACATTTGCGTCAATGTCTAATGATTATTTATTTCCCCAGTCTGTGTCAAGACTACGAGACCAAGTATTCATCTTTACAATCCGAAAATTTGAAACTCAGAGCGCTACTGAGGAAAAATGAAATGACACTGCAAACACTTGAACAAAATTTAGAACAAAAGCAGAAAGAAAATACGGAGTTGAACAAATTGTGCGAAGAACTCATTGGCGGAGGCTTGAATGTGAAGTGAGATGATATGGTTGAATATTGTCCCCCCTGATAATAGATCACTAAAGTAAATGTATAACCCTAATATTACTATACTGCTAAAAGTAAATGTATAATTAATAATTATATTTAAAAAATATACATACTGTGTGTGAATGAAACATTACTCAATCCTTTTATAAAATGTATTAATTTTAAAATTATTTATGTATGTATTTTCTACTACCGGATAAATCGTTCTCTTTAGTATTATTATTTACATGTGTTAGTTCCTTCATATATCAATATATCAAATGTCTCCGTTTTAGCCATAAACATTCTTTTAGGCCCTTGCATAGCAATTTTAGAAAAGTCATCCTTTAAATTTTATTGAAATTACATCTGTTGCACATTACAGATAGTCTTTAAATGGTACAAATCATAATTTTACGTAGGAATTCAAGACGAACTTTCATTGCTCATATTTTCGTTTCTTTTTCGATTTTTTAAGCAGCATAGGTGTGGAAATATTATCGGAAATACTTGATTCTTCGTATTTTTCTTTCTTTAACGGGTTTTCAAGAAATTTAGGTGTAGAAATTTCATCCACAATATTTGATTCTTCATATTTATGCTTCTTTTTCCTCTTTTCAGGTAATTCAGTTGTAGAAATTTCATCCCCGACATTTGATTCTTCATATTTATGTTTCTTTTTCCTCTTTTCAGGCAAATCAGTTGTAGAAATTTCATCCCCGACATTTGACTCTTCATATTTATGTTTCTTCTTTTTCCGCTTTTCAGGCAAATCAGGCATAGAAATTTCATCCCCGACATTTGATTCTTCATATTTATGTTTCTTTTTCCGCTTTTCGGGTAATTCAGTTGTAGAAATTTCATCCGCAACATTTAATTCTTCATATTTATGTTTCTTTTTCCGTTTTTCAGACAACTCAGGTGTAGAAACTTCATCAGCAACATTTGATTCTTCGTGTTTTTGTTTCTTTTTCCGTTTCTCAGGAAATAAAGTTGTAGAAGTGTCTTCTACAGCACTTGGTTCTTCATATTTTTGCTTCTTTTTCCGTTTTTCAGGCAATTCAGGTGTAGAAACTTCATCCGCATCGTTTGATTCTTTATATTTGTGTTTCTTTTTCGATTTTTCAAGCAATTCAGGAGTAGAACTTTCATCCACATCCACATGATCAGTCTTGGCCACATTATTTTCCCTCTTCTGTTTTTTCTTCTTTTTACTCGTTAAGATTTCTTCACCATTTTCACCGTCCATAGGATTTGCGTGAAGTTCACTTGGCATTTCGCCATTTCCGTTTGTAGCCTGGGAAGTGGGGAGGGCAGATTTGCGTTCGTCAGGTTTAGGTGCAGAACTTTTCATTTGGTTTTCTAGCACGGCCCACACCTTTTCAAACACTGTTTCGTCAACTCTATTTCTGGAGGTATTTCTCATGAAGTTCTGCAAAAGAGAAATAGGTATACATGGGATTAAAATTCGTGCTCAGTTACAATTACAACTTGTAGACATCAAATGCACTAATTACCATAAACTTTGCCTTCTTTCGAGGAATGTTGTCGTACTTTGGTAATTCCATCAGCAATCTACGAACAGCTGGTTCCAGCTTAGAAACCACATTGGAATCTTCCAGTGCCAGCCGAATCGTCTCCGTCCACGACTCCTGCTTTTTCTCTCCTTTCATGTGCCCTGGAGGAGGTTTCCACCCTACTCCAGAGTACTTCTGCTCCTCAGAGATGCACTTAATGTGATCCTTATACTCATTTCCCCTAAATAAAAAATAGTTTCAAGTTTAATTCTTTTCTTTTCAAAGTCGTTATTGACGTTATTCCCTTCCTAATACATTTAATATACGTCATGTGTATATTCATGTTCATTCACAAAAATGCTTTGTATTTCAGCTACAAAAGATATAAATAATCCTAACAATAAAATTAACAGATGTTAAAAAAATTATTCGTTCATTTAATGATTTAGATTGCCTTTAAGCGTAAAATGAAAACTGAAATTATATTATTGATAACATTTGTTGATAAATATTGCAACAAATTGTTGTAAATTGTAAATTTAATATATTATAATTGTTGCCAACAATTATAGTATATTAAATTTACATTACTGATAAATTTAAGTTATTGATCAAGAAATTGAAAAAAGTTACAGCACTGAACATCAAATATTTAAAAATAAGTATTTACTCTCACCTGAAATCCTTAAGACAGTCCATACAGGAAAAAACGCCAGCAGATCGGCATTGAAACCGATGCTTATCAACTTGTGCTTTTTTCAAGCAAGCTCCACACCCATTGCAGGTAAAAAATACCATTATGCTCAGTTGAAACACTAGACACTGCTTTTTCAGCAAAATTCAGTCGGCTTGTGTTTTCCTTGCCACCTAAATATCAAATATTAAGAATATCTCCAATTACGATTTGTTAATAATCACCCGAATTACAATTGTAATAGGTTAAAATCAAAATCACGATATGCTTAGAATATATCGACAAGAAACCATAATAAAAGTTGTAAAATGATTATTATACTTTTGGAATTGACAAGGATTACGAATTTTAAGTATCTGAAAAGAAGTTATGATTCAAAAGATAAAATACAAAAATCTACCACGTGCAAAGTGGCAGTAAAAATAAAGCATGCTTCAGATATTCTGATGTGCCCTGCAGATGGAAATATTTGGAAAAGCGGCGTCTGAAGGATTCAGCATTTCCTTGTTCTAGTCTTTCTCTGTGTTCTCCTTTAACACAAACATGTACAATGAATCAGCATTTCGCTTTTACGATAACCTACTCTTTTACACGGACGTCAAAATCCCATGTGATGAAATACAAATTGGGGTGGCTTTAATTGTTGCGTACGTCAAATAATTTGAGGCCTCGGTGATGGTTTTATGTGCCTGAGATAATTTTAAAATGTAATCTAATGGTAATGATAGATCTATTGCCTTGATGTGCAAATAATCTGTCAGGTTGTAGCACTTATTCATGTTCGTATTGTTCAGCACAGCACCTAAAAATATCAGTAAGACTGATACATACTGCTGCTATTAGCTAAAGTCTTACGTTTAAAGAAGGGAAGAAAATGTTCGATTTATCAGACCTAATTATTTTCAAAAAGGAATTTACTCCTTACTGTCTGTATAGTCTCGGACCTCGGTGTAGGTTTATAATCAAACTCGTTAGCCAAAATGATTCTTATGACAGAAACCATTGAATCTAAATTTTAATTTTGATGGCCAAAACTCATCTGTGAAGATTATAAATCAATATTTTGATATTTTGATGTGCAATATTTTTAAGATTGCAACTTATAATTCAAAATTATACAATTGTAACTAGAATGTGGAGTAATAATTTTATATTTCAGTTTAATGTTGTAGCGTATGCCAACAGGTTACGAAAGCTAGACACTGTAGACACATTTATTTCGTGCAAACTGCTGTCTAACTATATATAAATATACATTAAAAGTGTATAAACATCCTACAGTGCCTACATACTATCTTCTGCAATTATTGTTCAAACTTATTCAACTTTATGTTAATGACACAATAACCAAATTGTCGAGGATGCTAGTTTTCTGTTTCTTTAGCACAATTATATTATTATCTACAGAAGAATAAATACTGTCTTGCAGCAACATCATAAATTACATGCAGAATTAAAAGAAAGTGGAAATTTACACTTATGCATTCGATTCTCAATTGGATAGTATCTTCATTTAAGTTGGAAATGCATTTCATCCTTTTTCAAATAGCCAACGACTTTATAAAATGTTGCACTAAATTTAGTTAAAACGTATATTTGCATTGCAAATTACTTCAGTTTTCCCTAAAGTAGGTCAGCATAGTCAGCAAAGTGCATTCTGCATTCTACCCTACCTTCTTTGGATGCATACAACTATGAATTACAATTGTCGACTAAATTTTACTGCACCTTTCTGAATATGATATACATTACTTACAATTTCATTTGTATGCATTTTGTTCTTCAGGGTCTTCCCTTTGTACATATAGGGCTACAAGTTTCAAAAGTAATTAATGTTGTACGACAAGAGGCTGAATGTGCACGTTGAACTGGTTAACAGGGATGTGAAAATCCGTATGAAAGGACAGATTTAAACGCAATATCATATAAGAAGGCTACCAAGACATGAAAAACTGAAAAAGGTACCATTTAATTCAGGTTGAGTCAGTTTCGTACATATTTGTAACCCGAAGAAGGATATCGTTGACGAGAAAGAGCATCTCTATGCAGTCTAAATTACCTGAAAAAGTAACAGTTGATAACCGAGGAAAGATTAAATCTTCGAATAACGAAACTCTTTAAAACATGTATTCTCAATTAACTTCGTGGGGCCTGTGTCAATTTTGTAAATAACTCGCGGTCTCAAATAGCTCGCGCATCTCAAAATTATTCGGTGTTAGAATAAATGTACCTAATTCAAGCATTTCAAATAAGTGAGATGGATCACAAATTTTGTGTTGCTTTAAAGTATTCTCGACCTCAAGTAGCGGGCAAGCTGAGTATAACAATTTTACTAGGATAGGGTATAACATAACCTATTTAATTACGAGGATAACTCTACATACTTAATACTTAGGTACCTAAATAAAAGTAATATATAAGAATGCCCAAGTTCAGCTCACATGATTTTCATATAAGTGCGGTGTTCCTAAATATCATGAAACACACTTTGGAGAATCAACTGATAAACATTTCGGGATTTCTTCAGTAGTTCAATAAAGTCAATTTTGTAAATAACTCGCAGAGCTTCAAATAGCTCTCCGGTCTCAATATAACTCACGGGGTCCGTGAGTTATGTAAATAACTCGCCCCTCGAGAATATACGGTAAACTGGATAAAATTGTCTATTTAAATGGAAACGAAAAATATTATGAACTAGTGCAAAAGTGATGAAAAAATGTGGAGATGAAGTGAAACAAAAAAGGAAAAAATTGTGTATCATTGGAGCTCGGTGGCAACTTTTGACAAATAACGAAAGATTAATTCCATTATTGAAGAAAACTTTTCCCTTTTCTGAGAATACTTATTCCTAGGAATACAAACTCATCGATTTTGTAGCAGAATTACTTTTTTAAGAACACACTTAGTCTAAGGTATTCAGTGATGGGAATCCTATAAATTCCTTCCCCAAAGCTATTCTTTCTTTCAAAGTTGTTGAATAGTGAACCTACGGTGCATCATAAATCCGCCAATCTTTACTGAATATGTCGAAATGACTAATGTCAGTGGTATATCGGCATTTATTCAAACATCACACATGACAGCAATGGTAGACATGCTAAAAGAGCCACTTAACCGATGTAAACTTGTGTAGTATATGCATTGCCTGCTATAAATTGAATGCAGATTTTATGAGCGCCTTTAAAGATTGAAGATCTAAAATTACATACCGAAATCCAGAAAGCAGTTATAATTATAGTAAAGCAAAAGACCTACCAACAAAGTTTTCTATTGTTTCGGTTAGGTCAAACAGAGAGCTTGTCAAAAACTTTTTGCGATTTTATGTAGATATACACAGATTGAAGCTCACTATAAAACTAACATGATCATTTTAAATGGAAAGAGTGGATAGCAGTGTAGGAACTAAACACGAAAGGGTGAATTAATCTAAACAGGCATTAATACGCATTTATAAGAATGTTACGTATAAAATTAATTATGGCATGCCACAAAGCTGAAGCATTAAATGTAGAACACATGCTTTGCAATGGTTTTACTTGAAGGCAGTGGCGTTGTGCAATGTAAACCCTGAAGATGACTTCATTAGTATTATTGTTATTACTGAAGGTGCAGCTCATCCTTCTGACTCTTAGTGCACCACGTATGTATCGTTTTAATACAATGGAAATGTGAAGACTTATTGTTAGTACATGTACGGACAGCTCATAATGCCACATTTAGATAAAAGTATAATAAAATATGACAAAGCTATCACATTTATTTTGCCTCATTATGCATTACAACGTTAAAATAGCATTTGAAAAAGCAATTAGGTGTCCTATGATATATTTAAAGCTTTTTGTGGTACCCGTGTGATTTTAATATATTTGGACATTATTGCCATTTGTGTTTACATTTGCCATTTATTATAAGTATGTTACACAAAACAAAGTGGGCCATGATAATTTGAATTCTTGGTAAGGATTTGACCACTGACTAATGCTATAATTTGTGTCCTTACTGCAAAATTTAATCAGAGGTTAATCATTATAAACATGAAGGTGGCTAACTCTAATGTAAGGTGGGGCATTTGGAAACAGTAGTGGACTTGTTACACTTTTGTGTAAAGCACTTTACATACAAGAAATGTTAGTTAACTATATCATAATGCTACTTAAATGGACCATCGCCCTAACATCTAAAGAAGTACTGTTCTCCTAAGCTGTAACATTTTCTTTGTCGCCAATTCTGTCAAAATAAAGATCATTTTAAGATTTATCCCGACACACGGATGCATTATCGTAAAACTCATTTATTAGCAAAATAATTGAATATTCCATGTATTTCATGACATCTTTCCTAAAGATGTTACCGTACCTTTCTACCTAACGAGAAGATAAAATAATACACGAACATATTTTTGAATGAAGTTTTCGAGACAGCAAAACCTAGTATAACATAGATAATTCTACTGAAAAGGATAGAGAAATTGTCAATATTTGGCTATATTTGTAAAACGATTATATCTTTGACAATATTTTATAATGTATTTTGTGTTGCTACATTATGTCTTACCCGAAGAGTCTTAGATTTTTTGTAATGAAGTGCTTCAGTTAACAATTCTTCACAGATACAATATCTTCATAATAGAGTAATGGAACATAATCTGAAGAGTAATGGAACATGCTTAACGTTACAAAATGTTTGTGGACATTTATTACTAAAGGTAAAGGTAATTGTCTGTAATTGCCCTTTAGCAGTGTACACGAACGCAGAAGCCTATGTGCACACGCTAGTAAGGATGACCAAACTCTAGGGAAACTACGTATAACGTA
This sequence comes from Yoshiicerus persimilis, assembly GCA_020352615.2. Taxonomy (NCBI): domain Eukaryota; kingdom Metazoa; phylum Arthropoda; class Collembola; order Entomobryomorpha; family Tomoceridae; genus Yoshiicerus; species Yoshiicerus persimilis. The sequence goes on along the minus strand of CM060170.1, from coordinate 23,464,713 downwards.
GAAACGTATAAATTACTTTTCAGGACACATAACATCGAGAAACTTGCTGTCGCATGAACATAAACCGATATAATAACTACGTTTCCCTTTTCAATTCCGTTAACATTTAAAAAATTGGCCAACCATTAGACTTAAGTGCAGCGATTTTATGGGTGGGGTTTATTTTACAATCCATCGATTTTGCTAAGTTCTGTTTACTTTTTACACTTTCACTTAAATAATGATTCGATTTTCGATTTCAGTACGAAGGTGTAGTTCTTTCAAATATTTCGTGTTAAATGTTAACTCAATTATTTTGTGAAACATTATAATAGTAGGTAACATCTTATTGCAAAACAAGGTACAGGTAACATTAATGTGCTGCAAATTGGTATAGGACAGGAATTTCAGTTTGGTTTAGAAGAGGATAAAGCACTTTTGCCTTACTCGTTTTCGTGTTACAGATGACAGTATACTGATAACTAGAACATTATTTCCGTCTCAAAAAAGTAGCATGTTGTCGAGTGTAGGAACAAAATGGCATCAGTAGTATGATTTAATTGGCATGTTCCATTCTTATATTAATGTTTGTATGATATGCCTTGTTCATTAATGTTATCCGCTATTAATAGTATCTTCCTAAAAATCTAAGACACAATTCAGTTCAGTACATCTTCGTGTGTGGCTTAAACCAAACTATTTAATATTATCAGTCACTAATTAAAAGACGCAATTCATAAATGAGGACGTTAGCACGCACGTCACTGATTATGCATTGTTATTTAGGTAAACCTATTGAATTAAAATTCCATTTCCACTCCAAATACCGTAAGAAAACACTTAGCGGGTACTATCGACAGCTTTACAATGTCTTTATTGACGTCATATACAATCTTAGTTCTAGAATTTTTAATTGCCCTTCAACGACTATGTTGTGCTCTTATAAAACTGATACTTACGGACCATGTCGCTTATTCTTTTGCATTTGTTTAGAGAGGTCATTCATAAACTATTTTGATTAAACAACTTTGGAGTAATTATTCTAAGCTTACAAAAATAATGCTTCATAAAATAAAAACTGCAGATGTAGCAAAGAAGGAAAAAGCTCGGCTTCGTACAACAAAAATGCAAAAAGCCAGCTTTTTGGCTTTTTGATACAACTGCCATCCAGTTTACCATTTTACACTAAGATACTTATACATTTTTATGTTTATTGACACTATTATATGTCTTTAATAATTAATAGTCAAGTAATTCTGGATTATCTGCTGAATTCAACTTAAATAATATTGATTGATTGATTGATTGATTGATTGATAAGTTTTATTGACGATTTCTGGCCGGCATGTAGCCGATCTCTCCCAGGTGTCACAATAAAAAATACCTATTTTATATCATTATAATATTCGACTTATATTTTGGATAATCAATTTTGAGTAGAGATTAATAATTTTACATAGCTCTAAACAGAAAAATTAATAAATACGTAGTAAGCACTAATTATTTCTACAAGAGATGAGGGCAATTTTTACTTCTTGTTTAAATTTTGAGTGATACTTCAAAAATGATGATTTTGGAAGTTTCGGGTACAAGGCATTCCAGGCTTTGATAGCCCTAAATTTGAAACTACGCTGGGCAGTGGAAGTGTTCAAAAAAGGAACTTCCATCTTACCTTCACTTATGGAACAACGCATATGTTCCTTTAATTTGAAAAAATTCTGCAAAGCTTTGATGTTGGAGGGAATATCAATTGGATAACATTCCAGTGCTTATTCTTCTCGGTGACGGTTGCATTTTGATGTCAGAGCCAAAACACAAAACCTATAAAGGTATCTTTTTCCTAATTTGTGAGCGGCTTTTTCAGCAAAAACCCAACAGTCCAATTCCTGGCTTCCTTCCCTGACATGTTGACTCTCCTTGGCTGACAACTGACAATTCAATCTTTCAAATTATTAATCATTTAATGTTAAATGGTTCATTCGTCCATTTTAAGATAGATTAACCAGCTATGAAATTAAAACTTTGAATTAATTATTGGTTTATTTGCTTGAAAGACTTTTTGTATTTTGGGTATTACATTCCCCCAATAAATATGATGTTTAATAAAGTATACATATAGTGATATTTAATATTATGTCTACTACAGGTCAACGAAAAGTCTATATTGTAAATTAGCAGTTTTGATTTCTTTTGCACAACAACTGTTTACTGGCAGTTAGTTGCACATTGTTTCCATAGTTGTTGTTGTTTTATTTTAGTGTACAGATATCATTGTAATATTTAATATATTAGCACTATTGTTATGTTCAAATGTTCTTTACTGCAAGGTATATAAAAATTTATCTCTGTCTGACCACATTTTTAAACTTATAATTCTGCAGGCTTTCTTCTAAAATTCCTTACACAATCCTCTCACTTTTACGAAAATCCGATAATCCAGTTCTACCATTTTTCCAAAATCAGCTATATCGATCTATCGTTTTTTCAAAAATCCGATATACCAAACTATCATATTTTCGAAATAACGACAGACCATGCATTTAATATCAAATCGTTCATGAAGACATGGCAGACACATTAAAATTTACCCAGATGTTCAAACATTTTGGCTTTTTTGAATGATAATACAGTTTTTAAAGCTCTGTGGTATATCGGCTTTTCGAACTAATAACTGAAGGAGAAGACATGGCCGATGAGCAAAGTGGCTTGTCGTTATTTGGAAAAATGATAGAATTGGCTGAACGGATTTTGTAAAAAGTGGCAGAATGGTATACCGCATTTTGGAAAAACGACAGAATTGGCTTATCGTGTTTCAAAAGAAAGACTATACGACGTGTCTCGCTACAGTTATTTTGACAGAAAGTTTCCAAAAGTGAATGGCGTTGTAACCAGCTTCTGTTTATTAAGAGAGTTGGTGGCAACATTAACAATTCCAATCAGAGCAATGGAAAGCTACAAAAAAGGCGTTCCTAGTGAGCAAATATTTCCATTCGTTAGCTTTCATTACGAGAACAATACTGCCAGCAAATGCGTTCTTAGAGGCAATAACTATAAAACAATCGACTAGAGAGTGAAATAGTATAACATATTTAAAGTGAAAAGGTTAATTTAATTTGAAATCGAAAGGGAAAATTGTCTCCGGTTTGTGTAACTACAGCATGTCTGTAAAAATGACAGAACTAGTCTAGATTTCAAATTGTTGGTAAACAGGAGGTGATAAGATTTGATTCTTTGTATACATGAGTCAATGTCATGACTGTATAGAAAGCAAGGCTGGTGATTTTAGAGCAATTTATGGACACGCATGTCAATTAGTGAATCCCTAATTGTCATACATATTTGTTAGCATGGATAAAAACAAATTGGATATATAGATTTACAGACAAGGCAACATGTGTGAAGGTGATATGCGTGTTACAAATTGGACCGTTGTGCTGTAAACAAATAATTTGCCCGCAATTATTGAAAATCGGTTGCAAATTGCAAAGGTGCCGCAAAATGTGTGCTCTCTTAACATAACACGACATTAGTACTCTAAATCCATGTAATCCCTACCCTCAACAATACTTCAAATCGGAAACCTGAACTCAAAAGAGAAAATGTTTTACACGGAAATCAACATATTTATATTGGGAAAACAAAGCAAGGAATCTGGAGCATAAACATCTTTACACGTGGTAGAAGTAGAATACTGTTCAATACCTTAGTGATGACTTATTCACTTTTGTGAGAAAATATCTTAGGAATTACAGCAAGTGATAGAAAACCACACTTACCCAGTAATTCAAAGCGTTGGCCTTTAAATTTTCAGGTGAAACCTTATAGAAAAGAAAAATAGATTACTTCGGTGAATCTATGACAATTGCCACTTTACCATTCGACATCCAGATGCAAACTGGTTTCACGCGATTCAATGTTTTAATAAAGAAAATTTTATTAGCTAAATTGAGTTTATTTAGCAAAACGAGCCTTATTTTACAAAAACGCACCTTTCAAAAAAGTGGCAATTTCCATAGAAAAAGGATATATGTATAAAGCCAAGACGTTGTAAACTTGCAAAAGACGACACCAGTTGGCAAGTCACATTTTCAACATACTAACTACAAAAGTCATGATTACACTGCCTCGAGTCAAACCAACGTTCTAGCCATAATATGTAAAATATAAGCATTTATTTAGGTAAATCGGTATTCTTACTGTTGGTTCTAATCTAAGTACAAAGTTGTACTCGAGAAACATGCATACGTAAGTAGCAGACAAAGACAGCTCATAAAACGTGAATAATGCTTCACGTCGCAAGCAAATACTGGTTTGTAAATGCCTATTTTTATTACTTTGAGCTAATTCAAAAAGTCTAAACTGATCAAAAAACATTTAATTTTCATTATTTCAAAAGAGATCTTCTGTATTGCCATATTTCTTTACATAAAATTAAATTGTACATCTAATTTCATTCGGTGTAGTATATTATGAATGGATTCCGGATTCCGGTTCATAATCCAACACTGAGAATATTTCTTACATGGCAAACAAAAGACCTCAAAAAATTGCGAACCAATACCATGAAAGACAATGTAGCACTTTACAGTTCGGCACGAAAAAGAGATCAGATGATGAGTCTTTTGATGAATTAATGTTTACTCATTGTCACTACTAAGCAATATCATATGACTGCAATATATTAAATCACAGATGCCTGTGCAATTATTGTTTTAAAAAAATCCTATTTGACAGTGGTAAGGATTGGATAGAGTATGACTATGTAGGCTGTGTGTTGTGAATAGTGACCGAGTATTGTTTCAGCGAGTTCTAAAATCAGTTATACATAACTACGATATCACTGTCACATGCAAACAATCTGATGGTCAATCCCTAAGTTGCTGTAAACTAAACGAAAGCCTTTAACAAACATAATTTTCATAAGAAGTTTACTTATTCGTGTTTAAATAATATCGTAGTATATTGTAACACTTGACACGATAAAATCAAGTAAAGTCAACTGAAGTTGTATTTCCATGTAGTCTGAAGTCGTTCACAAGAAGTCCGTATCTCTTCATCAGCTTGATTCCTGCATTCATTAACTACGTGTATCACACTGATGATGCTGTACTAGTATCACGGATGTGCAGTAGCAGAAAGATGGTAAGAAGGAAGGGATGAGACACATCACTACGAGTAGAAAGATGCATTCATACAAACATTCTGTGAGTTCCATCGCTGTGTAATGTACGAATGCTTATTTATTTTGATATACATATTTATTTAATCTATTATTGTGTATTACAGCAATTTGAAGAAAAGAAAACCTTAGCTAAGAGCTGCAGAGTGATAAAAGTCAAATGGGGTAAAGGAGAGCGCCAGACGAAGTGCGTGGTGCTAAATGATTTATCTTCTTTGTTAGTGCACCGAATGCTCTATAGATTTAATAGTATTTCTGTTCCGTGTGTAGCATACATTATTTTGAGGTTGAAACTAATATTCCATCAGTTATATGTATTTCACATACATGGGTAGCTTATTTATATAAATGTGCATGGCAAATAATATTATAATGGTACATAATATCCTAGTTTGTGTACCGTTGCCAATCCTATTGTTAATCCACTTTTGACTCTACTGATAACCAGAAAGAGTGTACATCATGTTCCTCGGAACTTTGTTGAAACCATGGAAAAGGTACTTTTAGGTACATGCATACTTACAATTATACATTTAGAGTCTTACGTAGGTATTATGCATAATATAACGTACAGGGCTACATGAAACACTGTTAACTAGGCAAGACAATGTAAAGCAGTGACATTAATGATAAGCCTAAAATACTTATGTAAATAAGTACATGAAATCTAAATGCAAATAGCAATTCATTCTAGCATTTTTTGAGTTTGGGATAAATGAAGGTGGAGTTCAGTTTTCTCAAATGCTAAATGAAGATGAATTGGGTGAGATTGAGAATGTCGTTTAAAAAAGGAGTTGAGCAGGACATGACGGACATGTGTAGGGATAGAATTACAGGTAGGCATATGCATTCATAAGTGTAACTGCAGAAAACTAATGCACAGGAGTAATAGACAATTGCCAATTCTTCAGGACATTAAATGCTTAGGTACGGAGAGCCTTAATTCACCCAAAGTGTTTTCAACCTGCCATCAAGTAAATACGTAGATTGCGAGACATGCAAGGAGTCAGGGCAAAAGCTAAAAAATACATACAAGTCTTGGTGAGGATGAGCCTGCCTGACAGATGTAATGTACCTACTTCTATTGTAATGATATTATGATCAACTTTAAAGTGAAGTCTCGCCCTTCAACATTTTCTCTGTTTGGTGTCCTGACTTGCTTGCTTTGACTCTCTGCTTGGCTCACTGCTACAGACTTTCTTTCAACAAACTGGGTCTCTCAATTCTCTGGTTAGCAGTACAAATAACTAAATTTTAGTAACCTCCCCATTAACTCACTAACTGCCAAACTGAATACTTTGACATTAAAATAACGTGAATCGGCCCAAACCTAGACAGTCTTCACCAAACAGTCGGCGAGAAAAAACCCACTCGGATTTACTCTCCTCTCAAATTTACTTTTCATTTTATTTTATCGATTTTTACAGTTGTTTTTCAAAACTACTCAATTTACATCAAGTTCAGCATAATCACTCCATATACACACTGTTACATTCCCATTGTTTTAGGATTCTGATTTTCAATCCCTTAAGGTCCCCGTCACAATAATTCAAAATTATTTTTTGTTTTATTGAGGTGCTTACTTTTAGAATTATTTAAAAAAGTGTGCAAACAAATTAACTGAAATTCATTATTTCCTTAGTAAATATTTACAAATACTGAATATTGTAGCAGCTCCAAATTTCATCGCTTTTATAGTATTGACCACCATTACGTTGACATCATTGGATTATCTGGAAATACGGTACGCATTTCGTTTCTTATAAATATATTTCTGCAATTCATTTGGTAATTTGTTGTTAGCTGCAGTAATTTTTAGAAAATATTTAGGTATTGCATTCTCATGCATTTTAGGAAGACAGGAAATTAGCTAAGGAGTTGTTGAGAAAAGGGGTTTTACTTAAATTTCAGTTGATTGTAACCTTGTGGCTAATAATTTCCCGTTTTGTCTTAAGTAGATGAGTTTGGGTGTGATTTATTGAAAGAGTAACACTGTAGCATCTTCATTCACATCCAAATTTTCAATTAGCTGCAGTAATTTATACAATGATGTTGTTCTTGTACTTTGTAGCCAAGATTAATCTTAATTTATGTGTTAAAATGCTTGTCCTATCTTAAGAGAGACTTATTGTTAGCTAGTTGTTGAACTTGTTATTAGTTACCTAACAAAATGACTTGCATCAGTGGCAGTGACAAGTGCAGCAACTTAGAAAAGTCATATTATAAACTTTAATTCCAATTCAATTTTTAAGGCATGTATTGAGGTTAGGCTTTCATATTTGTAGCAATGTATCCGTACACATAGTTTGGTGATAGCGAACAAAGAATCTTGTTTTTGCCATGCTTTTTCGATAATATGTCTGGCATTTGGCGTACTTACACAGCAGCACGTACCTAAATGTCTACATGAGATTCCTTCCATAAATGTTCGTTCAATCAAGCAATAAAGCTTTACGATATTTATGCAGATTTGAGAGTATCTTCTTCATTTCATCTTTATTCATGAAAAACAAGAATCATATCTTTACTTCAGTAGGTACACATGTTTAGCTGATATCATGACAAATGCCTGTCTCATATTTCCTGTATTGCAATTTGTTATTTTGCCACATGAATCAAACATAACATTGGTTTCCTTCTAAGCTAACAATAAATTTCCTTATTAATAAGCTTGCAATACCTAAATGCATTTGCATAGACACTTTTGTCAGCAATTGTCACTGCCAAACTCTCAATGTAAGCTCTTTATCGATGACCATATCTTAAAAATTATCTCTCCCATGGTAATTTACTCATACATTTGTTATTAAACGTCAGTGCAAATAATAAATAAATATTTGCATATCGGATTGTCATTTGCACATTTTCAATTTATGGGAAGGAAAAAATACTGTCACACTTTCAAAGAATATTTTAATATTTTATTCATATTGAGCAAATGTCGCACGTCCTATACAGTTCTAAGAAATTGCAAGGTACATCCCATTGATATTAGTATTAAGCAAAAATAAAACATCTTTATAGATTATATTATTTATTAACATTACTTTTCCATATTTGTACCTATGCAACCTTTAGAAAGGGGAAATTAAGCTTACTGACTTTGTCATTTGTGTTACACTATAAGCAAATACTCAATACCTTATCCAATTTCAATGTCAAGTGTAGTTTTAAGAATTTTCAATAGTTAAAACATTATAGCAATAAAAAAGCAACATACTTGATAATACAAATAATATGGCCCAAAACTAATCAGGTTTTTACAGAATTCCATTTTCTTCTAACAAAAGAATTTTATTTTTATTTTAATAGCTCAGAATGCTTAGGTCGTATTTAATCTCACACTAAACACTTTGACAAAAATATCATTTGGACAATTTTATAGAGTTTTAAATGTTTGAAATCAACCATGGTTTCATAAACCAGTTAGCCCAACCTATTTTAATGGAATAAAACTAATGTAAATGAGATGAAAAATATTTTGCACAGTATTAATTGTTTTCGTACAAGCAATAAATTTTCATAATCACCACTATACGAATAAATTGTGAGTTCACTTTTCTCTGGGTTCTCTGTTTTCATTTGTTTTCAAAACATGAATGTTGTTATTTAATTAAGCAGATGAAATGTTTTTGTGACCTTCATAACCCATTTTAGAATTGTATTCTGCTTTTAAGGCTAATATTTTTACACGGTTATTAAAACCATAGTAAAAGTCTTCATAGAGATGCATGAAATTCTGCGTGTTCTACCAGCCATACTTCTAGGAATACCATAGACAATATTTCAATGCATCTCTTACAATATACTTTCTTAAATAGCGAAGTCTACATGAAACAAATATTTGTTAAGGTAATTACAGCTTTATTCATTGATACCATCAATTAGGACTTCTTAATTAATTGATGAAAATGCCAATGTCAATTTCGAAGTGGAAAATTCTTCCCTGGCAATTACAATGAAAATTAGCTAATAATTGCATTTAGTTCTTCGCACACATGACTACTTAACGGTAATAATAATATACTTATGTTTTGTAAACATGCACAAGCAGCATCATCTAGCCTATATTTCAGTGCGATCATTAGAAATATACAGAGCGATACATTAGTTCTGCCGACCTTTAATAAAATAGCACCATTTAATAAACGAAATTAAAAGCTGCAATGAAACCACACACAGGCATTCATTTGCTATTTCGTGTCGATTCTGACTTAGTGTTTGTGCATAGAGTTCTTGTATTAATTTGTTCTTTATTATATAGAATTAAGAACAACTTTTGTTGTGGTTGAGGAGATCTTAGGACTGGTAATTCTACTTTATTGTACGATTTAGACTTGTTTTTAACACTATAATTAAATGTATACATGAAATATGACGGCTTCTGGGCGTTTAGGAACGATGTCTGTGTATATAATACATTCGTTGGAATTAACGAATCGACAGGTTATAATATAGGTGCAATAATGCGAATTGCTGTAACATTACGGTTTGGATACACAACCTTTTTGAAAGGCATTAACCATTTTCCGTTATGCTGCTGGTCTTTAAAATTTGCTGTGTATAGGTATAAAAATAACTTCTATGTGCATTACGTTGTGTTGGTTCGTTTACATAAGTATACTCAAAATAACACTTCCCTTTACAAACACTTACATAACTGCAAAAGGATAATTTTTGCAATTTCGGTTAACCTCCAACTGAATAAATAATCATGTAAACTAGAGTTTATTAATAAGCTTAAAATCCATACTCAAGCTTCAGTTATTTCTAATACCTGTGCGAGGATTTGAAGGGAGGAATTAATATCAAATAGTGAGATATTAAAATCGTCATAAAATTATTCCTTAATAGAAAACTTTGTAGACTACCTTTCATCTTTCAGTTTATACATACTAAATTTAACGGCAATCTTCGTCTTCAAATCAAATTCCTCAGCGCTCAATAAAGATTATGACTTAGTATACATCGCATCACTGAATTGACTTTATTAATTTATATTATAAGTTTAACGATCGATCAAAAAGCGTGTCAGATGCCGTTTTATTATTCGTGTTTAAGATTTATCGACTGGAATATCTTACATGATCGTTATGTTTAGTGTATTACGTGTTACTATATCTAAATCGCACTTGTAATATTACCGAGTGATTTGTTCAACTATAAAACAGCAATATATGCACCGATAAATCCATTTTAACTTGAAAATGCAGTTAAATGAATCTCAGTATGCTATTTTGGCATTGCTGAGTAGATATCCGCATAAATATCTCGGTAATGGGAATTTTCAGGGCAGTGCATATTGATCGGCAAAAATTTTCTAATATTTTAACCTCTAAAACGTTATACCAACTATGGCACTAAAAGCCAAACTTTTACTCCACCACGATTATGCATTGCATTAGAACTAAAAACTTTTCCCGTTTTTGTGATAACTTTCGAATTAAATTTCTAAATTTTTTGACTGGAGTTCAAGTTTATAATTGCAATCAATATCATAGATACTTTAAGCCCAAGAGGTCAGATTTCTGTAGCAATATAATGAAATGTGAAACAAACGTGGTCAGGGAATGTGTCACACAGCTATTCGTTTAGAAAAGATGCCCTAGTAAACGTAACTAACGATCATTGGAGAAATGGATGGCAAACTCTGTGGTAATCTATGCTAGGGTTAACTGTATGTACAGGCACACATTTTTCTATGTTCATGGAGATAACGGGAAGACACTGCATCAATGAAAAACTCAATAACCATTCGCTTAGCACGTAGATTTCGTTACAAAAGCGAAAAAAATGTTTAAAAAACGATTAAATTTCACATCGTATATCATGGCACGTTTACGCCTTATGATTTAGAGTTGAATATGTGCCTACGCATAGATTTTTTAATCTAATTACTTTATAGCGTAAACTAGTACTAAAATCCTCTAGGCATTATATTAACGATCATATATTATAGAGTAGAAATCAGTCAATGATAATCTACTAGAAAAAAATATCCAAGTATGCGGTAATTAGAAAAATGCTATGTTTTATGTCAGAATGGGCATAATGACTAAAAAACTGGCTAACAAAGTAAAGTTTTGAATGTCACGATTTTCCTTAAAAAATTTCTATGAATTGTTTTAATTCCTCTAGTCAAATGGAACTTGTTTAATGACGTTTATGTAAGTCGGTCAGAAAATGCGTAGCAAGTTGGACAACGTCATTAAAGTGAAGATGAGTAGGATCTCGTTTAGTGAGAGTTGTTAAGGAGAAAAGCCATGACAGCCCTAAGTCATCAATGTCAAGGAATTTTCTGTTGTGATAGGTCAGACGGCTACTCATATGTCTCGAGATGGGCATGGCAATTTATTTCCATTGATTACAAATGAATTTGGATTTGACATTTGCTCTGCAACTGATGTGTATCCAGTCGTGAGTGATCATTTAATGCTGTGCAAAAACTGACCTTAGATATAACACTTTTGTTTCTGTAATACAAACAATACACGAAATCTTCCACTCATTAAGTTTTTGTAAAGTTCAATGCTTAGCCAAGTGATTAAGACAATGGTATAGATAATCTGCGTTTCCAAAAATCAGAAAGATCAAAAATGCGATGTAGCCGAGTAGGTAATTAAATTGAGAAATATCTGAGACAGAGCATGTCCAAGGGAGTGACACAATTTGAAATGCACTTTCACTTGCTTCTGTGTAACTATTCGATCATCTTTCAACTTGCTGTACATTCATCCGTTGTAACTTTCAGTCAATACTCCTCCAAAAAAGATGAACTTTAAGATCACAAGCCAAATCGTGCTGTGTAACATTCTTCCATCTTCAACAGAGTGAGCAAAAACTATTTCTCTGACTTGTCAAATACCGTAGAATTCAAAATTAATGTTTTCTGGAAAGTGGTTATGTATCCTTTGCAGAAGTTTGACATGGGTTGATACAGATGAAATATTATGGCAGGCATAGTACAATAGAGCTGTAGCAAAGCTGTTCTCAATTACAGTGGCTACGATGTTAAAACAAAGATATTTGGCAGGATACAATAAAGTAGAAATGAGAATCGTAATAATTGCTTCCTGTTATTGAATTATGTACCTGTAATGAAGTGTGTAGGTTTGCAATGCACAAGTAGGATGGTAAAAACAACAAATCAGTGTTTGTACTCTTGCTGTGGTTAAGGAAAACAAAAATGTCAAATAAATTGCATGTGTCCGCCATTTATGTGTTTGTATTAAATTTCTAAGAAAACTCCTACAAGTATACCTCATATAAAAATAGCTAATCCGTAATTGCAGAATGAGCAAAAGTGTTAAAATTTCTATGTAAATAAAAAATTGAAACTCCTTGCTCTTGTTATCTGTATTCCTGTATCACATTACATTAAGCATGTGGTTTACTCGATATGCTTTGTTGTCATTTTGTTTACTGAAATGAGAACAAATAAGTAAGTAGTGTGACGTTAAACTTAAACACTAGAAAAATTTGTCTATTTGTATAGGAAAGGAACACACGCAGATTCTCAATAGAAGTTACACTACACACTAGGGTACACACTATATCGATATTCATATGTTGCCTTGCCGTACTATCGATGCGTCTACAATACTAAAAATGAATGCAAGTAACGTAGTTGCTATTTTACTTGTACATCATTACATATGAATAAGCACAAAAATACAACTTACTGTACATAAAGTACACCATTCTGCTATCTATATACCACTAAATATCTAATAATGAAGGCAAAATTATTGGTGAAGCTACGAAACTAATGCGATACGGAGTACAATAAGTACATTGATTAATAGATAAAGAACATCCTTTTACTAATTGTTTTCTGGTAAATACAGTAAATAGCTACTTGCGTGAGTTTGCAAAGAGGAGGGTTACGACCAATGATACTTGCATCTTTTTATCATCCTAGAATCTTAGTGTCTGCCAAAGTGTACATCACAAGTGTTTTACATTAAATTTGTAATATAAATACGGTTGAGATTCAGTAACACTTGTATAGCTTGTGCATTTTATAATTACCATTTGTAAATTAAACGCCTAAATCAGCAAAAGTAAAATGGTACAATTACCAAAGCAAGTATACAATTGATGAGCAATGAATTCACATTTTCACATCTGTGAAGATTGCTATCTGAATAAAAATGCAAAAGACGGCACTGTGAGAATTTTTACCTACATGATAAGCTGAGGTAGCAAAACGTATTTTTAATCACCAGTTTTCATTTGGTATATGTTCTGATTAGTAGCACGTACTAATATTTACATTGACATAGGTTGCGTAGCCATGCACTCGTGCACTGCACTCCCTTTCATAGTTTAATTGCAGCTTTTCAATGATTAAAAGAATTACCTATGTCAAGTTTGGTTTAGGAAAAATAAACATGGCACACAACAGCTTACGAATCATTTTCTACACCTGAAGCATCACCAAAAATAAAATGGCATAAAAAGTAAAACTCCACAAAAAATTTCAGTAAAAGTTATACTAATACTGACAACGTTTTGCAATCCTAACATGAATTTATTAACCTAACTAAAGTATAGTGGAATACTGTTAATAAAAATTGTGTTTGGAGGACAAATTGCTGTACAGATGAATCACTGCACTGCACAAAAGCTGTTGTTTTTCTGTAAATGTAGTTTACACGAGAAGATAGTAAAATAATATCTACTTAGAACTAGTACCATGTCAAGTTATAGTTAAGGATTATAAATACCGATAAATTCTATATCTGTGCTACGTTGTATTCAATATGCCGGTGTTCATCGTAATACATATACGCTATGAATGCACATTCCTACATGGTGCGTTGAAACATTTGATAGAAAAACCACAGAAATGCAATTACATGTCTAAATAGTTTTATATTTAAAGCCTGATATAATTACGGATTGGTAAGTAGTCATATTACATTATGAGTGGGGTAAATTCCAATGGTAACTCTAATGGCTACTTACATATAAGGAAGCATAGCTAGGGGCTGGCGCTAGTGTAGCTTCACAGCTGGGGTGATGGATTTTATCAGCCAGGCCCTACCGCACCCTAAATGTCTGAATCTCGTAGTCACTCTATGCTTAAAAGTCCGTTTTGAAATGGCTCCTACGGCCTCAAACATTTGTTAAAAAATTTTTTTAAGTTTTGTAAATTATCAGAATAACTTGCTTGTTTGATATCTGGGGGCCAAATTTTGCTAACTAGTCCCATTTTCAAAATTTTGGAGAAATCAAAAGCTGAAATTTTGAGTAGGCACTTTACACAGGGCAGTCTTTACCATGTGACTAACGGTCGACAGAGTTTCTCTCAGTTGGCTTGCTTATATGAAGTTAGATTATCGCAGTAGCTCTGAATACACATAGATATATGGATTTGTGATGATGCAGTGAATTTTTCATTTCATGCTTTACATTAGTTGTTTCCTTAAGAGATGATCAGTGATATGTTTTGCGTAAAGTGAGGCAAGTTGAGGCGAGTGCCGGCCCACCGTATCTCATAGTTAAAGTCAATGGTAGACTAAAGCTTACACATCCTATGTGTAGTAAAAAATATTTCTACAACAACATTGTAGTATTGTAAGACAGCGTGGAGATGCATGCTACTTACTTATACTCTATCCCCATTGTACTCAGCACGCCGGAATTTTGACTTAGTTACGTTATAAGTTGTGGGTATGGACTCTGCTATATTTATATAAAGGTCTTAAAGAGGAGAATGAGATGAGCTTGTTGGCAGTGGCAAAGAAACGTTAGAGAAAAGTTCATCTTCTTGTTCATAAATATTAGGTTGTTGAGATTAAGAGACAAAGCATATAGGCTCAGCAGTTATTAAGGCAGAAACAGAAAAGTGGGGGAAAAGTGGGTGCCCAGCCAGCCTAATGAAAAATGCAATGCCTATGTAGCTTTGCTTTGCTCCTATTACCGACTTACTTATGTGTAGTGCTATTTGCATTGGATTCTTTTATCTTCACATTACTGTAGCAATCTCGTATTTTTGCGAGTAACCTTACTTTTCACGCATTGATTTAGTTGAGAACAGGGCTTTGCCTTTGAAACTATCAAAAATGGGTTCTCCCTTGATACTACTCCATTGTTCATCTTAAAAGTGTGTGTTTCTATTTAATTGTTCTAGCTCAATTCAATAGTACCTTTAAATTCCATAGTTATCGAGTGATTCTTCTATTGCCGCAGTTCCGCTATTCATTCCTGAAATTACTGGATGATGAGGAACATAATTTTGAGTAGCTTTGTGGTTTGTTTTTTGTCTAAGGATATTTGTGACTTAAATACAAATACAATTTCAACCTTGAACTAGAGTAATTCACTAATAATCAGCAAAGACACTCATGTTCGACATACTTACATCTAATTTTCAGTTGTTCTCCTTGCATTGCATACCTCCAAGAAATTTCTGCGATTGTGAGTGCTTTATATTAATGAGAATTTGGAGATAGTGAGTGGTGCAGAGTGTCCGTGAAGTATTTACTGTTTTACATACCTTTAGCTACATGTGTTTCTACAAATACATAGTATGCAGTTGTAAAAATATTCAACTAGGACAGTGAGACAAGTTTCATTCTTAGTAAGACCAGAATAGGTATAAAGAATCCATAGAATTGTACTTTTGTTAGTAACATGACTGTGATCGGAGTATTCTGAATTTCTGACTAAGATAAAATACTCTGCAGTAGAAATAGTGCATTATATATTATAATTGGCAAGCCTCAGCACACTAACTCGTTATGAACTGACAAACGAGTCATGTTTCTCACCTTCTATACTCAATTATCTGTTTCCATTAAAATGCCCATAATATGAATCTTTCACATCTTTTATCTTCAGATTTGGTGATTCAGCGGAAAGGAATTTGCAAATTTCAAAATAAGGGGGGATTTTGGACTTAAGACAAAAGGAAGAGAAGAAGCGGAAGGACGCAAAGACAGTAAGCTGGAAAATGATAGGAAAAGTGCTTGGATGACAATGCAATTGCAGTAGTACAATTATAAAGTGAGATATTTTGGTGACAATTGCATGACGGGAGAATTCTTTGTTTGTGTGACGGAGAAAGCAAAATGAGGATATACAAATTCCAGAGACTCCTGTCTGTAGGACTTTTTCTAATTTACTTTTGCATTATGCTCTATATTGACTCAGTCAATAGCACACAGTCACTAACATCACCACTTAAAGCTTCACATATTTTAAAGAATAATTCGAAACACACATGTGGACCGAAATGTTTACGGAAAACAAAATTAAGGAAAATGGTAGCACCTAGTACAGGAAATAGGAATTTTACAAATGACGTCATGAAGGGCCAATGGACACCGAAACCAACCGTCGCTTCCCTCACTGTCAGTCCCTCACTGGAAAACTTCTCCAATTGGGACCAAACCCCGAGTATTACTCAACTCATTAGACTTTTAAAGGAGAAGAGACGGAAATGCAAAGCGGAGATGGGAGTCACGTTTTACTGTCAGAAACTGCAATGGTTCCGATGGCTCCTCAACGAACTGGACAAAAATTCCACAGCGTTGAACCAATACGTAGAATTGGTTCGGAGCAACTCCAGTTATCACCTGGACAGCAATGAACTCCTTCCAGAGAACGGTGTGGAGAAATACGTATATAAAATAATTCGGAACTGGGGAGACCCAATTGATCGCTTCATGTTCCACAAACTAAAACAGTACACGAAGTCCACTGAGCTTAAAGTCAAGGTCCCTTACGTAGGCGAACTTCAAGTGTCCCCGCGAAGACACGAACTCGTCGAAAGCGTCGGTCAAGGCAGAACCTTTTGGGATCCAGGCTTCAATTTGAAAATGAAATTGCCCTTCTTCAGGGACGAATTGAGTAAGTACATTTGCTTTTCTAATAATTTTCATTTTATCTGGCAGAGACATTCAGCATTAAGACACGTTCTACATTCTCTCCTTTACTATACTACGACAACGTGTGTTCTAAGCAAAAACTGCAGATTCAAGATGTGCACTTGTGATTTGGAAAGCGCAAAGTTATCCTTGTTCTTATACACAGAATTCTTCTATTGATTTCCGCAATTTTTACATACGAGTATATAAAGTTCGTAGATGTAATGTAAATCATGCATAAAAAGTGCATGAAAGTAAGTTGGATTTTCTCGTGTTAAAAAATGCAATCAATGAGTCGTATACAACTAGCATGCCTTGTACATGACTTACACACATTTTGCATTTTGGTTTTTCATTCGCTTTATAGTTAGGATCTTTTGTAGACCATGACAAACCTCTTGAACAATTCGTGCGACAGTTTTTATATGTTGCAAAAAACCTAACTGAATGTAATTCATATGCCCTGCCAGAGAAGAAGTAAATCTTTATCTGATTCCGAATATTTATAGTGGAGGGCAAAAAGAGGTAAGCTGACAAAGGCTGAAACACAATTGTATCTGTAAAATAAACAACTTACTTATAAACGTAGCATGATGATGATTATCGTATTATCAGTATTTACATGTATGTAGATCTCTAATAGTGTAGAGATTAAGAATAATGTCGTTGGTCAGTCTTACGTTTAACCCATTTCACGTAACCAACAATTGACATAGATGCGGATGGGTCCTACACCAACTAAATAACGATAAGTGCAGCAGATGTATTACACAGAAATCTCGTATTATATCTCTACTGGCTATTAACTCCACATAATATATGCACAGTCTTGGTAGGGCTAAAGTAGAATAGAACCCAAAGTAGGAAGGTAATTACTTACGAAATGCATTGCAAACAATACATAACAACATTATAGTGTAGAGCACGCATTGCGATGCAGCAGCAGAATAATACAGATATAATGTTTAATTGTGAGTCCAGATAACATTACATTTGATTACATGAAAGTCAAATCTAATTGCAAATGGTTATACCCAGCTAAGTTAAGGAAGCATCTCAATTTATGTACCATCAACAAACTAGTATGTGTATCTAGTACATTACCGTGTGCTGTAGCGTAAAACGATTTAATGAAGCTCCCTTTCCTCCTATGCTGTTTAAAAATAAATAATCGTATAGGTACTGCACAGCGATACATACATGTAAGGAAGGTTTGTGGCTCTCTGCGTATTGTGAGCAGATATCTGCAGAATCTCCACATATGTAACACATAACTTCAGGATTCGTCAAGTAAAGGATTTTACTGTGCTCTGTTGTGTGGCTATCAAAAACCTTTGGTGCAAAAGAACAGAGGAGTCGAGGAATAGCTTTTTGTGCGTTCGTGATACCTACTTATCAGTATTTACATTATGTAGGACTACTCACTAATGCTAAATCGTATTACTTAGCTTTTGCCTTAGTTATGGATTTATTACACATGTGCGCGACTCCTCTTTCCAATATAGTAAGGCTCCTCACCTTCCAATTTAATCCTTCACTTAGATTAAGTTCGC
This sequence comes from Yoshiicerus persimilis, assembly GCA_020352615.2. Taxonomy (NCBI): domain Eukaryota; kingdom Metazoa; phylum Arthropoda; class Collembola; order Entomobryomorpha; family Tomoceridae; genus Yoshiicerus; species Yoshiicerus persimilis. Next base: position 23,446,126 of record CM060170.1, on the reverse strand, counting down.
ACTGCTTGAGTTCTCGTGTGCACCTTCTTGAAAAATATGTTCCAATCTCCTCAGTCAGCATCTTTTTATGATACATTTGTTAACTACACATTTAAAATGATAGTGCATGTAACATGTTACACGAAATAACGTGTATTCCTGTGATTCAGAATATTTTACATCTTGTTTGCTATGTTTACTTTATATGTAATTTCTTTTGAATCGCTGTACCTCCTCTGTTAGTCACTTCCCGAGAGAGGCCAAACACTTTTCCTAGTTCTTTCCTATTTTCCTCTTCGCACTTGCCGAAGTATTAAACACTTCTGTCAAAAAATTTTATTACGAGTAATCATATTTTTCAGGTTTCTAATTTGTGCCTACCTTATTCGATATAATATATACGGAGATTTTATTTTTTTGATTACCATTAAAATATTCTTATTTGTCTAAAATAGAATATCTTGATTGGTAAAACAAAAAGAAGGGTTGAACCCTGCTCCTGTCAAGACACTTAATTACTTGTCTTTAAATTCAATTGCAAAAGCTAATTTTAGGGTACTTTAAAATAATAGAATAGACTGAAGTATGCATTTTTTCATAGGATGTGTAAAGAAATTTAATGTCCTGTTGGAAAATGAATTTGAGCGAATTTGAATGAATGAGTCGAATAAGAACACATGTCATCATTCATGAGAATTATAGTTACTTTCTATGAATTTTAATCGGAAGTGAATTAAGCCCTGGAATTGTTTATTATAAACGTCAAGTAAACCTCTCTGATAGACTAGTTAGTGCAGTCATAATCATTAACAGTCGCCACATTATCAACACTTTCAACTTAATTTTTCTAACAGTGCATACATATTTTCCTTTGCGGAATCCATGAATCGTGTTTTGATTTCAAGACTTTGTAATTTGAAATGCGAACTAAAAACCAAGTATTTACAACTTGCTTATTGAGTACAGGTCGTACCCGTGCAAATAGTTAACCCACTACAAATGTTCCTATGAATAAAAACTTGTTAGTAGCATATAAAAGTTTAAAGCCGTTATTTTTACTCAAACACAAAGATACGATGATCTTAAGTGAATACCTAACGATGACATATTTATAATAAGAAATCTTGTAAACGTACTGTACAATGAACTGCGTACCGTACACTCGAGTACCTGGTCTACCTGGGAGTATTGTAAAACTAATAACTCGTCGATAAGTGATGCACAATTCTAGAGAAAAGATAATAAATACAACAATGGTTTTTACTTATTCGCTTATCTATTCAGAAATTCTATTTTTTATTATGAAATCCAACTACAAAAGTGAGTAGATAGAAATAGAAACAAAAAGATAGAAAAGTAGAAAGAAGTGATATCAGCTAATGTTCGTGTACCATTATGAAAAAAGAAACGTGATTTCAACATTCAGTAGCAATCTATAACATAATGTACAATGAGCGATACCTGCGCCCCTAATCGTATTACCAAAGATATCAGTTCTTACAGTAGACTAATAATATGGAGCTTGGGAATTTCATTTTGCTTAATTACAAATTACTTAATTTTACTTTGCTTCATTTTTGATTAAAAATTGATCTTCGATGCTCCACGGAAAACAGTGGACTTTTTAATGTCACGTCAGTTTAGATTTAGTCGTAATAGTACGTTGCAGTACAAACAGTATGACATTAGTGAATAGTAGTATCACGGTTAATTTTACTAATCGTAGTAGCAGGTTACAGTGATTGCAACCAGTCATCGATATTTAAAGTAAATTTCCATTAGCTAAACTCTCATTCTACGAATTCATTAAAATGTTTCAACTTTTTACATTTGTCGGCATGCATATATTGCTTAACTGGAAAAATTGACCAATTTCCTTTTCTCTGGAGTTTCCATGCTCTTCTGTTAAGAATTCTAAGAATCTGGTTAGGTCTTGATATGACCGTTTCCAAAGTCTGCAAAACGTAGCCATTTTGGGCCAAGCTAGCAGTGTTTTCATGGTTGTGCTTTGTGCTCACACTCTTTTATCCACAAACGAATTAATCTTATAAAATGTAACTTAGCAGGTTTTCGGGACTTTTTACCGTTTTCATTGCAATAGTAAAAGATAACCTTTCTGATAATTCATTGAGTTGGCTTTTTGATAATCATTTTGCATAAAGTCGATAGCTTCTTTAATTTCACTAAAGCGTCAACTTCACAAGGGTTATTTTTTCGGTAGGCCTAAATTGCTGGACAATGCAATTGCATGGTCATATCTGAAATTTTTATTCTTTGTGACCTCCAAAGTTTCACTGGAAGTTTTCTTATCAATCAATAAATCATGAATATCAATTTCCGCATCGATGCTAACATTACCAGCAGTTACCATTGGCGATAATTAAAATGCACCTAAAGAATGTAAGTTAAGATTAGATACAATGGCACAGTTGGCATTAAACTTCCAATTAATGAGAAACAGGGTTTTATGAGGTGCAACCGATTTATTTTACTGCTCACAAAAGTGCATTATAATTTACATTGATATTGGGAAATAGTTGAATGAAAGTCTGGCATTCCGAAAAGCCTGATAAGGTCAAATCTATGAATTTTATTAGAAGTGCATTTAGTGCAATTAGTTTTGCATCTGTATAATAACTTTTAGAAGTGGGGAAAATATTTCAATATTTCTTTATGTATTTTAGAATTTTCAGTTTGAGAACTTTTATTAAAATAATGTGTGTGCTATTCATCACTAGGAAGGCTAATGAGCACTAGCTGTGATTCTCATGGATCGTTGCTCGTCAGTAGGTAATAAGTACATATAGAAAAGGAAGGCATAATAGTTATCACACAAAGTTTAAACAAAACGGATAATTATACTTAATAAATAATGTTGTATTCATTTGCCGAAGGTACATGTTACTTATGTGCATTATGCCAATTAAAATCAGCAAAAGTAAATTTAATTGCAATGGATTAGTGCATCAGGTGCCAATTTTTAACAATAGCAGATTAAATAACTTTTTGCATTTTCGCAACTCAGGTTAGTTGCATTAGTAGAGTATATCAGTAGAATCATGAACTATATAAATACACTATTACCTTGCGTTTTGAGAACTCAATACATGTTTGTGAGTATATAAATATTTGAATAAGGGTTTTAGATTGCTTTAATAGACCATCTGCGAGCAAAAATCAAATACCTCAATTTGCAATAAATTCTAACCTTTTTTAATTTACCTGAATATATAAAAGTTGCTTAACCAACTAATTGCATAAAAAATTGATGATCATTCGGTGGTGGTGTGGTTGAAGTACCTACTGTTGAACTGTGTTACGTTCTGTAGAGAAATCACATTTCGCAAATCTTTATCGTTTATCGATGTACACAGGTTGGACAAGGAATTTCAAATGTAAGCACATTTATTACCACTATATCATATCACATGTAAAATGTTAGGTATGAAAACTGTATAATGAACTTGACATTGAGTATTATACGCAAGTAAAAGTATTTGTGTAACAGTGTCTTTTCTTGGCTGAATAGTGGAAACATTCACTGAACTTAATCCATCCCAGTTACGTTATGCTTAAAATTACTCTTGTTCATAGTCAATACATTCTACATAATGTAAAACTACATTTAGAAATCAAGTTAAACATCTTGAGGCTCAGATTTGAAGCGGAGGAGTATAGCATGTACTCCGCTTCAAATCTGAGGCTTAACACCTTTCGCATAGTGGTATTTATCATTCTCTACGCATTATTTAACATTTACATAAAAAATACTGCAATACATAATATTTAATGTTCAGAATGGACATTAAATGATTGCTTTTCCAAATTAGTAAATAGTATGAGTGACCTTGTCAAATACACATTGCTGGTAGTATAAATTGGAATAGAGAATTTTGGTATTATAACTGAATACACTTTTGACCAATTGAAGAGTGTATTTAAAGTTCTGTTTTCTGAAAGCTGTACTGTTTGTATCTAGAATTGCATCGTATCTACTAAACGTTATCCTTATAGGGGTTATATTACTGTTAGTAATGGGCAAGGAAGTAATATAAGTCAGTAGTCAGTACCTTAGCTAGTACACAGGAATATTAACAATGTAACGTTTTAGAGTGGAAGATCAAGTTGATAACAGGACGAAAAACCCAAAATTTTAGACAGCGGTATTAAGAGAGTAATGATACCCTATTAAAAAGTAGGAGTTAATACTAGAATGACGAGAACCGAGAAGGACGAAAGACAAAGAGAGAGCAGTCCTTCAATGAATTAAGTTTATTACAAAACATATAAATTAGTGGTTTTTATTTTATGGCCACTAAAATGTATTGTAGCTATTTGGTTTGCAACTCATTTGGTACGATTATATTTAGGTAAAAAGTAGCTGCTTATTGGGAAGTAGTGCACATAATGAAATTTTAGTAAAGGCTAGTATTACGAGAGAAAAGTTTGCGGTATAAAATGTGGATGGGTATGATTTGTTTTACATGCACAGTGATGGGGTACAGTATGTACCGGAGTTCAGTCACACAACAGAACGCTTCTTGATTGATATCTCCATCGCATACATACATACGGTACGAAGTGGTAACACATAATCTCTGTGGCATAGGAATCTCCTCGCATTAACATTAACTCAGGCAGATGTGATGAGATAATCTGATTAAAAACCTGTGTGCTCTTACTGATGCACTCAACAAGACCCAGAAAATATCACATCCCACAATAAGGAGTACCTATTGTGTACTAACATTTCATCGACTCCTTAATGGCACCACAATGGTCTTCCGTAAGCATTTGTTAACAAACTATACATTTCTAATCTCTTTCTAACCAGAATTTGCTGTATCCACTGGACCGAGTTTCATCGCTGGCCTCGGAGTCGGATTTATTTTCCTCGCCATCAAAAGTTTATTCGGACCTTTCATTTTGGCAATGAAGTACATGATGTACAGCATATTCTTCAAAGATGCAAGTCCTTACGACATGATGAAGATGCTAGGATTCGGCTCCAGTGACCACGTGGACATTGCACCTCCTTCTGGAGAACACTACGAAGCTCCTCACGTCCACAACCATTTCGACAATTTACTGGACAAACATCTCCATCATCACCACGGCGGAGGAGACAGTGGACACGCTGCGTCAGGAGGTACAGGCCCTACCTTCTTTGGCGGACCCTTCGACCAGGGACACCAGTTCTCCCAAATGAACCCCATAATTCAGCAGCTGAGTGGAAGCATGAGGAACCCGAAGAATACCTACATTGGGTCCGTGGAGGAAGGACGGAGACAAGTAGCCTTCCCGTCTCCAACACCAACCGCCCCTGCAGACTACGGATTTACGAGCACTGGTTCGGGGAGGGACACTTCTCTTCAGGTATCCGACTCTCAAGACACTGCACAAATTAAACAGGCCCCTGACAACTCTTTCCAGTATATTCCATCCGCTGCTCTCCAGTTGGAAGTGGAGAACTACGACCCCTTCTACAGCCCTTTGCTTTCCAGAATTGATTCCATTTTCATGCACCTTGGGTTTACTGAGGAAGGGTGCAGAGAAAGAGCTGTTTGCTCGATCTACAAGTTTCCTGTCAAATACGCCCCTTACTCAAATCTTCTCTCTGCTCAATTATCCAAGTAAGTCCATTTTTATGTTTACTCATCCATAAAATCAATCAGGTACACGTTGTTTTCTTCTTCGTGCATTTATATTTCGTTTTATTAGGTATATTGGGCAGACACTATTATTAAATACATTTAATAATTAGCCAAGTTTTACTCATAAAAATATAATTACAATAAACTCCAAGTAATTAAACGTTTGTAATATTTTTTTAGTTTCTATTTATATAAAGCGTTGGTACCTAAATGCATTTCTCTTCAACGTGCCTGTAGTCTTGTAGCCTCTAAACAATGTACAGTTTTTGGCAAGTTTTACAGTTTTCTTTTAATCTCTCCAGTGTGCATAGCTTTTTACACATTTTATGAGTATAAAAATACCTTACTTTCCTAAGTTTCTTCGTAGGCACAGTACATACCAAAGAATGTAAGTACTAATTGTAAGCCTGAAGCTCATCGTTAGTCAATTCGCACATACGGTGCATACAGCTACAAACATCTATCAGTGTTAACTAGTAAGTTAGATATAACTATTAACCACCTTCGCAATGTAACAAATATTTACAGTAACAGAGTAAGCTCAGCACTAGGCCCTTCAGAAAATATATGTACTGTGCTGCAGAGTAGTATATTTTATAAAGTTGTTACATAGATTGATGTGTAGATTTTAATTAGAGTAGTTATGGGCGGCGAAAGTGTAGTTGTGCTTTATTCCCATACAAAAAATCAGTTGGTTCAAGGAAAGTAATTGAGTTGGAAGACACAGACGCGATATTACATACTATGTGTGAAGAACATAGATAAATAGCTGACATGGCTATTTAGTTGCAATGCTTATGTACATTGTACCTTTCAAAATGCCAAATGGTTTGCTCTACCTTCCATAAAATTTAATGATTCAGTCAACGTAGCAAGAAGAACAGTGGTTCATATAAGAAACCATGGGATGAAGTAATTGACAGAACCTCAGTCTTTAAATGCACTTCCTCGCAGTGCAAATAGTGCAATCTACTCACATTTTTCTACCTTAACCTACATTTGCTGTCAGTAGTTTTCATTTTAAAATTCTTATGCATAAACCCATTACAGTCACACAACTAATACATACTTACTAGGACTAATACACCAAACATATAAGCAATTCAATACTAATTGTGGGTCCTGCTCTCTAAAACCATCAGTTTTCATTCTATTCTTTCGCTTCATATGAATAGTAGTTAAACAGTGATTTAAAAACGGAAATTAGCAAATTGATATAATTTCAGAATATGTGGTTTTCATTTACTACATGTAGGCAGTAACACTGTAATCGACCTGAAGATTGTCATTTATCCATTTAATTTGATTCCCTGCATATTAAAGTTACGTATAGTTATACTTATACCACATGTTTAATTATAGGTAAAATTATATTTTTATTTCGTTTAGTTTGCTTATAATAGGGCTGACAAAATAAATAAAAGTGGGTGAGGTGGATTTCTTAAATTTATGATTTTTTAAGTGATGTACCGGCTAATTGTTAATTAGCCTCATAGTTAGTTATTAACAAATAATTAGCACTTTTCTTTCACTACTACATAATAGTTATGGTACTATTTTAGGAATGCATTCCTAAAATATATTAATATATTAATACTTTCCGTCCATTCGAATGGACGGAAAGTATTAATATAATACGGTGTCGCTGTCAACACCATCAGATACGTGTTGTGGTACGGATTTAGAATGAAGAATACATTAAGAGATTAAAATAGCATGAGAATTGCACTTGCACTTCATTTCTAGAAGTGACAACAAGTTTAGAGATTTTCCTATACATACAACCAATAGTAGAAATACTGCCCTCACCAAAAATAAGCATCGCAGAAGTTTAAATAATACATTGAATGCTCGTCGTAATTCGCAATGGAATTTCCTATTCTATCCATTCATTTGCTTTGTTGCTGCAACTTGCGACGCAGTTATCCGTAAATCAAAGTTATCAATGCAAGGAATGCCAATAGTTCCGTCTTCACGATATTTCTTATGGTTTTCGTACTACGAAATGAATACAAACATTATGCCCACACATAAGTACAATTAATGTCAAGTAGGGCACAAAAAGTGCATCACGCTTCACTCAGTACTAATTTTGTGTGTAGATAGGTATGCGGTGCTATCTGTAGATACTTATCTTTAGATGTACCATATTTATGGGGAAAACATCAAATAAGTCTTCTATCACAAAAAATCCCAGCAATTCACTCTAAATACAATTACACCTTTCGGCTACCAGAAAGCAGATTTTGTATTTTGTTAGTGTGCACCTCCATCATTGCATTTCAGTGATCAGCTGCAGTAAACTAATGGTTGAAATGCTATGAATTTAATGTTTGTTGCTGTCTTAAATCAATTAATCTTAAATATCTTAATCCAATTACGAAGTATAAAGCAATTAGTGATATGCTTTTAAGTGTATCTAAAACCTAGTACACTAAATAGATTACATAAACAGAACTGAATATAATGGGTTTCCACCATCAGAAAAATGAAATGCCTTTACAAAATTTGAGTCGTTTCTTCTCTATTCATTCTTTCACACTTACCAAGTCTTATGCTACTAGAAAACAAGCTTTTAAAGAAAGGTATGGCTGTTAAAAACCATTGTTCTTCTCCTTTTGATTCTTTCTTATGCAGTCCTCTGGATCTAATAACTCAAGAGTTTTCCTTGAGGTCGAGTACTACAAAATGTAACGCAATCTTTAGAAGAAAACACTGGGCTAATAATATGATGTTAGTATCACTGGCAACTGTGACAACGTATAATAGTACTATAATCCACAGATATAATTCAGCATGTAACGGAGTACGTGATTAAAGATATGCTTAGGAGCAAATGCACAGTAATACCTACTTTCAATAAGCATCTGTACATTAATGAAGAGTTGCTTTTCTATTACCATGCTAATGGTTAGCTCTATTATACTACTTAACAGTCATTAGTCATTGAGGAGCTACATAGAGTACCTGCAGATCAAAAATACAAAGCATGCAAATATTGCAATTGTTTGCATTTTAATAAATGTTTGTAATTTCTGCTGCAAACGGTCTAGAATCATGTCCAGACTTAAATTAATAGTTTTACGGCTTCTCATGTATAATCAATGACAGAACTACTGCAGTTGTTATGCAAGTCATGTTGGTAACATCGGTTAGAGGATACAGGACTTTTCAAGGCACTGCTAGGGAGCTCTCTGGCTTGAAGGTTAGAGGTGCCAGGTTGTGTTAAGGACGGGTCTTGTGGGTTCCACGTAAGTCAATTTTATTTAATTGGCCTTCCCCCGGTAAATGTCATATTTTAGTTTGCCGCAGTCTCTACCTTACTTTGGTGACTCTTCTACCCCAATTTCCCTTATGTCAATAAAATTTTCCGATATATTTTCACATGGTGCTCCGAATAATTTAACAAAACCGTATTCATTGCCGCAGGGTAAACATCTTAATTGAACACAATGTTAGTAACATCGATAAACCTTTTGATTAGAACATACCATGTACATTTACATTTATTGTAGATTTAAAAAAGGGTGCCTAATACGCCCATTAGCACAGTATAAAGGATATGGTCTTATTTTGAATCAGTCCTTGTGTGTAAAATCCAGTTTACAATGTTTGAAATAAAAGAGAATTCAAGTATTAGGTTTAAATAGTTTACTTTATGTTCGAGTAGTGGGATCATTAATTAATATAATTATCGTGCAGTGCATATAAAATCTACTGAGTATCTGTAAAATCTCCTATAAAACAAACACAAAACTGTATAACTTTACGTTTAGTAATTTTTAAAATAATTGCGAAACAAGGTGTGCATTTTTATTTATGAATGTATTACAGTGTAGTTTGATATCTTAGCGATCATGTACTTTACTTCATGCAATTTTTGCATATTCATTGATTATGAGGTTTGCGATAAGAAAATATAATTACTTATGGCACGGATATACGTATGTACTTTATCTATAAAGGAAGATTTATAGTGAAGAGAGGATGATACAAAGAAATGGCATTGTTTTACAGAATCTAAGGTATGACGAGTCAAGAGATCTTTGTGTTTCTTTCGTTCCGTGCTGTGATCATTGTGAATCTACATATTACGAGTTGAGTGTAAGATTCTGAGCGTTTGGTTAGATTGCTATGATGTAATGTATATACTTTGAATACTCATGGCGATGAAAAGAATGGGATTGCACACACACACTTGAACTCTGCTGAATAATACTTGCAAGAAGAAAAGTGTGTAACGTCATATTTAAAATGTTGGATTGTACTTTATTGGAGTGAGCTGCTATAGGCACAAGGGAGTATTATATCTCGCTTCCTCATTGTTGATGAAACCCTAAAGATCGTAACTATGTTTAGATTTAAGATAGAAATGAAAATATATAATGTTATCGCACAGCATTCTTATGTTCATCTCCGCCTCACGCAAATAGGTAAATGGGGACAGTGTAGACATACATGCATAAGAATTAAAAGTAAATCAAATCACCTAGTAGTTACTTGTTATAGCACTGCTCTTAAGTGAGAAAATCAGAGAGTAGGTTGATATTGTGATATTGCTGTACATAAGGAATTTAGAACTAGCACTTTTCGGCAAGTGACTCTTTTAATTATGAACTTGACTCCTGACATGGTAACATTTCGTGCTATGCATACGAAAATCATCTGATATCCCAATAATTACGTTGCATCATAAAATTACCACGTTATCATTAATATTATTATGTATTCTTCATGCCTCACTCTTTTCAATGCGTGAGTCCAAATTCTGACGACGCTCAACTGGTGCTCTGTTACTCTCCTAAATTCTAAATAAGTTACTTGTCAGATTGTGGGGACTGTCTTTAGACAGTAATGCACGCCAACAAGGCATCACGGAGATGGCATTTTAAGATAGCTTTTGTACTTCTGTGCTTAACTGACCCATATGCTCATTATAATATTCCATTCTTATAATGGACCATTTCAGACAGGTTAGGTTAATGTCAAGTTTTAATGTTTGTTACTATTTTTGATCTTTTCTTTGTCCGCTCAGTGTCCTTTTAGCTTTTACAGAACATTTAGAATGGGCATCACCTTTTCTGAATTAATTCACAAGTAAAATACCAGTACGTAATGACAGGATAAAGATACAAACACTAGAAACGAGGAACAGAGTCAAAATTAGGCCACTAGATATTATTTAAGTATTTGTGACACAACATTTGAGCCAAAGAATACTAAACCATTTTTATACAGTTTCCTTACATAAAATTCGTGATGAATACGTTTTATGTCAAATACGTACACACCTAGAAACTCAATGTTTGAATCGGGTGGGGAATAGTCTTGGTCTACAGACATTTCTCTAATTGAGCCCACCTTACATTGTATTACCCGTATTTCATAACCTACGGTACCTTTAGTTCACAGGATTTAGAAAGAATTACACACATTAAATATTTTAAGGGCATTCACAGTTACATCATTCATATATTTAGTTTTCAACCAATTGAGCAAGTCATACACGCAACCTTAATAAATAGTGGCGATTGTAATTGTTTATATTGCATTAGGAGAAAAATGTTCCCTCATCCCCATTAAACATAGAGCTAAGCATTGCGTACACCAGTAATTTATTGTGTTTTCATAAGAGTGGCTGAAATGAGGCATGCAAAAAATTAATAAATATCAATTTGTAAGTCAGCGGAAAACTTTGAGGGGCTCTTCTTCATGTCAGAATTTGAAATAATTACAGATTGACAAAATAATTTCAACTGCATTCAATCTGTATAGGAAATGGTGCATCAGGCAAAAACAGCAGAGGAAGCCGAAATGTGTGTAGGGTGAAGGATTAAGTTATCGAGACTTAGAAGAAGAGGAGAGTATTTTATATTATGAGCCAACAAGTGAATGTGGCTATACAGAAGAAAAAATGTTGGTAAAATAAAGTAAACGCGATGACCGTAATCATTATTGAACCGAGTCTTTATAGACTACATCCTTCAGCCTGTCTTTGAGTACCTACAGAATAATGGTGGCGATTTAACACTGATATAAGCATTACGATTCTTGTCTGCTCTAGGCTACATGTAAACAGTGCAGCGTCCAGTGCAGCAGAAGCAACTATTTCCATGTTAACAGTCATTACAATTAGTTATCATCATTCAATAGATATAAAACCTAGTTTCTGTATATAAGTAAATGTTTCAGCAAAATAATAAAATTATGATTTATGACGCCGGAAAATAGATTGGACAGTACTGGTTACAAATAGACAAGGCATACTTATGTTAAATAAAATTATGTGTAAAATTTGTTTTCGAGACTGGTCTATCCCAATATTGTCAATATATATAAATATTGAATAAATCATATAATTAATTAATTAATTTTATAGAGCAAACATCTTAAGGAGTATTTGATATAAGCATAGTTACATATAGTGGATTACTTCTTGTTAGACATAGAATTTTCAAGCCTAAAGGAAAAGCCATTATGAGATTATTGTTATTTAGTACTAGCCATAGCTTTTCCTTAGTTAGCATTTTTAAGAGACATTTATTGCAGTAAATAATGTATAACTTCTTTTTGCAGACATCAAAGTGAGCTTAAGCGCCCTGTGAGTTCGTCTCTGAAGATTCTCCGCTATTTCAAGTACATGAAGGCTGCAAAGGATGGTCAAGGGAACCAAAACTGTATCGAAATGTATCCAAAGTGCGACAGTGACACAGAAAAAATATCCAGTCTTCCTATGGTAAGCAATCATCTAAAGAAAAGCAACGATGTAAATAATACTAAAACAAAAGCTAACATGAACACTAATCTTAATAGGTTAAAACATTTCACCAACTAACAGAATTGATGGGAGGACCAGAAAATACGGAAGCTTAACTGTCAGTATATATAAAACATAAATGCAATACACTGTTTTCAAAGGGCCAATGGAATTCAAAATTAAATGTAAACTATAGAATAAGTATTCAGATTGTATTAGTACATAATTGCTGCAGTTCTGCGGTAGAAAGAAAGAGAAGGATGCATGCCTGATGATATTACATGTTATTATACTTAAAGGGTCTCCTGTAATTCAATTGGAGTAACCTTCGTTAACTGTTTAACTACTAACTAAAATGTACTAACTGCTTTACTTTTGTAATATTGTGATTTATAGTACAGAATATAAAAGTTTAGTACGTGTAGAATAGACTGTTCAGAATATAATGTAATGACTATTGCTTAAGTGTACATATAATTTAATGATAAGTAGACCTATTTAATGCTGAAGTTACGCAAACATTGTACTTCGGTTTTTTTAATTTGATGTCGATATTGTGAATGTCATTCTTTTTCCATAGTAAGAAAGAATTTATATGTAACCGTTTTGCTATCTCTGACATTTAATGACATTTCCTACGAATAGCAAACTGTGTCTACCTTCAAAAATGATTTTGACAATCTTGAATCTCGAAACTTGGAATCCTCTTTTCTAACCATAAAATTCTAAAATATTAATGTACTGGAAAACAAACATCACTGATAAATAGGGATTTGTATGGCGTAAATATTTTCAAAATAAGCAAAGTTCTGCTTGCACATTATTTATAAAAAGAAAGCGAAAATAATATTATGTTGTGTATTGGGCGAGAATTCTACATATTGTCTGCAAACTTATATGTCTTTTCTCAGAAAGTAAATTTAATTCTTTAAATAGCTAGTTTAAAAAAATATCAATACGTAATATTGACTATTTACAACTCAATTTTGGGAAAGGTGCACCATGCACTCATAATAGTATAGCCAGCCATATAATAATAAAATAAAATAGTACCGAGTCATCTACTTCGTTCATTAGGAACACATGCAGTTCAATGTTCAAAGCAGATTTATTATGTAATTTTAAAAGTAATTAATGGAGAAGAATTCATAAATGGCTTTTCTCTATTTATAACTCTTCCTCCTTTTTGAAAAGGCAGTCCCAAGTTTGCTAAGTGGCTTTCATATGTCATTGTCAATGATAGAATTTGGTATTAATTTGATAAATGGCCAATTTTGTGGACAGACCCCTGGTTTTAAAGTAAATAGTGTTTCTCTGTTTATTTCGAATCAAAATTTTAATAAAAATAATATTGAAAAACAGATCTTTGTGAAATATTGTGTAATCACGTGACTATTTGTTAGCTAATTGTGACAGCTGAGGAAAGTGACATAACATTATATTTTTAACACAGTTTGACTGACTTGTGACAGCAGTATGCTAAATGTGGTTTATGTAATTATGACGCTGACCTCGTAGAATGCATTAAATGAAGACGCCTTAAGTTCTTTTCTAATACTTTTATGAGGATAACAAAATATTGGACAAATTATTTCAATTAAAGTGTCACAGAGATTGATTTGCATCTTTTAAAAACTGTTCACTTACTACAGAAAATCTGAATGCATATTTCGTAGATGCAGGTTCGCCATAACGTATCGGCTAATTTGTGTAATTACGAATACTAAAACAATGTTTTATACGTATCCTACTATTCGAAGTGAAGATTTTGGTGCGGTGTGGAATAAGGCCAAATTTTTGAGCTAAACTATAATTAAGTACCTCCAACTATCAGAGTAAATAGCAATAAATGTAAATTTGCAAAATAATTCGTCTGCACTGTCTTTCCTAATTGCTGTATATATAAGGTACTTCTAAAGAAATAAGTGTAATTATTGAAATACATTTTACAGATATGGTTTCTTTTTTTCTTTTATACATTTGATCTTAAATAATGTAGCTCCGGTACATAATAACTGCATTAATAAAAAACGTTACAAGAGCGATTAGAAACTTTTTAAGTGAACAAGGGTGGATTGTGTAGCAGATGGTTAATACAATTTTCATAAATAAATTGCGGTTGCAAGTCTACACGCTGTGTACAAATTAAATATTGTATAGGAGTTTTTATGAGATGTCATTTTGACATTATCAGTAATAACGTAAAATGATTAAGCTAAATATTATTTTTACGGTTCATTATTGTATGTTTATAAATGATGTGGACTGTTTTAATACTGTTAGTGTGGATAAGTTTAAAAAGTCTATCGTTGACATTTGTACGCAGAAAATAATTCCTATCGGTGTTTTAGGTATACATGTTCATGTCTCCTTTATATTGTTGCTATTTTTGTTAAAATTGTTATCATTTGTATTCATGATGTGCAAAGAAATACATGCGATTCCCTTTACATTCTATTTTCATTGCTTGTATAAACTACGTCTACGAGGAGCCCTATTAACAAATCTGTGAACAAACTTCAGGCATTCATACGGAAATATACACATTATAAGTACTAATTGTTATTGATTTATTATTTATGTATTTAGCTGTGTATTACGTGTTATCTGTTAAATAATTACTTTAAGAACGTTTTATTAATTTTGATGTTTAATATCAAATACATATTTATGAATGGGCTTGTGACTTCGTTAATAAAATATTTTTATTAATACGATTGTACTCTATTCTGTTCCTTTAGCTCTAAGAAAGTTCCCTGCAATATTTAATCCGTTATGATTTTGTTCACATGAAACCAATGGTTTTCCTTCCGTCTTTAATTATCAACGGAAGAATTCTAACATCACTAGATGGAAAGTTTAATTAATAAACTAGAAAGTTTAATTCATAGTGTTCTTTATTTGGCGTAAGTGACAAACAATTGAGAAAATTAGATAATTTGATACCTTTCTAAATATTCAAAATGATATTAACTGAACAGGTAACAATGTAAAATGGAATAGAGATTAAATAGTTAGATAAGTCATGCGCTACTCAGATGAGACGATTTATCATTACAAATAAACAGCATCTTTTAATATTCTATAATTTTTAATGACAGGAAAAAATATAAAAGCAACTGCATATACTGCGTACTAATGATAAAAATGTAGCCCGTTTAATGCAAATATCCACCGAATATATTCAAATAAGTAATCTCTTATTGACAAGAATGTATATTAACATGTAACATGTTACATGTATCTTAAATTTATTTTCATTTAGAAAATTCTGCCTTAAATAAATAAGATTTAATTGTATTAAAATGTTCGCAAATACTAGAGGAAAGTTCATTCAACTTGCATACAGTATTTCTTCAAACAATATGTAATTTTAATGATTTTTTGACTTATTAGGTGACAAATTTGGCAAGAAAAGTAATGTGTTACTTATAGATTTTCCCCTGAGGAAAAATAAGTTTGGGTGCCGTCAAAAGTGGCGGCTTGTTTTATATATTCCGTATAATATTAATACTTGTCTATCAATTACTATACACAATGGGGATGTTTGGATCAACATTATACTCTTTTATTACATATGTGCAAACTTTTTGCATGTAAGTAGAACTCTTAATACCACTATCAATTCCCATGTTGACTATCCAATGGTAAGCTGATTAAGGAAGGACCGCACTTTGTATTTAATGTTTTGTCAGTTTCCGAGTTTTGCTTATTGGATATAATGGGTAAACAAAATTTTCTTAACTTTTGTTCAGAATATGATCCTTTAGAAATATAAGTAGCATTGTGTAGCTTGATCAAAGTGGAAAGGTATTCTTTAGTTGCATTTCCGTCCTCTGATTGTACAGACTTCAAAATCAATTCAGTATTCAATTAAAAGGAACTGAGTTGGGGTTTGACTTTTTAAACAAAAAGATAAAATTGTATACTATACTTTATTACAGATTGTACTCTTATAACTAATATTAACGGTAATTTAAATAAAACAACTCAAATCAAATAATTTTTTCCTTCGTATGGATATCATTTTATCAGTTATGTTAATTTTCTGGTTCCATATTTTGATTTAAAGAGAAACAATCGAGAACCTTTATTGTTTATTATTTTTTAAAGCATTTAAATATTGCATAACGCTTCAAATTCCATTAAAACATATTACAGAAAAACTTGTTATAAATAACATTAGAGTCCCTCGAGGAGAGACTACTTTTCTTTATTTAGGAAAACAATAATTAATATTTATCATGTAATAACTAAGTCAGCTTCAATTTATAAAAGTTAGTCATTGGCGCATAAACTAATACCTTCACTTCTGATTTAATTAATCTATGAAATATGCATATGAGTTAGATTAAGAATGACACTTTCATAAATTGGCATCGTATGTATTCATATAGGGATATGGCGAAGTTCGATTTGAGTTGCATGACATCTTCTACTTTCTAAAACTGATAATGAACAGGCCAAAAATAGTTATAATAATTATTTGTAAAATTGTTTTTGCAGCAGCAATTCCTGGAAAAGGCTATTATTTATTTTAAGATATTTTTATTCATTCTTAAAGAATGTTAAAAAGCTTAGTAGTGTGAAGATAAAATAAAGCTAATCATACTCAAATAACCATAAGCAAATAACCAAATTACAAAGTATGATACTTGAAAGATAACGATTGTTGGTTGTATACATTAATCGTATTCTGAATATGACATTTAATTGAAATCCTGAGTGTATTGAAGTGTGTACCAGATTTGTATGTGGTGATTTCGAAAGCTTCAAATAAATTTTAACTTTTCACAAGCAAACAGAATACCTAATGAAAAAGTATGAAATATATTAAGTTAAATTAAGAATTAATTCCTAAGCCGCATTTGCCACAAAAATAATTGTTCATTAAAATTATGTAATAGTTTCGGCACAATAAAAATATCTGGACATACCATTTTCATCTAATGCAGTGATTGTGCAGATGTGCAAGTTTGTTGTAGTTGTAATATGATTTACTAAAAGTCCAGCATTGATACCTTTGGGTATGAATGCAACCGTTAGTGATTTAACTACTCAATTTACATTAGCATAATAGTATGAGTATAATTTATGGGTAACAAGAATCAAGTAGTCAGCATAAAATTTGTGATTCTTTGGCTACAAAGATGGGTTGATGAGGTACAAACATTAATGTATTGCCTATTTATTATACATTGTATGTGATGAGCTAACAAAGCAACGGGATGATTTCACAGCTATGTGAGGATTCGGAAGTAGATACGAAAAGAA
This sequence comes from Yoshiicerus persimilis, assembly GCA_020352615.2. NCBI lineage: Eukaryota > Metazoa > Arthropoda > Collembola > Entomobryomorpha > Tomoceridae > Yoshiicerus > Yoshiicerus persimilis. The sequence goes on along the minus strand of CM060170.1, from coordinate 23,428,462 downwards.
GTTCGGAGTTTATGCAGAAGGTAAAGAAGGTGAATAAACTCATGTCTTGTTACTCTCGTCATCTCTTTTAAACATGACACATTAATAACAAATGTGCCATAATGTATTATAATGAAGTGGTAAACCATTCCTACTGATTATACAATGTCTAATACATTTTTGGTGCTAATTAGGCATTTCTTCTTAGTTTTCCCAATAAAGTTGTACTAACTAATGATAAACGAGGATTAGCAGGAGTGAGTGAGAAGAGATGTGTTTTCGGGCCAGAGGACTGACGAAGTGTTAGTCTTCCTTTCAGAAACCAGGGAGACAAGACAAGGTGATAGGCAGCCCAAGCTAAAGGAGATCACTCAAGTTAGATTTCAAGAGTCGGTTGAAAAAATAGTGCAAAATTACGAGGCACCGCAAGACGTTTTTAAGAGCGCAGAGCAAACACATCTCATCTGTATTCTATATGGATTTTGATTGTTTCACAGTGTTCTGCAATAAAATTTTAACGGGTTTGCTACTTCTCGACTAGCTTCAGTTTCTCAGCTAACCAACACCACTGAGCGTAATGGTATATTAAATAAGCGCCTTGAGATCAATACGGATCAACATTCGCAACCCAACTGCTATTTCCTATTCTATTACTCCCTGTCACAATCACACAAATAGAATTTTACTATACTCACCAAACTTCACTAATCCAAGTTTACATTATAAAACTTTATAGGACATGAATTTCAACTTAGGTAATTTCACTATGACAGTTTAACAATAGTGTCACTCTGCGAAAACAAATAATCCAATCATGTTTGTACTACACCAAAAAAATGTGTGTTTTGTCGTTCAAATATGAACTGTCCATCTTATAAAACGCAGTGAAGATTTCTTCGTGATTCTCATTTCAAAAAGACGTCAAACCTTCACAATTCCTCCAAATTGTGCTTCAAAGCAATTTTGACTACATTGTCAATTTTTGTAACTTAAAACCACAACTTCCGAAAACTTCATTCAACATGAAAACTGTCTCAGGTAACATTTAAAATTTCTTTCAGAATCTTTACAAACTAATTGCACAAACCAACACTTGTAGAATTAAAATCGTTTTTATCAACGAAAAAATAATGTTGAAATCTAAAACTTATTTTGCAGAGAGAAAAGCACATTTAAATGACACAATTAAAGTTATACTACTTGTATTTCTTATGACATTGGATCACCTAAACGTAAATGGCGAGAATCATAACGAAAACTCTCCAGACGAACCTCATAGTCGTCAGAAACGGTTTATCTACTTTAATACTCAGTCCCCAGTGGATATTGGTAAGTCATTTTGCATTAACGGGTTTTTAATAGCAATTCAAATTGCTAGCAATAAAAACTCAGTTAGGGCTTGGAAACCTTTATAAGCAACAGTTTTCCTATGATCTGAGCAAGCAGATACAATAGATATGTATACCTAGACATGTTTGCGAATAGAATAACAGCCAAGGAAAAATATAGTAGTAAAAGCAGGTATATGGGACAAAATTATTTGTACTGCCATTTTTTCATTAATTTCTAGCATCTCTGTATAGAACAGACATCAGTATATTTGGTTATGGCTCCGTTTTCACATTGTTCCTCAAAATCTTCTACTAATTAATTTTCCTTTATTATTATTTTATTAAATTCAACGCATTAATTTAATTTCTGTAAGTTTTCGTAGTGAACAGCATAAGAAGTAGCAAATGACTAATAACCTATTAATTTAAAAGAATGAAACCTAAATAACGCTACCACATTCATTCAGCTAAACATCAATAATACTCAGTGTAAAGCCATTAAGATTTTTCTTGATGAATTAGCGGATAGTTAAAATTTGTCGTATCCTGTACATTGATTTGTTAATCTCAATTAAAAATTGAAGCCCGACAATGTGTACTATTTATTAGTAAAATTAGATTGATGGTTAAGACTTTTAGTATTTGCATCTCAGGTATTTTTATTAATTTGAAGCTCTCACTTGGTCTTAAATTAACGGTCTTGTAGTAAGCAGGATTTTATTACCTACTTTCAAAAAGAATGGGGTAATAACAAAAGTTTTAAATTTCCGGGTGTCATATAATTTTGCTAACATATTAGTCAGGATATTTTTGATCTACTTAATCAGTTCGTGTAAGAAGAATAGTACATCATTGTTGATATTTAGAAAAAGATATGCAAACAAGCAAACAAAGGGAGATAGAGTAAAGTTTTATTGGATGACACAGTATTTGCATTCCTGTGACTAACCGTATAGGTGACATAAATAAATAGAAATTTGAGAGGTCAGTAACTTTTTCGAGATGCAACATAAGTAGGTTTGATGAGATTTGTTTGTAGGAAGTGAAGATATGGATTGATAGACGAATGACACAAAGTAGTCGCCCATAGAAAGAGAAGGATAGTTTTACAGTGCATAATGGAATAGACTGTCTGGCAATGATTTGAACTCTGAGTTACATTTGGAGAGACAACTAGAAATACAGTATTAGGTTCATTGAAGTGGACACTCGGTCCATTATGAACGAGAGGAATGAATATTATTGCTGAATCGGTGGATGTAGTAATTACATTTGAGCAACCCTTCAATTACGATAAGATTGTAACCATAAGTCGCCTCCAGCTTGCCGTTGACCCAGAGTGTAGAAATGCAGGATAAAATAAAGAATGCTACTATGAGAAGTAGGAATTTGTATTTAATAAAAGGATGTACCCTGGTCTGGTCTCGAATGCACTATCGGACATAAAAATACAAGTAGAATGCTGTGAGTGTACACCGTACTAGATTCAGTTGGTGGGAAAGAGAATATGAGCGAATGCAGGGTTATGAAAAATTGTGTTTCGTTATTATTCATAATAGAGCAGACAATTTATTACTTTGCATATGTTTATTGTTAGGTTTAGCTATGGATAAATATAAAAATACGAGTTAGACCTAGGTCCAGTCCAGCGATGAATGTCTACGGGTTCCCCTTTCAACATTTGCAGAGTGACCGGTCAAACGCGGCTTGTATTTATATTTTTCAGAAGGTTCACTTTCGTTTAGGAAGGTGAATGCACTGCATTTTACTGTTCCTATTTTAACCCTTACTGTGATTTTTACTTCAATAATTCTTTCACGACGTCAACTCCTTCCATCCAACCATCCATCCCAAATCCATCCCTTTGTACCTTTTCAACCAACTTTATATCTATTCAACCAGTTCCTCTCTTTCTAACAATAATGCATTATGCACTCCAGCCATATTATACTTAGACCTTCTTTACAAATAGTATCGCCATTCAATAGTCCACGAGTGGATACTCGGCCTCCTGCTCCGTCCTCATCCTCTCCTAATAGTTTTACTTGATTTATGAGAAATATAATTTAATACTTTCTTTCATTTCCTATCCGGCATCTGCAATCTCATCAACATCCATTACCACCACATTCACGTCCCTTTTTTAAAAACCATTCCTAAGTACTATTGGCATTGCATACAATTACCACAAAACTCTTCTCAAAAAATCTCTTTAAATATCCAGTTTTTACAGGATTTTACATTCTATCAAAGCGTACAGAATGAAATACTCTTCATCAAATGGGTTCACAATAGATAGCACAATATCAGCAAAACTGCTTTCAGCTTGTGTAAATAAGAATGAGGCACGATATTTATTACAGAAAATTACTTAGCCTAGATTACTTAAGTATTTAAGTATGTACACATTTCAGTTAAATTCACATGACAGTTTATTACGCTCTGGTATTCAACAGTTGAATGCGACTGTTAACATGAAAGAATATTTTAATATTTTAAATAACAACCTAAATAATATGAATGTACCAAACTTTATACTTTTGTAGCAGTTTTATAGTTGGTGCTTATTGTTTTATATTTATGTAGGTTTGCTGATTACTTTACCTCTTTCATTTGCATTACCGACATTCAACCTAAAGACATCCAGGAGATTTAGTAGGTCAGTCAACGGAGAACACGATGTTTTTGCCAACATGACAGCAGAAGATATTTTGCCGACCGACTCTTACGATGACCCAGCTTACAATGCCGAGCTCAACAAAATGTCCACATATTTTACTATATTGGAGGTATGCATACCTTTAAAGGCGGTTACTAGTCTATACATTTGCTTGCGTTTTAATCTTTCAGATAATTTTGAATTTATCCTTCTTAATTTATTCATTACTATTACATATCGTAGTATCCTTTTAAATGGACATTTTTGTATGAACTTTAGTAGCGGGTGCTGGTAATTAGCAAATCTGCATGCATGTTATTGTGAGACAATGAGATTTGAGATTCCTTTTTGTTGAAACCAAAAACCAATTTTGATTATTATTGAAGTATATTGTCAATTTTTAGCCACATATATAATGTCAAGATCCCTGTTGATAGGAATAGCAGATAGCAAGGCCTCAATTCTAAGATACCTTATCTGAATGAAAGATGAGGGTTTATTCTCAAGTTGTGTTTTGAGATTTACGTAAGCCCTACGTAAGTAGCATTCGCAATGACAATGAACTAGACGTTAGACGGCAGGTAACCACTTTGACCATAATATCATCATAAATAGCTGACATAGTGGCCCCTAAGTAATAAACAAATAGCTGATCAGGATTGCACCGGAATAATTCAAGGTTTTAAAAGATATTATTCGAAGCTAAAAATATTTCCTACCATAGACAATAAATATTAAACCGAGAAACGTTGTTAGGGTTTCAGGTATCATGTTAAAGTATGGTATACCTTTAGCGCACAGGGTGTCGCGGTAGGTTGGAAAATTTCATTGATGCTTAAGTGTTGATTATCTCTATAATATTAGTTGTTAGTAATGGTGAACGACTAATGATTTAGTCTACAGAGGTTTATAAGCTATAAGAGCTAGTTTAGCATTGTGTTTTGTATTGTTCTTGCAAAGCAGTGTTGTAAATGGAAAGAGATGACAGAGGGTGAGTGGCATGGGTGACCATGAGGTGGTCAGATTCCGATGACTAGGTAATATAATTTAGACTGACTGCGACGTCTATGGCGAGCGTAGGGATGGAGGGGCGTTTTTGAATTAGCAGTTAGTTGTCTTGTATGCGGGTCCAGTTTTAATAGAGTGCAATAATTCAATTGAGATAGCTGTGTGCCGTATTGTTTGTGTGTTCTAATAGGCAGTCCTCACCTCTGTTTGGTTGTCATTTAATGTTTGACTCTGTGATTGTGTGAGGCAGAGAGTGAGATTTTATCTGTTGAGTGACTAGACTGCGAGGATACAATTGAGTAGTGAGAGAGAAGAGAATGGAGAGGGACGCGAGAAGAGAGTGAATTTACGATTTGGCTGGAGAGCGGAGGAACGGGAGATGAAAAGCTCGTCTCATCTCCTTTCGTTTATTATTCAATTGAATTCAAGGGCCATTCTGTAATTTAAAGCCTTTATTTAATACGGAGAGAGTGGATGAGCCTTAAGGTAGCCAAGGTAGGTAGTAGGCAGGAGCTATTGAGTCTACTCTTATTAGAACTATTACAACAGGTTCAAGGGTAGCATGAAGTTCAAGGGCGCTAAATGGCTACTACGCCTAGTATTACCATTCCATCGGGATTTAAATACGGCATTTGGACTGCAGTCGACTTGAGATGTTCACAGACGAGTCCAGTCCAGTTGAGTTAGTTGCTCGGCACAATAATTATTATTCCTCGTAGCTGTACTCTGAGCTGTGGCGATAGTGTCTCTGGAGGAGAGCAGACACCTTTTGAGAGAGCGTATGTAAATGGATTGAATGCAGAGAGATGAGGAACCGGGAGTGCAGTGCCGACTGCATCTTGAGTAGGACCACCGGTGCACTTGCCCACAGAATTCCAGTGTGGGCCACGGAAACGCATCTGTCTCCCTATAGTGACTGCTTGTGGCTCTCACGTAATTTCTGTCTGCCTCTTCTTCGCCTGAACTAACAATAGCATTTACAGTTAGCTCAGACGCTCATTTCATACTGACAGTGCAGTCCAATGAGTTTCCCTCACATAGCTGAGGTGGTTCGAGAGAATGCCCAGACCGGGACATGCAGCCATTTATAAGAGACGGCGTAGGTACCTACTTACCTACATACCTGGGTGATAGATATAATAAGCAAAACATAACAGCTCTTCTTTCCTCGGAATCCATCCCCGTCACATCCGGGTCGCTTGCTCTCTCACTTTTCACGACTCCTTCTCACCTGCCTGCCTCCTCCACTCCACTCTGCTCACCAGATATGTCTTAGGATATATGCTAAGCATTCATGCGGTGGCTAAGTCTATGTGGCCGGGCACTCATAATTAGTATGTGTACACATAGATTGGTTTAACCGAAAGTCTGCGTGGCAGAAGAAAGTATAAAGTTACTTGTGTGCATAGAAATAGGTATAATAGAGATGCTCTGAGTGAAAACGACAGAAGGGATGACTAGGGACTTGAGTTGAAAGGATAACCAGGGAATAGGGACCTTGAGACTTGTCAGCAGGGCTGAAAAATATTATTGATTTCTTAGAGAGTGCAATGACCTATTGTCAGACTTGAAATCCATCCTATTCTCCCTTCGCTCAGGATTAAAGTACCTACCCCTATGAAAACAGAATGCCCTTCACACACAACTACGTAGTACTACAACACCGTCTATTATTCCTAGCTGAGGTCGTTTCAATCTCAATAATTCTGAACATCTTTAAGTACCACAGGAACCTCTAAGGAGCTTCGCTCTCGTAATAATAGACAGATGCTCCTATAACAACTAAATGCCTCCCCATCTACATATGTGTGTATCGGGAGCTAGAATGATAGCATAATTAACTATTATAGTTATACCTGTATGGGTACTTATTCGTTTATAGTCAGTTTATTGTTAGCCATCTCACTTGTCTTCCCTTGCTTTGACTTGTGTTCGAATCAGACAGCCTCTTCATGCACCAAACGCCCTAATCATCAAATCCTCCAACTCAACTCATTATCTCCAGGAATATCAGGAACGATTTTATTTTACCACTTTTCCACCTTCACATATCAAACCATATAATACTATTCATCAGCTTATCAACCATTAAGTCCTCTAATACCTCTACTTTTGGAATGCTGCTTTTTAATGATAACTTCATGTCTGTCTATAAATAGCTCGGAATTTAAATAATCTCTTATATAAATTCTACCGCTTTTATTTCAATCTTCAAGGATGGAAATAAATGTGTACCTATCATCACTTACCTCTTGTCTTTCACAGATCACTGAAGACATTTGTCAACAGAAAATCCTCTGCGAGATTTTCTCTGATGCTGAGAAGTACAAGCCCATTAGTGATATTTTCTTGAAGAAACTTACGTACGTAAATCCCTCTCATTTATAAATACTCAATTTACATAATCCGGCAAGTGGATACCCACACGGAATATTTATGAAACCCATTATTACACAATATTAAATATTCGCAACACCATACCATATAATTATATAACCCTTTACCCCGTGTGATTTTATATAAGTAATTTCCTATATGGTATAGTGTAGTGCATAAGGAGTTGTATCTTGTATGCATAATAAATAGAGTGTGAATGTGAACAGTGTTGACCGAGGGTCAGTGCCAGAGAAGATGGCCAGCCGCTATTATCGCTACGTTCGAGCTATGCAAGAAGGAATCACTTCCGGGCAGCAGGTGTGTCCCAAGTTGTACAAGTCATGTCCGTACTCAGCCGAAGAAAGGTTGAACATGCCTGCTCTTCACTTCTGGACATACCTCACTTCCATTCTCCGCATGGAATTCCGTGATGAGTAACGGTTTCCTTTCCACCTCATTAATCCTTCTCTACTACCAGTATCAGTACATATAATCAGCTCACGGTGCATTGTACCCATTGTATACTAATACACACATACATCACCTTCCCCATGTACTATATACACTTCCTCCCTCCCTCTGACAGAATAAATAACAAATCTTATGATTTACTACTCTAATGCCTCTACCTCTTTCACTCATGTATCCGGATTAGCATATACTTACAGCATTTTGAATACCACAACACCAAACACACCATTTCTCTGCAAACTATACACTTTTCAGAAAAATACTCTAATTCAGATTCATGCCAATTCTAAGTAAGCAATAGCAAATGTCCTAGGAAATTAAGTGCTAGAGTGAGGATTTATAAGTATTTATGCAAAAATAATTGTTTGGTACTAAATACCTTTGAGAATTTTAAGTGTGTAACAGTGCCTAACAAATGCACAAAGAAAATCTCATGATGGATATACTATGCAATTTTTCCTGTTCTTTGAGACGATTGCACTTCAATAAAGGATAGAAATTCTTATAAACATTGTTATATTCTTAATGAAATCTTTTTAACTCTAAATTTTATAATCCAGAAAAAAATCTCTTTTCTACTGCAACAAGTAAAAATGAAAATGTACACAATTTGGAAAAATTTAATGAATAGAAAATCAGAAAATTAATATTAAGGTTCAACAAGAGGCAAATTCATCAAATTAACTATGATAACTACTAACTTCTGTAGAACCACCTTTTGTTAATTTCTGTATTGTCCGACATCTTGTTATGAAGACCCTGTACCTATATAGTATGTATTAAATTTGTGCATCCTTACTGATTCTTTGTAAGAGTTGACTCTAAAGAACCAAATGACAAAATGTATTAGTGGTACCTATGTTACTAAAAGTGTATGTACTAGCTAACTAACTAAACACAATAAAGAGAATATCATAAAAGAAAGGTAATTAACTAGGATTTCTATGGTACGGTTGTTTCATGGAAACTGCGGAGATTGTCACAAGCGGAATAAAAGCTAACGGTGTGAGCCTTAAAGTGCGGCATGTGGCCCGACAGCGCGTGGGGTATGGTGGAGTCCGATAGTGAGTTCCTGAATAGACGGAGGATGAGGTCTGCTGTTTGTTTGTATTGTAGAGGTACCTACGCAATTCTGTGCCGACTGGAACCTTTGGTGTAGTAATCTGTATATCCTAAAGGCGATTAGTTATTATCAGGAGTGGTTGTATTCTTTTGGCTGGAGAGGTGAGGTGCGTGAGATGGACATTATTATTGATAGATATTGAAGAGAGGGAAGTGAGCCAAGCCAATACTTGAGTGCAGAGTCATTCAATTTTACGACTCGGAGGATAGTTGTAGTTGCATTATGTTATTGCATAAAGTATTGTGTATGGTTTTCATCTGTGTAAAATAATAATGGTGTGGAGGCCACACGGCAACCGTATAATTTCTGGTTATCTGAGACAGCGTTCGTATTACACACATTCCATGCACTACTGACGACCACTCGCACTCTTTTTCCTTTCTTTTCCAAGAATGAGCCAGCTTAGGTTAACTTTAGTTAGGTTATCAATCTTCCAAGGTGTTCTTCTAACATATTTCTCTATCAACTGTAAATGGCCACCTCACTCTCCTACTAATTGCCTCTTTCCCTTCTCCTCGCCATTCCACATCTCTTTTCAATCTTTACCAGTTTTTCAATCCTCTGGATAAAAATCAATGAGTAACTACCGCAACAATAACAAAGCTAGAATACTGCTTATTATTCTCATTATAATCTCTTTATTGTCAACAAAACAAGCAGTACCACACAAACATCATTTAACTTACATAACGTAAGCATTTTTATGTTTTTTATTGGCAATAACTGGAGACTACTACTAATAACTACCTGTGAATAGGCTCATCCTCTCCATAAATCTAGCTCTTATTACATATACAACCACTACCTACTTAATTATTTGTACAAAACATGTTTAGGCTCTTTCGTACAAGTATTACATATTAGGTTAGAAAACTACTTGGATGATTTTATAGTGGATAGTTGAATTTCAATGGTGACAGTATTTTCTGAGTGGTGGAGGTTTTAGGGTTGGAACAGAGATATACTTTGGAGTTTTTCAAGGGTTATGCAAATAAAATTATTTTATAAGGTTGTAAGTTGAATGATCATGATTTGTTGGAAATCGCTAGGTTAATCTTCAAAATAGTAATAATCTTAAATAAGATTAGTGTATCAATTTTTAGTAGTATCGCAATGGAACTTGAAAGTATTTGCTGTGCTAACTACGATTCTGTAAAATATTATAAGCATTTATGCATAGTACAATTCCTGTTGTTTGTACGGCACACATTATTGGAGTACTTTTGATTATTGTTTCTGATTGAAAAATTATTGGATTAAGACACATTGTAATAGTATTTATGGTAACTGAAACCTTTGTATAGATATATTCCCTTTGAGTGGAATTGTAGCTAAAGATGCTGTAATCTCTCATGTATACCTCGATACGATATCAGCTAGCAAAATTGAAGTGAATAAAAGTTGATACAAATTGCAATGCAAGCGTAAAGTTATCATTCATACTTTTTATTCTCTGTACTTGGTGAATGAAATACTTATAGGGTGACCAGACATCCCGGGATTTCCCGGGAATTTCAAAAGTGTCGTGTGCGCCCCGGATCTGGGAAAGCGTCCCCGATTTGACCGGGACGCTGGTCAATCTTAAAATTATTATCTAAATGGAATAAAAATATGGTTTTAAACTTTAAAATTATATAGGCGTGAAATGATAATCAGTTTTCCTACTAATTTCATGCTTCATTTCATTCTTTTCAACCAGTTTTTTAATCTCCAAAAAATTTTCTCTCGCTAACGTTTTCTTTACTATTTTAAATACCATTCCTCTGATTTTAAAGGCATGTTTTTCTAAATATGTTTAAATGATTTTATCTATTTAAAAAAAGATATTCAGTTGCATTGTTGTGTCCTAAGGGCTACTGGCTCAAATGGGGAGTTTAATAAAATAAAATCATTCATCCTTATAGGAGATAAACTGTTGAATTTGGAGTATTCTTTAGTAGTTTTAATCTACCAAAAAGTCTATTTTCAAGAAACTTATCCAGGGATGAATTTAACAAATTAGTTGTTATTTGTTTGTTTTTTATTTAATTTGTTAAGCTAATTAATTTGTTGTTTGTAAACTAATTTGTTAAATTCATCCCTGGATTTAAAAAATGGTTAACTTTTTGTACTATTTTTTGGTCGAATTAGTAGATTTTACGTTGTCCCAATGTTTGTTCTTTATCATTATTAATATTCCCATTTTACATGCAATATTTGCAAATGTTCCGGATTTTGCATTTCTGAAATCTGGTCACCCTAACTTATCATAACTTTCCTCTGCAAGGTACAGTTACAAACGATCTTCACATACCCATTGCACAAATGACGTTTTAGCGAGGTAACTGTAATGTTAGAATTTTGCATATGCCAAGGTGTATTTCTTTGCTATGGTGAGTAAGTCATAGTAAATGGTGAAGTTCAGTCAAGGTTATTTATCCAACAGTTAAAGCTAAGCGTAATCAATGTCTACTTTTTGTTTCGATGCCGATGTGGAACAAAAAATTGATATTCCATATTCATACGATCATTCACGAATGCTGGATACAATATATTATATGGTGTAGTGAAGCAGAACATGAGACTAGTGGCTAACAAATGCTCTGACACATGTTAAATTAATGCAACACCGATGAAATCACAATTTATTTAATGCCTCAATTGTCGAACTGTACTTCCTGCACATAAATACTTGAGACCTACTTGCAAATAGGCATACATAATGTTCAAATGATGTTAATAAGAAGTTAGACCATTTTTATGGATACATTCTACAGCTTTATGCATATTTTTTCAGCGACTTTGTCGGAAGGTATTATTGGCTTTTTTCTATACCATTGTAAAAATGATGTTATTTCAATCTATGCTGCAAGGTGCATTTACAATTGCTCTCCATGCCCCACGATGTCATGCTTTGTTTGATGAAATAAAATAACTTTCCTATTGAATAAAAATTGTATAACTTCCAAAACGAGATTAGATTAGATATAGATTTTCGAAAAGAATATTGTAGAAAACCGCCCTGAGGTAATTAAGCCTTATATTCGCATTTTCGCATAAGTAGATTTTAATTACAGTCTAAAAACTCGTAAAAGATGATCATTTGAATGTTTTGAGACAAATAAATTTTCTATAGTGCTCTTAAAATATTTTGTTTTTCAAGTATAATGAAATGCAATATTAATACAAACATTTGATGGTAGTATGTATGCAAATAAATTAACAAAATACGCGATGTTTCTGAATACAATCTCCCATAATAGCTCTTTATTTTGAAAATTCCGATACATACGACATTAGAGTATAAGGTGTAATATCTTCAAAGCAGAAAATACTTTCTCATTGAAAGAATGTTACTCCAATTTTAATTATGATATGCATATGCATGTACAAATTGTATTAAAATTGTTTGTAACTTAATAGTAATTTTCTGCGTTAAAGATACAACACCGCTAAGCATTCCTGAGAGATTCACTTATGGCAACATCTGAAAAATGACAACCGAATGTTTATTTTAATGTAATAGGTACCACAGTCACAAGAAAACATTTTCCTTCTTAGACTTAGACATGTCAAGTTTGAAAGACACTGCTCAATAGAAGTGATTTTTATAATGCATGACTTTTCATTTCATCGTCGTAAGCATAATTTAATAGAACAATAAATAGTTGATGATAATCTATGTTGAGGGACATCTATATAATATGGAAATGCATTGATGGTATTACTTGGACTAACTTTCCAATATCAGTACTCAGGTGACCACATTTTTACATATTCATTATAAGAATAATAGAATTCTTTATACGAAGCTCGGTGAATAGGTCAAGTGCATCCTTTCCAACTAAACATTGCCAAGTAGTAACCAAGTCTTAAGATTGCAAATTCCAATATTAATCATACTTTTCCATTCTCCAACGGTTATGTAGTAATATTTTATGTATATTTTGCAAAACTTTAGATAACCTAGTTTATTTTGAATTCATTATCCTGCAAAATTTACGAACGTTGATTTCAAAGGTATTCATAATTATTTGGAAAGCACTACAGATGTGTCAATATGCAGAATAGTATGTATAATTTTAGTATTATGATAAAGATTGTACATAAATTATGATCAACTGTGTTACACTTAAGACTTTGAACATGCTACATTCATTATTTAAAATAAACAGAATTTTTATTGATACTGTTGCATTGCATTGTTTGTTATTTATAATAGATATATTATATACTAGATAAAATATTAGTAAATATTCCGTAAAGTGGAGCAGAAATAGTATATTGAATTGAGATGAATATGTTCTATTAAATAAAGAAAAGCAAACAAATTGTTGTCTTAATTGAGTTCAACTTAGTTTATCATAAATGGAATGAGATTATATAACTGAATCGATAAGTATGTCAGATTGGTAACGTGTGCACATCATTGCACTCATTCCGACAAGAGAATTTATTCTGCATCCTGCATTGTAAGAAGCCACTTCTTACAATGTTACAATGCAAATCGGGAATCTATGTAAGAAGTTCGACTTTCAACCTTATCTCATTTATTCTTTATTAGTAAGCAGAAAAATAATATTGATACATATGATGTTCTGACTGAAAAGGCTTAAGCGACCAAATCAACAAGACATAGGGACCTAGATAGGTAATAAAATGATGCTAGAATTATGCAGGGTTGCTACGTGGAATGAATAGATAGAGAATGTTCGTAATATTATGCGTACGTCCACAGATACATGGTTATTTATATGAACACGAACACATAGTACATTACTTACTCAAAATATAGGCTGCAGGTTAGGATTTCGTTTGAGCCACGTTGTTTTTATGAATAATGACGTAAATGAGGCTAGGAGAGCAACCAACCGAATGTTACGGTATGTAATGAAATACCAGTTGGTTTTTAAAAGTAAAAAATATATTCTCTTCTATTAAACACTGTAAAAAATAAATAAGCTTGGCTAAAATGGGACTTGCACTTTACATACTAAAAACTAACTACTAATATATTGTATATTGGTAGGTAATTGTATTTATATATTTATCTGTAAGTATTAAAGTATAGCTTTCTCTACATCCTACTTATTTAATTTTTGTATAAGTAACTGCTCGGCACGGTGGCAATACGTAGTTCCAACTCGGAATTTCTTTATATTACATCTCTACTTCTCATCCTCAACTTTACATGCAACAGCTTACAGGGCTAAACTAAAGTATTTAGGTGGGAACATACGGTACTATCAATTTCGTCTTTGCGTCTTCTTGAAAAAATCATCAGTCAGACAGGCTCGCTTGTCACAGTAACTTTCCGTTAACTATAAACTTTGTTTTACATAAATATAGAAAATACTCTGAATAGTGACGAAATTTTTATCAGCCATTATTGAAATTAGTCATTTGCTGTGCATTTCACAAAACAATTTTAAAAGCCATAATTGCATAAATGAATTTTGAAATGATTAACCTTAACTATTTCTATTTATACTTATAAGTATATATTGCTCACTCTTAAGGAGAGCTATACTATTTATAATGTAACTTTTTAATTATAATGACAAGGCTTGAGGGCAGGGCAAAGTTTAGGCTAGAAATGCAAATTACCAAAATCTGTAAATATCACTGCATCCACGTTAATAATTAATATTAATAATACCTGGATGTATATTGTTGAACATTTTTCTTTTTTAAACTCTAAAGGTAGAATGACAATGATAATGCTGATAGTAAGCTGAGAAATAAAAGCAGGAAATAAAATTATTGGTCATAGGCATTATGCAATGGTTTCTCGAGTGATAAATTATCCCTAAAACGTTGTATCAGGAATAAATCCTTACTTTCAGTTACACCAGTACGTACCTGGAAAAAATGTTCTGCGAAGTAAAGTTTATTAATGAAATGTATAGATTTTGTACACAAGTGCACACTAGAACACAACAAAGTATTAAAGAACATAAATGTTTGAATTTATTAAGGTCAACACTACAACACCTCAAATAAAAAGTGAATTAAAATGATGGAAACTATACATATAACTACTATTTACGTTTATTTCTTTTGTTCGGTCATGTATCCTTGCATGCTTTTGATAACAATGACCAGTGCGGTTACATTTGGAATTAAATATATAATTTGTTTACATCTGAATAGTGTGGCTTATGTACAAAATCATTACTTCCCTGTTGAGAAAGCAGATACATATACAGATATAATATAGTAGGTATTTACTATTTAAAACTCTTGTTTTTCGCATTTACGTACTAGTAAGGACCTTTTCCTAAGTATTACGGCTGTGGAATATTCCAAATCCGGAAACTTTGCATTAGGAATAGTTTAATGGATGTTAGAAGCTTAAGTAATATATAATGTGAATTGAATGCATATCAGAGGTTAAGGTTACGTTAGGAGGTAAAAACTCTGGTGGTAACATTAAACGTCGTTATATAATTTTCATTAGACTATGAATGCTGTAATATTCTAAGGTAAGTAATCCTTGTAATAACCATTGTTCCATGGCTGTATATCGATATTTCTAATTTCTCGGTAAAAAACGCAATCGCTGAAGACGACTGCTTCTACTATGTTACATTATACTATACTTGTTACTACATTATAATATAGATAAGTGTTTCTTGTGCTTTTCAGCACAATATAAGCTTTACATACTCTCCATTCATTTTTTTGTTTAGAAGCAAATTATTCTGAGTTAGTAGTAGCCATAGGATGAAGGCTCAATTTGTTCTTTTTATATTTTTTTGGTAATATTTAAATATTTAGCGTTAGCTTTAGATTAAAATTTTAATATTTTTGTTAGTTTATGTAGTAATAGAGTGTGTACTGTTATACTCTTTAGAAATTGTGTAATTATTTGTTTGTGTGGGTTTGTCAGTCTTGCAAAGCATCACGATGATTGTCGTCTCCACAACCAGACAACACTTTTCCCTTCTCGCTTGTCCGTAAAGACGAAACATCGTAAATCCAGTAACGGCATCCAAGATCCATGAGAAGTACGAGGGCGAAGAAGTTCCATTAGCGAGTAGGCGGTTATGTGACAAGTTGCTTACAATTAGAAGTTGACAAGGAAGCAGATCCGGGTAGCTTAGGAATTCCACGTCCACGCTGCTCATGAATCACCATTTCCCTTACGGCGTCCGTACACTGCGTTAAACAAAAATATTCATGAGCCAACTGATTATGTAAAACATTTAGGTAAAAAATAGAATTCCTCAGCGGAAGGGTCGAGAATCCTAACTGTATGATTTCAAAAACTATTCCTGGTCTCAGCACCTACAGCGGATTAGTATCAACAGATACCATCATTCTATATATTTACAAAGCAAGACCTACTCTATTTACTTTGACTTGGCTGGCTTTGATTTGAGGGAGAGCAAGTTGTCAGGAAAAATGAAAAGAATTTTTTAAGTAATAAAAAGTTGTACTATCATTTGAGTATTCTCATATCATATTTTTATACAGAAACAGAAAGGAAATATCTAATTTGTGTAGATTGAAAGAATTAAGACCTGATGTTGAATTAGGAAATATATTCTTGGAGCATATGAGACATATAATGAAGATCTATTTATAGAAGATATTTCTAAAGATAAAAGTATATTTTAAGAAGTAAGTATGCAAGTGAATATTTGAAGGGTTAAGAATCAGGATAGAATTGGGTCAGTGCCCTACGTGACTCCTATGCCATGAAACTCAACAGGAGAGTAAATAAATATTTATCCTAATTATAGTATATAATATGATATAGTACACTATCTATGCATGTACAAATATCTACTTACTTTTAATAGCAAATAGAGTGTGGTAGCATATCCATACATAGTATCAAGACCAAAGGAGAAGAGCAAACTAGCAAAGGTGAAATATATAGGTATACTGGCGAATAACAGTAATATTATACAAAGATTATTCCTTAGCAGGGATAACGATACCATAAATGGTAGAAGGAATGAGGCAAAACGAGAGTTCATATTTGATAATAACGCTACCTGAAGGCTTAAGGTATTTAATTACCACCACGCTACACCTACGGCAATTGTGTTATATGTTGTACTAAATATTTTTATATCTATATGTCCACTTTTATTTCTATGTTTTGGTAAACTTGGTTTTATTATTAGTCCTTATTTGACTTATAATTAAATCCCAGCAGCGCAGCGGTACATTGCATTACTCCTTCGCTAACAATTATATTTTACCTGTCCTGTGTGCATCTGAACTTGCACAGATCCATGAACCTTTTTCCTTCTCTGATTCACTCAATAAAACAGGTAAACACTTAAATAGCTAACTGATTGGTACTACATAATATCCATACAAACTGCACGTACCTTAATCATGTCTACGTGCATCTACCACGGAAGCGTAATTCTGAAACCCCAAGCTAAGCTGACTGACGAACGGAGAAAAGAAAGGAACCGTTAATCTCTCTCTAAATGAGGACAACGAAAGCTATCTTCTATCGAACAATGCAACGGTACGGAATTCTCAAGAATTCTTTGCATGCTTGTCCTAAGTACCTTTAACTCGTGTTCAAACTAGCCAACAACATCTCAACTGAATTATCATAACTTCACACAAACCACATCCAATCAGCAAAACGTTTCAGTCATACATATCTCCTAATTCAACTTAAACTTGGCTAGGACCTAGAGGAAACGAAAGGTGAGATGACTTACTCATTGCTTACTTAAACTTTAAATCTGCAATATAAGGAACCTACTTTCATTCTGTTATATTCATTCATTATATGATTATCCTGCAGAATGTGCTTGCTTCCAAAACGTTAAATTTAGTAAACCGTATAGCAAGTTAAGACGTAATAGCAAATACAATGTAACGTACAGTAATTATGCAATCCCGTTCTTTCCAGGAACTTTGCAACATTTCGCTCAAGTACTTAAACCCTAACTGCTCCGTGAGTAATTACTATTCATGTAAGCAATAGTACAACGGTACAAGCCTGTTATTCTCATTTTCCATTTGTGCAAGAATATTTAAGCCGTAAATGTGTAACGTAGATACTAAAAAACTCATTAATAAACGGTTCATGTAATACTTCAGTTCCTAATTCCAATTGTGTGAGTAAGCATACTGTTGACTCTAGTCGGTACACAAGTGGTAAATAAATATTGTCATTACTACTACTCATTATCAGGGAAAGAGTTCACCTTTCCAATCAGATCATCGCCCTACTTTTCAAGCTGGAAAATTCTGCTTCTTTCAGTTGCCCAATATACAGTAAGATATTTCTATAATGAATTACACGAGGACGTAACATCCACCTTCCTTACTGGACATGGAAAATATCACTAAATGAACAATCCACTTGGAGTTCGCTACACACTTTGAGCAACGTAGACATATCTATACAATACACTTTAACAGAAAATGAGTCATGACTCATGGCGGTAATTATCTTTACTAGTAATACATTACTTACAACATAAGTAGGTATTATTCCAAACTTGTTAAAATTCTTATATAACAAGAGCTATGAATTACTATTAGTAGACTCATATGTATTTTACATTTAGTTAACTCATTGCTTTGTGTAAAAACAGGATAAAAAATTCTGTATTCAATAACAAAATTATACTAACTGGTATCAGTTACATTGACATTGTTAAGATACCCTATTTAACTATAACTAGATTTTTAGGTATTGTAATAAAGAAATAGTATTATATCAGCAAATTCTGTTTAGAATCGGTAGTTACCCTAATAGAATTCCAAGAGTGCTTCTAAATTAGCAGTATGGACGTGTCTAATATATTTTTCATAGGTATAGTAAATCTGACGCGTTAAAAGAATTCGGAAAACAATAAAAGTAGAGTAGATCGTAAATTCGTAAAATGTGTCCGCATGCAAATACAATGTATTGCGGTATGCAATATGTTTAATAAGGATACGCATATTCAGTGGTGTTAACAATATGATGTAATGTACAATGTCATTAAAAGTTCGTCGTAATATTAATTTGAATTACTGACAAGACTATTTGAAGAATAGAATAATAAATAAATCTGCATACCACATATGCAATACTATCGGAATTTCAATGGCATAAAAATTTGAATCCCTTCTTTGGGATTTATGTTTACTTTTGTACTTGTACTTGTACCATTGTGCTAACAATACAATACATAATTTCCTATATTATGTGCAATACTACTCCACTAACAGTGTAGGATTTTATTCACACTTTGAATCCGGAAGATGAATATAAAAACCTTGTGGCGACATTATTCCCTCCTGGGACCGATGATGCAAAAAAACCAATATTGTGAAAGTAGCGGAATTTAAAATATTTCCAAAGTGTGAGTAGAATGAGGAGGATTGAGGGGAAAGTGAGAGGGGGCAGTGAGTAAAAAGGTAAATATTAGCGCATTTGTCGTGTTGAGAAGAGAGTGTAAAATGTGAATTAATTGGGTCTAGTGATGCTGAGAGTGTGGATGATGGTCGAAAAGTTGTGCAGAGAGTGATTAGTGAGAGTGAGGAAAGGCCTGCCGGAGAGAGGAAGAAAGAGCCGAAGAGGTAGGCAACCGTAGGCTGTAGCGAAAGAGAGGCAAATCAGCTGTGTAAAGAGTAGGTTAGGCTTTGGCTTGAGGCATTGGAATAAAAGTGCATCGGCCTTTAACGGTGAGTCGAGGCCAATGTCTGACCAGCTAAAATTAATGGTAAAGAAAAGGGTTGTTTGGTATGAAGGAATAAAAAATACAGACATAGCAATGCACAGCCACATATCTCCAACACATTCACGTTCAGGTAGCTCGAGCTCAACTGCTCTCTATATAATATTATTGTACTCACGCGACATGTACCTATCTGTTCCTCCTCGGCTCTCCTCTGCTCCATCCTTCTGTTACAGTTCCTCTGCAAACTCACACTATTCCAACACTTGTGTGAACCTGAACTCCAACTCCTAATGCACTTCACGATTTCTATAATGAAACTGCTAAACAGTTGTCAACTACCTACAGGGTCATTTTTGTTTACAGTCGCTTGTTTTTTAAGGGTACCTACCTAAGTTGTAACTGTAGGATTCATTGCCAGAGTTTTTCATTTTGCTAACCTTCAACCTTCAAAAAACAACAAACAGAATGCGAGTATAATTAGGTTAGACTACGCTACATAACCTGACCTACGTGCAGCTTTATATTCATCGCTGGCTTTTTTTTGAGGTTTCAATCCTTGAGAAGTTTCTTATCTAGTAGTAATGTGAAACTGAGCATAGGGAGGACTTGTATGCATTTATTCCCTAAGAATGAGTGAACATGGAGCAAGAAAAAGTCTTAAAAAGTATGCAGCATGTAAGTATGTAGTGAGTAGTAAGTATGAGTGGTAAATGGCAATTTGCATTCACATCACGTACTTAATGTTAGTGCAAGTACACATATAAATAGTACATAAACACTGGGGAATAGTCAGGCACAGTCAGTTGTAGAATATCTACTATTCAGGATGGATGTGTCTCAAGTCTCAACCAGTAGCAATATTAAATAAAAACTTCTTCAATCCAATTCCCTCTTTCACATTCCTCACAACACAAATGCAAGCCAGGCGACAGGGTTAATCAACATATTATGCTGCGTCGTTCCATAATAAAATACTTATATGTTTGTTTTGTTATTATTATGCTCTTTCCTTTATCAACCTCTAAAAAATCTGGCTCGAATCTACATGTAACCCCCTTGTCTTGGCTCAACTATATAAAGTCACAAAACATTCATTCTTCTCGACATGCTAATATTTACTGCTCAATGAATTGATTCAGCATTAATGTCAAGATGAGTCTTATTTATTTTCTGGATACCTTGTTTGCAACAAAATGCGTAGATATTCACATTGTTTTAGGTACACATTTGAAAAGAATCTTTCTGATGCACTACTGCCTATTGCACACCTTCAAAAAGGGTAAACAGAGAAACATTTATTTCTACACAACAAATGTGGTTATTTCTGAAGGGCGCAAAAGTACTAGCTTTTTTCAATTTACAATTTGAAAATAGTTTTGCGGTTTTCGTGCCTGATGAAAGAAGAAACGCATTAATTGTAATAATCGTGTGTAAAAAGGAATTGCATGCATAGAGGGAGATTATCTTTGCAATTATGTTAGAAGTTAGTGGAGACTAGAAAAGTAACTGTGTATGCAAAGGAGTATTATTCAGTTTATCTGATTTGATAGTAAGAGGTGACGTGCGACTAGATAGAGCTGCAACAGACAGTAGACACAAAGGGTGGGCAACATTGTTACGTAGGTACTTAATATCGTTAGCTACACCAATATTATTAAGCAAGCCATCCTGTTCAGAGAGGGCTGCCCATTTGTTAGAGTAAAGTGATGAGTCTATCTATACAATTCATTCCACGAAGTACTTAAGTATTTCCTATAGTAGCATAGTTCATAAATGAAGATGTTTATAAGGACCGACTGTATATACAACTCTCATGTCATTGCGTTTCGTTCGTTTCGATGTGTTTCGGTTTGTGTACTTCCTTATTCTTTTCTTACTACATCACTGTTACGTAATCTCCGGAAACACCTTTCTTTAAATTCACTTCGACAGCTCCTGCATACTTAACTGATCGTTAGCAATGCAGCTATAGTGCATATGCTATTAACATAAACAGGAGTACCTGGTTAAATTTCTGTTGCCTAACTTTCCTATAGTCGGCCCACCACAATTCAACTAAACACAGCAAAAAAGTTAGATGCTATTCTATTCCATTTTATTTGGCTAAACTACTGTTCTTCCCTCTTCTTCGTGTACAAGTTACCCACTATGCATGCAACCTTATATCCTCCTTCACTATAATACCACCTTAGCACCCGATAATGCATCTATGTCCCATTTTCAAATACTAAGCACCGTCCACCCACTTCTGTACCTTTAAAGACGCATTTCTTTAGATTACCCGTCAAAACTGCATCTTTCCTTACAGTTCAGGATTAACTAATTTGAATTACAGAATTAATAGCTATGAAAATTAAGCACCCTATACCATCGTTGTCGTAGCTATATTTCTAGCTATTAATAAGAAGTCTAAGCATCCAGGAACATCTAGGAAATAATAAAATTTCATTCTATGCATTCCATTGCTTTATCAACCGGGTAATGTAATGTGGCGATTGCTCCTGCTATTATCTACTTCTGATGTTTACTGTTTACTGAAGTATTTGTGTTTTATAGAAGTTTCATTGCCAATTCGAACTGGGGATTCCTATCCTTTCCTATTATTCAGTATTCTTCACATTTAAGCACCTGCTTGCTACTAATATTAATAAATACACTTACGATAACAAACTAACTCTCTCAAACACCGTATCTCACTTCTCTGATAAGTTCTTCACAGACAAGTATCCCTTCCTCATTTCTTATATTATTAAGTAAGTCTTTTACTAAATGTAAAATTCCTTCGGTTCGATATCCGCTTGCTAGCCAGGTTTATGTAAGAATCAGTGTAGTATATCATATGCAGTACAAGTATAATGTAACGAAGCGACGTGAGAAACATGCGTCGGCCGTATTGTAAGCAAAATTAGTATTTAATAGAGTAGATTTACTTTAACTGACAGCATTTTAAACGATAGAAAGTGCTATGAATTAAACACAACAATTTACATATCATTTTTACATTATTTGGCTATGTTATATGTAAAATCCCAAACACAAACGTGTATTGAAAACAAGCTTAAAAACTGCGGTGCTCATACACTACACTGCGTACGTGTATTGAATTGTACTTACTGTTTATAAAGACAGGCTTATGATAAGATGTAAACTAAAGTGATACATAAAATTGTTCAACTAAATAGATAGTTCATAGAGGCAGATATCGTGGAACACTACGGAGTTCTGCAGGTTTGACCTGCCCAACTTGATTGATACGAAGGAAGCAACACTCCACACGACCATGGCTACGTAGCCGTCGTCTTGTCATGTATACAATACATATAAGCCATACCATACAATCATTATTTTAAGTAACTGCTATGTGTATAGGCACACATTGGCAATGGACAGATTAGCTGATGGGGATTTACGCTGCATTTCATCGCATTTGCATTTATAGTAATTGTAAGTACAGGCAGCAAAAGTGATACGATGACCTTACAACATTTCAATCGAATTGTTTATAAATATGTGCTTATGCAGGATATTCTAACTCTGCATGTTGTAACACTGTTCTGCTTACTTTGGAAAAAAGTTCTCAGGTTCAGGAAAAGATTAATCGCTAAAGTATAATGGAGAAGTAATCTCTGTGTATTGAAAAACTCTTATATTAGAGGGAGAACAAGATAAAAAAGCTTTCAATTTATATGCAATTGGCAAAATCAATAAGTGAAGTGGTATAATATAATTACTAGAAGAGTTTTGCGAGTTAAATTGACAGAGCTGATAATATTTTTGTTCACAGAGAAACTTTTAGGTATCTAAAACTAAAGGAACGTAATTTATTCCAAGACCATAAATAAGTTGTAATCACAAATGCATTTTGCGTGCACCCAAGTCCATTGGACGTGTTATGTAATTTGTGACATGTAAGATGTTCTTGCACAAATTAAGAGTTTGGTTAAGAATAACAATTAAGGAAGGATACCTATAAGTTACAATAATTATGCTGTACAGCTCATTCTAAAACCAGTCGCTATAAGGTACAAGTTGAAACCTTAGGTAATAGTTTCAATAAATGTTGAGACATTTTACGTAATGTTTACTATATTTGTAAGATGTGGAAAACGAATTATATTCGTCAAAGAGTTTTATAACAGTGTGAAGTGTGAGTATTGTGTTAGAATGTATCTAGAGAAATATAGCTTGAGTGATTGTAGATAGTATAATGTATAGGTAATATAATGATTGTTGAGGAGGTTCGGTTTGGCTTTGGTATTGGCATTGAAAATGGAATGGGACTCTGTAACTATGTAAGGATAGTATTATGTAAGTGGTTGGTTAGTTACTATGTGTTTATATAGAAGTGTACGAAAGGGGAATGCATAAAATTGAAGCAGAACAGAAAGGACAAGAAAAGAAGAGAGCAACTAAGGTAAGTTGAGTGAGTATTGGTAAGAGTCTGGCCATGCTGGGCAGGAAGGCCAACTGAATATCAGCAAGGCTCAAGGCATAGTTGAGTGGAGAGGATCTTGAATCTTGTATGAATACGTAATGTAAATGTAACATCACATCACACAAGATAACATCCACCTTGCTCAAGTGCGAGACTTACATATTGGAATACCTACGTAAATACCTATATGTACACCGGAGAGCAACAGAAAACGAAAAGGATGGAAGAGTAGGAGGAAAGGTAAGACAAGATATTTCCTATTCCTGCTTTCCTCTGCACATAGGAGAAGGAACATGGTATATTATGTAAATACGCTATGCACGTCTATCTGGACATGCATAAATTAGAAATGTAAAGCCAGGCAGGGTATAGGGAGTACGCTATACACGAAGTTATCCGATCTGCCTATGACTGAGGCTGGATGGTGGTGAGAAGTGGCTGACAATGAGTTGGGCATGTAAATTTCCTATAGACATACGTAACAGACAGAGCCACAACACTGTATTAACTGGTACAGCGTCAGAGCGGATGAGGAGAGCTCGGGAGTAAACTGCTCTGTGAGAATGAGTTGAGGAGAGCAAGATGCTATATTATTATTGGGAGGAAGGAGTAGATGAAAAAAGAATCAACAAGTGAGTTGAGTTTAGTGCAGCGGCGGTCTGAGCAGAGAAAAATTCATTACCATAATTTATAATATTGTAGTGGGATGCTTCATTGATTTTCATGCATAATGATATCATGAGATATAAAATATCTGTAATTCAAGAGCAATGCAATAGAATCTTAGAACCTCTTCACTTTTTTGTCAATTCTCATAAAAAACGTTACAAGAAGTAACCTCCGAGAAAATGCTTTGTTCCTCGGCACCTCCGTCTGAAATTTCAGTTTGCTTCACAGTCTTTCAATTCAGGCAGTGTCAGCCAGTATTTAAAGTCCACGTAGGTAAATAAATACATATACCTGCCTACCCCATTTGTTTACATTATTATGCAGTGAGTAGGTAGTAGGTTGGTACTTAATTTTTTAAGTACTCAATTCAAACTACGCACTACACTGTCTCTTTTTATTACTAATTTTAACGAATGGGTTAATATTAATAAAGCATCAGAACCGTAGTTGTAAGTAGACCCGCAAACTCCTACAATTAAATGGGATACACATTTTTATACTGGAAATTACCTTCCTAAGATTTCAAACTCAGATAAAGTATTTTATTACTAATATATCCGGGTCCCCCTGGACTGTTAGGATTCCTACACTGCAAAGAATTCTGGAAAGAAAATCTTACACATTCATTCTTTTAGTCGGATTTAGTTATTTTTTCCACAGTCCACAAAAAACGTTAGCTGTATCCGGTAAACGGTTACGCAGAGAAATTCAATGTGATCCTTGTTTTGTCTGCCTTGCTAGAGAATCAGACAAGGGTCAGACAAGAGCACTTTCAATGAGGAAATTAAAAAAACAACATTTTTTGATTTTCTTTCATTTCTACATGGGATACGTTTTTTCGGAGAGAAGATATCGCACGTGGATAGAATTGTAGTGACGGCAAAGGAATGAGTAGGTTTACGGTGCAGTTGTCATTGTCACATCACAATGAATGGAGTAGGTGGTCTGGTCGGCGAAAGAAACGTTGCATGAAGAAAACACTTATTTTTTCTATTGTGCATACTCAACCCACCCTCCACATAACCAACCCTTTCATATTTCTTTGGGATAGAAATTGGCAAAAACTCTTCAGACAGATGGTCTTCTGCTGAAATGGGAAAAAAGCACAGAAAAACTGTCCCGGCTCACAGTTTTCAATAAAATTGAAATCCAGTGCCACACGCACCTAACACATTGGATATAGTTTCTAATACTTTCTACGGAGGTACCTATATATTTTCCAACGTTTACTAATTTTGTTCAAAATGAAGCTGTTGTTCCGAAATCCTCAGTCTACCTTAATGCCTTCTTAGATTCTTATTCATACTGCTTGGTAACTCTATATAGTTATCTTCAGAAAAATGCTTTACAATACAACATATTATTCAAGTTTCGGTTAAATACCAAGGCACATTATGTACGTTACATATTTAGGTCTATTTTGTTTAAATTAGCGTCCCTTCCATTCCATCCTCTGTGCAACATAAACGGACTCAACGGTTCTTTTTTCTCAGTCCGACAATTTTAGATGAAGTAGGAATACATAAAATGCCTTAAAACGGACAGACGAACTCAATATTATTTTACAATTGTATTATTAACATTGGCATCCCATAATCTGCTCTTCTGACAGTTCTCTCCTCTCTTCCTCCTTAATGGCTCACACGGTCATTTTATGTCTACGTTATTATGTAATATCATAATAACCACATTTTCCATTGATGACTTATTGTTAGCTAACCTTTCAGCTAAAACTACATACATAAAGTATCACAATCCCACTTGCATTCCAAATAATATCCACAACACAACAAATCTTCTGGTGGCCAACTAACAATTCAAAATCTTCCAAACAGATTTCATGGATACAAAAGATAAGTAAGCAATGAGCACAGAAGTGTAGTCAAACCAAGATTATGTAGCTCTTCTGTCTCACCATTTTCACGTATGCAATATATTTTCCTGCCAACTCCTTATACTCATATGAAATGTTTAAAGTATAGATATACTTTTATATTAATGAATAATTTACAACTGAAAGTCTCTACAAGGCATTGTGCATCACTGAGTTATAATATGTAATGTAGGTACTAAATATTATGGACAAAGATGGAAAAAGTTTACCTATTTATCGCCTTTATCATTGCTTTTCTTTTCGTTCTGTTCAAGGTTACTCGAGTACAAAAATTCTGCCCTTGCTCAGCACAACTAATTCTATTTGAGTAATTTATATGATGCTTCTGCCTGCACAACACATTTACCTACTTGGTTTGTTTTTAGCCTATCCTTATCCCACCGTTTATCTTCCTATCCATTATACTTATTGCTCGCAATACAATCTCCTCCACTTCCATCCGCCTATCAATATACAATCAGACACTAATATACTTCACCAGGGAATTTACCTGGCCTGAGATTCTCAATTGGGTACACCGATGGAATAGCCGGACTGGACTCTAAATAAAGTAGAAGCTGCATAAGAGCGATACACTAAAGCAAACGAAATCTATATTTTACTAAGGACTTATCTTTAGACTTTGATTATAAAAGAATATCGTTACCAACTGACTGAATGACAAGATAGGACTGTTTCTGCTGGTCCACAATAATATCACCTTTTCTGAAATTATGGTATGCATTCTAGGTAGATGTAGAGATCTACAGTATAGTAATGACATTGTTAACCTAGACGGATGGACTGTCCAATAAAAACTATTGCATTACATTTATGGAAATTGATGCAGTAAAAGTAAAATGACCCGACTAGGCGAGACTAGACCAGATGAGGCAATAAAAAATAGCCAAAGTTATACAATTGACCTGAAGATGATGGTAAATGTATAACATGTAGGATATTATGTTATACATTGTAATAGAAAAGGAAATAGGAGTGACGAGAGAAAGAAATAGCAACAGGTAGGCAGTTGATTGATTCCTATATGCACAGTACACATGTAACTTGAAGGAGCAGAGTAGGGCAACACAGACAAACTTGGAAATCTTCATTGCCTTTGTCATTCCTCGTGGATTGTTGACATGCACCTACTTAATCTGCTAATACTCAGGTTTAATGGGACTTATTCTCCATTGAAAACATCCCGAAGACGCTTTTCACTTTCAGAACACTTATTGCCACTCTTCCTATATGCAACAGTGCATATAACCATTAATATGTCTGGCAAGGTTCATTTTACCGCATAATAATACAGACATCTGCAGGTAGCACAGAACCCGGCCAAAATCCAACCATTGGACTCTATACTAACTCGGGAAATATAGTCAGCTTAAGATTATTAGTTCAGTAGCCCGCCCTTAGCCTTAAAGTACTTTCGGTTTCACTTGTGCCTTTTTCTTTGTCATTACCTGACACTGACAGTGCACTGGGTCTCAAATTCAAATCCTCTCTAATAGACGGCAATGGTCTTGGCCATTTTTATGTTCTATCATATAAAACAGATAGGTGCAACATTGAAAAGCGAAGTTGCCCTTCATCTTTTGTGTACTCAACTGCTTTACAAATAGAGTTTTGTAAATCTCATGGACTCAAGTAATCTTTTGTATGATTATCATAATATGCGGATTTTTTAGAATTTTGGATTACCAACTTTTAGAATTACTGATAGTTACTGTGGATTCTACATTTTAAAATTGTAATCTTTACATAAAAAGAGGTAACAATTAATTTTTTAGTGAAATATTTTATGATGATGTTTTTATAGGAAATTATTAAGGGCATTGCTATAAGATATAATAGATGATGGAGGAATTTATACAGCAAACGCTGTAAGTATTGAGATATTTTAGAGAGTTTGATTTGCAGCGTAAGTTGGATATGGATTTTATGAATGAAGGAAAGGGTAAAGAAGGGAATGATAATAAAATTGGCGAATGGGATTTTTTTACTAAGGAAATTAAAGCAAAGAGATAGTTACCAATCTGTGTGAGATTTTGCACATATTTTATTATGATAGCACTGTGCACGTACTGGGACTGATAATAAGACAACTCTCTGTTCTTTTGGCACGAACACAAGAATAATGAAATGCAATGCTAATAGTGTTGCAGTGTGGATACTACTTACGTGTATTGTACTAACTGAGTGCATGTGTTGAAAACAATGATTGTTTATTATGATTTTGACTTGTCTGGCAACTTGCTGTGTTTTTATGTTTACTATAATATTTGGATGTCAAGTTTCTACCTTGTGTACTTTTACTGTTTATACAAACATGTGCGTTGAGCTTTCTGTGGTGTTGTGTCAAATGTTTGCCATTATGCATTAGTATGTAGAATGTACGTATTTATGTTGGTTCGTATCTAAAGAATAATTAGCATAGGAAAAGACATGCAATACGTACCTACTACCTACCTACTGACACTGACATTCACTTATAAGAACATGAATGAAAGAATCTCAAGTCAGTAGAGCTGTGCTAAGGAAGGGTGTAACCCGGAAGAAAGTCATGCATTGCTTTGTAAATATAAACTCACGTACAGATAAGTACGTATGTGCTCAGAATGGAATACATGCAGAAATGGGTATGCAGAAAGGTACTTAACTTAAAGAACTTAATTTTTGTTTTTAATCAATATTACTTTTAATGCCTTCCACATAGCTTTGGTTTGATTGCTAATTCCTACGTGGTAATTAGTAGTGACTAATTACGATAATTAGGAAATGAAAAGCACTTAGTCGTAATAATTATAATACGATCTGAAAATACTGTTTTTCTGCCAACCTTCATGCAGTGCACACTAATAATTATTAGGAGCTATTACAACAACTTCTTTCTGACTACCGATTAGTAATTGTAGAAGGAAAACGATAGAGAAACTTTGAAAACTAACAAAGAGAGATGAATTGAGTACTTACTTGTGTAGGAATTGGCATCTTAATAATTGGCATGTCGCATTCTAAGTAGTGTTCCATTGTGCAGAGGTGTGTTCACAATAATGGAGAAATCGGGCGAAAGTATACTGAGGTTTCCACAAGACTCTGGAGTGAAATGAAATAATTGTGAGAATACTTCAATAAAGACCCGTGGGGTCCAACTTCTTAGGTGGATCCATGATGAACTTGAGTTAGTTAATTGGGCGTTTGTCAAGGATTGACAAAATGAGGTTCTGCCGGAGGAGAAGAACGGAAAGCTTAGTGAGAGTGATATCCGTGTGAGTTAGCTGTGGTGTTTGCGAGTGTTGGACGACAGAGCCTCAATAAAGACCGGTGGGATCTAAGGTTTGAGGATCCATATTTCTGGAGTAGAGCCAAGTGAGGATGAGGAATGGAAAGGGCGAAGGTGAGGAGAGGTCAACTGACGACAGAGCTGCAGAGGTTGAAACTGGCTGCGTCCTGAGTAGTTGCGGTGTGGGTTGGGCAATTCTTCTGGTATTGCTGTTCCGGAAACAAGTTTGTCGTGCGGCTGTGTTGCGTGCGATACTGGGATGCCTAAGTCAACACTGGCGAACTGGTGGCGGAGGAACGGAAGGAACTGGTGAGGACGAGAGGACAGTTTTCAGGAAACTGAGGTCCTTGGAGTAAAAGCGTCTCAGTTTTCTCCAAGTGGACTGACTGGACTGGACTGTGTGCTCAGGTCAGATGTTCTTGCCACCACTGACTTGTGCTTTGGTTTAGTTTGCAGGATGAGACTGATGGCTCGTTTCGTCGGAGAGTTTCTAGTGAGTGAGTGAGTGAGAGAGAGACGAGGATGAGAGACCCCCATCCATGCAAAGTCTGCTATAGAGCGATATCGACTAAGCTCCTGCTCCCAGCTTAGCCTGGCTAAAAGTAAGTTACTACACACGGCAAGTCACGACCACTCCGACATACCTATTCGTACCAGCACCAGCACCAGCAGCACCAGTTAGATCCACTACTCGAGTAGGTATGCCTTCGTGTAGCAACCACTGTCATGTTGGAGCTTTCCTGTGTTCCTTACACATTAACTTCACTTAACTCGCTTACTTAACTTACTACTACACACTATCAACCTCTCTCTCTACAAACTGTTGCTCTGAGAAAGATACCTACTTACTACTACTGTCTCTCCTGCTGCACACACAGGGATGCTCCTCTGCATTGCCACACTAATAAATACCGCGCAGAGCTGCCAAGGAGCTTTTCTGCAGAGCTGTCCCTATTAGCTTCGTCAGTAAGTATACCTATCCCCTTTAGTTCCTTTAGCATTCTATCAGTCAGTCTGTCAGTCTAGCAAGAAAACCATAGCAAGCAACTCATCACAGTTTCACTTTGACTGTTTATCTCCCTTCTTCTATATTTTAACATCACACACTCACACACAACACATCAGACACTCACACACAAATACAATCCAAAACTATGCATATTATGTAGAAACTCTGACAGACTCGTCTTCATTCTTCTCCAATGCCTCCTATGCTCTCCACTCAACCTCTCGCACATATTCATTATACTTTATGCACGGGCATTTTCTATAACTATAACCACTTTGCCTCAATTTGGCATATAACCTCTATTTAACTATGCATTCTTCAATATCTTCGAGGAATACCACACAGATGACAGATTCTCATCGTCGCACTCAATTTAATACTGATCACTTCATATTATGGTGTAACAATAAGTGTTATGTAATACTGTATCATTTCATTATGTAGTCAAGTATGCATTAATATTAAACACCACACAACATATGCACATACAATTTCTATGCTATGTAACCATACTGAGTTAGCTACATTATTCTTTCGTGATAGGAAGTATCAATGCATTTCAACTATACAAAGGAGTTTCAGCCACACCGCAAGATTTGCTTAGTATCATATCATAACCTATTATGTGTATAACATACCATGCATACAACCGTGAAATTACTTGTAAAGATGTGGGTATTTCTACAACAAACTTTACTTGTTCTCTCCTTGATAAGTATGATAAGACTTGAATTTCGCTATCTCTCCCCACAATCTTCTCCTACTTCACATTTTGCAAGGCACGATGTTCTCATATCTTCTATTGTTTACGTTTTAATTAATTTATTTCCTATTAACTTCAAACATGTCGATTCCACAGTACAAGTACAAGACGGATTTTAAATGGAACAATTGTTTTCCTGATTTATGCTGTGCTACCTATCCATACCAATAGGAATTTGACAGTAAGTGATAAGCAAAAATTTAATAGAAAATGAATCCAAGATCTCACCATGAGTGCTGTCCTAATTACTATTTAAGAAATAAATGTACATACTGTGAGAATATAATATAGGTACAGGGGATTCTTAAGTAAATATTTACATTGGACAAAGAGTGATTCTGGTAGGGAAGACGTTTCTTGACTCGCATATCGGTGTAGCCATATACTGATATACTTTACCGTTAGCGGAGACAATAGAAATCGTTGCCATAAAAGTTTATTTAGTAGTCTTTGCAAGTCTGCCCGGAAGTTGCGATCGCGAAGTTTGATTTGAACCATTTCACTGGCCATCGCATTTTTTACAGTGACGCAAGGAACCGACTGGCAGTAAAGCTAAACCTGAATAGATTAACAAGCCATCAAATCAAGCCAGCAAGGAATATTAAAATGGTGAGCCTAGAGCTCTGATGTGATCTCGCAACTCCCAATCACCTCACGTTCGTGCACTCATTGTCAGGAGCAGGAGATAGCAAACAATTCACACCATCATCTGAACACACAATAGAGGAACGTAGCGTGCATCGACTACAGCAGAAGAGCCACTCAGTCTCTCTCAAATATCAAAAGAATTCGTGAAGACAATGAGTTCAGTCATGCACTTGTCCTTTTCAATTTATTCAAATAAGATTCCTAGAAGAACCGTTATCATATGCTAATGAGAACGAAAGCTCCACAGCTCCATGGCTTACTCTAATGTCTTGGCCACTTGTCTCTCTTATTTATGGCTCATCTCCTCATCTCATATTTTTAGAATCAGCAACGATTGTCACTCCATTTTCCCTTCTTTACCACTTCAGAAACTTTCAACCCTCTGATAAATATCTCTTTCAAGTTGTATCGGGAACTGATTGACCTACGACGCGGAAATGTAGTAAAAATGAGGATAAACTTTTATTATTATTAGATAAATGGATTGTGTATATGTTGGCGGTATAACTTTTGCTTCTTATTTTGATTCTTTTCGTTTGTCAATTAAACATTCTCAACTCATTTCGATCCATTCCAACCCTAAACCTTTTCTGTTTGGTAAGCTTTTCAGCAATCTGGTTTTCATTTCAACATTAAGTGAGCTGCCTAATCTGCCTGTCTAATCGTACGCAACCAAGTACCTACCATTAATATGCAAACGTTATTAAAATGTTAGTTAAACCACATTTTCAGTAGTACAGAAAAAATTCTCACTCTGAGCCCTTTTCAAATGGCTGGGGTGTAAAGGGCTTGGTTATGGGGGGCCAACCCTAGTAGTGCTTTAATCTACTAATCACGAAGATTACATAAGGTTCTCACTCAATAAATCCCAATATGCTCAATACTAATAATATGTATGTAATAATATGATTGATACAATAATTACCAATACAGACTTCTGATCTCGTTCCTTAGTAGTTCTGTGGAATCACTTCAATGAGTTTGTTATTTAGCACAATAAGTAATAATCCAATTGATTCACACAATACAATATAATTCAAATACTACTAACTAGGAATAAAATACACTTCAGAAATTATAGAGTAATAAAGTCTAATCGGTAAGTCTCTAAGTTCACAGTCGGTAATACCGAGTGAGCTAATGTAGTACGACACGACAGAACTGCTGTGTGTCTAGTAAACGACTGAGGTCGAACAATGGCTGTCTCCCGAGTATATGGAGTTGGAGGTGATAAACGGTCGGTTGTCCGTAGTGGGTGTTAGTGTGGCTGGCTGTTCCTTACACTCTTCCCCCCTCAAAAAATCCCGGGTGCCTTGAAGCGGGTGCCGGTTGTTGGTGTTTACGAAGCCAAAACTGGTGTTCATCTAAGCGCTTCAGGTTAAGACTTTTGTTGCGGTTTCGCCTCTTGTTCTGCTTAATCTTCTTGTCAGGGTTTTGCTCATAATATTTCTTCCAAAGCTCTCGATTCTTTGGTATCTTGCATCCTTTGGTAGGGTGTCCTTGAACCTGACATCGGAAACAAAACGATGGTTTCTCCTTGGGTTGGTCAGATGGGGTCGTCAGAGAAAGTTGATGTTCACTCTGCTGCTGCTCTGTTGGTACTTCGACTTCCATCATTATGGGTTGTTGGTCATTCAATGTAATAGTGAGGTTGACCTGTTGCTGCACATCGATGTTGACTGATCGGTCAATCTGAGTGGTGTCATCTCTGGTTACGTCTATTTGGGTCTGGTCATCTAGTATGGTGTCATCTTCCCACGATTCACTGCATGGTATGTCTACATCATTTTCAAACGTTGGTGGAAAAATGAAAGAGTCATTGCTGTTGTCATCATGAAATGGCATGTCAGGAACTGTAACATAGAAAGTGGGTGAACTAGGAATAGGTATATCTGAGGTAGGTAGGACTTTCACTTTTAGGAATTGGATTAACTCGTTTAAGGAATGTAGAGAAAGTAGTCTAATTCTTCCAATTTCTTTAATCCGAGTCATAGTGGCTGGTTTCTTCCTTATGATAAAACCAAGTGTCCTATTGTCGATTAGTTGTGTTGCTGGTTCATCGTACGTCTGCGATTGTACTTCTCTCCATTTGTGTACGGTTAGAAACAATTTTAGATCTTCTTTCGGTACATCTGCTTGCTTTAGGTCTCTAGCGAAAGTGTTAGTTTTGGGGAAAGTATAGACGCCTGCGGTTAGTTCGTTGGATTTAACAATTGGTTTGTAGGTTCCACGGCTTTCTCTGTACTTGTCTTTGACAATCTGAGATACTTCCTTCCAAAATTTTAGGGGTACTAAGCTGTCTCGTTTAGCATAACTGATTTGTTTCTTATGTAGAGGGCGTAGTCTCCAGTCCGAGAGTTTGGCTGATTCATCAATATCCAAATTCCTGCCGAAATATTGGGTTTCTACATGTTGTAAGTTGGAGAATCTGCTGTCCGGGTTCAATTCGCGATAAATTATCTCCGTATCGATGAGTCCCATAATATAGATCGAAAAATCTCTTTGTAAGTGCTTGACATCATTTACAGCACCGTGAGCTAGTTTTAGGATAGTAGGGTTTTCGAATATTTTCTTCAAGTCTGAGCGGATGAATGATAGCATACCATTAGCAAATGGATCTATTATGAAAGATTTGTTCGGTGTTGAGATCTGTATGGTACAAATCATGCCCAGTTTGGAATGTTCGTCATTTTCTTCCAAGTCAAACGAAATAATCTTCTGGATGCATAGGTGTTGATACATCATAAACGCGTATGAAGATGTGTTGATACATCATAAACGCGTATGAAGATGTGTTGACCATAATCGCTTCGGTTTCGAAAATCTCGTCCAAATAGAACATTTGGGGTTTAGCTTGCCATGATAAGATGTTTGATCTGTTGGGGTTAGTAAAGTTTTCGAATTTTGACAGACGATTAATCCGTTGTCGGTATTCAAGGTATTCGGTATTCTGATCTTGTGGTCGAATCCGTTGAAATCCCATAGATCTGGCTTGAGCTTTCATTTGTCTATAGTTATTGCTGCGTTCCTCTTTTGCTGACATCATTCTCGACATTTTCCACGTGAGAATCTGTAATTAGAGAAAGTGTTATTTCCATTAGTGTCCCGTGATGTACATCCATTGGTGTAATGGTAAGAATAGCATTGGTTGGTCTGCTGCTTATAAATAGTGCGGTACATCCAACGTGTAACTAATAAGTGTGTGGTACATCCAATATAACAGGTGAGATAGACAATTAATACTTATCAAATTTCAACATTAATTCGTATATCTTAAATTGCATATTACTAGCTATTTCTGTAGTTTAGTTTACTGAATACAATTAGCTTACACTTAGGTAAAACTATAGTTCAAAATTATTACTGTTTCACAAAATATTTATCTATCATAAAAATAGTTAAAATACATAACTTTTATGAAAAATACAAAATTTTCTTTAGAGTTTTAATTGAGATTTAATGAGGACTGTTGCGGTCGTCATTGTAAAGGGCTTGGTTATGGGGGGCCAACCCTAGTAGTGCTTTAATCTACTAATCACGAAGATTACATAAGGTTCTCACTCAATAAATCCCAATATGCTCAATACTAATAATATGTATGTAATAATATGATTGATACAATAATTACCAATACAGACTTCTGATCTCGTTCCTTAGTAGTTCTGTGGAATCACTTCAATGAGTTTGTTATTTAGCACAATAAGTAATAATCCAATTGATTCACACAATACAATATAATTCAAATACTACTAACTAGGAATAAAATACACTTCAGAAATTATAGAGTAATAAAGTCTAATCGGTAAGTCTCTAAGTTCACAGTCGGTAATACCGAGTGAGCTAATGTAGTACGACACGACAGAACTGCTGTGTGTCTAGTAAACGACTGAGGTCGAACAATGGCTGTCTCCCGAGTATATGGAGTTGGAGGTGATAAACGGTCGGTTGTCCGTAGTGGGTGTTAGTGTGGCTGGCTGTTCCTTACAGGGGATTCCTATTATTTGCGGAAAATATGTTGAAGGCTCCTGTTAATACCAATGTGTTACCTTGCAATAAATATCAACATTTCATTGTTGAAGAAGCCGCAATTGCGGTGGAAGAAATTGGAGAAGAATATTTCCTGTGCAGAAACGAAACAACAAAACTTATAAACGCTATCAATTTGTTTGATTGGATATTAGTTGCACACGAATATTTATCTGATTACTACGTTTTGGGATACTGTTTGGCGCTCCTGTCTTCCGTAATTTAGGAAGCAGTGAATTAAAGCAAGTTGGCAGTTTTTACTTAATATTTTGGACATCATCACAATTTTAATTACATTGAGTTCTGCAGTTGTAATAGAAATTGCCGGGGCATTAGATGTCCTAATGGTCATTTGTGGCTTACTAAAAATAAATAGTCTTGCTGGCATACAAATTGGATGCAAGTGTGTCTGCCCATAATAATTTTCATTCATAAAGTATTTACATATGGGATTAGTCATAGAATGGGAACTCTATATATTGGATGGAGGAGGCAGAGAGGGTCAGGGAGATACTTATTATTAACTGGTATTGTGGTCTTATTTAATTCGGAGATAGTTTAGGTGTATTTGTGGCTGGACAGAGTTGGTGTGAGGGTGAAGAAGTGCGCGAGGCCAGGGCGACTTCTTAAGCACTTTGAGTTGAGCACTGTTAATTCAAACATTCAGCTTACATTGTAGTAGATTGATATGGTCTCATAGTAGTAGTTAAGTTGCATGTACATACATACTTATGTACGCAGATAAAAACGACGCGTCAACAACTTCACAGGCTTCAGAGGTCATTCACAAACGAGCGAAATCGCCACATTTGCATACGGCCACTCATAAAAAACATCAACAGAGGCTATGCAGCTGAACGCCTTGGAGCTCACTGAAACTGAACAGCGACTTTGCTTACAGAATTGACTGCCTTTACTATAATACTGCACTAATACATACAATATCCTTACTAATAGCCAACTATTTAGTACATGGAAATAAGAATGAGTACCTAGCCATCTATTCACCTGCTGGACTTTACTTCGAACTTATATTATACACTT
Source organism: Yoshiicerus persimilis (assembly GCA_020352615.2). Lineage (NCBI taxonomy): Eukaryota > Metazoa > Arthropoda > Collembola > Entomobryomorpha > Tomoceridae > Yoshiicerus > Yoshiicerus persimilis. Next base: position 23,391,125 of record CM060170.1, on the reverse strand, counting down.
CTGTGGTGATATGATGCTTAATCCATCTATGCGCCTAAGACCTCCTCGCTGTACTTAACTATACTCGCTAACAGTAGTTTCTCTACCAATCTTCTATATCTACTCGCGACTTTAAAGCTTAACTCCAAAATTATACATATATACACATAGGGCAACAAAATACCAGGTAGCTCCTTTTATAATCCCAGCGTTTTTACTTAAGTAGCAACACATTATTACCAGTGTTGCGTAAATACCACTTTTTCGATATTTTACCAAAGCAGTGGTAAAAATACACTTTAGCGGTAAAATGGTTTAACCAGCCGATAAGTTTTCCAATTTTAAATAAAACAATCCAATACACCCGCTACAATAATAGGAAAGTATTGCCACAGTCATTTGCCTTTCCAACCAAGCTTACTTAACTTGGTTAATTTTCAAATTCTAATATATAATAATGAAAGTGTCAATAATAATAAAACAATAATTATAAATTAATTTTAATGGCAAATACGAGAGCTTTACTTGAGTGAAACAGTAAAAGTTAGTAAACAGGTACCATTAACTATTTCTCAATGTTGTGACGCCTTGTAATTCAGTGAGAAAGAATTCGAATTGAAAAACAAAGTATAGTAGCAAATGTCAAATGCTAAAAGCTTAGGTAAAATTTGTGTGGACAGTCTAAATGTTGTGCTTAATTCTTTTCCCACTCAGCACTGGCAAAGCAAAATTTAGTGTTTCCCAATTTTTGACAAATTTTACCATTTCTTACCACTTTTTACCATTTGATACTAAATGAAAATTGTGGTATTTACAACTTAATGCCACTTACCACTATTAAGTGGGAAATACTTTCTACACTGATTATCACTTTCTCAGCTGAACATGGAAATTTGATAATACAATAATGATTAAATGAAGGCAGGTGGATTGTAGGTGATTTATTTTACATATCTGTCTTCACACATTGGCATGTATTTCCATAACGACGTTCAATAATACCGCTATTGACATATTTTGCTTTTGGTCAAATCTTCTTATAAATTACTCCTTACTCTGCATATTTGAGAGAGTAAAGAATATGCCATTCATAAAGCTAAGTGGGAATTCGGAAGTAAGATTTCATCCGTATTGTAATTTTAGATGATACTCTTACCAGGACTCATTTTCTGAAGGAATGACATAATGAAGTGTTTATGATTCGTTTAAAGGAAACCATAGTTTGCCTATCAGGTAGAAGATCCGAATTACCTATACTGATTGATGCTTTACTACCATGAAGCCACTGTAGAGAACTATTACCGTTTCGAGTCTAATATGAAGTAAAGATTGAAAATTACCAAGTAAAGACTAGATCGAAGCCTTTATGCTTTAGTAATGGTTGGATTGGATTTATATGAAATGTAAAACATTTTACAGCGCGTCCCACATTAGAAAGACGAATAAGAATTTTCCTCGAAAATAGTATCAGTACAAACGAAGACGAAAATTGGACTTGAATATTGATTATAAGTGGCCAAGAAAATATTATTAGCTTTTTATTGTTCTTTGAAGCAAAATATCAAATATGGTACCATGAACTCCAAAGCGCATTGTACTATTAGCCTAATACAGAATCTTTCTATTGTCTTTTGTTCTAATTTTCAATTTTATATCAAAAGTTAGCTATGTTTACAATATACAATGAGTTTAGAAAGATATTGTAGTTTTGTGTTTTACATACTTTTTCAAAATATTTGATCTAATTATCAATGTTGTCAGATACAATAGGCAAACATATTGAATGATAATTACACAATTCCATTATTTGTCGGCAGCCGCGACTCTGGCCAACAAATTGTGTCAATATGAGTACCAACATCATAATTCACTTAATGGCATTGCCTACATAATTAATTACGGAATCAGTATGTAATGTCTCAGTTATCACCAAAAACCATTTTTCACATTAGCAGCATAATTCCATTATCCATAATTACCGTCAAGGTTTAAATTATTCAAAGAACACAGAAATAAATACAATTCAAAAGCTTAAATTGCTTAATAAGCAAAGTTCACATAACATTAAAGTAGTACTAATTAGCATACTGATTTCAGGTTCAGCACACCTTAAAGGTATGCTTGACTTAAATATATATTGGTATAGTAAGCCTTTCTATTATGATATGATGTACAGGTTTCACTCAAAATTGATACACCGGTATTAGAACATGTGTACATTGGAAGCCGCAATGTTTCATGTTTCATATTGATGTTGGTCATAAAAATATTAAGAGGATTATGTAAATCCATTGGTGTATATTTTGAGTTATTATGCATTGGATCGTCCTACACTGAAGCGGAATGAAAGAAGAATTGAAGTGTGTTATCCTCTATAGTGTAGGAATATTCCAATAACATAACACACATAGACCTCTTAATATTATACTTAATTAATGGTAACTATAACTGAATTTTGTATGTACTAGTAATTTTACATTTCCGTTTGATAAATAGTAATGCGTAGTTCCATTTAATTATCAGTCGCATTCCAATGTGTACAGTTCGAAAATTAAAAAAGCAAATTCAGAATTGAGAGATGAGCGGTATATATAGCATAATACTTTCCTATATTGTGTAAAATGAAGTTTCCATTTTTACAAACTTTTATCCAATTTCCAATGTTTCCATATACTTCCTCTTCCTCATTCTAGGAGCTGAAGGACAAAGAAGGTTACAGGTAATTCTTCTTTTGATTTCAAATTTCTGAATGCAGATGCGAAACCACATTTTACAAATGAGAGTATTTACCGAATTAATCGCCCCTGAAAATTTGTTATGAAAAAAATGTAATCCGTCAGCCATTTCAAATTACTCAACTTTTTAATCCCGTGCTATTTTTTTAGGATTTGCTTATCAAGGTGTTCAATTTGTTCATAAAATGTAGACGTTAATTTAATTTGGTCATGAAAATGTAACCGGTTGACCAAAACTTAGAATTGTCTTAAGTCTGATTCTATTCCATGACCCTGCGTGTTATCACTGTGGCATTAAATTTTGAAAAGCTTATATAAAATAGGTCTATCTGTAACTCTCGAATTTCCGAAGGGATAGACAGATGGGTTGGTCATTCTTATAAAGCAGCTTCCATAACTTAATAAGTACACATGAGTAACTGATGCAATAATGATGTAATTTTTGCGATCCTGAGATGAAAGTGTAATATTATGGTGTACTTTGTCTATCATAATTAATGTACTAAAAGGTACAGTAAAATTGAATTACATGATTTCAATAGCATACAGTGTAGTGGGAGTACACATAACGTGTTTTTCACAAAATGGTAAAACTATAGTATAGTATAGTACACCACGTAATAGTAAGTAGTTAGATCAGTGCTACGGGAATCTAAATCGCCTGCTTGTTTATTGAGGCTTCTTGTGGTGTGAAAGAATTTGTGAGATACACACATCATATTAAGTATAAAAGATAAACACATCTCGAAGAGGAGCAAAGCATGCATACGAAGGAAGATAACAGTATAGTGTTTTTATCTGCTGATCACGTAAGATGCTTCTTGACTTCATTTTTACAACAAGATACATATGGGCATAGGTTTTTTATGCAAGGATGCGAAATGTACCTAGGTGTCTTACTCTCCTAGGTATGCTACGATTCGTACACATATATTGCTTTTTAAGATGTTGTTAGGGGAAGGATTTAAAGGCATGCCATAATATCTGTAAACGAAGGTTCAACCGGGTCGGAGAGGCATTTAATAAGTGTTTTACGCTATTTTGTGTTTTCGTGATGTTTTGGTTTGGACTCCTTCTCCCAAATCACAACAGCCGGTATGCAGTGTGCAATGACTGCAGTAGTAAGTAGAACCGTTTCCTTATTACTTGGCATTTGGCATACTGCAGTTACTGCACTATGTTTTCTTCAATTTATAGCATATAATTAACCCTTTGTTGTACACGTTACTCATCGTCTACCCGTAAGGATTTCTTCAGAGCAATTCTAATGCATGCCTACCTAAATGTACTGCTATGTTTGCTTTAATAAATATGTACGAAGCTGTGTACCGAGTCAGTCAGTGTGGGAAGAAGCCAAACATAAATAATTATCATTGGATTGAGGAAGAGTGGTTTTGTACCGTATGGTTTAAAAAATCTTTTACGCTCGCTTGCTACCGCTTCTAATAAAAATGAGGCACCTATATAATACCAAACTATTAATAGCATGTAAAGATACATATTAATACCAATGAAACTACTTTTATTTAAATTTCTACTACTACCTCAATCTATGATATAATCTCACTGCAGATTTAAACTTAATTATGACCACAGTACCATTATGTAACATCAGATACCAAAATGTATTTATAATATGACAATATACCAGTGCTGTAATTGGTTGGACACTTTAGTATAATTTTAGAAATGTGTATTGTAGTAGTTTTATTTTCTTGCAGCTATCTATACAACAAATCATTGTTACCATTGTCAAGCTCACCATGTTATTTTGCTAGAGAGGTAAATTGTAAAATTGACATATTTTATGTACCTACAAAATAGTATAAATAAGTACCTAAGTATGTAGGTACTCATGTATTGATACTGCATTACACTCTCATCACCTAGAAGGAAAGCGAAGAATGCTAATGTATCGAATGTCTAATTGTACAAAAGTGTCTGCTAATAATACATATTATTATATGAATGTGATGTGAGAGTGCATCAGAGAGTGAAGAGACTGCGAGGACGAGAAGATCGAGAAGAATAGAGGCCATGGAAATACATGACGAGCAATGGTTCGGGCATTGACCTGAAACTTGAAAGCTTACGGTACCTTTTCGTAGGTTTGGTAATGGTAGTCCATTCAGTTGATGGGTCCCTGCAGCTTATTAGTTTCTCCTGGAGAGACTTTCCTTCTCATTGTTGGCTACGAATTAGCTTACTTCAATTACATATCCTTTATCTGAATGTGTAGCACATGTACACAAATACATGTGTACTACAGTGTACACTGTTCCCAATTCCTATTGACAGTAGTCAGCGCATGATATTCTTCAAGAATACCACACTGTAATAAAACACTGCCCAGGAAATAGGCGCTTTTAACTAGTTTCCAGCTCACGCGCATTGTGCGGCTATTGCTAATTACGTTAGGGAAATTAAAAGGTGGAAAGTTAGTGATCGTATGAATCGGTCACTACTAATGATTTTAAAACCATAGAATTGCTTACATCAAAAGTAGCGAACAAATTGGTTTAGGGAACCAGAACAGGGTTTTATAGTGTAGCTACTTTAATGGGTTACATATTAACGTCCCCTGCTGCATCTGCATGCGATTTGCAATTATTATTACAGTGTAATGATAATAAGCATTTTTTATGTAAGCACTTTCATAGGAACCCAAACCTTTACTGCATAAACATGCTAATTTCACTAAGTATGCTACATCACATTTTTTATCACCTAGTCATAGCAGAAATGACTAATCATAACGGTTTAAAGTCTGCTTAGGTACGCGGTGTACATTCCCTACGTAAATAATATGAAAGAAGATGCAGACACAGGTAGAAATCTGCACTTCCAGTAAATAGGAATGATGGGTTGAGGATAGCACCTGAGTACCCAGAGGTAATACTGTTTACGTAACCTTACCTCTTTAAATGAGTGGCCTGTTAATTCAGAATTACCTAATACCCGTATGTATTCCGTATACTATTGGTCAGTATTCAATAGGAATTGCAAATCTTGTCTAATTGAAAGTTGGTAAGTGAAATGGTGGTGTAGGGAGAGAAGGATGAGTAAAGGTTCCTCTTGGCGTGACAAGTCTCATCCTTTCTCAACTAGCAAACTTAATGCTGGTTTAGTTTAGTTTGGCGAGGCGAGAGAAAGAGTTTCACCCTTCCACCCAATAATAAATAATAATATGTTGTGGATGCCATGTGGCTTTGTAGTACAAGGTAGAATGTAGTCAGTCGGGCTACGTGCAAAAATCTTCATTTACAGCTGCACATCATCATTCATGAATGACAACAAGAAAAGTGAACTGTTATTTCTCGAGAGGAATGATTTCCTAGTTACTACTGTGCTATACATACAATATGCAACGCAGTCAGGCAGTCTTACTTCCAATAGGTACTTTATACCATAAGTTGCTACTATCAGTCAGTCAGGCTCAGCTACCTAAAGCATCGTTAAAATCTCTATTCAAAACAAAGCAACCAATGCAACTTTAAGTAGCAAATTATGACTGTCCATGTGTCTTGGCCCATCAATAGTTTTCAACTAATGGGAAGTAAAAAGGTGTCCAGAGGAGTTGAATGCCCGCAACTGCATTCAGACCCAACCCAAACCCAGTGATATCAATTTGCTCTACACTTGGACTTCCTTCTCTTATTTATTAGATGGAAACACATCCTATAATTCTTTTAAATTTATTTTGTCTTTGGTGTCGTTATGCAATGCTATGAGGTACGTTTACAACATCATCATAGCTACAGGTAAGTTCATATAAATAACCATCATTAAGGAAATCATAGCATGTAATTATTTTTACACTTAGAATTACCAAATAAGAGAGACAGAACTGTCGCAGTCTAATCAGTAACAGAAAGCATTATATTAGCAGAACAAAGTATATTGCGCTGAGTTAACTTTTACGTGCAGTAGAATTTACTACTATATCTTAATGTATATACACTAATACACCGTAACGTTTATTAAGTATAAGAAGCTACTTTACAGAAGTTATCCGTCAATCTTTTCATCTGTGTTTCTTAAGAACGGTTTTAGAGAATTCGTTCAAACTTGTAATATCATTAAATTATGTGGGGCGGTTATAGAAATTATAATGTACTGTGTAACATTTCAGAAATAGTAGTCTAATAAGTAGACAATTTGCTTTCGATACTTTGTTGCATTGGTTGCAATGGTTTATTGTTTTTCGTTGTCTTCAAGCTATGTAGTTTTATGATGCATTTACTAACTCAGTTACATTTTTAGGTATATTACATAAGTATACATGAAAGTACTCTGTAATTGTTTTGAGTTACAAGTATCTGTAACGATTTCTATAAGCAAATGCGTTACACAGTAATGTATCGCTTGTTGCAAATCAGATTCAGTTTTTACATCAACTTATTAGTATTACAGATGTAGATTTTCTCATGGGGAGCGGAATGGGAAATGCGATCCTATCTATAATATCTGAACTGACATGAGATGACTTGATATGCATCTTAAGCTCTTTTTTATATTCGTGCATGTCAAGTATACTTTTCCATGGTAATTCATGGAGTAAATTTTCAAAAGGAGCAAAGGAGCAATGCAACAGATAATGACAATAGAAAATGCAATGCAAATAAAGCTGACTGCATTGACCACTATTGTTATTTTTGCAAATAAGTAACTTGTATCTGTACTCCAGAGATAATAGAATTGCACAGAACAGAGATGCATTGATCGTGGATTGAAGGGAGAAGATAAATGTAATGAGTTGGCAATCTATTTGCGGCTCATCTGATCTCACTCACCTCACTTCTCTCACTGCACAGCCTGATTGTGTTGTGATGTGATTGTGAACCTGGCAACAAGTGCATTTTGTAGGAAGGCGCAGCGAGTGAGGGAGGAAAGTGGAAACCGGTAACAGCCAGATGCAGATTAGAGCTTGTAGGTAGTCTGCTAATAATATTTGCATTTATTTGCACATGGCCCGATGGTTAGTGTTCGTTAAGTAGAAGGTATCCGTAGTTATTTGGCTATATTTATTACGACATGGACGTTAGTTGTGTATGATATATGTGCAGCTAGTAAGTAACAGATTCAGGTATTTTTTCGCATGCTAAGGAATAAGGAACTTGGTGGCGAATGCATAATTTATTTAGCATGGTATTTAACTTTGTCAGGTATTAGTGGAGTGGAATGGGGATGGTACTGGTGTGTATTGTACACAGTGCGGATGTCAGTGGAGAGAAGGTGAGCAAATTTGCTGAGCATCTTGTTAGATTTTGTGGACAGGTCAAATTCATACAGAAAGGAGGAAAATAAAGAAATCTGTGGATACGCAGTGAGCTTATGAATGGAGAAAAGCCCATTTCCTCGCCTCGGCCTGCTGTAGGTACACGGATAGTTATTGCAACAAGTTGGCGGAATGTTTGGGGTGCAAAAACCTGAAGACGACAAGTCTCCGTTCATCCATCTAATCCATCCATAGTTTTGCTTTTAAAGAATTATGTTATGATCGTATTAACAAGCCTATTCGTATAGGCACTTATCTTTTTAGTGTGTTTGGGTAATAGTATATTTATATGGTGCACAGTATGTACGAGGAGTCCCGGCCTGGCCTGGGCATTGTTTGTAGGAGGCTAGTGCTGTGTACTACGATTGCTCCATGTATCATTCTATTAGGATGTTCGTACAAGACATGGTGCCACAGTAGAAAAGTCTGCTGGCTTGTTCTGTTGTTTGTGAGAACTAAGATAATCAAATGGGACGACTGATTTACGAAGCGAAATGATCACGATAGGGATATATTATCACATCACCTTTATCCTCCGAGTCTTGTTTATCACGTTTTCCATTCGCAGCGGATGAGAACATTCTCTCTCTACGTACGTAACAAATGTATCTACACCTATAAGTACGTTGTTTCTCTCTCGTGTACAATACACATACCTACATACATACAACTTGTACGGAAGTCTCTTCTCCACATAAAGTCATTCACTTTTCGACCCAGATTTTCTTACGCTCTCCCATACTCACTCCGTATGCATTTCTACGCTACTCCCGAGTATACTTAGCAACAGAATCATCTACACCGAGCCATCTCACTTCTTCCATATGCATTCACCAACTTGTACTTGTTTATACTTATCCTCATTTTTAACTACATTACAACTATAACTATTAGCTAATGTCTATCTACATATTACTCCGCACCTCCAACACCCTATATCAAACAATCTTCAATTTAACTCAATTTATATAATACTCAAATAATGAACACCTCTCCACGTCATCTTTAAACCCTTTATCAACAAAACATACGCAAAGCAGACATAGACTACATTAATATTATCTCTAGTGTACAGGTAGTTTCTCACTTCCTTCCCATCTCTCCCCGCTTCTTCCTGCACTTTTCCATATTCTTCCACTATTTCCTTGCTAACTAAAACTATTTACCATCATCCAAGTTTCTCAGCAGACCAAAATGAAATTTTGCTACTCGCATGCATGTCTAAGAATGTTGTATGTAGGTATGGGATCTTTCATGAACAATCCCATTGCACCACATAATAATATGGATGCTAGGTACTTGTCATAATCACACCAACACTAGTATACACGGTAACACCCATTTGGTTCTGATTACTTTCTGTTAAACTGCTAAGGACTAATTCTTGGCACTCTGTTTGTAATATTGTAAACGATTATCAAGACAGGTTATTATTAGTAACGAAATTTAATAAAACTGTGATAAAGGAATTGCGATGTGATGTGAGTTGTAAATAAAAGCACAAAATAACTGATATTGTTGTATCAAGTTTATGAATCATTTCCATATGCCCTTTACATTACACACCCCACAATCTATTATCTATTCGACTTTACAAACAAATACACCAGATCATTTAAAACTTCATATTATTTTGTAAATGTGAAATATTTAAGAAATAGCAATGAGGACATATTAATCCCAGTTACAGATAAAGATTCAAAAGTAATGCAGCCCTTAATTGAAATTTAGAATGGTATTTTTACTATACTTGATTGATATGATGGTTCTACTTTTTATAGAAAATTATTTTTCAACTTTATAATCTTGTAATTTGAAACGATGGTTAGAAACTTGCTATTCAGTTCTTTTGAGTTTGGTTGGCATTACTACTAATGCAACATGTACATAGTAGCTACCGCTTAAAAATCAGGAATATCTAAAAATGAACAAGATGATAGGATATTGAAAACACAACGGAAAGAAAGGAAACTGTAGTAATTGAAATACAGGCCAATATGAATGCAGAAAACTCACATGTAGTGTAAAAGTGGCACTGGAACAACAGTTGGTGAATGTCACTCTGACTGTTAAATCTGTAGCTGATCTCCAAACCAATGTTTCACCATAGCAAGTATTGGGACGCCAGTGGGAATCGCAGGGAAATCGCCTGCCGACCCAGCAATGTCAAAATGAGTATACTTCAGCGGTTCCTTACTGCTGCTTCCGTGCTACAAAACAATAAAAATGAGTAAGCCAACTGTATACAGAATGGGAAATTTCTAAGGATCCTATTTACATTTGCTCCCTTTTCATTATTGCCCTTGGATGTTGAGGTAAAATTTTTAAACCGTCATAAAATTGTTAGATCCCCATGGGCAATGTTGAAAGGCAACATAATGTAATTTTGAAAATTTTACTTCTCTTTGGATAGAATTATCGAACGTGTGATACATATACGTAATAGAATTTTATGGAAATATTCATTAGTATTAAGTATTAAGTATTAAGTATTAAGTAGTACTAAGTATTAAGTTAAGTGATGAAGTGATTTTTCAAAATATTTCATTTAAAACTTATTCCTTAATATGCTTCTTTTTTCACCTGATCTAATCCAGAAGCTGCAATCATGAATGCTGCGGGAAACTGATGACCCCTCGGAGTTCGTGTTGATGGTGCATTGTTGCACTGAATTAAGTCTTCTCCTTCAGCAGTGCCTAAACAAATCAAAATTTTTGTAAATACTTATTTATCTAATACAAAGATTATTTTCAGGGCAATTCACATACTTTGAATGAACTTGTAATCCTCGCGGCGCAAACTACTCAGTTCAATCATATCTCCAAGAGATTCTCCAGCTTCTTGTATCTTTCTGGAGAAACTTTCATTCTTGGCAGGCCCGTTATCTAACACAGCCTATTAAACAAAATTCTGCATTATTACCACACTTGTCCGACAATTGCAATCTTTACAAATTATAAAATTCCAAGTATATACCGTATAATTTCCGACAGCAACACAGGCATGTCCAGTTAGAGTAGCAATAGTCATCAGATGGGGGTTAACCTCATTTAACGCAATTTCCTTAAGCTAAAAAGTAAAGCATTTAAATTTAGACCTTCAATTCAGATTTGACACTCAATGGGCATGAATGAGCTTTACTTTGCATAGCGGATCAGTCATAACATTCCGTCCTTCGGCGTCAGTATTTCCGATACGGCATCTCAATCCCGCACGACTGATTATGATTTCATCCGACACGTAACAATTTTCGCCAACACTGTTTCGGGCTACTGCCATTACACCGATGGCTTTGATGCCTTTAGGTCGCAGAACAGCCAGTGTCTGTTTAATGAAAATATTATTATTACTCTCATGGACATTCATTTAAAATTATATTCAAAGTAATAAGTGATCACCTACTTGGAAAAATCCAGCAACGGCAGCGGCTCCGCATTTATCACGTGACATTCCAGCCATGACTCCTCCAGCTTTAATATCAGCACCACCAGTATCGTAGGTAATGCCTTTGCCACATGGCATGATTGTTTTTGTTATTGGACCCTCCCCTTCATACCGCAAATAAATTATTTGGCCTCGGTGCCTGTCGATCACTGAAACATATTTAATATGTGTAGGGGGTTAAAAGAGATGCAGGCACAACAATTTGATACATTATCGTAAATAATAATAATTTCCAATAGCTTCCAGAAATAAAGTGAAATGAATATAACTTACCATTAGCAGCTCTGTTAACCGCAGCAAATAAAGGATATTCTTTCTCAAAGATGCTTGGATCAGTAACAACTTCTAGAGAAACTTTTGTGCCTTTAAAAACTTCAGTCACATATTCCGTAACTCTTGGTGGAGCCATTCTTTCAGGATCACCTACAAAGTAGCACATTAACATTCCAATATACCGGTGTAATTTTATCACTCTTATAAGTTTTATTTTCGGTTTATACGTGTGTTAATGCTTTGCTTAGTGAGTACTGTGACAATTTGGCAATTATCAATGTTGATATCAGTCTTAATTAGTAAAATTAATAAATTGTATAAACTTGAAAATAAAAGTTCAAAAGTATTGGAAGTCATTAGTTATGTTATTCTTTACCTCCGCCGATGTCCCTAGCGACAAATCTGGAAAACGAATAAATATAAATCGAAGTATAAATATAAATAACAAAAAAATTGTAAAAACAGTAGGTGACACTTACCTTCCGCTTTCCAACGATGTTGCCAGCTTGATTAAACGATTGGTCTCTTTTTCATCTTGTCCATAAATGCCCAGAGAAGCAACTTTGGCCGCATTATTGGGAACATCTTCACGATATTGCAACGGCTAATTCAAGGAAACAAGAGTTACTTTCCAAATATATTTATCTAAATATTCATAATCTAAAAATTCTCAGAGGATACACACTAATACTTACAACATATAATGCTTCCAAAGCACCAAGAATGGAAACTAATGTCGCATTTGGAAATTTATCACTGGGCACGACAGTCAACAATGGATTTTTTGATCCCGAGGCAATAGCACTATGAGTAAAAAAACACTTTACTAACATTATTTTTATTTATTAAATTCTCAACAAACGTACAATAAAAAATCTGATAGCGGTAGGTAGCAAATAATCCCTTCAAATGTCATTTGTACTACGCCTAAACTTCAGTGGACAAGGTAGTGCCCCAGACTGCATGATACTTGTCTCAAGGAAAGTCGTACTACCTACCTGTCTTATGAAATATAACATGTTTTCTTACTTTCGTCATATAAAATACCTAAGTAGACGTGAAATACCTGGCCAAGGTATGAAATAACCATAGAAATAACATTGGCGTTGTTTTGTTCTATAGTTTTCGGCAACCACGGACATGAATATCATATTTTGGGAAGCTTTGTTTATTTAAGTTTAATTATAATCTTGAATACATCAACATAGATAGTATTTCAGTGCGTCAGAACTGAGAATAATGGTTCTAATTTCATTTCGGAGAACTTAACATTAACTGTAAGTCATTTTATTTGAAATGGTATTTTTAGGGAAAATAGTAATTGTCTTTAACCTAAAATTATTTAGGTAAATGTAGATGCAGACCTACAATTATTACATCATTTACATATGCGAATATTAATGGTCAGATAATGAAAACAATAGTTTAATACATTTGATAGAAACAGAATAACTTAGAAATGTATCTGTTAAAACAAGTGATAAGATTAAACGTCAAATATGTCCCCAACTATTCCTGTTATTGTCTCTGCGCTAATAAAATAATTTAATGGACTAAAGGCATTCAGCTGAAGCCCAAAGTGTATCTGAAAAGTTGCACGCGTAACCCCATTGCATATAATATGTATCCATTTACCTAATCTGATACATTAATTATTCATGCTTACATGCACATACGTAAATACATACCATATATCCAATAACAAGCTAACATTTCTGCTGAAAAAGCTTTGTTCTATGCCAACTTTGTTATATTCATTGTTCTCCGGCCAACATACTTTATAACCTTAGCCTTTTAATGAGTATGGTATAAAACACACTCGAGTTAATTTTTAAGTGCAAATATTTTGCACTGCGCAGCCAAATAAACCCAACAAGTAGGTACTCCATTCCTGTTTGACAGAATGCTATTAGATACTGACATGATAAAACATAAATAACTTACCGTTTGATTCCTTTCTCAGCAGCTTCAGAATAACGGCGGACATCGTCATAATCTTTGTCACAGGGGCCGACTGGAGAAAATACCAAGCGCTTGCTTGGCAATTCGATGGGAAGAACACACCCCTCTTTTTCTACAGTGCCATCCACCTAAAAAGCAGCATCAAATAGAAAACAGAAAGGAAATTTTGATAATTTCTAATTTAACACTTACCCCTTGCTGTCGTATGATCAATTTCAAGAAATCATCAGAGGTACGCTTAACACCCTCAATTGATGGTGAAATCAATACGATACTATCATATGCATTGGTATCCAAAGTACCGCTGTATGACACTGGAGCAGAAAATCTGACAAAGAAAAACTGATTAAAACAGGTTCAACTACTACCCATTAAGTTGGAATTTTATGAGACGCTTTTACTTACTTGCCCCACTTGGGAAACATTTTTGATGCGCTTCGAAAGGAAGACGTTGTGATAGAACGATGAGGAGTAAACTGAAGGAGAACAACAGCGTTGAATGCCGATTTTATAGAGGTTTTTTTGACGCAGCTGCTGCAAAACAAGAGAGATATTTATCAAACATGCAGTATGTAACACACAATGTGTAAATGATATCTTCTGATAACGCCAATGAAATGAACATAACATTTACACATGACGAATTGAAATACAATGCTCAGCATTAGTCAGCAAGTGCATGGATACTGAGAAATATAAAACAGATAAATTACTCTAACCACTAAATACATAATAAATAACTTTAGTACCTACTTCAATTTATACCTATAATTATAACTTACTATACATATTCATAATTATCAACAGAAGTGGTCCAGGAATGTGACACGACAAACAAGGGTTGGCTTCGCTCTACCTCTAAATACAACAGGCTCTCAAATTAAAACAATAATTACTTCTCTCTCTTACACAAATTAAGTCGAAGGCTAATGCACTACTGCAATAACAAAATAAATATTATATTAAGATACTAATTATTTGTCTTCAGGGTAGTTATGTCGAAAAAGTTCACCCTCATGACCCCCAAAGTTCAAATTATTTATATGTGGAAATGAAAGTTATGGAAACCGTAAATAAAATAAAATTTTCATTCATAATATACTTTTTAACTGTCATATCGCCTGCTTACGATACGCAAAAAAATCTTCATACATGATATAATCTTCCTCATTTTTTCAAGCGACTACCTAGACCATTACCCATCATGGAAGTGTAGAGGAGATTAAATAAAATTGGAGAGGAAGCGGTTCACGAGAACCAAGTTTCTCTATTTGTCCAAAATAAAACGAGAAAAAGGGAAAAATTTTGTCCCTTATCAATTTGACCCAAGGTCTTTACGCTAACATTATGATATAGGTTAATACTCAACTACATTTCGCCGGCTTTCTTCGAAAACCCGTTGTACCATTCTCTCATTTTATATGGAAATCCGCTGTACCACTTTTTCCAAAACCCGCTATAGGAAACTATCATTTTTTCAAAATAACAAGATACCATTTTTCATTTCTGAAATTTTTCGAAATCCGCTATTTATCAAATCGTTTACGAAGACATGACAGACACATGAAAATTTACCCAGATGTTCAAGCATTTGCGCTGTTCTGAATTATAATATAGCTATCTAAAGCTGTGGTATGGTATATCGGCTTTTCGAACTCATAACTAAAGGATGACCAGTGACCTATGAGAAAAGTGGCTAGATTTGGAAAAACGATAGAGTTGGCTTATAGGGTTTCAGAAGAAATACATAAACAGATTATGATTATGTATTTAAACATTTACACACATACACAAATAAGACATTTCACAAATAGTCAATGAATTACAATGACCTATCAACCTGACAAACAAAGACATATGAGACATGAATTGTTTTACAAATAAGATAAAATGTGTCATTGACACAAATTTAGAACTTGGACCATCAGTTTGACTTTATGCACGCCTTTTTAAAGATTAGTGTCATTAAATAACTACGGTATAATGTCCCATCCTGAAAACAATTATTGGAAGCGATTTCTGGCGACTTCAGGAGTTATGATTAATACAGTATTACTAAATATACGAATTATTACAAAAACTTACCAACGAAAGAGTGTTTTTATGCTTTGATTTGGATACAACTACGGATAGACTTGGTCAGACTGACTCATGATCACCTAAACATCAGGAATCGTTCATAGCAACTCAACGTCAACTACAGCTTCCAATACAGAAGACAATCATGACTTGAAGTAACCTTGAACCCCATACACAATGCATTACTACTTCAGTACAACCAGTCTGTGCAGTCCAAATAAGCACAAAACAGATACACAAGTGAGAGTCAAGTGCAAGTGTAAGTCGGTAAGTCGGACTATCAATACTAACGCTATGTCGAGCTGCTTGATTTACTTCTATAGTTGCAAAGTTGCAATTGTATAGGGAGTTTACTAAAAGAGCAGAGAGCTTTGCATTATTACTGCTTGACAGTCAACACAGAATAATGGCGTGGTCGTGGTTTAGATTCTTAAAAATCCTACTTCAAGAGTCAGGACAACATATTTAACGATGCAGTCTCAGTTCTCTAAAAATTATAATTCGTAGACTTTTATGCTGAGCAATACTTCTCAGACTAAGGGTAATCTATAACCATAACTCTAAATATTGGTCAATACCCAAGAAGGCAATTCTTGTACTGCATTTCTGTCATGTAAACCATGGAGTTCAAATTCTATCTTGTAATTCTGGATTTTTGGCATCAAGAATAAATAGTAGGTGCGTACTGAATACTGACTTTTAAGTCATTAAACAAACATCAAAATTAATGTGTTTCAACTGTTGAAACCTGATATTTGTACTGAAATTCAGGAATCTGAATCCAAAGATTGATTAAAAATATATTTTCTAATACTCCCCTCCTACGCTTGAAAGTGGCTATTTATAGTGTTGCGCTGCAGCGCGCTGGCTTGATAAACAGTGTAGTCTGTATAACCGCTAGTACTGGTCTACCAAAATAAATCAACCTTATTAATGTAAGTAATACTGCGCCGAATATTATACGAAACGACTCAACATGGAACAAGGCATATAGCGTTCGTCCTTAGATTAAATTATATTATGATTATGAAAACTATTTTTAATTTTTATATTTTGCAAAGTTACAACCTCAACGCTGATTTAAAAAAATCGAATTCTTAATTAATGCAGACTTGCACAACAGCAATATTTTAATTTCATTTTCCTCTTACATTACGAGATTATTAATACGTCAGTGCAGAAAACCTGGACAATCAGAGGAACATTTTAAATATTACTTGTATTAGAATTGCAGTATTGCAGGTTAATAATTAGAAGGATCATAATCGTTAGTGTATTGTAACTTTGTAACCTTAAAATTAGGCTAATTTTACAGAAACCGCTGCTATTGAGGACTGAAATTAAAATGTAAAGAATGCAGATAATAAATTGATATTTGTGTAATTTTATCAGTTAAAATAGAACTAATAATTGCTGGCCCAGTCATAGGGTAGGCCTCTGAATTAGAAGTATTTTACTACAGCACAACCGCAGACACTAAAAATGGTTGGATGTTAGAAGTGCTTACCTTAGCAGCAGCATGACAGTCTTTGTCTGTTGTCAGTCTATTTATAATTTCTTTGATCAGCCTTCTCGTAAAAAACTAGAATAATAATGAGAATCAAAAGTGAAGGTTGCGACTTTAAAGCTGAAGATAAGCTCACTAAACTGCACAAAACTTTTCAAAAGTGTACATTTTCTTATAATGTTCTTGCTTTACTTGGTTTCGTCTTCTTACGTACCTTTAAATACAGTGTTCGATAGGGAGAGTAACGATAATAAAAATTGAGACATCAACCTAGTTAATATTTTCTGCGGTTATATCAAACGTAATAAATTCTACAGAAGGTACAGTAGGTTAAATAAGTATTAATTGCAAAATATTCTAATTTTTTCAGCGTGTCAAAATGTTTGTAAATTGTAATGTTGTTGGTTCAGTTTGAAGCAATCAATTATTGGTTGACAGGTTCTTGCCCACGTCTATCACTTTTCTAACCCTAATGCATTGAATTTATTACACTACACCTCCCATGCCACAGTAGAGCAAATATTATAGCCAAACATTATTATATATTGATAATAATTATTATACTATCATACGGCAAAGAAAACGTGAGGTCGTGAAGGAAATTTTTTAAAGGTTTTCGTGAAATGGAAAGCAAACGTACTTTTTATGTTTACGAACTGCAAGACAAACTGTAACAACAGTGTAAAAAATTCACTTATGTCTATTGCCCTCATTGGAAATCTGTTTGTTTTGTTTTTTTTGGTTTTGATAACGGTAACGGTAACGTTGAATGCGAATAAGTAAACCAAATAACCAAACTATTTTTAGTTTCCTGCAATGCTATTTATCATCACAATATTGTTAATTTTTAAATCTAAAACATTTAATTATATTTTTTTGCGATTCACGCTATTAAAAACTAATGAAAGGGAAACGAAAACGTTTGCTTTCAATGCGGTAAATCGCACAAAATGTAAACTCGGAATGTGAGTAGTTGTTTAAGTGCAAAACAGCGGAGTAACATACAAACAGTAGTAGAGTAGACGATTTACAAAATGTATGAAACACTGAAACAATAAATAGCCCTAATTATCGTAATTGTTTCACTTGCTAGTTGTTGTGACCCGTGTTAGAGTAAAGCGGACTGCTCTGAGGATAGCGTATTCAGTCCATACTGCATACCGTAATAAAGGCGTATTCTCGAACTATAACCTAAATTAATATTCATTAGGTTAATTAACCATAAATTTTTACAGTACATGGTGTACTTTTCGTTTTCATCCTATAAATCTAATATTATATTAGCGAATATCACGTCGATCTTGGTGGATGATAGGCATGATAGTACATAGCCGGCCTTAAGTCTCAGAGGCGGATGTACCCATCTAAGAGGACTCTACCTCTACAACAGAGCCAGAAATCCCAAATAAAAAATGGAAATTTTTATATTTGAGGTATCAAGATAAGTGCACAACAACTGCATAAAACCGGCAAACGACAGCCCAAAAGCTTTCCACAAACGTTCATATGGATTGCTCATGCCGTCATGCGCCTACGCCTTTAATTCAAATAAAGTTTGCACATTTTTATTTTACTACTTTTTTTAGGGACCTGTACAGCCGAGAGACCGACATTTACCATCCATGTCAGCCAAAAGCAGAATATTTTTGGGGTTGTTAGTCGGCACTGCTACAGACTTTGGCTTTCAAAAGTACAGGAAACAAAAAAGTAAGACAAATAAACTTTTGAATTCCAAATGCCACTTACTTTTACGAATGATAACCCTTGGTTTTCACCTTGCGACTTGTTTAAGATGATTATTACAGGGTTCAACTTTATCCAACAAAATTTGAACACTTTGTATTTTGTTACTCCTTGACTTTTCAATAATTTGAATTTAAATATAGAGCTTAAGCTGAGAAAGGCAAGGAGGTCGACGTATTGAACTTCGCTACTACTGAGCAGAAAATGATTTTCTATGTTTTCTTACTTGCAAAGCTTGCCCATCCGTACCATTATGGCTAATACTCATTAGCACCATTGTAATAATATTATTTTTGCATGCAACTACAGATTACAGAAAACTTCCTCTGTGATCAAAATACGAAGTGATTGATTCCTGCAACGAAACTAATTTTTTATATATTTATTGCAAACATTATAATTTATTACTCCTGTACAATGTACATTTTGTACGTGAAAATCATGCCAAAGCAAAATAAAGTGAATGATGAAAGTAAAACGGTAGAGGTAGAACATCTGTAATCTGTATATACTTCATTGTCGCAATTACTTGATTCACCAATGATCTTTAATAAAAATTCTTTAATTATCAGGAATTTACTGCACTGGCAGGACTGGCACTATAAGCAATTTAGAAATAATTTTTTATCTCACATCGGTATTCCATTCTAGATCTTATAAGTGGAAATGTGGAATTGTTTTTTCGCGTAGATGTACATAGGTGTGAGACTCTTCAACTACATACTGCGATGTGGACGGTGTCCGAAATTCAAGGATTTCACTTTGTAAGAATCTGTGCAGTGGCATTTAAAATGTGTCTGTAATGATGACAAGATAGTCTAGTGGATAACTGATAGATCTGAATCACTTTGGCTTAAAACTGATTTGGTGTCCCAACAGCTAACTATTGACACTTGATTTGGCCCAAAGAGTTGTAAAGAAAAATTAGTAGTAGGTATTCTATTCGTTGTGGTGGTCATTCTCAGTTACTCATAGTGAAGTGGGATTTTGTGCAAGCAGGTGAGACTTTTGCATTGCAAACTTTTAATTTTCTTTTAGCAGTTAAAATTTACGTAATAACCCCCCTGACGAATTTTCACTTGAAATATAGTATTTGTTTGCTATTTGATTTGTCATTTTGGATTTTTTCTTTACGCATTACGGAATATAGGCACGAAAATATCAATATATACGAAATGTATTCAACATTCAATGTTGTAAGTAAATTTTCATTGCCATGAGCATTATGACTATCGTCGAACATACAACATCTAAAATGCCCTTGATGTCCAATTTTGAAATCTACGAAGTATCAAAATCTGTAGACTGAATGAGTTAAATACACATAATATGAATCGATTTAAATGACATCAAATCTTGAAAGGCATGTACTAATACATCATTTTCGTATGATAAACCGTCATTTTCTCTTTTTAGTCGGAGAATTGGGAGGCCCTTACTTTACCTTTACCCTATATGCTATAATTTTAAAATTTTGGAATAATTAAAAACAAACTTTGCAGGATATGCGTACATACATATAATTTGCATTTGATTTGATTTGATTTGATTTGACAAATTGGGCAACGGCAACGAAGCATACTTGGCACTGCTTTTTGATGAAATGGTTTTTTAAAGTATGAATTATTTTTGGTTGCTTGTGGAGGAAAAACAGATAGTATTCATTCAGTTTTAGACATAATGCATATTATTATATTCTTGGTACGTACTACTATATTTACAACAAAATCAAAAGCAAGTTTCGAAACTTATTGTAGCAAGAAAATTCACAATCAAGAAAAATTTTCTGACTTGGATTGCATCCTACAAATAAAATGGTTTCTAAGCTACATGAGCAAACACTAAGTGAATTCCACTTTACCAATCGGCATCTTTTGTATCCTTGATTTCTAGTTTACAATTCCAAATTTTCGATTTATCGAAAACAAAAACGCAACTAGAAACACTATAATAAGGAGGGACAATATTTGAGGACAATATAGAAGAAGCGTAAATTAGATATCTAAGTGTGTCGCAGAAGACATACATAAACTTTGAAATCGATAAATTTGGCCTGTCAGAAAATTTAGTAATAAAAAATGAAAAATCCGTTCTCCAAATCTTCCGAATCACTGGAAAATGTGGCAAAGTGTTTACCAATAATTCCAATATTATTTGGGTACTTTTAGTATGGGTGATCCTCTGGGTAGGGCGAGACGGATTCAACTTTCAGAACACCTGTTCATGGGCCATCAAAAGGCAGATGTTCAGAATAACATGATCGGAATAGTGTTATATCTAGTTATACCCAGTTATATCTAGAGTGCAAGTTGCTAATTTTTTAAATGTTGTAGAGTATACCTGGCAGGCAATTATTGGTTAAGAAGTTTTTTTTAAAGAAACATATCGGCGCTTATAATATATGTATCGCTCCAGCGCCCTGATGTTTTTTGAAAAAAAATTTCATAACCAATAATTGTCTGGGAAGTATAATCTACAACATATAAAAAATTAACAATTTTCAATGATCCCTGTTAACAGTGGAGTTCCGCACGAGGCTCATTGGTTCTTATTTAAAATTTTGCCCTATTTCCAATGATACTTGGCGTATTTTAATAAGTGGCACCGTTCTTGAGTTATTCATGGTCAAAGTGTACATACCTATGTCATTCTGAAAATCCCTGCATAACATTCATTGTGCGCATGAGTAACTAAAACCGTTATTGAAGGCATCCATTATTGAAAAACCATTATCCACACGGAATACAGGCTAGTGCAGAGTCCATGTCTTTGTGCTACAGCTACAGCAGCTATAACAATAAAATGAGCACAAAAAATTAATGTTAATTAATAGTAACATAAATTTTTTCCTGTACTGGATAGAAATGGGGATTAATTAATTACACTCATAGACATATACGTATAAGTTAGTTGATTATTGAGATTGTGAATTACTTTACTTGTGGTTTTCAATAGAGAGAAGACTTTTACTTCATTGAAGATGTCGCAGTTTAGTTTCAACGGAGAATTTCGTCGCAAGCCGAAGCAAAACCTAGGAGGTAGTTCCAGACTGTCTGAACAAAAAGATATGATACTACAGAAAGCTCGTGAAGACAGAGAGCGTCGTCAGGTACCGTGAAAAATTGTACATGATTTTATAATGGTAGGATCCTTTAGTTTTAAATTTCGACCAAAATTATCAATATTTTTTAAATTAATTAGCGGGATAGGGAGGTTGCAACGTCAATTGTTGTAATACAATCCTACGTTCGAAGTTTTCTCGTGAGAAGCAGAGTAAGAAATGGATGGAGAGCTGATTTCGACAAAGCTGCGTTGGAAAAGGGACCTACGGATAAACAACTTACTAGATTTAATGAATTTTATAACCCAAAAATCGATAAAAATAGACTTTATGATCTAGCACGCATAGTTCTTGGTGAATTCTCAACGATTGTTCCATTTTGTCATTATGACATCTATTGGCAAGTCCGCATTCGAAATTTTATTCTGGCATGTGTCCGCAGCTTTAAATATGAGAACTCAAAGGCATTGCTATTGAGAGTGGTCAACGTAAGTTTTCATTTCTCTTGGATTACTATTTATGTAAAAGTATTTACTTCCTGTATTATTTTCTACTCTATATTTTAGGCTTTAACGGATTACTCACAGAACAATAATTTGTCAATTAAATGGGCATCAAGTTGTTGGCTCCACATGATTGAAAGGGCAGATTTTTTTCACGAATGGCGTAAATTTATGGAAAAAGAGGTTACACCAGTTGGACAACCAGAATTTGTGTGCTCTCAAGCGTTGAAGTCCCTGTGTTTGTCTTTGATTGAAAAACCATTTATCACTCTTCTCCACATGCAAAAAATACCAGGAGTAACGCGATTTGAAAAGCAATATATTGATGGCGGAACATATTATATGACGGCTCTCTACAAATTCGCTACATCGTTTTGCGTTAAAGTAATACCTTCTGGTGTGCATTCATCATTAATGGGGATGTTTGCCTTGCCAAAAATCGCTCGCAGCATTGAGTGGATGAAATTTATATATTGTTTAAATCACTTGTTTCCGAGACGTACATTTACGCGAGAAGAATTAAGAAATATTCTGTATGCTGTACTAAGTCTGTGCGATCCTCAATCGAATGGTTCACTCACAAACAGTGAGTTTGACCTAATTGCATTCCTAGATTGCCTGAAATATCTGATCACTTCAATTGACAACCGGTTGGTTAACGAACATTTCACTGCCAATACGGGAAAAATACTCTGAAGTAAATAACTCCCCCTTTATTTGTTGTTGTAGGTTAGCGCCGTTGCCTAATGTTCCTTTGTCAGAACTGATGGAGGATGACGATGAATTCATGAGAACAGATGCAGTAGATTCATATTATGAAGACGTGCGAAATGTTAGTCTTTTTTATTTGTTTAATTCATTAATGAATTACTGATGCAGATATTAAATTTCAAAAACAATGATTTATTGTAGGTATATAGTAAATTACGAGAGTGCTTAAACTGCCTTCAAATATCATCCTTGTTTGATCCGTTCGAGTGCGATAATTGGCAGAGACTGTATCCGATAATCAACTGTATAATTGGTTTGGAACCAAAACACGCATCTCTCCACTTTGATTTTTTGCCTGCGTTGGCATATAATCGGAATTTTGTTAGATCTCTATATACCGATGTAAATGGAATTTATTAATTTCATTCCGTAAATTAATACAATATTTTTCAAAAGTAAATTATAATGTTTGCAATACTTGCATTGATTTCTTTCAGATGATTTACAACGGACCGAAAACGAACGAAGAAATTTCAGCATTTTGCTGGCTTTTCTCTCATATCATTGCAACACTGCATGACGCTGAATTCGTTGACAGCATTCCTCTTGACAAATATGAAATTCCTAATTTCGTTCACTATTTAAAGTCATTATACACAACTCTTGTATTTGACAGAGATTCAAATAGTCCTATGCTTTTGCCGACAAGCAGGGTAATCTTTTGAATGACGATAATTGCTAAAAGGTTTTAAATTTTTTAAATACTGTGTACGATGTAAATATTTAAAGATCTATTAATTCTCTTTAGTCAATAGTTACCGTGTTAAGAGGTCTACACGATCGGAATACGCGTATTCAAATGATTCCAGAAGAAGAATTTCACTTTTCTTTATGTTTGATTCTGCCAATCGATACTCACTCCATACGTTTCGACGAGAATTTACAGGAATCAGAAATGCATTTACCACCTCTGGAAATGAAATTACATCGAGTTTTACGGGAGTTTCCTTATTTCCTGAGCTTCCGTGACAGAGTTAGTGTGTGGAATCGTATGATTCATTTGGACAAAGGAGATCGCTTTCAAGGTCTCGGAAATCCAAGGGAAAATATTCAAATTCGTCGAAATTTCATTTACGAAGACGCCTATGAAAAGTTATCGCAAGCAAATGGTGTGTATTTTAACGATTGTGATACTCGGTTTTATTTTTCAATTTTTGGTTTCAATATTAATAATTAAAAGTGTTATTCTAGTACAAAATTTGAGAGGGGTTGTGCGCATCAGTTTGGTGAATACGGTTGGTGCTCTTGAAGCTGGAGTCGACGGAGGGGGACTGCTTAGAGAGTTTCTCATAGAGGCTACTAGAGCGGCTGTTGATCCAAATCGCGGTCTGTTTCGCGTTGATAGTCAAAATAGAATTTATCCAAACCCCGTCGCCAAAAAGATTTTCCCTGATTATCAGAAGCACTTTTTCCTAATGGGAAGATTGGTGGGGAAAGCATTATACGAACAAACTCACTTGGAGCTTCCCTTTGCAGCCTTTTTCATTCAGACATGTATCACTGGCCAAGTGTCGTCAGCAGTTGATTACCTAGCAACTTTAGATCCGTCTTTGCACAGAAATTTGCTTCAGCTCAAGGATTATCAAGGAGATTGGAATTTAATGAGTACGCATTTTATTATTATATGCTTTTCTTTTAGTTACAGGATTTTATCATTTATGGTATCTTCCTTTTTCAGGTATTGACTTTACTTTGACCATGGATGAATTGGGGGAAACACGAGTGGTCGAACTTAAGGAAAATGGGAAAGATATTCAAGTTGATTCTTCTAATATTATTGAGTATATCCATTTAGTGGCCGACTACAAAATTAATAGGTTATTATTCTTACTTTAAGAAGTTCGTTTTCTGTATTATTTTCTTAAACTGAAAACGTAATACAACATTGTTTTTTTTTAATTTATTACAGAGAAATGAAGGAAGAGTGCAGATGGTTCCGTTTAGGAATTTGTGATGTTATACCCATGCTTCATATATTTTCTTGGCGAGAAATGCAAATCCTTATATCGGGATCAGATAAGCCGATTGACTTGGAAGACTGGGCTGCTAATATAAATTATGCTGGTGGATTTACTCCTGAGCATCCAACGATCGTTTTATTCTGGCAGGTGAGAACAATTAACTAATTGTGCTATTCGACGTAATTCAATCAATTAGTTATTATATCTATCTATCTTATCTATTCCAAAATATGTATCTTATCTATCACACAGTATCTATCTTATCAATCTTATCTACAAATAACTATCAAATCTTATAGGTTCTCAGCACATTTGAAGAAGAGCAATTGCGAAAATTGTTGAAGTTTGTAACATCGTGTTCTCGTCCTCCTTTATTAGGCTTTAAAGACCTCATTCCCAAATTCGGGATACAAAACGCGGGAGTAACTGATCGGTTTCCTACCGGTAACATTTTATGCAAACAACCCCTTACTTCCTTACTTAAACTTTCTACAATATTTTAAAATTTTGCTTAATGTCCTTGTAGCTTCTACGTGCATGAATTTACTGAAACTGCCTGAACTGACCACAGCAAAAGATCTTCGAGAGAAACTTTTGTACGTCATAGAAGCCGAGGCTGGATTTGAATTATCATAGCCCCAATCACTGACTATTATTTACATGTAAAATATGGAAATACGCCAATGAACAAAATTTCTTCTTGCCATAAGTCCCTAAACTGAACCCTTTAATTTCGACTTCATCTGTGATTAGTGATTGCGTATACGGTAATAACTGTAATTCTGTTGTTTATGTCTTACATGTCATTGAGGTGTCCTCGGATGCAAAGATAACAAAATTGTTATTGTTAAAGTATATTGATCTTAGAAAAATGTAAGGAATGCATTACAATACAAATTGCTTATAATGGTATTTACTCTTAAGTTAGTATCGAAGAGATAATTTCAACATAAATGGGCTTGCGTTCGTTGAAAAAGATTAATTATTTTGTAAATGTCACTGCAAAGACAAACATTTATATAACAAATAAAGCTCATGTAATTATTTGGCAAAAATAATAAATATGTTAACAGCATTGGTAACTATAACTTATAAGAAATTAGTTACACCGGTGAATTATTGTTCAACCCTTTATTTTTGCTGCTAAGATGTTCGCAATGATTTTGAATTTGGTCTACGAAATGCCAACATGGTTCTAAATAATTAAAAACATGTTTTGTATACTATGTTTAATTTCCACGTTTGCCTTCGATGAATAAGTTGGAAACAACCTAACAGCACATCTCTGCATCCTAGGACAAGCCTATTTCTCCAAATAAAGAACAACTCGTATCATTATGTCCATCACATCAAAATAATCTAACTTATGAAGATATACAATTTGGTTTTCACTCTGGGATCCGATATCGATATGACATTGTAATGGATTTCTATAAAAAATTATGCAAAATGAATACTAAGCAACAAATATATCAACCAGTTTTATAATTACAGTATTTTCAGATTTACTTCTCCCCTCCTAGCTAGTTACTACTAAAGTGAATTGTTACGAAAGTTGAACCTTTATTCAAACTTCTATTGTGTTGTTCTGTATAATTCACTACTTAAAATATTTAACATTGAGTTTTGTTTGTTTCTCAAAAGACAAGGTCACATGTCTGATAGATATATTCAACTCCTGAAATGCTTTCCCTATTTTATGATATTATACCTACAGATTTCCTTTGGTGGTCATTTGACAATGTTTGCAATAGCTAATTTTTGCCAGTGATTTTTTGAAACCAATAATTAGCCATAGGAGTAAAATTGAGAATGTTTAAAATAATTCTTTTCTTTGGAATATCATTTTGCCAGAGAGAAAAGAATTACAGATTTCAGAAATTATGGTATATTTAATATTTTAAAGTGTCTACTTTCGGTCATTCATTCAATATTACGTTTTTTTACAGGCGAAGAAGGAAATGATGTATTGGTATCTCAAAATACATAGTAAGAACGAATATCTGTGTCATGTGTGATGTATGTATAATTACTTTCAAAGAATTGTAAAATTGTATCACTTAAATGTATCATAAATTGTATCATGTATTGTATTTTAGTTAATTTGAATTGCTGCGAATAAGAGTATGAGTCAAATAATTTAAGCTCACTTTAGGATGCCGTGCTACATATACGAAATGACAGAAAACAGAAAATATAGTATTTAGTCATATTTTAAAATACCTTCCTGATTCGCCAGGAGGCCTCTTTCGTCGAAGAAATCTGTACCCATAATTACTTGACGTACATAATTGCGCCTCAAATTTAATGTCACTTTGTGGACGAATTGCCTACGAAATTTCAAATCTAATAAAAACAACAGCTTTGAACTCTTGAAGAGTTCTCATTTTTAATTTGTGAAACTGGATTTTTTCTGTTGTCAGCTTAGAGCAACCCACTGGCCAAAGCATTTGGGATTTGATTTGTGTACACTGGACCCTAAAAACTTTTTTAATTGTTAAAATAACATTTCATTTTCACTTCAAAGTTTTCTTAGACTCCAATTTTTTGGACTAAAATTAATTTTAAAGTCTTTTAACATTAATGTAGTTTAAAGTATTGATTGCAATATTATATATATTTTTTACTGTCAATGACCTGGTATATGGAGCATGTCAATACTAAATTAATATTCATTTCGCTTATAAGGATACGCATCGAGTGTTTTATTACCTATCGCACCTAAACTCAACGGTAATGTACTAACACGGATATAGTACACTTGTGATCAGTTTTAAATACTAGAACTTCGAAATGATTGTTTTTTAATATTTCTTAACATTTATGTGTGTAGCTTTAATTTTATTCATGAAATTGCAATAAAATAGTTTTACTGTATTGCATTCAGCACAAATGTTACGACTACTAGCTAATGGCAAGGCCGTGAACTTTGATATACATTAATTACCTATGTCAAAACATAGGTATGCATAATATAATAATATCATGTTATTCAAGAATATTTGAATTGCATGGTTTTTACTATCCTCTTAATAAGTAAGACTTAAACACTGCAGGTAGGTCATTGCATTTATATTCCACATAAATATGAACAAATTCATAAATCATCACCGTTTAATTGTTAAAGTAAACGAAACTTATGCTTTTGACGTTTCTGGCTTTACATTCCAGAAATTTTTTTGATTTTTAACTCTGTCAGTCTGTACAGACTTGTTGCTTTAGATGAACTGCCTGCATGAATTACTTGGATTATTAAAAACAAGGCTATTGTGTTAGCTTTGGTTACAACAACCTACTTGCTAACAAGACCAACATACTACCATGCAACCTATATCTGTGCATGCAACCAACAGTAATACTAATATCCAACTCTCCAAATACTCTATGCATGCAACAGATGTACTATACATGAAGAAATAATTGCACGGTGGAATAGTGTCGCACCCAGGGACCCTATTCCGTTTTTACGACTAAAATTTTCGATTGAATAAACGGTGTCCAATCTCAATTTTTAGGTTTCTACATGCTTTGGTATAGGTAGGTATTTACATTTAGTAATGCTGTAGTTTGCATTGATAATGTAAGTAAACTTATGAACTTGGTAAACAAATCATGCCGGACAACATGTAAATTTTACTGACAACACTTACTTGCCCAGAAGAAATAGAAGAATAGAACTGCACAAAGTTAAATCAAGTTAGTGTAGACTGAAATATGAAGACTAAACATATATAAACATTGTAGTCTAAGTTGTAATTTCAAAGAAGTAAAACATATTTACAAGGAATTGGCTACAGAAAATTAAAATCATAGACGTAAATGTTTATATTTTGGAGCAGTCCTTTGTGAATATTTGCTACAGGGTTTAGCTAAAATATAGTATAATAATGGATAACACTTTGGGTTTAATTCTTTTTGAAAGGGAAGACACCCATGACGTGATCTTTCTTGTTGGCCGGTATAAAACAAAGTTTAGCGCCCACAAAGCAGTTTTCGAAGTGGCTTCTCCAGTTTTCTATAAAATGTTCAACGGACCTTGGACTGAAAACAAAGAGAAGAGTGTTACTATAGAAGATATTGAACCGGAAGCATTTAAGGAATTCCTCAAAGTGATCTACAAATTAGAGTACACGTTCACGGAAGAAAATGTCATCTCTCTAGTTTATGCTGCACATAAATATCAAGTTTTTTATGACAATTTTATGGAAAAAGCAGAAGATTTTATTTGCAATACCCTCACTGTAAGTAATGCATTGGTTCACTATACAAACTCTTGCACTTACAGCTTCTCCAGAGTAGAGCAGATTTCTCTGTACTTGATTTTCACGAACTTCGACACTATCTCCAAAACAGAAGCGTTTTTTAATTTGTCCGAGGCATCCTTATGTGGAATTCTTAAAAATGACCAGTTCAATGAGCCTGAAATTAATCTCTTCAGGATACTTATAAAATGGGGAGAACAGGTGTGCTTGAGGAAAAATTTGGAATCCATTGGAGAAAATATTCGGGAAAATGTGAAGCAAGCTTTATATCTTATTCGATTTCCATTGATGAAAGTAACGGATATAGCGAATGCAGTCGAAAGTGCAAATGTTTTGAGCCTTAAGGAGCTGTACAATATTTATAAAGTCAAGCATCTGAAAAATGAAAACTTGTCATTTGACGAAGAAACAGTATTCTCCTGTTCTCCTCGTGGCTCCATAACTCATAAGGTAAACTTTTATGAAGAGCGTGGAACATCATTTGGTGAAACATACAGCTACGCCACTGACACGAATAAAAATCATACTAATTTCCTTATGGCCACCAAAGATATTGTTCTAAAAAGCATGGGGTTTTACAGTTCACCCAATGCAGATGCAAAATATATAGTCACAATTGAAATACTAAAAGGTGATGTATCCCTGTATAAAGATCAGTCAACATTGTTCGCACAAAAGAGTACTACGTTTTACTACCATTTAAAAGAGATTCTGCGTATGGAAAAAGACATTATCTACGATATTAAGTACAATCTAGATGGACCGAAGACAATCTATGGCGTTCCAAATAAGGAAAAACTTCACTGCGTAAACTGTCACCCATTTGGCGAGGTGACCTTCAGCTACAGGCCCTGTCAATACAATTTTCCAGAAATCGTGTTTGGATTATGATTTGCCCGAGATCTCGAATTTCCAAGATATCTAAGCGGCCCCCAAATTACTTTGTAATAAGTAAGTGAAATATTTTGTTGAATATTTTATACTACTGAACTTTTATTTATATTATTATTAATAGTAGTACATATCTGATTCTATGATGTACTTTTAGATTTTCTTAAGCGAAATGTTGTGCTTGATAAAGGTAACGGTGTATTTAATTGTCATTCTAATATTATTATTGTCATTGTCTTTTATTCAGAAAATAATTGATATCTTCAGAAAAGCAATATTTAATATTCCAGAAAATATTCAGTACTTAATATTTCATGTAGTGTTTTTGTGTTTATTTGCAGGGAAAGATGTATCTGATGGTTTCAAAATAACGCCTTTTATTCTTCTAAGAAACGATGTGCAGAGTGATCCATAAAAGTTTTGCCAAACATTTTAAATTAATGTGCATTGTACCACGTAATTGTGGTCAGGCACGTATCCAGAAAAATCATCATGGTGGGGCTTAACAAAAAATATGTGCCAAAAACTGCTAATTCGCGCGAAGCGCGAAAAATTTTTGGTATTTCAATGAAAAATTTCCTTTTTTTCAAGAATTAGGGTGGGGCTTCAGCCCCGAAGCCACCCCCCTGGATACGTGCCTGATTGTGGTGATCAGTCACGGAGGAATACACTCGCATTGTGGTACGTACAATTTATTTCAATACATCCTTATTGAAGCCTCACAAGACAATCATCTGCAAATTCCAGTGATATAGAAAAATTCTAAATTTTAATATCTACAATTTTGGGCGTTGAATTTTTAATCGATCGATTGTGTTTTGAGTAAAAGGTAGTTAAAATATACAGCAGTGTAAATCAAACAGAGCAACCAACTGCACCGTTTAATTCCCGCTATGTTTTTACTTTTACGCATAGTACAGTCGATTAATTGAAAATTCAACACCCAAAATTGTAGATATTATTTAGAATTTTTTATATCACTGCAATTTATAGAGGATTATCTTGCTTGGCTTTATGAAGGAACTATTGAAATTCATTGTATGTACCACAATTCGAATGTACACCTCCGCGACTGATCTTTGATTTTATGTATAATTAGTAAAAGTTATGCATATGCTATTTCTGATATTCAAATGTATAAATAATTAGTATAAGTGCATTCTATTTCTGATATTCAAATGTATAAATAATTAGTATAAATGCATTCTATTTCTGATATTCAAATGTATAAATAATTAGTATAAATGCATTCTATTTCTGATATTCAAATGTATAAATAATTAGTATAGCTAAGTGCATTTTCTATTTCTGATATTCAAATGTATAAATAATTAGTATACCTAAGTGCATTTTCTATTTCTGATATTCAAATGTATAATTAGTGTAAGGTACACATAAGTATTAATTATGGTGAAGGTAACAGAAAGCAATTTTGAAAAAGTATAGCGATTGAATGTGTCTAATTTTTCTAATTTTTCTAAAATATTTTCAAGTCAAAGATGCCGAATTAGAGTAAGGCTAAAACTGTATAATTCCGAAAATATGGAATATTTAGTTAATAAGTTAAGTTAAGACCACAAATGCTTGGCTTGCATGGTTATTAGCTTGTAATATCTATAGGGTGATGAATAAATGAAATTTTTATCTACCCATATTCTGATAGTTGATAATAAGGTTTGTACTCCACGAAGGGTTCATGATGGAGATGATAAGTAATGCCAATCGTTTCGGGCTTCTTTCGGTCTGGTAATTTTTATTCGGCGTATCATTTCATTTAGCTTTATTTTACTATTAATCATGTCATGCTATATCGCCTAGTCTACCATTTAAATAAATGAATGCTATACACCAGTGGGAATCAAATACACATTATATTTATTATTACATACAGGAGCGAATGAATTATAATTATGCTCTTTTGAGAATGATTTGCAATGATAAATTCTTCGTTTTAAATAAATACTTCAATAAGAAGCTTGCATAATTGACTTAAGTTTTCCAGTACTGCCTACAAGGAGGGGGGGGGGCGGGTCCAAAGGAGAATCGTCGATATTTTCTTCACAAATACTTTCATAATTATGACGATAGGTTTATATGCGATGGCTACACTATGCGAACTAACTTAAGAATATTTCATCTCAATACAAATAATTGCTACTTTTCGTCATTAACCATAACATTGAATTAGACCTAGCTGCAAAATTACTTTACAATTCGCGAAATCCCTACATTGGTGAAGGAGGCTACTCAAACTAAATTCAAATAAAATTATTTTTCTTCTTCTCTTGGGGTGCTGGGTGTGTTCGACCTTTTCAATGTATCTAAGTATTCTTGCTGTGATGCAGCTAGCACTTGAGCTAGTAAACCGGCGTCTTCCCACTCGTTTAAACCTAATACACAAATAAAGCCGTCTATTAAATGCTTATAGCAATTTTGAAATAATTACTAATAAGGACTTTCTTTTTTACCAAACATTTCTGGGGGTAGTTGATTCATGAATGAAGCTGTCTCCAAGAGCTGGAAAGCGTGTTCCGGACTTCCGGACGGATTGGTGGTGCTTGATGAAGACAGCCCGTTTGAGACAGTCAGTGAGACGTTAGAGTTGGTGCCTTCCGGTTGACTCGTACTTGGAATGGAAGGAGGAGGTGATAAGCGAGATGGAGAATTTTTGTAAGAGGACTCTCCACCTCGAAATGGGGATCCAATAGGTGAGATGTTGGTATTCGAACCGTGAGACCGTGGGCGAGGGGAGCGAATTTCAGCTGCTGTCGCTGATGTCACAGTCGCCGAAGAACTGGAGGCTGTTGGTGATCGCTGTAACACATTTCATTTGCTGTTATACTTAGCCGCAAACGTTCACAGCTGACAAGTTTTAAGAAAATTAACTTACAGCAGCCCGATTTCTGCGTTCATTGTCCTTCAACCATTGCAAATAACTCTCCCTTGCTACTTGTTCTTCTATCGCTTCATTCGTGGCTTCCCAATCGGTTGCTCTCAATTTGTCCTCCAGCATAGCCTGACAGTAATTCTTTATAGTAACTACTTGAGCTTTTCATACATAAACTTCATTGGTTATCACATTACCTGTTCTAATTGTACATCTTCACTTTGGCGAGCGGCTTCTTTCAAAATATTCTTATCTGCTAAACCAGGCATATGTCCTGGAAGACCAAGACCAACTCCTATCGTGGCCTGAAAACATTGAGATAAATTAATGCCATATAAAATAAAACATATTAAAGGTGCATTTAGTGTATTAGTAAATCGAGTAGTTTTAAATGCGACAGCAAACCTTGAATGGATCTACGAGACTGTTATAGTGAACGCCACGGTGATATGAGAGTCGAATTGGTTCATTATCAGTCTGAGGAGTTCCGTGGAAAATGTTGATGGGCTCTGCATAAGCATAAAATTACTGTAATCTCTGAACTTACAATATACACTTGGTGTTTAGTATTAGCATAATAAGCGAACATTCTGTCTTGTAAATTGTAGTAACAATAAATTGCTATGAATAGTTACCTGTACTATAACAGAAAACTTCGATGGTGCGGTTATACATTTCACTCATTGCTTGAATTTCTATATGATTTCCATGCACATGCTCCAACCTTTTACGGTTCACATAATGATTAAAATCTTCTGTGACGTATTGTGAAAAATAATCTTCGTTAGCGGCCTATTTACAAAATCAAAGACAGATTTAAAAAGAGATTAGCTATCTAAATATCTTTGCATATGACAGTTCAAAATAAGCTTAACTTCTTTGTCCACCTTTATTGTACACTGGACAAAGAAGAAGTATTATATCCATATAATACACAAAGAGTACTTACAATGTAATCCATGCAATTGTTGCGAACAATAGAATGCATATCCTGGTCACCGTACACTTGGTCAGAAACAGCTCTGAACAAACATGCTCCATCTTCTCCCATTTTCTTGATTATTAATCCTTTCTTCCTTATTTTCTTTTCAAACCGACGCTCCCTCTGAAATTTAAAACACTTAGTAATCGCAACAACCAGGCATCAGTTTACATTAGCTCTACGTCAACAATTATCTTAAGAACCAACTTGATACTTTAAAGGAAAGTACTTAATCTAACATGCCAAAAGGCGTCCCTTGTATCGCACTGCTTGCTTTTGTTTCCATCAATAATTATGTAGCGGAGCTACTTATTGAGAACGCTCAGTCTGTCTCTCTGTACGTCTGTACGTCTGTATCCACTTTTTCATCCATTGTAATTCAAGAATACATTAAGATAATGTGTTCAATCTTACAACACGTTTAGACAAAGTCCAGTGGAAGGTCAAGTTAGAAGATGGGGTCAATCGGTCAATGGGTACCAGAAATACAGTCTACAACATGGAACCTGCAGTTTCATGTATCGCATGGCTTAATGTTTTAAACAAGCCTATAGGTGAGCATCTCAAAACCGAAACCAAAAGTGCAATGATCAGTCAATGATCAACCAATGACCAAGAAATGATCAACCCATGATCTAGCAACGATCAACCCATGATCTAGTAATGATCAACCCATGATTTAGCAATGATCAACCCATGATCTAGCAATGGTCAACCTATGATCTAGCAATGGTCAACCTATGATCTAGCAATGATCAACCCATGATATAACAATGATCAACCCATCATCTAGCAAAGATCAACCGATGATGATCTCCGCTACATATTTCCACCGTGTTGCCCAAGGTTTATTATTCTATTAGAAAAATTTTAAAAATTATCAATGTGGAGGATGTATAGAAGAAATACATAATATATAGGTATTTCTTCATCGTAATTGAAACTCCACTTTATGCTGCTTGTTTATTATAATGTGAAAAATGATTGACAAGTCAAATAAATGATATCAATACCTCATTCCATTCTTCTTCCGTTAGTTGGCTCTGTGGTCTAGACTCATATTCGTCCTCAGAGTTGCAACCATTGACTTCCGATGTTGCAGTAGCTGGAATTTTGCAAATGGTGGATGTAGTTTCCACACTTGCTGCAACCCCAACAGACGCACTACCTCCATTTGGCGATGATGTGGTGGAACGGTCTCTTTCAACTCGACTATGTTTACTTCGAGTTGTTCTGAAATATTCAAAGTAGTAAATATAAAATTCCAATAAACATGGCAATGGCAGTTAATATTGTCAGTACGATTAGGCCAAATCACATGTTTTAAATTCTTACATTTCCAAAACCCTAAAAACAAAATTATTTTTAGAATCAGGATATTAAATGAAATAATAAACCTGTTGCGTGCGAATAAAAGGTTATAAATATCTTCAGTTTCTTTTAAGCAAATTCTACATCAAATACTGTTCGTGTAATGTAATTCGAAAAATTCCTTTACAAGTCTATTTTGAAATAATAACATTCTTGTAGTGTTGATGTGGTTAGACACTTCAACCAAATTGAAATTGAAAGACAACACTTAATACCAAGTAAGACAAATCTCTGGTTCAAAAACAATTGACCTTTCTTGCCAATGCCTGACAAACAGCAACAGCATATTAAATTATGTATGTGGTAATTTTCAATCATTCCAATTCCAACCAAGACCAAAAGTATATAATTACTGGGAAAATGTTTTAACATTGTGGTATTTTTAATTATTGATGCTTCAAAATACTTTTTCAAATGTAAGCGTGGTGTTTGTTCTTATGTACGTAATTGCAGTTTTGAGTTCAATGAATGCAATTCAACAGTTTCAATAAACTTGCCTCATAGGAGATACTCGATGTCGGCGTTTTCCATGAGAACTACTGGTGTCAAGATGATCGTAATCATCGTAGTGCGACTGACTTGCTCGTTTTTCATCTCTTGCGTTACCCAAATTGCGACCAAGAGTCAATGGTTGATTATGAGACCAAGGAGTTGTTGAAGGAGACCTCTCCCCAACGAATAAACGTTCCGCGTTGAGGGTAAGACTTTCCGGCTAAATATGACAATAGTGAAATAAAATTTCCTGCTATCGTTTGTAGTTTAGTATAATTTCATTTAGCAGAACGTCGTTGCAATGATTCCTTGAGAAGCTGTGATATTTTTGAACTACTTATTTAAAAGTCAGATTCTCTATGTCCCAATCGATCTGTTTTAGCTTACTTTACGCATGCATTGAAAGATATTAGCTAATATAATTATTTATTTTTAAACTAACCATAAAAACTTTTAGTTGGATATCTCAGAAAATAT
Source organism: Yoshiicerus persimilis (assembly GCA_020352615.2). Taxonomy (NCBI): domain Eukaryota; kingdom Metazoa; phylum Arthropoda; class Collembola; order Entomobryomorpha; family Tomoceridae; genus Yoshiicerus; species Yoshiicerus persimilis. Next base: position 23,354,467 of record CM060170.1, on the reverse strand, counting down.
GTTTTAATTGGATTCATAATTAAAATGAAAATTTCTAAGAAATAACAATGGACAATGGGTGCATTTTATAACAACAACAATAACGAATATTTTAATTAAGCTACTATAAATCACTCAACTTTTAAATTAATTCAGAGAAAGCATTGAAACTACTTTCTAAGTATAAACAAGAAAACGTTTTCCTATTCCAATTTTACCTAACCAGTAAGCATTGCAATTGAATAAATAGGATTTATGACAACCACATTTGTAATGTAATGTACACTGATAATGTAGCAATATAGGTGTCACTAAATATTTCATTACATAAAAATGTTATACAACAAATAATAAAAATTTAGTTTGCAGATAAAACAATTGTGAATTAAAGGATCATTTCAGAGCTTACTTGTAACTGAGGATGTGGCAGGGATAGCGTATGGGACATAATGGGATGCGAGTGGCTACTCGCATGGTCCCCTGCATCTAGTTGTACTTCGCTCTTAGAGCCTGATCCTTTTTTCTTCGACAAAATTGTCATTTTGGGAAACTTATTAAGTAGAAATTACAGCACCAACACTATTTATTTAATAAAACTACCTAACTTTTGAATTAATAAATTTGACTGTAGGTGAAATTGCGTATCCTTAAACATGCATATATTTAATAAGATTCTAAAGGTTGTGGTTGTAGAACTGGACATCGAAAGCACTACTTAATCGGTAACGTTTGTTAATAGCCTTTTTTAGCGTTCGATAAATCATAAAGTAATTTCACAAGCTCTTTTAGAGGTCAGTCCAGGAGAAACTTTCGATTTGTTGAGTAAGATTTTTATTGTTAACTTCTCCTTTCCACAACAGCTGTGTTAGTAAAGTAAGTTGTTGACATTGCAAATTTGTCTACTGTTAACCGAGAAAGAGGTGCCCTGAAATATAAGTCATCATCATTAAATCCCATTCTTCATTTCAACAGCTTCACTTACTGCTAAAAAGAAAAAATTGTAAAATTATTGCCAGAGCAATAAACTAGTTAAATAAAATGTTGAAAGAAATTTAATAAGATTTAGTTAAGTACTTTCACTTACTACTTCCGGGTAGGTAAATATTGTGTCTTAGTTTAATTTTGATGCAAACGCTTAGTCTGAAATTAAAAACACAATTAAAAAACATTCAACCATGAATTATAAGTATTTGAAAATTTTAAAATCCAATGAAGACTTACGAACGTAAGCGATAACGATAACTTACTTTAGAAATGAGATTTAAAACTTCAGCAATACTGTTATTGGTATATATTCAATAAATTTACGAAATGGTGGTCTGCGAACTAACATGCAATAATTTGGATAAAATTTTATAATGCGATTAAATTTGTGATTCCAAAATGTATAGGTGGATCAGATGTGCAAATGAAATGAGTGAAGTCAAAAGTTCGACGCCTAATTAGTAATTTTGGGAGGGCCTTATTTATTTCTTTTAAGTTTGCACACATGTAAACTACACTGAACCATAAGACACAAACTTCACCACTCCAGTTTCCTACACAATGGGTCCACCCAATAACTCTTCCAGCACGTACAATCGCATAGTTCCATTTCTTCCATTACTTTCTCTGTCCCATACCACAACCAATAAATAATATTATAGTTAAAAGTGCACTGTACTCTCCTTACTTCTGTTCCACATATTTCTATGATTTCAGTAGTCCTAACAATAAACAACTGAAAACTTTTTTAACCAGAATTACACGGTTGTACCTATGGCAAGTCCAAGCAGTAGCAATTAAAACATTTTTATTAATATACTTAAGTTCTTAATGGCTTAACTGTAGCACATGATAGAATATAATATATTGGTTAACAATTGCTAATTAACTTTAGCCATTCTATGGATAATAGTTTATTGTTTTAAGTATTGCGATTTCCTTATCACGGCCCACTGTTCCTCTTCCTATTTGATATTTATTTGGTATGGGTGAATATTAATATTTAACAGCAGCCTCAAAGTTTACATATTGAAATTGATTTTCCTCAGCAGTTGTTTTATTTCCCAATAAAATATTTTAGTGCAATTGCGTGTACATGTAATTGCAAAGGTATGTGACCTCAACTTAATGTACGTGTAAATAATGGTAATGCTTTGTCTAAGTATAAGTAAGGGTAGGGCAGGTCTCAGGGTTTGTACTTTTCTCCAGCATCCAAGTCAGATGGATGTTGCATTATTGTAATACAGACAATGATGGTGGTAAAATAAGGTTATATGGTAGTGGATTTGTACATGTACACATGTAGCATTATAAAAGTGTGGAAGGAAGGTCTGCATATAATATTCGACTATTTGTATTTTGTATAATACTCAGGCAGTAGTTGTCATGTGTGAAGGGAAATGCCTGCAGGGATCAACCAGAAAAAGAATCACCAACTTTATATGCTATATCAACGCTATGCATAATATTACCTTCTGCAATGGACTATTTTCTCTCAGAAATCTTTTCAAAAACAGCTTATGATTACAATTTTATAGTAGTAAACGGACATTTTAGAAATGAAATTAATTTTTGATGAGGTGACTGGACTGGGCAACAATGCTTATTTGTTTGAACTAATTGTGTAATACAAGGCTTTTCATCAGTTGGCGAGTCTATATGTTTATGCTTGTCCCTATTTTCTTATCTAAACAAGAGATAACAGGGCTTCTAACAGCAGTACTTACTATAATATTATATTTCATGGGCCCTAAAGTACAAGTTAAAATATATTTAGGCTACACATGTACTCTTGCCCGTCGTTTGAATATTTCATTAAGCATTGGATATAATAATGTAGTGTTCATCTAAATGGTCCAGAGAACAAACTCCACATGCATAATTGTGCACAGTTAAGCCACCTTTCTATATATGGTCTTTTCTGTTTGACTGAAATTTAGGTTATTCATTAATAGCTCTAATGGCATATTGTGAAACAAGTCATGGAGGTGTAAATACAGCTGAAGAAATGGAAATTACTGCATGGAACAGTCTAATGACTCACTACGCGAGTCGTGAGTCATAAAGATTTCCATTAAAATGTCATGATTCATTTACGTTTGCTGACATTCTGATCAGAGTTTAATTGAAATGAGAAAGACAATTAGTGCGTGATGGCAGAGAAGACCCGTAAACGTTGCGGTAAATTCATTAATACGTTAAATATCCAACTACAACATGGTTTGCCTTCAATTTCTGGTAAATGACCACATTTTTGGGAGAAAATGACTTGCATATACTGAAAAGTGCTTCGTTGTACTCAATGAATACGATTAAAGTCTTATATACATAAATGATGTGGCGATAAACGTTCTGCTTATGGTTTTCCTCGTGTCGTAATAATATTGTAATAAATAGAGAGACACATTACACATTTCAATAGGTGTGTCCAGAATGTTATGTAGTTCCTTTTCTTGCCTTCAAAAACCAAATTTGTGGTGTACAGTATGCATCGTCGTGAAATCTATTGACCATGGTAGAACAGTGGCAGCTGAAGTTTTTCAACTTTAGGTCAACAAAGATACTCCACCAAGCCACTCTATTTTAAACGATATCAATAAGATATGCGCCAGGAGAACATAGTTCCCCATAAATTCTATCAGAGGCTCCCACAAAGCAACTCAAAAGTTAACGACTTGCTTTCTGTGATAATGCGATCATTTCTTTCATTGTATTACCATATTAAACGGTATGATGCAATGCAATGCAACGATGCAAATAAGTTCATGAAGTCACAGACAAGTCAGACTTGCGTTTGGATTCTTGAATACAATTATTTGACCATAAACTGGAACAGGGATTTGAAACCTAAAAGTAGTGATGCATAAATTGTTTTAATCAATTAGATGAGTATTATATAAAAACTGTTATAAAAGCCACACAGTGAGAAAAAATTTTGGAAGATTTGGAAATTATAACTCATTTTAATAACAGTATTTGGAGACCTGGAAAATTATATTTGCTTATTCTGCTGTAAAATGTCGTAAATGTTATTAGATCCTTTTAAAAGTTGATCAACTTCCTCTACAAGCACATGCATTTAACTGCTTGACAGAGTTTAGCAAATGCCTGTATATATTTGCATAATACATATCTCGGAGTCTTATTGCGCGCTAATAAATAATATTTATGTCCATATATTGATTAATGAAATATACTGATAATGTCCATTAAAGAATAACCAATTGATTTAAACACTTTGGTCTGATCTTTTGTTTCTAAAACTAATCTGCTACGAAATTAACGTAAATTTTCTTTAAACTGAAAAAGTTTCTTTGCTTCACATTGAACATTATAGATTCACTTATTTATTAAGTAGCGGAAGCTACTTTATAAGAACGCCCTGAAAAATCTGTCTGTCTTTCCGTCTGTCCGTCTGTTGGTTCTATAAGTTCTGAACGGTTTAATATAATTCGCTAAAACTTTTTGTGTATGTTCTTGGGGTCCCGAGGAAGGTCCCCTGCGAAAATGGGTGTGATCGATCAATGACATCCACTAAAAAATGATTAATATAGAGCCTACAGTTCCCTGGTATTACTAAAAGTGTTGTGTATGCAGGAAGCTACTTTATAGTAATGCCCTAGACCATCTGTCTGTCTGTCTGTCTATCAGTATAGTCGTCCGTCTGCCCGTCTTTTGGCTCTATACCTTATGAACGGTTTAATATAATTCGCTAAAACTTTTTATGAGTGATACTCTCGTGGATTTAATGCTACCGCTGTGAAATGTGAGAGTTAATTCTGTGTCGCTTCTGCTACTTCATTATGTACATTGGTTGCAATGGTTTATTTAGATTCTGTTTTATTTTATGCACCACCAAATCTTACACATGAGTAATAATATAATAATAATCAGGCAATTACTTCATTATTATGTCATAAATGCAAAAGAAATACATAATCCCTATTCAGTTAAGTGTACAATTTGATGGTTATTAATCAATAATATTTAACATATTATGACTCTTCAATGCTTTAAATTTGGTAATTTTTCCTTTAGCCAGGGAGACACCACATGCATGCTTTAAACATTGTAAGTATTTAACACGGAAAAACTAATATTATGTAAATCTTGAGATTAAGAACTTAGGTCAGGTAGTATGAGTATTTTAGATAAGCATATTATTGTAAAGTAAATGAAGGATTCTCCCTCTGATTGGCATTCACTTTTTGACATATTCCTTTTTGACATATGAATTTCCCTTACCCCCAAAATGGCACAAATAAAATTATGGCATAATGTGTGACAAGACGAACGGGGAAATACCCCCAAATTAGAAATCATAAAATGTTGGAACAGTATTTAACAATAATAGGTATTTGGGGTAACCCATTTTGGCTATAAGAAAAATATAAGATGTTGATATGTATGGTCGTAGTATTCACTGTATGATCATGCAGCGGATGACCAAGTCATGAATGGCGGGCCCGACTGAACTTTCCGGATGTTGACGATTTTAGGTTTTTGATTGCTCAGGAGGTAAAATTAACTGACGGGTACTACAACCGTGAGAGCGACATATATATCTCGGTTCATTTTGCCTCTGGTGTTGTTTTACTAATGGGAAAATCAACAAATGATTTAATTCAGGGCCATCTAGCCAATCATATCAATAAAATAAAAGTGAACACTTTAATTTAATACTATGAGATTTTTGTACATGGTAGCACATTTTTGCGTATAGAATAGAGGTTGTAATAAAGAAGGATAGATAAGTGTATTTAAGAGTAATGTATGACGGGAGAGAGAGGTAGGAGAGGCGGACGGAAAGTGTTCCGCTGCGAAAAAGTGTTCACATTGAAATATCGAAAAATAAAGAATTATTAGTAAAAATAGACAGTTTCCATTACAAAGGGTAGCATTACATTCTTTGCTCCACTCTGCTTAAGTTGATTTGTCTTGAGTGGAATGGATGGAGATGCGACGAATAAAAATATAGACACCTAATTACTTTGGGGAATAGAAAATAATATAAGGATTCCTTCCTATGTCTCTGTTCATTTTATCTCTGGTGTTGTGTTACCAATGGAAAATCAACAAATGATGTCATTTCAGGTCAATCTAGCCAATCATAATAAAGGTGGCACACTGTAATTTAATACTATACGATTTATTTACGCTGCATTTATGCCCAGTAATCTAAGTTGTGCATAAAATGTGGTTTATGCCAAATTATTTATGCCAAAAAGGAAAAATTGTCAATCTGGATTTATGTCAATTGGGCAATGCCAATTAGGGGGATTACCAAATGAAGGGATTAGTCATTACATTCGATGTCTTCCCAGCATATTTGTTCGTCTTAAATGAATTTAGCACTGAATATATGGGTATGGTTATATGTAAAGTATGAGAAGCATAATAAGCTTATCTCTTTCTGTTTTGATGTTCAACAGTGTTTTGCAGACATGAGAATGTGTGTGGATATAAACAGTTAGTTTCTTCCCAAAGAGAAATGCATGCATGTTACGGCTAATGGGGAATAGTACAGTATACAATTTCAGATATGCATTGCAGTGAATCTGGTGCACTAAATATAAATAGACTGACAACTATATTTTGGATTTTGTATGCTGGATGTATTTGTGTAGGTTGCACCTATTACGGTTCATGTGCTTATTGGGTGACTTTCTTGTTTCATATCTTGTCTACTTGTAGCAGTACCATAATACTACAATACATAATACTCTTGATATGAGAAGCATCATTGCAGAGTTGCATAAGCCATAAGAAAGAAGTTCCAGTTAATAACAGGACAAAGTACAAAACCAGATTTACTTTCTCGTTACCTTAACTGCAGAGAGGGAACCCAACATATCAGGGCAGCTAAAGTAAAATTAGATATGTATTGTGTCATTATTAGTACAACTTTACTATAGGATCATTAGGTATATTATCTAGAACCTTTATTCTGTCAAACTTTGTGCCATACTACAGAGGACATAATATAATTAAATTTTTATTTTTAAATTCTGCATTCCAAACTTCAATATCCAGAATTTCCAAAATGAGTGATTCCATGCGATTACTGATACATTCAGCTAAACAAATAGTTCAGGTAGCTACAGGAAAAGAGCTCTTACTAAAAGGTTCACAAATGAAGAACGTTCAAATTTTGAGTGCTAAACCAAATGATGGTCTTTCACTTGTGGTTAACAAGTAAGTCAACTTATTTGACCATTCGAAATCGGTTAATAAAAAGTGAAGTAATTTTGAGGCTTTTGGTATTTAAATTTTCATGCCTTGTACAAACAGAAAGTTTCAAGCTTCCATTTGAAATAACAGTAGCAATTATATACTGCATAGAAAATGGAGAATCGCTTAATATCTTGACAAAGTGTAAGCTAACCTACAACTACAAGGTGGTATTAACTGTAAAAGGTTCTTGAGATATGGTTTCCAATTAATGTAATTTTGTATGACATAATACCTTATGAATTTAAATATGCAAGGGTGGAAATTGTCTACACTTACGTCATGCATAGTATGCATGTAAATAATTTAATAATATAGTTTACAATTAAAGCAAGTTAAGTCGTTTAATGCTATTTATTAATGAAACTTTGTTAAGGAAAGCATTATTTTTTCTTTCTGCAAAGCATTAACGAAGTCTTATGAAATTTTATTTTTAAGAGTGGATGTTCCATATACAAATTTAAAAGAATTTATTCTCGCTGCATACTATATCTATTTTGAAAGAAAGGACACAATTATTTTGGAAATCTTAAAACTGCATTCAAATAATAACAAAATTCACCAGTACTACTAGTGATTATTTTATATTTTTCAGAGATGGAATTATCATAGCAATTGGTTTTGATAGCGAAATTCAGGCAAAATTCAAAAACACGACATTTGAAAGACGTGTAGATGCATCCGACTTGTGCATTTTGCCAGGTTTCGTTGATGCTCACACTCATCCAGTTTGGGCAGGAGATCGAGTACACGAATTCAGAATGAAAGTAAGCTTGCTTATTTAAAATATTAAACATTTTCTTTTCTTATGATAATTAGCTGTCGACAGATTTAGATATTTATTTGCGTTCCAATAATGTACATCTGAATGAGTTCACGATGAAAGGTTAACCAATCGAAACACCATTTACACCTCTTAGGGATTTTTTTATGTATTTAATTTGAATTTTACTGTACCAGTAAATGTCGAAATATCCACATACAGTTTTATTACTGCATGCTACATATGATTTACGAACATACACATAAACATACGCAATTGACGGGGCAGAGTGGCCAGGCTCCGAATTTTGAACCTTTTTGGGTACTGTGTGGTAGTTGTAATGTCTCTTAAATGACAAGAACACAAGCTCTTACATTTTTTAAATTCTGTAGACTGAGAAAATATATTTTTATGCATATTTATTGAATTTTGTTATATATTAGCTTGCTGGAGCATCATACATGGATATTCACAACGCTGGAGGAGGTATTCATTACACAGTGGAACACACAAAACGCGCTTCTGAGGAGGACCTATTTCGGCTTTTACATGAACGACTTCTCCGGATGCTTCGATCAGGTATCTTGGATTAAGAACCTCTTTTTCTTAACCATTAGTAATATATAATAGCTTATTTTAGCATAAAACCTAGTCTTAAATTTACCAACGCATAAAATGTAAACTAAAAAAATACAGCGGCCTAATACATCGGCTTGTGTATTGCATTATTTCATAGTAATATTTATTCACATTTTGCAAACACGAGTTCTAACAACATGAAATACTTGTTAAACATGCTATGAATTATATCTTCCAATTGTCAACATTTACAAAGTAAAGGGGATATTAAGTAATGATCATAATATTTTACAAATTTTATTACAAAAATAAGTGGCACTTTTTGAATAAATGTTGGGTATTAAAAAGTGAATATGTGGCTGTCATTGTCCAGGAACAACCTTAGTGGAATGCAAATCCGGTTATGGGCTGAACACGGAGACTGAACTGAAAATGTTGCGAGTTCTAGAAAGAGCAAAAAGAGAGGTTTCTTTTCTTGACATCTCCATCACCTTCTGCGGAGCGCACGCAATTCCCAAGTACATTATAAATCTACTCTTGGAGTGACAAATGCTCCCTATAGACCAGATTATTTGTTCAGGAACTTGTTGAGAAAATCTATCCCGGTTGTAATTCTAAATTTCCCATTTGTCTCTTGTTTAGGGATATGAAAGAAGAAGCAGCCACGAAAGCTGTTATTACCGATCAACTTCCTGCCATATCTAGGGCCATTCGATTGGGAGAAATTTCTGTGGATAACATTGATGTATTCTGTGAGAAAGGTGTTTTCGAGTTGGAAAGTAGTAAGCAAATCCTCGAAGCTGGAAGAGACATGGGATTAAGAATGAATTTTCATGCTGATGAGATATGCCCGCTTGGAGGAGCTGAAGTAATTAAAAACTAAATCAATTGCATAATCTTATTAAGAATTGGCTTAGTGTGGAGACCCTGCTGCTTATGCAATCATCGTCAGATAGTCTTGTGATTTATATTTTTACTCAATTCATCTTTTCATCGCGATTAATTCTCGTGGTCATAGATCAAACTATAGACCTCTGATCCACACACTTATAATATTATCAATAGTTTTTAAAGTAAAGCTCATGTTTTTATACAAACTATATGGTGTAGACTTTCTTTACGTAGACAATTTCAGCTACAAAGTTGTGAAATGTTTTTGGGGTGTAAATGCCAGTGAACCAAATATAATTCCCTACAAAGTCAATGTTTTTTATTTAACTCATGTATAGATGTTGTTCCTCCTTTATTCTATTCTTATTACAGTAATAACACGAAGGTTCATGTAAGCAGGCTGTTCTATTTTTGGGCTGGATATAAAACTGATAATATGGGGATAGCTTAAAGAGGATTAAAGCGTTACAGTATAGAGATTAGGTATTGTGAATAACGTAAAATAACAGTAAATAGCCATTTAAGTAAGTTCGATATCTTTTATTACTTGAAAATAATTTGAAAACTAAAGAAACATTGGAACTGACTGGGTTTTTTCATGAAATCGACGATGCAATTGATTTCGGGGATCGATAGATAATATGATGAAGAAATGATGGAATTTTATTTGCAGATGGGAACATCCATCAAAGCAGAAGTAATGAGTCATTTGGAGCAAATATCAGATAAGGCAATAAACGAAATGGCACAGTACGAATCCATTGGCGTCATTCTTCCAACGACTGCTTACATTCTCAGACTCCAGCCACCGCCTGTGAGAAAAATGATTACGGCTAAGGTTCCGCTTGCCCTGGGATCAGATTTTAATCCGAACGCATTCTGTTTAGCCATGGTACATTACTCACATTGTTTATCGACCTTACCTATTGTATTGTGCATGCATGTTGTGCAACAACTGTTGTACATCCCTCACCAATTTGAAGAAATCTAAATAATTTACCATGGCATCAATAATGCTTTACTAAACATTGCCAGATTTACAAATATATACATATTTACGGAGAATCAGTAAATATTTTATGAATAAGTGACACCAATTCCAAAATTTAATTCCGGATACTGGAATTCTGTTAATTATTGATAATTGCTTGTGTGACCTTTTCCTTTCTGTGGACGTGACATCTTTATTCTTGATTTACAGCCCATGGTAATGCATTTGGCTTGCATTTTATGTCACATGAGTCTAGAAGAAGCTTTAGTGGCCAGTACATTAAATGCAGCTGCCTCTTTAGGAATGTCTGCTACTCATGGATCAATTGAAACTGGAAAAAGAGCAGATTTGGTTTTACTGGATGTGCAAACGTATGGTTCTTTATCGTAATCGTAAAATGAACCCTCGTTCTCTATACTGCTCAATGTGGTTTGCCTTTCAAATGATTGTATTGCTATATTTTTAAGGTGGGAGCATTTAGTATATCAGTTCGGGGAGCATGACCATCTCATCCAAATGGTGATAAAAAATGGACTGGTGGCCTACGAAAAGGCATAAGTCTTCAAGGGGTAAAAGTCATCCAGTGCAGAGATTGTCGAATGGCTCTCAACCCAAACGACAGATTTCCAGTCTCTGTGGTTTTCTAAATCAATTCACATAATATTGTAATTTTGGCATTCAAAAATGAAATATTTTAAATAAATAACTGATGCACTTATTGAAATATAGACATCGTATCCCTTAATACACTTATATCCAGACCAACATCATTTTAGTATAAAATTAGCTACTGTATTATGACGACGATGACATTTACAGCATAAAGAAAATGATGTTGATGTATTTATTATTATTACCTATATATTTTCATTTCGTTTAGAAAAGTTACAATATGAACTCCATATTTTTCATTTATATTATTTGAAAGCAACAAACTTTACTAAAATGTTTGTCATCATCCAAATCTAGACACAGTGAAATTTTTAAGGAAATCAAAAATTAAATAATTAACTGAAAAATCACTAAAACATTACATAACATGGGTACATGGGTTATTCATCTTCTCATCACTACATCCTTGACCAGCTTCGATTAGGTAGCCCTTTGCTTCTAGCTTTTCGTGACTTCCACTCAAAATATTCTTCCTGTGTACTATTAATGTTCTAGAGCTCCTTGAACTGTCTTTGTAATAAAATAATTGCAGCAAGTTTGAATTTCATCATGGAATGAGATTTGAGGTTCGTCATCCGTTATCCCAAATCGCAATTACAATTGTCTTCTGTGCTTTTGATGAATTTGTTCATTGCTAAATGCGTTAACAGTATACTTCTACACATTTTTGGTACATTTAGGTAATTATTAGTTGGGCAATAAAGGGCGTCAAGTCTGTCAAGTGTTGTAATGGCTACAAATAATAGTAATGATGCATGATATGATACAAAAGTTTTTATTATTAGCCAGCGTTATTATAATTAGGAGCTAGGAGTAGAAGAGAATACTGAAAAACATCTTCTTGGTAAGTATTTTAACTGAAGTTTGCTCGTCGGAGAGCGGATCTGCTTGAGTCTGGTGGAATTGGTAGGGATGCGGCCGCAAGTAAGTTATAATTTGTGTGGTTAGGGGTGTCACGGAGAATATGTGGAAGGGTCATTAGGAATGAGTCATTGGCTGAGGATAAGAAAAGTTTGGCGAGCTGAATTCATCTTGACGTAGCTCTAAAAGCAGTTTCTCCGGTGGACAAATGATATCTGGAGAAAAAGTCATTGATCGGGACTTTGCTTGCTCACTTTCTCCTTTCCACATTCTACAACTGTAAATTGCTGCTTCTGATGGAATCCACGATAGCCGGGGAATGAATACGAAGAACACTATATAATTGTGAGTGACTGATTGGAGTCTCGTTGTTAACTTCACTCCTTTCCTTCAGCCATTCACAAAAAACTGAGAGACTATCGACCACTAAAGATTTGTGCCAATAAGTTACCGTCACTCCCAAATGACATTGAAGCAAGACACTAAACTTCCAGGGATCAATCTGAAAGCCTCAAACTTTCCTTGATTAACTCTGACCTTAAGATCACATACATCCATTGCTTCCTTCCTCCCATCCATTTTTGGTACAATACACACTTAATGGGCTCCACCTAGACCAAAAAACAACTTCGATATTTTTGTTACCGTGCTTTCTATTATGCCTTCTGTCTTTCATTATAATTACCACACCAACACTAATTACCATTCATTTTTCAATGCAGTATGCTAGGAAATATAAAATAGAGTTTCTTAGAAATAAATAACTATCAACATGAACAGAAAGCAATTAAATGGCTGACAGTGATACATAAATGTACAAAAGTGCAGCTTTATTTCATTTAATTACGTTGGATCTCTAAGTGAAACATGTCGATTGAATCAAGGTTATATTGTAAATGAGCCATTTAAGATGCCATCCTGATAATTCGCCACAAATCCCGAGGAATAAAAATGCAGCAATACTGTAGAGATGGAAAACCAAACTTCTTTCTTCCATTAAACTTTCCCTCGTCACAATTGAGACCGATGTTGTACCCACTTATAAATAAGTAACTAATTTTTTCAATAATTTTCAGATAAATAAAATTGTTTGGGAGTTTTCCTAGTAATATTGCCTTTTATATTCAACTTTATTCAAGGACTCAATGCAGTTTAAAAAATGAAAAATCAAAGGAGGTGCTTCTAAAGCTACTAATTAAGTAAAGATAGATCATTTGTAGTAAATGAAGCTATTGAGAAAAAGGAACGTATACGAAATATTCCTCTCCCACTGCACACTGCAATTTATAATGTGCTACAATCAAAAGAACTAATTAAGGAAAGATACTAATTAAGTAAGGATATCATTTGTAAATGAAGCTATTGAGAAAAAGGAAAGTATACGAAATATTCCTTTCCCACTGTGCACTACAATTTATAATGTGCTACAATCAAAAGGAATTATATTCTATTATTAAAGTGAAATGATAATTTTTGAGAGTTGTACATTGCAGTTGAATTGCAAGGGTAAGGAATGGGAAAAGTAAATAAAATTACGTAGGAGGTGACTCCACGAAGATCATTATCTTCAACATTGGCCCATTGTACGAGTACGTTGCTTATTTAGTTCGTACACGTCTATGATTTCTGGTGCTCTGCTAACCTAGTTACATTTTGCGAAGAAATATCCCAACAACAGGGTATTTCACATCAGGGAACGCTCCTATGCTTGTTCCTGGTATTCCTACTCACCAGCTTTACGATCTTATAGATAACAAGCCGTATACTTTAGTAAGTTACCTGGGGAATTGCATTATTTGTGAGTTGCTTCATCAAAAATTCAATGCAATCTTATCGTAATTTTCAATTCAATGGTAATAATAATAATAATATTGCTTGCTGTGATGCTGAAGATCCCAATACTGAGTGATATATTTGTGAAGATGTCATATTTCTGCATTCTGTTTAGATTTATTTTTTGCTGATAAAATTGTTTTGAAGAATAAACTACTGTACAGACACCTACTAAATGCATTTTGATTACAACCAATGACAAATATGATAAACTATGTAACATATAGATCAATATTGAGAAAAACACTTAAAAACCAAATTGCATATTTTAAAATATATGTTCTGTTATAACAGGTGAACAACCTTCTATGGAGATGGTGTCCAGGGCTCAGGCCACACAATCGGGCTCATTGCCAACTCCTTTGAGACAGGCATTGTTGTTAGTTAATGCTGAGAGGTCAAAGGCTGTCATTAGATAAATTCACAGTCTCACTACACACACGAGGTATGCCTGATGGGTTTCTGCCCTGCCAAAGTTGCGAAGCCTCAAAAGCACTACAGTCCCGTTACCCCACAGTAGCATTTACAGTTGAATAAAAAATCGAAATGGTAGAAAACAAGTGGATTCCAAACGCGTACAATTCAAAGCTGTAGTTTCTTTTGTTCCTGCTTGCGTGCAAAAGCAAAGAGAGCATAATATCCATTAGACCTGGATGGACAGGAATAGAAGAACATGATATCCATTGAGAGAGGAATTCTGTGTCGGCAACTTAATATTATGATTACGAGGTTACCTGAGGCGTCCACTTAGCAAAGGATAGCTTTGTGTGTGTTCCGTCGAATCTGACAATATGGTGGACGAGATTGGTTGGTGTGGATCGTGTCAGGTAGGCGAAGGGCATCTCTGGATAAACAAACTTAGCCGGGTTGTTTATGCTTGAAAATCTGTTTGCTGGAATTGTATAACGAGGATTGTAGTTTAATAGGAAAGCACATGTACGAGATCCTGAATCGGATCTAATAGACATAAACATTCATGGTGCTGAATAATTTGGATGAAAGTTTATGTGTAAGGGCGAGCCAGAAGATGGTAGTCGGAGAAAAGTGTAATAACCGTCTGGGAAAACGACTCGACATAATTTTCCGCCCAGTTGAGTTGCAGAACATGACAACACCAAGCAGTACCTAGAAACCTTTATAAATAAATAGAATAAAGGGAGCAAGGTACTCCACTTCAGGAATGCCACCATCGCATCGCAAACTATTGTATGCATTACATTGAACTTTCACCGTAAAAAGTCAATAAAGTAATCAAGTGCAACCACCTTTCTTTCTTATTACAGCCAACAAACAGTACAGCATTACATGACAAAGTGCACACACACAAATTCCAGTAACACTAGTCTGTCTACATTACATAATTTACGGAACTATTTCCTAGTCCAGTTCTTAAAACGGATTCGCTACACTTTCTCAGCTCACCTTCAAGAACCTACTCCTACAGCATTACTCGTCTTTTGTAATGTTTAAGTAAACGTTAAGTTACAGTAATAATGTCATAATCCTAGATGGCCGCCAGCCGACGCGGTTTTTCCCCGTATCTTCGCTGTACTTTTCTTCACTTTCTCACTTTTCCTTTTCTTGCTCCATTATTATCTTCTCCTTACTTCTTTCCCTGTCATCAAACGTGGCTTTCACCTTTACGTTGGATCATCACTGTATCACATTGGGTTACCATTTCACAAATACATTGCATCTCGCATCACTCTATTTGTCTAAGGATTACATTTTATGGCTTTCCGCCCCACATCTCCCACTTCTGCTACTCTGCCATAAACATGTATTTATTGTATTGAAGGGGGATACAAACAAAATACCAATGCCAATAGAATACACGCTTATATTATATAGAAGTACATAAAAAGGCTTTCAAATTTACTCTTGGAAAGCGAACAGTGCGAAAACATTTTCCTTTCTCATATCACCGAAAACAAAATAATTGTATTTCTTAGGTGTAATCATCCTCAATTCAATTCTGATATTTTTCCTACTTGCTTAGGCTACCCAGTTTAGATAGTTGTGGTAAGGATTGCTATGCAATCTCATAAGGTAGTACATCTTTGTCCTAATCCCCTATTGGATTTTACTTATTAAAGTGGAAATGTTCCTTTGTCATTGCCTCTACCATCTGAAAATTGTGTGACTAATATTATTATTACCATATTTAATTAAGTACATGTGAATATCATTATAGGCATTTTTACATAGCGAAAATTATATTCAATCATTTAAACATTTTAATTTAGTTGGTCACTGTATAACTAAACTGCTTTTTCATTGTATCATTACCGTATGAAGTGAATGTGGATGTAAAACATCCTTTCTATATGCTCCATGATAAACTGCTAACGAAAGCGAGATTAAAATAATACATATTTTAAGGAACATAAATTAAAGTTGTCAGTTTGTCACCTTAGGGAGAATGTACATAACAATTTCATTGTTTACATAGTTTTCTTTCGTTCCCCAAGGATTCATATAGCCAATTTTGTAAGAATCAACGATCGATAAGGATAAAATACGCTTGTTTAATAGGTGTATACAAGTGGACAATGAGGTAGGTGTTTAACTGTTTTACTAATCATATGCATATGCAATGATAAAGTTCTTCTGATTATTTACACCATAATTCAGTATTTCATGTACGGAATTTAATAGGCTATAAATTATGTGAATGGTTAAAGAATTTTGCAATACATAGTTAATAGTATTATATGCATTGCATAGGGTGACATAACCATATGACAAGTTGTAACCTCATTTCTGAGCAGTAGCTAAAAATTACAAAATTTACTCACTTGATGAGTAAGTTTTAGAGACTTGATAACCAAATTTTGAGTTTGGTAAACTGTTAAAAGAGTCCGCTATACGCGTTTTGAAAAAATACTACATTTCGTATTTCCTCCCTGAAATCGAATTTTTCTTGAAAACACAGCTCTGCCTGCCCATGAGCACTCAATAAAAGAAAATTTTGTATTTGCTAAGCAAGACATTTGGGGATTCTATGGTTTTTCGAAAATTACAATCACATGTCAAATGGTTTCGTGTCCCCCTGTACATTACTGTTTTCCTATATAATCAAGTAAGGAGTACATACTGACTGAAACATAGGGTACATAAAATATACAATGAATTGAGACATCGATGTGCGTTTAATTTGATCTTGACGCTTGAGAGTTTGCGAATCTCATTTTTTTGTGTAATGACATTATGGAGTGCACTCACTCATTGTCAGTTCAAAGTACACATACTTGTACTTACTTATTACCTACGTGGGTAGTCAAGATTGCAAAATGTGACTGAGGGCACGTTCAAGGATCATTTCAGTTACATTACAATGATTGACATTTACGTACACGTACATCAGATAAAACTTTTACCGACTTCATTCGTACGGAAAAACAATTTAATAGTCTTACAATATTAAACGCTCTGCAACACCATTACGGACTTCTGAATGCATTGAAGTGTAAAATATTCCATAATTACAAAACTTAATGATTGATCACTGTAATATATAATCAAAAATATGAGGTTACTGGATTAATAGACCTTACTCCATGCAATTCCAAAATCCATAAAGGATAGGAAATATTAAAATTTGAAAACGAAATCACGGATATTATGTTATGATGCCCAAGAACAAGAACCTGAAAAAAGTAAATGATTACCACAATGCTTACTTAATGGGTTTTCTTTAAAAAACATTCTCAATATAGGATTCTTTACATCGAACCACTGCTGAATACCTATATAGTTTATCAGAATGAATCCGTGCACCCATTATCTATACTCTATCTGTTGGTGTGCATTTCAGGATTACATGTTTTTAGAGATACCTGTGAGGTAGCTAAATATGCATAACTATTATTTCCTTACTTACTGTATGTTACACTATATTGAACCATTTAATCATTATTTTCTTATCCAATAAAAATGAATTAACATATTATATATTAAGTAATAAAAATGAGTAATACAACACTGGAGGCTATTCTATTCCTCACAAATAAATAACATGGACACTAACGAATATTCTTCATCGTTCTATATGTGTTTAAATTGTTTTATCATTTAGCTTTCTATAATTTCAAATGTAGAAAGTTAACTTTATTTTCAAAACGCAGCCGAAATAATTAAATTTGGTAAAAATATTTTTAAATGTATTTAACAAATAAAATTCTTGATGCATGCCGTTTCGTTTTGACCTTGCACTTTTTAATTGGGATAATGAGAAATAATAATGAACCCATTGGTACTTATCGGGCCTTTATGTAGTAAGTGGATGGGTCGCTATTTAAAGGAGTTATTTGGTAGTGACAAAGTGCAATAATTCGGCAATTGACTTAGTATGCAGTAGGCAATTATGGTTTCTCCTCGGCTTATATGAATTTCAATGATTTTTCTACATCTAGAAATTGTAGTCTAGCTCTTTCACTATAAAGTTTTAAGTAGTTGATTTTGTTGTTCATGACCTTTGGACTTCATTTGGTACACATAACGTATAATAATTATTTGTGACTATTTCTTAGAAATTCTTCAGTAGAAATACTCAGGTTTCCTTTATTATTAATTGTGATAGGGTAGACATGTGGTACTTAATTATTTACTTCTGATGATAATGGCATTTAAAATAAATAAATACCCATTCTATTGCCTTAATTACCTAAAAGATTGAACTCCGGTTTTATTTCCTTCTAGAGGATTTATTCCTGAATACATAATGTTTGATAAGTAATGCAGTAATACATGACGTAATTACCTATATTACCTTATTGTTGTTGCTATTATATTTTAATTGTGTACCCTTGTCAATAAGTCTACTTACGATAGAGAATCTTAATGTTCAGCTACACATGAATTCTTTGAGTAATGATACCTATTAATTCTTAATTTCTGCCCTGTAAGTTTGGGTGCTTATATTTTAATAAAGTGTATTAAATTACTAAGGAAATACTAAAAGGGCTTCTCACGAGAAAAGGAAACACTAAAAAATTTTTCAGTAGTTTTCAAAAACAACAGAAATGTTTTTTCTCCTCATCCGTCAGCTTAAAGAGGTTTTCTGTTGTGATTTGCCTTAGCATGCTTTTACCGGCAAGTTAGAAGTACAACACTAAAGAGATGCAGATAGGTACAATACTAATACTAAAAAGATTTGAGAACGATAGTAAGGACTGATTTTAATAATGCAAAGTCCATGTTGTCTGTACGAATCAGCATTTATTGTAATAAAATGTGTTGTCTACTTAACGTGTTATATTTCTAATTGTAAACTGCTATTTACTCCATCTGACTCCTTGGATAATTGTTTGGCATATAAAATAAAATACATAAAATAAGAATACAGCGTGATTTTAATGGCTAGCAGCTCAGTTCAATTTTTAACGTTAATTACTTTCTTTGCTGATCGGGAAAAACTGCAACAGGTTGTCTTGTGGTGTGAACTTGTTAGAATTAAAGAGTGAAGCTAACAGGAGTCGAACCATATCAACGTATTCCGCTACTGACTGACTGAAATAATTAAGGCTAGTTGGACACGCGAGTCAGCTTAATTTGGTCAGTTTTTCATTACTTTTTATTTATTCCGTAGGTTACTTTACATGGTTACTATTTTCTATAATATATTTGCTGTACACATTTTTGCTAAAACTGTTATGAATCTTTTCTTTAAACATTTTTTTAAACATGGACTCTTAGTCACTTTTATGCAGAATACGAAAATGTTGTCCCATCATTCTGATGCATGCAATTTAAAACGGTATAAAAGACAGTAAATTAAAGAGGAAGGCTGATTTCGTCTGAATCCTTCAAGTATATTTAAACTCAATTTATTTGCTTATCATTTAGATGAAAATCTGCATACCCTTACTTTTGTGCACACTTTAACAACACTTAATGAATAAATTGTTCGAATTGTTTCGAATCTATTATGTTGTTAAAAATTAGACCCAAACATACAACTTACTAGCAATGGCATTTAAACTGGAATGAAGATTGGCTATTTAATACTACACTTAAATCCTATTTAGAAAAACGCGAAATATTTAGCCAATTTAAGATTCCATGAAGTTGATTCCGACTTAATTAAATTCATATTTAATAATGTTTCTCCATTAGTAATCTCTAATAATTGTAATAAATGTAAATGTATATGCACGAGTGGACTTATCACAAGTGAAAGCTGTGTTTGATTTGATCCGTGAGAAGCCCAACTTATTTCCTAATCAATTTCCGGGTAAAAATTACTTAATTACACAACTGACTTGCTTTAGGTTTGTAAAATAATTGCAGGCAAGTCAAATATCGTAGTATAATTTGTGAACGTAATTAAAGACGGCTGAGTAACGTATAGAATTTTCCAACCGAAACATGACTTATGCTCTCAGCAAAATTGTAACTTAACACTTCATGATGTCCATTGTTTGTGTATGTGCTTCTCTATAACATTTTATGATTGGTAGAGTAGAGCTACTTGTTTTATTGTAGTTGACTTGTGTTTACAGATATTAGTGTATTAGTACACAGGTAGCGAGACAACTGTGTGTGAGTATCTACTTATAGACTTAAGTCTGTTATAGGCATGTGTGTAATTGTTGTGGTTTGTGTTGTGACGTAGAAAGGAGCACTCCAAAATATAGTTTACGCGTAGTGTTAAAGATGCGACGGTGTTGTCCTGGTCAGATATGCTGACGATGAGTTGTGCTGTGATGTGTGGCCACAAAGGAAGTCGATAGCGAACAGCTAGAAAATCTTTGACCAGAAATGTAGACAAAACACTATAGTCATCTGAAGAGAGGAGAAAATTATTAAAGAAAAGTTTGGTTGTGAAGAACTGTTGCAGCCATCAGCGTCATCGCAGCTTTGAAGACACCCTTTAACGTACCTGGAAATGACAGGTAAAACAGCACTCATCACATCAGTCTCCACTGGATACTCTTATTCATACTTTTATCTACTGGAGAAGGCTGGGCACGCAGACAAAGTTAATACGTGAAGGCAAGAAAGTTGGAAGCTCTACAGGGACTTGCAATTTCAAAGAGCACACTCAAAGCAAAGCTGAATCAATCACATTAAAACACAATTTATTTTCTGATGCATACACTGAATACACACATGCTTCGCTGGTGCGTCATACTTCAGCATGTACTTAGTAATTTAATGCTATTATACTCCAATTTCACGTTATATTGAAATACAAAGCTGAAAACACGAAATGAACCACACAAGAATACAGTGACGATGCTCTAATTATATTGCTTCTTTTCCTATTTAATTTAGCCATAGAAAAACAGACGGTCATGCAATGAACAGCTCCACCATGCACCCCAACATTTAGTCCACATAACGACAAATAGTATTCGGTACTGCAATTTTTTATTTTTCATAAATTTTTTTATTCCCACTTGTAATATTTATTTATTAGAGAATTCGTCCTCATCTTGCAAGTAGAATAGCATCACCACTTTTCCAAAATATACTGGTTTTAGCTGAACCTGCCAAAAATACTCTTACAGAAAGTTAATCTACAGTGTCTCTCTTTAAACTGGTAATTTGATAAAATATATTTCAGTTAATTATGTACATAAATATCCTACTATGCAATACTACTTGTAAGTTGTATTCAATTTTATTGTGAACTTTAATATTTAGTAGTCATATTATTGAAAGTATCATTTCCTTATGTATTGTGTACGCTTAACATACTGTAATATAAGATTAGGTTATAGCAAATATATGCCAGAATAATATACGCAGTTGTAAAGTATTACCGTAAAACGAATACTAAACTTACATACCAGTACCCGATATCTTGGTAATCTAATCACACCAAATATTGCTGATAACTCTAATTACTGAAAGTATTTTTGAGTCTGAGTTGGCTATGTTTGTGAACTGAGTCTGTGACTGCGATTAAATGATAAACTATAACTGAGAACCTAAATAAGACTACTTATTTTGCAAGAGAAAGCATATGAATGCATGTTGTAGTCTTTTGTTTTGTTTGAAATATTTACTGGTGTAGTATTTATTTAGTGCAGTGAAAAGAAGTCTGAAGAGATCCTAATCCCGATAAACGCGATACAAAAACAAAATGTTACATTTTTACACATGCCAGTGCAGTTGAGTTCTATTGGTGCACAAAAACGGATAGAGGCATAGAAGTAGTAAAGTTAGTGAGTTGGAATGTGAATGAGTGCGTAAAATTACTTCTTTTATAAAAGGTTGAAGGTACGGTAAGTATTGACATAGTAATACATCAGTAGGATTTTAGTAATTGTTCGGATTACATAGAGAGTTAGTTATCACACAATTGTTTTATATACAGAAAACTAAGTTACATTGACAATGAACATTGCAGTTGTCCATAGTTCAATGACCATGATTTTATAAGGTACTGAAATTGATATTGAGGAAAATGATGATGTTAGCTAAATGTAGAACCAAATCGTAAAAAGAATAAAATACCTGTCGTCAAAATAAAATCCTCCACAGTGAGACATGCGAATGATTTCAGTGTCTGTTGTCAGAGTTCCGCTGTCCAAGGCACATCCCCTGACTGTTATGCTTTGTTTTGTGTCATCTGCATTCATTTCAGGTATCACCAACAATTAGGTTTCATTCCATACTATTTCCCTCATTTGCCCAATCCCATAACAATACAAATTCGTAATATTTTATTTTATGGCATGACAGTTCTAACTAATATGTACTCCTCGTCAACTGCGTACTATCTACTACAGCTTACATCTTTGTCTATAAACTAATTACGTTTTTGTCAAAAAATAATATTTCCTCTACAAATTAAAATACTAAAAGCTAAACCTTCTCACATTAGTTGTAATGGAAAAGTCGTTGCTGTTTGAGAATGTTAGCTTGTTTTCGGTAATTTCGTATATATTTCTATTAGTATGAAATCTACATTCATTATCACAATGTTTACATCAAAGGCTATCAATTACGACTAAAATCAACAAACCCTGACAAACTTCTAACAAAAGTTGAGTTCATTTCTCATACAATTGATGAAATTAGTATGCATACTAATGGTATTTATAAATCCATTATCCAAAGAGTAATTAGGGAACCTTTGTATTGTTCACTATCCAGGTGTATTCCATTTTCCTAGGAGTAAATTAATTATTATTCCCATTGTGTATGCTAACATAGAGGAAGTAAAATGATATATTCATATTATCAATAGATTAATACTGAATAAAATCAGCAAGACTAAGAACTATTTTACATGCTATGCTTAACATACTATAGTACAGTAGACATGAGATATGACGTGATGAAAAGTCATTTCCATCTTGACAGTGTGATTTAATTTACTGGGTAATTCGAAGCTTACTAATGAATTGGGTTTGTTCACTGTATATTCATAACTCTCAAATTGTTAGCACGAATATTGCTTTGCAGTTGTTAGGTGGAATCGAAAACCCAATGCAAACTTTTTGGTCATTAATTATCATTGCTGACTCTAGGAAGTACTATTATATTTATTATTGAAATAATGCTTTCTATGTTCAATATGTTTGTTATATGACTAACATATTTAAACTTCTAAACAGGAAACAACTATTTTCCTCTAAATAATGTTTTAAGCAACCACGCCGAATTTATTTCACATTCCTATTAAATTGCGTTACGAAGGAATGAATATTAATTAACAATAAACTACTTTTACAAATACAGTAGTGTAGTATGGATGCCAAATAGTTTTCTGTAGGCGCAAAATTGTATCTCAAATCCTTTCTCCTCGAAGGACAAAACTGAAAACATTTTTAGATTCTGTAAATTTATTTTGTCTTTCAAATTAAATTACATAATTGCAGCTTTTCCTAAAGAAATGGGAACTTGATTTGTTGAACAGAAAAACTAAAATTGGTAGGAAATGACGCCTTGCAAACATTAGCTACCTACTTACATTAGGAAGATTTACTGTTAATATGCCAACTAATGAATTCATAATGGAATTGCAGTAAATACAATGGAACACCACACAGCAGTTTTCTAAGTAGTGATGGCAGCTCAAAATATTCTACAGATTTTCCAAATGAGCAGTAATGGTAAGATGAGCAAAAGAAAAGGTTATTCTAGTGAGAAATTTTCTGGAATTTTAAATAGCTCATCCATTTTGCTGTGGTGTTAAAACATCCCATTCGTATTTGTAAGACACCTTAGAAAATTGTACACCCTAATGTTACCGTAGAGAAATGTCACAGCAGTTGACTTTCCCATTTCCTTCAGAAATATTATGTATAGGGAAGGTTATAAATATAGGATATTCTCGAAATTCGCTCTTGAGTAAGGTATGCGACTAAGCTGAGTGGGAAATGGGAATATTCAAAGCGACGACGGGCTTTTACCACCCACTGTCTAGTTTATCTATGTTCTTATAGAGGCAGAGACAGAACAGACAATTTAGAAAATATAAGTCAACTTTCCCTTCCCAGTTGGATGCTGATTTTGGAGATAGATTGACAAAATGGAGCACAAGGAAACACAACACAATTGACATTATGACAGGAATACAAGAGAAAGGATGTTATGAACTGATGGGTTATTTTCTAGGAAAGTGACGGCGGGAGGTGAAAAAGGTAGGCAGAGGCAACATTTCTACCTACAAGAAAAGTCTGACGATTGAACTTCCCTTGATGCAGCAGAGGCCTCCGAAGTAAATACTTACTTTTTCACTCCATTTTGAATTTTCATCCATCTAACAATGTCCCTACCCATCCAATAACTTTTTTTGAAATCAAACATCACTTTTCGCCCATTGCTTAATTCAAATATCAGAATTCAAATGACACAGCGTACCTACTTTGCATTCACTATATATTACATGAAAATATTTCACTAAGATGTACGCAGGTGAAAGTATTGATACGAATTTAAAAAATAGTCATCGTATATAGTTTGGAGTATTTTAAGTGCCATGTTCTAAACGTATAAAACAATTGTCCGAATATGGTCTTATAAAGTATATAATGAGGTCGAGTCCAGAAACGTCCAAAGTGATAATGAGTCCGTCTTTATTCCCTTTTCCCTCTCCCCTTTCTACTTTTCCCTGATATTTCACCTTTGACGTCTTATTTTCTCTTCCTTTCTTTCTCTTCCTATCTTTCCATATATTTGTTTTCTCCACTCTCCCTTTTCCAGTCTTCTTTTTTCCCAGTCCTTTTTTTCTTTCCTCCTCTCCGATTATCTGTGCTTCGACATTTGCTACTTTCCGTACACCTTTTTCAACTATGTTGCTTTGTCTCCAATAAATTCTAAAAGTGTGACTGCACAGGTCTAAATGAAATATGCGTTTGAAAGAAATGTCGAAATAAATGAAATCTTCATTTCATTGATGACAGCAAAATTTTGAAAATATGAAAGATATATTTTCTCTTCTAAGATTTAAAAAAAGTCAAGTAGCTTAGTGCCAATAACTAATTATTTGTATGATTCAAATTTATAATTTATTGACATAAATATTAATGGAGAAAGTAAATTAGGAAACTACATGTTGTTAAGAAGCATTTATTCGTAACTAATAAATGCTAAAGCTGACGGATATTCTGTATTATCTTAAATCGTGAACAGGGGATAGCCATAAATAACATTTTTAGGAATTACGTGTTTCGGTAGTTTAGTGATAGAGTGAATTGTTGGGGTTCGCATCAAGTCGTGTATCGTGGATAAATGAAGGTGCACGGTGGTCTGGTTTTGGGCTGACTTAAAAGGGCGATGCTATGTAAAGGATGGGAGAATTGATGCGGAAGAAGGCTACGTAGTAATGTGATGGCATGGGGCCTGAGTCGGAATAGGAATTTACTATCGAATCGAATCAAATGAGATAGGAACAGCGGAATTGCTTTATTTGACTTGCAATTGCTCCTCGTTTTCTTCAACGATCTAGATACCCTACCAGGAAGAATTGTAAATAGGTCTGGCTTTAGACTAAGATAATAGTATATTTGTGCTTCGCTATGTATTATGCTTCTATTTACTTAATTTCAGTCCGTATAGCCAAATTGCAAAATTTGCAGTCTCTAACTTATCAGTGGCAACGCAACTCTTTTTCTGCACCTCACTTCTCATCCTTTCTCCTTTCAAAGTTCAAATAAATTACGCTAAACTGACGATAGACGACTTCAACCGCCTAATACCTTTTCTACAATATAATGCATTCAAGAATCACTTACGTAAATCTAGTATCTACCTTCTAATGCACATTACTCGTACCTGGGAACGTCTCTACCTCTCTCTCTTACCTGCCATAGTTATTCCAGTGTATTTATACTTTACTTCTATATAGTTACAATATGCAAAACCAAAAAAGATTTATTCGTAGATTCTTTCCAGGAAAATTGATAGCTCTGCAAATATAACGTGAATGCAGGTATTTATATTTGGCACTTTAAAATAGTTTTTCAGAGAGATTTTCATACTTCTCAGATAGTGAGCAGGTTATAAATATAAGTTATAGATTTGTTTTAATAATTTATTTATCATCATTTTAAAATTTTAAAAATAAATCTAGTTTTACACAAAGCAAAATGCATAGCTATATCGACATATTTGATTTATAGTGTCGCCACTTCGTCTTTAATACCCTATAACTGTTTTCAAAAGAAATCCATTCTAGGAATAGAGTTAAATATAAATTTTGCTAAATTATAGCATTGGCTTTGAGTTGGCGGTGGATAGTGAAACTATATTATTAACTGAGAGTAGGTGTTCATGAATACTAGTGTTCTATTCAGTTAAGCTCATCAGAGATCCCTAACTTACCTAATGTAGTATATAAGTAGAGATACCTGTAGTTACCCAAATAATGGTTCTTCTACAAATAGAAACTATGTAACTTGGTAGAGAAGTGGAGAAACCTTTGTTGAAATGGAGGTCAACACATCCTTGCATGGTGGCTGCTAATAAGTAAGTTGGTGGCAGATGGCACATGAACTGATGTTTTCTTAAAATATGTACTTATTGGGAGTTGGGTTCCATTAGGAAGTCATGTGCTATGTTCTGGTGAGTAATAGTTAATGAAAGTGAGGCAATAGACAAGACAAGAGGCCACATTGCCTGTGAGAGAATGACAATGGTGGGAGAGGGTAACAGAAAGGGAGCCCTGAGTGGAGTCCAGAGCAGGAGCCCAGGAGTGAAAGGAGTGTAGTTAGCAGATGATAAGGAGCAGTAGCCAGTGGCAGATAATGGAGCAAGTGAGATGGAGAAGAGTAGGGAGTAATAATATATCACTCTTTTGTGACTGTTCAAACATGAAGATGAACTCAGCTGGAAAAATATGAATGGAAGAAGGTGAATGCTTCAAGTCTAGTGCAGTTTGATGGAGAGACTCGCATAAAGCAAAAGAAGAGAAATTCAGCAGGATCTCCCAGTGAAAGTGTCTCGCCAAACAAACAAGAGGAAAGAGGAAGCTCATCTCTCCTTCCATTTCTTCCGTTGCCTACTCGTTTTGCCACCGTCTTCTCTACAACCGACACACACGTATTACTTCAAATTGTATTACGTCTACTTCTATCTATTACCGATTTTATTCTGCATATGCTCGTATGACACATCCGTCCAAAGAACAAAGTGCTACTACTTAGCAATAAAGTAGAAAATTTGGATAGTTATCCTGTGGACTTTTTAACTCAGATTTTAATGTATGACGTATTTCCAACTTTCATTTCACACATTAAAAGACTTCACAGTTTTCACAGTTAAGATAAAAGATATTCCTAATTCGACTCAAATACTAAATTAACTGACCTCAAAAAGAATTAAAGAAAGATTAAAGAAAAGAGATTAGAGAATAGCATGCATTAAATTCTAAATTTTAACCAAACCGAGTAACAGTGTGAAGAGTAACATTATTAAAATGAGATCTCTTATATACGTCGTTTTTTCAGTGTAGCTTTTGCTATCATTTGGAAATGACTTTGAAATTCGGAAAATTGCACATTCATTCATTAAAGATATTTAGGTGTATTAGAATTTGCAATACATTGAGACTAATATTGGAGTCTTATTAACAGGTTATAAAACAGTTGATCTAACGGAATAGAAAACATTTTTCCGAAGCCCGACTTGTATTACATAACAGCTTATTTTCATATTTATGCATCCGTTCGTTCATGTAATAGAAGTATCTTTGCAGTATAATGGGGATGAAGAAACTATTACGTATAATTTTATTGAATGCTGCATGCCGTCTCTGAAGGCATGAGAAATGTTCAGATAGGTAATGATTTAGACGAAAAGAATAAACAAAGACACTTTTGGTAAGGCTCGGATGGACTCGGTGGAAGTAATATCGTTGCAATACCAATCTTGCCAGCCCCATGGGAGAGCATTTGATGGAATAAAGAAAGCCGCTGTTTTATGGCGTCGTAGCTCATGGATATCTCCACGTGCTCTTTGTGGGTCTCCCAATCCATTGTATTCCCTTTCTTCCTTTATCTTTAATATTACATTGTTCGACGGAGATATCAATAAAAATACAAGATTTTATAAGCCGAACCCTATCACGGCCGTAGTAAACTGTTAACACTGCGTTAGTTAAAATGTATTCATTTCGTCACTAATAGGTCACTTGAACACCAAATAACAATTTAAGAATTGATCTCTTATGATATTTACTGAAATAACTGAAAATTTGTTGAAGGATTTCTAAGGCTCTTTACACAAACAAGATTTGTGATAATTCTAGTCCTCGTGTATAAAGCTAAAACGGAAAGTCGATTCTAGTCTTGCAGACATCTACACTGAGATTCTAAGCAGTGCTGCCGCTACTAATCTTGAATGCATTACCTCGCTACAAAAATGAATGTGTGTGCGAATGTGTTAATAAATACCATTTCCTTGCCTTTTCTGTCTCATTTAATGTTGATTATTATCTAACATTTAGAAAATATTTAACACAGTGGAAGGCAAAAAATTGATCAGCCCCATTTCATTGGATGTTATCAGGTTCGTAGATTATAAATTTGCAACTCCACCGATGTGTACTCCACTAAGTTTTCAGTCTGGTGATAACCATAGGTAAATACAATAAAGTTAATTGTTTATTTTTAAATTAGGTAGACCTGCAAGAACACAATTTTCCCGTTGGACATAAATTTATCACATATGGATAGACGGGAGAATGCTTTTTAGTAATTGTAGATGACACAAGACTTCTATTCTGCTACTGCGTGAGCTTCGTTGAAATGTCTACGGTTTTTTATTGAAACCTTTTTATTTGTGTATAATGCTTCATTTCTACTGTGACTTTTTTCCATACCCAATTTTTTGTTTAGGCTTCATGGTGGAGTCAAATTCTTCAAGATTTATTAGCCTTTTGTGTTGGTTAGGCTATATTTACCAAAATTCGAATGAGTCAATTGTAATTCTTGTACTGTAGTATAACAGAGTGGAACTTTCTTAAAATGCGAATGTTTTCACTGAAAGTTACCTAAGGGGCTTTGAGTGAAAACTGACATATTAATTTTTTATTACTTGCTCATCAAAATGTTTAATTATTTTATAATAAACAAAATCCGGTTTAATATTTCATTAACACAGATTATTTTATTAGAATACAAACATTCTGGGTAAACCGTGCTGAATGTAGAGGTCGAGTATTTTATGATTAATAAGTATGATAAGTAAATCACGGATCTGAGTTGATACTTTGTAACTACAGGCACTTAGACTTTTCACTTTTCTCTTACTTTGGAAAGTTACTATGTCTAGTACTGCTAGGACAAGCTTAGTGAAAGTAGCTATAACTTATTTATATTTGCTTTTGCACAAGATTAAGTAGTAATAAATATTATTGTTAATTTGATAAAGGTTTTATATTTAATTTTAAAAGAAATTTGCTACCTTAAATGGACATATTAAAATACTTTTGATAACAGCCACAACACTACAAAGACAGCACAAGTGCTTAATTTGGCAGTAACAGCCCACATTGATGTACTGAGCTAAGTAGGTAATATATGTTTAGGTCCGATAAACGCAGACAAATACATCGTAAAGTACTTTTCTAGCATCTACTCTACCCATTACAAATTACAGCAGTCTTTCTCAGCGTTGCAAACAATATGCAATATGCATTATTGTGTAAATACAATTTAGTAAGGTATCAGGACTTGAATCATTTTGTGTTTAGTGTCAAAAAACCAGATGGAGAGTAACAAGATAAAATGACTAACAGGCAAAATTTTAGAAGCTTATAAATTTTTTTATATATTGTAAAAAGAAGTGAGGTATCATGCCATTTACAGTTTGCAGATATATAATTGGATGTCTCTGACAATAAGTAATGCATTATAAAGAATTAGATAAGTATAATCAAAATAGGCATTCAGATACTGAAAAATGATTATAATCAAGAATTTCCTGTAATAAATTTTTATTATTAACAATAAATAAGTTTTGCACAACTATTTCAATAGAACTATGTATGTTCACCAATTTGAGTCCCTTCCTTTTCGATTTAATTCTTTTAAGTCAATTGGAAAAGGTGTCTACAATTCATTTCTATGACTATAATGTATAATAAAACGGGAAAATTGTGGACAGCGAAACGTTCTGCAAAAAGATGAAATTTCAACACCTTGTTAGCAATTCTTCAATTAAAAAGTTTTAGCATTATGATATGCAACCATGTTTATTGTTACATCCATAATGGCCACAGGGAATTCTAATGAATAATTCTTATTCCAATATAAGGTAAATACAAATTTTCAAACAACAAAAGTCAAAGTGGATTTTGTGGTAGTGAGAGTATATAAATCACGGCGGGTGTTTTCTACGGGGTAAAATTCTGTTATTAAGCAAATGCCAATGAAAAAGGAATATAATGTAGCTCTGAACGAATCTTTTGAACTTTGATGCTGTCATTTTGGTCAAGTTAGTTAAAAATCATCTTAGATTCATTTAACTTGGATAAAATAATTTTCTTTATTTACGATGACCCGTTAGCAAAACGGGCAACGTCTGGTTTTGCAAATGAATACGTATTTAAGAACTAAAAGTAGAAGTTGAAACGCCTTTCCGTTCAGAGTTCTTGTACATGATTTAGGTAACCAAAAGTGGAATGCCTCAATCGGAAGTCTTTTGATTTGTACATGATGGCATGATAAAAGAATGATGAAGAAAGTGAAAGCAAACGCAAAACTGTACTACAGGGTCTTTGAAGTTGTATAGAATAACATTTGGGGAGGAAGAGGATTTATGAAAGGGAGACAGGACGAGTAGAATATAAAGAAGGACGAGTTAAATGTTTAGGAATGATGAAGTACCTTCCTTCGAAGTAGAATGAGCCACAATGGCTCATTCTTGCTAATTCGGTGTCTTGGGTAAGAGTGCCACTGTCAACTGCACACGTCCGAATAAGCATTCTTCGTCCCGAGTCAACTGCGTGCACACATCCATCTCATTTTTCACTTTGACTCACTTATCTCCTACTTTACTAAAGGAAAGTCTCACACTACAGCCTTTCAGTCTCCCCTTCCACTATCAATAGACTCGCTCTATGTCCCATTATGCTTATACCGTACTTAAGTTACTAATGAGTTGTTTATCGGAATCTGTACTTTTACTTACTCAGAGAATTACTTAAGCCCCACTAGACGGGAAAACAGTAAAGTGCAGATAACAACTATCAAAGACGGATCACTAGTTTCAGGTTTTCATTAATAAATTGTGAAATATTCGCTTATAACCAGCTTTTATGTCTCTCTGCCTTCTTAGCTTTTTACTGTAGCTTAATTATGAATATTACTACCCGTAATGTCGGCTTAGCCAATCAATACCATTATGTAATTGTACTGTCGTAATCCTTATACATAGAAGAAGGGCTACACAAGCTTAATTAAATATTATTTTTATAAAAGGTTTCTTAGTTATACTTCGACAGTTTTTACTTTTTTCTACCATTTCAGAATATTATAGCTAAGTAACAAGAACAATAATACATGTCATTTGGTAAAAATCGATGTTCGGCACCGATAAAAATCATTACAATCAATACATTGAGCAAAATCCTGTTTCACATTTTGTGGAATAACGTACATTGATTGCATTGTCATTCATTAAAGTACTTAGGGTGTACTTTGAAAGGTAAAAAATCGATCTTCCGAATTTGGACAAGTTATTGTTCATCTTAAGGAATTTAATCAATTTCATTAAAATAGTGTTATAATTTACCTATGTAACTCTTACGTCGAAATAAAACTGGGTTAGGGAACTGCATTGATTTCTCTGTCAAGGCGGTCGATTATAAAAGGAATTGCATTGGTGTTCTAAAATGTTCATTCCTGTATGCGTCCCAGTCCCAGTAAATACTAACTATATACCTAACTCAAATGGGTGCTTTATATAATACCACCTAATGTAATCTCGTTCTCTATTGGATGAAAACACATGTAAACAAAAATGTTGGATTGTATAAAGACAATTTGGAAATAAGGAAGCCTAGTTGGGGGCTGACGCTCGTGTAGCTTCACAGTTGTGTTAATGGATTTTATGAGCCAAACCCTACCGCACCCTAGCTATCTCAATTTCGTAGAAACTCCCGTGCTTTAGGTCCTTTTTTGAAGTGGCTCCTAAAGCCTCAAAGTTAAAAAACAAAACTTTCTTTTTAACCTTTTAAATTAGCACAACAACTTGCTTGTTTCATAGCCGGTAGCCAAATTTTGTTAGATAGCCCCGTTTTCTCAAAATTGAGACAATTATGAACTGAAATTTTGAGTAGCCGCTTTACTCAGGGCAGTCTTTATCATGTGAGCATGTGACTAACTGCATGCAGAGTTTCCCTTAGTGACCTTGCTGATAGGGTAACGCTCACTTGGTATGCATTGGTAACGATCGTTTATTCCGCCGCGGCGCCATTACTATTACTATGTTTCTTAAGAAATGGTAATATACAAATGTTTTTGGTAGATCTTTCTTAATGAAATGAAGTAGGGGTGTATGGGTATCAACATTTAAAAAATAAACAATATTCTGTGTGATTTAAATTTCAACATTGCTATTGTGGTTGAGGTAGTAAATGTAAAACTGCCGCCGCCGATTTTGTGCCACGTCGGCTGTCACCACAGTCCACATTCTAAACGTGAATTCGCGTTAAATTTTTCTTCGCCCTTTCGATTAAATTTGGCACAAGTTTTTCGCCTTTTCGTTTACCTTGAATCACTGTGCTTGTGCTCAGATTCCGGGTAGACGCTTGAATCTCCCTACCGGTAGGTTATCTAGCATAATTAATATTATAATCTATGTATGTCTGTGGCCTACCTGGGACAGTATTTCCTCAATGCATAAATATAATGTATACTGAAATAATAACATGATATTTTCCATAAAAATTTTGTGAAACAGTCGACCAATTAGAAAAGTTATTAGTTATAATGATTAGACCAATATGTTTTAAACATTAGCTGGCTATACTTAAATTAGTACTCTGTAACTGGTTAAGCTGTTTATCTTAAAAGTAGTTATTCAATTATATTTTGTGATTCTAAACTAAAAGTGTGTATGAACTCAAGTTCCTAGAAACACAATAAAGTTCTATTATCTATGACAAAAAGTATTAAAGGCGATTGCTAATTGTAAATTAATTGGTTTCTATGAAAAAAGTCTTAATAGTATGTAGTAATAGCCCCCCAGATTTCCATTTAGAAGATGCATTTCTACTTCTTATAGTCTTAAAATGAATGAATGCTAAAATTCATTTACATGGACTTCTACTGCTTCTACTGATAAATTTACCAGAAGAATTAGGACGCACAAGGTTGACAAGGAAATGCTAACATCGGATTGAAAAGTTTACATTTAAATGGACAGAATTACCAAGTTTAGGTATGTGGGCCAGGTTGACGCATAAGGAGGATAACATGTAGAAACAATGTGAGCATATTAAAACAGGGTTGATAGGGCTTGAATGTAATTTTACTTAAAGGGGTGTGGGTTTAGAAAGGCAACAACCAAAATTTCAAGAGAAAATATATGGTTTCGTAAAGGGCATATAATTTTCAACTGTAGAGCAAAATATAAGATTTAAATTTTAAATGATAAAATACCTGCAATTCTCAAATATTTGACATTTTTACTATAAATATGTACACTGCTGCCCTGTTTTCCGTGGTTTATTGAACGGGTGTGTTTAATAGTGAAAATTTAAAATGAGTGAAAAGAGTGGGTTAAATTTGAATGAGGACAGAGCAGCTAATTAAGTTAGTGAAATTGCGTAATGTATTTAAGGGGTGTGGTGTGTTGGGCGATATGGAAGTGGTGTAAACTGGGAATAGAAGCGTTTTGTGTAACTGTATTGTTTGATGGTAGTCGGAAGGGGTCTGGTAGGATTTGCGATCCATTGTCTATGCGTTCCTTTGTTTTAGGGATTACTAATCCGAAGAAAGGTTCTCCTTTACTACCTGGAAAACTCGAGCCGAGGAAATGAGAAAAGAGAATGTGCAGGGCATAGAAACATTTATGCCTTGATAAAGTAATGTGTAAAGTGTACACATACTCTACTCAATTACTTTCGTTTTGTATCTTCTCTGTCAGTGGCTCATTCCTCAGTAGTTTATCTTGTTCTAATACAGCCTAGATAGCCTAGATAATCTACTAGTACTAGTATTACTAGTACTAACGGTAATATTACTAGTAAGTGAATTTTCCATGAAAATTCAGAAATTAATTGAACTGTACAAAAAATACTACTTTTTTCTATTTTTTGCTTGTGAATCAGAATTTCAGAATATACGATGTAATTTTTATATTTCTCTATTCATTCAAATCAACTTTTAATTTTAATGCGTACTATTTTGTACAAAATGGTTGAACATATAGGCACAAAGCTATGGGCATATGGGCAATTGGGCACAATGCACAATGAATATTTGTTATTGTATGTGTGTGGTTATTACTCTACGTACAGTTTTTCAAAAAGGGTAACTTTTATTTGGGAAGGAAATGTTTTCCATTCCCCTGTGTAGAGCCTCCGTCCCAAGCAAGGCAGCTGTCCCTTTCATTCTGAGAAAAAGGATTATAATTTCTCGAGTGGAGAGGATTAGTTCGCACAATCGCCCAAACCCAGTCGGAAGTTGGGTGGATGGAATGAGTTTAGCTAAGTAGTGTGCCCTGTGCAGACGATAATAGAGAGGACGTGTAATCTGGTATGCTTAATGGATGTACTGCTCTGAAAGTACTTATAGGGACAGCGAGACATAAAGAAGACAGTGGTAGTGGGCTTTTAACCTCATGGGTGAGTAGCTGTAAGAGTGATGTCATGTGTGATCTGATGTGATAGCATTACTTTCTCCGAGCTTTCACTTCTTATTGTTGGTACTTGAGTTTGTGCTCGGTGACTTTGGCGATTTTACGGAAATGCCTGAGTAGACAGGGAAGATAACACTATTTGTGAGCAGAGAGCCTAAAAGTAAGTACACGGAGGAAAGAAAGGTATACATAATAGGGCGCATTGA
Source organism: Yoshiicerus persimilis (assembly GCA_020352615.2). Lineage (NCBI taxonomy): Eukaryota > Metazoa > Arthropoda > Collembola > Entomobryomorpha > Tomoceridae > Yoshiicerus > Yoshiicerus persimilis. The sequence goes on along the minus strand of CM060170.1, from coordinate 23,319,210 downwards.
CACGGACACAAATGGCGGGGACATGAGTCTATTATGGTGGGAGTTCCATGTCCCAGGCTAAGGACAAATCTGGACAGAAGAGGAAAGAAATCCAGAATCGCTTCCTTGTTGTTCACGACTCTTTCCAGTTTCATTCAAGGATGAAATGAATGCTGCTCCGAGGATTCACATCCCAAATCCCATCTTATAATCCCCCTATCCCATTTTCAATCTCCCAGTCTACTTTTCTCTCTCACCATAACTAAATCCCACTTTGCTGGACGTCAATGACTTCCCTACTAAATACTATATCTATTTGTATAACTTTACATAGCTCCTTCCTCCAGCCTCTTTCTCTATTCACTCCGATAGCTCTGCTACACATTTCTTCACTCTAATATCTCTTCCTCCCTTCAGTCTCATTCAACCAAAGTCACAGACTATCTCATCAAATATATACATACACGCTCCACTTCAATCTAAATCTCTTAACTTGTCTTGACCAATCTAATGTTCGTCTTCATAACACTTCTCAATCTTTTTACTATCTTTTCTATACAATCTCCTTACCAAGTATTTTATAGACATAGGACGTGTAAGAACGTGAAATTACTTCCCAGAAAACACGTCATTCCTAATTTTCGGAATGTAACACGCTAACACAGCTACACCTTGTCCACAAAACCTATTTACTACAGCTATGTATATGTACAAATTTACAAATTGAAAAGAAAACGTCCTTTAAAAATACTAAAACCCAATTGCTGTTTACTATTGTTTGAATTAAAGTCAATAACGTAGTTAAAAAGATGTTCCACACAAATTACAACTTTTTTCATCACATAGCAGTTTAAAAAATATTTTGTTTAACTAAATGTGGGCCTTAATTTGAACTGAGGATTGAAAACCATAAAAGACATTTATGTATTTACAATAATATAAATTCATATAATTTTAATTGTTGGCAATACTTCCCTAAAGTCATCAATAAAACTGCCTGTAGCATTATCAAGAAATGATTCCGTAGATAATGAAGTATGATAATAATATTGTACTAATCAAATGACTGAATACATTTGTTAATTAGTTAATGCCTGAGAGTCTTGGAAAAATAGTATTTTGGGAGACCATTTTCCATATAATGGCTATACAGTAAAACGTAGAATAAATTAAAAGTGAAATTAGTAGAAGAACTGTAAACATTCTCATAAAACTTGAATTGTAAGCAGATCTTATCTGAAATTATTGGTTAATGGTATTATTCATTAGCTTCCTAACATTATAATTAAGTTGTTACCGAATCCTCTACGTAGATTTCATAGTTGTATTTGCCTAAGAGAATCTAAGTATCAACTTCAAAAGGGCGACTTGACCAAGAAATGCTAATACTATCATTGTAGTGTCAACGGTTTTCCGTGATTTCAAAACAAGTTAATTTACTTACAATTCGATAAGCCTTATTTGGAAAATACGCTGAAATCATCAAGAAATGGTATATAACAATAAACATAAATTAAGGAATTCTTCTATAACTGGATACGTTTAGGATCAATACCATTTTGATTGTAAAATCCACCTATAAATAATTTATTTTATGCTCAATGGTCGTCTAATATTTGGAACGGATGAAAAATGTTCTAACTAACTACGTTAAAAATATTGGAAAATTTAACTAAGGAAACATTACTAAAATTGCTAGTTCAGAGTCTTTACATTAATTATCAGACTGAAAAGGGCTGTGACCATACTAAAATTTAATACTGCCAATAATATCTCTAAAATGAAGTATCTGTTAAAATGTATATTGTTAAGATTGGATATTTGACCCATAAAGAATCCACAAGAACTCTGAAGTAATTACCGTAAATGCCGGCTAACTTGATGCAAGCTGTGGCTGGAAACAAACCGTTTCTTCCTTTGCGACCTCCCATGCAAGGCGATTCCAGAATGGACATCGAAAAGTTGTTGTGGAACGGATCTTCACAAGACGGATTGTCCCCATTAACACTGACGCACTTGAAACAGTCGATACCAGCCTCAACTGAAATAAGCAAACATTTATGCAGTCTTTGGTATGTAGTCTTTTCGGCTAATGGCATTGATTTATTCATGCATCCTATTTCTACTATTACAAATGTACTGCAAGTTCTCATAACATAACAATGTTTTATTCCATTACAAGTTTTACCAAGCAATTAAAAAATTGTATTGGATTGTACACCATCCTAGCAGTATATCTTATTGCAATTTCTCACTGTCTTATAAAATGCCTTAAATTACGTTATTTGCTTTCTGTAGTAATTTGGGGGCGTTTACCTTTCAGTTTATAATATTATTGGAGTGAAAGATAGGATGTTTATGCTTGAAATAACATATGTCAATGAAAAACATGAAAAGCTCTTACATGTATACAGTAATAGTAATCCAACAAAAATAGTTTAGTGACATACTCTTCAATTACGAAAGTTAACTGGAGTTTGAGAGTCCCCTGTGACATGGGTTAAATATTCACAAAAGGGGTGTTTACACCAAATCCCACACGTGAGGAATTTTCAGAGGAATTACTTTCCTTTGGCTTCTGCAATTCTCTAGACTTAAGGATAACTCCCTTCTCCATAAAGACTTCATTTGTCTCATTCTATTTACTACGCTCTTTTAGTATATAAATGTACGACCCGATTAACCACGGTTTAGTGTTTAATTTAAGTCAAATAAGTTGACTCGAGATTAGATAAAGGCAAATAAATGTCATTGGATTACAGTGACCTGAAATAGATGTCAGTTAGTCAGATTCATTGCATGGATTAGCTTTGATTAATAGAGACATAAAGGAACTTCCAAAATTAAACTTAAACTTTGTTCTCTCTGTTGGCTAGCTGTTGTCAAAATTACCATTGATTATATTCAATAGTACATTAGTACATTGTTAATCCGGTCGGATTAATTAATATTAACTTTTTGTAAGTAGGTTACATCGTTTTATTCGTTTTGCGGTATTACTTCAATGTTGTTATTTTCTGCCTGTATTTTTACGAGTTTTTATACGAAATCTCTTAGGTGGCTTAAGTGTGTATGTCGTAGTCTTTGAGAGGATTCAGTCATTGAGGTTACGCGGTGTACTTCTTAATGTTAATAAATTTTTTTCTATTACACTTAGTGTTTGAATTCAAAAATTGTTTATTTTATCCATTTTTTGAATTTAAATACAAAACTTTTTCTGTTACAGTTAGGGAGATGAAATTTACCGAAAGTACTTACTACGTTATCATTGATTTATGTTCCAAATTTCAGATTGCTAAGTATAATAGAAAAAAGTTATTAACATTGAAATATACATCGCGTACCCTCAAAGAATCCTCTCAAAGATTATGACATGTATACCTAAATCTCCATATAAGTGTTCTGTTTGACATCAATAAATTAGCAAACTGTTACTTTTCTTGAGTAATAAACTTCAATATTTGTCATCAACTTTTAATTATGTGAATTCTCGCTACCAAAATACATGTATCGTATTCATGCAACTAATTGAAAGCATTTGATTTATTTTCAAGACTAGTATATCATTTTTAGTACACTCCAAGTGTATTTAAGCTCACTCTCTGTCCTTAAATTGAATTTTGATTGTAAACTTAAAGCTCATTTAACTAAGCGAAGATTGGCGTTTTAAGAGGATCCTTAATTTTAGCTGAGTATGTAATCCAAAACAGGTGAATCTTAGAATTCGAAGTATGCTAAGTATTAACATGTGACCGAAGTAAACCTTAATGACGTTTACATCGTTACAGCCATCCAGCTATTGCGTTCTAGACTACAGTAGAGTGTTTGTTATTTTGACTTGGAGATTAATAGTAAGTTGATCTTGTTGGGTATTGCGTTCTTGATTTCATCTCATCATTACTGTTCCCGGGCCGTGGAGACTGAGATTCAATTTCGGATTTAGTAAATATTCCATTATAAAACAAGTCGAACAAGTTTTGTAAAAGATATAGAGATGTGTATTAATAATGTGGCAGAGATATAATCTGTGTGGAAGTAGTAAGTCAAGTCTGTGGAGTTGAATTGCCTTTGGGGGCTCTGTTGAATTTTATGCAATGCAAATAGGAAACCAAAGAGATGTCTCCTTTGGCATCAGATGAAGGAGTTTCTGTGTCTTAACACCATCCCTATCCCTGTTGACTAACAAATCTCCACTTAATTTCTTCACCGACACATTTGTAAGCACTTCACGGACTTGTGGTGGATGCACACAACCCGTCGCTTCCTTTCTCCAACTTTCCCCGCTTTGTTTTTCTTTGCTTGCCCAGCATAACATTACATCGCTTTTCTTTCTCGTCACTCCACTTCGATTCCCGTAATATCTTACTTCATTTCTATCAGATCCCAGTTGTATTTCTTCCGCCAACTCAGCTCAAGTTTCAAGTTATGATTTTTTTAGTTTCGCTTACTGATCGGCAGTTCCACAACATAGTTATTTCTGCATTACTACAGCTCACATTGCTCTCGCTCTAACCTAAACAACATCAGCAACATCATAAAGCTCTTTTTCATTCCTCTGAATACACATTATGTGATGGAGTAGTCATGTACACCGTGAACGGAAGTACGCTGATCCGCCACGATATAAACAAATACGAGTATTATTTCAAGGCACATACAATAAATTCAGCTAAAGGTGTAATGCGAGCAAAAGCTTTCAGCAAAATTGTATTTTCTCAACTATTTTACCAACGATTATACATACGTATAAATAGCAACCAAGAAAGCCCATTTGTTTATGTTAAAGGGAGTTTGAGCCTATGATTCGCTCTACGTTGGCCACGAACGTGTTATTATTGTCTTTATTTACAAGCAAAATAAAATTATGCTGTATTTTCAAATGACAACGAGCAGTAACAAGACAGGTAACAAACTCGGGATGTGATTTTTCCTATTTTAAGGCCTTGGGGCCGAAAGTGTACCCCAAAACACATTAATTCTAATACTAAATACAATATGCAAAGATTATTGCATTTACAACTCGAAATTATTGAGAATGAATTTAATAAAACAAAATTTTATGAAATAGCGAAATAAAATAAAATATTTGAAAAATTACAGGATCTTTCAATCATTGATTCTCTAAATGTAATGTTTCTTTTAAATTCAGTTTTCTTTCTTCCTGAAAATTTACTTTTGGATTTCTATCTTGAACGTTTACTAGTAAATATTGCAGAATCCTTAATATAATAAGCCCTGTAACATAGACATTCATCTCGAGATTAGAGCCATGGTATTGGTAATGTAACCGGACTCCCTGCTTCATTTAACTGACTTACCTATATCAAGATTCTGACTTGGAGAGTTCAGTTTTGCTCCCAGAGTCCCTGCACAGTTAGCGGCTAGTAGCTTTCACTATAAATAAATACATTAAAGCATGCATTTCTCCTTGGTCTATTAAATGCATGTGTACTGACTGTCAATTCGAATTTCTCTTCCCTTCTTTTCTGCTCTATGCAGTTACACGGTAAATAGAGCCACAAACAAATCTGTTGAATCGCTTCTACGTACAAGTTTGCTGTCTCCTCTCTCATTAATTTAATTGCTTTTACCTCAATCCATTTACGTATAAGTTGTTGTATACTAACACTTCCTAATTTAAGCCAGTACATCACATTATTAACATACCGTATTGAACATATTGTACTGTCTAGGAAGCCTAACGAAGGCAAACAAATCTGCATACATTTCTCCCTCGCCAGTCGTAAATTTAACTACGTCACTAATTGTTCTTATATTTGAAGTAATCAAGTAGTATGCATTTTAAACGGCCAACAGGGAATTTAAGATGGAAATATAAACAAAGATTACTGATAGCATAGTTTTAAAAATATCGCTTTTTAAAATTTACAAATCAGATACAGTTGTATTATTTTCAATCAAACTATTGGGTAATTATTAAATATCGGCACGGTATTTATTGTGAATACTCTGTCACTTTGTCCATCTGTTCGTCATTGAACCTTAATTTGCCGGTTGTCTAACTTTAGAACGTATTGAGATAATCATTTCAAACTATTTTAGAAATCATCCATTGAAATAGCTTGCTCCCTGTTGAAAATGAGCGCTCTTCTCCTTTTGGTATTTTGCAAAAAACATTGAAAATCTCAAATATTGATCTGATTTTGTCGGTGCTCTAACTATAGAACGCTTAGAGATAATTCATTCAAACTTTTTAATAAATCGGTCATTGCAATGACTTGCTCCCGTTTAAAATGAACATTAACAATTTTTTTCCAAAAATTCTAAAACAGCTATCTCTCGCATTCAATACGCAAACAGAGATAAAGAGTGTGAACGTCCTTGTATAATAAACTTTTACTATATGTCGCACACCATAGGCATGTTCTGTAACTCATTGTATATGTGGTACGTTTTTATAGAAACTTTTTCGAAAACATTGATTTTTTTCGAATACGCTGAAACTTTTTCGAGAAAATTGAAAAATTTTATAGATGATTATTGATTATCTGATGATGATCAAAAGATGATGATCAAAAAGTAGTGATGATCTGAGCAGAAATTTGAGTTCGCCCGTTTTGCTACGGTTTATTAGGAATTAGATAGATCACAATAAATAAAGTAGGATTGAAAGTAAGTATGACTCTCACGATGACTTTTTGACAATTTCGGGGGCGCAAGCATATCCATACATGATTTTCCAATGAAATTATAAGAAATAGTATTTTCGCTTGAATAGAGAACGTTTTCATAAAGTTCAAGTGAATTGTAATATTCCCTATTGCGTGCCGTACATATCGATTTTTCTGGAAACTCTGACTTGTAGAGATTTGTAGATTTAATACCATCTCATTTCATCTTAAGAATGTCATTCGGTTGAAAGGCACTAGTATGCAAATGCCGTCATGTCACCATCATAGTTATGACCTGACATTATAAAATATTACTATAAGTCAATATTTGAAAGGGGCTTCAAAAAGGGTTTTCATGCAGTATAATTAGCCGTGACAGTTGTCTGTTGAATGTCTTACATATCTTTTTTATTTTCTTTTACTCTGTAGAATAATAGAATCTGTCATAAAGAGCTTTTACAAATTAGTAGTTCTAAGTAGTTAGGGAACTCCACAATCCTTAAGATGAATTGTTGCATAATTATTTGATTATTAATGAGAATATTTTGTATTGTCATATCCTTTCTTTCAAACATCTTTAGACAATACGACAAGAGATGCATAAAATAGTAGAATGTGGTAGAGGTATGCTATAATTTATTACTTGCTGTAGATAGAAACTATAACATAAAGCTGAATTGTGTTGAATAACTGCCATCTAACCATTATATAATTATTTATCCACATGTATTTAGCTGCGTAGTGTGTATCTGTCAATGTCATGTTTCAAGAGAAAGAGAGAGGAATTAGGAGTGTAAAGGAGTTGAATTATCTTTGTCTGAATGACAACATAGCATGCCTTGCTGCCTGTAGGTTCATATTTCATGCATGTTCATCTTTTGAAAATAATTCGTTGGTTTTTGAATACATGATGATTTGTGGGCGAGAAGGAAGGACATAATAACTGTGCAAGTAGAGATACCTAAGTGATGAAATGAGAAGAATGACTTGTCATCCATGTCGAATGCAGACAGTGAGTGAAAGGACAAAAGGAAGAAAACCGCTCGGGGCGACTTTCTTCATTCTACTTTTGCAAATAGATCCTTCTCTCTGTCCCACTAAAAAGATACTTATTTTAGAATGAACATGAAGAGAAAGTTTAGTCATCTTATGAAAGAGGCACTACAGCAGCTATATTTATACTCAAAATGCCACTAACACCCTGCTTTCCGCCTTTAATAGTTGAAATGTCAAGAACCATTAGTTCTTACTTAAAGCTACCTGACTCTATTTACATTACACTCTACACAGTACACATATACTTTACGTGAAAAGAATTACTGGTGGGAAGGAGCGTAGAACGGAGATCTACGATACGTTTTCGGGAACTGATAGCTATAGTCTCTACTACATTACTTTTCGTTTAGACGTACAGAAAGTATAGAGAGATGCAGAGTGGAGATCTATAGACAAAGTCAACACAAGACATGACAATCGACCTCCCTCCGAGGAACATCAAAAATTACTTTCTATTCTATTACAATGAGTCACGGAGTGCAAACTACAATGTATTTCATTGTGCTGCAAGTATTTTTCTGTTATCGCAATATTTTCATAATGGGGAATGAAACGACAGGAATAATACTAAAATTGACAATGATGATATACAACAATTGAGGAACTGCTTTCACTTCACCTCAGCCTAAATTATTTTATCTTTTTCTCAGAAGACAGTTAATTAAGTTTTGTTCTGGTTAAGTATTTCCCGTATCTACGGATCATTACGTTTCCATTCACTTTATGTAGAAAAGATTCATGTTCAGTGTCAATGTGGATATCATTCCTATTTTAGACCATCTAATTGTAAGCCGTGAACCAATTCTTAAAAGCATTTTGCATAACATTTATTTCATTGGTTACATAATATGCCTATATTTAAGAAAAGTTCAACACAGCGAATCACCAAACTATTTGGCTCAGGTGTTTGTAATAACTGCATTTTCATTGTGTGGTACAATTAGCAGCCCCTAAAGCCCTTTTAGTTGACGATGCATTCTTTAATTTTCGAAATATCTGTAATTACCTCCGCAAATATATTATGAGGTTAGAAAATATTAACCTTACAGTTTTCAAAATTACGAAAACGTAAAGTTTCTGTTCTCCACGGTAAGTCTTTAAAAACTCGAGTAAGTATCTTAGGCACTGGAGAGATGCTCTTTTAAATTCTGCAGGTACTCATTAAAATGAACTGAAAGTCAACGAAACCCGATTGGACTTTATTGCTTCTATTTAGTTAAATAGTTGATGCTTACAACGTGCTCTGTTAATGATAAAACACAAACATTATTTAACTTACGCTATAAAAAAGGAAGAGAATAAATTTTTGGCTTAAAATTAGCAATAGTTACGAAATACATCTGATATTTACAGACTGTTTTGAGAACGGCACGAATTATTGCCATTTGATGTCATTACTTCCGAAATGATAGAGGTTATATACTTAGGTTTAGCCTTACATGAGATGGGTTCCTCCTGTTTGGGTTGTTACGCCTGCCTGTAACCCAAACATTCTATATCTATCTAATTTTGTGCTCCAAAAGACCTGATAAGGAATTTTGTCATGCAAGAGGAAGAATAGATTACCTAGTTATGAGACTCCGAAATTACCAAATAAAACGCCGTAAGTACAGGAGCAAACGCGGTTGAATGGCTTATGTTGTAAACGCAGTAGCTTTAAGGCTAGCATACCATAAAATGAAATTACTCATGGCGCTGAACCACAGTTACCTTAATTTCACATGTTGTAAGGCTGTGTATAAATAGATGTGACAGACTATTATTATTATGTAAAGTCATTAAGTAAAAATGGAAGACTTTTGATAAAACCATGTCGCTTGTGGGTGAAAGCTTTTCTGAAGGGATGACAAGCAACACTTTGCTACTTTCCTTTTGATGTGGAACTCTTTGTCACTTAAAATTAGTAGAGTTATTAAGTAGACATGTTTTTTGGGCGTTTACAGTCTGGCTATGCATATCTTATTTTACTCTACAGGTAATAATAATGGAACAAATTTCACTTTGCTATCTTTTAGAATTCGACAATTTAGAAAATTCTAATTAAATCATGCTAAATTTTTTCAATTCTTATTGCACAATTCGGTTTTTATGTTGATATTAGTGTTAATCTTACATTTGTGTAATAAGTGGTTTTATTGAGCGCTTGACCGGACAACATGATAAATTACAGCACAGGCGGCTTCTAGAAAATGGTGAATAGTTCTTACGTCATCCAGGTATCTTAAGTTGCTGGACAGCGTAAACGGAATGCATATATGATATTGCTATTAAATATTAAAGGGGGGAACTCCATGAGTATCTGTAAGAATTTGTGCTTGAAATCAATCCTTGTCTATTTAGTTTATGAAAGTTATCAAAAATAGTTGAATCATTAAGTAATAAGTTGAGAAGTATATCGTATCGTATGTTGCTGTGCTTGGTAATGCATAGGAGGAAATATATAACAAAAACGGAATATTTTGTTTTCCAACATATTACTACGTAAGAACGTACCTTTAAGGAAGCTTACATTAACACTCTCCATAAAACCATAAGATATATATATTCTATCTCAAAAGCACTATTTACAAAATAAAAAGATTGAGGGAATTGGATGTGGCATGCCATTACCTGGTTACTGTCTGCTTACTGTCACTTTGTACAGAAGCAGAGTAAGAAATGCTTAAGTAGCATAGGCCGAGTAATATTATCAAAAATACACCGGGAAAGAGTTGCATGGACGGTAGATAAATGAATGAAACATGATAATTGATGTCGCAAAGTGACTGACTTATGTGTGTCATTTATAAAAAAGACACATGGTGGTGTAATTAACAAAATTCTTGTTTGAAATTTTGACAAATGGTAAAATGTCCCAGAGAACTCATTTTTGAATTTGACCAAGCTACTTCATTACCCAATGTATTAATAATAAACGGTAGAATGAATTATAAATCTCTTGAATTATCAAGTTCTCAGACTCACTCACAGGTCACAGACAGAGAGGAAAAACAAAGGTATTAACATTACAGTAACCATTCCTCCTCTTAATAAATATATTGCTAAATTTTATCCACAATGAAATAGTGAAGTTTTTATTTTGTAAGACTCTGGTGTGAGCCAACGTAATAAGAAAAATCACCGTAGTACAAGTACTGATTATAGTCTTTCGATGGGTTGAGGTGATAACCTGACAATGTAAATATTGTGATATGCAAATTTCTATAGTGCTATGTGTATAGGTATTTAAGCTCTTAATGCGAATGGGGGAATATTTCCGTTTTTCGCTTACATACTAATTGATCAAAGGTATTTCGAAGAACCTGGCTGAAAGACGTGAACAATTCGCTCTGTATTGAAATTATTCTGAATTATCACGAAGAGAGAAAGCAGGGTAATTTGATTTTTGTAGTTTTATACTCAACTAAATCAAGTAGTAGAATGGGATAAAAGCTTGCAACCACAATCAGAAGGGACTGATGAAGTCTGATAATGTATAAAGGAAAGCGCCTTTAGGCATGTCAGGTTAGTTAGGCGCGCCTAACTATCTATACTACTATTTCTGATTCTAAAATACTAGAAAGTAAACTTCATGTTCCTCTGATAGTGTTGAAAGTGTAAAACGAGAGCAAAGGGAAAGGAAATCGCTTTGCACTGTATGCCTGACCAATGGACTTGGAATACTTACTTTAGAATATTATATCATTTGAGTACTATTTCGCATTGACTTTCGTGTTGAGACCAGTACTAATGTTTTGTCCATTGGTACTACAACAAAATCACTTTAATGTTCAGCATTTAATGTCGACGAAGAAAAGTGATATGGAAATTGTGATGGACAGCTAACGCAATTGGAAAATGTAAACACTATTTTTCACAGTCAAAGAGATTTGAATTTCATATCTTCACGCACTCTGAATAAATTCTACCTATCACTGCCAAATTTACATTTTTACCAATAATGGATAGTATAATTTTGTTCGCATACACTTCCCTTCTCATACAAGGAACTTAAGTGACATGACGTTACGTTTTGTATGAAGATAAGAATACACTTAGGTACTTAGCATGTATTATGTAATGTACCCTCGCAATAAAAGTACACAGATAGAGTACCTATCCACGTATTACTTTAGCATATCATTATATTATAATACGAGAGTAGGCAATGGTATGTAATGGATATGAAGAGTTGACTTGTCTGACGACGCTATATCAAATCCGAAGGAAGATAGAAATTTTTGGTGAAGAGTAGACCTAGGCTATGCTGTCCGTAGTACTTAGAAGGGGACTGTGTGCCCACTTCCCACTGTGTGTATGTGTACTTTGGGAAAGAGTGGAATAATCTCTTTCGATGCTGATGATGGCATGAATAAAAGACTTTCGTGCAAATTGTAGTCAGAAAAGCAATGAATGCAATAGGCCCGGCTGTCATCCAGAAGTGGTCCTTATCAATTCATGTATGCGCCAGCTTCTCTCAAAATGATGTATGAAATAACGACGTTGATATGAGTTTTTCTCCTGCACTGTGTGTCAGAAGGAAGATAAATGAAACGTGAAAAGTTTTAAAGCTCTTCTCATGCACATGTTATGCATTTAAGAAGGCTATCACAGACACATCACATGCACAGTCCTACAAATATGATCAGCATTTCATGGAAATCATTTTCCAGATAGTTCAACAATAATCTCAATTGAATCAGACGGGACACCTACCGAAATACTATGTGCTTATGCTTATGGTATACTGTATTTGCTTTCACAACTTGACATGTCAAGTAAAACCCAGTTCTATTGAACATTCAAATCATAACCTATGTTGGTAGTACTCATAAGAAATATGAATACATGCAATAAATACAGATTAGTACTATGCAAATGTTTCTACTAGTTATTACAACCCGAAAATATACTTAAAGAGATATAAACGTCAGAGAATGTTGCCTGCAAGCAAGTTGGAAAATGACAAGGCAAACTTTACGCTATCTAACTTTATTTTTGTAATTATTGAAATACTTAAATAGTCAACTAGATTAAAGACAAAAGAGAACTGATCTTTCCAACTGTAGGATGGCTATTTTGCCAGTTTATCCTATACAAGCATTCACATTTAAACTTGAATTCCTGTTTAACCGGGGTAGAAAGACAACACTAGTTGAAGTAATCGTCGACCGACTTTCAATTCATTTTAAAACTCACAGTTGTTAATTATAAAAGTTTAATATGTTGAACTTAATTGCTTTTGGACTACTTTACCTTTGCTGCAGTTTGGTTAATGAATCACTTTAAATTCTCAGTCATGAGCATTATGATAATACACATTTGTGAAGGAATGTTATACTAAATATACGAATACAGAGAGTTTGCTTAGATAACAAGACGTTCTATATGCATATCCAAACTTATCTGTAAGAGTGAACCCTTTAGTTTGATTAAAGACGAGATGGCATTAAAAAGTGAAGACTTGTCCTACTTGTACCAATCCTAAATATGAGAGTACATTAATAATCCCGCTTTAGAAGGTGACATCAAGTATTACCCGTTCTTCACTTATGTACAGGTCAGCGTATAAGGTGATTGTCTACAGAATAAACCGCAACAAAAAGATATACTAAGCACAGTACGCAATATAAAGGAACCTGAAAATAGTAAATCTTGTAGTTTCTGATTCATTGATATGTGGAATAAACGCACAAAATAAATCTGACCGCATTTTGATCCACGATTCATTATTGCGTGAGAATACGCATTGAAAGTAAATTGACACAATTATCAAATTGGTGATTCAATAAACGAATTTGCAATACCTACTTATAAACTTGACCCCCAAAACCCAGTATCTCAAAATTACTTTCACTATTGCTTATTCAAAATTTTGGTTTAGGCCAAATGTAAAAACTTCACATCTTCGAACTTGATCCAATTTTAAAGCACCGTTTCTTAAATAACTGTCATAGCGTGTTATCGCAATGCGTTCAAGGGTTAGCCTTTACGAACAGACAGACGGACAGAAAGAGAAACAGAGCGTTTCCAATAGTATCGTTCCGATTCTAATAATGAACAATTCCCACGGTAGTCTGCACTTTCTTCTGCATGCTTATGTTTCAAGTCTCACTTCTACTACATTCATAGTTATTTTAGTATCATTCTTCAGTGTGACTGGTAGCAAAGAAAACTTTCAGCAGGGCAAGTTTAAATTTAAAGAACACTGATCTGTACACCCAAATTACATATACACATACCATTTTGTATTATAATCATTGCACATTAATTAACTAATTAAGACTACAAAGTCGACTCATTTCGCAATGACAAATTGTCGCTGCTGTAATCCTATCTGCATTAGTACACTTTTCAAAGATAGGGATATATCTGGTTATTAAATTCACTTCAGAGAAAGTTTGAAAAATAATCTACACAGATACAAATGACGGCATTTGACTGAATTAGGTCTTTAATCTACTTAAAGTTTTATATCTGTTTAACGAGAATCAAAGTTCGTAGGTATGCAATTTACTTTTCATATTAGGTTTTAAATCCATTTACCCTGCTTATATACCCCAGAATATACGAAAATTCTGTTGATATGATTATACCTTTCAAAAATTAAACTTACCATACACAACCGTCAAACTAAAATTTGCTTAAAAATACACATTTAATATTCCAGAAAAACTTTTATTGTATTTACGCTTTTATACTTTTACCGTAAGGCTAAAAACTAGATCCTTTGTTAATCCAGTGTCAACCTAAATTGTAACTGGTGAAACCCACATGAATAAGCATGTAACTAAGCTGATACCCTTGCTAACATGATGAATTAATGAGGAACTTTTTTGCCTCGTCGCTTTACATTTTGCATAATATTATTAATTTAGCACTACTGCGGTACACGATACACAAGCCTTATAGTAGTACAATGTCTGGTAGAATTGACACATGTCACCCATACTGTATTACTAACATAAAGGAAAGCATTATGAGCCCATTATGGGCCATTTAATAAATACTTAAACTAAATTGATGCAGGAAATATGAAATAAGTAACATAATTTGAAGTGACACGAGAAAGCAATCAGGGGGTTGGAATTTCACGGCAAGTTTTCTTGAAAAATTATTCTGTGTAAAACAAAAAAATATCAAAATGCTAGATTGCATTATAATTTTTTCCAGATATTAATGTGCACAGCAAAATAACATTAAAATTGAACAGCAAATCCTCAATAATTTTCTGGACAATTGCAATCTCTGTATAATACGTAATACATTTTATGAATGAAATTCCATGGAAAACTAAAGAAATTGGTAACAAACATTTCATTGACTAGGCGCACGACCAGATGTTTATTCTGGACTGATTGCAGAACCGTGGTTGTGGTATCATAAGTCTTAAAAGTCAAGAGTAAAAAACATAAGATCAATCATATCGCACGTGTTATACATTATACAGAAAACGGTCTGAATTATAATTGATTAACTAGGAAGCCATCCGAATAGTTATAATAAGGCACCTTCCTACTTACGAAGAGGATATAAATGGCTCAGCAGAAAAACCCCTTATCTCGCTGATGCTTTTTTAATTTGTTTTAGTAACTATGACCAATTAAAAAAAGTATAAAAAACTAACCACAGTCCCAAAAACGAAGCCCTCACGAACGTTGAAATTGTGGCACACCGCAATAAGTAAAGTTTATTACCATTTAACCCCTTCGTGTGGTAATCTCACCCAGATTTTAGATAATTTTGTTTTTCCCAATTCGGCTATGCTGATTTCCAAATGAAAGAAACCGTTGCCAGAAATCGTAACTTTTGGAATTACTCACCGAAAAACTGATTTTCCCCTGAACTTTACTGAAAGGTGGATGGAATTGTGTTTTCTACTCTTATTGCTTGATTCGATTTCGATGGTCACCAGAATTACGTAAAATTTTTGTAGAGATTTCATATCCTGTAGCATTTTGCTCGTAAAGCTGTGGTACTTCATTTTAAAATCAGCTTGAAATGCCATTACTTCAATAATTAAAAAAAATCCAGTGTATCAAGTATTAACAGTAGAAAGAATAGGTGGTTCAGAAGAATACGTTCAAAGTGGCATAAGCGCGCTTCATCTTGGAAGGGAAAATATATAAAATCCAATCAAGCTTAATCAAAAATAATATGGTAACCAGATTAATGGATTTTTCTGCTGAGCCATTCATATATTGAATGTTAGTAGCCCTGACATAAATAAAGCGGCTACTGACAGTAGCTCGTTTGTGTGGTCGGTACTCAAATCGAAGGCTCTTGACGGACGGAGAAGATACTGTGTAACGGAATGAGGCATTCTTTTCTCTAATAATAAAGGTCAAATGAAAAACGCGTTACGCAAGTACCGTATGTACCCAATTATTAACCTCTTCCGTACTAAGAGAACGTGCTTCAAAATCCTTACTGAACCATAAAATTTCCGTAAGAAATAGGACCCCTCCTTAAATATATAAATAGAAATGAGAAAAAACAACACGTGTACCTAAATTCGCTGTTATCTGACAATAGAGATTAGACAAATGGTAAATATCAAAAGGGTATTTTAATTGATGGCAGAAGAATTGTGTGCATACACATTTAGTTCCGAGGCAATGCCTGAAAAAGAATCACGGGAATGCGTACTCCAAAAAGACATCTCTAAAAGCAAAACTAGAAGTAATACACCACAGTGACAGTTTTTATGGACTATGGAAGTTAACGCATGAAGTATTGTGTACACCTAATTTGATTATGTTATAAATAAATATATTGAGTATGACTATTTGATATTTAAATAAATTATTTTTTTCTTAAATAAATGCATTGAAACAATAACACCCCGGACCGTTATAACATTCCCATGGGGTTTTTAATACGGACTTTAATGAGAAAAACTCGGTTTGAAAAAATAGTAACCGAGAGGTAATAATTCAGTGTATACGGTATATAGCAATTATTCATTCCAGTATCTCGTCCATATAAGAATGCCTGGATTGCTTCCTTAGGCGACATTGATAAATTATCTGCTGAGCTGAGGTTTCTACTCTTCCGATTTTCACTTTATAAGTTAAGCCAGTTTTTTCTACCAATATCCCTTTTGCCCTTTCTCTTGCCATTGCTTTCTTGTTGACTGGGCCACAGTAGTGTTATGTTTTTCTCAACTAAATACTATTACAATAACTATTACTATCGTATGCTTTGAAAACTATACATATACATAAGTAGGTACTTATTATTTGTATCTGCTGTTATATTACAGCCAATGGCTCATCGTCAAAGCCATTCCACTGTAGCATTTCAAAAAGTATAGTAAAAGCTAATCGCCGGTTTTCGCTGTTTAGCTACACCAATGTATACCAAAGAGTATAAATAAAGCGGAAGCAGACTTTGATATAGTATTTGATATTAACAAAAACTATAATTTTTGGAATGCCAACTTAATATGAATCTGAATTTCCTGTCAACATTTCCGAACATTGAACATCCATCAAGGTATCCAGTGCATACATATTATCAGGATTTAAAAAATATATTCAGAACTGCCAATCTAGGGCTTTCATCAAAATTTTATTCTGTAGTGGCTAGACCTCCCGGATTTCCTACCTCTCATGGACATCCCCGACTCCAGGATTTTAAGATTTTTGATAAAATTTTCCCCTATTGTATTATACAACGGAAGAATTTGAAAGTGGTCGCGAAAAGAAGGCACGAATAATTTTTTTAAGTAATTAAACAAAAAATAAAAAACATACAGCACCCAGAAAACTTTGAAAATTTATAGAGAGAAGTGGTCAAACAAGAATAGCAGTATAATATCAAGATATGGACCTACATGATATTTAGCATCTTCATATGCATGCCTAAATAATATTCTAGAGACATTGGGGTATGATAGAGAGGATTAGTAAATATGTTCTAAGTACACATTATTTTATTGTCCCGAGTACTGTACTTAACGGCTTTACTTACGATTAGAAAAGTCCTTCCTAATTGGTGACCGCTGTGTAAGGAGAACTACAGAAAAGCCGATCCTCGTCTTCCCAATTCTCAACAATTCCCATGCTAAATTTTGCTTTCCTGTTTACTCAGCTTAGGTCTGCAATTAAAACCTTGCCTATATATATGTACTGCACTGTACACTGTACCCTCAATATCCCGTATTACACTTCCTTCATAAATTAACTTTGTGCAATTTTGCCCATGGTTGATCGATATTGTTATTAGCTCATTGATATAGCGATAATATTAGATATATCTGATTTATAATATTCAATGCCTACTGCACAAATGTATCGTTACATCTTTTACATCCTTATTGAGTTCACAAACAAACTATACGAAGTTCATAGTTATAATTATAAGGTAGTCATACAAATAAAATGAATATAGATGCAGAATCTAATACAAGATTAAATATTACCTTTGGTAGCAGATATATTTATGTAAGTTCACCTCCCTATTAAGCATATACAAATTCTATCGCATAACATCCGTTCTGTTGAACCCACTTAAATATTATACAGAGAGGAAGATAATGACTGTATATTGTCAGATACATTTATGACTTCCGTTTTCATGGTATTCAATTTATCTAAATTTAAGAAATTCCTAGCTACAATAATCATTTTAGTTTCTGAAGTTCACATTTTAGGGCATTTGAACTGAACGTAGGAATTGATTTTCAAAGTATTTACAAATTGAACTGTACATTAGATTTTCAGTTCAGATAATTATATTATGTTTGTACACAGCATAAAAGCATTTGACTTTCTGATGTGTAAGTACTATGGATTAAGTAAATCAGTATGTATATGTTAGGTATACTTTATACTAGCTTTGTGTGCTTTTATGTGCGTAGAAGTGTATAAGAAGTAGTAGAACGAATTAAGTAGAGAAGTCTAACCTGGGTTACTGAAGAGAGTTAGTGCAGTGACTAAAAAGCAGATGAAAAGGACGGTTTGTCTTGTTGGAGAAATGGTGGATGTCCGAATCAAAGTGAAGGCTCTTTGGTTTGGGTGACTGGAGATGCTTTTTCGCTTTGGAAGCAAAGATGACACGGAGCTGTCTTCACAAGTCAGATTAAGGGTTTCCATATTTGTGTTCGCCGAAGTTACTCCTCGCTCCTTCCACCTTAAATTCAATTAGTAGTTACAATCAGAAACTAACTAGAAATAAGTTACTCCCTAAGCTCCCTTGTTATGGGCTTTGCTCTTCATCAACTTACTTTCACATGAAATGCCATATAAATAATTCGATAAGACTAATGCGCTACCTCCTTCTTCGTAAAAATACATTTCTCTGCTGTGTTTTATGTTTTCCTCGCAGTTCATGCTGATCAATTCCCATAATTATGTTTTAAGATAGCTAGCTGGCATTATTGCATTTGACACGCAGCATATATACAATTCAGACTATCCACGTGCTCTATAAATGCTATCTACTTTAATACCATCAACTTGTTATACTTTGTAATAGCACAATTTACTAATACACAAATGAGAAAACTGTGTTCCCCTAAGTTACTTAGCATTTGACAAATTTTAAAAGGAGTATAAATTCATGACATGGTGTATACTAGTATTGATGTACAATGTATATAGAACTTGGAGAATTACTATTTTTATTGTTGTTTGGAAGGATGGTGTATTGTTGGACTAAGTGCATGAAATAAGGATGACTAAGTTTCCCTTTAATCTGCCTATTTAAATTTTACGAACTCTTAGCTATTAACTGACTTTAATTACGTTAGTAAAAAGGGAAATAAAAATATATCCGAAAGACGGGTGACTTAAAAGAGTTCTTTGACAAAGTGGTTCCTCGTACTCCAAGCTAATAGAGTAGTAAAAGACCCTGCCCACCTATTTATTAAGAATGCGAAAGAAAGAGAGTCATAAGCAGAGTAGACGGAGTTTCATTCTAGATTTTGCGACAATTTCTTTCCCTCTCTAACCATGTGGAAAGTTTCTCGTTAATAATTTATATCAGGGACTATTTGTTAGTGTGACATAGGGAAAGAGAGTGAATTGGGTGAATGTATGTTTCCGTCAGCAGTAACTCTAGTAATGTGGTGTGCATTGGGTAGTACTGTAGAGAGAGTATCAGTAAACCCGTTGAGAAGGAAGTAATGATTCATCGTAAGTTTACAGTAACAACACAGTGTCTTATTATGATATGATACTCCAACTGAATTATATGTTAACTTGCTTCGTTCGACTGTAAAACTTTGCCAACTGAAATTAATTGGTTCGAATAATGTAATGTAAAGTTGCCTTGTTGACAATAAAATCTCCATCCGAAATTCACAACTGTCGATAATAAAATCTTCATGATGTGAGCTGCATTTAACATCATCAGTTTTGTGAAATAGGAAAATCAGCGAAAACCCACTTTTCCGGATTAGGATTATCTCAGTTGAACAAAATTTAGGTGAAACATTTCATTTTTTGCTAGCTTATATGCAGGGTGAAAATTACATATACCGCATTTGCCGAATTAATGCTCCTTGACTTTATTGTCTATAACAACCTTTTTGGCCGCGCAATGTGCATAATAAACGTCCAATGGAGGATTATTTCGACGTGGATAATTATTGTTTCTTGGCATGACTTATTTACTTCTTAGTCAAACTTTTTTACGGAATACCTAATTATAGATCAAAATGAATAGTAGTAGTTGAATATCAATCGCCGACATCCATAAGCTCTTCGTCAGAAGCTATAAGAATATCATCAGAGACAAGTAGGAGCACTTATTTTGTCGATGGAACAAAGTTATTTAAGAGCGGGGTGAGGGTGTGCGTGGTCTGCCCACCCCTTTCTGAGATAACGCGGGCTCACTTTATAAGGAATAAGATATGAAAGGGGTTTTGGGTACTAATATATCATGCACCTCTTCTAGATGTTTGATTGCATGATAGTAAAAAATATTTTATACTGCTTCCACTTTATATTGAATATGATACTGAAGTAGGGGTTTTAAATGTAAAATATAGTTTTTATGTGTTTCCACTTTTGGGAAGCGGTATACTCACTTTTTGGATGTCTTCCATTATATGAAGCGGTAAGGTAATTTTTTATGTGTTTCGCATTAATGGAACCGGTAAGCTTACTTTTTGGGTGTTTCCCATTATAGGAAGCGGTAAGCTAACTGTTTGGGTATTTCCCATTATATGGAGCTGGAAGCTTACTTTTTGGGTGTTTCCTATTGCAGGAAGCGATAAGCTAACTTTTTGGGTATTCCCCATTGCAGAAAGCGGCAAACCAATTTTTTGGGTGTTTCCCATTATAGGAAGCGGTAAGCTAACTGTTTGGGTATTTCCCATTATATAGAGCTGGAAGCTTACTTTTTGGGTGTTTCCTATTGCAGGAAGCGATAAGCTAACTTTTTGGGTATTCCCCATTGCAGAAAGCGGCAAACCAATTTTTTGGGTGTTTCCCATTGTAGAAAGCGGTAAGTTAACTTTTTGGGTTTCCCATTATAGGAAGAAGTAAGCTAATTTTTTAGCTACATATTCCAGACACAAAAGACAGATGCCAGATTAAAGATTCCTTATATAAGGCTAAAATAAAGTTTTTCTTTGGTATTGCAAACATTTATTTATATGATAATCATTTAATTTGAACCCAGTTTCTGTAAAGAGATAATTCTCTTTTACCATCTGTTATGGCTTGGCGATGTTTTTTGTATGGTCACCAACTTTCCACCATCTCATCCAGTGTTTGACCAACATTTCAACAGTCGTATTTTCTTGAAAGAATAGTAGAGTTGATCTTATCACCTTATCACCAATTTCAATCCATAGAATTGATGGGACTGGGCCATGAGAGCCGCAGCCACCAGTACAATCTTTCACGTCTATATATTATTAAACAACTTTATTCTCTTTCTGAATCACTGAATTTACCAGAGTAAAGTATGGATATTTGTCTCTCCCGTGAATTCACAAATGAAAAGAAATAGTAAAGAAGTGAGATAATCGTTTCAATTTCTTAGCTCTACTGATTATTTGTAGTAATTAATGATGGAGCGAAGGAGTAAAAACCCGAACCCCAGAATTTTTTACTTTCATTTCTAAAATTTTGTATTCTGCGGTTTTTACACTAAAAATCATTTGAGGACAAAGAAAGCTTTCATAAAGAGTTTTCAAGCTACCAGAATCCCATTTTGTGCAGTCACATTCTAATGACGGACAAAGAAATTCTTTAAATCGTAGTTTGTTCTTTGGTGTAGTAATTCTTGGCACTGAGTCAATTTCGACAAACCTTACAAATATGAGTCTTTTATCTATGTCCTTAAGCATATTGGCAAGTCAGTTATTTGTTTATTGGTCTTGGTTTGGAACATTTGAGAAAAGTAAAAAGTACATACTAACCCCAAGTCCCCAACATACATGGCTCATATTATTGACTAAATTCCGGTGAATAGTTAATTTAAAAGTTAATAAATATACACTGAGCTAAAATCATAGATTAATTTGGCATTTCTTTAGTCTGTGAGCTAAAATCGGAACATTTAATTCTTGTTATACCTAAGCAGTAGTTTAAAAGCGCGTTGCAATCATGAAATGCATATTTTGAAATCAAAAGGCATTATCGACATTTTTGGTTTTCTTGTCATGTTGCTGGATACAAAGCAATGAAATAGGAAATGTTTCTTAAAAAGTGTGAGAATATAGTAGGAAGTAGTATTTTGGGAGAGAGTGTTTGTTTAGAGGACTGTGAGAGTGACACTGCTGAGAAACAGAGGAAGACTGTAGCTATTGAAGTGAAGCGTAGGTTGTCTGATGTTGGTGGCTGATAAAACAGTTGAGTAGAGACAAGGGCGATTAAAAAGCAATTGGTTGATGATTTGTGAAAGAGTTTTGTTTGTATAAAATGTAATGTTAAGTTGAGTGTAAGAAAGAGAGCTGGGTGGGAGAAGTCAATTTATCTTGTGGCTGTTTGTGGCGTTGTTTGTTTGTGGCTCTCTTCCTATTCCCTTCTGCGGAGCTTTCTTTTACTTATTTTAGTTGGTTACGTACAATTCAGTTGCTGCTAACAATGAGATTGAAGTCTCTGCTCCCTTTCCCATTCTCTGGCTAAACCACTCTTTCTCTTTCACCACCAGTTTACTTCACAGTGGAGGAACAATAAGCCTGCATTGTGAGACGTGATGAGTTAGAGTAAGACAGACGACTTACTGTAGCTCTTTCTCCATTGCTCTTTCATGACCTGCCATTGTTCAAGTGAATAATGATAGCAAAGCTAAACCCCAGAATACATTTAGGTAGTTACAAAGATGGAATGTTACAAAACCAAGGAATGACACAGATATGTACAGTTCAATTTTATAGCTCAAGTATTAACATCACAGTTAGTGCCAAAGGAACTCTCTGTTTATGCATACCGACAACACGACAGCAACTTACCCCAACAAATGTGCTACTTACTCCAACTACGTAATATTTACAATAGTTCCTGGAACAGTTGAATCCCTAACAATAAGCTAAACAGGTAAATTATGAATGCTTCAATGTGTGCACAATATGCATACACCAACAGCGACCAAGCGCACAACATAAGTACACAATAAACAACAAAAGATTTCTAAAGCTTTCATACAGGTTCAATATGAAAGAAAATATGACGATTCAGCTTTCCTGGATTATGCAGGCATTCTCAGCACTACTTCTATTAACAAGGAAACGATATTCTCATTGCCGTCAGGAAAGGGTAAATGTGTGAAGACTTTGAAACTCTTCAGGCATTGTTCTTCTAAGTGAAAATATAACATTTCTGTTTTCCCAAGGTGGGTTTGTATATTGTCGTTGAAAGAATTCAGTGCTGTGTAATGACGCTCTTTAATTATTATCAACGAAGTGATGTTTGCAACATTTCTTTCAATACCTTTGTACTGTTGGCTTATTGATTGCCATGTATGCTTATAAAAGCTTTTGCAGAAGTGGAAATTTTCAAAAATCAGAATAATTAATACGTCAGAAAACAACGCAAAATCTAGTCAGTCATGACGTAATAGCGCAATATAAAACTGTAATACGTTGTGTTTGTTTTAAGAGAACAACTTTAAATTTATCAGGCAGCCAACTAAATTTTCTATCCAAAATTAACAGATTTCTCTAACGTAACTAAAATTAATATTTAGAAAACCTTTAATAACCAAAAACTAGGGCATGGCAATTAGTTACACTGGAAACCGATTTTACGCATTACTTTCACTTCATTTGTTTGGTAATAATAGGTGAAAATACTATTTAGGTAATTTGATATTCCCAATATTGCATACATATATAATTGTAATGTCATAAGACTGTAAAATTGATAGATTGAGTGTTGTAAAGTAGACATGCATGGAATTCGGTACGGTCGCATTGTAATTATCTCCATTTCAGTCCGGTCTGTAGCGCCCTAACATGACCAACATTTTTGTTGATTTTAGGGTAGGTAGCTATTGTTAAACTAGATTATTTTGTTAAGTTTATTGTGTGGGATGCAGTGTGTAGCACTGTAAGCGTAGAAATTGTTTAATGGAGGTGGCTCTCCATACGTGCATTACCGCAGCTCGGTCTGCGTGTAGGAGTAACTAATCGAACGTTTTCACGGAAGCCAGTCTGCAAACATTTAGAATGGAAGACTAAACATCCAAAATAAACACTGTGGAAAACCTGAGAAGTAGACCCAGACATCTGCCAAATCTGCCTTCATGCTGCTACATGTGACGACGGCAGAAAGAATAGGTAAATATATTTCAAGGCAGGCGAGTAGGAAAAGGAAACCCGTCCGCAACAGTAGAGTTCACACAATAATATTGCAAGAGAGGCCGACTAAAGGAACCAGTCACATTTCTATTCCACCTCAACAAACATGCTTAAATGCAAAGCAACTCATGGGGCAGTCAGTAAAATCTTGCGTTGCCACGCTCTATTTCTATTCTTAAAGAGTAGTAAAACAGCTAAAATTCGTAGCTATTTATAAGTAAAATGAAGAAAGAAATTCTAAATTTAGGTAAAGAATTTTACATCACTATATAAATACAAAGCCTAAAGGGTTTATAAATAAGCTATTAGGACACAATCCGATTAAATAATAAATGAGAATGATGTAAGATTTATCGATCCTCTTACCTGACATCTAAATAAAATTAAAATTCATAAGCGAGGGTAGCCAGTTTTTGGAAACCTCGGTGTATATTTATTGCATATTTTTTTCTGAAAAGCCAACTTTAACTCGTGGTATAAAAATTCATGACCACATGCCCTTAGAATGTTAGCCATTCAAACATTTCAGTAATCAAAAACCCTATTTGTCCAATAATTATTTCACTTAAGCATTATCTGATGTTCTACAGCTCAGAAAATGGTTTATTAAATTAGGCACTTAGGATATAGGTTGATTATAGATTTCGTTTCAAATAACATAAGTCACAGGGCAAATCAAATCAAAGTGGAAAATCCAACTTTGTAGGACGTCATTCTGACATTGATTTGATTCGCTTTGTCAAAGAGAAAGACTGATGAATTAGCCTCAGGTTATTTTCCCTTATGTGCTGCAATAAAGCAGCTTCGTTTGTGTTAAAGGCAATTGACAACAATTTCACTGAAAGTGCAATCAACTACAAAGCATTTCATAATAATAACTCTTAAGGCGACATTGAATACACTACATAAGCTCAGCAGTTATTCGAATCCTCTCTTTTCTTTGTGTAGTTAATGAATATTAGGATACCTAATCAACGAATCTTGTGTTTTATATTTAAAAAGTTCTTAAAGTAGAAAAGTTGAGGTAAATAATAGCCTAGCCACTTTGTAAATAGAAATCTCACATGTACATGGAAACTGTTCATTTCACCCTCATCTGTGCTAAGTGGTGTTAAATGGAAAATATTTTTTATTAATTTTTAAAATACTATTAGATTACGGCCTTTCTATCTATCTCCACTGCAGAGTGTGTGTTGGTTGGTTTTGTAACGGTGTATATTCGTATAATTTCAGTGTGAAGGTCTTTATTTTATTAACGAAGTGTAAGTACAGTTGCTGTGTGTTCTAACAAAGAGTGGGGAGCAGTTGTTGGATTAATTATTCCCGTGGTGGAATGATAAATGCTTCAGCAATCGGTTTGGTTTTTGGAAAACTAATTTAACACAAAAGCTACTGTTCAGAGCAGAATGAGAATGTGTTTTCCAATGTGTTCTAATTCGTGCACACGAAATTGTTTTCATGCGTACATCTGCACGAAATGCACAGCATGAAGCGCACAAAATGCATGAATATATGTCAACGCCTCTGAAAGACCGCAGCCTATGGGACTCAGAGCCTAGTTTCCGACCGAACAAACTCAGGCTAGCCTGCAAGGGAACGGCATCATTCACATTAAGGTACTGAATATCGAATAGTGTTCTTAGCCTCTTAGAATTCCTTATAACTCTTAACAGTTTACTTGCACTGTTACTTTTCGTTTTGTATAGTAACAATTGTTATTCCGAATGGTAAGAAAGAACTTTTGTATTATTTAGGCACTTAAGTAAATTAGAAGATTAGAACACGTTGCTTAGGTGTAACTAATTATTATTTAGAGTAAAACTTACTTATGTTATCTAATATTTTAGGTACAGTGAGGTTCCCTTTTGTTACTAATGAAATTCCACCAATACTGATTTGTTCTGCTTTGTACTACAAAGGGAATCAGTGTAACAACGTCTACTTTGTTACATCGCAGTTGGTATAAATCGGAAATGATGACTGAGTAAGATAATTAAAATCCCTATTAAATGTGTTTGCTCTCTCTGTCTTATCTGAATGTAGTTTCCTAAAGTTTGCTTCCATACCAATTGAGTTGCCTAGCCTTGACATTGCTATTGCAAAATCATGCTAACGTGATGTTTTAGTAATAATACGATTTACTACAGTTCTAAGTATATGGTAGATAGATTCCGAGGAATATGATTTGTGAATCTATCTAGTATCTAGTATCTGGCAATACATCGTTAATTATTATTACTATCAAGCTTTATCTGTCTCATAAATCATACGATTTTCATTTCTGAAGCCGAAATTATATTTTTATACCTTATAATATAGCGTTATTGCGAAAATTGGGCAAATAAATTATGAAATCGACTGTTTACTTGAAATTAGTACATTCAAATTTGTTCTTTAAAACACCTTAATTTGATGTGCAGTGATCATATCAGAAAATTGTTTGTCTGAAATAAAGATATTATGCGTTATATAGGGCTCAGCATTTTGTGCTTGCCGTGACGATAAAAATTAAATAGGCGCTAAAACTTCTGTAAAAGATTTAGTTTAAGTGACTCTTGCACTTGTTCACATTACAGATAGATTATATTGTGATCAATTGTGAAGCTGAGTACACAGAAATTTAGAAAGGAGATAAGAGGAATGAAGAAGGAAAATGAAGAAACCTAAGAGTAAATTCAAAAATATATTCATACGCATTCCTATATACCCCCATTCCTGAGTTGTTACTCCTTACGCACAGTACAATGCAAATTCCGGATGTCAACTTCTACTGGATTATTCAGTTATCATTGGTAATTCCTGCTTCTGTCACAGTGTCACGTTTTCTTTATATTACTCGTATATGTTCAAAATGCACATACAAACAGTTGCTACAAAAGGAACTACTGTAGAAGTATAAATATGTATTCTTTATCACAGCAAATTAGAAACTTAGATAAAATATCAATATAACAAAAAATCTTACATGTGCATTTTGAAAACTGTTGAAGTTGAATTATTCTGAGTGACAAAGAAATACGACACTGCTATATGAATAATTTCATTTTATACGGTAAAAGCAGAACACAATTTATTTCTTGTCTTTTCAAAGATGACAGACAGACAACTATCGTATCTGTTAAAGAAAATAAGTTCCTTCCACATTCTTTCTTTGACATGCCGCAGTACCTATACAGCTTTTCGGGAATAGCACAATTATTGTAATGCTGTATCTTAAATTCAGCTATAAAATTGATTGCGAAAAATGTTCTTTTGACAAGTGGATTTAAGATGAAAGCCCAATATCAACCGTGCACTCCTAAAAGCGACACTCGCCAAAAAACTGTTAATATCTTGTTATTTTTTACTCTAGGTCTAGGTACAATGGGCAATTTCAATCCCATTCCAGTTCCTTTACAGAGCACACTGCAGTATTTACGTGTTTTGAAGAAAGCGTGCTTTCACTATTTTTTAACAATAATTTAGAATTTGCGGAATATATGGTAATTATTTTTACATTCCAATTTTTACTTGAATTGAGTCATCAAACTGTTATCGAAAAAGTTGTTCTTATTTTCATGCGAATTTGTCTTGTCCCAAATAAATATTGACGATAAAATTGTTTCAATTCTCTGACAATCTGGATATTCTATCCCGAATGGTTATATTACCCAGAATGTCCTTGTTACCCATAATATCATTATTACCCAAAATGAACGCATTACTCAGAATACAACGTAACCCAGAATGCCTTTATTAGTCATAATACCACATAACCCAGAATGTCCATGTTAACCAGAATGCAGATTACCAATACTACCCATATTGCCCCTACTACCCGTAATATCCACATTACCAAGAATGCCCCTATTGCCATATTACATACATTATATCCATATTACGCAACATGCCCCATATTGCCCATATTGCACGTATTATTCATGTTACCCAGACTATTGTAAATTAGTTAGTACAATTTATTTACACTACTCAACAGAAATAAAAAGCAACAAAACATAAAGCTCCTACTATTATGGCTACCACTGCATATTACAGTGTGACGGAGAATATTTTCATTGTAAAATAATTAGCTATTACAGCCTAGACGAAATATTTCAGTAACGTGTGAGTGAGAACAAAATAGAAAACATGTTGTCCGACACAAAAGTAATCATAGAGTAGTGCATAGCGGTAGAAGCGAATAAAGGATAGATCTCCGACAAAGAGCCAAGGCAATGCCTGCCAAAAGTCAAAAAAGGCAAAGCACCTCTGAAATAAGCAGTGTTGAAAAGGTTTGGATGATATGGTGTGAGAATCAAGTAGTCGTGTTGTGTTTTTGGTGAGATGTAGTAGACCACATCCAGAAAGACATGCAATATGCATGGACGCTGCTTTCTCTCTTGTGTGATTTTACATTGCCAGCTAGTCCATTCATATAACTGACGCTCATCCTCAGCACATCCATATAATATAGGTCCTTTTGTAAATACCTAACCGAATCATCTTTACTCAACTGATTGCAACTCTGATGGTATAATATACCTACATTCTATGTAGCAGTAATGCAAGGCACAATGTAGACAAATATATAAATAGATAACTCTAGGAGGAAAAAACCTGCGTGGGGAAGTTTCAGCTCTCAAACCTTTCATACCACAACCTACTGAAATTTATTAGGTGAAATAATCCTACTATTTGAAGTAGAAAATTAGCTTATATGTTGTCCTAGTAAGTAGATAGGTTAGGTGTTGTACGGACTGTCCAGATACAAAACCAACGCTTAGGGCTAGAGAAATCTCAATTAATATCACATAATTAATGTGCAAATTGCCAACTCAATTTGACATTCTTCAAACGCGATTGACAAGATTTCATTGTTACAGAACTTAACTGAAAACTGGTCAAATTAAAATCAGAAAGATGTATTACATATTTGAATATATTTTTATTGAATACATAGATTTGCACATATTTGGAAAGTAAACACCTTTATTTGCTACACAAATAATTGTTTGGGACGTTGTTTTGTTTAAAAAAGGTGAAAATAAAAATTAATGACTTTTTGGTGAGCAACACCAGGAAAGTTACTAATATTTTTACGGTTGTCGAAACAATTCTAGGTGTGACCCATATTTAAAATTCTAGGAAGAGCACAAACATCAATAATATTGACGGGTGATATTCTGAGGAGGGGCACTCACAAAATTGAAGACTTTTGCGTAGGAAGTATTCGGACGGACTCTCCTAGAGTAATATAATGTGCTGTGTTGACAGAGTTGGTGTATCTATATCTAAGAACTCGTGTCTAGGTATGTATATTTGTATTATTGTGTTTACTTCCGACGTGCTCATCATAAAAACACACGTGCGAGAACACTGGGTTTCCGAGTATCTAGCGAATACCTATTTTCACTGTGCATTATGCCACCGTGCTCTGTAATGCATATGGGCGAAAGCCAAAATCATTTCGCGAACATCTTGCTTGCATTGGATTGCAGTGCAGTGCTGTTTTTCTTCTCTAACACCATTTCTACTGGGTATCTCAAGATACATCTACGACAAATGGCCTCTGAATACTGGTTCCCTTGTCTGCTGACTCACTCTATTCAACTCCCCATTTCCAGCAGGAAAAAATTTCGTTATTTTATCTAATCTCAGTTCCATCACTGCTGCAATCTGTATGCGAAGTAATAATATGTAACACCTTTTCTGTCTGTGCCTCGCATTTAGTATATGCATTGGAAAATGTCTGTAGAAATGCCAACATAGGCAGTGTTACATGTATACAGTCGCAAAGCTTCACTTGGGTTATTATCTTACACCTCTGGAAAGATTTACTTTACTGTTTACACTATCACACTCTATTTATGACTTACTATCTAATTTGCTCTGTATGTAGTTCGCAATTTCCCTGGAATTTCATTTTACATGAATTTATTCCATTCTAGACCTTTGCTTCCTATCGTCCAATCCCAGGTTCTCAATATCGGTCCAAAATCTCTTTTATTATATCATAATGTATATTTTTGTTTGATTCCAGTACAATACTATATCATCAAAAACAGGATTTACATTGGAAAGTCAAATCTACAAAAGTCTGAAGTATCCTCTTAGATGTTATAATTATGTCAAATTGACTCACTGTATTTCCCAGTTCGCCTACACCAAGAAAAGTTTCGAAATTTACTTTTTGGGAGGTCAGAAATTTGTCTAAACTTCGCTAATCTAATTGAATTGGGAAACAAAAAATTAGCTAAAACGTCAGCATTTGAAAAACTGCCGATATAAAATAGGACATAGTAATACTATACGATAGAGGATATAAATGTCGCAGAAAGTTTTGCATCGGTATTCTGGGTAATTATACATTTACCAGATAGCATGCACATAAACAAACTTTTGCCTATGCAGATTATTATGAATAATTTTCTTGAATCGTTTTCTAATAATTTTGGGCACAAAAATTAATAGTTTTTGACTTTTATGTACAAACTGAGTAGTGAATGTTCCAAAGATATTTAGCAACAGCAAATATTTTGGATTTTTGTAAACGATATTCCTTTTTGCAAATTTATGACATTATGCTAATCAGTACAAACTCAGGGATTCTAAAAAGGTGAAATGCAAATAATACTCAATGCATCAAAATCCATGTAGGTTTAACCCTTTGTATAAGGATTCTGAATTACTATATTATTATGGGGGCCACTTCTGTAGATGGCACTCACCTAGTGGAAGGAAAGACACGTACAGTACAACAAAACACTCATCGTTGAGTTTGTTTTCGTCTCGGTTGGAGTTAGTAGGCAGAAGAAAGGAGCTCTCATCTCAACATAGGTTACTTGTCAGTTGCTTAAAATACTTTGAAACATCCTGCATTTGATTTACACGGATAATGTACATATTCACAATCCCTTACTGCTAACCTTAAACGTAAAGCGTATATAGAACACCAATCATATAGATTTAGGGTACCACCAACTTCCTTTTTACCCGAATTTGCATTTTAGCCAGTCAGTGGGCTGTAATGGCTAAAAGGGAGGAAACTCAGAGATATTCATGAAAATGCCTTCCTTATTTCTGTTCAACTATAATTTCAAACGTGTGCGATACAATACGTAAGCCATGCAAACGAGTCTATTTTTTTTCTTGGTTTTGTTCTTGATCCATAAAAATTTTCTTTTTAAAGGTGAATGCAATGACAAAAAACATTGTAAAACTAATCTAATTAAAACCCCACTTGTGTATTTTTATTTTTTACCAATATGACTATTCTAATACTAACTCACAAGTAATTTAACCTGCTGGCCAGCCTTTTCTATCATATCAATTTAACAATTTATCAGGTTGGTCACCAAATGCATCTATCATGGGGTATTTCAAGACGAAAAACCCACGAGAAGAAAAGTAAACGTGTACCAATACTACCAATAATGTTACTATCCTATGATGCATGCAACATTTTATTATGTATCACAGGCTCACTCTGATATTAGTGTAATGGAAAGCTACTTTTTGAAGTATTTTGGTATTACATTTACCTGATCGGTGTTCTCTAACGAATCCATTAAACAACTGGGACATTTGAGCAATAATGTGAAAATATACCCTTTCAATAATTAGAGCACTGACAAAAAGTCAAATGAAAACAATTATAAAAATTGATTGATGAGACTTATTTTCACCGAATTTTAGAGTCGCTTCTCCTTGCATGCTGTTCGTGGCAATTTATCATCGCGTTTACACTTCCTGAAGTTTTATTTTCCCCGTCTAAATTTGCTATACCTCCAAGATAGGCTCTTTATTGGTCGTTCCGAACCTTTCAGTCAAACAATGCACGGAGACACTAAGAATAGCAATCAATTGACTAGAGTAGTAGTCCAATTTCAGTCTGCTTCAGAGCCCTACG
Source organism: Yoshiicerus persimilis (assembly GCA_020352615.2). Classification (NCBI taxonomy): domain Eukaryota; kingdom Metazoa; phylum Arthropoda; class Collembola; order Entomobryomorpha; family Tomoceridae; genus Yoshiicerus; species Yoshiicerus persimilis. The sequence goes on along the minus strand of CM060170.1, from coordinate 23,286,917 downwards.
AGAATTTCAATAAGGTTGATTGTTAAACAATACAATAACATACTTTATTGCCATACAATATTTCCAAGCAACAGTTATTGTCCAGGTATGAGCTACAAACAGGCTTTAAATCTATTTTAAGTACTATATTGATAACCCTTTGTCACCGTGTCACCTTTTGATTTTCGTACTTGTAATCAATTATTCTCATGAACCGCGTCAGAATTCCAATGTGAAGAGCCAGTGAATTTTACACGTCATTAAAATTAATTTCGTGGACTAAGAAAAGCCCAAAAATATAAATTATAATCATGACTCCTGTTCATCACTCATCGTTGTCACTATCAATCAAAGTAGGAACATTTTACGAATAGTCTCGTCAATATTATGGCATTGAAATTATATTAACGGAATACTAAAAAAGTAATTTTCAATCTACCTGCTTTCAAATTTGGATAAAAAATAATTTAGTAAAACCCCTGAGGATCTGAAAACAGTATACTGAGATATGCCATTATTTAAAAAGTTAAATACATTATAAAATAGGTCACAGTATTTATAATTTTGAATTTGGTTTGTATTGAGATTATGCATTTAGTCTCGATAATTCCCTAAACGTAGTTAACCCAACAGATTTCCAGCAGCACAAGGAAGTATCGCAGCGTTACTGAATATGATGTGAGTCTCAGAAGTTAGTTTGGTAATTGGTAAATCAGAATAGAGGCGGATGGAGGTTGAGGGTTACTCACGTAACAACAGAATCTGTCTGCATTTGTCTGGGGGGATAAAGGCTTCCAGTGGGATGGACTTGATAAAAGGATTTGAGGCAGACCTTAGATAGTCCTTTATTGCTAATGACAGTAGGTGAAAGCAAAGTAAGTTGAGACGAGAAGCGAGTTATAATGTGCTTGAGCTGAACCTTTTTCCGCCTTTATTATTTCCCTTTGCTGCAATGCACTACTGCACTGGACTTCTCCAGTCTGACCGAATTTAATATTTGCGTCTTGTTCACCAGTCAGGTACTCGTAGGTTCAACTCTTAAGATCTGGAGGTGCTCCAGTCGAGTATCTGACCCTTCTCCCAGTTATTTAGACTGAACAAAGGTTGAGGCGAACTACAGAGTGCAGCTAAGGTTTCCTTCTGAATAGAAAAAGTCGACGACTCGGTTTTCACCAGTTCTGGAGATCAAAAAGGGTTGAATACACAGTGCGAATTTAGTAGTAAAAATCTCAGATCTAGTTGGGTCTACAGCTAAGGGTAAGATAAGACAAGAGTTCAGGTAGGTTAAAGTGTCTAATACATACTTTGGCCGTTTCACCATCATGGAATTCTATCATCTCCTGGGCTCTGTTATTTAGAGATCCAGTGTCCTATTGCGGATACTTTAAATGTTGTAGCAATGGAAGCTACTCTACTTTGTTTTTTGCATTTTGACGTAAGTGCAGAATTTAATGCTTCTTTTCTCTCAATCGAATCTCCTGCAGTTCTTTTAAGGATTTTAGTATGCTGGTAATACTCCATCCACTCTTCAGTAAAAGTACAATAGAGAAAATTTAAATTATTATGTTCACAGAATTCTCTAGGCATCAGTTCTAAATAGGTGTGTACTTTTTCAAAGAAACCAGGAAATCGCATAAAATGGTGAACTGAATAGTTTCCCAAGAATAATGTCTATAAGGTTTTGGCGCTGTCTACAGGAAGGTATACCAATAATACATAGATATATTAGTTTCTTTGCTCGTGCTTAAGGACGGCTGAGCACTTTGGGGCAAAGCGGGCAACATTTATGAAGTGAGCTGTTAAATAACTTTTCTACCACTGTAAAAGCATGGGTTTTCATTTGAGAAATTAGACCTTATAAATCAACAGATTATGCTTGATTACGCAATTTCTAAGAGAAATGAGGTTTTGAGAATTTGTACATACAGACATAAAATTTCATTTCTTCAATGTGTCGGTCATTTTTAAAAACCTCAAATTTCACCATTAGAAAGCTTTTCCAAAAATGCGATCCTCACTATTTTTAGAAGCATTTCGCAACCTTAACTAGCATTACCCTACATTTGGTTGTTTTCTCGATAGCTTGCACCGAAAACATGATCGGCCCCCTTTATTAAAAGGAGACGAGATTATCTTTCAATGCATGTTCCAACCGAGTGCGTTGTATATTATTTACGTTACCGACTTTGCTAAGCCTTTTTTTATTCTGCTAATTTTGTTCAAAATATGACGTTCACAAGCACTAATATTCGAGTACAGGACTTCATCAAAGGCCAATTGCCATGTTGAAACTTAAAACGTAAACACGATTAGATTTGATGTCACTACCTTTCATGTATGCATGTTGATTTTGTACTTTTTGCTACAGTCTTTTAATCATTCTAACTGCGCAAATTTTGCAATGATGTTTGTACTGGGAATGGAGGATATATTTACTGTAAAGGTGAATCGCATATTGTAGGCATATCCATGAGTTATCAATTAGTGCACGAAGTAAATAGCGAATGCATAACTTATAAGATTAAATTCCACTTTTTACAGCTTCTCCGCTTTTGCCTTAATTTCTTTTGCATGTAATCTAAGCGTACACGTTTGTAACTATGTGATATGCCTTTTAGGTTAGAATATAAGCTTTTGAATCAAGCGTATTTTACTCGGCAATATTATTATCGTTACACTTTATGCCAGCGCAGAGAGTTACAGTATGCAGCAATTGCGAGCATAAAGTAGCAGTGACTAATGGAAATTTACCATACCTTATTCGAGATTTATTTGAGTTCACTGGAAGAATTAACGACAATCCAAAGCACTAAGGTCCAAGTTTGAAACTCTCTGTGGTTATCATCCTATTTACCTTCGCCAAAATGTACTGATTTGATATATAAATATGAACTTGTGACTTTAAAAAGTACTAGATAATATTATTATCTGGAAGAACTCTTTAAAATTACAAGAAAAAACAGTTAGATGTATATGCAACCATGTCAATTTGATAATACTTTATAAAGCTGCATATGAAGTTTCCGTTTGTGATTTTATTGAAAGTAGTGCTAGATCTTTTGCTCCAAATGATTATTTCCATTATCCTCATCAGAACTAGGCCAGATTTTGGAATTGAACCATTATTTGAAAAGTCGGTTGCAAATTTTAAAATATACAAATCTCAAAATTAACCTGTCCTGAATTTGCATATAGGAGCACAAGAATTTAAATCGGTATGAAACACTTGAGACTATGAAAATTGCACCAAAGTAGTAACAAAAATAGTAAAGCCTGCTTCGAAATTTTAGGGGACTTTAGAAATGCAAGAATGGTAAATCTTTTATAAAGAATTTTGATATTTTTAAGGAGCTCAGAAGTTCAAGTCCAATAACGAGCCTATGATTGACACATTTTATAACATGTTATTTTGAATGGTAAAGTAGCCGTGCAACAACACTGCAGCCTTTCCTTGCGGTTTAATGTGAATTTGAGAACTACTTAATGACGCTTGCCAATGATAATATTTTGTTTAGCTATGTAGTTACTAAATATGCACTTATAATGTAATTCATTGTGTGTACAAAGATTATAAAATAGGGAATGGCTGTGTGGAATATGAACTAGTGGTAAGTAGTTGTATGATTTGCGTGCAAAGCTAAGGTGAGCGAACATAGAAGTCATGTATTGCACATTGGATTGTTAGACACCTGTATAAATGTACTTATTATTGATTAGGTATAAAATGTTTGAGAGTTTCGTGTTGTGGGGAACATGCATGCAATGTTCCATTAGTTATACTTGCGATTATATACTTGCGATTAGTATATCCATCCAACTAGTAAAGTAACATTTATTTACTGATGTCTCGTTGTGTATTCTCAGTGGTCTTAGTTTTGTGCTGATACCTCATTTCATCAACCTCGCATTCCCCTTCCTAAATGTATGGTGGAAACAACATTTTCATACACATATGCATGCATACGTAGTTTGCATTACATTTTCGATATGCATTATGTAGGTGGGTCCTATATTGATCCATTCTACAATATTGGTCGTGTCTACAAATACTAATAATACTATTCACTTTCTCCTGCTACACATAACATTGCCACGGCAGAAAGAATGAGAAGTGGAGACAGTCAGACTGAGCAGAGCAGCCAAAGGAAAACCAACTGAGCCAGAGCAGACCAGGTGTATTATATTGTACGTATTTATGTGCCACGATTTCACCGAAACAGTCAGGAAAATGTGAATAATAGAAAATGTGAGTACACACAATGTGAAAACCAGACTTCTTGTTGTGTGCATAGGGGTCTCAACACGGACATAAAGGTTTCCTAGAGCTTCAACGCTACATAATGGCATAAGATACGGATCTCTCTTTGAATTATTAATTATTCCGAAATATAATCAAGAGTTCGGCTTTAATTAACATGCATAACGCCCACCTACATTCAATCTTACACCGCACGTACTTTCATTCATACACAGCTCCTCCGAAGCAAATTCGACTTTCGAATTTAGATATTAGTTTCCCAAATTTTATTGATACCATTATTTCACAGCTAGTATCAGTTCCACTTATCGGTTTACATACTATACATATTCCACAAAGTCTCTACTCTATCATTAACTTGTCGGCGTAAAATGAAGGTTTAGTTAACAATAACAACTAAAGTTGAAAACTTGCCTTTTGCATTCCGATAAATATTATTATCTAAAATCTGCGAATTTCTACTATTTTCATAATATGAATTTGTTAGTTATATACAAATATAGAATTGCGTGGCATTTCTGCCAATAATTATATAGCTGAGTACATTTTCGGATATTTCCTAACATTATTCCTTAATGATCACATTGCCTCTTAGAACTTAAAGAAAGAGAGTTTGATTACTATGTCAATAAATACCAATGACATTAAATTAAAATTACAATATGGAAGGGTTCATTATGAATTTCGAAAAGGCTTTCAAGAATCCCACATTAAAGGTTACTGAATGTATACTTGTAGGTTTTGACAGAATTGTGTTTAAGAAAGAGATAAAAATACACCGCCTCCAAAAGGATACAGAGTTATAGGATATACATTATGTCATAAATGTGAATAAATATCTGCAAATCTGGAGTTAGTATTGGTTTTAAATACCAATCATTATTTTAATGAAAAAATTAATTTTAAAGTTGGTTTTCTCTAAATTAGACGTAATACATCCAACATTAGCAGCGAGAAAAGTATTACAAAGTACAAGTGGAAAGGAAGCGTAAGTGGGGTTATACTCGTTTGAAAAATAAGAATTTAGTTGCTAGCTACGTGACTGTTAAGTTCGTATAGAACCGTTCATTGATTAAATTAAGTGATACGATTGAGTTGTCGAAGTATTTATGTTGACTATCGCTGTAAACTTGGACAACACTTTAATAACTTTCGATATAACATAGATATACTGTGTGTTTTATAAATTTACTTTTAATATCAATTATAGGTAGCATATTTCTGTTAAGGTATCTAAGTTTGTAATAAGTTACAACTTGCTTTGTACACTAGATAGATACAAACTAGAAAATGGTTGGGAACCTGTCTACTTCCTAATACATGACTGCCCTGTCTTGTAATAAATAATCGTGTGTAAGCCAAAAATGTCATCCAGTTGTCCTGTTGCTGTTGTAATCACGTAATAAGGTTGTTATATCTTGCTATTTACCTTCTAACGAATATTCTTGCTCTATCGAAGTGAGCAAAGAGTTCTCGGAGCTTTTGGCAACATTTACTAAGGGCGTACATTTTCTCATGTTTTCCGTGTTCATAATACACGATGAAGAATAAATGTACTACAAAATACATATAAATAGTGTAATAATGCTGCTATAAATGTGCTGACGTAAATTTTACATGAATAAATACTTTGTAAGTAGTACAATAGATTAGAAAACGAAGGCATGCTATACTATTATCCGAATATTAATCGAAACTGCACATGTATAGTACCTATTAAAACTTAGATTTTCATTTAGACATTTCTAAATGTTTGCACATATTCTGATACAAACCACATAGACTTAAATTCGTGTGCACTTCAAGTAAAGTACATATCAGCCTCGAAATTCATTAAAATTTACCTCCACATTTAAAATCACGATTCACTGAATTGTATCACATATTTTTCACAGCAAGACTGGCGAGGTTTGTTTTTAGAGAGCTTGTTTCCATTTTTCATGTGGCCATAAACATGCAGTACTGTTACACATAAGTGGTTTTATTTCGTGGGGAAAAATATTTGGATTGGTTTGGTATTATTCGGACTGTGGGCAATGAGAAGTGATTTAAGCGGATAATGTCAATATAAAGATTTATAAATATGACGCTGAAGTGGAATGAATGGCCATGGAAGTAATGACCGATAAAAGTCCAACATCAACCCGAGTGAACCTCTATTCCAGAGTTACCTTCACGACTTTTTTCTTTTTTACATGGAATGGACTGCTTAAGGCACAGTTAAATTTCTCCTACGAAATCCCTATTCGTTACTTAAATAAACCTACTGTTACGGAAATAAATATCAACTTGAGTTAATGTCAATGCTCATTACTATGCTGTTTCATTTATTTACAGTACCTTGAATAATTTAGAAATCGATTTATTTTGCATGGTATTTTCATAGTCAGCTGCTGATTGATTATTTAACAACGCACCGGAACAAAGAACCTATGAAATTACAGAAGATCAAGACTAGTTGTACATTACGAACGAACAATAACCTGTAGATAGCAGCGGCAGGAAAATGCCGAACGGAAATATCTTTAATATTTACTTTTTATTTACCTCTACTACTTTCTTTATAGGACTATATTTGTTTCGTTGTCTTTTGATAATGATATGTTCTAGGTTTTATAGCGCGCTCAGAATACTCTATAGGAAGTTAGTTTTTCAAATTGATATACACCATAAGAAACCATATTATTGTTTTCCGAAAACTTTCTCCATTTGTTTTCTTCCAATGTGCTTATATGGTGAAAGAAGCCATTCTTTTTGAATCGTGAATGCGCCATACGCTTCTTGTTTTATTTGATAGCGAGAGAAAAAATAATATATACCTACTTAAGTATATGTTTTTATCAAAATGAGGGACTAGGCAGAAATGGGGACGCAAATAATATTGCTGTTTAGCTAGATAGGGTGGTAAAACATAGTAAGGTCAAATTGGAATATATTCAAAATTGTATCACTCAAAATATTTAATAATTCCACAGTTCCCCCAGTTTAATAGGTCCCCAGAAAAACGAATTTCCCCAGTTATTATCGTATTTCAGTTCTAAATTAAAGAACCCTTGTGGGTGGCTATTCTTTACTTTTGTTTGCATATTTTTGCATTTAGAACTTACCAAGTTACTTCTACTTTCCTTCAAATACCAATTGCTGTCCTTTGTTCTTAAAACCAATCTAGCATTAAAGTAAACGTAATTTAAATTAATGAAATTAAAATATTTAAATCGTTTATCCTCACAATAAATAATTATTTGGTGCAGCAAAATAAAAATAATCATTGGCAAGTGTTACTGTGACTGATTGTGATTACTGAGACAAGATTACTGTGACTTACGCACGTTTCCCAATTGGCTGTTAGGAAGCTCTGGCTGGGACATATGCCATAAAAGTATTATTGTCATATCTCACCGACACTAACTGAGAAAGTAGTTTACTCGTGCCCAGTATGCCAGTTCACTTCAGCTCACAATGCAATCAATCCAGTCAGTTTATTTCAATCCGAAACAGGTATCTGCAATCATTGTGCCATGCAATGCCACATTGCCGTTTGGTAGAATTTCTATAGGGTAGTAAGAACGTAGTGAATGTACATTTATAAATGTCGTTTTCTGTTACAATCAGTCTCAATATTGACAGTAAACTACAAATGAGGTCTGTCTAATACGGGGCCCAAATACTTCAATAATAAAATATACCAGCAATAATAAACCAGTCAATTGGTTTCAAGTGCCCGCAAATTATCTAAAATGCCATTAGGGTGGGCAAAATTGAAATTTTTTACTTGCTTTTATCACTAGTTCAAACGGAAAAATCGAAGTATGTCGATCAATATATCTTAATATTTCCATTTCATTGTTATATTATTGTAATAATAATATTGTAATAATACAACCATTTCATGGACGGCTGCAAAATTGTACTAATGTTTTTTGAATTGCATATTTTTAAGAACTCCAAAACTAAAGTTGTTGCTTGTTTCGTCTAATTAGACAGGAAAACTATTGGCAAATTACGTCGTTCAGCTAATAACTTCTATAATGCCGTTATATTAAATATTGCATTCGTCTAGAAAATAAAGATAAGGCACATTTGGGTGATTTCTATGAACTAAACGCTCATTCATTTTTTATTTCTATGGATTTTTGAATAGTAGTCACTCAGATGCGATTTCAGATAATGGAAATAGGATTAAGTTATTTGCATATATAAAAGGTACCAATTAGTCAAGTTTAGCTGCATTGCAATATTGACGTCAAGAGAAAAGTTAACGATTAAAAGCTGCGATTAAAAAACGATTAAAAATGTAGAGAAATTATCCTAGTACAATTTTTTTGGTTATTTACTTATATAAATACCACTTTATGCTGCACTACATCCCGAAAGGATTTGGAATAAATTCATTTCTCTCTCTTAGGTAAAGTAAAGACAAATGAAACCAAAATTTTATTATTGGTTAGCCATATTCTTGAGATATTTGGATACCATTTCCAATGTTCTGACAGTTCTGAGCTCATGTAAGCGCGCTACAGCGTTTTATTTAGCTGAACAGATTTTACCCTCACTGGTTTTTCAAAGCCTCAGCTGAACTTTTGTGGGAGATACCTAGATTTTCAAATAGGACTTAGAAAAAGTTTCCATCAAATATCATATCATGTCAAATGAAGGTTCGTTTTCCGTCTTTTGTAACATACCTATTTGTAGCATACCTATTTGTAACACATACTGGGATAAAATTAAGGTTTCTCTGAAGTCTTTAGTTTATCCCGGAGGGATGCATGAAATTGTCGTAAATAATTTCGGGACACCTCGTATAATGTTTATGGTTAATTATAAATCGGTATTAAATGACAGCTTTGAGTATCGTTTACACATTGAATTGAGGTGACATTAAAAGTATTCATACTGCAATATTATCGGCCAAACATGTATGACGAAAGAAGGATGTGCGATGTATTACTAGTTGGCATTGTACTTTGTTGTACTTCAACGTCAGTCTGCGAAATAAATTTGGAGAAGTAGTATGTTCATATGAAAAAAAGTTTCTTGATAAGAGACAGTTTCGTTCGCTTATTCTGCACCAATTCAAAGCTGATTGAATTGAAAGATGCCCCGGTGAACACAATACATGCATAAAACATTCTTGAGAATATAATGATATTTGATGCACGTGTAGACTGCGGATGTGGACACGTCGGACTGACTCACTTCTCTCTCTTATAATCTTCCAATGTAGTACGCAGCCATAAAGGTAACGATCTCAATATTACATTACGCTTACCAGCAAAAACATGTAACATATTGCTGGGTATTGTATAATATTTATTTATTATACTGGATGTACAGACATATCTAGGTAAGCCAACACAATATTTTCACACAACATTGCACAACTTACAAGGGATTGCACGATACACTATGTAAAACACAAAAGCTACGGCCTCTAAACCTTTAAGCGCCATCGTTTCTTCGTGACATTTTAGTGGCTGCTGCATATGGAACATGTACATATTGCAAGTTACTGCTAGCAAGGCATATTTCCATTGTGACATGTGTTTAAAAGAAGCGATTGGGTCAACTAAAGGCACTTTTAATGCACTCTTAGAGAAAGCAAAGAAAAGTGTGGAAAATAAAATATAGGAATGCATGATGCATCAGCAAAACATAAGCATTTGTACTCTATACTGCTTCTCTGAGCAGCACATGGCAGCCAACAACTGGCTCAGTTAGATTTCAGATAAAGAAAAATTGACAGAGTGAAAGTCACTGGTGGAAAGTACGATGTGATAATATGACCAGGGTTCCAAAACTGTATTCCACCTATGTAATACTTTTGATTTCTTTATTCAACTAAAGTAGAAATTAATAACTCCCATGTTTACCATTTTACAATGCTTACGGATATTTAAATTGAAAGTAAATGATTTCCTCTTAATTAGTTCCCTATAGTTAAGGGTTGCAATAAGGAATTGTTGTTATTAAAACTTTATTGCCTTGTAACTGAACAGATATTATCGAAAACATGCACGGATGTTAATATAGCTACTATTACTACCTCCGTCAAAAGAGTATATTGAAATCGTAAGTTAGGTATTGTTAGTTTGAGCGTAGAGAAATATACTATCTACTTTATTAACCTACTATAATAGAAAAATACTAGCAATCATGACATGCAACCACATTGGCAATTGTACAGCCTAAGTAAATATACAAAATGCTTTGCATTTTGCATATACTTCTCGGTTAAATCCAAACTTATTGTGTGTACCATAATCCTATGACTGACTGTGCTAGTCGTATTTATGTCACCGGTAGTATGTGTTTGACATATACATTTGTTGGATTAAGGCATACATATATATTTTCTAGATATTTTGACGTTAAACCCAATATTATGACATAGAACAAATGGATTTTGTGTCTATGGGGACATTTTGCACGTTAGATAAACGATAGTTACATCTTAAGAGTTGAAATCTTCGTAGGCTGTAAAACATAAATTTTAAGTACATATTGAGGTGAAAGCTCTTGAACAGACAAGGTTTATTTATTTACAAGGTTCGTGTAAAAAGTAAAAGTTTACCTAATTAGCTGATTTCAATAGTTCTTCCTAATCATATGAAAATCACAGTAAATGGGATGAAAAACAGTAAAATGTGTACCGAAAAGCAAAACGGAGGTGTGCTTATAAGTTAGCATCGCGGAAAATCGTATTTGCTAGACAATTGCAGAAAAGTTGCTTTCTCTGAAGATATTTTTAAAATTGAATATTTCATATTGTTATGTCAAAAAGTGCAGTTTTGAAACATACCTATATGTCCGGTAATCTAATTGACCTGTAACGAATATACTACGGAATACAATTTTTGGATTTTAAACATACTATTGTATTGACTATATGATCATTACTCATTACTTATTCAACAGCAATTATAATTGTAAATGTTTTTTCTTTTCTGCATAGTATCCTCGACTCGACAACCAGTATAAGTAAAAGCTGGCCTCTCCTACTGCCCCAGAAAGATAATGATTGCGATATTTGGTAGTGGTGTTTTTAATTTTGGACTTTCTAGCATTTTCCTTGAACCCAAGATTTTATCCTATATTTCGATTGTGAAGCAATTTTACTTACAACATTTTTACTTTCATGTATATTTTAGTTTACCAAGTATTTTGTGATTCCGTAATTGGTCGATTTAATTAGTAACTGTGGTGACCCTCAAGTTGGGATTTAAATGGTGGGCCAGAAAAATTGCTTTATTGGGTAAGAAATTCGGAAATCCTAATTTTAATGGGCAGTGTATTTGAGAATGTATTACCATCCTTTGATACTTTTAATACACCGTCTTTATTTTAATCACAAAACACATGGGACGATAAATTAATTTCAGCAAAGCTTAACATTTTGGCAAATTGTTTGCCGTTTTGTTTGTGAAATGCTAAGCCTTAGAAAATATGCTAATCACAGTGGTTCGCAATAAATGTTACCTTAATATTTCATGTCTAAAATTTCTGCTTCCTAAGCATTGGCCACACCATTTGACAAAGGGTTTGAGAGTCATAACAGCTTAGTGAGTAGTAAAGCGATAAACATCTGCAACACAAAGACATATTTGACGAATTTGCATTGATTTCAATGGAAAACATTGAATTTGTAGGACAATATTTGCTATATTATTAATTAATCTCCTTTTAACAATCTAAGCAAGCAAGATACCTTAATTGATATCAAATGGGAGTAATTCATATCAATTGTATGTAAATTATGCATGCAATAATGACATGAACGACAAAGCCCCCTATTCCAATGGTGTTTCGGCTGAATAGCAATTAAGGTAAGCGAGCCTAGGTGTGATTTGGTTACAATTATTACCAAGCCACAAGAGCAACAGCCAAATAAATCAAAGCGAGTGAAACAGTAAGGAGCACAAAGTTTGCATAATAAATAATGAGTAAGCGGAAGCAGTAAGAAAAGCAAAGTTGTCGACACTTGAAAAATATTCCCGATAAAATTAAAATATGCCCTACCCTAGTCGTCATTTAAAAACTGCAGCATATAAATTGCCTTTGTTAAAAGCTATTTGGATTTAAATAAGGGAGCCCTAGCTGCCTCCAGTAGAACTATTAATAGTATATCCGGTCACTCTTGTAAAAATGCAGCGATGTCATTAGGCAATTGAGGTCAAGACCCTTTGTTGCTCATTGATAATTCAGGTAAATTAGATAATAACTCTTTTTTACACTACTCGCTCCAGCTATTTCTTTTTAACTTCCAGAGGAACACCTTTATGTTTGGTTGCTTTGTTAGCTTTGCTCTCCCAAGTATGAATCGTAATAGGACTTTATTTTCTTGTATGAGAGAATTCCGTGGCTGCTGAAAGTCATGATTCAAGTTGTGCATTCTAAAAGTGGAACTGTATGAGTTGAGTTTACATATTGACTAAATATGAAAAAGAAACCTTGTCAAAAATCATGAGATAAAACACAGAAAAATTGCGGGGCACACAAGAAAAATAAATAAATATTACACTACTGAATTTGGATGCTGCTTGGATTTCTCATAGGCTTTAGAGGAGGCACATGCAGAATTCCATACATTCCTGCAAGACTTGATAATACCTAACGAACTGCATTGTAGTATTGGTTTGGTAGCAGCACAACTTTATGGGAAGTGAAAGTTTTTGTAGTGCAGGGGAAAAAGCAGAGGTAGGCACAGAAAAATTGTTGTTTGCGAATAAGTAGGAATGTAGTGGAAGAGATAGAGAGCAAGAAGAGAGAAATACAAATTTAGGCATCTACTGTGTATTCCAGGTGTTAAATTTTGCAACAAAACGTCTGCTCAAGTGTCTTCATACATTGTTCAGTAATGCACCGGGACCACACTACAGGTACATATTATTATACAATGCGAACTGCGACCTACCTGTGTAGTGTAGTAATGTATATGTCCATAGCTTTGCATTGCTCCAGCAAATATTCAATTTCTTACTGCTCCCCTAGAAATGGACTCTGAGGAAACTACTAAGTCAGAACACTCAAGTCTTAGGTACAAACCTGCATTAAGCTTACGTAAGTACATCACAGGCAACGTACAACTTAATTAAATTGTAGCAGAAGGTTCTTTAAAATGTGATTTCTTTTCTCTTTAATTTAGAATCAGTTATAGTTACGAATAGGAATTAGGATTTCCCTTCCTTCTCTTTATGACCCGTCAGAAAAACTGGAGCTCTTTCCTATCCAATGTTGACGCAAAAGCATCGCGTTACTACCAAAGAAACAACTATAGCAATGCTACACTAATCCGTCTTAAATCTCAGACAGGCCTGTCTTTGGGGATATTCTCTATTTGCACTAATCAGTCAACTCCCTGCTCTACTTTAATTTCCTGCAATTTGATGAACATACTTACAAAGAGAGTATTAGGTAGACACATTCACAGATTAACTAATTTTCTCTCACACGTCACACTAAACTAGCTTAAAGTTAATTCACTTAAACTATTATGTCAACTTACTCTTCCTACGGCGCTGTAGGCTACCTTTTTAAAAGCTGTCAATTTGACACTGCATTTGAATACTGTGATGAAATAGTCTTTTAAATATTTATTGAAAAAGAGACGGAATTTAAAATGTTCGGATAGAATGTACAGAATTCCGCTTCAACACCTAGTACAGTAAAGAAGCGAGAAGCGAAAGCAAATTATGCATCAAATGCTAATGAAAAAAGTAAGTGTAATACACCTCGTAGCATCTTCTTGAACTCATTGCCATTTTTCCAGAATATTATAATACATAGTCTTTGCAAGTGTTTTGACACAATATAACTAAAACGCTACCTGCTCTACAAGAAAATTGAACACGTGTTGACAGTGTAGGCCCCAAGGGTTTTTGAATAATATAAATGCTTAAATTAGACATCATCTTGAACGAAGTCCTAAGAAGTCGAATAAACTTACCTATTGGCATGATAATATATAGAATAACTTTAGCATAGTTATTTCCTAAATTGTTGAACTTTTCCAGTATGACGCTATACAGATATTGTAAAACTTCTTCACTACTACAGACCAGACATTGAGATACAAATAAATATTCCGAAACAAATCTTACACCAAACCTCATGCTCGAATTACATGAAATTGTTAGTCGGGTCAGAATATATTTTCATGAATTATTTTTATAGGTGCTTACAAATCACCACCATATCAAAGTTATCAGAAAAATTACTTCCTGTGGTCCGTACGCTATTTTAAGCATTGAATATTTCTTAAAAGAGACTCTTTGATAAGTTACGCTGGTAAGTAGATACGTGACATTTGTGGGTGTACTTGTTAGTAGGTCAAATATAATTTTCAATGTAATGTGTACAATATGTTACATGCAGAAGCTTGGTTCACTATTATTGTTTATCAGAACCTATTCCTATACCGAAGTGAAATTGATTAAGGAGGTTGAATAACGCTCGCCCACGCATCTGTCATTGGTATAACTAGCACTATTTAATTTGCTCCCTTGCTAGGCTGGGAAATGGTACATTGCCAAAGGTGTTTTTTATATTAGAAATTGTCTTATCTCACAGTTTCATTAGGTTGGCACATATCTACAGAGGAAAGTAAAGAATTTTAGGATAAATACCTACTTACTCTACCTCTACCTACAACCTACTGGTCTGTATCATCTCAAGGTGCCCCTGTACACCTTTGTAAACATTGACAAATAATTTTGCATTTTCTCCTAAATATTTCGTAATGCAGATAACTGATATAGGTATGAACACAGAAGAAACTGGGAATGTTGTTAGGAGAAAGGCATTTTACGAAAATTATCCCAATGGGAAATTGTGTATGCACATCTACTGTGTATAAGAATGGTGTTATAAAGGACGGAACACGAAAAGCGTTTGTTTTCATTGCGTTGCAGTGTGCAGATGCGTAGCCACATAAAAGGAGGAAAGGCTAATAAATCTTACCGGATATTGGAAGAGGAACGTGTCCACATGTCGGCAGCAATGCTTATTATTGGCTAGTAGAGTAAGAACAAATATTTTCTTTCTTTTAACAAGTCCTGTTCAGATTGACAAGGACAAGAGGAGTTTATAAAGCCAAGTACTTAGCACTTACTAACGATAACAGTTGTTATAATAAGGGAGTATAAAGTTAATAGAATGTAAACTCTCTTGTCTCACGACTTGCTTTCATGTACACTTTTGTAGCACCGTGTTCCAGATTGTGATGAATCGCTAAAGTCTATCATACTAAAAGTTAAATGTGCAAATTCTTACACATACAGTAGTATCGTAGTAGGCAGTGTGTATTTTATCGTTCAAACGTCTCAGTGACCTGAGTTATTTATTAGTAAATACAGAAACTACTGCTAAACAAGTCTTACTTAATGAAATCCCTTGTACACCGGCTGGAAGAAATGGCTAAAACCGAGTTTGGCAAAAAAGTCACTGAGGTAGGTATCTACTGAACTCCCCTAACAACGAAGTTAAGGAATGACACACTTATGAAAATCGGATGACTCGATATTTTCAACTATAGGTAGCAATTGTACATAACTTCAATAGGATTGGAACATGAGTTGTTTTTAGAGGATGTTATGGTTGAAGCGCCGTATCCGTCTGCTAATACGTGTTATGGAGAGTTGTAGGGAGATAGTGAACTGTGGTGGACGTTGTCACCTTGGTGGGTGAACTGAGGGCTGGCAATGAGTTAGGATAGTGACAGACAGTCTCATTGCGGAAAGTTTTGGTTTGGTGGTGCACTTAAGAGAAAAGTAGTTTGGCAGTGGCTTAGTAGTTATTAGGTAGAAGGTAGTAATAGTCGTAAGGATAATAATTACACGTTGTAGTTTTTGTGTTGTGGCGGAATGTGGAGTGGTCGTATCTTAGGTAGAGTTGGTGGAGAGAGTGGATGGACTGCCAGAGCAGCAAAGCACGCACTAGAATTCGGTTCAGTTCATTTCAATAGTTGCTGTATGGTTCTTTACGATCTAATGGACTTTCTCCCTCCTATCATCTTCTGTTGTTAAAGTCAGATGCAATGCAAGAGCACTGAACCAAACGATGAACTACTCATGAGTCAACTTGGAACATTTATGTGTGTAATTCACTTCCAGTCAGTTCAGTATTAACATCGGAGCAGTTTTGCTGCTCCTCTCACTCTGCTGCAACAATAGTTCGTATCTTGTCTCGTTTTATGTGGGCACTTGTGCAATTCAAGTGGACGAACAAAGGAGAGCACGGGTTAACCCGAGAATTAACCTCTGCGCGACACAGGGAGATTCAGGGAGGCAGAGAGTCGGAGGAGAGGAGACGAGGAAGTTTCGGAGGAACGTGAGAAGGAGGCAGTTAAATGTTAATTTGGTTGGCCAGCTGGAGGAGAGAGCTAGAGAAGGAGGCCAAAGGGAACAAGACAATCCGCATACACGAACGACCCATTCGGTTCTTACAACAAACAACTCCTTGCTTTTTACCTTCCTCTGTTGTGGTTCCTTTCTTTAGGTGTTTTATTTTATAAGGTCGTCTGTTATGTAATGTTATTATGCTGCCTGGCTTGGATATTGTGCTATGTAATGTAATGCAGGCAGTTGTGGTTTCGCAGAGGCTGCCGTCTGTATTATTGAAGTAGTAGACCAGCTAGTGGCACTGGCAGTCGCTCAAGCTCCATTGAACATGTGAACCCACCGGGTGAAAAATATCTACTGAGTCCCGGGCTTTTCCACAACCTGCCTTTATTTCTTATATTTACTTAGTATCGGCAGTCTTCCCTCTCTCCCAAACTCTAGCAGCAGGTCGGCCGCATAAATGCCATTTCCAATCTCGGTCTCCTTTCGTTAAATCCTCATTGTTACTTCTCGCATAGGCTCCTTTCGCCACATATGCAAAATGAAAACATACGTCTCTATTCACTGTCCACAGTTTTCATAAGTCTTCAGGTCAGTCACAAAATCAGTTTTCTAATTTTATTCACTTTCCCTTTAACTAGTGCTAAGTGGCCACCGATGAGACGACTTGTAGTTTTCATCAAGAAAATGTAATTCCACTACAGTTATTCTCATGTTGTTCTTCAAGAAGTGTCATTCTGCTGCACTTGTACACCTTTGCTAAGCTTCACACATTCACAGACACTTTATAGGAATGTCCGTGTCTATCTGTCTGTCTTTCTGTCCGAGTGATACCTCCCGAACGATTGAAATCATAGTTCCAATACGTCGAGGAAAGGTTTAGTCCCTTGGTCAATAGATTCTAGAAACAGAGTTCTAATCGTAATTATACAGCATACAGTCCTTTTATTATATTGTAAGGAAAGAAGAGTATACTTGAGAATTTACCGGAGTCCTGCCAGGCGATTCAATTTTCAAGTTTCATATTGTTGTCTTTGTACTGCAGAATTTTTAGAAATTATGGCGAATAAGAAAGTATAGCACTTTTAAAAATAATTGTATGGAGCCCTCTGAAAATGAGTTAGGGAGATTATATCCAACCTCAACTTAAATGGCACTTCACGGATTTATACTCAGGAATTTTATCACCAAGAATGTGCAGTTTTCCTGCTACTTTAAGTAGCACGAGAGAAGTGATATAAAGCTTCAAAAATAATGCTACAAATAGGTAGGCAGGCATGTAAATAATCGACAGTCAAAGTTTGTAGGCATCAATAGCGACTTTATTAACTGATATAGAGAATTATTCTAACACTATGTAAAATATGTATACAAATGCAGGTACAATCTAAAATGATTTTCAAATATAAAAAACTTCCTATATACCTACTTAATATAGTGATTTATATAAGTATACACTAGCAATATGAGGCCCCAAAAACGACATTTAATTAACCCAAAAGTTGAGTGCAGTCCCCAAAACCCGAATCATATTAAACGGGCTTAAGAACCTTCAAAATGAAGTTAAGATCTAGACAAGTGAATTTGTGTTTGGTAAAGTTATGACAACTTTTAGTTACCTTCAAGGTAAATACATCAATTACAGAACCAGATAAATGAAAAACTTTAATTTAAGCCAAGAATTTAATAGCTTAATGCTTTAACTTTAATACTTATACACAGCATCAATTTTTAAATCACTTTGTAATTCATTGCACTCACTCGATTTTATATGCAGGAATTTTTTGAACTCTCAAAATTTTTGAGGTATTATGGATCTGGAGGTTTATGTATCTGGAAGTGTCGTGTGCACATAGGTAACATATTATACCTCTTATGTATAAGTAGCCTTGATGTCTTGAATTTGAGACGATTTTTTCTGTTAAATGTATTTTTCGTTAAAAAAGCGAATAATAACTGCATATTAGAAAATAGCAACAGTGATATTAAACCGGATATAAATTTCCGATTTTGGAAGTTCGTAATGTAACATTATTCTGCTTTTGCTTGATAGCTTTGTTTTGTGTAAGTAATGTTTATTTCATATATTAGTAATTATACACAATAAAATGAAAATAATAAACACAAGTTGAAAAATATTGTACCGCTTTTAAAACAAGAACAACACAGATTTTTCGTGGCCTAATTGCGATAAAGAGGATCGTAAATTACACCATATATTTTTAACAATAGCAAGCGTACAATCATATTCCATGAAGAGAAGCAACTATATAGTAACAAAATGAATACTATTAAATGATATGTAACAAAATATCTACCATTTCTTTCCAAAACATTGTTTTTAAGCAATCGTTGCTGTAACTCGTTTTTGTTTAATAACGGGCTGCTAAGTGTGAAGAAATTACATTGCTGCGTAGATATCATGACAACGTATGCAGCGCTGTATTACCAACTTAAACATCACTAACTCTTCATATGTCAGTAATATATACCGGAAGTCGAGACGAGTTTTTGATAGACTTAGAATTTATTTATATTTAATGGCGTAATTCGTTGTCTTAATTGTATAAAATATGTTGATAATTTATTAAATAGATCACATGATAAAAGAATTTGGAGATATAATATTTAGAGTAAATAGAGGTAAAATTATCACGCCTACATTAAATCTGCCCAGTAATTTATAAGCAAATATGAACATACTTTGCTCTTTGCTGTTCTACTAGCGTAGTTGTTGGACTACATGACCAGTATATTAAAAATTTAATTGAATCTAAAATGTTCTTCCCATAAAATTTGGAGATATTTCCGTAAAACCTAGTTTTTTATGAAATTCTACGAAATAATTTTCATTAGATGGAACTTCCACGTAACAGCCAAAAACTCCTGTAAGAAATTAAAAAGGGCTCCTTTACCACGATGATGGAAAATATACATTAAATTGCATGATACACCTGTGACAAGAATAATTCATTTATTAAAAGTCAACAAAATTACCATTAGCTCTAAGAGCAGCCAAGGCGCATGTGAGAAGTCTTTTTGGAACACTAGGGTCGACCAATGGCGTTATAATAGCAAAACGTATCTCAGCCGGATAATTCATCATAACCTCTTCAGGTACATCACGGATGTCGGAGTGTACTGTTGAAACTACAGTCTAAAACCAAATACAAAACTCTGAATTAGATAAACTCTCATTGCTTACAAACATATTTTGAAATTACCCAATTGATATTTCATTTTATTTAATGATGTGTCAACTCTAGAATTCAGGGGCAATGGAAATGATTAATGGGCCAACATTTGTCTATGAAAGCCTTAGTCAATGGTATACAACTATATAGGTATAGTGGCTAGTGGTATAAATTCTGTCCTGAACTGAATAAATAGAACTTAAAGAAGTTTTACAAATCAACTTATGCTTTTATAGTTATAGCAAGGGACACAAAATAGAGTCGTGTAAGCTACACAGACTGTATCACACTAATCAGAACTGAACTATAGCTATGCCGCAGTTAACTTAAAATGGCGGTAGATATAAGATATAATGGATATCATGATGATTTGTTAAGCTTGGCGTCAGAAGTTATAACACCTCTTACCTTTGGGTTACACTATTTGATTCTAACTTTACTCCGCATTAACAAAAAAAATATTTAAAAAAAGCATACGATGCTGGTTTCAAAAGCAAATTAGTTAATGAACTCACGTTTGCAAATTCAACTCCAGTACTGGCAGATAATGGATATTTTTTCCTTAATGATGCAACCCACTCTGCCTTCAATTTTCTTCTGAATTCTTTTCCATTTAATACCGCAACAGAAATTCCCACAACAACTTCATTCTCATCTTCTACAACGAAGCTCAAGTCGGCGTTAAGACTCAAAAATCCACCAAGTTTTCTAACAATAGATAAGAAACAGAATAAATGTCTTCAACAATAAAAGATTCTTGCAAAGTCAGCAAAGTATCATATCATAGTTTAAAGAACACGCGACTTACAAATCCCCTGGCAGTTTGGGGAATCCGACAAGTTCATCGGCAGCACTAAGTCCATCCTTGAAGGTAACCATGCATATTTTATAAATACTTGCTTCATCTTCATTCCTGTAGGGACGGACAGTGTAGACTCGGGAACTGGGCATATCTGGTGCTTTGTACATGTATAGATCAGTTCCCCGATCTACAGGAATCAGCCTCTGCAAAAATTATACAATTAATGACATGTATACCAAGTATTTTGGAAACACGACGAGGAGAATAAATAATGCTAATAATAATACCTACGAGCGTTGTAATAATAATAATAATAATAATAATAATAATAACATAATAATATAATACAATAATAATATAATAATATAATACAATAATAATATAATAATATAATACAATAATACAATAATAATATAATACAATAATAATATAATAATATAATACAATAATAATATAATAATATAATACAATAATAATAAAATAATATAATACAATAATAATATAATAATATAATACAATAATAATATAATAATATAATACAATAATAATAAAATAATATAATACAATAATAATATAATATAATAATAATATAATATTATAATGTAATAAAATAGTAATATAATATAATAATAACATAAACTGTCTATGTGACATATGAAAATAAGTAATTACTTGTAATTCAGCAGTAAGACCGCCACGTATCACCCATGGCTCTTGATCTCCACTTGTAAATGCTTCTCTCCAGCCCTTTGAAAACCCTACATCAGTAATAAAATGTTTTTGCTAAGCTATGTAAAACCATTAAAAGTTATAGCTAACTTAGACACTACTTTCGCGAACCCTATATTTATGGCATGGTAAAAAATAAAGCTGTGGTGTTAATATTTCTTATATTTTTACATTTTTCGGTAAATACCGTAATGCCCTTAATGCATTTTTAAATATTACCATATATATGTGACATACCTCGAAATTTCATCCAACATAGTTAGTTTCGAGGTGTAAGACAGCATTACTTATTTACCTTTTCGTAGGTAGGCAGTTAGTGAGCATATATAACATTTAAATACCCTTAAGCAAGAAATAGCAAATTCATACGCCATAATATTTTTCGACAACAGTAAACACATATCTGCTAATATGTGTACTGTATTCGTAATATTAGTGCACATGCTTATTGTGTCCAGTTTTCAAAATTTTGACTCTTAAGAAATAAACTATAAAGAAGCACATCTTTCTTATTTGGGTGTGTCCTTTACACAGTCACAAATGTAAATTGCTTTAGTTTGTAAAAAAGTTTTAGATGTGCATATTCAGTATTCCGTATTCAGTGCATATATATATTTAGGTTCAGCAAATCAGTAGCTTACACATTAGTAATTAAAATTATATTAGATCCTACAAAATCATGCAGGTTATAGTTCCTTTAAGCTGGCAAAATATGAAAAGGCAAAAGAAAATTGCAAACAATGTGGCAAGTAATTAAATGCAATCGGTTAAATACAATGTATAAGTGCTGCATTTAATACAGTTCAACAGAGTAGTTATATTCAGTCTTTACAAAATACAATAAAAAATTACATCAGGCAGTGCACTTTCCTAAGTACCACTTCTAGGCCTTAACTAAATAAATAATTCTAACTCTAATTTGTATGCAAAATGTAAAAGTCTTATAAGCTCTAAAGGGCCGATTACAACTTACAACACAATATAACGGATAATTTTATAAATTCGGACTGCGCATTATTGGCTTTACTCGGTTGCTTGATTTTAGAACATGTTGTTAAATTCATATTTGGAGCGCTGACGATAATAAATGTTATTTTAAGCAATAATAGTGGCATTAAAACATTTGTATCGAGAGGCATATAGTACTGGAGGACGGAGGAACATTTAAGTAGAAGAGTTACATACTTAATCCCTAAATACCCTAACTAATGAGCATCGTTATATTGACAAATTTTAAGGATTTAGTAGTTCGACCACTAAATTTAAATGTTTTTATTTTTTTATATCAATGTGTGGGCATTATCTAACTGATCTTGGTATATATTTGCAATATACGGTCCTCGTTGGCGTGCAGGTTTTGAGTACATTCGAATGGGATTTAACGAATAGGTTAACCAAAGAGAAGACACTTTCTACATTGTAATTAAAGCCTTTAAAAATAAAATATGACAGCAAGTATTGATGTCGTGCAAAAAAACGCAAGCACAATTTAAGAGATAACAAATAACAGAGACGAGAAAATAGATTTGCCTACATGTATAACTTCCATGAACATATGATGTCACATTGGCAGGGATTTGTCCCAATGCTGCGAAAACAAAAAGAGGATATCCCAATTAGTCAAGGCAAACTTATGGAATATAATTATCATACATAAAGCTACATAGCGTAAATGATAGTTAGCTCACAAAAGCAGCAAATACAACTTACTAGGTATAAAATGGAAAATATATAAGAAAAGATAGTTCATATTTTTGCGAATGAAATTTCCACAAGCTTTCCGCAATTCAGCAAGACAAGGAAAATTAAATAAAAAGGATGGCTTCAACCGCATTCACGAATTATAGAGGTAGCGCAGAAAGATCATGAATTTAAAAAACTGCTTCAGCTAATTGATGCTTAAGCTTCTTTAATCAATTGTCAACAGCGTCAGTGCTAGACAATGAATGAAAAACATATCCGAAATATTGGGGGCGAAAGGCAAACAAAAAATATGTCCAGTAAGATTACTAACATACATACAGTACGCCAACTTTAAAGAAAGGCCTTCTTACCTAGCCATTTGATGTACGAATTTAATAGAGAGACGACTCCACGCATATCCCAAATGTAAGGGTATAATTCATACAATAGCTCTCTGTTGGAGATCGAGTTTAATTTTGCTAGCAGTTTATTTAAATTTTCCGTCGATTCTCCGAACTTCAGTGCTCGATTATACCATTCCGTTACCTGAAATCAAAATGTTCATAACAAATAAATGTTTACCTGAATTACCGATTAGCAAAAATACTAAGAGAATACTACCATAAGGTATAGTCAGTAATGATTCATTCCTAGACCTTATTCTAGAACTGGGGGCATTCATTACTTATGAAAGCATACCTCTGGTTTTGTTTTATCCCTTTGTGATATTCCGGCGACAAGATTGGAATTGGTCTTCAGCCATTGAAATTCTTGTAATATTTTCAGTCCCTGAGCTCCATGCTCAAAAGGTAAGTAGAACAGGTCACACAGAAGTTGTACATCGTCTACATTCAGTTCTTCGTCTTGATTTGATTTTAAATCTTCATCAACTGGTGTTTCAACCTAAAATATTCAAAAATCACTTTAAATATCAGTTTTCCAGTACTGACAATAATAATATATAATGAATGTTTTATAACCTGCATGGACGAATGAGGGGTATTCGGTTGATTATTAGAGCCAGATCCTTCAGGTTCAGAATCTAAATTCATAATGCTAACCGATGTGCTACTTGTGCAAGCCACTTCGTCAGGACTGGACATATCCTGTGAAACACATTAAGTATACTGTATGTCTGCAATTAAATAATATTACGTTTACTGACTAGCTATTCACAGATTTGGTTAATTTATTCAATATATACTGTATGGGCAGCTTGTAGCTCCTGCCAAATTCACGACTATAAATTGTAAAATAATTGTGGGGCCTTGTATAAAGTATTAGGGAGTTGAAGAACTGTTTAGCAAGTTATTGAAGACCAGTGAAAGTTTTTATTATTAATATTAACTAATCCACTACTACTTACTTGTGATCGCTCTGCAGAGTCAACCATAAGAACATCTTCCCCAGGTTTGTCTGGAACAATAATCATTTGCTCCGGTGGAGACCTGTTAGGAGGAGTCGCCGTGTTGCAGTCCATTGGTTCAAGACCTGACGATTGGTTCTATTTACCCAAGTAGATAAATGAAAAAAACTTTGCCAGTTAAATGACTTGAAGCAGATGTTTATATATTATCTGAACAAATTAATTTAAGCGGCTAATAAGGCTAACAATGTAACAATATTAGATGATAATTTAAACGGTTACTTATTAAATAATATTAAATACTAATATTGTATTTACCATAAAAGCGTTTGGAAGCTACTATTGAAATATTAATTACTCGTATGTGCTTTATCTTTCTAACTTCTGTACCTACACCTACCTTTAAGTGCATTATGTGGTACTAATTGAGTTAGCATTTCATGTATAACAGTACAACTACCTTTTTTCCTAAATATTTTAGGCTATGCTCCATAGTTAAAAACTACAGACAAAAATTGGAATTTAATTAGAAAATTAGATTGAGCAGATTATAAATTACTTATAATAGATTCCGATATGCCGAGTGATGCCGATAGTTCACTACTAAAGTGCCCCAAATAGTAAAATGGATTTTCATTAGACAAACTATTATCAGCTTACCTGTGGTGCGTCATCAGGGTTATTCTTCAGATTAGAATGCTCAATTCCTGGCATGGAAGCTGAATCGTTAATTGCGATGTCAGCATTGGAGCCGGACCTTACCGCATGGACAAAATCTCCACATACAATCTAAGAATACATGATAAACATAACATCAATTCATATTTATGTCTTTAGTTGTCAAAAAATTATTGAAGTATACCTTATTTTCAGCTGCCAAACTGTTCATCACTGTAGACGAAGGGGTTGGTATGATCAAATTATTTCCATTCTGCTAATAGAGATAAATGAATGATGAGAATTTAATAACAATACATACAGTTTTTGGAATGATACGGGCATTTACAATATTCTAATCATATGTGTAGCAAAAGTTATTGTTGTCGACTAGCAATAGCCAAACTACTAGGGAAGGGGTACAAAGGAGTAGATTTTAATATCCTTGATTGCTGTTAAAATATTTTTCGAATAACTTCTACAGTTAAAATAGTTGAATAACGCCGTTTTCAAAATAGTAATGACTTTTATGATAATGACTGGAAGATTTGCAATAAAAATTATTTACAGAAAAACATTAATTAAATTCCAGGCTTGAGTTATAGCGCCAATATTTTCTGTTATGCATGGCTGCTTACAAAATATTTCATGATTTTATTATGTAATAAAAATTATAATAACCCTTGTTCAAACACTAATAGTAAAGAATGTCTTCTTTAAAACCAAACTAATTCAAACTAAAATAAATCAAACTGGAACTGGAAATAATTAATATAAATTCTGGAGAAATTTTGAAGATCAGGTCAGATGCAATTTTTGAAAGTAATAACCATAATATATACTGAAAATAACAGTAATTAAGAAAATATGTAGGACAATATTTTTTGATACGTTGAGAATAAAATTAGCCCTTATACCCTAAGGTAAAAAATTTTGCAAAATTACCTCGACAATTGCGTTCAATTCCCTGGCACTACAGTTGACTGTGGGAACGCTGGGGATTGTTGAAGGAAGTGGGTTTGGAACATCGGTGTTTGTAGTGCCGGTCATACTGATGCACGTATTGACAGACGGTATGAGTGGGATCGGCGCAGCAACTATTTGTGGTTTCACCATTGGTCCCCACATTGACTTGTTCTTTTTGAATTCCCCCAGCCATTCCTGTAATAATTTTTTTACTTATCAGAGATTCTTCTCAAAAATTTTTGACGAAATTTAATGTTAATTTTACTTTAATGGCCCGTTTTAGGGCTACTAATGGATGATAAACATGTGGATCTAGATTTTCGGGCACATGTCGGTTTCCAGATTCGGTTTCAGTCTCTAATTTTGCATCCGCATTCATTGACTCCTCTGTGAATCCCACAATTATAAATTGACATCACTGTGTGCCTGTAGCAAACCTATCTAAACTTATTTTTCAATTGTATACTAATGTTACCAATTTTCTTTTTTGCGTCAACTGAACAGCGACTCCATTGTGCAAGAGTATGAATAGCAACGAAATTGGCACCGTATTCACAATTAGGATTTGTGAGGACTCCTCTTAAACGTGGAATTAATTGTGGCGAACGTCCGGCATATGGTCCCAAAAACAAACGCTTTTGATCATAATCGTTAGCGTGTAAATTATCCCAAATTACAGGTGGCCGGCGTATCACTTCTGTAACTTCTTCAATTGACTCAACAGTAACATCTTTAGAAATAACTTTTGGACCTGTTAAAAAATAACAAATGTATTAATCGTGTTACAAAGTCAATGCATTTCATATATATTACCGCTACTAATATTAAGAACTGCATTATATTTTAATAAGCAATTTTACCAATTATCGGAACATGAAATTGCATTCATTCATTAGCCCATCCACTCTTAATACAATATTTGTATCTACTGCTTGAATTTGAAATATTAAACTTTACCTGTCCACATTATATCAATTCTAAGATCAAGTTTAGATCCAATAGTTTTTAGGTATTCGGAAGTTCTAACATTTGGTACGGCTCTGGTCGCACAGTACTGTGTTGGGCAAAATAGAAAACTGCTCACGTTGATGTGCTGGAATGCTTCATTAGTCACAGACACTTGGGCATGGGCAAACGATTTAAACATTTCCTTGTCTGCTTTCGACATTTCAGGATCGATATCATCAAAGAGTATTGCAAATGCCACACATCCTAACTGATTTACCTATCAACAGTGCAAACAATTTTTATTTCCAATTGCATACCTAATGCTAATACAGTATGCTAAGTATTATTTAAATGTAAGGTCGAAACTTTCAATGGACACATAAGAAGTAATTTTAACATTATGGTTTTGAAAGTACGCATTAAAACAACATATTTATAAAAAATAAATAATTACTACTAATCATGTATTTAGACATTGCTTTATTACAAACCTGTTCTAATTTACGCTTCAGAGCAGTGACATCTTTAGAACTAGAATATATGATGTCTAATCCGGGAGATATAGCATAGATAAATCTAATTCCGCTTTCTTTAGCTGCAGTTATGAGACTATTAAGATGTTCAGCTTCTTCAACTGTGTACAGTTCTCTCCAATACGCTCGGTGTTTATAATCATCCTTTGGTGCATATAAATAGGAATCCATGCCCCATTTCTTCATTCTGTGTCAAAACAATATTAATGTCAAATTATAGTTATTGAGTAGAAAATAAGTGACGAAAAATAATAGTCGTGTTCCAAGCAAAGTACAAATGGAAATATAAATCTATATACGTGCTACAACTTTGACATTATAAACTTTATGTATATGCCGTCAACTCAAACTTATCTTTTTCGTTCTATCTACTTATTGCACAGATCGGTTAGAGAATGAATTATATTGCTAAATTTTCATGGATACAAACTGTGCTGTACTTACTGATCAGTCTATTAACCAAAAAGCATTTTTACACTGAATAGGGTTGGAAGATTAAAGTTCCCGTAAGAAGTTTAGTATTTGAAATTCTTGAAATCGCTCTTTTCTAATCAACACACAGAGTTATCTTGCCTACCCATGCTTTTACTGGCTAGGGGAAAGTTACTTCGGTATTACCCAAGAGCCATATTTCCATTTGAACTTATTTAATTACCCAAATATTATTTTTAACACACTTAATTTATCATAACAATTTGTCATATTAATTTTCACTTGCTTTTGGAAAAGGTCTTTTCGTTGTTCTGTTGTCCAAGGTCTGCCATAAAATCCTGTAAAGCAATGGTTGACAAATATTTCACAGTATGGGCAATGGGTGTTTATTCAAACGAAAGAGCACAATAAAATGAAATACAGAGTCATTTTACCTTCTACAACTCCACAAATAAAATCCTCATCCCGATTGAAGCTATTCCGAGAGTCCATATTATGATATTATGTCTGACGTAATACTATTTCGGTGTTTTATGGCAAATTTTAATGGGTCGTGCTGGTCTATAAAAGGTAATTTTGCACAAGTATTAAATAGTTCAACTTTTCTAATATTTCAGTAATTTAAATTTTAAATTTAATAGCGCCAAATAAATGCGAATATTTGTAAGACGACTGCAGATGCAATAATTCACAAATCTAATCACAATGATAAAATGAAGCCATAAAAGTTGTCAAAGCAGTGTTTATTAAAAATATAACGTAGCTACATGAGAAGGGCCATTTTAAAATTAGTCTTCTTAAAGAATTTTAACAATGAAACGAGAAACATGATATATAATTGTAGCAATATTAGCATTACATTATGGTTGGAATGTTCAAAAAACCCTTGATAGGCAATAATAGTAAAGATAAAAGGTAGCAAAGGGGACATCCAGAAACCGCAGTAAAAATTAGTTGAATATAACTATAAGCTTATGAATATAGTTACAACTAAATTACCAAATAGACTATTTAAGATTTCTAAATACATCCTGAATATTACTCCTAAATCGTTGTTATTGTGATCTTGAATAATGTTAGCTCAGTTGAAAAAATTATTATCATATTAGTAGGGTTATAGTGTTTCAATGTATTGTGGAATGGAAAGCTGATTAGAAGACAGATAAGTTCATCGAATTAAAATATTGTGATTTCAATTGCTAGTGTAGCCGGTATTCATTTAGAGCTATAAAATAATCTAAAATCACAAAATGGGTATTTACATTGCATTATGGAAAAACAAAACTATATGTTATTACTTTTGTAAAATTATTACACTTACGCCGCTTGGTTCAAGTGTGTACCTACATTAGCTCTGTACTGCTTGATAAATAGAATTTATACCAATTATTGGTAATAAAATTTGATATTTCCTACTTATATTTGAGCGACCTGTAAACATAACGTCAAGTAAAAATCTTCCAGATTGTAACTCTTTTCAGTTCAGAATTGCACTAAGCCCAAATGGGTTTTTTGATATAAACATTTTGAACTCCTAAAGTTAAAATAGTAACTAAATAAGCCAGTGGGTCATATTTCATTTCGTACAGTGTAATAGTTGGGAAAAGGAACTTTCCATTTGTTCACAATTATTATAAATATATAAGATAGAATTTGCCGAACATTTTAAATTAGCATTTTAGAATTCTTTTAAGCTTAGAAATGGATCGACTTACTTATACTAATAAAAATTAAAGGGAAGTTTTATTTTGTGACGTCAGCTGCAGGTGTGCACATACAAGCACTGTAATTTTTAATTTTTAATTATACGCTGCTCGATTAAAGGATATGAATTGGTCTTTACAACTGTTATATCTCTGTCATCTGACTGTGGAAATAAAATATTTTACTGAACAACAGATTAGCAGCTTCCCTCCTATTAGGTAATACACAGCACTGCCCCTTTTAAACAGTCTACTATTATGCTTTTTAAGATTATGGCAAATATTGTGTGCCTGTATAGTCTTGATTCGAGTATAGCCCGTCGTCTCTCATGTGATATTTGCTAGGGTCTCTAGGCTTCTTTCATCGGGAAATCGCGGGAATAAGGGTCTGAAAAGTAAGACTTACTTTGACACAGTTTGTCCTATCACAGTATTCTTGCCAACATTATTTCTGGGGAATCCCTGATGATGAGGTATGGCTTTATGATTGATTTATTTCGGTGGCTAATAATCGTTGCATGAATTTGTGGTATACAATGCATTTCCAAAATATCAAAAATGCATGCCATTTGGCTAGTCCAATATGGATTGAAAAATCTTCTATGGTACTTAAAAATCAAAAGGTGCAGATTACTGCGGTCAAGTGTCGGAGCATTTATTGGGTTATTGGTCAACTGATTTCCTACGAATTGTCATGATTTCAAGGATTCATGTTATAATACCCCTAGGCGGAAGAAGACTTAAATTACATCTTTACATCATGCAATCATACCTATGCTATGCCTGTACCTATCAGTCAAAATGTAAATGGGCCACCACCACCAGTAGAGAAGAATCTGATAGTGTCGAATGAAAACAGTTTTTGTCCGAGAACACAAGTTGGTATTTAGGAACACCCTATCGCATAAAAGAAAATTATAAAATGATTACGAATTACATAGCAACAGAGGTCGAGTGTTTTTCAAGATTCGGTTTTGTCCACCGTTAGAAATTGTAGTGCACTCAATAGTCCCATTAAGCATGACACAAATGCACAAGGAAAAGTTACTTTACTTCAGAATTCAACTAATGATTGAAAACCCGTATTCTTTGGTTTTATAGACATACATATCATGTAAGTGTAGCATGATAGAATTGTATTAAGTTAAAAGGTGGTATGCGTGAACCTCAGGTTTTGCTAGGATGAATATACAAAGAGATTCAGAAGTAGAAACTCATAAGACTTTTCAAATATTAAGTATCCCACATGATGCCTCTCCCCATGGAGAGGCATCATGTTATAAATTACCTATCCATAGGTAATTTAGAATTATTAGTAAATGTAATGGAACACTGTAGTCCAACCTTAGTCGAATCACACCAACCCCAAAATGATTCATATTGATGATTATTGAGCAAATAATGACCACATTATACTTTAAACTTATCCACCTTATTTTGAACAACTACAGAAGAATGAAAACTTGTATTGTAAGATGTTTATTATATTCGTTTGTCATTCATACATATCGCAAAAAATAATTTCAATAAAACTAAAGAATTCTAAATACGTGATTCTTAGCTTCTGACTTCTACTGTAGTAGAGTGGAATTCTATTACGTTTTACATTTGTATAATCCGCTTGGATTCTCGAAAAATGTTTTCTCTTTCTAATTTTAATATTACACTGGTATTGTGATACATTGAAACTTGAGTTAAGCCATCCCATTATGTCACCGTGGTTGAGATGATTTAGTGATTGACAGAATTTCCTATGTATTTAAATGCAAATAACTTTTTCCCTACTTTCCTATATGTCTTTTTCATATATTAACTTTTACTCTTTTTAAAAGTCAGAGTAATAATATACGATGGGCACAATTCCTTTAATGACCTTTTCATTCAGAATCTTATATGTTAATATCGCAATAAAATGTACATAACATTTTCTACGTTACAATTGTCTCAAACTGAATTGCAAAGCCAACAACCAAGGTTAGGTGAGAGCTTTTGGTATGGGTATATGTAAATCATGGCTGTACAGTGGTTTCATGTTATAGTTTTGCTTTGCTATAGAGAGAAGTGAGGTTAGAGAAATCATTTTTCGGGGACCCGTGCGCTAAAACGTATTGTTTTGGCAAGTGTGGATGACTGAGTTTCATCATCACGACGATCTGATCAGGGATTCTGTTCTTTAGTTCTGCAGGAGCACTTGAGAGGCGACGGCGACAAACGGGTTATTCTTTGCGAATTCTTCTAAATTTGGGATAATTTAGTCCCTCAACAGGGGTTATCAGCTGTTGGGCACAAAGGTTTATACCATTGTCCCAATATCCATTTTATTGGACGAAGGAGGACTTGGAACTCCGCAGTTTTTACATTTCCACCACTTTTCCCCCACTATTCATTGAGTACACAAAAATCTCAGATTATATTTACATTATTAAGAAAATCATGGCCACTTTCTGAAGAAAAATATGAAGTTTCAATCGAAATTGCTGCTCCCCGTGTGGAACGGGCACTTTGTATCTGCCCTTACATTATTTCATGAGCGACGAAGTCACGATGGACAGGAAGGTTTATGCACAACTCCCACCTTCCAAATCTTCAATTCAAGAACAGTCTAACAGACCTGCCAGACAGCAACAAGGTTAATAATTTCAATTTTAATATCCAATGTTGGTTTTCGTTTGTTGAAACTTCCATTTTATGGCTGACTAATAACTATTCCCTCGTTTTCAAAACCTGGCAGCAACAAGCTGCTGTGTACCTAATTCTAAACTCAAATTCTAAATAATTGATTGGTATATGTCAAGTATGTCTACTTACATCCTTATATCCAAAGCTTAATAGAAATTTAGAATAAATCAACGTAACTGCACTATTACTATGGCGATTTTGTTTCTAATAAAGTAAGGAAGATTCGGGCATTTTATATTGGGGGATAGGGGAATCCTATTGGGACGAACTGTCCCAGTACTGTTCACAAAAAGTATATAGTAGCCATGGTAACCTTTAAGTTGGCTAGATTGGCACAACGGTACTGGGACCGCTCGTCCCAGTAGGATTTCTCAGAATTTGCGAATCTTCCTTACCTTATTAGAAACAAAATCGCCATGGTAATACGTTGGAATAAATGGTGATTTTCCATTAAAAATGTTAATGTAAAACTTTTAAAATTTATTTGAGGTATGTCCTAAAAATTATGAAATGGTCAATCCTTAGGCCCATAATGCTACAATACAAGAGTACTTATGCGAATAACCAAAAAGAAATACAATTTTATGGCTACATGTTAATTCAATTTATTTCTATTATAGTCAAAAGCCAACTTAATTTTATGTTTTCCGTGTTTTCGTCCTGTAGAAGTAATCTACATTTTGTATCTCTTTCTCGTTGGTTAACGATACAAATACCAATTAAGTATGCCAAACAGACCTTGAAAATTGGTAACTTCGGCATTTTAAATTCTGTCGATGTACAGTACACATAATTACCTAATATATTCGAAACTATAATATATATATTCGAAAGAAAAATTTTATAATGTTTGTTACAATAAGTATTTAAAATGATAACGAAAGCTTTTCAAAATTATTTTGTAGTGCCTTTTGTAGAAAACTAGCTAAAACATGAATAACTGCGACTATAACTACCAAATTAAAATTAAATAAATTCGAAAACTACTGATTTTGTTTCAGATGGATCAGGTTCTAGCCAAGCATCCAAAAACTATTCCAGGCCTCCAAACCGCCGCAGAGAACCTGTATTTGGGAGTTCGTATGGACCGAACCCTAGATATGACTCTGTTGGCCGCAAACCCACCTCACAGAAAAATAAAGTTGTGGACAAGAGACCCCGTAATCGCAGCGTCAACAGTACAGAAACGGTAAGAATTTGCAAAGTAATCCCTACCATAATATTTTTGTTTAAAACAATAGTATTTTTAAAGTAGTCGTAAGAAATTAATGTTACATTACGTTGCGTACATGGCACAGTCAAAATTAAGCTTACAACAACACCAAGGTGCTTAGTGGTTAGACAACATATTTTCTTTATCCAGATGAAGGAAGACTTACTTTGTTTGACAAGTAGATTAGGCCACAGATAGGGGATGAATATTTAACAAGTAATACCCATTATAAAGTAAAACTCAATGATTCCATGTTCATCCTCCATAAGTGGTCTAATATTTTGTTGAAACAAAGCAAGTCATCACTTGGTTACAGTATACTACGTTGTCCAGACCCTTTGAATCTACCGGTAAACTGTTTCGATAAATAAAGTATATTATTGATTAAACGTAATTTGTACTTTTACATATTTTAGTGTATTAAGTTTAAAAAAAACATCATATCATATATAATAAACATGGCATATATAACATCGTAAATAAATTCGTGATATTAATTCTATAGTGAATTCTTTTTAATAAGATTATTAAACGGTTATTTAAATGTAATTAAGTAAAGAAAATTTTGATTCAACTTAAATAATAATATAATACTTTCGTAGTACTTCCGTATCTTATAAGTTACATTTCAAATATTATCTGTCCGGTCCGGGTTCATTGTTGATGTAATTTGCTACTTTTGGAGGGCTTATGACTAACTGTCTCTGTTGTCATGACCTCATTTGACTTCACAACGCACGGATTTGTTCTTTGTCTTCAATATCTTTTTAGAGAAAATAAGAAGCCAGTCGCATGTCGCTGTCATGGTTACACATTTCTATTGCATTTCACATTATTTACGAATTGAATGGGCTCTTTTCCTCCAACCTCTTTTTGCAGAGAGAAAAGTAACACTTAGCACGTTGCTGCTCTCTTGGTTACAATTTTCATTCATTAGCTAATTATGAAATCTATATATTAAAGCGCAATCGGTAAAAGATGAGCTTTGAGAATCTAGGCCATCTGTGAAAGGTGACACTGAAAATTGAAAATTCTACCATGCAGAGAAGATAAGCATTTTCAAATAGTCTTCAGTGAACGGTGATCACTACTAATCATCGAAAGTTAAGTCTTGAAAATTAATAAAATCAGTGGGTACTGCGGAATAGGCTGTTGGTATTTCTTATTGTACCCGATGTCTGAAAGGGCAGTAGATAAAACTAAGTAAATTAATGTTCTTTAAGCCCATGTATTTTTTCCGATAAATAGCTACCCATATCTTTTTGCTTAGTTCGAATATTGTGCAGGCATTACACTTTTTAGGGTTGAATATATCTTTATATGAAAACAGATCGGTAGGATATGCCAGAAGCTTAGGAGCTTTGAGAATACCGATCTGTGAAAACTGTGCAC
This sequence comes from Yoshiicerus persimilis, assembly GCA_020352615.2. Taxonomy (NCBI): domain Eukaryota; kingdom Metazoa; phylum Arthropoda; class Collembola; order Entomobryomorpha; family Tomoceridae; genus Yoshiicerus; species Yoshiicerus persimilis. The sequence goes on along the minus strand of CM060170.1, from coordinate 23,252,048 downwards.
TAAAAATTCGGGGTGTGAACTATGATGGTGGAGGTGGTGAATTTGGAGTTTGCTGGAAATTATGAATGATGGATTGGAGTAAACGGGAGCAATTATTTCATGACGCAAACAAGGTGAGGCTTGGAAATTGGAATTTCCATCAGAATGGAGAAGAATGGAAATGAGAGGTGGGTGTCAATTAAAGATGCTGCAGTGGAGGAAACGGAATATGGCTGGGATTAAGGATTTTAGAATTTGGGAAACGGTTGAGAAAGTTGGTGGAAAGGAATGAAACGGAGAGGTGCCGAGATTTACACTGTTAAGCAGTAAAACAGTTCTGATTGCTAAATAGGGCGATGTCTAACCTTTTGTGATTACCAAAAAAGGAGCATCCCAAACTCTTTTTATTGCTAAATAGGGTTGTTCCAGCATTTTCTGATTACTTTTATGTACTGCTATCCCCCAGTCGTAGAATGGGCTAAAAAGACTAATGTTTTATAATATGTCATGGTTACCTAGTTTATATTTAATTGTGTAATTGCGTTGGCACAGCATAGCTCACTTAGGTTGTATTTAAACGGCAAATGTGGAAAATTGAACGGAAACACATGGGCAACTATACAAAGTAGGAAATTGTTGTTTGCAGCCCGTCAAAAATTTACTTTATTGATTTTACGGTAGTGAAATTAGTCTGTATTTTTGATGAATTCTAAACAACAGATAGTTTCACGTCAAGAGGAGGCTGAAATCGGCTCCATTCATGCACCAGGTGGAAAGAAACAAAATCTGAACCATTTGCTGAATTTCCATTTCGCACCTCGAGAGACGCGTGTGTTTTCAGCGGGATCTTGGCATTCCCATAACACCCACCCAGGTGGAAACAGAAGATTCCAGCAGTTTGGATCTGTCCATCGACCCAAATTCAACAAAGAGCAGTTCCTTCAGGCGAAGTAAGTTATTACTTTATTTGCAACATTATTTTATTCCATTTTGGCGACATTCAGGTTTTACAGTGGCAGGCCTTGGTGATTGGATATTCACCAAGGAGATGCACCAACAATGTTCCATTATTGATGGGATAAAGTAATGTTAGTAGTCAGCTGGTTATATATCATCTACTTGGATTATCTAATCATCCATTCGGCACAGCGATTCGGAGGTCTAAATATCAAATATAATATTCGTTCTATTATTTTGCATTATCAGTTGCCAATTTGTTGTAAAATCTACCGGAGACTATACGGTCTACAAAAGTGACCCCGACCTTCTTGTGGAGTGGGACTGTGTGGAGCAAATAGTAATTTGAAATATTTAAGATAATTAAAATTATTATAGTTACTGCATGATAACTTACGAGTTTTTGGAATAAAGCTTTTCGTCTTCGGCATCTTATCCTATATCATATATCATATATATATTAATCATATAAAGGGATCATAATTTGAGATTAGAACAAACGAAATATTATTTAATCTTTCAGGACAGCATGGGCTTTGTATCCTTAATATTTGACAATATTTTTGAATTGTTTTATTATATAGGTACTTATGCTTGATTAGAACTGAAAATGACGCAACCATATTGCATGGTTTAGAAAAACAATTAAAAATGTTTAGTGTTCAAAATCTGCGAAAATATTTAAGAAATGATTTTCAGTCAACAATTTTAAGGTTAGAGCAATACAAAATATTGTTTAACCTGAGAACATCAACAAGGGTTTCTATCTCATCTTTAATACATGACATAATATTTTTGATTTGCTTTATAAAGTTAGGTGCAACATTGGGTGTAACCAAAAAATATGAAATTAGGTTTGACTAGAACAGAATAAGACCCAACCAAAGTAATTATTTTCAAAAATCAATGCAAAAAATCTGAAAGTGCATTAAAATTATTTTCAGTGGTAGATCATTATTTTTAGATAAGATATACAGGGTGGTCCACGGCTAAAGTGGTGAGCTGTATCTGAAGAACGGGAAGTCGTACAGCAAAACTGTTAATACCACTCGAAAGCCAATACAAAGTTACATTGAAATCACAATTTTCATTATCATATCCCTGCGCATTCGTTTACAATCACAGTTCCCCCAAAAACAGTCAAAAGCTTAGAATATCCAAATTAATTACTAGCTACTTCGTGATCAAACCTTTCATGGGACAGTTAAATCGCAAGTTTAATCCTCTTGCAAATTTTCAGTGCTTACTTCAGTTACTCTCATTAGTTTTCCTTCAAAAATGTCAGTTCTTAATGACACTGAAGAAGATCGCCATTTTGACGGCATTAAAGCAGTTGCCTGGAAAGAGGCTCGCGATGCAAGAGCAACATTCAAATCTCAAAGTTGGGTAGCTGACCGACTAAAGAGATCAATAAATTGGGTTCAGAGGACTAAATTAGTTCTTTTTAAAGGACCCTGACAATATCATTGATCCTTCAGAAGTAACTTTTTTGCACGACAAAGCACCCTGCATGAAGGCACTGGCTACGCAAGCCCTCTTGACAGAAAATCATGTCGACTTTTTTAATAACACGCAGTGGCCTGGCATTTCCCCGGACTTAAACTCAGCGGAGCATTTTGGGGCAGTCATGAAAAACGGAGAATGATACAGTTGTATCAGTATTTTGATGAAGTGAGTCCAGGAATTATAAAAAAAATTCAAAATTCTTATGAAAAACGGCTTTAATTTATAAGCTTTTGACCGTTTTTGGGAAAACTGTGATTGTAAACGAATGCGCAGGGATATGGTGATGAAAATTGTGATTTCAATGTAACTTTGTATTGGCTTTCGAGTGGTATTAACAGTTTTGCTGTACGACTTCCCGTTCTTCAGATACAGCTCACCACTTTAGCCGTGGACCACTCTGTATATGTCTTGAGGTGGCCTGTGTTGTCACAAAAATAAAGCTAATCAAATCAAAATGTAGATTTATCAAAAGTTGTACGTACAAGGAATTAGTTTAGAGCACCAATAGTACCATTTTAGTGGCAGAGTACAAAACAGGTTACTGGTTCTAATAACCCGCAATTTATCATTTGCACAGCGTTTTGATTACCTAATTTTGTTATTAGTTTATTCGCACCATGGAAGAAACACCTCGCTGTCCCATATGTTTATCACCGCCTGTTGCAGCAAAAATGACTAAATGTGGTCATATTTTCTGCTGGTCTTGTATGCTTCATTATTTGGCTTTGTCAGATAAAAAGTTTCGCACATGTCCAATCTGCTACGAGCCAATACAAAAGGGCGATCTTAAAAGGTAATCGAATAAATATTTTACATCTGCTGTTTGAGATTATGTCCTGATGTTATTAGATTGAATGTTGAATAATTTACAGCGTGGTCTCAAAACTGTGCACCGACGTTCAAGTGGGGGACGAAGTGGAGTTGCAATTAATGTGCCGTCCTAAAGATTCATTTATGCCCTCGCCTTTAATGAGCAAGGCCGGTGCAGAGTTCGAATGGGAACCAATGTTTTCTAAGCTTCTACCTAAAACACCAATCCAAGTAAAATGTCTTTAGATAATTTCTATCTGTGGTATAATTTGGGCATGCCATAATTTTGCTTTCTATGCAGTGGTAACCTATTTTATTCTTATGTACTTACAACTACAAAATGCAGTTCCATTTATGTACTTCAGATACTTATTTTAATAAGAGATTTAATCATATAAAGGGATCATAATTTACTTAAATACATTTGAATATTAAATTAAAATATTCAAAGTATTTTATAGTAAAAGATTTAAAACTTTGAATTAAAGTTAAACGTTTTTAATTTTCTGTTATAAATGTAATTGTACATTTATAAATTTAACAGCAAAATTATAGCCTGAAAAACTTTTGTTAATATTTAGTTTATTCAATCGGAAATACAAGATAAGTATTCGTATTGAGTCAAATTCCAAACTTTGGATTAAAGTGAAAAAGTGATAATGGGAGTTATTTGTCATTTGGCAGAATAAAGAAATAATCCGAATTGCAAGCTTGGTTCAATTAATTTTTTAAATGTAACACTTGTTTGTATGTTCCTCTATTATCACCACTGTAGTATTATAAGCCAAATAGCTAAAATGTTTTCTAGTTTTCTTTAGTATACTTCTTAAGGAATAGTGTAATGAAAGTGAAATTTTGATGATGTTTTATTTGTTCAAAGATCCTGTCTGACGTAGTCGATAGAGAAGAAGCAGAATTGATTGCATTATTAGAGGACGATAAGCATTGTCCCGAAGTTTGTTTTGTTGAACAAGCTCTAGAAGAGTTGGATTTACGTAGGCAAACTTTAGGAGCCTTTGGTGTAGTTAACCGGGATGAGTTCTTGAGCGTTTCAAAGGCTCTTGGCATAGAAATTTCCAGCATACTGGAAAATGTAGAGGTAAGTTATTGCATTACATCGTTTTTGAAAACTGTATAAAATTTTTTCTCCAAATATGGCACTTCTGAAGGTTGCTGATGATGCGTCGTTGGGTAAAAGTCTTGAAAGTCCAAAATTTCATGGCCCAGGAGAAAACGGCAGTGATGACGAGTCACTTAGCTCAAAAGGATTGGAGCTTGATAATTGCTACATATTTTATCAAGGTATTTTACAATAAAAAAAAGTAATTTTTGAACTGGAAGTAAATTTCAAATTCTTTACTATGCAGCTATGGATGGGCAGAATTTGTTCCTTCATCCAGTAAACATGGCCATGTTGTGGAAGGGTTTTGGAGACGATCCTTCTAAATGGCCCCAAATTCTTCAGCTGAGAGTTATTGAAAAGGAGTTTTTGACAATGACCCCGGAGATGAGGAAGCGTTTGAAGTTTCTAAACCATTTGCCTATAACTGCGTCCTTCTATCTCGTGGAGGTTGAAATAAAACCTCCGATGGTTTCCGAAACCATTTTGAACGAATTTAAAGCACAACTAGACTCTAGAAATAAGCGAAGAGTCCAACGAATTAGAGACGAACGGCGCCGAGAAAAGATAAGAGAAGCAGAAGAAAGAAGGAAATCGGAAAGCTTTCTTGCTCGCCCAAAGGTATTTTTTAGAAATGCGAGTTTTGGGATTAATGCGTCTTATTTATAAATACTTTAGAAATCAGGACATTTGAGTTTTAAATAGTGATGCATCACCATTGAGCATATGCAAGCTTTTGGCAATAATTTAATTTTCTGTCTGGTATTGGCTTTTAGATTGAGTCAAAGCAAGACTTTCCTGATTGCGGCGGAAACGAGGAATTCGAAGGCTATGAAGAAATGTTATTGGCCTCATTAGCTGAATCTGGCGGTTTTGGAGATAATATGAACCAGTATTGGGAGGATAACGAAATTGAAAAGCAATACGATTTTGGCCCTGTTTCTGATCCAATCGCGTCAGATTTTAGTAGTACTGGACCTCGCAAATCCGAATCTACAGATTTGTCTACGTCACCTTCCGTTTCCTTTGCACAGGTAATGGCTCTCGTCATAATTAGTATAACGTAGTGTTTTCTACATTTGAAACGGTTATTTAATATTTACAATATAGATAGTTTCCCAGAAGGCGGCAGTTAAGAGAAGTACGACCTATCCAGGTGCATGGGGGAATGTCCTCCTTGCTGAAGCAAACTCACAAAAGCCAACGGCTTCTAAGACATCGGATGCAGATCAAGACCCAGACGATTACGCATCGGTCCCAGACTTTCGAAGCAGCGTTTCTGATGCTATTGCTAGAGCATTCGAGAATGTGAGAGTTAGCGAAGGTGAGAGATATTGATTTTATGTTTCCATTTTCAAAAATATTAACAGGAGTTATATATGGTTATGCTATAAAACTTTTGGCTACAGGAAGATGCTTTACAGTATTTAATTTATTACTTGATTACAGGTGATTCTTCCGGTAAGCAAGAAGAAAAGAAAAAGAAAAAGAAAAAAGGGAAGGTTCTTTTCTCAACAGGAATGGGAGGCATGAAATGACCCCCCAAGTTTTGTAAGCAAAATTCATTCATCATTAGTAATTTCCGGATCCTTTGCAAAATATTTCATTTCAATTACCCAGGAGTCAAAAATTCAAAGTTAAATCAAAGTTAAAAATAAGTTTACTAAATATATGCTAAATATAGTGTACTACTTCGGTAAAAAAATTTACTAAATATCAAATTCACATCATGTTATTAATACGTGGGGAAAAGAGATCCCCAAATTATCCCCCTTAATGGAAAGATTTTCAGTGGCTTTGGCAAAGCAAAGCAAAATTTGAACATGCTTTCTAGGAAACTCGAGTTGCACGTTAAGAGCGCACCTTTAAAGTAAACTTTAATTGATGAATGTTAAGGATAAAATGGTACATTTGTCATGTCACAAATGTAAAATAATTGGATAAAATGTTACAAATGTAACATATTTTAATGAAATAATGCATTTGTCATGTCACAAATGTAAATTAATTGGATAAAATGTTACAAATGTCAAGTCATAAATGTAACTTAACTGGAAAAAACTTGTCACAAGGCTTTCGGTGTCAAACAATCAAACACAACTTGGGTAACATTTTGTTTCGTCGTGAAAATAAAGTTTCAATTGTCGAAAATTTAAATCTTTGTTAGTTTGAGTTGGCAAAATTATTGAATGTCCAAATATTATTATCAAAGGCCTGGAGAACCGGGTTTTGCCTAGGATTAAAGTGGCATTTAATATAGATCCTACCGTAACGTTATTAAAGAATATTCTTTCATTTATAAAGTCCTCATTCCAGATTTGAAAGCGCTACCCTTGATATCAAACTTTCGAAATTACTTTTATGCTATTGTTATCTAAACAATATCAAATGTATATGTATGTTACCAACGGTAAAAGTAGTTTTATCTGTTTTACGATTATCTCTGGCTGTACATGTCAGATTATCGAATGTCAAATTATAATTATAAATAATTGAGTCTAAAAATATTAATTTCGCGACCACTTCAGCAAAGAAGGATGAGTGGCGTCATTGGTCTGACTTCTAAAACATTTTGGTAATTTTTATTGAGAGCAATAACTACCTAGGAAATTATATATCCCGTTAAATTTTGCTATATTAAAAAGATTTTTATGCCAAAGCTGCATGGGAAAATTATATTCAAGGGGAGTTTAAATAGACAAAAGTATAATATATGAGTCCCATCATCTGACTGTCCGTATATAAAAAGGCATTTTTGTAAGTATTGGTCATTTCCACAAATCGCGGAAGAATTTCTTAAATGTTTTATGTCAGGAAATGTGTTATAAAAATAGCAACTCATTTAATGGCGTAAGCAATTTTTGCAAAACAGTCTTTTGAAAACTGACTTGCCAGATTTTACATGTTACAAGGTCACCTGTGTATATAAAGGATTTTCATCTGCGAATTTTTCAAAATAATATTATTGCGAAGTAAAATAATAATATGGAAATCCTCTGTGCGTAGCAGTTATGATGTGTAGACACTCGTCGTTTATCCCCACGTCTTAGAATTTTCATGTTAAAGACCCTTCAATTTAATATAATAAAAAGTAGAATTGTACCACTCCTTTTGTAATCAAACGACTCTTCAATTTTTGTCCGTCTTACGAAATACTTTCTTATTGTTACTTAATGAAATAATTAATAGGGAGACATTAATGCAGTATACCTTTACCGATATAAACATTTTCATACCCCTTCAGGTTCAAAGAGGGTTTAATATAGGGTTCAAAGAGAGCAATCATTCAAAATAAGGTATTTAGTATTTTAGCAATAAGATTACTTAGCTGATCCGATATTTACCTTTACTTGTAGTTGCATAATGTCTCCAAACTATATCTTACGTCTAATTCTTTGCTAAAACTACGATTTAAATTAACCCTTAGTTTTGACCGTCGTTATAATGATCAAAAGTGAGTTGTAATTTGAAGCCATAAAAAAGTTTTTCGAAGGAAGTGTACACGTTTTCCTTCTGTTGGGAGAAGTTTAGCCAACTGTCAACTGTTAATGGTGGACGATTTAGAAATGAGCCAGTAGTTAAAGTGCATTCATTTTCGTAGAAAACTTAACTGTTTGTTTTTCTTCTGTAAGTCATTAAGACTGAACTAATCACATTGTTTGATGTCCGATTAAGTTCTTGACCGACTACCACTTTTGCGCCACACTAAACCTGGGTTATTTAATTTTATTTATAGTGGCTAACACCTTGACCGATCACCTGTAGAAACTTAAATGTTAAAACCGTTTCTTTAGGTAGCAAATACTAACAATTTGTGTCCTGTGCCACTAAATAAGTTGTTTAGATTGTAGATTATCGTACATACATAAAACCCAGAAAATATTTTTCCTTAAGAACGTAATTATTATAGCAGTATTTCCAATGATATTTGTCGACCTAGTTAGTACGTACCAAAGCTTTACATTAAAAATACAGGCATGGATAGGCTTGATGATGATTTCTGGTCATCTGGTCTTTCAGATTAAAATCTTAAGTAAAAGCGGACAACCTCACAAAGACCATAATGTACGCATATATAAATATGCACGTTATTGTAATTTTGTATAAATTCAAGAGCAATACGTAGATGTAGAGCAGCAATAATTGTTACATTATCTACAAGTGTAATTAATTAGGTTTATGGGGAATGATATAATAATAAACTCAGTAATGACAAACAATTACATGTCATATATTATGGCTTACCTTAACCAGCCTCCTGTCCACTGAAATCTTTGCTGTTTTTCAAGCTGTGTTGTGGGTGAAGAGTTAAACTCTTCGTTCTTTAATCCAATACATTGTTAACTTTTAAAAATATTTAAATAAGCATTAATTAGCTTAATTTACTACCAAATAAATAGTATATACTTTTGGGGTATGCACGCAATATGCCTTTAAGTGATACCTTATGTACCGCAGTAATGACATCACAGCTAACCAATGATTGTGAAATGTGAAAAAGATGTTGTGTTTTTGAACAACTAATTTCAATTTGAGGTATTTCGGACTGGAAAGTCTTGTTATATCGTACCGTTGCATTGAAATTCTGTCTTTATTATGTTTATGTACTCTACATTGTACTGTGTGAAGATGAGAATAAAATGACAAGTACCTAATTTATGTGATTTTTCCGCAAGCAAAGCTCAAATTTTGTCTCCATTTATCATGTCAATGGGCTAAAAATAATTATTTGCAGACCTAGGGTAGTTAGGTTCCAAAGCACGTGAAAATAGGTTTTTAAAAAGGGGCGTTTCAATATTTAAGCATTGTATATGGTAAACATTAGACAAATCGAAGTAAATCTTATTTATTTATGAAAACAGAGACATGAGTAAGTTGTATTTTTGTCTTATTAATGAAAATTCAAACGAAGGTAATATTTTGTAAAAAAAATCAAAGTAAATACCAAATATTAATTGTTTCTGTAAAAATTGTTTCTATTTTAAATAATTGTTGTTTTGAGATAATTGTTGGCTGAATTTCAAAGTCCACTGAAGTGTCATAATAGGTTAAAAATAGGTAAGAACCTAGGTTTCTTTTAAATTACCAAGTAAAAATTGGTGCGATAAAGCTCTCAATCTCAATATACCAACCGTCCTTAAATGATGACTTTGGCTTTGGCTTTTTGTCTTTTAGAACAAAGAGGTTTTTAACTGTCCTGGTCTGGTAATTATCATATTAATAAAAGGGCCTCAATGTTTTTTATCCTAATAATATTCTAAAACAAGTACACTTCAAAGATCTACCATTGCCTTAAAGTATTTCATAAATTATTACTTCGTTTGTAGTGTTCTTGTAATCTGGCGTAGTATGGCCTTTTTATTCTAAAGTCCTCCGGGCTCATATTGCTGGGTAATACGTATTTCTAGATTATATATTCAATTCAATTCGTATTTATTGGCAAGTCAACTCAAAGCACATCCATCAGAACATAAAGTTAGCCCACAGAATCAGCAATTCCAACACAATTAAGCACAACAGAATTCAAACACAGATAAATGCATTATTTCTTCTTTTGTACAACCTATAAATATTTGGTTACAGGGCATCTCGTCGACAGGCAACTCGCACCCGGTCAATTCGTCGACACTTAATTCGCCACGCAGTTAATTCGCCACGCAGTTAATTCGTCGAACGGTTAACTCGCCACGCAGGCAATTCGTCGAACGGTTAACTCGCCACGCAGGCAATTCGCCACGCAGGTAATTCGCCACGCGGGCAATTCGTCAACAGCCAACTCGTCGAATTTAAAAAAAAGCCGAAATATGCTTAAATACAGACAAATTACACCAAAGTCAAAGTTTATTTTTTCTGTTTCTTTCTGTTTCTCAGTCACAGTTTACATATTTTTTCATACTTAAATTCAAGTAATTTAGATTATCATTATCAATGTAATATCGAAATTATAAGACATTCAATTTTCGTCTAATGTAGGATCCTGTTCCAATCGTCTTTTCCTGGACTTTGCCTTTAGCGTACGAATGCACGACACATTGTATGCAACACCCTTTAAAAAGTCCAAACGATCTTTTTCGCCATAATTTGTTACCAAATTGGCTGTTGACGAATTGCCCGCGTGGCGAATTACCTGCGTGGCGAATTGCCTGCGTGGCGAGTTAACCGTTCGACGAATTGCCTGCGTGGCGAGTTAACCGTTCGACGAATTAACTGCGTGGCGAATTAACTGCGTGGCGAATTAAGTGTCGACGAATTGACCGGGTGCGAGCTGCCTGTCGACGAGATGCCAGGGATCCTAAATATTTACATGTGAAATAAACACTAAAAAGGAAATAGGATACAAATTTCTGGTTGTAATTAGTGGTTAATGATGAATATTTATTTCCAACGATTTTGTAATATTACAAATGCAAGAACATATTTTATAATCTGTTTTATTTTATCAGTGGTTCTTAGTTAATAAAAAAGTAATAAAAATTTTAGAATTAGGTATATGTAGGTAGTCTAGTACAGAAAAGAAGTAAGAAATGTGGTAGCAGAATAGACTGTTGACTTTAAATTGCAGTGTTTCATTTTGCGAAAATTAAGTGGAGCGTGAAGGAAGATACTTAAAGTGCGAAAATCATCTTTTCTTGTGGGAAGGTTGTTGGTTGACTGCACTATTCTTTAATGAAGACTTTTGAATTCTAACAGCCCCTCCTGATGTTCCAGAACCTTTTTGATGTTTCGAGTTGGAATTAGATGTAGGATTAGTGGATTCGCTCGATTTGGGTTTGCATAGTCGCTTAGCTTCCGTAATTAAAGACACTGCCAAGTCAAGAAAACAGTTGCAATAAGGAACGATAAAACGTTGCTCGAAATTATTTTCACTAATCCTTTATCTGTTAATGAATTAACCAATACACAACGGCAACAGCTTTCATGTTTCACTGTCGTTCATAGCTCTTACACTTCATTTATAAACAATATCCTTACAAGCAACTGTTTCTAGTAAAAAATTCTTTCTAGAAATCCTTTATAATATTTGTTTATGTACCTATGCTGTAATTAGTAAGCTAGCTGAATTGTTTTAGGCCCTGCAATACAAAGTAAAGTTTCATTGTTCAAAATGTAAAAAAATATTTGTTTGTAATCTACAACCGCATCTCTGAGTTCATTTGCATATATAAGTGAAAAATTAAACTGTATGTGTACCTTCAATAATCAATACGTGAGAAAACTTTAACTGTCATGCAAAGTAAAACTAAGCGATTTCACTTACCCATGTCATAGAAAAAACTATTATACAGTTGTGAGGTGCAATATCTGGTATTCACTGGCGCATGACTAATTTTTAAATTCCTTTTAGCAGAATTTGGTGGTATAGATTTGACTAGTGTTAACTGAATGACAAAATTGATGCTAGCGATAGTGAAACATCAAAGTGAAAGTCAAAGATTTTCCCTTTGTCTTATATTTTCCGTTAAGAACAACAAAGTGCCGATGTGATAAAGCCTATTTCTATTGCCGTGCAACTGTCAGTCCGTCGTCTGATTTGGGTTGAAAAAACGTGCTGGTCGGCTTGTCCAAATATACAAAAATTGTTGATTAAATTTAAAAGGATGTATGCGTCAATAATACTGTGGCGTCCAAGGTTCTCAGTAGTTCCGTAATGTACTGTAGTAAGTAGTACTTGATTCGAATTATCGTAAGTTTATCGTAATGTTACATTATTGCTACAACTACAGCCAAGTTTGTAAGTTGGTATCCTAAGGACAAACTAAATGCTCCACAAATACTACCTCTACAAAGGCAAATATAAAATTAAGTCACAGTCAGGTACAGGTATAGTACAAGTTAAGCCTTTAATTTTATTCAACCATTACAATCAACTAAGTAGTAGTAATAAAATGCTAATTGATAGGCATTTAGATAGTTACTCACAAAATACTTAAACAGCTCTAGTTGTTAAACTTATTAACTAAGTACTCTACTGCAACCAAAGTAGTCATGTCAAAAGTCTCAGCTAACTACATGAAAAAGGATACATGTGTATAGAAATAGCATTATAAATATGCATTGCCAACGGAACTATTAGAAAACGAATACATATTAAGTACACGCTTGCATACGAGGCTAATTATTAATAAGTATACTGTGTAATATAAGATTTGCGCATTCTAGTAATAATTAGTATATATAGTATCGAAAGACAGTTGTGGATTTAGGTAAATACAGAAGTTAATACGAATAGTTTCATTTCATGTTTATAGACAATTTTTGAAAGAAAGAAAAAGCTAGGGTTAAATATTAAAGGTGTTTGAAAGAGGGCAAGAGAGGATAGTCAGTTTGAGCTCCTACAGTACAGATACAAAATTAAAAGTAACTGTTCCCATGTAATAAGTAGTCCCATACTATACCTAGCACTGCGTAAGTACTTGTACAGTCAAGAAGTATTTATAAGTACATAATGATAGGTATGTGAGTGAACGATTAAAATATGAGTATAAAAATAATTGTATTTGTAGCACTAATAATAAGAGTTGTCTGTCGAGTTGACTTACATTAATTGTACATAGCAGGAAATACCTAAGGAATGGAAGTGCAAATGTAAAGAGGAAACAGTGCTAGAAAAGACGACAAGAGACGGATACTTTGTCACTAATTTTGTACTGACCCTGTTGTTTAGTCTTGTTTTTTGAGCTGGTGCTCTTGCTTTCTGGACTGGAGAGTTTAGTTGGAGCTGTCCGAATGGGCAATTTGGAGACTTTGACTGTCGGGTGTTGGTGGATGGGCGTGTTGGAGCGGGAGGAGCTGTGCGTCTCCTCCAGGTCTGCGTTTCCATGAAGTGCCCTCCGCACGTGGCTCGACTTCCTGTCCCCCAGGAGCATGTGGGCGTGCGCCTGCTGTTTCTGGTGGAGCTGCTGCTGCTGCTGCGACTGGAGCAGTGAACTGATTCTCTGCGGGGGCTTCGGGGGCTTCGGGGGGGCCTTGGAGCTTTTGTTGCTGTGCTGACTCCTGGACTTCTCCTTTGCGGTGTTTGTGGCCTGGTGGGACTGGAAGGGCTTCCGACTGCTCTTCAAGGAGTCCATGTCCCTCAGTTCTTCCGACTCGGCCAGGGAGGAGACCATGGCCATCGAACTCGTCATCGACATGGAGGCGGAGCCCAGATGTTCCGTGGCTATTCCGCTGTCCAGGGATTTCTTGCTGCTCTTCCCCCGGGAGAAACCATTGACGTTCTCCTCCTTGAGCGACATCTGAGCCGGATTTATGAGCACAGAATCCGATTCGCGGTTGACATCCACTAAACGCTTACTATGACTGTTGTGGTTGGAAATGAGTGCATTGGCTTTGGAAATTGAGACTTCAGGAACAGATTTCAGGGATTTCAAGTGCAGAATTTGTTGTTTACTGGCATACTGGTGTTCTCTGTTATTAGTGCTGGAATTTTTCTCACTGCTTTTCTCTATGAGTCGCTGAATAGCAGAGGATGGCGGGTTGGAGACGACAGACACGAGTTTGGAAGCTGACTCTGAAGGATTCGCCTCGCTATCCCCATTTTCCGAATTGTAGTGCTGAGGAGGCGAGTTGGGAGCGGAGGCATCTCTCTGCCAAGGGTATACAACAGATATTTTCGGCAAGGACTTCATCTCCTCAGGAGGGATTGGCTTTGTCTTGAATCTTATCTCTGAAATCCATGGTGGTTCTGCCTTTCTGCTCGACCCATACTGTTTGCCTATGAGACTCCAATCAGTGACCCGTGTCTCTCGACTCTTGGCTTTGGACACCCACTCAGGCTCGGGGCGAGCAGACTTTGGGAATGTCATTGAACGCACTACGGCCGCTGTCTTGTAGTTTGGTTGACTTTCGAAATGAGCTGGGCCTTTCCAGGTGTGATCCATACTGAGAATTGGCTCGGGTGTGGGCGTATCATTATCTTCTTGGGTGTTGTTGGACTGCACTGACAAATGATAGACTCCTTGTTCTGCACTGGGATCTCCATCCGACCCTCCTATGTTGACAATTGACTTTGACAAGGTTCCTGCTTTCTGGGACGAGTGCACATTGTTATTACTGTTGCTAATAGACGAGGACGAGGTGATCATTTGGTTTTGATTCTGGGTTGACGACTCGACTACACTGGATTCATTGGTGTTGCTGGTGCAGGCACACGTGGGATTCTTCGAGTAGAATCGCTCACGCAGGGCTGCTCCAGTTTTTTCAAATGTAGCGAACTGCAACGGTAAAATGGGAGTGGGCGGCTTGGCGTTCCGAAAAGAGGAGTCTCGATTAGGTTCAGGAGCAGAGGAGGCAGTGGGATTGTCTGCGAAAGACAATTGGCCATGTTTGTAGGCCGACCTCAACTCAGAAGGCATCACGGGCGAGGGGATGTAGGATAGTTTCTCTCTCTTGTCTCTGAGCACACTGCTGTGGTGCTGCAGCTCCCTTTGGTCGTGGATGATGGGCTCGGGGTTGTACGGCCGCTCCTTCTCCAAGGAGTACCTGAGCTCCACAGACGTGATCTGAGGCTTTGGACCGGACGTCTCTACAGTGGCCTCCATAGTCGTCAGTTTGAGCGGCTGATAGGTGGTGGAGGTTTCCTTGTCCGAATTAGGCAGGGAGTAATTGCTGGTGGTGCTGCTATTGTCCGAGGTGTGCGAGGCAGAGTTGCGCTTCCTACTGTTGCGATTGTTCATTTCAATTAAGCTCCGTCGAGTGGCCATCGGCACAAAGGATCCATTTTCGTAGAGCACGTTATCGAAGCGGAAGTGATTAGGACTGTCTCGATCTTCATCTTCATCTAAGGATTCCGTGGGAGATTCAGAGCCAGCCTGGGACGAGGGGGATTTCAATTGCTTCAGATACCTCTGTATTTTCAGTTCGCCATACTTCGAGAGAATCGTGTGACTGGGCGACTGGCTCTCCTCCTCTCTGTCCAACTCGTCCAAGTCCACATCTAAATCCACATCCATGATTAGGTGGTTTTTCTCGATCAGTTGATCGAAGTCATCGGCCTTGTCCCTACTCTTACCTAAGGGGGCTAGTAATGGTACAGTCTTCCTCGAAACTGACTCAGTTGAGATCTCCTTGTGGTGATGAGTCAAAATGTCTTTCAGAGAAGCAGAGTTGCTTAATTGAGTTGTGGGCGCTGAAGTATCACTTGTAATTTCTTGTGCGGTTTTGCTATCTTGCTCACTCCACCGTTGAAATAGAGGATTCTCACTAACGCCCACGATAACACTGTTCAGTTCACGGCCAATTCGGCTGTCTAGTTTACTCAGGGAACTAATCGTGTTTCCTTTCGAGCTCTTTTCCTCCACGAACTCCACAAATTCTAATTCGTCGAGATATGTTTCATAACTGTCACTTCCGTCGGATTTCTCGTCATTTTTCTTATCGCGCTTTTTCCGACGGAATAAATGAACTGTCGACGGCTTATTCTCATTTGTCTCGACAATATGGAATTTTCCAGAGTCAGGAGTGAAATGAACTTCCGTTTTGCAGAACTCGACTTTCTTGGGTCCTCTTCTATAAGCATCTTGTGTTGCAGAGATGCTTGTGATGACGTCATTGTCCCGCACAGTCTGGGATGGTTTCTGATCTCCAGAAGATATCCACGTCTGGGACACTTGACTCTGCCGAGTACTTTTCACATTCCCATTATAATCTATTTCATGTTCTATGACGAGAGTATTATTGTCCGAATTGGCTTCTCCAAGCTCCTGCCCCTGTTCCCTCCTTGAGAGAAAGGTCCCACCCCCTTCACTCCCCTTCCCAGTCTTGTTGAAAATACTGCTATTATTGTTGCTGACATTATCGGGGAGAATTCGACTTTCGTCTAGTATGCGACTGAGAGAATCATTCAGAAAACTCAGTTGGCGCTGTGCCTCCCAGTCAGTCTCATCTTTATCATCCCACGTCATTTTACTCGAATCTGACTTACGTGAGGTTGAGAAATAATTCTTAAATGACATTTTATTGAGCAAATCTGGAGTTCCGTCCAACATTTGCATTAGTTTCCGAGATCTCTCTGTAGTAGGAGACGAAGGAGCTTCACTTTCCTCTTCAGGATTGGTAATGTAAGGAGATTCCCTAACATCCGGCATTTCCGGGGCTTCCTCTTCAGGCAGATTTATTTTCTTAGGACTGTGGAGGTGGAAAGGACTTTGACTTTGTACAGGGTACGGGGAAGATTCCAGGGAGTCCAAGGTAAATCCCTGAGAAGAATGACGTTCAGAATTCTCCTCTCGAGCGTTGAGAGTGATAATAGTTGTTTTGGGCTGCGTGGAAGAAGTGTGCATGGGGTTCTGCGAATAGTTGGTAGGGCGTAGGTGGTAGTGTGACTGAGGTTGTAGGTTCGAAACATTCATAGTGGAGGAGGCCGGGAAAAGTCTTTTGTTGGCTTCTCGTTTCTGCTGAGCACTTGCCACACTCTGAATCAGGTCCCAGGAGCGGGACAGTGACGACGGAGAGAGTCTTGCGAACTGTGAACCGGGGCGTCCAGGAGCAGACAACTTGTGGCCTTTGACGTTGTTACTAGTCAGTTCAGCCTTTCGAGTGGGAGCTGGCGTTTCGTCGGAAGTGTTGATGGCTTGCGTTTGCTTGGTGTGCGAATCAAAGGACTCGAAGCCGTACGATTTCCTTCTCTGTCTGAAATCGAAGGTTGAGCTCTCATTGTTAGTCGAGTTGTTCGAATATAATGCATCTGCTGACTCATTTGCATTTTGTTGGCGATGCTCTTCTTTAGATTGCTTCGAGAGGATGTTCATTTTCGAAGGTGGAATCATTCTCGCAGAGTCTGCACTGTTGCCTTTTTCTCGCGACCGCTCGCTCTCGCGCTCCCCGTTCGACGAACAACGCAGCTTCGTCTGCAGCTCCAATTGAATTTCCACTGGAAAACCCACTCGGATCTTTGGGGAGATGTTCTTGAAGCCCACGATGGCCAGGGCGGACGGGTCGCATACTTTATTGTGCTCCTGTGCTCCAACGTGCTCGTCTGAGTCATCATCCATGTCGTTCACGAAGTCTATCGTAGGACTGTCCTCCGGACTGCTCGACAGCACTGCGGCAGGCGTGTGTCTTCGTGTCGGTGGACGTCTCACTCCCATCGTCCCACTTCGGCTCACATTGATTCTTTCACGCTGCGTTGAAGTATCCAACGGCTGGAAAGTCATCTGCAACACAAATAACCCTTATTATTATGCAAGATCCTATCTACGACATCATTCCATCGTCAACAATGCAATACTCTCGTGGATTTATTACATAATTCTCCCTTTTAAACACAAAGCAAGATTTGTCTTCCTTTCCTCCATAATTCGCTCTCCCTCACTCAAGACAACGCTCGCAAATCCACACAACAAAGCTAATAATTATAATCATGTATTAAACCCTTCTCAAAATGTTCCCCACCACTCTGTCATTATACACGGAATATTTCCTCTCTCCTTACTCATATCAACCACGAATGCATTTTAAGTCCAAGTTCACCTTTTAAGATTTCATCTCGTTTCCTGTTTCACGCCAAGTCACAAAATATTCTTGCTGCACAAAATCCAGGCACCACACCTTTTCTAAGAGTTTTTACTTTTATTGATTTTCCAAATTAAAATCCATGCAAAAATTTATACTTTTTTAATTTACTTTGCCATTAATATTATTTACAAATACATTGCAACTGAATTATTGACTAATAAAATTATCTGAATATTTGGCTAGGATTTTTCCTAATTTGTGGTTCATTGATTTTGAATCGTAGAAGTATTCTTTTCAGGGACTTTTAAGATTTAAGGCATCTTGGAATTTGAAAATTCCTCGTTGTTGACAATAATGATAAGTAGTACGAAGAAGATCATAAAAATGGCATCCTTAATCCCTTCCCACGCCCTCCTTACATAACTATCTTTTTGTCTACCTTCCCTCGTCCTGCTAGTCTCAGGCCAAAAGAAAATGCAAAGCTAGACCCAACGACAGAGTTCAGGTACTCAGTTGGATGTTTGTGCTACGGTGCGATGATGTTGGTATCTATTCACTTTTAGCCCTCACTATAATGACTGTTGCATTATTGTTAAAGTAGATAATGTGCCTAATGTGAAGTAAACCATTATTTTCTTACCTTAAGATTTTCAAAGTCATCGGATCGACCTCCACTGACAGTTACTGTTTTCGTGGTAGTTTTATTGCTTGTAGTCTAAGAAAAAGAAAGGAAACATCATAGTGTCAGACATTTTATAAGTTTTTGAAGTACTTGCTGAACTCCTGAATCCTGCACCATACAGGCAATAGTTACATTTTTATCTGTTTTTAATCTGCATATAACACGGCACCATTCAGTGTATCTGCATATAAATATTAAATAACACTATTTATAGGTTCTCATTTGTTTGAATTGCTAACCAAAGTGTGGAGTACAGTAAGGGTTCTCCACCTGTCTAATTGTAACATTCATGCTTTTGATTTCGTTGTTAATTTTGCTCGGTGGCATGGCATGAGGTAAAACACTGTCTTGTGTCCGTAGTCGAAGGTGCCGGTATGTAATGCCACCGCACCACTGCATTGGAATTTGGATGTCTTTAAGTGCCCATACTTAATATCACATTACATGGCATGACCTTGAATGCACACGCAATACACTAATATCTACATAGTCGAGATAGCATGCATAAAGAAAGAATTACCATGCATATTAAACTTTCGACGGTATATACGGTATATCGGCAAAGAAAACATCTTTGGGCTCTGTCTGCCTAAAATCTTCCTCGAATACATAAAATCATAAATGAATGTTATAGGGTTTTCCAAGGATGTTAATACCTTAGGGCTTAGCTCTGAACATTGAACCACCTTGTTATATTAAGATTTGGTATAGTCTATATGCCACCCCTTAATACTCCTTTTTAAATATTCCAGTATTCTCGACTTGCAATTAAGTGTGATCCCAATTACTATATATGCACAACTCATCTGTCATGTCAGCCATATAGGTATCCTAATAAATAAATTAATTGCATATTACTCAACGCTTAGCATGAGAGTTATAGTTATAAATGGACATAAGCAGATATTCTTGGAAACATTTTTAATTTTGTGCATTTAAATGTTTGCCGAACGGAATAGTTATCAGAAAACTAATCTTTCTTCCGCAGACAAAATGTAAATGGGTTCAATTGCATTCCTCTATGTTTGATCAAATTCTCTTAACTTAACTTGGTTTTATACTTAGCGGCTTTGCTAAAGCCGTATAAAAGTGCAATTATGATTTTTATTCTCTAATCAGAGTTATCAGTTTTAAAGATATAACTGTAACAATGGTTTTCATTTTATTTGTGCCTACAATCAACCTCATTTTAATTACTGCGGCAAGTATGAAAGAAAGTATGAGTGGGTTGGATTTGGTTAATATGTAAGTAAATATATAACTACTGCTGCAGTGAATAGGAAGATAAGTACTGAGAGAGATTTTATAACTTGAAACTGTTACACATTATATCTTGAGAGGATACTAAATAGTATTTTCCTTTTGATTGAAAATTGTCTGACAACGAGTTTGATAAGTAAGATGAGAAGAACAATAAAATGTTAATCAGGATCTCTCATCGTCTCTTCCCTCAGCGAATAACTTGAAAGGAATTAGTATGAGAACAGTACTATATAAAGAAACGTAATTTATTTCTTACGTTCTGCTGGCCATCAACCAATATTCTCTGTTTTATTGGGTTTCTGTTCTCGTAAGTCCCTATTTTTCTTAATTTATATCAAACTGAAGAATGTTTAATAGAGCCTTATTAGCTTTGACTATCATCACTTGCTATCATTCATCAATCCGTTTTTTATTGGAAAACTCTCACCGTTTCTCAATTTGTTCTCGTGGTTTTGCCATTTTCAACGAGGCTTTGTGAGCTATCCTTTGCTCTATGCTCTGATGGTTAGTAATTCACGATCAAGTTTTTTTAAACTGATTGCTCTCGTCAGAAACCTATTCTAAATTGTAAAACAGTATCTCTGTTTCGACTTATTCTCTTCGCTTAGCAAAATAATGCAAAGAAACGAACAAACTCAAAAGGGCGTGAAATATAAACCTCTTGTCTATCTTGTTGCACTTCTTAACTCTATGTAGCAGTTAATAGCTAAAACTGATACTGTAGCTACGTGGCACAACACAACCCACCTGTATTACTTTATATTGCTTTAACACTTTAGCTAAGGTGGCACATTATTAGAAAATGAAAATACATCTTTGCATTAGCCTTATTAAAACAACAATCCAATGTATTAAATATAATGGCAAGCGAAGTATTAGAATAAGAATTGTCTGCAGTCCAAGTTTCAAGATAAGATCAACCTGAACGGAATTCTAAGCAGTGAGACTTGCTATTCGCAACATTAATTAAGACATTGTAATCAAATTAGAGGTGTCTCAGATAAAGCTTCGTTTAAAAGCTTCTTTTCGAGCAATTGCTAATTAATAAGTCTGTACACTTGTCTATACAGGTAATGAAGTTACAATCGACATACTAAGTAGCAATAAATAATATTCCTTTTTTAGAAATAAATATTACAATAAAAATAACTAAATTATTATACTTATTTTAAATTTCCATTGACTTGACCAAAAAATCGCTGCTCTCTATTCGCCTCTTACCATTTACATTATTATTAGCTTTCAAATGAGTAAACTATCTGTAACGTACTAAAAGTAATTAAAAACTAGCGAAGCGAACCTTTGAACTTATTACTATAGAGAACTCCTTGTAACTGTTTACTACACCTTGTTTTGTTTATTTTATTTTATATTGTAAACACAAGCAATTCTATATCCGTATGATCTTACTACACTAAATACGTGTACTACACGGTGTTTCTTCCACTGCACTGGCCTGCTCCTTAAGTTACGTTCAAGTATTTATCGAGTCACTATAGTCGGTTCAATGTAATGATTCATGAATGCAGTACAAGCCGCCATGCTGAGTGCACTTGCAATTTTTAAAACGCAATAATATGCTTTAATATTTAAAGGAGTCGGCATAACAAATCCCTTCATATGTAGTCTAGTAGGTGCAATATTATTTATTATCATATCATGCACGGTACAACACTACGGTATGCAAAACAATAAAATATCACGAATATAGTACAGCTACGGTAAATTCAGTTTTAAATCAAAATTTCATATGTAGGTACACATCGAAATCGGTGAAAACATTTCTCATACACACCAGCCTTGCATACAACTAACTTACAAACGTGGAGGTATTTAATAAATGCATATACATATCAAATTTTCCCATTTTTAGCAATTCTGCAATAAATATTTGTGAATAGTTCACTGCATCAGTAATGCTGTAACTAAGGTACATTAAGTTCGCTTACTGCGGTTAAATGTGAGTACCTGCTAATGAATAGTAATGCAGTTTTCAGTACATATTTTGCCTAGGTATATAAACCAGCAATGAAATATTTTTATGAACAAAGAAAACTGGCTAACAATAACAATAATTACACACAATTATTTGTTAGTGAATATTACAGTGTGTAGTATACTTAACAAGAAATAAATCTCGTCAGATAATTCCTATCACTTTGTGAATTGCAAATGCAAGATTATTTAACTTTTTTATTTACTTCCATGTAAGGCAATAGGGAAGCGTACCTAATTGTAGTAGTAGAAGATCAATGAAATTGATTAGCCTGTCTTCTGGCTCTGATCATGATATGATCATGATTCAGCCGCTACAAACACGACAAGCAAAATCTGCATTTATCCACTATTGCTATTGCCTTTAATATTATATTGTGGTATAAGAGCAATGTGACTACTCAACAAATTCTGTTTTAATATTTCTACTTAGCATTTTAAACGTGTGCCTTTGTCAATCAATGTTCTTGTGACAACTGCACAAAAACTAGCGTACCACGCTATACATGCCCTAAAGATCCAAAAAGCTTTGTGAGATGATTGCCATTGAGAAGAGCAATACATATGTTTTACACAGTCGTTCCAACTTGAATTTACAATACTTAACTAGGTAATACAGATAAGAAGTAAATAAAATATGAGGACTGTGCGAAATGTAATGCAAGTAAATATAAGCGTGTGCTCACTGGTATATGACAGTAATGATGAGGACATTATTTAGCAAACACAACACACCAGAAGTCTAGTACTGATTAAATCACTGAAAGCATGTTGAAAGAACTATGATTGTGCACCATGTAATTTCTCTTCCTTGTACATGAAAAACTCACTCGCAAGTTTTTACGTCTCCAGTCTGGCAAAATAATGTTCTGTTTACTTACAAACTACTTTTAGAACATTTAAATTGACAACTGAGTAGGCGCACAGAATCCTTATCCTTATATTAGCACTAACATATTCACTCACATTTAGCAGATATTATCAATAGTAGCCAACTTATTAGATCTGCAGCTAAGGATCACTAACAGCACTATCACTAATACGTGGTTACGTATTCAACCAAGAAATTTCTTTAAAAGGAAAGTAAACATTTAAGTTTTTTCTTTATTTTATGGTGACCACCGTTTATATGCATTAGATTGAGTAACTGAGGGATTATAAGACTGACCTTGGAAGACGATCGAACTCCACTGGAGGAGCTCATTTGGTAGGAAGTGGAAGTGCTCTGGACACGAGAGCCGGACTTGTCATCAGAATCTTGAAACTGACGATGAGAACGAACAATCTGAAAAGAGGAGTCGGGAGTCTTTCCTTGAATCATTTCTGTTCGACTTTGTTCTTTGCTTCTGTCTGACTGTTTGCTGTCTTCACGCTGTTCATAATTAACGAGCAAGACAAGACAATATTAAACAGAGGCAGAATGAAACATGAACTATGGCTAAGAGTGTGCACTTGTGGAGCAACTACTCAGGAGCTACGCATGCACATGTCTGCAATATATTCTGATTCTAAGCACACAGGCAAACGGATCTGTTACTCTGGCTTAGCTCTAGTCTCACTCAACATAGTTAATTGCACTTGGAAATATTGAGTGCAGAATATGAACGGAGAATGAAGTCGTTCTTTATGCTCTTGCTTTGTTTATTCACCAGTTCTGACTGCTAACCCTACTGTAGTGCCACAATGCCACGCTCATTGTCAGCTGCAGTTATTATAACTAATTGCTAATACTCTTACTTTGGACTTTTGTCATGTACACACTTACTACTAGATAATTAGATTGTTCTCAAAATGATGATACTACAGCACTGGCGACCACACTTGGTTAAAAAGCCGGTTTCTTGTCCCATTGTTTGTTTTATTATGGTTTATTGCTGTCTTAACTTAAGTGGTATTAAGTTAATTAGTCGATACCCGGTGAACTAGATAGTTTAATGAAGTTTCTTATGAATAAATTCGCAGAATAGTTGATTTGGCTTAGCACCCTGTAATAATTAAATGTGTAATTATATTACTGTCAGGCGAAGCATGCAGGCATCCGTATTTGTAAAGTAAGTAATTAACATTAATAATAAAAAGTAAACTTTCTACTCTGATTTTATTCTATTTTTATTAGGTACTGCTTCTGAACATTTCAACACAGGTGAATAGTAACCTACAAAACACTACTGATTTAAAATTTTAAATATCTGTGATAAAAAGCTTATTAGTAATTATGGATGTGTGTACGGAGTGCATATCATTTGAAAATTGGAGTGGAGGTGAGTTACTGAGCTCTGTGGTCTGTCTGGTCTGGTCGTACTAGAAGATATAATAATACCAAACGTGTGTACTTACTCTGGTTTACTTACAACTTTTATGCACTGCCTGGCTAGCTTGGGATTATTGCGTTGGAATGAAGGAAACGTTGAAACATCCCTCCACTTAATATAATATTATGTGGAATTACTTACTTAGCTAAATCACAATTATTCTGTTTTATGTGACTAATTGCAAGTTTTGTCGCTCTTTTAGTAATAACTACGAAAGTAAGGAAAGAGAATATTGCTATTATGCATCTTATTGTTCTATGACTATCTGCGGGAGATATCTTGCTACACAAGTGTTTACATGCAACTGCATAACGTGGGACTCTACTCTGTTGGTTTAGTGGTACATGCACAATGTTTGAGAGGAAGGTGCGACCCGTATTAGTGCACCTTACCAGGTCATATCCCTTCCTGGTGAGAAACAATCATGTGAATGCTATCTACCTGTGCAGCACATTTGTACACTGCATAGTTATTGTTTTAGAGTCTTACAACAGCTATTGATCACTAAATTAAATTAAAACTTTTCAGATGCGAATCCAGATAGTCTCACTCACGAGTTTTATAATTCATAACAATTATTTGTCATAAGTATATACATAATCTACTAACATTTACCAGTGATTGTTTCCTCAGCTAACAGTAAAAGAAACAGTTTAATTGCATGTATTTAAAGATATCTATACAACTCCATATTATTACTCCCTCAACAATAATCATTTAAATTAAATCAGTAGGTATATCACTACTCATTGTGACTGACAACTCACTTTACTTCTCTATTTTATGCAGCCAAACACATTTGTGTTATAAATGGAATTTAATCTTACTAACACTCCATACACATATTTCACTAAACAATGCAAAGTAAACCACAGGGGATATATGGGAAAATCCAACAGCTACATGCTACAACCATCTACAATTTTAATAAAATAAAGAGTATTTATATGGAATTTCAATAATTATGTGCGTAATAAATCTATGGGAACACTAATGGGTAACTGAACTAGATTAAAAATTCTCAATGACTGTTGTAATAATTACATAGTATTATGTTTACAATGTTTAAGCTTCACGTGCTGTCGAAATAGAATCGGGGTCGATTGCTAATTACCGTGTTTAATTTATATTGCCGACACTGCAGAACTTAAGATGTTTCCGATTGATGTTTTAAAATGTTAAATAGTAAATATTTAAACTTCACTGCAAAGTATTTGCAAATGTTGATTCTAAAATAGACTAAAGTGTACTAAACACAGTTTTTATTCGGCTGTCAAATATTTTCATCAACTGTAATAGTTTTTGCACCTTATGAAATAATGTAATAAAAGTTTGCATGTGGTTATCGCTGCAGAGTTTGTTGACATGAATTAAAAACTTTTTAAAAGTGTATTATATACCTTTTGATATTGAATATCCGCGTTATTGTCAGGATCTATCCATTTGCCCACTTCCTTTCTAGCCAAATGTTGGACTCCAGGTTGAGTAGGGTTGGACCACTCTTCCACGTTATGATCATCCAAATGGAAATTGCCCAGCATTTCAGGCACTCGAGATCCATGAAAAGCCACAAGGTTCCTTGCCTCTGTATCCATGTTAATGTTGATGCGCAGTTTCACTGAATTTCTTTAGAGACTCTGCACAATGCAATACAACAGTGGTTATGTATATCAACTTGACAACATAAACTTTTCTCCGTTAAATATACAGATCACAAAAATAAATCACTTATTTGTGAAGTTTCACTGTTGAGTCCACATCGGAAACTATAACCACAAACAAAAGCACAATAGTAACTAAAGTGGTAGTAGTACATTAGAAGAAATTAAAAGCACAAACTTTCGATGTCGATTTTATTGCCCACTCCACAAATAGAAACTGAAGAGGGTCACGAAATCGTATACAAAACTATTTATGAATGAATATGCTAATAGCATTTATTATCTGACTGGCGGAGCACAGAGCAGTTCTGACTGACATGGCATTATGGACATGGATGTCTTATTAGCCCATTCTGTCCAATTTCGATTTGCTGAACTGCACAGAATTAAGCCATGACAAATACTGCAGATAGCTATTGGGTGTACTTTACCTCAACCAACTAACTACTACAATGCATGTTATAATAATAGAGAACTGTTGGAAGTTGGAAGGACAGTCAAATAAGTTCCACTGCTAAAATTTCATTACTAACTACTCCAAAAGCTAATGCAAGCAAAATACTAATACTCATGTACTAATACATGAACACCATCGGACACAAGTACTTTTCTGTGCAATGGATGCAGAATCTCATACTAATATTCTATTGCCAACATTATACTACTGAGATCCATACAAATACTGGTAACATTATAAGTAGCAGAACCATTTACCATTACATATTATGCACCTACTAATAACGTTACATTACAACTAAGTATTCTATGCGGTATTACTTTTTACAAGTTCTCCATATAGTTTGTGTGTATTAATACACGTATTCTTAGATCTGTGAACATAAAGATAAAGCTTAACTTGCACAGATACCACTACAAACTCGCATTGTATCCAAATACTTACTTAGGGAGTCAATCTGTAATGTTTACTACAGTAGGAAAGACCAGCACCGTATTGTACTATAGTTTGCTTCAAATTTTAACAATAACAAATAACATGTACGATAGTGCAATATAATATGGCTAAACTAAGCTGATTGTCAGTTTCATGCAACTCTGCTTCGAATGAAATAAAGGAGAAAATAGAATTAAAGTGCAGTAGAATTAAAACTATCTGTTAGACTAGGACTTTATGATGCTTATACTGTTTGTTATATGTACACGATTTAATACATATAAGAACTATGAAATCGAATGAGTGATATAGACAAATTGCATGTTAGTAGTTTGTGGAAGGATAAGAGGATAGATAGATACCACCTATTATTAGATACTCCAAAATACCAAGTGTTTCATATGTTGGCCATTACATTTTGCCTTTTTATATTATAAATAATTGCAACATACATACTGGAGTATTTTTTGCGACAGCACGGAATTTTTGGCATTTTTCTGTATTAATAAAGTTGTTAAACGCATTTCTTACATCTAAATATGTACAAGGTATTTTAGCTTGTTACATTTTCAATTTCAGTTTAGTTTGTAGATAAGATTCATATAATAAAAATGTTTTAAAATTTATCTAGAAAGTAATGATTGCAGACATATAAATCTGGTAGCTCTAAAAAATAGCAAAAAGAATTTCATAGTACATCCATAAAATGATTCAAAAGGAATGATAAATCTTGGTTCATAAATCATAAAAGGAACATAAATTCATTATTGGCTAAATATTTCTTAAATGGAATGTTTGGCAAGGTAAATTTTTGATACACCTGGTAATGCCTAAGTCTACGTGCATTGCATACTTTACTGCCAAATAAAGAACGTGAGTGATCCGTTCCACGTGCTGATTCACTTAGGTCCACTCAACTGTCTTATATGTAATATTGGTAGTCCCTACAAATACCCTATTCTATTGTGTGCATAGTATATTGCATACCAGTACAATAACTAACCTTGTTTTATAAGCAGTGTACCTAGGGAGTTTAAATCTGGGTTGCAAACTTGCAACTTGCAAGCACAATATAAGGTATCTTTACTATATATAGCCAGCAGTGTACTAACTTACCCACCTGTGCCTGAGTTTAATTGAGACTGCCTAGGCATCTGTATATTATGTATTAGGTGCATGAAGTACAATAGACGTTGATTCTCAATCTGATTGTATAAATGTAATATGTAATGGTTGTAAACGTAGTGGAATCGGAGTCTCATTGCCTTTACCAGTCTACTGTGTTTCTCTTTATAATGCAATTTCTGTTGGCTACTATTTAATACAGTTTTCCTTACCATGCTACAATTTTTTTGCACTATAGGGTATAATGCACATATCTCTATTACTATTACCTGTACATCTAAGCGACTTGATACCGTTGCGGTGTATACCCATTCCTATTGCTAAGTTAACTATAAAGGTTTCAATAATGTAACTGAGAGTATGGTTAGGTATTTACAAGTCAGGTAGGGTATAGATCAGATTCAGGCAACTTGAGCTGAGACTTCCACTGAAATTATAGCAAAACAAACCTGTGCATCTCATCGCCCATCTCCTGAATACGTGGCCCGTGACAAGTTGTAGTAATTTAGTGAGCATTGAAATGTATGGGTAATGAAATGCAGTAGTATTCTAATACGCTATAAATCCACATTATCTCTAAGTAATAAGGATACGTAGCAAGCAGTACAGTAGCAATAGATTAACTATACATAATGGCACATTGCATTATAAACAATGAAACTTTAGTTCGCTTTATTTGACTACCCAGTGCCCATTGCAATAAAACCCATGTTCTCTGCCGTCAATTCACCAGAAGTTGCTTTGCTTTACTTTGCCATACCTCACTACATAAAAACTCAACTTTTTTCTTTCTATTATTAGAATAGCTGTATAAATTCGCACAGAATCGCATTAGAACTGCTATCATTTGCACATAATATCAGCTTCGTGATGTCTGCATTCACGACTTGAAATAAAACACAAAAATCTTAAAGACAAACGGTTAATTCTCAATAGAATCATGTTCTTCATGTAAATCTTCTGTAATAGTTCCATCCAAATTCTAAATAGCATTTAATTTGAGAATCTTCATGACTTTATATTGTTCTTATTTACACCTTTAATGACTTAAACAAATTATTAAATACTACAAGCAAAGCTTACGCAATTTATTTTCCAACATTCCTTCACTAATAATGAATTTAAATTTCACTTATTCATAAAATGGACACAAAATAAGTGAATACCTTTACTTGGAGTTTCGCTTAGCTTGAAACGAATTGCAAAGGTAATACGTACTTGTGTTTTTGAATTTCAATTAAAATGACATTTCTCACATACAAATTTTGTTTATTCAAGCATTTTAATACCACGGGAAGTTAGTTACTATTTCCACGACTCGAGCACAATTAGTCTCTCAAAATTCGTTCAATTAACTGAAAATGAATGGTATAATGTTTGTAACATAAAACGTAGGCAATTATTTTGCAGTGTAATACGTGTCTACACTACGACTAAAATTTGCAATTCATCCTTCATTTCCATGATTTTTCTGCAGAAGTATTTAGAAGCTTATCTTTAAATCTTTATGCTTTGCTATAGAGAACGGTATATGTATAAAAGAATTTGTAATGGAGACACAACCTCCTTTGAAAAGGTGTACAAAATGGTTAGTAGTGGAATTTGAATAGCATGTGAGCAAATCATAGGATCTGTTTACCTGTTTACTAGTGAATAATATATTATCCTGATTGAGTATATAATAATAGATTAAAGTCGTACTTCTTTTCGTGTTTTACTTCCTACTCTAAAATGCACAATTTTAGGTTGCAGTTTCCGGTGTTTGATTTAGTTAAGACTTTCCATAAATCGTTACACGACACATTAGTGCTCATTCAGATATCCTTCATCCTTATCCTACACAATAACACGCAAATTCCATTTCTGTGTGTGAGCCCACATCTTCAGATAGAAAATATTCGCAACACAACACACAAACAGAGCAGCTTTGCCACAGTTGCCTTAGAATAAAAGTGCATTAGATTAAAAATTGCCTAAATCTATATTCCCACTCAATCGCATTCACGTACACCACTTACCCCTTCCGACATTGAAATGCAATGATAGGCAATGGTAATAATATGCAACCCTTCTGGACCTGACCTGGTTGTTGTGGTTCAGTAAATTATTTAACAGAGCTTAAAGACAACAAAAATGAAATAATGAATGTCGATTTTCTGATTCTAAATATTAATAAGAATAAAGGTATAGTTAATTTATGTTTCCTTGAAAATGATGCGACTGCTGCTAAGTAACTTGTATGGCAAGACAACAAATCACCATAACTAATCTTATTCAGTAGTGCTGAAGATATTTTTACATGTTCTGCATTACGCAGTTGCACCAGTACCTTTGAATATGTGTACCGAGATATGAAAAAACCTTTGCACACATTCAGTCCATGTCCATCGCATTCAATTATAGTCCTAGTAAATTAGAATATATTATAATTTTACATGCATAAGGTTTTCCTGCTTCTTGATGAACTTTGTAACACTAATGGACAGATGACTTACAACTTTGGTGGTTGGAACTTATTGCAATTCCTAGTTTATACTGCACCATATTATTTTAAATATTAACCACCTACTATATCCACTTATAAGTACTTACTGATCCCAGTGTATCAAATCAATATCCTTTTTATGGTGATTATGAGATGTCAATGTCAACAGTTGAACTGGTACATTAAGATATGCATTTCATGCATGGGTAGTCTGCTGTGCCTGGGCAGTAAGTAGGCACTCATAAAAAACTCTTGGATCAAGTATCTCGTGATGGCATTATTTACCTATTCTCCGAATTAGGAGTTGCAATAAATATCAGAAATTGGTTCACTGGCACAGTCAACAACTTCACACTTAAACTATTATTTAACATGACATACACTTAAAGCAGTTGAACCACGTTTTGTAGTTCCTGTACAATTGTCCTTTGTTTGTTTGCTAATCTATTTTCCTGATGCAGTGGGCAGAAGCAGTTAAGTCAGTAGGAGAATAACTTGATACCTGAACAACTATACTGTTTTAGCAGATATAGCCAAACAATGAAAACCTTTGTACTTCTAAAAAAAGGAATAATTAACTAGATAAGTAACTAGCTAAGTTGCAGCTATAATAGGTAACTTGTCTAATTAACTATTATGTATTGCTTCTCGAAAACTTAATTTTCCGAGTAAATCTACTGTATACAGCTTCATGCGCATGCAAACATAATACAATTAATTAACCTACATTATGTTGCAGTATTTCACAAAGATGTGCCACACTCAGTATTGATATTGTGTCTTTGTTATTCCATTTCATGCAAACTTTATTTTTGAGAACTTGGCCTAAAATTGTATTATTGCTTGCAACAATAAAGAACCACCATGAATTATGCTCATCACTTAATCAATTTAAATAATCAAGATAATGTAAAGGGACTTTAATGATGAATTTACTATTAATTGCTGTAAAGTGTGCCACTGCTTACTTTGCTACTAAAAATCAAAGAATTTGATGTACCATAGTCTCAATATTAAAGTATAAAAATCTAAATCTATCCTCTTTTACTATACTGTGTTTCGAGGAAAGATATTTTCAAAAGTAATTTTTAAAGTTGATTATCGTCTTATAACTTTTTATGAAGTCATTAATCGGCTGTTTTTAATTTTGTACAAAATTCTTATTAGTTGTTGTAAAAGTGAAGGTTGCTCTGATTTATTAAACTTTTAGGAATCAAGATTTGTGATAAATCATGCAACAACAACTTCAATTAATTTTGTTATAACTGCGATACACGTATAACTATTTCAAAATTCTTACATTATAGTGTGCATTAGTCATCCTGTTAGTCATAATATTATTTCATAGTTTGAGTACGCATACTAATTGCCAAACTCATTGAATTTGTCTGAAATATTAATACAGTATGTAAATGTAAAACACATGGTCTTGATCTTACAAGTAGGATTCAAGTGATTGGTAAAAGTGTTGCAGAAACTGATACTGCTCATCGTGAGTTTGCGAGTGAATTGTATTCAGTAGACTTAGCGGCAAAGGAAGCAGTTGTAAAATGATAAAGGTAATCAATAGAATGTGAAGTTAGAATTGGCAATATATAATAATTAGTATGCCCAAAGGAGGCAAAGTAATAATTTTTTGCTGAGACCCACCTTGAAAAACAAGCAATGGTCCGAAAATTCCAAGGCAAAGGCCACACCTAAATAAGCAGAGATTGTTTTTGAGGTATTGTTTATCTTCTGTGGTTCACTTCTTTTGTGGTCACAGCACTAAGAGGAAGGCGAGTGACGGAATTCGTTTCACAGAATTATGGCTTAACTCAAATGAGTTGTCAACTAAAAACTAAACTTGTCTTGCCGAAGAAACAAAGGATGCACTGACGAAAGTCTCTCTTCATAATATATTTGCTTTGTAATTTGGATACTTAATAAATTTGATGGTTGTTTTGTTGATACACATTTGGAATGTGGGTTGAGGGTTGCAAAATCGAAAGATTTCGCATTTCACTGAAAACTGTTAATTGTGGTTTGGTTGCTTAAGGCTGACGATGTCCAGCATATCAGAGACTGACTGAAATCTAACTAACCCGGCTGATGTGCACTTTTTGTGGAAAGAGGTGAGACGAGACGTTGACGAAGCACATGCTACTTGGTGTAAAAGTATTTCTTTATGATGCTAATGACCATTGCATAGCTGCATTGCATGTTTCCCTTGTTGTGGCCTAATGTGAAGTGTGTGGACGGAGAGGAGAGGAAAGAGTCAAATGGAGAGAAGTGAGCGAAGAGGGCAAGAAGAAGAGAGATTCACGTCCAAGAGAACTGAAGATGAGTTTGGTGGAAGCAGTTGTTGGCTTGTCAGTGTGATCACATTCACTTCATGTGCCAAAACTAAAAGTCAGGTTGGATAAAGTGGTGGAAATGAAACGAAGCCTATGATGGCTAGTGGAGTTGGCCAACAGCAACGACACAGAGAACTAACTACATTTCTTGAGTAGTAAATACATTTGCTGTGTGCATGTGCATGTAGTATGTGTTTTTATGACAAAAGCCACAGATATTAGGTAGGTTAGCAAAGTAAAGCAAACAAATGCCATTTACTACACTACATCTGTGACTCTGTCTGCATGTAGTGCACACCACAGAATTTATTATAACACTAAAGCTACTTTGATGAATACGTGAGGTAGAAAGATATATATAGATAGGTTTTAAAGACAACGGCGTTAAACATGAGATAGATTGGATTAATGCGAGGAAAACTGCTCGACTCTCCTAGAATGAGAGTACAAGGGAATTTAAAGTCAAATCCCACTACACAGGACAGAACACAAGTACAATCCTGCTCTCCTAAATCTCTAGAGTAGGGATACCATGCAACTACTTATAGAAAACACACCTGTAGGAATGAATACTCTTAGTTGCAATTAGTAGCACTTGCTCTAAGTAATAGGTGGTAAGTAGGCTAGATGAAGTACGTATAAATGCATAGTATATGTACATGGACATCACTTGTGTATGGATCCAACAATCAATATGTACGTATTATCCCTCTGGTACTACATCTCCCTATATATTGTTGTGTTTTGCACCTAATACAATAGGATAGTATAAATGTGTATAGGTATACATAAATGTTAAGTGTGGTGGAGACTTGTTACTCACTACTGACATGCAGTATTTGTGTGTTTGGTATTTTAAGTATGTGTACCTTAATAATAGGTACAAGTAGTTAGAAATAGATAGTGGAGAGATGAATTAAATGCAAAGCGAGAGCAATACATTAGCATGTAAGAGGAGTCAGATTTAAAGTAGAAGAGTCTGAAATATACGATGGCTTAGCGAGTCACACACAGCGTTGTTGTATTTATTCCGGCGGATAAATGAACATGGGCTTTCCATTGTTAAGCCAAGCCAAGCAGTTAAGTGCTGCATTAGATTAGTGCAGCAGCCAATGTGGACGAAGCGAGAGCAGACAACGTGCACATTAAAAGTGTAGAGATAGAGAGAATAAATATTATGAGAAATCGCAGATGGTTTGGTTCTTCTTGGAGAATAAATAGTTTGAAACTTGAGAGCTGAGTGTAGCTTACGTTAGTGAGTTAGTTAGCTGATGCAGAGGAGATGTACGTGGATGAAGACAAGACAAGAGTCGATTGCCATATACGGCAATACTACCTGATTCTGATTGTTATTACCCAATGCTCTTCGTAAGGCTTTCTCCTTTTAATTTCTGAGAGTGTAGGCGTCTTTGGGTTTGTACTCCCACTCTGATACCTTTTTTCGACTCCTCGCTCCACTCACTCCTCTCCTCAACCCATTTCACCTGACATTGATTGTATTTGGGATCTCACTCGTGTAAAAATACCAAACAACACACTAAATACCACCTAATATCATTATCAGGCTCCTAACTAACCAAACTCAAACTCACCCGTTTACCTGCCCTTTCCTTTGTTTCGCACAACTATTCATAACATTCACTCCATTATTCAAAACATAATATATATGATTGATATCACATCACACTTTCCTATCATCAACACAAATGTATCCAATTCACAAGTAGGAATGTGAAGAAAATCAACTCTTCGTTTATATAATATATCAGCATTCAAAACCATCTTTCTTTCCTTCCCATAATTTTATATGCAATTACATATTATTAGCACAACACCTAGAAAAACTACAATCCTTCGTAATGTGTTGCAGACTGCAGATATATAACTTTCGGCAGGGCCAGTCTACAGATGGTAAATGTCCCAATTCCCATCCAAGGTTCATTTTATCACTTCTAATGGTAATATTGAGGTTTTTTTTTTAAATTTCAATTCGTCAGTGTGCGTTTTAGATATTTTGGATACATGAGATATATATAAAATCATGCAGTTATATCCATCAGGTTTTCATTAGATTTCCTGAGGTGACCTCTGTGGTGTACCCTTTGTGATTTCTTGACATATAGTTACGAAAATTGCACTTCAATCGTAATAACTAAATATATTTTTGACGCATCCTGACTATTTATTATGCCCACATCCAAATGAATGGAATCTTTTTGACAATGCACTGACTAATTTTTTCCAAAATCTGCTTTCATCAACTTACTCTGAATATACTTTATTTTAATAAGCCTCCGCAGTATTTGATCAATTCACAAAAATATTCTAGTACTAGGTTGGTTTTTGATATTGACGGCTTTGGAAGACGGTGGAATGTTAGTGAAATTAAATGATTTTATTTACCAACTTAGGTATGTAGCAATTTTGCTATTTCTTTGGGGATACCAAGAAGTTCAAGGTTACTCCATTTAAAGTAATTTCCCATTAATTTTGACATGTTAATAAATACGAATTTAATTGAATTGAATTTAATAACAGTGGTCAAAGGAACCAAAAACTGGGGAATGGGAAATATAGAAACTATTTAGTATGTCAGTTGTCTTTAAACGTTTTCTTTAGCTGCTGTACTTCTCGGATGTTTCTTTAAGCTACCTGCGAACCTTTGTTCTCCTTGGGGACCATTCACATATGTCATCTGCAATATTTGCAATTTGTCTGTTTCTTCGTTCTGTAATTATCAAATTCTGCAATTATATCGTAACAAATTGCACGACCCCTTTGGTTGTAATGACACAAAACCACTGTGATAGTAATGCTACCTGTAAGTGATAGAACACTATAATACCTAATACCAAACTATGGAGATGCAGTTGCCTCAACTTGAGGAAATTGACCGAATTGAATAAATACATACTAATATTACTAGAATTGTTGTTAATATTTGATTTGGTCAGACAGTTGTTTTTGTGATGTTAGTTTGGTTATACCTACGCAATCTTTGTTTAGTAATTTAGTAAGGAAAGTACTAATGGATATAAAATAATAGAGCAGATTTTATGTAGGGAGGTAAGATAAGTCGAAAATGAACATATTGCATACATAATACCAGTTTTGTTTTATTGTTAGTTGTTCTGTGGGTTTGTTTGCTTACTCACTCACAATCAGACTCGCATGTGTGTGTCTGTGGTAGTCTCTTTGTGTTTTATGTTTGTTTATGTACATATGTATGTCACTTCACTTATGCTTGCAGGTACATAGCACTGATTTAAATTATGCTATTGAACTATGGATTCTAGATTGTATCGTCTTGTTAGTTAACTAAAATTGGTGACTATACTGATCTCTCCACTATGTACGGTGTGGCATATCTAACATATGCATATGAGTATTCCATTGTCACTCTTTTCGGTGTGGATGGTATTGTTACTGGTACCTACAGAAGAGTGCAGTGTGGAAGTAGATTATGGATGCCCACCTGGATTACCAAAATGCACGAGGCATTACTACAGTACAAATATAACGTTGTCGTTCGGTTCAGCACAATAATAATGATGAGTAGTGTAATTCAAAGAGAAAAGAGAATGAGTCCTCCGTCTGATTCACTGATTGCTTGCTAGTCTTGATTGACTTTGGAAATTCTCAATTTGCAGAACCAAACTCCAAACTCATCTTGTCGAGTTGTAAACTGAACGATGGAGATGCGGGGGTGCTCTGCACGTTTGCACCTTAGAAAAAACCACATTTGTGTCATTCGACAAACATTTCTCTCGTTTTGATTATGATGATGACAATGCGCTCAAACGAATCATTTTTTATGTGAGAATTCAGATTATCCCTTATCCGTCCTAATCTCCTTGTCTATCATAAGACGTGAATAATATCGAACATAACCATGTGCAGCTCTTCAACCATTTGGTGTATAATACTTTTATTCTTGCTTGCAGATACACGTATGCGTATGGCACTGTGTACCTATATTATAATATAATTTACTTATTACCTACTTAAATAGCTCATAGTCACAAATAAACACAATAGAAACCTACCTACGTAGTCTCGTAAATTCCTGTCATATTTACTTAATTGGAGACACCCTCTCACAATATTATAAAAGGGGATCGTACCTAACAGCTTAAAGGTAATTTAATACATTGTGGTACTCTACTGTGACAGTACATAGGTGATGCAGACATAATGGACGACTGACGGGATTAACCACCCTAATGATAATAATAATGAGCTTGTAGATCTTGTCATTGTTGTTAAAAGTTGTACTGTCCCCGCCTGTAAGCTGACTTTTGCTTTTCTATAAACAATAAGAGATCTCTGACTTACTATGCAGACTCGTTGCTTTATCCTCACTGTCGAATGTAGACAATCAAATCTTGAATAACTTTTATCCAAGATAACGTTTAACATGGTTTTTCAAATGAAACAATTGACTCGATGACTTTTGCTGAATTAATTAACGACAGCCATGGGCGCCACATAATAATTTACACACACCAGTTCTCACTGTTCTAGAAAATCTGCAAAACTTCAAAATTACGTAATTGTAGAAAATGTTAATCTAACAACTTAAAAATCTACTAATGTTACTAATTATGTTTTTATTATTTCTCAACGATTGTCCTATTTAATTTCTTCCCCATATTTTTAACATTAATCTACAATGTAAACACCATAAATCAAACGAAACTAAATTATTTTGCTATGTATGCCTGAAGGTACCTATGCAAGGAAAAATATATTTAATGCAATATACATAGAAGAAATGGACATTTTGTTTATTTAAGAGGATTATGCCATGCCTGATACATTTTCTGTGAATCAGTTGAATATAGGTAGCTATCGTTTGGGAAAATTAGTTGCTCCCAATGCTCTATCGAAATGTAAGCAGACATGCACCTAACGCATGAATATCATCTTACGAGTGGGCACAAGTTGTTCTTACTTAACGCTGTACATAATAAGTGTAAAAAGTGATTTTATTAAGCTTGGTAATGTACTAACAACCACCACCTACATCGCCAAGAGTAGATCTTGCCAACAACATTAATATGATTAATGGAAGTGTTGATTAGATAGCAAAGATAATAAAGTATTAGCACATGATTATTGTAGCACTAAACATTCGTTCAAATAACTCAATTAAACAATTCTTTTAATGTTTACTTTTATTTTTAGCATTTAGCAAGTGGAAAAATGAGTGATTCCAAATTTCACAGTCTCACAATTTCTTGTAAAAGGGTGATATTATAAGCAATAATGCTAAATTGTGTTATTTGGTGATTCTATAGAGATAAAATAAAATCTGAGATTGGATTCATTCATTTTACTTATGGTATTTTGTCCCTGTCATCGTCAATTAGAAATTGAATTAGATGGTAGCTCACAAGGGAGGCATTAGAGACGATGATATGATGAGACATTGTATTTTATAATTGGTAAGGATGTTTTGCTGAGACAGGTTGGACCAACTATTTCATGCAAGTTTACGGATTGAGCAAAGGAATCTGATAATAATACTACGAACACGTAATAAGATTTTTTGGAGCAAGTGTGCACAACGCAGATAGGAAAGCAGAAAGATATGCATGCGATGTACTAATGAAGTGTAGTGTCCTAATATGTATTTTTGAAAACTTTTTGTCTAGCTGTGGGCTAGCTAGTCGGTCAAGTCAAGTCAATCAAGGTAGCCTTGTATTAGTTACTTTGCATATTTCATTGGACCTATTCGAGCCTCTCCCCATGAAAAACTTTTCAGCTGCACCACAACAATCAGCGCTAAATATTTCTATCTTTACCTGCATATTATTCACATACATGTACAAGGATGCTAAGCTTTTATCTGCCTGAATAGATCAATTTCAATCACGGCAATGCTGTATTGCACACATTTGCGGACAAGATATCCATACTAGTACCTATAAAAACTATGGAAATTATCAAGGTAGGTATATCTATTCTTGCCTTGTCACATGAACATCTCATAATCTCATCTCAACCTTAACACTTGGTCAATGTGAACTGTTAAGATCTATAGCAATGCCAAGCGTGTTCCTAACAATTTACCAAAGGGTAAATAGTGTCTCTGATTGCATTATATCCCCAGTATCTCTCTTTGTACAACCATACCTGCAGACTTAAAGTTTGTCCATTCAATTTTCAATAGAACAGAAATCTTTTGCAAAGGAACACTTTTCCTGAAAATGACATCATGCACCCCAATTCTCAGTCATGCATAGTCATCAAAACCATAATTAGTAGTTACTTGGTTTGTCTTGTCAATGTATACACATTTCCCAATGAAGGCCACTCATTTCCTTATCCATTGATTTCATGACAGCTTGCAATCGAGACGCTTAGCAGACTCTAAACATCACGCAAACACTAAATAATATGTACAGGCTTAAAATAGTTAAAATCAAATTTATGTTTTATTGTGCATTAGAATCGGTAGGAGAATAGGAGCCATTAGACTCTCTGCTACACTTTGATAGACTTAGATAGCACATTGATCATGGTATGGCTACATAATATTATGCAATGCTTCAGAGAACACAAAATGATTTCTA
This sequence comes from Yoshiicerus persimilis, assembly GCA_020352615.2. NCBI lineage: Eukaryota > Metazoa > Arthropoda > Collembola > Entomobryomorpha > Tomoceridae > Yoshiicerus > Yoshiicerus persimilis. The sequence continues at coordinate 23,212,895 of CM060170.1, read as the reverse complement.
ACTGCTACTGCTGGCGATCACTGCAAAACCTTTTCGTGAAAATTTTTATTTTCTGTACCTCGTAGCCACATTCGCAATAATTTACTTCAATTTAAGACTTTCCTCTTTGAACACGGCCACATCGTGTCAAACGCTCGTTCATTCCGCTCTGACAATCCAAAAGCCAAAAACTATTTTTTATACCGCATGCAATATTTATATTTTCAATGCATACACAGTACTATTTATAAAATATATACTAATCTTAATTATTTAAATACCATAGTTATACAGTAACACAGGTAGGTATTCTCGTGGTTACACAATGCAAAAAGTATTGCTACATGCCTTACCACTGATATTAAGGAAGTTAAACTATGACTGCTCTTGTATGAGGTGTAGAGACAACAATTAAACGCTCAGCATTGCAAAAGTCAAGTTAAAATTAATAATCTGTAAAGACACTAACTACTAATCCCAAAATACAATGTACTGTAGTTACACATTGTACTGCTTTGTCACTTGTGACCGTTGTGACTTTACAAGGTTATGAAATTCCTTTTTTATTCTTCAAAAATACATATAAACAAATCAAGCCGGTTTACGGTTTCTTATTGTGCATATGTTTACATAAGTAGCCACAAATATTATTAATTTTGAATTTTGAAAAGTCATGTCCACCAAAACTTTAGTCTCACATGTTGATGGGCGGTAAGATAATAATTTCGACTAATGAGAATTTTAAATGATTTTATTATCAATAAATGAAAAATCCTAATTCCCTTTGCGGATACAACTTTATAAATCAACTAACAATTATAATAACTTAAAAGGCTTTTTCTTTTCTCTATATGCCTTTTCTTAAGTAAATTAATTGTAAAGACAAGAAGGTAGCAATTAGCAATGTATAAGCGCTAAAAATCAATGTACAATGGTTTTTTGTTCATAAGTTCCTTAAATTATTTTTTACTAATATGACAAGAACTCCATGAGTAAAGATAAATCGTTTGTTTGTTACATGTGTTTTTTGAGTAATAATTTCCATTTTATAGATCTTGTATTTGTGGAATTTTGATTTGATTTAAGTGACAGCACCCTGCAGCTCAAGGCTGTTCTCTCGCAGGTATAACAATCATTCTTTTATAATTGTACTTAAAATTAAATAGTTTCAAGTATCAATGTCACTTTTGTAAGGTATATTTGAGAATTACTTTACTAAGAATGTAGTGACTGTTTGTGAACATAGTATTTGGCAATTTTAAGCACACACAAAGTCACAGTTGAAAGATAAGCGTGTGTTACCCGAGCAATGCATTGAAGAGGATTGAAAATTTCCTTTCCTGTGCTGTAGATTTGTAAATACTTCCAAGAAAATTTTAATAGGAAAGATATTAAAAAGATTTCCATGTAAAACAAAAATATTAGAAGTATGTGTGTAATGGAAAAAATGGAGTTGATGTCAGGTTAAGACAACATTTGTTTTCGAATGTACCAGAGGCAACTTGCAGCAACCTACGTCTACTTTCATGAATAGTATGGCAAGCTGATTGTAATTGCCGAAGTTGGTGTAAATGGTGTTCACGTAAGTATGTGTGATAGAATAAATAAATGTAATAGATGATTCATAATATGGCAAATAGAGATAGGTGGCCCGTTAATTGCTAGCAGATGTAATGTTTCCAAGTACACAATGAGGTGATAGAATAATATTCTGTATCCAATGTTTATGGCTTATGAACGTGAACACTGTATTCTGAGTTTAGGTAGAAATACATACATTAGAGTCCAGTATAGGAGTGAAGTATCCAATATCAAATGGACTAAAACTGTTGCGAAATTTGCTTTGTGGGCGATGTGAATGATTGCGAACAGAAACTGAAATGCAAGAATACATAATGCAATGCAATAATAATACTACAGACTTTACGGACCCATGAATCCATATAAAGCACAGAGATAATTCATATCTCTAATAATTCCATTCAGTCAGTTGCCCTTAAATATATTTATCTTCACATCTATAGTAATGTTTTATGATATGCAAAATATACGTTTCTTAAGAGCACTGAGATTACAGACTGCATAATATAGTTACCCACTTACGTGTATCTAGGGTATATGCGTCGCAAGTGAGTAAATATACTACTGACCACTATTTAGCCAAAGAACATCCATTAAAGACAAACAGGTGGACTTGAGTGAAGATTCTTCTTGCCGTAGTACTACTCACAACTCACTACTAACAGCCACAGGAATTTCGTAATCTTATAAAGAGACATAAAATATATATGGCTTAATTATGTATTGTGGTCACTCATTCCTAATTGGAAAGGCCCATGGACAGAAAAACTTGAAATGAAGTTGGAAGCGGAAATCAAGGTTTCAGAATGCCGAAAGTTTGTAGATGAGCATTGCATGTTAAGTTAAATGCATAGATTAAATAACCCATGCATTTAGTATCTGATAAGGCATAGAGTTACTTATTTAAGCTGGTATTAAATTGTTGTCTACTGCTCGAATAATGTTTGCGCTTGAAAGAATAAAATAATCATAACGTATTGTTTTCAGAAGCTTTGTATATTTAGGTACAAGGCAGAGATTTCGTGTAATAAATTGTAGACTGTAGAAGTCTCTGACGAAACAATAGAATATAGAAGTTGAATTGTAGTTCTCGTTTTTGTTAAAAGAGTAAATACAATTAAAAATCATTTAGGAGAGCCCCTAGTGTAGTAGTACATTTATGAAATTCAAACCCCCAAGTGTACAACAAAATTTACAGTTGACCATTTACGTCAGACTGGCTGTGTTGAGTTTTTTATTTGTTCGGTGTCTGTCTGCGTTGATAATTAATTGCAACTCAAGGAAAAATAATAAATAATGGAGTATGAAACTGAAGAAGTGCAATGCTGAGCAATTGCCTATCATTAAAGTTTTAATAATGGTCCAGCTAGGGCCATTATTATGACAGAGGAGTGTGGTTTTGATGAAGCGACACGTTGATGATGACCATAAAATAATTATTTTAAGTGATGTTGTCACACGTGCATTTTTCTTTTCAGCATCGTGTGCATTTAATGCATTGTCACATTAATGTGTGCAGAAATTACTGCATCGCATCTTCTGTGACACTGTAGAAAGTGTGATAGGTATTTTAAATTTAACAGCTTCTTACCTGCTGTGTACGAATTAAATCTTGGCATTTTTCAACACTTAATACGTAGAAAACAGCTTAAAGCATAACTTAATGTTAGCATAAATGCCTAGGTATTTTACCTGCACAACATTTGCAGAAACTGAAAATAGTATCTTCTGTGCAATTTCCTGTTGGCCCTTAATAAAAGTGAAATTTCGATTATAGTGAATGTAATGACGTTCCTGCCAGTGAGTCTCTTGGCTTTTGCCTTCGTTTGCTTCAGTTAATAACTCAAAATTGCCAAATACTAATTGCTTATCGTTAACTGCACAGTGTGTAGGAGTTTTATAGCCGTGATCTCAATTGAAAATGTAATTTCATAAGTTCAGTCAAACAAATATCCTTTTGGCAGGTGTGCCTGCTTGTACATATCAGCTAAACGAGGGGCAGAACACTGTAGAGATACTCTACAACTATACTTTTGGCTACATGCGACTTCAACACAGAACTACATACTTCAATCAAGTCAGAGTTCAGTCAGATCTGACATGCACCGTAATACAACGATTGAGTGAATGTCGAATGGCGATCCTACAAAAGTAATGCACAGACAGATACCTACATTAATTAACAATGTACTCTGACATTTCAAGAATTGAACTGAGTAGGCGAGTTTCTTATTTAGTGCATTGTGTAAAGATTTAATGTCTTTCATGCATTGTGCTGCTATTGTATGACTGCTGTACTAAATGTGTCATAATTCTCATAATCTCAAAATGGCAATTAAATTAAGACAACTAAAACAAGATAGTGTGCAAAGGGTCATTTAGAATAATAAAATTTTAATACAAATTATTTTACGTTCGAATAAAACTTTTATAAAGAAATTTTCTGAAACAGCCAATAATGGAGATTTTTATTGCCCATAAAGATTGTTCAGTTTCATTTCTTTTGTTTAAAAATGTTGTAAATGTCTCATAAGCATTGAGATTTTATTTCGCGCAACTTGAAATAAAGACCGGTCGCTATTTATCACATTACGACGCTAATTGCTGATAATATTATATTGATATTAGCCCATACATGTAATTAATGCAATTTAGTTATCGTAAAAATTGACAGAAATGAAGTACATATTTTTTGGTTTTATAATAATAAAAATTTCTACTCGAATGTTCCTAAAAACCAAATATTAAGAATTTAAAAATTTAAAAGAATTTAAAAAGATTAAAAGAAAGTCTATGGTTAGATTACCAATATATCAAAGCGTCACTTAATTTTTCAAATTACAGACAAACACTAAACATTATGGAAAATAATTTATGCTTAGCGATTCACTTATAAATACATACTGATATGTTCGCATTGAACATTAAAAAATAACCAAATAACGACACCGGGCAATTCTTAGGTCAGCAATTATAAGGAAGTGGCCTTGATAATAACGTTTGTTGAACATGATACTCAATAGGAATTCAATTTCATAAAATACATTTATTTAATCTGATCCAACAAGTAAGAAAACAATGCTCTTCCAATGAAATGCGTTTTGATTGAAGGATTTATAAATAATTCATTGAGTTAAGCATTCTATTTAGTGATAGTTTACCCAACACCTGAAAACGTTAAGCTTTCGGCAAAACTTTAGTTATAGGAATTTTGACCAGGTGTAGTGTGTAGTTAGCAAGGACTACCTCTTCTTCAGATATGTTTATTTGTTAAGCTTGTGTACGCTAAATATAGCAAAATTGCCACTTTGGAGCATTAAAGAACCTAATTCACCTTCAAATATTAATTCCGCTACCAAATACTTTTACAAATGTTTATAGTATATGCAAACATAGGCACATTTAAATGATTTTTATTGGCAGGAGGACTCCAATTACGAATCAGATTAAATTTAATTCATTTACGGCTTAGCTTACACCGTAGTTAAACTCACTTACTGCATACACAGAATTGAAGTATTTATTCTGCCCAGTTACCTACTATTGTAGCGCTTTTAAACTGAAAATAATTAGTTGCCATCATCAATGTTTTAGTACTTTGTTCTTAAAGGATACGAAGTTATGCGCTATTAAGTTACATTTTCTACTGTTATTTAATTATGACTTTCACCCTTCAACATCCCATTATTAAAATTTTTGGCTCATGTTTTCAATTCTCACTTATGTATTTACATTTTATAGATAGCATGATCCGCAATTATTTTCATTTTTGAAAAAGGCATTTATAAACTAACAATGAGTACATTTCTCTACAATACTTTGATCAAAATTAGCAGAGGTAATTAATTGATTTATTTTCCGAACATCTAAACAGACCATATAAATTTTGACAATGCAGATAGTTATAAAGTACATTATTACTTAGATTTCAGTTTGCCTATTTTCCCTTTAAATTATTAATACTGCGAGATGAAGATTCCAAATCATACTTTAAAAGAAGTCCAGATGTTCAGAATTTCAAATAGGAACACCAAAAATATTATTACAATTGAATGTATCCAAGAGTTTGTCCCCACTCCCCACTGATATAAAAAACGTCATACTTCGCCTCAGTCTCAACTAATACTTTTTTACATTTACATAACAGTACAGTACGAAGAACTAAAATTGGCCATAATTTTCAATCATTGAACGCTCGCTTTTAAATGTTTTATCGACTACTAACTTACAAACTTTTTTAAATTTTAGTTTGGCAATGCCCTAGTGCCCTGTAACAATTTTTATAAAAATTGGAAACTATTATAACTATATCTACTAAGTTAGAATCAAGTTAAGCTTTACAGTTGCTGATCGTACATTATGTAAGTGAGAGTAGAAACTATAGATAAGATCATCATAAATATTAAAGCATGAAATATATATAACTTGCTTTAATAGTTGGAATTACACAATATAAGGAAAACAATTATTCACTAGAATTAACAATCAAGTGCACCATAGTGCAATGAATAATGTTCAAGGTACGTAACCAAAAGTAAATTGGAACAAGTCAGGCGGGCCAGTAACACCCTGCACTTCTGTACTGTACGCTATTTATTTTTTACAATTTGTAGTTGCATCTACATAAATACTATTTACCTCTTTCTTGTTATGTTATGTTATTACACCTCGAGCGGAACAACTATACTAAATACTGTCATTTTTTCCTTGATGTACCATTTTATTGCCTCTCATGAATTCAAAGTTAAGAAGCACAATTTTGATTCTTTGTTAACATTGGAATTGATACTGTATCATTTTTTGCTTTCTCAAAGCCAGTTGTTTTCCTATAAACTTTTTATAAAAATGGATCTTAATACTTAACAGGTTATTTTTGGCCATATCATGGATACATCTTCTGTTTCCAGCTCTTCAACGAAATCTTTTAACTATTCCTCTACTTATACTATTTTAAATGTATGTGTAAGAGACGCACGACGCAATAATTTCTAGATTACATCAAAATTAATTGCAAGTTCATAATAAACTTGGTGAATGTTAATCTGTACAAAAATGTTGTTCAACAAAAATTGAGAGTAGTTCGCTTCATTTCGTTTTTATAAATGTAAGCTCAACCACTTGCCATATCTAGTCGTTGTCAGTTTGTCAGTTACTTCAAAAATAGAAAATGCTTAGATATTGATATAAATCATTTAGTATGCAATAATGCTAAAAATATGCATTGATTTTAGGTATTCACAAACTTGGCATTAATTCGTAAAAATTTGTTACGGATCATATCATATTTACATGCTCACTAAACCGTAATTCTTTAAAATACAATTCATCAAAGTATAACAGGTTATCTACACCAAACGAATGTTTACTGTTTAAATGATAAAGTGAATAAGTAGTTTTCGTTGTCTATCGCAAAACAGCATCACCTACCTAAAATTCCTTAACTTGTATTCCACTTTACTTACCTAAATTAAATAATTCCAATTTTCAATTTCTTCATGATCACAATTCACATTACAGTGATTAGCAAATTAAGGACCAATACAATGATATCTATTTAGTGTTTAACGTTCAGTACAAATGTGACCGTGCATGTATTTTGCTTATGCAGATATTGGGTGAGCTATTCTTATATTTACAATGTACTCGTGATAAATGTTAGCTACCTAAGCTGCTTAATTATATTAGTAGCACAACTTTATCTTAATCACAAAAATTTATCGCTTTATAAATTTTTGTTTTTCTGGTACAAGGCAATCCTTTCATCGACTTTTAAGTAAATATTTCAAATACAATTACCTATCATTATCAATATTATCATTATTTATTATGATTACATTTATATAAGACATTTCCCATGTTATCTTTAAAACTATCTTTTGTATAACAGAATCAGAGTGAGTTGAGTACGGTATACAATCCTAAAGATAAGTGCCTAGTCAGTTTGCTTAAACACAACACAGCTAAAGCTCTAAATGACTTATCAGTGTTTTATAACATTCTTAAGGAGATAATACGCTGCTTAAATAAACTTAGCAATAAATAACACAAGCTATTAAGATAGACAGTTAATATTAAGCATGTACCTACTTTTAAATATTTGCTACGTACCTACTTTGTTTACGTACCAATTGCAGTAGTATTTGCTATTCAAATTCTTTACGCACTATTTGCTTAACCTGATGAGCTCTATTATACATAATGCACTGGATATTTAGCAAATGCATTATATGGTGTAATAATCACTCTTAATTTATATGCTTTTATGTTCAGAACTCATGAGTAATCACCTTTCAAATCTCAGGTACCCAGTATATAGTAGAAATTCGTATGTACGTTTCTACTAACGATATTATGTAATGGGTGTGTGTTATTTATTAGTTTACTACTATTATGATTAATAAACATTTACATAGATATATTTACTCTTCTGTCCCCGCAGACAAATGTACTATTGTTGAAGTGAATACAGGCTATAAAAATATTATTCTAGTGATGGTAATGATGAGTGACGTCGGTTGCACAGTTCTTGTCTCATTAAATGTTGATGATTTACAGGATCGTACATAATATGACTCTGTGCTACTGTGGCAGAGATTTATTTCCTTCTTTGGCATTTCTCTTACATTGGGTTGCGGTATGTGCTGTCCGGTCCGGTTGCGGTTGTGGATTGAAGATTTGATAATCAAATTAAATATGATGTATAGATGTTCTTGGAAAGTTTTCCTATTAAGTGAAGAAATACAGATGTAGAATTTGCTTAAGTGGAAACTGAAAATGTCTTATACTATCCAAACCAGACCTTGTAGATTTTCTATATAACGCTAGCTAGACAAGGCATAAAGTACACAAAGATTAAGTTGGGTGATGTGAAGCCAAATTGAATGGATGCCTAATGCTAATCTTGTGCTAAGCAAGAAAACAGTATTTGGATGTAGACAAAGTAAGGGAAAAGTAGAAATCGTACTCACTCATTGTCAGACGTGAGATCAGCGAAGGATGCTTGTATGTGACTACGATCTAGTCGATAGTAATGCTTTTTTAGCGGCTGCGGACATATTTTACATCCTTCTGACAGCTGCAAAATCACTTTTCTATTTTATGAAAATATCTGTTGAATAAGTTTTACTTGAAAAACAGAATCCTTTCGATCGTATCGCTCCACCAACCAATAAAGTCAAGATGAGGCTTTTATCAGTCAGTCAGTGTGAGTAAACTCATGCAAATAATAATACCTATTACAAGATAAAACCATAAATTTCACGCAAATAGGCACTTAATCATAACTATGTCTATCTCTATTTATTATCTGTCAATAAATCTTCTAAGTTGGATAAATAAATTCATTGAATATGCCACAAGGATAGAAATACTGTTTCTTGCTGATTTTCATCGCTAAACAACTCGGGAAGAACTATACCTTGCTATGTGAGTTCTTCGATTAACTTACTAACAAGTACACCTAACATGTTTACTTGGTTGTAATAAAATAATACTTAAATACACCCAACTGGGTAGTTTTACTTGGCAATTAATGAAGTATTTTATACCATTGCAAAAAAAGGAGAGCAGAAATTACTTATATTGTTACTGTTTATGAATACTGTATTGCCACTGACAATAACACCTATAAGAAAGATAGAATTTATCTTGATTTGAATAATTTAAATTAATGTGCAACACATGTAACTACTATGTTGTATATATTTATTAATGCACTGTAAATTAACTATTTAATCTTATTTAATCATTTAATCTGAAAGCCTATCCACCATATTTTAACTGTACATGTAAAATACATGTAATTATTACTGAATATGTTTAATTATTATGTTAATATTTACAATTGCTGTGTTTTAAATAATACTACTTGTAATAAACATATACAAAAATGTATAGGAGTGCTATGAAATAAGTTGGTATGGTATGGGCTTGGCGTAATGATGATTGGCAATTCTGCCGGAACAAAAGCAAAATGACTTAAAATATTCTTTCACATTAAATTGACCAAAGGTATTTAGGTATTTTGTTGTATTAGTTTAAAAATAATGTTAACTCTTGTAGTAATGTGATGTAATAATCGATATTTTTAGAATGGAATTTATATGTTGTAAAGTGAAGTATGAATCCCAGTATGGACGCAGCGGCATGAGTAAGTCAAAGAGGATGAAGAGAAGAATATAAAGAATATGTGTGTCAGGAATCAGATATTGCTTTCCTAGTTGTTTAATTAACTAAATTATGTTAGTATGTTTCACAAATAAGTACAAGAGAAACTAACTTTAATTAATTGTTTCTATTTATATTATTCATGACAATAAAAGTTAGGTGTGAATGATGAAGCTAATATTAAAATTACAATATAGCAACAAGAAGTACACAACTTTAATTTCCTTCCGTACGATTACTTTTAAAAGGTTTAATTGAAAATTAGCACCGGAGGAGGTAGCTAGCATAGATTATGTGAACAATAAAGCTACAGAGAACAGATACAATAGAGAACTGAAGTAAGTAAGCTATTAAAAGTAAATACACATGACATTACACACCGGAAACAATTTAGAGTTACTACATGGATAACATTACTTAAATATTACATTCACATTCGTGTATTTATTGTCAAGAAGTATTCTAGTATGTAGTTAGGTACAGCTATTTTATTTTTTAAACTAACAATAAGTATTTTAATCAATCGTGAGTTGACTGGTGATTGTGAATAGACTGGAATAAGTAAACCGTTACTTGTTATGCATATAAAACATAATAGTAGTTTCAACAAGTAAGTTAATTGTAATCATTTGTTTAATTTTAATTATGTTTTACGCATTATTTTTAATATTATTATTACTTTTAGTACAATAAAATGGAATATTATTTGATTATTCCCCGTTGATGCTGATTGGATGTAGAATTGAATTGCAATCGGAAATTTCCAAGAGAAAACTGGCAGACAATAATAAATTGCTAATCTTAATTATTCATCTGTATGTATAGTAATTAGTAACTGAAGTAAGTACATATATATTGCCGGCTATTTGTTGTATTACATTCCATAGGAACGTATTTATCTGTACATTTGAAATTATATGAATATTTATACTTTTATATAATTGTATTTACATTAGACACAATTTATTTAGACATTTATGGATGAGGTTACTTTTGCATTGCATGTTTGATGATTATTCAAAGTTGGCAGACTTTCTCCCGTTCCACTAGAAATTATCATTTGGCATAATGGACATTTTTATTGTTGTTCGTGTCGCGTACGGGAATAATGACGCTACCGGCCGAGGTCAGTTGTGGTTGGAAATCATTTTGATAGCCAGCGGGGGATCCGATTCGACGTCCATTGGGGTACATCACTTCAGACTCCTTGTATCTGCTCTTCGTCCGGGTCGTTGTCTCCGAAGATTCCACTTTCCCCGCAGGTTGTCCGTCCACGCCCCGAATAGTTCGTCGTGAAAACCTGGAAGTAGTGTCTGTCGTGATCCTCGGCTTGCTTTCATCGTTGTCCGGAGTGCTGGCACTCATTCGATAAGTTTCCTGGTAGTCGTCGGATAAGGGTGAGTTCGCCCCTCCGAAGGCTCGTGGCGAATTCAGCGAGGGCCGGGAAATCTGGTTGCGAGTGTCACTCAGAGAATTGCGGAGAGGAGCGTAGGCATTGGTCGGAGTCATCGAGCGGGCAGGGGAACTTGCCTTGGAGCCCCGCATCACGGGTTCGTACAAATCCTGCGAATTCTTCTTCACGCTCTCGAGAAAAGTTTTCTTGGAGCGAGAGATATTGGACGTGTCTTGGCGATTGGAGAAATTAAAGCGATCATTCTGCGAACTCACTTTGTGCACATCCCGCACACTTCGACTCATGTTGGTAATCAGTTTGGGACTGAGCAAATCCGGAGAGTCGAGGAGCTGAGGGTTCGATTTGTAAGTGTGGTTGAGTTTGTGATGCTGGGTCAAGTTGGAGGAGGAGAACGACGGTCTCTCTCTGCTCAGCGATCGGGGAGTAAAGCTCATACTGCGATTCAGACTTCCTTTCCGCGTTTCCGTTGCAGTACTGTTGTTGTTGTAGCTGTTCGAAATGGACACGTTGATGTCGTCGGTGCCGAAACGCAGTTCCTTCACCGGAGAGTTCCGCTTCTCTCCTTTACCCACCAGCGACCCTTCGTTATCGCCGAAATAAAAGCGTCTTCGGGGCATCGTCTGCGAACGGCTGTCTGTCGTGTCCTCCGCAACTCCTCCCGTATGCTCGATGCCTTTCAGTCGATTCATTGTGCTAGAATTTGTGCCCAGAATGTATTTAGGATGAAATTGCTTTTGCGGAGCTCCATCGTACGAAAAAGTTTTCTCACGACGCTCAACCGTCCTCCTCTCTGTAACTTCAGCAGATCCGTTTTCGTACAGGGAATTCTGAGCTGGGTTATTCGTCTCGTTTGTTTTGTAGTAATTCGAGTGCTTCGTCACGTAACCCGAATCGCCAAAGTTTCCTGATTCCAACGAGTCTCGTGTCAGATTCCGCTGACCGTTCGGCCCGTTGTAACCAAAACTTTGCTCTCGACGCTCATAAGATTTCCTCTCTCCCACATCATTGCTTTTCTGTAATTTTATATAAACAAAATGCCGTTTAATATCATTAAAGTACCATTTAATATCAATAAAATGCAATTTAATATCAACAAATAACATTTAGTATCAACAAAATACCATTTCATATATTTTTAGTACACCTAGCTTAATAGTAAATCAAATGGATTTTTCTTTATTTTTCAACAATGGTTGAAGTTGCGTCCCGGTAATATTTCTAAATTAGTTTTATTAAATCAATTTTCCTGTGTAGGTCCAACTACATGCTTCCATGGTAGTAATGTAAACAAACTAATGTTATAAACTAATGTTGTAATAAATTTCAGGGTGAGGAATATTTATTGCTAGAAAGTGAAATCTGCCTATATTCGTAAATCAGTAGAACAAACCATTTCAGTCTTAGAAAGACTGGTTAACACCCTTTTATTTTAATATTGGCATCACGATATTCTTAAAGTAACAACATATTTTACATAATCTTGTAGATAATGAAGAGCAAGTCCAGGGAAACATTTTGCAAATATTTTTTTGAAATACTAGTTTACATTAACCTAACGATTGATTTGCTTCATTACTTCGTAAGATATATACCCATGGAATTTCCTAATATACACCCATTTCTGAAGAAGTAATTTTTAATGCTATAGAAAAGAAACTGAAGTACTTTTTAATTTTCTCATACAGCTCGCAGTATCATCGTCAGGAGAATATATAGTATACCTTTGTTAATTGAAACTTTAAAGGTGAAATAGATTTAGTAAAATTCTCACGTATTCGCAAATTGGTTTGGTGACACTATATCTCTCCAACTATCATTTTTCAATACAATTAGGTATACAACATTACACCTGATATTAGTAGTTCGACATTAGATATGGGACCGCAAATGGTTTTTTTCTTTATGCAGCTCGCTTTCAGGTATTTTGCAAATAGAATTTCTGAACACACCTAATGCGCTATGAAGATACTTACTAGGAGTTTATGGACTAGGTAAATAAATAGGGAGGTTATTACGAGGTATTATCTCTCCAAGTGTACACAAAGTAGTAGACATTATTTATCATAAGAGAAACTTGTTCGGTAAGAAGATAAACGTTTTAGCACGCACACGAGCACTGCTACATAATCCTTCCTTATGAAGAGAGATCCCGACAAAATAGTATAACATGTTATGGTCTACCCTAATCCACTCTGCCATGGTCTGCCTCGTCGGGTCGATATCAAGAAAAATGCCTTTACATAACACATTACATCCACTCAGGAGAGGTACCTGTCACTAGAAATCTTTAATAAATCCTCTATCTTGATCTTCATTCGTTTGTTGCCAAAACTCCTCAGAATCCTGTCTCTATGCAATTTATGGTAAAGCTGGGCTGGTCAACTTATTTCAAACCAAGTGAAACGTGAATGACACCGAGACAAGTCATTTTATTCCCCATTAAGGCATCAGTCAGACTATTACTTAACAGTCCTCTCAATCCGGTCCTTTCCACTTCACTTTTATACACTGCGAATCCAAACATTTACTTCTACGCTTTTCATGAATCGATTTTCATTTATACCCCAAATCACGGAACTTAAGCCGCGGATTATACAAGAAATTCAAATTTCAAATTCCCATTACTGTAAATATTATCCCCTCTCTAAAAATCAATCCTTTTATAATTTCCTTAATAAGATAATCCAATACAGTGATAACTTGCTTTTAAATCTGCCATCGCTCATACAATAACTGTAGTTCTTAAATTCAAATCCTACCCTATAGCCCTTTCATGCATCATAACACACGACAGTTACAGTAATGTAATATGAGTAGAGCAATTTCCGTGTCCTAAGGATAAATTGTCTACTGCTAAAAGGTGAGAGGCTTATATAAGGTTCGCTAGCATCTTGTTAAAAATATCTGCGATCTCTTTGTGCTGATGGACACACATGTAGAGTGAAAATGCTCAGTGAACGACAGCACAGTGCAATGGAACGATATTTACATTTGCATAAACTACATTACATTTCTCCTTTTACAGATTCATTTCAACATTAAAGTTTATATACTACTAGGCCAAGTATAAGTATCGGAGATCTGTTCTGCTCTCCTCTATCGTCATCAGTCAACAATGTTTATCGTTCTAAGGCAAATGGTCAACAAACTCACCTTTTTACAAGATGTTTATCGCTACTTATACATATTGTACTATAGTAGTATCTCCACTGCCATTCAATTCGACTCACTAGAGTAATGACATCAAGAACTGGTCTATAAAGCGTACAGTGTCTTACAGTTTACTTAGTGCACATTATCTATGCACACCTACATATTAAATAGAAGCCTTTTAAACGACAAAATTTGCCATACAGAGTAACAGAAGCTGTTGCTGCTCAGGTTAATGATATTTTATGATAATTACATTTAAATATTATTATTCAGACTTATATTCTCGTAGATAAGACGGTAATAATATTGTTGTAGTACTCCATTACAAGGATAGAATATTTGAAAATGGCAAACTGGTACCGTGTAATAAAAACCAAACAACTTGCACGTACTATGTAGTTTTCATGAATTGGCAAAAATCGTAGATCTTATTTTATTTTTGTCTGCTAAACTGTTAATTAAATATTGTTTGTTGGTATTGTATATACGTGTACCTAAGTACACCCTGCTTTAAAATAATTTTATATTATAAAAATTGCAATGTGCATATTTAATAATAACGGTTATTAAATATGCCTCCTGGGTAGAGAAATGTTAAGAATGCATTAGTTAAATACATTACGTGCTACTTTATGATAATAATATGAGCACAATTATATAAATTCCGCGACAATAAATAGTTATCACAAGGCGAGACGAATTGTCATGGAGGTAAAGAATGGATGACAAAAAACGTCTACGAAATTGATTGAGGAAGAGATTATAATAATTACCATTCCAGATATAGAATTAAGATCTTTAGTAATTGAACGGTGAGGAGTAGCGGAACACAGTAGATCAATAATAGACCTTGTGAAATAATTGACTTCTCGGCTGCATTCTCACCACACCCAAATATCCCACAAGAAATTCCAGATTGCAAACTTTGCTTTCTCTGCGTGTGTTCCGCCATTATCTCTTGTTCTCTAACGAAACTAAATAACTACTCCTACTACGTATTTATATCTCTATGTAATAAAGTATTTATCAGGTAGGTAGCTCCGGATAAATTTCAATTAAAATCTGCACGATTAACATTCTTCACTAATACCAGCAGCCTAACAGCACAATTTGAGCAATTAGAAATTGAGCGGAAGGTTTCTTAGACTATGTTGCAAGAGAAATAAAAAGTGGGGCCGTATCGAATTTCGATCTGTTGTAGTGAATATTTTTGGACGCAGGTGTGGGCTGCGATAGAGAATAGATATAAATATGTATAGATTGAGGCGACTGAGTGACAAACCTGAAGGTACGAAGGGATTTCCGCAGTGAACCTCCGATGCTGGTGATGGTTCATGGTGCCGGTTTGGGAGCCGTTGTGACTCTGATCAGCAGCAACATTATTGTGGACAGTTCTGATGTCCGGCGAATTTCGACGGCGGGATCGTGGAGGCGGTGTTGGTGTGGGCTCCTCTTCCCACAAACTCCCAGATTTGGTATTCGAGGCTCGCCCAAACTGCGAGTTCAGCGAACGCATGACGTCTTCATGCCGATTTTTTAGATCCTTCACAACAAATTAGGACATTTTAACTATCACATAGACTCTCCACTTCATAAACATACAGTCAAACAACATTTACTTACAAGTACAACAATACACAGCAACATTATCCTCTCTACATTCTCTTCTACGAAACTCCATCCAAATCCAACTAATCTCGCCTGATCTGTTAGTCTTTTATGCACAACTTGAATACTGCTCAATAATCTCTAGTTCTCCTATCCCTTGTACATAATCGTGTTATGTACGGACCACTACGTAAATAATTCTCAATATCCCCTTTCTTCATCTCTTTTTCGTACAAGTGTGTGGGCTCATTATCTCCTTTGTGTTCTAGTAGGGAACTCCAGTTCTGACTTTGTGACTGACTGAGAAAACACAGGGCCTTCCGTATGTAACAACACAATTATTAGTCTAATACTATTCTCAAGAAAACAAAGTCAGTTAATACACGGACATGTATCTGTAGCGACACTCCGCTACTTGGTACTTTCCTTGGTCTACTCTAGTACTCTATTGTATACATGACTTTAATACTAAAATATTCTTTAATATACACGGACTACATAATTAACTATTCCGCTCGTTATTTACGTAGTGTGGGGTACATTATAGTGTGGCTGCTTTTCTTTTGTATTGTGTTGTTGCCAATTCTATTACAATTCAGTCGGAATAAGTGATTTCCTCTCTATACAACTATTTACGCTTTGCCTAGCAATATTGTCATTAAACTAATTCAATGCGCTCCTTATCCGTATTGCATAAAACTCAATCATTGGCTTTCCTTTCACCAAAAAGGCATTTTGCTCTCCCAACAAATATTTCCTTCAATTGAATTTTAGTATTGCTCTTTGAAAGTGAAATTATCTTTACAGCTTTCTCTAGTCCCTTCCAGTATATCAGTACAGGCGGGGCTCAAATTGCGTTATAGTGAGATTAATATTAATTTCGAGGTCACCGTTCGTGTTCAATCAGAAAAAGAATGAAAGAATTCGTAATCAAAATAGGAACATGTGTAAATAAATAAATAGAATACATAATAATACGAAATATTACATATTAGCACATTGCATCGTTGTTAACATGTTTACCCGCATTATTAGTTTGTACCTGTAATTTGATTTCTTTCACAAATTTTAGTTAAATAAGCGGAAAATTTAAACCGTAGTTAATGTTAATAAATATTTAGTGAAATAAAAAATGAATAAATTAATTTTATGGACAAAATAATGGAAATAGTTTTACATAAATTTTCCCTGCAAATTGTACTTATTAGTATTTATACTTAAACACGGCCCTTTTTAGGAGTTATTGAAAAAAGCCTTTCGTTTAGTAGAAAAACAATGCAAAGAATTCTCGCACTCACTTGTACAAAGAAGCTTTAGCTGACGTTAGGATTGAATGTTTATTTCAGACTCAACAAAGCCCACACACTTATACACACATATCATTATGTGCATCTCTAGACATACACACGAAGTAAGCATGAGTATGCATTTGTGTTATAGTTCTGTCAGTAATGGTGATATTAAATACTTGGAACTGCAGGTGAGTATTATATTAGACCATGAGTCATGTGCATATTTTACAAAGTAAGCAATGAATTGGTAATATCGCCATTTAGAGTAGAACCACATTATTATGTAATATTCGAATATTGATGCCTATGCATGACTGAGCTATTTATCAATATTTCCATTGGTTGGTGCAATTGAAAAAACAGTTTGTGTAGGATTACTGAAAGAGCAGGCAGGTACTTTGACTACATGTAACTGGCTGCCAAGAAATGCCTGGAGATAGATAGATGAGGTATGTGAGGTGCGTGTTTCGAGAAGTGGAGAGGATTTGCATTTGAATATATTGAGAGGATTCGGATAAAATCGTCTTACAAAATGGACATCTTTGTGAGGAGGACTAGGGTGTGAAGACACGTCACCGAAGCTTATTCTTTTGCCAACATGCTCTTTTTCTGACTTGGAGAAAAGTTTAGTAGAAGCATTATTGACTCTGGAGGAATGATTTTGTCCAGAAGGCAATGGCGGCGGCGGAGGCGGGGAGTGGAGCGGCGAGCTCCGCGAAGTCATCGTGACGTGGATGCCCGTCGGAGTGGAGTGCAGGGGCGACCTCGGCGAGGCTTCGGAGTTCAGGGAGCTACTGGAGCTGCCGAAATGACTGTTAAGCCAGCGATTTGTCTCGTTCTTCCGCGTGTACTCCTCTTGGTCGAAATCTAAGGGACGATTTGTCAAAGCGTCAGAGCGACTCGAAGCAAGAGTATTGAGTTTGTTATTTGTCGTGTTATTGAAGATTGTCTCGGATTTGGGAAGTCGCCGAATTCTCTCTGACACGGAATCCCACAAGTCTTCGTCTCCCTGTCGTTGCGAACTAATGTTCTCGGAGACTATGTGGGCACCATCCCCTACCTGTTATAGTCAATTCCATTACGTTACGTTTCCTTCAAGGATTTCATCACCCTACACTCCTTCTGCCTACTCTTCCTTTCCTATTTAAATTACTAGTTGGATCACCAGGTTCTTTCCAAACTGCCAACTCTACTTCCAACCTTAGTCGAGAAGGGGAGGTGCGCTACAAAATTATTCTGTAACTCATTTATCACCAGAACACCTGATACAAAGGTAGGCATGTCAGGACTACTAATGTCCTGAAATATATATTAGATAGCTTTAGTATAGTTTATTATATATTACCAACACAGGAGCACATTATATCACTAACATTAAATGTGAATGATTTCACTATGAAAATGACACCACTCTCCTCTCATATTCATCTCCGTAGGTAATTTCCATTCATTTCCAATTTCCATTAAATTTTATTTTTAGAAGAAAACTAAAGTAAATTAAAGTAAGTTCTTCCATAAAAGTTTGCTGTAAATATTAGATTTGTCCCACACTAGTTTATCTACTCTATTTAATTAGAAGCGCTTACTCGCAGAAGGATCTGTCGTAAAAGCCAAAGTTTGGAGATGCACACAAGTAATGGGAGGTAATTTGGAGAGCGACTCACCTTGACACCTTGGGATGGCTTTCCTCCTTTCGGCACTGAAATGTATTCGATGAAATCTTCGTTCTTCGCGTGACTGTAGTCGTGGCTCCCTTCCCGATTCTCTATTTGCTCGTAATCCTCGGATCCTGAGTCTGGAATGTCTTCGTTGTGGAATTCTTCGTGCTCGTGTCGTCTCGTGATTTCCGTCACCACATTCCCATTCTCCTTCACTTTGCTTACCTATCAACCAAATCCAATTTCCATCTGTAAACACAACTTCATTCTCTCGCACCGTCATTCTCACTCAAATACTATTCCTTATTCTCGTCAACACCAAACAAAAAACTATAACTATGTGCTAATTACTTGCTATAAAAATTTCCATTTGTTTGCACATTTACATCCACTAAAACTCCAGTAGCTTATTTACACGTTTCAGCACAGAACAGCCAAAAACCTTGAAGTGTAATGATTTATGGACCACTTGTTTGAAATGTAGAAGGAAGATCCTCATGATTTCATCTTTATTATGTGCAAAACGACTTGTTCGTGCCTTGCCTTCATATAGGAATCTATATGCCTTTCCCTATATACGCCATTTCATGCAAAACGTACTTTTATAGAACACTTTTAGATACCACAGCTTTTTTCATTATTTTTTATTAGTGAAATGATGTGAACGTCTATGTGTACAGTATGTATTTTTGTCATACAATACATTAAAAGTTCTAAAGTCTCTACGCACATTTTCCACAAGTGTATTTGCATGACAGCTGCATATTTACTTCCTAGCTAACTAAAATTTTAAGTATACTAACTGCTCCCTTTTTTCAAAAAAGTCATCAGGGTACAGTTTTACATAGAAATAATACTTGTAAGATAAATGACTTGTCAAATAAGTGGAATATTGTTTAGGTGGCTTCAAAAATAAATTATTACGTTCATACATTTATAGCTAGTAATAATTTATAAGGTTGGATATGTAACATTAATGTATTATATCAGCGCTTCCGCAAAGAAATTTACATCAAATCCCGCAGCAGTTGTGATGTTATAAACCTTTGATATCCCTAAGCACTTCAGACTAGCCCCTGTCTATACTCATAATTAAACCTCAAACAAGCTTTCATTTGCAAGTCGTAAATAATGATTTAACAATTTACTATCTATTATTGTCATTTTTAAATCAAACACCAGTAAAGGAATTTTATTGCCTTTTTTACGAGTTTAATGTCATTTTTACCTACTGTATCATTACGCAGTACTAAATTTTCCGAAGGTGTGAATGCGAACATGGTAAATGCTATATGTGACGTGGACTGAATTAAAATATCACCATATTTGAATATGAAAAATATAAAAAAGACGTAAAGTAGATGTAAATGATTATGTAGCTACCAATATTTAATAGATGTTTAAAAATCATCTTCGTAATTATTCGGAATTCTTATTATTTGGTACTACTAAATGTGCCTACTGCCAATATTATTTCAATAAACTTAAGTAGTAAAGATATTACTTTGTCTCTGTTCTTATTGAGTTAACTTTTATAGAACCTGTAGTATCTGTGGCCTACTATGAATTTTATGTTACAGACTGCTTGTCATATGTCCACCCATGTTGCTACAAGTTTCCCTTATGGTTTATTGAGGCAGTCTTTACACTTGCACTTGTGGTAATGCAACATCAATATAATCAGATAATTTAACTTATGTAGTCTGTTTAAGACTCATATGGCGAACCTCAGTAATCAGACAATAAATTGTTGAGTGAGGTCTACGCGTAATACAAGTAGTTTTAAAAAATTCAATTTAAGTACAAATATTATGTTATTTGTAGAACCGAGTTTACGAAAAACGAGTGATTAATGGTAAATCGTAAACGGAGTATGAAAACATGGTTTCAAAATATATAAAGGAATATAAACGTTTACCTCTTTAGTATCTTCAATATCTGTCGTACGATCATGTTTTCTACTTTGCTGAAGAATCCTCTTGGGTAAAGCATCCTTGTTATTTGAAAATAGTGACACTTCGTTTTTATCCGTTGGACTTCGTAATGCCTTTCTGGCATCTGTACCGTCTCGGATTGCTCGAACCAAAGTCTGTACACACAAAAAAGTTGTTTTTAAACATTTCATTGAAAATAAATTTCCTACGCACCAATAACTATATCAGGTTGCCCACTATTCACCCCTGTTGCTTTTTAATTATAAACTGAGTTAAAGAAAATGTTTTCTTTGTATTTCTATGGTTGGTGCATCCATGAACACAATGTGTGTGGATTAAGAATTGCTAGTTTACTACATTATACTTATTTATGATAGAAAATATGTACTTGTGGATTGTGGAAATATGTAGTGTGAAACTAATCGTACGCTGCATGACAATAATGATACATTGCAGAAACTGAGTGAGCCGAGCCAGGCGAAATATGAAAGTAGAAATACATTTATAATTGAATGACACCAAAGATCGTTAATGAGCCGTTTTCTGGTGCTTCCTTTAGCAAGACAAGTGGAAGAGTGCTTATTTTTTCCATCTCTCAATTTTGGCAGAGGTGGGCCACTCATCTCAGTCTGAATGTGAACAGTCAGATCAAGTGAACATCGATGCGGTGCACTATACTCCACTTTGGCCAGACAAGCATGAATAAAACTATGTGATTAAATAAATTGTATGTACTTCGTACGTGGTTGTTGTGGTGTATTGTGCAAATTCCTTTTCGAGAATGTGTCAAGAGTCCATCTACCTATGTCCATACAAATACAGGCACTAATACACTACAAAACTATTCTTGCCTACCACTACATACCCTTCCTTACCAAATATATCATGCCTGCACTAAAGGAATTTCACTTTGCTAACTCATAAATATCAGAGAGATACAAATACTGATATTTACGTTTGTTAGCGATGAGGTGACTGAACATAAATTACTTGAAGGTGTGATTACTAATTATTAGTATCATGAATGAGTGACATACCTTAGCAATGCCAATCTACGTGCATCTAACAATTCGTAGGTTATTGTGGACAAATGATACGTGTAATGCACATTGTACATAGCAATGCTTCTATTTACTGATCTTTCTACAGTCGATAGCCGATATTACATGCAGGTGCGGTAGTCAGAGCGGTGTCAGATTACCAAAGCACAACATCGTAGCATTACAAGTAATTAGTATGTACAACACACATGTAACGAGTATTTACATCAGATTTCTACTTGTAGCGAACTACACACATTACATACCTAATACATACCTCTGCAATTTACAACCAGCCAACTCATAATTATTACATGAACGCGTACCTTGCACATATTGCATCCACTACTCACACGTTTAAACGCGATCATATCATTCTGTTTCTAATTTAAAAACTTTTATGATGTGAATGAGCTTACTCATATTTTTTCCTCCTCCAATACATAAAACAATATTTAACAGCCAAAAAATACTTCAAAGGTATTTCTAAAATGCGGCTGCATCCATTTTCTCATGAATGAGATACCTTTATTTCATTGCGGAAGCGCATTCCTTATGCGGAGCATAATTCATCAAGGTTTACTTTTAATTAATAAACTTGTACACTATTTACTATTTTCTTCTAATAATTCTAGTTACTACGGTCAATTTCAGGAAATACCTACTACAGTAGAAGGTAACTTGTAAAGAATTCTCTCAAGCAGCAATATTGCTAATCCCTTGCCTACATTTCCTATTTCGACCCGAAACACCCATCATAAGTAGTACAGAAGTAATATTAATAGTACTTCACTGACATTGTCATTTTTGGAAAAATATTGAAAATGACAACTGACAAGATTTCTTATTTACCTACTTGTTTAATCATTTAAGTACCAAAGAATACCAATTAAATAAAGTATTTGAGGTACCAAAGCGAGAAATGACAAAAGAGGATTTTTTCGTAATAATCTGTCAAATATGTTCTAAATGCTATTTAAAAGACAACTTGTCTTATTATAAGGTGCTATAAAAAATACCAACGAATGGCGCTTGGCCATATAACAATAAAACTGAAGACAGGTGAAGAAAATCAATGCATGTCAAGTTGGTTCTCACTTGATTCTTAGGAGTGTGCATCTTACATAATATTATTTGGGATTGAAGTATTGGGAATTCAAAAACGAATTTTGGCTAAGCGGTGGATGGACGCCAGGAACATTATTGAATGTGACAGCCACCTTGGAGAGTCTCTCTGCGACTGTTGGTTGGCTGGTGCATCTGATTGGCCTCATTGCCCAAAGAAGGGTATCATTGGCCCACGATTAAGGTTGCTGACCGTTTATGGCATGTGTCAAGTTTGGCACTGGGTAATTGACAAACAAGGCTTCTTGTGTTAAAGCCAAATTCACCCACTCCAGTTACAATGTTTTAAGACAAACCTTTATTTACTGTGTAATTCATGTGTCATTCCGTGCACATTGCCATACCGTACTTAGGGAAGAATATTCTACGAATACAAATAAAACTGCAGGTTCTTCATATCATGTACATGTATCCACAAATGCTTTGTGTAACTTAATATCCCGTTTAAAACCTTAATTTGCTTCGCCTTTGGATACTGTAGCTCGATACTTGTTCGGTAACCAATAGATTATCTATTTATAAGCCTTCATAAGTATTTTTCTTCGAAAGTGTATTATTTTTAAGTACTACAGTGGTAAACAGATAACTTTGTGAATAATAATGAGGGATTAGCGTAAAAGTGTGCATTGAACACAATGCTTACTGATTCGCATAATATTTACAATGATCATAACACAATTGTGCATACCTAAGTAGGTATTTGTAAGTATTGTGCTTTGTGTTTCCTTACACCTTGACTATTCACCAAGTATGCATTTTTAAATTAAGAAACGTATTAAAACTGGTTAGGTACATTATTGTCAGTTCTCACTGTACTTATACACTAAAGGTTGCTCTTTTGCAGCTAATCAGCCGATGAGAAGCGTTTGTATGGATTTTTGATTGATTGGCTAATATATGCTAGTAACATTTCCTTTCTGAACTTCTTCACTCTTCTGGTGGTAATATAATTCTAAGCACTGCAGTAATAATAGTGTAGATATGCACTGTTGATATGGATAGCCTTTAACTTTTCCTTTTACATCGTATCACAATAACATAGAATACTCTGACTTCACAGTATAGTCTAATGGATACAGATGTAACAGTAACAACCTGGCCTTGTTTGTACAACAGTATTATTCAATTTAGACAATCCATAGACTTGCTCTGTCACATTCTTCAATGTAATATAATATTACTGTTTCATTGTCATGCAGGTGCCTACGTGTGAAACAGAAATTACAACACAATGTTTGTATGTGCACACTACCTACTAAAGATAGTATACATAGCATCTGAAACTGATTTGACAACAGAAATAAGCAAATTGTTGAATCAACAAGATCCAATTTGGTTAACAAAGAAACTCTGTTCACTGTAAGTGTTCTACCAAAACACATGGCTATAAAACTATTTTGTCCAATCCATTACCAAATCTTGGAAACGTCCTGTTTGCTTTTTTAGAGACAATAGACACCAGTCTTCCACACTACCTATACATAATATGTATAACATGTTCATAGAGAGACAGAAAACAACGTAAAAGCTCTTAATAAGGAAGTTAACTTGAATGAGTGAAGGAATATCTATTAAAATAACTTGCAATTAGCAAACTAGAAGCATGACATTTTCAGGGAGAACGGGAAAGTGTGAAGCTAATAGTGGAAACTGCCATGTCATGCCACGCTATTTTAAAACAACTTTTCTGCAGAAACAACTTTTGCTACAGAATGTCTACATTTTATAAACTTCTAATACCCATGCAATACCGAATGAATACTTCCATCTATAATAATATAAATTAAACAATTTTTACGCAAACATGTGATGGGATATCAGTTCACCGGCTGGTTATCCTATGTACAAAGAAAAATATTTTTTCGCTTATTCAAAACAGGATTTTAAATTCTTCATACTTGCAAACTATCGTGTTATAAAAATATTGACATACGTTAGGTAAGTAATTTTTAGTGAATTGCATTTAGATTTATAAAAAGTGAATGCAGTAAGTGAATGTTATCTAATTATTTTAGTAGACATGAAAATAAATATTAATGAACTTAGATCTAGATACCTTCTTAAATTCCATACCGTAATAAGACACTGCATATCTTTTGCTTTTTGGGTCTATTTGTTTAGCTTTGCACAGTTCTTACCAACGTAACTTAAAGAAAAATTCCTTAATCATGCCTTCAATAGTTTATCCTTAAAACCACAGCATCGGTGTCGATCTGTCGATATTGCAAGCCTTAACCGCATGAATATACACATTTTGATAGATAATGCTCTAAAACTATCAATGTAATTCTGTGTGGCCTTGTGAATTGATACTTATACTTTTAACTATATTGTTACCACCAATATAAATGCATAATAAGCATTCTGCTACTCAAAAGTGTTACATTGCAAGGCAGAATTATCTTTAATCTCATCTGATCTAATGTATCTGCCTATCTCTATTATATCAGACCCAGATAAATTTACTTGTGCTAGTGGCAAACAAAAGGAACCCTAACACTTAGCATAAAAGTAATTTGCTAGGTACTTCTACTTATTAGTTATACAGTGAAATTTAGAGTGTAATTTCGTTAACCTCTTGTTTTTCATTCATATAAGAAAAACTATAAAATAAATATTTGATTAAAAAGACTTACTATAAACTATAATAATGCTTTTTAATAGCATTGCTTTCATTAAAGCAAGGATTGCATAATTGTATTACACATTTTAATTGAATACATTTTACAACTTATTGAATAACAAGTTCAGCATTTTTCATTCTTTGAATTTATTTTAATTTGTACAGAATTTAAAAAAGGAGGGCAATTAAAGTAGAATAAGGTAAAGTCTAATTTACAAAGCATGGCTTACTTATACTGTTTTACCCAATTTAAAAAAAATTATTTTTAACTGATCATTAAATACAATGAGTTAGATTTAATGCACCTAAAGGTAGTCCAACTTTTTGCTTGGCTTGTTTTTAGTGCAGATTTGTGTATTAAACGGATAAAGGGTTGTACTTTACATTGGTAGGCAATGCATCATAATCAGATATATCTGCCGTGGTACCGTATCATTATAATAGTAAAAAGTGTAGTGAAAATGGGAATATAGGTTTATTTGGAGGTAGGTGCCTTAATAAGTACACATAATGTATACACAATTTAGCAATTAGCGACTGTATAGATGGATTGAGCATCCAAATAAAAAATTTCGTGTTTATTAATAGAGACAGAAAAAGTGCATTGCAAATCATGTAATTATCTTTAAGATTTTCGCAGCCTGGTCGTGCAGTAAAAAGATTTGAGTAATGGGAGACCTTGAGAGCTCTATGATTTTGTCGACACCTTCTTTAGCCGTGGCTCGACCACTTCATAAAAGTAAAATACGTAGCATGCAGAATATTACTTGAAATTCCATGTAGTAAGGTACCGTGGAGATATAGGTAAGTAAGTAAATGTATTTTAATCTC
This sequence comes from Yoshiicerus persimilis, assembly GCA_020352615.2. Lineage (NCBI taxonomy): Eukaryota > Metazoa > Arthropoda > Collembola > Entomobryomorpha > Tomoceridae > Yoshiicerus > Yoshiicerus persimilis. The sequence goes on along the minus strand of CM060170.1, from coordinate 23,186,491 downwards.
ATTGTCAGTCTAGAGAAATATTTTAATGCAAAAAACTTCATGCTTAATGCCTAAGTGATATCTTTGTATCTAATCGTAAATAGTCATCCATTCCGCATCCTTTCCTCATCTTTATTCAGTACCGGCTCTTGACAATCATATTATGCATTGTACTAGACAGAGGTAAATAGCTGCTATTGCACATCCAAAATCGTTGCCACTATCCATATCCATAATATACTAGTTTCTGGATATGATGTTCACATGACTCATAACACGCAATTCCAAGTAAGAGTGTTTCTGTGTAAATTTGCACATACAGTCGATATTGTTTCAATCGTTTTAATACAAACCAGTAAATTGCATTAAGTTTGATAAAAATGTTTTTACAACGTGCCAATTCACGATTTTCCGTTTTGCACTCTGCCAATATCAGACATCATGCTAATTCCATCATCGAATTTATTCGAAATGTATAGAATTTTTTATGTGTTGAACAAAGGTCACCTATTCGTATAACTTCATTAGCATCTTACTGTCATGTCGTGACTCTCAAAGAAAGTTGAAGGGATTTTTATTACTGCATTAAATATTCTTAATATAACTAAAAAATATTTTGCTGTTTCCCATTTTGCCTCTAGCACTCATTTTAGTTCACTAACCATTTATCAATATCTTAAAATCCTGAGAACAATGACTACAAATCTGAATTTCATATCTTCATTGCAGAATCAATTCCTTCTAAATAAATAATCGTAATTAAATATTTCTGTGGCATAGCGTGTTGTGACTTTTGCATACTCACCTCTATGTGAGTGAATGAAAAGCATAATATACTCAAGTATTAAATGTGTGATAATTATTTCTGTTGTAGTAAATACAAATATAAGGAGTGGTCGTGATTATTAGCTTCTTTGTTCGCAAGTTGTAAAATAAAGCTCAAGGCAACTGAATTCATTCTCTAGTGGGCAACATCGTGTAATCAGGCCATTTGCAGTTGAAACGTTTACGATACGCGTTTCCATGATAAACCTATTATTTCAGTTCGTCAATCATACAATTAGAGACAAGCTTAGCTGTTGGAATGTTAATGGTCGTTAAAAATCACATTAAACTACTAACTAATACATTGTTATAGGTAATTCAGCAACATGGAAAGAATAGCTCCACTCTGAGTAATCAACACTTGACAATAATGGAATAGTATTCTAGATTTCCATGAGATATGCCTTGAGGATGACTCACACTCACAGTCACACGATAGCTTCCACGTAATAGTGAATATCACAGGGAACATAAAATCCATATTGTGTGACGTGCGTTCATTTTTAAAAGTGCGTTCTAGTAAATCACACTAGTTTCTTACTACAATTATCCTTTATGACCAATAAGCTCCATAATAAAAAGAACTCTCTGCAGACTCATACTTGCAGGAATAATAGTATGGCGACGCTAATTGTAAGAAAGGTAGTTCTCATAAAGTACACTTATCGGTAGGTCATAAACATAAGTAAAATTATTGTTCATGTTGCTATCATATTACCCATGTCCAAAAGTACAGAGCGGTCGTGGCTCTGAGTATGGAGGCAGATACATAATGTAATTCGCTGAGGGATAGGTTATTTTACCTAGATTCACAGCGCGTCTCACATTTACATTACATTTGATACAATGCACTATTATCGGCTGATACTGACTGTGGGAATTACTACGGACACGACAATGAACGTGAGAGTGAAAAAACATGATTTCAATTTCAACGCAAATTTCAAGTGCGTAGGTTCACGAAACACATCAACGTGTACTAACTAATCGCATTTCAAACTCTGGCTCTGTTTTACATATCTGGACTTACCTAAGCTAAGTTTTCTTGAACCATATACTTAAAACGCTTTGCATTGACTTGATAGACACCTCATTGCTCATACAAATTTCAATTCTGGATACTTGTGCGTCTCCAGTTTACACACATTCAATTCTTAAATATAAACTTCATTTTGCATACGTAATCCACATCCAAACAACATTTCTACATAAACAATAATTATTACTAAAAAGATAGGTCGTCATTTCAGTCGTGAATTATCTTGGCATCATTTTATGTAAGCGTACACCATTGCTGTGCTAATAGCTAGCGTATTACATGCTACGATTATTAAAACAACCCAACACGAAATTCGAATTGTAGATATGGTTAAACAACTATCAATTAACGAGAAGGGAAATTATTCCACTAAAGAGTTTTAGGCTGAATGGCATGAGCATCTGAATGGAGGTACGAACACACTTTACATGCATTGTCAACAAACTTTGTATTGAAACAAAGAGCTTCTTAGCAATTACAACTTGACCCAGTCTTCTAATGATGCAGCTATCCATTAAGTATTATGTAAAGGTATTATTATAAGTCTCTAAACGTAAAAGTGAGGCAAAGATTTTTAAACTTTTCATTCAATTAAAACTGATGAAAGTTTATAATAACAAATAAAGATACTAAAAACTTGATTATTGTGCAATAGGAATAAAGTTCCTACCCTAGGGTCTGCACATAATTATAATTGACACTCTAACATGTTTTCATTACTGCAGATTTTTTTAAAATTCATAAAAAAATAAATTTAATGCTTGAAAATGGAATACTGTCCAGTCAGATGCAAACAGGTTTGCTTCTAATTACTTTTTAAAATCTTGTGTATTTACATATTTGAATTTACGTGTTGCTAATTGTTAGCAGGAGTAAATATAAATACTATTCGTAGGTGGAGAATTGAAATAAAGCTTCTGCATAGTGTAAAGCATAAAACTACCAGATATGTAGCAAGGTAATCGATGTTAATGGGCAATGAATAATGTAAGTGAGTGATGTATGAGAGGCTTGAGAATGATGGATGAAGAATGACTAGGTGTCTTTATATAAATAGTAACATGGGACGCTATTAAAAGAAAGCAATGTTGTGTGTATTAATTTAGTGGCTTGAGATTACGCTTAGAGTGTTGTTGCTACGTGCATGCTGCCTATTTGCCTATATATGAGATTTAGAGAAGGTAAATTGTTACATGTAAGTCTCAAGGTTGACACCGACTTTGTAGCTTTGACAGTTATTATGCTTGTACATCAATGTAATCACTTTGCCGTTCTATTATTAACGATACCAGGACGTGACAGAAAATGTAGCCGTGTTAACTACATAATAACTACAATGCAAAGCGCTGAAGATGAAAGATAGTGATAGGGTTATGACGTGGGACATTTCTAATTAATTCAGATTGCATCGACGCTGAATGATAATGAAGTATGGGAACTCCTGAGTATTAATACTCGACTCATACCGTGCCTACTCTTATTTACTTAGTGGCTCAAATGCATTAACAGATAGCGAAGAGCCAAGTATTTGCTTTAATGGTTCATAAGTAATTGCATTAGTTGCCTGTGCATAGTGCAAATATGGCAGAGGTGCTCTATATTAATTGTATTGAGGGCTGATGGAAATGGCAAAGTTCCATTAATGAAGTGCGTGAAAGCTGAAGTAACACTAATTGCTAATTCATAATAATAAGAGCAAGAAAAAGAAAGCTCTCCTCTTCAACCTTGATTCAGCAAACGCAGCGTCGTTAATTTTTAATTAGTATCACACGGCACTTGATCCAAATTAAGGTAAACATGCAGGTTGGCATGTATCTACCTTTCTTATTGTTACAACAGATAATATTATAGTCTCTATTGGTAAATAATTTAATTGGAAGTACATAATACCTCACCAAATACAGGCATTCCTAGTTTACGTTCCTTTCTGTTGTAAATCCCATATACCATTACTAATATTACCGTTTTTAACATCTTGAGTGCTTCGTTATGTGCTCAACAAGTAAAAGAATGTATGCACTGAATAAAAATAATACCTGGGGCCATACATGCCAATATGCTATCTCTTTAACCATAGGAAAGCTATAATTAAAATGCATTCCACCTACACAACAAATATTGTTAAAATGTGTATACAGTGTACGAATCTAAATCAACATTATTAGTTAACTTACTCCATGTATACTTTAATGCTACATGGACACAAGTAACTCATGATTCTAAAAAGACTAACACTGAAACACATGTATGCAGTAGTAGTAAACATAAAAATAGAAACCACTTTTATTAATCTTTCAGATGAATTACTACATAAGATAATAATCCTACGATATGCTTAACAGGGTTTAACAATGCTACGTGTTTTTCTGAAAAAACACTGTAAATCTGTTCATATTTGTACAATGTGTTGACAGGACATAATTTATAGGTAGAAAAAAGCATAACATCACTATCTATTTGCATTATCTACATAACTACGCAACACAGCGATATTTCTATTTAATGTAACAACTTGTAAGACTTATATAAGTAATGAACAATGAAGGATACTTTAAATGTAAAATCTGATCAGTGCTTTAATTTTTCCCAATGTATGCTTTTCCACGTATTACTCAATTTGAAAGATTTTTCAACTGTAATAAAAAGTGAACTCAAGATGAACGATAAAAACTAGTTTTATTTATAAAAGTTGTTATCTGTCATTTCATGCATTTTGTTGTCTCTATAATATGTAGTTCACCGGAACACTCAGATTGATTGTTTGATGAGGAATGAGACTCAACTATTTTCTACGCAATTTTTTCAAGCGTAATGCATATTTTTATAATGCCGGCCTAGTACGTGAGATTCGGAGGGGTGAATAAAATAGAGATTAAACAATGAAAGTTTCACATTACTTACATGATTGCTGACGTCTCCCAAATGTTGGACTTGTTCTGTTTCAATGATGTCTTCGACCTCATCATGCGTAGTCACTTTCCTTTCATTCGTCTCTTTAACGACTGCATCTTCCGGTAAGCCCTCAACAGCCACCCATCCTTCCTTTGTGTCCGGATCATCTCCATGTGTTAAATGCTAAGATCAAAAAATATTTTTAGTTGACAAGTGACATGTCTTGTATTATGAATAGCCGACAATCAACAAGGACGGACACTACAAATGGATAGAGAACGTAATTTATTGCAAGAAACGTGCTGCTTCAACTATAAATAACACACATTTGTAATAGGTACTGGCACTTTGTTACGGTTAACAAGTTTCTTGGTAATTACACTCAATTTGCTGTAGTAATATCACTAATTACATTCAATTAGTACATAATACTTTGTCAGTAAAGTTAAATAACACTTCCATCCATTAGCAGTAGACACAGTAGACATAGACATTGCACATTGGTAGACAACCTGTTGTCTTTGTAGTGTGCTCAACGGATATCACAAGAATCTTAACATTTTTCTTGCACTTTCTAGTTATCTATCTAAATGATAGGGAAACGGAACTAACTGTTACAAAATACACACAACAGTATTTATTATGTAAACATTTTACAAGTACTTGTTGCTGGTAAACACTAAGTAAACAAGCTTTGTATACTTTAGGTACTAAATAGGTGTGGACTGCTCTGCACAACAAACCTAATAATAAGCAAACTATTGAATAGGAAAAGTTATAAATTGCAGTTCATTTTTATCAAGTCAATAAATGTTCCTTTTGAACCAGCGCCAATAAATTACTATTTTATGTCACTTGAAATGTCTTCCTATTAAATAAATGCATTTGCAAGCAACATGGTACAAAAGAAATAATTACAAATACAGATAAACAAAACAGTTTTAAGTGCTTAAAAATTTTACTCACTATAAATACGAATTCCATTAGCTAGAAGTAGACCTATGGAAGTAAAACTATAAATAGCTTCCATTTCCTATTGCTTAATACTTCATAGGAGAATTTGTTAATTGAATGAATATTATTACTGCTGTACTGTATTTAAATTTAAAGTTCAATAAATTATGAATTCTAACATTATTATTATAAATTGTTCAACATTTATATTTACTAAAAATGATGAATTCCACAGTCTTCAAGGTGGACAAGATATCCCAATTGCCTCATTATGCCCCATGAGGTGCCATACGAGAAACCTGGCGAATGAGGCACCGTTCGTTAGTCAATATCAGTTGTCCTCCAATCAGGCACTTTGAGGTGCTTTATTCATTTTGTGCCATTTATATTGATGCCCAATAAGAGCACCAAATATTTATTACAAATACACAGCGTCTTATAGTGCCAATGTTCCCTATATCCCCATTACGAATTTGCATATTAGAATTTACCTCAGTATGTTCCGATTCATTTTTGTCTGTATCTTCGGTTGTAGTAGTAGTGACAATTGGGCCGGAGTCATCAACAACTTTGCCATCTTCAAGCACTACTTGACGCTTCACCCGAGTCTCGATTTGTTTCGTTGTCGTCAACTCCACTCTTTTCTTTGTTACCCATTCTTCTGCAAAGAAAAAAGTAATCATTCTGTATTGCTTCCACGACATAGTCAAATAGTCTTCTAAACTTCTAATACAAATCCTTGTACTAGTGTATGTAGTTCAATGTTCATTGTCAGAATAAGGCGACATAAATGGCAGGGGCAATTGCCTATTATTTGTCTTTCTCTTTTGTGTCAACTCAGTGATCAAAATTTTTCATTGGAAGTTTTAAAAATTAGAATGAAATAAAAGCACTCCTTACGTCGAAAGCTATCTAATATAAATATTAATCTGGAATAAGAATATCAGATAGAAAGGTGGAGATAACGTATTAAGTAACGGCAAAATTTCTGCAAATGCCACACTCTCTTAGTTGTCAACAAATCACGAAATATGAATTCAATACTTGCAAAAAAGAAAAAATTGCATTACTGTTAATTGTTAGTGAAATACTATGAAGACATTGACACCTGCTTTATCTAATTGAGATGAAAAGGAAAATGTAAAATGTAAAATGTCAATAGTAATAATGCAGCAATAAAGTATAGGGAACGAAGAACGTCAATCAACCGAAATAAATTTATGCAAGCTAGAGACAAGGTAAGTTATCATACACAGGTTTTATTCAATATTTTACTAGCGTGTATGATAACTCAAATACGTCCTCATTTTATTTACAAGCACAATTTATTGTGATTGAGTAGGAATCGAAACGTTGGAGTGCAAATAAGCATGGATACTATATTGTGCATCAATAAATTGGCACTGCATCAGTTTTTGATAAATAATGTTACATTTAGAGAACATAAAATTTAGGATAGTAAAATTGAAGTGCTATAAGCAAATAGTAAATTTATTTTTATCTACCTATATGTACAAACCAGCATGCATGCGAAATCGTACTATAGTTCATAAATAATAAATTTTCATGTAGGTCCCTAGGTCAGAGGAACTTTTATAGCTTTAAAACTTCCACATGATGTGTAATAATACCAAGAGTATGTAAATTGTAAATCCACTGCAAGTGGTATAGAATAGAAGGCAGGCAGGCAGCCATACAAAGTTAAACAGTTATTTATATGTTGGTTATTTTGACAATGGCTTGGAAGCTACTGTTGTGATGTAGATAAAAGAAAGAACGTCTCATTCTCATTATAAAATAAATCAAAGGCTACTGCTTGTTAGTGAATGTCCATAGTATTGGTATCGATGTATCTCATCAGTCAGTGGCACATTCACCCAAATAAAGGAAATTGAATGGCAAACTGACCAAGACCAAACAAGTTTGACTGTTTTGATGAATGGACGTAGGAAAGCTGAAAGTGTGTTAAAATATAAGATGAACGGTAAACATCATTGGAATGCATGTATTGTGTGGGTAATGAACTGCCTGTATACGGATAATTTAGCTACATACGTAGGTACTCGCATAGCATTGATTAGTAATGGACTGGCCATTCCGTATTAAAATCCTCATTGTATTCATTAAATATTCACTCTTACGAGTAGAGGAAGAAAGGTGATTGTCCAATTATGACATGGCAAGTTTAATGTAAAGGAGACATTGTTGTCCACGGAGTTGTCAGTTGTTCTCGTAATAAGAAACTTCATTCGTTGGAATACTTATCTAATTTTTAACCCTCAACTCTAGCAAAACTTTGGAGGTAAGTAGATTATAAGAAAAAATACATACTATGCAATTCGTTGAAACATTTAATGCATGCCAATTTATACTATATATGTTACACAACTAATTGTCCACAATTAAAAACATCTTTACTTATATAAAGATAAAAATAAAGAAAACAATCCTAACCTTACTTGCAAGTATTGATGTTCTACTTTATAATTGCGAAGTAAATATCACAATAATTGTGATAAGAAATGTGCATACTTCTTAAATATTTTGAAAACTGCGTAAATTTTAATTTCAAAGTTCCATATTTACTTAACATGTATAAATTAAGAGGAGAATATTTGGGAACAAGGAAGTGGAGATAATTTTAAACGCCACTAAAATATTATATGAAAAACCTTATAAATGGTAAGTAAAACTTTTAAAGATTTACATTGCTATCAGTACTGACTTAATCTTAAGACTGACTTAGGATTCGAATTACCATGACGAGGACCAATCAGAGATTATAAAACTGATTTTATGTCATTCTTAAGATGATGTCAATGCTGATGGTAAGGGAGTTAGAGAAATACAATATGAAAATAAATAATATTCAAAACTCCCATTAGAACAGTGAATGAAACTTTAAACCAATGTGGGTAATTGATTTCATTTATACTTTCTTTTAATAATTATAATAAGCTTAAATATTGTCTGAAAACCGCTTACAGATGCCTCGTCGCATTTCGCTTGTACGTTATGTAGCTCTTTTAGCCTTTGTGGTGTTCCAATAACACATTTTCCAAAATTTTGATGCAATAGTGTTCTTTATAGTAGAAAAACGCTGACAAACAAGTCTAACACAACGACCTCGAAATGCAAACATTAATATTGCAATAATTAATTGACCTGTTCCCTCGCGCTTTCAATAAACAATCTGATACAGCAAGCAATCAATTACATGTCAATAGTTGTGTGGAAAGAAGCAAATTGTTTGAGAATCCAAACGCTCATATTATATCTAATTAACAATTTTTATGAAACAATGAACACCACAAAAAACCGTTGTGGCTGTGAAGAATTGAATGCATGTACAATGTAATATTCTATCTATATCCTATTCCAAAATTTATGTGAATATCATATACCCAAACCTTGTTAGTCCTGATATGATTTTGATGCACATGTGCATTAGATAGAGCATGTAGTATTTGATATTAAATAATACTATTAACTAGAGTTAGGTTGCACACAATAGAGCACAGATGAAATCAGAAATTGCTCAGTGAAAAATGTTTGGCTATTCGTTCGCCTAATTTATCACCTGATAGGAGCATAAACAAAAAGTAAATGGTGAGCACGTTGCATTGAAACTGAAGTATGCTCGTGCTGTACTGCAGTGCATATGCAGTCAGTGAATTCGTTCAGTGAAGCTGTTAAGCTCAAAAAGTGATGTGGAGATGAAAAGATACAGGAAAAGATCGCAGTGTAAAAAATGATAGGAGATGGAAGACAAGGATGGAGGTAGGCGTTACAGATGTACGATTTCTTTTGTTGCATATGGGAACATAGAGAAGGCAAAAGTTAGTTTAGTCTGACTTTAATAGAAGGAAGATGAGGAGCAGAATGCTTATTAAGTATAGTTTGACAGTATTTAAAAGTGCAAGCGTAAAAGATTTGAACAAAGAGTTGGTGAACTGAATGTAGTAGGCAGTAATGCTAAACGAACGCTTAGTAAATATCTCATCTTCACTTTTTCAGCATGTCATGCTCGTTGAGTTGATTTGTGCTGAACCCATTAAGCCAGGAAGAAATTAGGCTCTCGGAGAATGAATTATCCCTCTAATACAAAGTACTTACATTTAATACGCCCAAAATCTAAAATGCAACGAAATTAGAAATGCATGCACACATGCATGTGCTAATGTAAATTCCCAAGAGATATAATTGCGCGATTATCTATTTTATAGTGGTGAGTAGAATGTTATATTATTTTGTGGGCACTGGAATTATGTGCGTGTACGCTGGCACTTTGCATGGGCGAAGTCCACAGTCCATAACCATACGACAGTAAGCGTGATAATTCTAAGCTATAGAAAATTAACTTATTGGTTCCTGGCATATAGGCTGCCACTCTGTCTGAAAAGAATTCATTTTCTTGTCAGTTCGGTGTTAAGAGCTAAAAGAGCTTCAGGATATTGAATAATGGGCAGCATATTATTAGCGGAACTATGCAATCCTTTCCCCAATTCAAAATTCTCAAAAATCCTATATCCTAGTCAGATAGGAACAGACTCACATGAAAAAAGTTACAGTATTGTCTAGCCATAAACACACAAGTATGTATAACTAATGCACTAAAGATTAGTATTTACTGCCGCATAATATTATTGACTGTAGAGATACTCTTTGGTGAATGCCATAATCTATCAAGGAAGGAGTATAAACGATTCCATTCGCTTTCTGTAAGAAAAGTAATTAGCAATTAAGATGTCACGCCTACATCATATTATGATTCTTCCGACATAGTTCAACTGGCACACAATCAGAGCATGGGTAAGTACTTTACGTTTACATTTTTATAGAATACCGACATAAGTATCACATTATGCATCTCTTCAGCTATGAATTATGTTTCATTCTTTCTATCCAACATATTCATGTCAATTCAGATATAAAGATTATTGTGACTACACAATGGCATTATATTTTCCATGTATAATAGATATGCCTTAACAGAATTAAATACATATTATTCGGAATTGATGTGGTTTCCCTTTTGATAGCCTGCTGTGCAGTGTTTTCCGTTTTTCCTACTCCACAACATATTAGGTCGCCACTAATTTAAATGCTACTGATTCAAAACATTAAAATCCAAGCTCACACAGAAGAGGAAAGGTATTCGCTCAGCGTTCTGCTGCACCGACCAATTTATAAAGTAAATTCTCTGGTCTGGAAAACCATTATCCTCTAATAAACAGGAATCAAGAGTTTTTTCCTCACAAAGAGTGTTATATAGTATGCTACCTTGTTATTAGAGTAATGTACATTGCATACGTAATTGCACAGTGGGACAAATACAGAGGAAAGGGAAATCCCTGGTATGACAACATAATGCCAACTAAATTACATCATTATGCATTCATCATACACAAAATCACATAGAGAATAGTTTACTAAAAGCAAATGTAACTAGACATGTACTAGTCACTACCCACAGAACCCACCTACAACATGCTGCATTTCTATGTTCTCGCGTTGTGGTTTTTTGATTGCTTGTAGTAAGAAATAACTAAAGTGCTTCCATACATACCAATTCAATTTGCAAAACCTCAATGTCATATGTCATCTAAAGGTTTCGAGGCGAAGGCCATAACTCTAAATAACGAATGACAATCTCAGCGATAAACTAGTTGCATGCACGTATATCCTATAATCTCTAGACCCGTACAAAATATTTATCATACTATTCTCCTGTGTACTTGCTCATTCTAAAGAATATGTAAATTAACATTTTTTATCCAACATTGTTTCATTTCAGTAATTTCTTTTGATTTCAACTCCAAAAGTACCTTTAATCATTTCTTTATAAATCTAAATAATAGACTGCGTTTAATTTAATGACAATTCTGATAGATCAATAAAATGAAGTCGAATGCACTTATTGAACTGTGGTTACTGTTACTCGTGTATACTATCGTATTCACTATGTTGACATTTTTACCAAATTAATGATAGGTTCTTGGTACACCCCAAAATTAATATAACAATGACAAATGAATTGATTTTGGTTTTCTTAAAGTATTTTCTTAAAATATTTTGATATTGTTTTAATAGTCATACAGTACCATTAGTTAAAAGCACTACAAAATATTAAGGAACTTTTAAATTACTGAATTTTTTTCTGTAATTCTGCTTTTTCTGTAATTGTGTAGGTAGCTTTGATTGCAGCTGAGAATATAAGGAATTTCCTGCAAAGTGATTACTTTCCATGAAAATGATTGTTCTTGTGATAGGTGGATTAATTGTTCAAGTCAGTAAATGCAGATAACAAATATAAAACATTTATGTTAAAAGGTTGATCTAAAATTTGATAAGAATTCGAAGCAATATGTAACACGAATGTCCTTTTTTGCGCTTTAGCTTCTCTTATTCATTCTCACGGACGGGAATCACTAGTCACCAATTTGCAATAAAATAACACTAACCATAGCAAGGAGACAGCTGACAGGATGAGTAAACACTAACTACGATGTTTATAAGCAAGATGAATATAGATGACGGATTTACTCACAAAAGTGCATGTCTTGTTTTACTGTTTCATTTGTATGCAAAGGTATCTGAATGTACGTACTCAAATAATAAATAATATATGTGTACTTACTTATCACGAAATAAGAATGGATAACATTGGCGATCAAAGAGCCATTAACATTCTTTAGTGCACTATAACTTCATTTTAATGCAAGACACAAGGGGAATGAGAAAGGATATGTACATATTTGAATTTGCACTAAGCAGACAGAGCTAATAGTTTGTGAAATGTCTAATGCAACGTTAATATCTACTAAATTAACGGGCTCACCTTGTCTTTCTGACATTAAATTCTTTTTGTACGTATTGCTGCATATTAACTTTTATCGTCAGTCTAAAAGTTTACACAGAATTATTGGTAGTCAATTGACTCTCATGTGAACATGAAACTGACAGCTCTACATTGCAATGTAAATGTTTCTTCAGTTACACCGTCTTGTAAAGAAAGATAAAACAACTGTTTCTGCTACCTTTATCTCTCTCAGATGCGTAACACCAAAAAATTATATATATAAATATTAGAAGGTGTAAATTTAAATAATGGAATCTAAATGTATTTCCCATGATGTGTATTTTTAAAACCCATGATGTACACAAAGGTTGGCATAGATAAATTGACATTTTTTAACCTACGTTAATTGTTTTTGCAAATAACCTCAGGAATTATTGTTTTACATCTGCTGGAAGACAGTACTTTCTGAAAAACTCGTATTCCTTTATAATTTTGCATGATTTATTCATAGTCATTAACCAAGCAAACACTATTTTAAGTATTTAGCATGCAGTACTACCTAACCCTAACGTTAAGAAATTATGCATGATAATTTCATACATGTATGTAAACACTACAAAATAAAAAAGTGTTACCTCCAATTTTAGTGTTAACATAAAGAACATGTACAAATTAAACTACTACATTAACTAACAATAAAATATTGTCTGCCACTGCATGTGTTACTTGTATTGTAGTTACATTGCATAAATAATAATATGCAAATAAATGATTGATCATTTCATGTACGTCGATTTAAACATTGTCTCAATTCTTCATGTGTCACTGATAAAAGCATTCATTAGACTGAAGCACAATAGAATATCATTCGGACGCTTAAGTATAAATGACTAAATCAGAATTGCAATAGTGTCAAAGATATTTACTAATTGCATGTATTAGCAGTGAACAGTTGTTGCTTAATCTATGAATACCTTTGCTATTAGGCAGTACTGTACGGAGTCCTACAAAACCAATTACCTATTTACACAGAAAGTTTTTGCATGGAGTATGGGTATAGATAGAACTGTTACATAAGACAGAAAGACTAATAAAGATATTATTAGTATCGGAGATACTACTGGGAATGCAGTGCCACTCTGTCCGTCCATCGGTCCGTGGGTCAGACATGGTTTTGTAGGTAATATAACTCGAGAATGCATTAAAAAATTTCGATCTAATTTCTTACAACAAATCTGGTATCAAAATAGCTTGTTTTTTTCGAATAAGCACATTCCGCTTTTGGGTTTTTTCCAAAAATTCGAAAACCACAACCTGTCAATGTGGAAAATTGTATAGCTAAAGCAAGACACTGATATAAAGAGCGCCAAGACAATTATACAAATGCAATACACTGCATGTGTGTCTGCATCTCCGATACTGGGTACACCCGTTGTACGGTTTTTTATTTTACTAATAACAATACACACAATGCACAGCCAAGGTATTTGCATTTAGCATTTAGAAAGTGTTCGCTATTGCCTTGCCCAGACCAGGCCAGTGCCAGCTAAATGTTTTGGCTATAAGGTCATTTGGCACAAAATAAATATTTATCACAGTCATGTCATAGCACTTTTAACTGCTGATGCATATCTGATGCATCTAGATAACTTTAACAAAATAGTAGGACTGTAAACAGTAGATCACACAAATACATTACCTGATATGTTAAGAACGATTAAATTTGAGTGCATTTTTAACATTTCGCTTTAACTAACATAACACAACCCATTAACTTCGTATTTATAGTGATTATCTAATTCTCATTATGATATAAATGTACATTTCCATTGTAAATCCATTTAAGAGCAATAGAATTATATTAGTTGTGCTTTGCATAATGCTACTGCACCTACTGAGATAATATACAATAATAATGTCTTAACTGAGATAAGTTAATAAGACTGATTGAAACGATTCCTAAGATTACTTTTGCTGGCAATACCACACTAAACGATACCTGCTACACTGCAAAGTCAAAGCTACAGGATATAATTTAGAAAAGGAATTACGCTATGTGTATTATATATCTGCATAATTATTTTAGACGACAGTTATTAGTCTAATACAACTAATACGTAGAAGTAGATATAAGAAAGCTTAAGAGCACAGATAGATAGAAATAGAAAACGATTGTAAATGCTACGTTAAACTGTGAACTGAATTCAAAATGCATTCAGTTGCTATATAGCATGTGAAATTATCAGTAGCAATTCTATACCAAGTTATGATATTATATGTACAATAATATGAATGTACCTACAAAGGAAACATTTTCATTGTTACCATTCATCAATTAATTTCAATATTGCTTGGATATCTGTCTAATGGTTATACATAATCTGTCACTGTGAACAATTTGGATGGGATTATCCCTTTTTACTTTCAATGTACTCAATGCTAGTGGGATTTCATTTATTTGTGATGATACTGCACTACATCTCTTGTACACCATACCTGTCACACATTCTTCACAATGGAGACCAGACAGGTTCAAAATTAATGATCAAATTGTGAAGAATTGTACTTGTACACATATTCATTTAATACGCTTACGTCAATACCCATAAAGACAATGCTAGTAATAACGATAGAAACTATATATCAGTTTATTTATTGCAGCCTTTTTTGATCAGTAAATGTATTACCTACAGATATTGATAGCACAATTAAATGATAAGTATAATATTTGCTATGTCTCAAACAAAATCGCCCTAGTTTTTACATTGACAATGCAATCAATAAGATATCAATATAAAATATAACATACCTTACCAAAATACATTTTTCTAAATTTTAATACAAAAGGAAGTGACTTTAAAATACGGTATTTATATTTATGTAATCATTATTTACACGCAAAATGGCTAAATTGCAGTAAAATACTAAAATAAATATAAAGAAATTTAAAGAATAAAACAAAATTGTCCTTTGAAATTATATTATAATTTAATTATAATAAATACAGTCCTGAAAGAGAAATGTACTTGTATGACGGATGAGTTTTTACACATACATACTCTTACTAAGAATTATGAGGTATGTCACTCACTACAAAGGAAGGGAGAAGGGAGTTGTCTATAATACAATTAACAATATAAATATAACAAGAATGCATTCCACAAACGTACTAATTAACATGTGAGCAATAATTGTAAATTCATCCATAGAGCATTAAAGAAAAATGATAGCTAAAACTTAGAATGGACAGTTTTTCATTTGTCATCCAATTGTATTTCTATTATATTACTATTTTACTAAAAAATTTGCATGTCCATGCACACCTATTAGCTGTAGTAGACTACAAACAATTTAATTGGTTATTTGGCAACACCGTTAACTGTTATTATAGTACACGGTAG
Organism: Yoshiicerus persimilis; assembly: GCA_020352615.2. Classification (NCBI taxonomy): domain Eukaryota; kingdom Metazoa; phylum Arthropoda; class Collembola; order Entomobryomorpha; family Tomoceridae; genus Yoshiicerus; species Yoshiicerus persimilis. The sequence continues at coordinate 23,170,599 of CM060170.1, read as the reverse complement.
TCGGTGTACTACACAATGGCAATCTTATATGTCTTTATGGAAATGCTGCATTTACTTTACTACTTGCTAGCATCCGTAGGTATACACGTAAGTGTACATGGACAATAGAATTGCATAGTAAATAGATTGACAAAATGACAGTTGTACTTATCCTATTTATTCATTACTAAAGCATTTGCATGTCAAAATATATGAGTCCACAATCAACATTTCACAATTTGCACGAGTAAATAATAATACGATTGTAGTATATCAATCTTTGTCTTCCTATTATTCGCCGTTCCTGTCTTGTTTGACACAGTCTCCGTCGTTATTGAACAGCATGAATTTCGATTTGGCAAAGATACATACCCATTATAATTGAAAACAAATACTATGCTAACAGAGCTTTCCTAATAAGTGTGCATAATTGAGCTTAAGTTACATCACGTAATAAAGAAGTAGCCCTATGGGTATAACAAACAATCCGTATGAATAATACAGCTACAGAGTAAAAGTTTCTTTACATGTCTTGTCCATAAACATAACATTATAAAAAACTGTATTACTTTGTTTGAAATTAAACAGTTCTAATTAACAACGCTTCATATACACCTTTTAATTGAATTAGGTAATTAATTTGAGGAGTTCAATGTTACATCAAGTAAATACTTATTTGGTCAAATAACGGTTTTTCGTAGGTGTGATAGCATGATAAAAGAATTCTATTGCATTTTCATCCTGATTGTCGTGCAGACGTAGTTTACGCGTATTTACGTCAATGCAAAATTGCTGTATGGCAAAAAGGTTAATTAACAATTACATGTGCTAAATAATTGTAGTCTAAAATACTAAATTCATGATGTAATATTTCGTAACTAACGACCTTTGTCTATCATCGTCTGAATAACAAGAGTGTACACACACAATTAAAATTCATGACAAGTAACTTATCTCAAAGAAGACTGCCTACTGATGCACAACACCGAGATAATAACTTTGTGTATTGAGCTTTTCAGCTCTGCAGTACGCACCTACTAAGTGAATGTTTCTTACTTCAACATCTTAATAAGTAGTGGCACAGAAATTAGGTACCAGCATGAATTACCGCAGGATGGATTATATACCAAAAATATTTTACATACAATTGTAGTTATAATATAGTGAAAGGCATTGGTTTTACTGTCAATACACAAATGGTCAACCTCACTTTTCAACAAAAACACCAAACCAATCGAGGTCAACTTCTCACAAATCCTAAAAGTGCTACCGTTAAAAATTTGACTGAAAATGTAATACTTTGGAATTTTTTGGTCAATGCGTTATTATTAAAGGCAGAATACAAATTGACGGGTCTCAACTTACAACTGATTGGCTAAAAACAAGACAACTTTGTTTGGCACTGACAGGGTAGAAGTTATGCAACATTTTTATCTGGTTTGTCTCCGAAATTCTCGACAAGATTATTACGGAAGTTGCGAATTGTAAAGACATTGACAGTAATTTTTTAGTAAAAATATAAGTTTACTGAAAAGTGCATTTTTGCATTTAAACATACGAACCACAATTTAATTTCGAATATTTACAAAATCTAGTACAAAATAAACGAGTTAACACTGGGGTAACTAAATATCGCCAAAAAAATAAGGTCATTTACATAATGTATCTGACGATATATATTATTCCATTCTATGCAAAATTTTATTCTAAGTTACTAAGAATTTAATTTACCAGGGAGGTAATTATATCAGGGACTTCTATTTCAAGGATTCGGATTTTTATTGCGCTTTTGTATGAATAGGGTTTGTAGCTTTCTGTTGTATTGCTTTTGAAATAAGTAGGGATCAAAGAGATTTTCTCCTTACTCTTGGTCCATTTGCTTAGCCTTAGAACGTGGTGTTCAATTTACTTCATGAAATGGTAATTTTATTGCCTAAAAAATTGACAGTTAATTCATAAAATTAAAGTCATCTGTTATTGTGTACCTGTAGAACATTTTTATTGCTGAAATATCAATAATTCAAAAGACTTGCAATTTAGTGAAGTATTTCTTTTGGTCATTAAAAATTCATGTATGCATGCGCTACCACAATGTGTTAGGTTAAGAGATAACAATAAACATCATGCCGTTAGTGAAATAGGCTAAAACAATGGAAAGAGAACAAAGTGCATAAACTATCCGTATTCAAAATTGATGAAGAAAAACTGAATTAAACAGAAGAACCAGAGACCTACCTACAAGTAAGTGTGGCAACAGGAGATGAGTAAATGCTAAGAAAGCGTGCAATAAAGATTGTAACAATAATATTGCAGACTTGTGCACTGTGCAATATGTAATTCTACTTTTGCTTCGGTTGAGCATAACTGACCATACCGGAGGGCCAGTCAGACTAGACCACTTCTTATAGTTAGGTAAAGGATTACTTTAAAATGGATAAGAACAAAGAATACACAGGAGAACAGGATATGCATGTTACATGTAAACATTTTTTTGCATTTACAGGTTTTTCCAATTTTACACTGCTTATCTATATATCGACAAGTACTATATATGTAATCTATAACATAAAAATGCTGGAATATGAAATATAAAACCGACTGCCAGAGGTGTGCACCTAATTATTTTATCCTGTAGTTGTACAACATGCGGTTTAGATACCCATTGCGATTTTTATTAAAAGCAGACCTCCTTACAGCAACCAGAAGTTTTTCAGCATTACTTTCTTCCAACGCTTAATAAGAACATACTTATCCAGCCTCTGACAATATGGTCTGTAGGCAAACCATGAAAAGGTAAATTGGCATGCAGTGTAAAATGCAATCTAAGTATAATAATGTATTTTGTTGTAATGCAATGGGTTGGGTGAAGCCCAGTGAACTATGTTTTCAGTTGGCAAAGGCAAACAAGAAGAACTGTAAGCCAGACGATGGCACAACCCAATCCACTTTGCATCCTAACTATTCTATAACTTGCTAAGAGTTAGTATATTATTGTATACGGTGTATACCATAAATAAGAGTAATAGCTGCATGTGTTGTGTGTGGCAGAAAAGTATAGAGCCGAAGTCAATTCTAATCATAATCATCGCATCGCCTAACATAATAGTAAATAAATAATACGACGGAGAAGAATTCGAGCTTTAACTTGTAATTTACAGGTAAATGATGCTAAAAGCTAGAGTTGACTTTTAAGTTATAGGGCACGAGTGGTGTATAATAATGGCATCTCAGCTCTCTCATATAATTAAGGTACCTGAGTCTTTGTCTCTCCTGCCAATACTAATACGCACTCGACTTGCTCTGCACTTATGGAGAATCCTATTTAACTACTATTAAACGCTCAGTTTCTAGGTGGTATAGCCAGACTAACGTTAGTTAGTGATGATTGTGCAAGACGGGAAGAAGGGAAACGGGAATCCTTCATGTGTGTAAATAAGAGAAGAAATTATTTCCTACTACTTCCTCAAGAGTAAAGTAAGAGTAGTAAAACGAGAAGAAAACGAAAGAAGATGGTCTATGTACCAATGATAAGAGGAACAGTCTCACTCTGATTTTAGCTATCGCAGCTCAACAGAGCAGGTGCCCTATCTAAATAATAAGCAAAGTTAGCTACCTGCCTGTAATATAAATAATAATATAATCTAAAGTAGGTACGAGTACCCACCACTAACAATACATAAGTAGGGATAAAACATTCGCTCTGACTCAACTCACAGACGATGAGTACCAGCAAAAGTAAATAGCGTTAAATAAAAAATGCAACAACAAAGGAAAAAGAATAAGAACTTATTTCAAGTTATTTCCACTTAAAAATACTACTTAATACTGTGTGGCAGAAATCTTTTCTTTTTTAATTAAAAATCCAGCAGAACCGGCTTGGCTTCATTGCTGACAATGCGATGGGATTGACAAACATAATGTACACTACCTGACCTGAAGAAAAACTATATTTGTAATAATACTAGTACGGATACAAGTAAAGCATTTTTGTTGGATTAGTGGAATGGTACGTTGTAAAACTTGCACGTAGAGATTTACTTACACAGCAAAAGCCAATCCGAAATAAAGTAACGAGTATATATTTAATCTGTGCAGATTGTTGATAGTTACTCAGAAATAATACTTTCTTTAGTAGGTAGTAGGTGTAGGCATTTATTTAAAAGATATAATTTATTACCTACACACAATCCCACTGCACTGCAGCGTAACATTAACATCCCACAATAGCATAGCGACACAAACCCGTGATCCACACTACAGCAAATCTTTTCGTGCATTACAAAAAAATCTGCGAGCTAGTCAGCGTCAGTCGTCAGTGCTTGTGCATTGTTGTATATACACTTGTTGCTGTTGTGATGGGATAAAGTAAACAAATACAATACCTACCGAAAATCTAACAGTAAGCATAAGCAGATATCTTCCACAATGTAATTTATACATCTGTACACAATAAATCTACCGTAGTCTCCCTAATGCATTCAAATTGAACAAATCCTGACTCAATTATTATTTATACGTATATTATTTACCATTTGATTATTATCTGTAATAATATAAAATAGTTTTCTTAAAATTTCCAGTAAAACAATTAATCTGATTTTCATTGTTCTAAAAGCATCCTTAATAAATTCCAAATGATCATTTAGTTTGAATATTTTTAGTAAAATGGGTTTAAAATTTGGCAGTGGAGGTTAACTGACGGGATTTGTACAAGATCACAATGAGCAGGGGTTTGTTTATATGCGTTGGGTGAATTACGTAGTGTAGTACTACTGAACTGATGTGATGAGAGAAACGAAGATAGAGGAAATACGGTACAGGGAAATATACATAGGTATTTAATGACTTGAGTGTAATTTCATAAAAAACCTGAGAAACATTCACAAGAAGTAAGTTTGTCAAGCAGCTTGACAAAAACGTCTAACAATAATAGGTATGTTTGCCGACAACCTACACATACACATGACAAGAGCATCCCAAAGAGATTGTAGTAACATTAACATTGAGTGCAGTGATTGTGAGAACTTGATCCGCAGTTTATATCCGTCATTTCATGAACTGCAACTGCACATTGTTTGTTTTCCTACAGAATGCACTAAATTATAGATTTAGTTGTGTCCAAGGGAAGCTAACAAAACAAGTCAAAACGACTCTTCGTGTTGGTGTAGGACAGGCATGGCTGCCCTTCCCGTTAATTCCTCGTTTTACTAATTAGCTACGTGCATCAACATCACCTTCTTTTGTCAGATATTCCCATTTTATAATCCACTGCTAACAACTATTCACTCTCTCAGCATCAAATCACAAGTACACAAGTAGGCACTCCACTTCTTAACTGTTTACATGGTCTGGGGTAATTCTTTTAAAAGTGCAATGGAGTAATACGCAAAGGTTTCCTCGGTATTACAAAAGGCCTTCAGGCAAAAAAATTTTTTCAGCAATTCCCTTTAGCACTTGATATTTTTACGTATACATATTTTATTTCACTGTCCATCCATATGATGGCATAATTAAAAGTAAAGTAAACTGTGTACTTGGAGAATTTGTAGTGGAATAGATTAAGAGTTCACTATAATTCAGCTATGTGAATTTTTGTAAATAAACTGGATCTGAACTGGATATGAAATAAATCCTTTGAAGTTTATTTTATGAATCTTCTTTTAACCAAATGTTATTAAGCATAGCAATCCAGAGCACACATAAGTAGAGAATTGTTACGGTTATTCGCCGTACACTGTATTATTGCTCATGAATAGGTACTTACATATAATAGCTAATAATAAAGAAACTGTTAGGGGTTCCTATCTGTGAAGATGAAGCGCTACGAGAACACATACTGTATCCTGCATTATATTAAGTTGGTACCTACTGTTAATTTTTTATGCCCCGTGCTAGTGCCACAGTTATTTATGTCCCTGTTTATATTCATTACCCACATGGGGCCATGATATTTGATTTGAATGAATACAAGTTTAACAGTACCTAGTTTGAATAAATTCTGAAATCTTCACAAGTATGAATAAAAACCCTCTTAAATTCTTATACCTATGTGCTTAACGACTTTAATGTTTATAGCCGTCTCCAGATAATTATTGCCTCTTACATTACTACTGCAAATACAAGTTCTCAGAAATATTCTGGTTGTAAGGTTGATTTGGTTTCCCAACGTTCGATCACTTCTGCAGTTTCTCTACGCTCTTCGACTACAAGACAGCATGCCATTATAGTTTATGCACGTAGGTATTCTGTATAGCCAATACATAAAGTATAAATATGTAAAAAATACCTTCATGTAGGTACAATCCCTTTACGGAATTTATATTTGTGTGTGTTTATATAGGCAGTCTTTTCTTTTATAATTAACTGAAACTGTTGAAGGCGACACATGAGCAGCTGTAAGTTGTCAACGAAATCACATTTCACATCAAATTATTAATAGTTGACATGCATTTAGGTGTTGTTGATGTTATTAAGAGATTCTGTAGACGCTGCTTTTGAACACATAAACATACAGCAAGGCAGACTGCTTTACGATTCTATTTATGCAGTTTGAACTGTCAATTAGTCAAGCATATGATTTCTGCTGAAGTCTATAATAAAAACCAAAGCCGACATTAAGACTCGTATGCTAATTCAGCATTTCTAATGCTAACCATACAATCTATTAGCCCATTCATGACTAGACTGCATAATCTTCTCATCTCAATCTCTCTGATAGAACGCAATGTGGCGCAAAAACAATTGTGCTGGGATAGACACTCTGAGAAAAACTCTATCCACTCTCCTGCAGTATCCAGCTATTATGAATCGAAGCATGTCAACTGAAATCTGTAGGTTTTAAGTTCTTTGTAACGTAATTCTATTTTAAGTACCTAGTCAATGCATGCAAATGTATATCACTTACTATTGGAAAACCGTTGAGCTTTAATGAGTAGTGATAAACAACTAATTATGTCACTTGTAAATAGTAAGCAGTAATTCCAAGGAGCGACATAAAGAAATAAATAGCATTTAGTCAGTATGAATCTACCACGCATCTGAGAATATGACGGAATGGTTTACGGTTCCGCATTGGGTTTTCCTACTTAAAAGCGTTTTGGTAACCTAGCCTTAGCAAATCACATTATGAGATGTATAATATCTTAGAATACATGTCTCAAGTGTAAACTTTATAATATATATTTAAATCAAGTGTAAAACAAAGAAAAGTTATCATTGAGCGTTTGACGTATAAATTAAAATCGTTGTTGACTCACATAAGAACACAAACTCAGCAAGTTGAATAATTCAATCGATGACCTTAAAAGAAATGTATTTGCGTTTACTCTGACTTTGAACTGAACTGTGTAATACAAGCTACAGTCATGTTTACCTTACAATTAGGTAAGGCGCTATGGAATTGGAAACATTAATTAATGTTTCGAAGCACTAGTAATACACTAGCGACAAATGGTGAGTTGGTAATGCACGTATTTTATGTAAACGTTAATTTTTAGCGAGGGAAGAGAATATTTTGCTTACCTTGCTTTGTAGCTGCTATAGTGTCACCATCAGAGGAGACCTGCAATAGAGAAGGTAAGGGCTCAGAGCTGGTGTCGGTCAGAGTTGGACTCACGGATGTTGACGAGGCCACAGAATAGTTAAAGCGAGGTTGATGCGGGTACGAAATCGTGATCACAACCATTACTCTTCCTTTTCTGAATTAATCACTTTCCAATATCCCAATGCTTACAAATACGTTGTCAACGTGTCAGTTCTAATATTATTGGTTTACATAGGAGAAACCCAATAGCTAGCCTCTGCACGGGTTAACATTTGACATAATATTCTAGAAATACAAAACTTTACTTGTGTAGGTACTGCACCTCTCTCTTAGTTAGCTCACGTTCCAAGTACAAACATACTATTTGTATATCTTATACCTTATAATTAAGTTCTGATTAGATTTACACTTTATTTATGCAGGTACTTATATTTGTAGTTGTTTCTAACTGTACTATTGTGTTACTATAGACAGAGGATAAATATACTGTGTATTGTCTTAGAAATAATCATCTTCTTTAATAGTATAGTTCGTTTGGTAAAATAAAGCTATCTTTCTGCTAATAAATAACTCAACTAATTAGCAGAATGAACTTATTGTAACGGGAGAATTTATTAATGCAAACACACCCCAATAGTCAACGTCAACTGTTCATTTTTGTTAGTTTAGAGTAACTGTCTGGTGTTATTCTATTTGTACATAGATATTTGTGATGTATGTTGGTAAGAGAGTCGTGTAGAATCATATGTACCTCCTTATATGTAATAATTAAATAAACGCATAGAGTTTTTCCAATAAATTATTCCTTATTATTCTGTATTTTGTGTAGGAGATAGATATTTTCATTTTCCGCGTGTTTCAGGTAGATATGATTTAAGACATTCCGTTGCTGAAGAAAATATCTGTTAGTTTCGCCGTTTTAAGAGAATTTGAAATGTCCAGATGTGCTTGAGATAAAATCATAAGAATTCAGTTATTCAGCGCACTATCATCTTGAACTTGAGTTAGCCAGAAGACTACTTACATAGTAGTCCTTTGTAAAAACGCTATTCATACCAAAGTAAAACAAACTTGTTCCTATCGTGCAGTATCAGAGGAGAATCCGCTTACTAAGCAATCATAAAAGTACACTGACGAATAAAATAAAACTCCAAAGCGTATCTGAAGTTGGGGCTTCAGGTTAAAACAGGATTATGAACAGAGCACCAAACTTTTAAAGTTCATAAGTCACACGAAATAAAAACAACTGCTTATATGTACGGCAAGGAGATTTTCAGATTAGCACATTCCACTCACAATCGGCTGTCTCATTTAAGATTTTGATCTGTAGTGCGACTTGTAGGTTTACGTGTGAAACTACAGCCAGGCTTCGCACTCAACTAAAGTTAAGAAATTCCATGTTTCTATTCTATCTGTCTTGTCTTAGCTTTTCGCTAATGAAAATGTTCTTTTCTTTACAAACAATAAACCAACTTTTAGTGTTTACTAGACGTTTCTCTACAATACAAAGCCACCGTGGCACACAAACCACAACAACTGTGTGAATGCAGTGAATTCAACCAAAGCTTATGAGCTCCTAGTAATTCAACAGAAAACGAGAGCAAAGTCAGTCCCTATTCAATTCAGGAATCCCTCTCATAATAATAACAATAATAATAGCAGCAATAATAAATGAGTTCAGTTGAATCTTTCTACTCCTTCACGTTACAGTAGCCGATGCGTTGAAATGTTAATTTTTATTACTTTGTATTTCAGACTCCTTCTATAGTATTTCAGTGGCGTGGTGTACTGTAGCGAATAGAGTGGGGATGCCTCTTATAAGATTAGTACTGCGTTTGGTTGCATTTGAACCTCACCTAAACAGTTTTCTGCAAACTGAACTGTTATAGTGTTGCAATTCATTCAATCTTGAGATGATTTATTGCACTTACTTCTTTTGTACGACTCACACTTGGTATAGACAAACTTTTTGGAACTATCTCTGCATTTAATGCAGTACAAAGAAAGCCTAGCTATCCCTAGTCCCCTTTGTCACGTAAATTAGTCAAGTGCTCCACGAGAATAGAGTGTGGAGTATATTAAGTATGTTAGTTGACTTCTAATAAGCAAAGTTCGGTCCACCCTGCCGCAACGCTAGCTTAAACTCATTACTCGACTTGAACTGCAGTCAACAGAACTGAGCAACACATCAAAAGTTACTTTTCTGCAATTGTATTGTTAGCCTATTTCCTCTGGCTGGGTTTTCTTTAGCTTGCCTCAGCCGACCTACACCTACCGACGACTCAGTCAGACTCAAACGTGCAGCCCTCCAATTCTTTATAATGCTATTAGCAGTTGGTTAAAGTTGAGCCAACAAGATTGATAGGATTGAATTAGATCTCACGGCCTGTGGTTATAATAATCGTCCGCAGAGTAATAGCTTTCGTCTTTCCAATCAATCTATGTCCTTTCTTCTCTCTGCCCACACACAAAATAACCAACTCGGTGGCACTTGCACCAACACCAAGTCAAAGTTTACAGCTAACCAAAGCAACCAAATCACCTTCCCTCCTCTCTGATCATCAGTGGCTCAATTCTCATTAATCTTTAATTTCTAGCTTAATATTCGGTGCAGTCAACTACCCTACCTACCACAGCTAGACAAGTGTACACAGCACTGCACTTTCTGTATCACTATCGCCCTGATTCTACAAAAGTTTTCACCATTTCACCAAGACATTTAAAAACGGCACTAATTATCAGCCGCTATCTTAATTTCCAATGAATTTTCTTGTCTAATGCTCAACTCGAGTTTTACTAAATTACTGCAATAGGTATTCTGTGTACAACTCTGTGTACAACTCCGTGTTGTTGGCTTGCATAAGAATAATACGCTTGTAGTGTAGTAAAAGACTATCTCTAACTAAACAAAACACTGTAAATAAGTAAATAATAAATTGTGTGGAATGTATGATACGCTGTAGGTACTATTCCGTTTCCCTGCTTCTCCTATACTTAATACAAAATCTCTGCAACTACATTAAGTGTTTACTTATCTCTTGGGACTAACTTGGCTTGGCTGGGGTGCACTTCACTTGCAAGAGTAAAACGATTATAATATTCACCATTCGCCCCAAGTGAACTGGTGTGCATAAAGTCAAGTAAAATCAAATCAAATCAGTTAGTCTAGAAAAGTGCATAGCTTAAGTGAAGTAAAGACAGAACACTTGCCATTATCTCTAATATCCATTACTTTTTCTATGTTGCTTCAATGTAAGTGTTCTTGGACCAATCTCACAAATCCATTTAAACGCTAATAAACACTATCTTCACTTTTGATATCCCATTGCAGTTTAGTGCAACAAGAGTCAGAATCTAATGAATGTAACGCCAAGAGAGTTGGGCACTCTGACTTCCACTCACTCAACCTACACAAAGCTAACTAACTATAAACGATTTGAGTAGACGAGAAATATAGAGAATTCTGTATAACACATTCCAGAATCAGAAGAGCAGCTAAGATCATTTTATGATACACAGGCGAGTACGACAGGTAGGCGCTTGTACTCACTCTGATAATAAAAAGTCTGCTACTTGGGCTACAAGTAACTTATCGCTAAGATGTTTGAATGCACTTCAACTAAATGCAGTGTGAGATGCAATTGAGAGAAACGTTAAGTCAAAGGTACTTTTATGCAGCACAGTTAGTAATTCTCAGATGAAGATATACAAGGATGAGGATCTGGGCTAACAATAGCTAAGCTATCTATTAACTAACACTATAACTCTGTACTTACAGTAATGCTACATTACATGAATGAATGAAGAAGGTTTCCTGGTGTAATAAGGAAAACACTTTTCATCTTTTCAACTCTGTCTTAACTTGGCTAACTAAAGTCTCCACTAGAATAAACTATTTTGAATTAAAAGAGACTCGAATGGAATTCAATTTAATTTCAACAACTATACTCAACTGTGGTTTCGTTTCGTTTGGTTGGTGTGTACAATTCCTGCCTTCGCTACTTGGTTACGTCCACATTATTCACCAGTGAGCTTTGCATTGTAGTTAAACGTTTGTTGTATTTGTATCTCATTTACCATATAAGGGATTTACGTGTGCAGCTGTATGTTTTGTAGGAAATGAAAAATGGTGCACAGGATTTCTAATGAGAGTGCATTTCTTTGATTTGCTATTGTTGATTATTCTGTTTGATCTGAGTGTTAGTTGTTGCGATGTGACTGAAAAGTTTATTCAACCAAACGAGCCAAATGTCAATGTCAGTAGTTTCTTTGAGTAGGAAATCGGAAATGAAATTTCTACTTGGATTCTTTAAATAGCATCTTTCTTCTCTTTTCCTCCGTTCCTCTCTTTATCACTTTCAATGCAATGTCCAACTGACAATGGTCAATAGAATTGAATGAGCTCTTACACTCAGTTTAATGATTCAGCAGGAGCTCAGGAAAACAGTTCCTTAAGTTACTTAGGTACTCCGCCACAGACTTCTCCTGGCTGATACTCCACATCCTCAAACTGTATTACCGTAAATGCACGATAAGTACAAACAGAAGGGCAGACAGGGAATCGTAGAGATGGATCTCACTCGGCGCCTGTTTATTTCTCTCTCTCTCTGTTACTAAATAAATATTTATTGTCTCAATTCCGTCTTAGACAGTGATGGAAATGACTGCTAGTGGTAAGCGCACAAATAAAATAGAATTGTATTCGCCTACTTCACAAATAATTCCATTTATTTGCCCACGCTTGAACTTTTCTTCACATTTCCTCAGTTCTGCACAAATTCTGCAAGTGTATTCGTCACTACAGAAGAAATGACGGTTTACAATTAAACACCTAGGAAGTAGTTTGTCATTGTAATGCAATTAAGTAGGTGCGTATTACTTTGTTAACTGTTCTGGTGGAAGAACATAGATGAGTTGGGAACAGGTGCACACAAACAATAAAATCAAAAGTTTACTGCATTCGTTAAGTCACGACAGATTACTTGAAATGATTGAAATGCAGATTTATTGGACAGGAGACAGTTATCTTAAAACACAGTGAGGTGACTCAACTGAAGTGGGAATCGAGAGTGAAATGATTTTGTTTAAATGCTCGACGAGAGTGTGGATAGTTGTTAGAGTTGATGGGGTCAACGTTTGTCCAGCAAAACAAAAGATGGGATTCCTTATGCGAGAGTTGACTTGGGTTTGACTATATGACGATAAGAGAGATAGGAGCTAATGAAAACCAGAGTAGGTGGAGTAGGCACTGAACAAACGAGACACCTTCCTATAACCGAAGTACTTAGCACTATCCTCACATAAGTGCTATTAGTCTGCATGCATCTGTACTTATTAAGGTTGGCTATGTAGTTCAGCTGAGTCAGTTAAATGATTTCCTTGGTTATCTTATTGGAGTGGACTTGGAATGGAGTTTTAGCAGTCCAACTGGAAAAAGCCGAAAAGAAAACGTGTGCAAAGTTGTTTTCTATGTCGAGCAGATGAAGAAGGTACGTTTACATTTACTTATAGCCAATGTTTCTTTTGGTCAGATGAGACGAGGCACAGAAGGCTTTTCTTCTACGTACTTGTGTGTGCTGCGTTGAGACTGTGAGTGGGCGAAGGAGCGACGGATGATTTTCACTATCTATCTCTCGTCTGTCCACCACTCGAGAATACTCACCTGTTGCAGGTACCAGACTCCTCCGCCATACCTATGCACATTACTTATGCATAATATCACTCCTAATCGTAATGCTGTACCTACCTCTCTTCTGTACTTTTCTTGGCGTAGACACACTATTGTGTACGCAGTTTGTAATGTGCACAAACATATTCCATCAAATAGCACGGAAAACTAACCAAGATGAGAGTAGCCTGAGTTGTGTGAGTTTTTATGCACGTTGCCCTTTGCATTGCATACACCACTCTACACATACATCACGGCAACCAACGTCCATACCTTAAGATGTACATAAGGCGGATTGAATGTTCCGAGCAAGTCCACAGTCCACTATCTCATCCATTTATCTTCATATTCACATAATGGTACTACCCATTCTTTTACATTTCTCATTGCATAAAGTACACATGCAGGAGAGACCCACTTCATTCAAGACGTCACTAACGAGTGTACACAAACCCTGCTCCACTCATTCTTAACAATGGGAATAATATGATTAATTGCAAATCGAAACTCATTTCTGGATATTTTTTCCTCTGTTGCTTCCTTCTGTTCAGTCTGGCAAAAACTACACCTGAATTCAAATGCAATAGCTATTTCAAGAAAAGCCAGAAATGCACTGAAAGTATTTCTGGTAAAAAGCTACTCAAAGAAAATCATCCACAATTATTTTTCTTCCGTAAATGATTGTTTCATGGTAGTGATAATTGAGAATTTCAAGCTTGTTGTGAGTACTAAATAATTTCATTACTTTTCCTGCCTTCAACTATTATAAATTATAAGTGAACATCCTAGCGCAAATAAACCTCAAGAACATAAATAAACCAGCTTTGAATTACTATATAAATCGATTAAATGCAAGGGATATTGTCTCGATCCCATCTCTAGTATGCATAGTCAACACGAAAGGTATCTGCACACTTGCGTAAATTAAAGGCAGGGAATGTAAAAAAGTCCAGACTGGCCAGATGATTCTACAATCCAAACTGCCCCTGACAAATGTTGTTGGAAAGCTATAATGGTGAGATGCTAAACTTAAAATTCTTTTCGTAGACAAACCATGACAAGAAAAGACGCATAGTAGTGAGAAGAGATGCGAATTAAACTTCGACTTGAGCTAAGACACTAGCAAGAAACCACTGTACTGCACTGACAGCATTGCAATGCAAAGCTTGACTAGTACTAGATTAGATTAGCATTAACTCTATGTATGTATGTGGAATATGTTGAATCTCGTCTAATTTTTTGTTAGCTTTAAGCTCTCTGACTTATATATTCTGCGTATGAAAGTTTCAACGCAGTATTAAATTATGCTGCAGTAGTGCTGTACACCTGTACCATGCTTAGTAGAATTTGCTATTTCATTTTGTGCACGCATAGGCTCACAATATTACTCCTCCTCGGCGTCTGTGTGTACAGAGTGGAGATGTTATTTTTTGCATGGAGGATGAAGGCACTCTTACAAATACATACGAACATTAGTATAGCGCTGACATTTACATATTTATGCAGGCTTAGTGTTTGCGTGTAGGGACTAAGTTCATCTTAAGACAGGACACAAGGTTTAGTTGCTAAGTATGCTGAATGATCCCGGCTGACTGGTAGTGTTTGTCGTGTTCTATTAGGCAACCTATTCTGTGTAACAATAGAATAAGTTATCGAAGGTGGTTCAATACGGACATATACATTAAGAAAAGATGTAATGAACAATAAGCAGCCCTCTTATCTCTAGATTGGAAAAATCCAATTCCCCATCGTAAAATCATAATTTCTATTGTATGTATTTATTAGCCATCATGATAATATCTTCTTGTTAATAGTTCGCTTTGCATTTAGTTACTGGGGTGCATGTAGAAGCTTTTTGCTTTACTTTTATCATTAGAGAGATTTCTCATTGTACCCGAGACAGGGTCGGTTAGCTCTTGGCTTACTAGTTTGTAATAATAGTTAGCTCATTGCACACTTTAGAGTTGTAATGTATTACTACATTTATATTACAATTACCATGCTTTGAAATGCATTAGTTTCGTATTGCATCTTTATTTTATGACCCTGTCTTGCTCTCTATGTCTACTAATATAGTTTCCAGAAGGATATCTCCACTTAATACCTATTCCAGTTTTTCTTACCTTCCTCTTCACTAAACTCCACTCTAGTCGATTAATATTATGAACTAACGCAACTAACAAGGTGTACATAATACAAGTTATGTACTATTCTGTGGCATGGCATCAAAGCACTCTGCATTACATAGTTTTGACAGTATCTTGTATATGCACTTACAACAAGTCACAAGTGAAATATGGTTGCGGAGTAAATTGCAATTCAACAGCCTAATAATATTTACTTGTACCCGTAGAGAAGAAAACAGGTAGGTGGATTTCTTGGCTCCAATTTTCTTTACTGCAATATACGCATACGTAACCGTCATGTCGTGTAATAGTATATGTCATCCTTCCCCCTATAGCTAAATGGTTATATTGAATGAGAATTGTGCGTAGGCATTGTAATATTAAAAGATTTGGCGTGTGCATTTCTTTACATGAGTTTTCGTGCATCTATTGAAATTGCATAGGCAAATGTAACATTATGTATTTTGTCGCACACGCTATAAAATGACGTAACGACACAAGTAAATATTATGTTGGCTCTCTTCCTATCCACGTTTACAATTCACAATACGATGCAAACTAGCACTGCTAGGTAGCTATTAGAGCTAAGGGCTGTATTGTGATAGTAAGAGGAAAAATGTAAAATCATAATAAATAAGGTTGAATTGTGCATTGCACTTACTTTAAGCAATTGCCATTCAGTGTCCAATCTTCCAGGTATTTATATATTATGTATGCAGTATTTTCATGACTAGAATGATGAGTAGGTATCTGGCATATCTACTTTCCATGTTAAGATGACCAGTGCCATAAATGCTCCAATATTAACCCCGGACTTTATCTACTCCTAAGTAACCGGATCCATTTGTTTGCAATAGAATGTTTACGGCTCCATCACTTCCATTAGATTATCATGGTATGCGTTTTTTAAGTATTTTGTTTAAGTATTATCATTTCACTAGTCAATAATAGTTGTAGCTAATGTTTTATAATTCTGCTGTTGTCTATTTCATACAGTGAGAGTATAGTCATGAAGAGACAAGTAAATTTTATACTTTAAGAAAGCATAGTTCTTAATAATGCTGTAAGCAAGGAGTGTAACATTACCTATATTCTACAGGGTAGTTTAAAGTTTACAATAATATTACAATTTCATTGCATTACCTAGAAGCCTATACAATGCAATACATTCTGTAGTTTAGCAAGTTGCATTATAATAAAATCACCAGACGCCCTCGCCTTATTAGCTCACGGCATATTTCATAGCCTATGCTATATTTTATAACTACAACAACTGAGAACACAATATGTAAACATTGTATTACGAACATTCTGCATTAGGCACTCCGTATACTCAAGTAGTAGTCGTTGTTATTAGGTTAAAAATCTGTGCATTATATTTGGTTTTATAACATGCTAGGTACAAAACTAAATAAGATATACTAAATGCTATAAAGTACATTATCTTTATTTTTCCTTCTTAAATTGCAAACAAGCATATATGTAGGTACCTGAGAAATACATAAGCCAACTTTATGCTTATTACTATCTTTATAATGTTATTAGCACAAAGTACAAAGAATGAAGTGGAGTGGGTGCAGCAGAATACAAGAAGCACAGAGGAGATAAGTGACTACATGCATTCACACACATACACCTGATATACCTGCTGTACAATGGACAGAGTTAATGGATGCAATAAGTAAAGAAGTTGTTTCAGCTCTCTATGTATACTGCACAGTTACACGTAAAGATTATATTTCTAATTCTGCTCACTGACGTAATCAGATATTTTTGGCTTTGCCTTATTGCCTTTCGTTTCAACATTTCATTTGCCCGTGGACAGACAAATAAACGATGAGCAGGAGCGGGACATCAACTAATTTTGTCATCATCAGTCATCGTTATCCTTCCTTCTCACTGGACTTGCAGTTGTCACTAAACCAACTACCTTTTACGTACAATGACAATTCTACCCAACCGTTTCTCCTTCGTCAATCAGTTTTTATGAACATTTTGCTTCCCAACACAATATTTTTAGTATACCTATGCTTTGTATTCGCAATACTAAACGCTACAAATCGCTACTATTTATATTCTAGACCTTACAAATACAATGAAGAACAATATTGGCCAAAGCCAATTACAATTTTATGAGGTTGCCAACTATTCACCACTGGCAATGATTTTAAAAGTAGTATTGTTAAAAACAATTATTAATGAATAAATTAACCATTATTAAGAAAAAAATTAGTGGCAACCTTTTTAATTTTATCTGTTTTGTTGGATGTGGCTTCTTGTTTGTTATACAGACAAAATAGCAAAGCTCTATAAAATGCTTTTGGTACAACTACGGAATTATCAAAATAATTAACCTAGTACTCTATGTACAAAATACTTGTAGATATAGTCTCCAACTAACTATGCACCGTAATAACTCTTAAGTAGCAATTTGTAGTCAATTGTCATTTGGAACCCAGACGAAACAATTTGCACCTTACGAAGAATACTCTTTGTCATTTTAATGTCTACAAATACTTTCGTTATTATTTACACTTGTAAATGGAAATGGTAAATTGATGTGCAAACAATGCACTGATAATTAGAAGCCATAATACAGGTATTATGAAACAAAACTGTTTATTTTGCAAAAATGATTTCTGAGAACGATGAGATTTCTTTTTATGCTGTCTTAGCCACAACACGCGAATAAGTAACGAGTCCCTTCCTTCAATCACCAGGGGAGTTAATTCTGCATTCTGAAAACAGTCGCCCGCAGCTAGAAAATGTAAGTACCTGGTTAGACGGAGATAGACAAATAGAACAAATACATAGGTACTTCGATATTGTTGTAATGCAAATGTGGCTGACATTGCCCAGACCAGACACTGCCATTTGCAAAAAACATAGAACTTCGGTAGGCAATATTCTACTTTTCCTTTATTTCATTAGCTATAAAATAACATCTTATGTTATGTTGAATGTCCTAGCCTGCATTTTGATTATTGGCTTATCCAATGTATTCCACAGTTGAATAGGTAATAGGTACTTATGCGTTAAGTTAACATGATATTATGTAAAAAAGAATGAAAAGAAAAATGTTTCCATCTTCACATTGCATTGCGGTTAACCACAAAGTTACTTGGATGAGCTAGTCTTTGTAACCTTCTTTTGATAATATCGTTTCAACTATTTTTGATCAAACTAGAATTGGTAAGGGACTGACTATAATTTCAACCCTTCTCCACTACTGACTGAGATTGGTGACCTTGTGTGCAGCCCATCCAGGAAAAGTATTTAAGATCCTTGACTGAAAAATAAATTAATTTTCCTATCATCTTCTACTTCAAAATATTTAACAGTTTCGTTTTATTAGAAATGATGGTACTAGAATAAATATTTCTAAAAACTAGTAAGAAAGCCTTGTCATAATTACTACAGGCAACTTTTAGCATTTTTATGCCCCGAATCGATGTGCCACTTGAATAAAATTGACCATTGAAGACATATTTTGTTCTATAAGTTTCTGTTCTGAATTTACATGCCACATTAAAAAGGAAAGGTTAAAAAGTTCAGTTAAACAGATGTGACCAAAATATATATATTGAGAGTTTACCTCACGGATAGATTTTCTTCTTGTTAATTTTTATATTCGCACAGTCCATAGCCATTTTTTATTTTTTATCTCAACATAGGAAATGATTTGAAGATAAATAATGGAAACGTTACTTGTCTTTTACGCGTCGTTACTCAAATAAGGAGCATCAAGTGTCACAGAAGTCTAGGTAAGTATTCCATGTTACTAGTTTTTATTATGTTTTAAAGTCAAGCAATAAGATTTCAATGCCGTCATAACTTTCTTGTGGAAATTCCATAAACCAGATTTTTTAGTTTTATTTTGATCGTGTAATAGAAAAACATGTGCACTTGCAGTTCTAGTCTTTGTGGCAATGCCAGCTATTTCATCTTTATATATGGATTTTGTGGTTAAAGAACATCATTTGATGATTTATCGGCGTAATCATTAGAGATCTGCACAGCGTCTGCAATTTATTTATTACCTGTATGTATTTGTTCTATTATACTTTTCTAATCTAGTCCAGTTGTTTCTAAGTAGTTAATTGCAGAGATGAACTGATTTCTGAGTTTTTTAGGAAGTTCAGCGTAGCCCCTGCAACTAACGGCTACACTAGCTGATAGACAAGTTCATTAAAGTAGAAATTAGTGCTGGGATGCGAAAAATACGAGATTGGCATGGCGGTTTAACGAATCGGAAAAAATTTAACTACCAGTTCCATGTGTTGTACGAGGCGTGTCCGAGCCACCACGAACATACTACTTAATTGTAATATAAGTGCTGTTGTTGCAGAGTGCGTAGTGTAAAATAAATACTCACTCCTTTATTCACAAATTCTCAAGTTCATTTAAATTATGATGATTTTGTCCTTAAAATGCGGGAACCACAATGCCGCAAGTAAAACTAATAAGAACAAAGCGTATTATTACCTCAGTAATAAATAAAAATCATTTTGCTCAGATTGTACACAACAAGGAATACTTGCATACATTTAGCATAGAAATGAATAGAGAAGGGATAGCTTAAATCCAGTGTACCACGTAATAAAGATCTAAACGTTATTATGCAGTCCTTGTACATTGTATCTCAGGTCGCTAGTTTTCTAGGATATTATATTATTTGCAGCTCTAATAGTCAGAACATGCCCAGCAACACATCATTTAACAGTTTACAAACAATTTGCAAATGTCTTGTTTGCCTTCTTACTCTAAAATGAAAAACGTTGTTTTGCAAATTTCAGAAGTCACAAGCATAAAGGTCACACGTATTTCGATTTCTACTCAGCAAGAAGGTACACGTATTGCACTGCTGCAGTGTTCTTTCCAATCTAATTCATTTCCGTTGTATTAATGGTAACCCCCGGTTGTAAATTGAGATTAGCCATAATATTATGTGCTATTACTGATTACTGCATTTGACTTGTACTTGTGCTGTCTCTGATTGTTTTTTGCATTAGAAACCAAAAGTCACAGTTGTGCCTGTCACAAACAAATCAGGGACACAGTCTTATTATTTTTCCCAAATGAAGATAAAGCTGTAGGAATTGTCTAAAAGTCAGTAAGCATTGTACTATTGTGATTGTGTGGCATGATCTGCTCGTGTTGGTTTCTGGCAGAATCTAAGTTGAGGTTTAGGCACGTAGGTAAGTAACAAAAGTTGAGACGACAAGAACGTGAGTGTGATTTAACCTCAGGAATTGAATCGAGAATTTAAGAGCCCGTTGATCAAACATTGTACTGCTAATCCTTTTGCCTTCTCAACACAATTCCATGTAGGTAACCTAACACCAAGATATACTTATGCCTAGATTTTCCACAAATTATACAATGACACCACAAAACACACTTTATTCCATTCTTAGTAAAATACTTAAGATTAAACTATTGTAGACATTCGTCTGTAGTATTAAATACTTACTTTGTCTTCACTAGGTATAGTACTATTACATTATAGTGTATAATATGATACCGAGTGTAAATAAAAGATTACTTACTTAGCGAGGATAGGATATATTATCCATCATGTACATGTATTGTACGGACACTATAATAATGATAAGTACCATCTTGTATTAGCATTTGTAAAAGTAACGTTTCTGAAGCCCTAATGCAGTCTGCACCCTCCCTTGCAGATATACCAAAGTTATTATCCTAATTGAATTGCGCATTCAAATATGTACAGTTTTAGCATGAGGTCAAATCTATACGTACCGTTTCTATAAAACACTATCGGCACTTTACCCCCGAAGTAACTACTATGTACTGATGTAGGGAGGAAACACGTTGAACACATTAGAAATAGTGCCTATAGACAATAGTTGCTCGTTTTGCAATATCCCTGACGATAATACTTGGAATTTTGCTAGGATAGCTTTGTATTTATAAGGAGAGTAATAATTATGTCTATGGAGTATAGTTACCTAGTTCAGTAGTACATGGCCCATTACATCACTATTTTATTCCAGACCTAACCTAGCCTCAAACAATATAATCATTGTTAGTCAGTCACTATTTAAGTTTGTTAGTCGGTCTTATTATACAGATGAGCTATCTGTTTACTGTGTTTATCCAAGGAATCATTTGAGTTTCACAGAATGTTATAAGTTGCCCTTCCAATTCAGCTTTGCCTTAGCAAACGAATAATATGACAGAATAATTTGCGTAATGTGTTGAGTTACAGAGCAAGAATTTTTCTCTTGGCTAAACTCTTAAAACTATAACTTGTAACCAGTTAGCTGCTAATTTCTTGCTATCAGCATTCAGTGAACCGTTCTTTCTATAAAATTACACGCATACTCACCTAACAAGGTCGCATTAAAAATCTCTGTCGAATGTGCATTCCATCTTTAATGTATTTCGGGAGATGTTGTTACCAAACCTTCTATTCAAATTAAAACTATCTATGCTAATGTTGAAGTATTACAAAACATTTGTAGCACGCTAACCCATTTCTTCACATGCACAATGTTTAGTACGGCAGCAAGTTAATTAGCATTTCGATTCAATTATTTCAAATTCTAATTTATGAAAACAGTTCAGAGTCAGATAATGAAATTAAGAAATATTGGTCGGGATTTCCTGTACCTACTTACTATAAATTTCAATCTTCTTTTTAAAATACAGATACTAAAATGCTTTCTCATAAGCATAAATCATTTCTTGCTAAAAGGTTAATGACATTAATGAGAGATTTTACATTAATATGCAAATTTCTGCGGCTTGTATTTTTTACAGTAAAGCTTTCACCGAACCATATTTTGTGAAATAAAAATACAGAGATTCATTTTTGAAAATCTTTTCACACCTGGGAAAGGAATGAAACAAATTTTGAATTGATGCCATAAATCTTTATTTTTCTTCTTTACCAGAGCAAATTAATACCGAATCGTCGTAGAATGCATTGTGTAATTACTTTGAGCAAAGAAACTTTCATTTTATTGGTATTACCTCTTAGGGTGCATTAAGCTTCAATCAAGAAGCAACTCTGTTCTGTGTCCACTCAACGTTTTGAAACGCCATGCTATGAATACACTGAAACCGATTCTTATAAAACGATTTGATTCGCTTACCAATAAGCCGTCTAATTTGGAACCTCTTAAAAACAGCCTGTCATCGTATTCCAGCAACCTAATTGTTGCTTAATGCCATATTTTAATATTGTGCTGTTTAGGGTGTACGGTAGAGGGTATATTAGTTATAATTTTATTGAAACTTTTCTGCAGTGAAAAATGACATATTTTGTGAAACCAAAATGCAAATAAACAGTTTAGTTTTACTTAGGAACAGCAATGTTAAGCCAGCACGGAAGCTACAGTAATGACGGGAAAATTCCAAAAATAAGTATCTTTGTTCTTTGAATCTTGCATTATTCACTTGTGTTCGTGTGTGTCTGATCTGATGCACTTAGGTAGGTAGTCGACTATCTTCTCATGACTCACGTCTGAGCAATGCACGTGTATAATACTTGTTTCTAAACGATTATGTGAATCGGAACTTTCAGACTGCAACTGACGCTAATACTACCTAACCAGTTTTTAAGTCTAAGAGATTGCACCAAATATTATCCTCGAATATTGCTCTTCAACTATAGGCATATGATAAAATGCACATAATATAAATATGATATGATATCAATTAATAGGTATTAAAAAAGAAGAACAAAAAACTATCATAACAGTCTAGTTGGTATTTTGGAATTGCAAATTTTATACACTTTTTTGATGTACCTAATCAAGATCCTTTATTCTGGTGTCGTAAATTTAAGATGGCGAATAGTCATAAATTATGTATTTATTAACGTAATAAGATATGCTTCCATTCATTCAAATGATGTTTCCTTAAGCTGTTCGTAACATTGGCAAAAATAGAAATTGAATTATAATGTTAAATTACTATTCAATCTTAAGAGTAGGGACTCCAGGCAAAAATGCTGCCTTACTCCCACTAGTTTCTTTATTCGTGTGTACTAAAGACATTTATTACACTGACGTAAGAACACGCATGCAAAGACGCGATTACAATTAGTGACATGCTACGGTCACCTTCTGCTATACACGTGTGAATAGTTAATTTTGTTATTTATCCATTTTTATAATCATTAACAGCACCAACCCCTATTTAAATCGTGTGTAGGTGTTTTGTCGTCGTTGTAGGGCGATATTACATCTCTATTGTAAACTACTTTCCATATCATATCGAAGCTCCACAAACGCAAATTAATATAACAATAATATTTGCATATCTTAATGTTAAATTATAAGCTCTTAACAAATTTAATATCTAATCCTGTTTCCTTGAATAGGCTTTCCCCTTATAAAAATTCATTAACTATTTACCTTAAATTTCAGTTTTTATTGACTCATGCAGCATATCTAGAATTGTGAGGAATGTAGTGCTTCCTTATTTGGAAGGATACCTGATAGTTTTAGTATTATGAATCTATTTAGCATACATAACTGGTATTTGCATTTTTTATCGGGCAGTTGTTCTAGGAATTCTAAAGGAATAACAAAAGGTATCAAAATACAATTTTTGTTTCTGTATTCACAAAGGACTCATTGCCGTGATCAGAATTCAAGTTTTTCTGTCTTGCCTTTATGCTCAGGAAAACATTCACATTTTTGTATCGATAAGAAGTTTTTATCAATAAATTACGAAGAGTACAGTCTCATCAATTTAAAAGTACTGTGACAATTGGTTGCAAAATTATGTGGTTTTCCCATCTTCATTGATCACTATCACAAAGGTGTGAGAATTAATTGCTATTGTTTACAATGGTGAATCAGAGTTGATTAATTGAAGAACATTGAATAATTAGCCTAATGCTTAATTCAAAAACCTATAATAAAGAACCACTTCAAAAAATATTTGTTAGCAAGGGCCGTCATAACACACACAGTTTTCCCTAGCCCACAATATAATCCGAAGTTATAGTATCTGAGAAAGATGTACTCTGTCTTTGATTGAAAAATGATTCACGTACATCTTTGTGTACATCACCAGACTTGAAAACAGTAATTGAGGCAGTGGACAAAAGGTTGCATTAGAAACAGAGTTACCTAATTATTGCACTAGTTGGGATGTTCATATAGTAATTATTCATTTTGCAGTAATGAAAATATTGCTGACTTTGATTTTGCTTACAATAAAGGGCAGAATAATATTTAATCACTGAAAGAAACCATGAGAGCTAGTATGAATGACCAATCTCATAAAATAAACAGGTCTCGTCTCGAGTTACTTAAACTGCAAAGACTCGTAAATGCAACAGAAGAAACAATAGGGAATTTCAATGGCATTCTGCTTAGGAGCAGGTGGCTTTTCTTGATTGATGCGATATTATTGCGTGATGAGGTGAGTCAACTTAGAGTAAGTTCTTCATCTAAGCTGTCATGCGATTATATTTCATGCTTTTAATATTTTCTTATTTAGCAACATCACAATATATTATTTGACTGGGTATAGGAGAAAATAGCTAATCTATATTCCATTGTTATTTAGAATTCACATTATAAAATAGTGTATGCAGAAGGTAAAATTTGAAGAGACTATCCATCCGCACTGTACAAGAATACTATTAAGCTTCTGTATGTGTTACAATGTTAACATATTGTAACACCGCGTGCATTTCAGATTAGAATTGATTTTGCAATTCTGCATTATTGCATGGGTTTGCCTACATACAATGCATACTTAGGATTTGCATATTTATAAATGAAGATTGCTATAAGAGCGAAATTGTAACTCGTTAGGAAACAGAAGGTAAGATAAGAGTGAGTCGAATGAAGTCAGAAGTCAAAGTCAAGTATCAATATAAAAGTATTGTATTTAGTAGACAATAAAATATCATGGAAACTATTTGTGGGTGTATCTTGACGTCCTAGCTGAGATATTTAATAGTGACGTTGATTCTGTTATCTGATCCTTGTGTGACAGATATTGTTGTTGTTTGCTCTATATTATTTACAAGCACATGTTTGTGGTGCTAAATTATATTAAATGCTTAATTATTCATTAAGTTTACATGTAGGTCCGATTGTACCACCATGCTGCAAAACACGATTAACTACTGTCTGTAATTGGAACGAACACAGTAATGAGCTAACGACAATCCTTAAGAAGCAATTGGAAAACAAGTATTTGTGATTGTATACAAAGGACAGAGTATTGGTTGTGCTTTGGGTCCCTCATAGAGCATTGCGTTAATTTAAATTGTGGCTATCACCTTGAGTTACGTATTTAATGTTGGGCATAATTATTTTTATAACCGTCACTAGAACATGGGTACATCTGATAATAAAGGGCAAGTAAGTGGGATGCTTATTAGGAATAATATGATTATCAATATTCTAATGAGTCTTCTTTCGCTGCACGAGTGACGAGTGACAACAAAAAACTTTAATGTGACTTTTGTGATGCATTGCTAGGGCAGGCAGGGGAAATTGTCACGGTGAGTTTTTGCAAATGCTCAGCCACTTCTTGACTTTTGTAAGATTTTTTACGCTGTTGCTATTCTGTGCTCCGTGTCCATCCAACGCATCATTTTACATTAAAGGAATAATTTTTTACAAGCTCTCTGCTCTGCTACATTATGGCTTGACGGCCAGACAGACAGAGGCAGTTTGCTATCAGAGCGCATTACAATGAGAATAGGGACAGCTGCATTTTTTGCTATTCGTTATGTAATAAATGTTTTGGGATAAATATAAGTAATACGGATGATGTTAGTTCTGGGGCGTAGGTAAAGATTTACTTATAATTTACTACATAGTCATAATAATTATGGGAGTTGTAAGTGTAGCCATGGAGGATAGAAGAGGAGAAAAACTTTTTTCTTACCAACTGTCCATCAGGGGATGGAGCAACAGGTGGTCCGGATTCATATTTTTGGACAGATAGTACCGTGGGCCGATCACCGTCCGCTACCATAATGACAATTGCAATAACAATCCCAGTATCTATTGCAAAAATGGAATCCGCAAGGTCAAATTAAATCCAATCCAATATCAATGAATGTACCTTATGAATACATTCTATTTGTGTATTAACTCACTCTTTACATATTGATTAGCCATTTACCATAACAATAATACTAAACATGTGTATCTTCTACTGTACATACTAACTTATCAATAGTTTACTCAAAGGGCACTTTTATTGCGTAATAACATTCGTAATATCCACAGACATACAAACACACTTATCTTTTAGCTATATAATGCTCCTCTTGCATGCTGTATATCATGTACAACATTTATTATCTCTGCCTGCAATGCTGTTTTTCAAAATGTTTTCATACTAATTCCATTGCATTGTCCCTGAATTTAGAGTAATTCCTATAAATAAATGCAGAGAATTATAGAGTCTATTGTGGCTGAAGTAGGAAAGACCTCAGATCTATTTCTGTAGAAGGCTCTCAGCACAATTTTGCTATTACTCCAATTGGATAAGTTTTCTAACCTTTAGGAGATATGTAATGCTAATAACAATTTCATGGACGATATGATAGTAAACGTTCTCATACTACAAATATTTTACAGGAAACTTTTGAAGTTGTTTATTTTTAAGGCAATGTTTTTTATTAATCCAATTAATGTAGCTAATAATTAATGTTGCTTGGTGAAATATAAAAATACGATCTTAGAAATAATCCTATTTCTCAATTCATGTAGTGGAAATCAATGCTGCACATAATACCACCTTCCATTCATTCAGTCTGCATTCAGCCAGACTTGCAATTTTTGAAGAAACTTAAAAAATGAAATGCTGCAGAAATTGTTAATTTAGTTGGAAACAAATGCAATAGATAAAGATCTGGTACTGCGTGTGCACTGAGATCTATTAAATGCAAGAATGGATTCCAATTAGCGTTTGTTTTCCGCGGAATGGTAATCAATAGATTGGGTGAATAGGCTCTAATCATCTGCAGACGAATAAAATAAAATAATTTTGAACACTTCATGTGAGCAGTCACGAAAAAATGTTTAGCTTTTGGGTTAGGTTACTGCAAGTGCAAGTGCAGTAAAAGAAAAACAGACATTCTCAGTAAGACAGATCTCACTTGAATACTCCTGCATTAGTGGTGTTCTTGTGTTGAAACTAGTGTGTGGTGTAGGTACATTTCTTGAACTAAGGTTTCTATTTTCCTATCCAATTCCAATACTTAAGGCAAATAATGCAGGCCAAGGCCGCTATGCTTGTCACGTTCTTTTCAATATAGTAATAATTTTCAACAAAAGGGCAATGCTTCAAATATTACCAGCACCACCAATTATATTTAGCCAAAAAGCATTCTGTGAAAAGGATACCTATCAATTTGCCTACCTCTTAAAATCGTAGCTATAGTATAACTTTTCTAGGGGCATCGCCCCAAAATCATTCTGGAATTACTTAAGATAAGTAGTTATACCTGTCATACTGTTTACATCGAATAAATTTCGAGGATTTTCTTCCTTTCGATTGATTTCCCTAAATTAAAGCAACACTACGTTCCTTATTATCTGCTGCATAGATGATATTACTGTAATGACGACTTGTTACGCAGAAACAAAGAATAAACCATGTAAAGATAAATAGTAAGTTGCTGAATTGACCTTACAATTTTGACGCATTCGTGTCGTAATCTCTTCAAATTCTCAAATGTTTCTTTTGACAGATTAATTGATTACCTGAGTAAATGGACTCGAATACTTATTGCCATTAAGTTAAGTTTTGCATTATCATGCACGTGGTATTTATTATCTTTCCCAGCATTAATATATTTGTATACTAAGGTAACTAGAAGAATTTTGCAGATGATTATGTTAACTACATTAAAAGTATATACCCATATGAAAATATTTTACCTTTGTTTTGCAATAAAATGTAAAATATATGTCTGCACTAATCAAAACATACTTAATACAAATCAAACATTTATATTCGATTAATCATCCATGGAAATTGTTTGATTGAGGGAAAATATTTACAGTAGAGTGCATTCAACTCCAATAACTAAGCTATGTAGCTTTAGGGACTGTTTACTAAACATTACTAACGTCATCGACTAGCGTGCATTATTATTATCCAGTTATCGGTATATGGATATTATAGATTATAGATAATAAGTAGAGCGCAGTGCAATGTAATTATAATTAGTTAGGCAACTAACAAATACCCCTTTGTGAGGAGCTTTTGCAGGCTAACAAGTGGATAGAAAAGAATGTAAGCTGTAATACTCGGTAAACAAACATGGAATAAGCAATAATCTAACTCTAATGCCTTTATGACCAACAGCCAATTAATTGCCGTTGCATAATATTTCTCTTTAAATCCTCCACTCTTGCAGGTTATGCTTCCCTATAATATTGGCCTTTGTAATTTAGTAATCCCATGAGAATGTTTAGAACAAAGTATTAACTAAACACTTGGTGAAACTGTGATCCAAAGAAATATTTTCTCCTGAACTTTTCTTTCTTACTCCATCATTGTAATTTCCTGCTTTCATTTTTAATCGAATCTTCTACGCATACAGGGTAAGCACCTATGCATTTCAAGGCAACATTCTTCGCCCACTTTCGGAGTTTCCAGTTTTTGAGCATAAACATAGGAGTTTCCCATACTTACTACCTTCCTCCACAGCTTTTCAAGGTAACCCAGTTACCGAGTAAATGAACATCCGGATTTCTGCTCCTTCTGTGCATTATTAAATACTGTGTTGAAGAGGAAGCTCAGTTTTCTTCTGCTACTTTTCATTGTGAATATGTAGTTCATGTATTTGAATTTAAATAAATACAAATAACGGAAGCGGATCGGAGAGGATAACGGATCATAAGAAAAAATAATGTGTTAAAATGTTAAATGGTTCAATGGGTTGTAATTAGATTTAAAGATTAATACTCTTTGTGTTGACAATTTCAGTGCTTCCACAGTTTGCATAGTAGATATATCTTGTAAGTTAATATAATGTATGCAGGTCCAAAAATTATTCCGCAAATTAAATACTGGTTTACATTATATTGTTTACAGGTATTACATGCTGGCTTAAAACTTTTTTATTTTAGATGGGTAACAATTAGTTTTTGCGCCAAGTCTTATTGTTTGGGTTATTCATCAATATATATTGGGTGTAATATTTGGGGTGGTATTTAATCCTTCGTCTTAATGAGTGAAACTGTCGTTTTTATTGATTTAATACTTCGTCAGAGGAATTTTTCGTCTAACGATTTAAGTGGTCGTCTTTTGATTTAATGCATCGTCTTGCACATATTGGATGTGTATGGCAACCTACACGGTAAGTAGGGTGCATTGTAGGCATGTACACATCATTGAGGGGGCACCTGAACATAACTCGCCTACATACTTTACTGCTGCTAATAAAAATCACAGGTGACTACAGAAAAGGTTGACAGTCTGTCAGACCCACAGAGACACGCACATGGGCTGGTATTTGAAGACTACATTGAATCCGAATTCACAGTTTGGAAAGTAACCTTGAGTACAAAACAGTGGCTTACTTCAGTTTGTTCCTGTCCTACCAAAAGAATTCATTATGCAAACACATAATTGGTATTGCGTCCATAAAGAAACTTACATCTTTTACTCCGTCAGTGAAGAAAATTCCACTTGGACAGAAGCGCAAACGTGGCAGACCTAAGCGAGCCACCAAAGCGTTGCAGAAATGAAAATTTAGTAAACTATTAACTAAAAATACAGCATAAAATATTAAAAGTCTTAAAAATATTGTATGTAACTGTAAATACTATATGACTTCAAAAGACGACACATTAAATCACAAGACGACCACTTAAATCGTTAGACGAAAAATTCCTCTGGCGAAGTATTAAATCAATAAAGACGACAGTTTCATTCAAGAAGACGAAACTTTAAATTTAAGTCTAATATTTGTAATTACTGAGATAGGTATCTATGAAATGAAAGTTGAAATATACTTTTAGCATAAATTAAAAGTCTGCAATTGTCACGGACCAAATTAAATTAAGACAATTAATTAATATTTGTTTATACGATTTTGGCTCAACAATTCACGAGTGTTGTTTTAATATGCGTTGAGCTTTTTGAGTTCAATTGCAGTCATTTTAGATAATTATTTAAACTCTTTAGTTTGTTAATCCTAAATGAAGAACACATCCTCTCGTGTTAAATGCTTTCAAGGGAATTGCAATTGAGTGCTCACACATATTTGGGTCTAGTCCTTAATGGTAACCAGTATTTGTGTGACAGTGATGTGATGCATTGTTCTTCTATATATGTACGGGTTGGTTAACGACCAGATCCCATTTCTTTCCTACTTTCGCATTTTACGATTTATCAGCACTTGAAATTAACTCGTCGTCTTCAGCATTCAGCCCCAAAAGAATGATGTAGTGGAGTCTGCAGGAGACACTGAGACCGAAGAAGTAGGCATCATAACCTAAATCCATTTAATAATTTCAAGTCCTGATATAGTAGGATTTCTGGCACCGTTAAGTATGTGGAGTTTCTAATTTCTCTCTGGGCACGATTTGATGCATACCAGGTGACTCATGAATAATTATATGGCCAAGAAGCGAATCACACCCAGTGACCCATGTGTGTACATGGAATAGTAGAAAAGGTTTAGTAATAAATAATTCTGAATTTGACCCCCGTAGCCAGTTTCTGGTCTAAGTGTGAGCAACACATGAAATTAGTAACATAAAGTTTAATTGCTGACTACTTTGTCGGCTTCCGCCCGCACGACAGCTAAATCAGGAATACTAAATTAGCACAAGTCTACCAAGTAGTAGTTGACCGTTTTACATTTAATGAACACCGTGTATTCAGGTGAAACAACCGACGTACCTGTGAAATAGATTTTATTCAAATCATAGTCATTTGTTCTTTTAGCGACTGGCTCAAACATAAATTTATAAATTAACGGGTAAGGGACATGTGTGCATGCATTTGACGTATTAAAGATTATTATTTATATGTACTAGGGGTAGAGAACTTTTAATTATAGTATATTCTAACCGACGACGGCCAAGTGTTATTTGATTGGTCCATAAGACAATGCTAATGGTCAAGCAATCTGCATGTTTTATTTTCCGTGAATTTAATTATGAAATGACATTCCCATTTCGTATTTCTTAAATTACAACTAAGCAGGACATGAGCAGATTTGAATTGCAATTGCTGAATAAAATCACTGTACTCAAGAAATACTCACACATTGGACATTCAATAGGCATTATCAACTCTGTCGACGACAAATAGAAAACCTTGGTAATGCTGCAAGTTCTTAGCCATAAGGAATTTGACTTTTTACATTCGAAAAGTGTATACATGGAGGAAATGAGATTTAGAGCCGCAGTGACACAGTCACTTTAGGAATCGTGATTGCGTCGGAGGAGTTTGCATTTTAGTAGTTTCACTTATGGGAGTGTGTGTGCAATGAAATGCAAGAAGAGAAAAAGTGGAGACAATTAAATAAATGATTCTTTGGGATGAACGAGGAAAGAAACTGAAAAGAGGAGTTGTTTCGGCTTGTATGCTGCACATGTTATTCGAGTTTTAAGTGGAAGGAAGGGACAATTTGCTCCTAACACACAAACAATGAATAGAAAGTATGGCAAACTGCCTTTTCAACGGATTTATAATTACTACTTGTTTTTAGCAAACCAGTAAAGTCATTTATATGAAAATTCAGTCTCTAACAAGAAACTGGAAACTTCTACCTCATGTTTCATTACTCTGCATGGCAATATTTCTCTCTGACTCATCCCTTACGTACATAGACAACGAATAAATAGCCATGACACTAAACTATACGCTCTACACACATATTTTATGCAATTGCTAATTGCAGAGACCTTCAAGACCACAATCATCACTAATCATAATTATTCTGGGAAACAAATACATTGTCACCTACAGTTTATTTTTCTAAAAATAATCATGATTTTTCCTACAGTTTAGTATTATCTAATTGTTTGCTCAAAGAGAACATACGATTTCGTTCTCACTTAAATACTTTAAAAATCACACCTTTCATAACGCAGATTTTTTGCAAAGTAATCAGTCAAAAATATTCAAATGACAATACTGCTAAATTAATAGGTCGTATTTGTAAATAAATTAGAAACTTACGGAAAAATATTTAAACCCAAATTGTCGCTATGAATCCTGTTGTTTGTATCTGTTGCACTGTAGAAGATAAATTAGGATGGGAATTTAATTCCAATAACGGATCTGAAATATTTTATTGAAAGTTGTACCTGTCTCACAATCTCACGGTCTCACATTAATAGAAGTAACAAGAAAGTGGATAGGAAAAAGTCAGAAAAACAACTTTCTCTTAGATTTGTTCTCCGTGACTCAGTTCCTCTCAAATTTCGTTGTTAATGCAGCTTGTTGGTTAGAATGCAATTCAACGAGCACAAAATGCAGTCGTACTTTTACTTGGATTGACTCTGCTGTAATTACATGTAGGCAGAAAACGCATGGTAACAAGAAGAAAGGAATCACAGTGCAAAGCGAACCGAAATGTGGCTCTGGTTTGTTTAATGGCTTAAGCTGGTGTAATTTGTCACAAACTTGTGTCAGTTCCGTGCACTTCTGTTTGAAAGAGTACGAGGACGAAGATTAATGCTGGTAATTACTCCATCATAATCAGTGTTCTTAAGAAGTGATATTAATCACTTATTTTTAGGTTTAATTGGAGTTCACTCTGTGGACAGACCACATATACGAACACAGGCAATGCTTTATAGTGTATCAAATGAATAAATTGACTTTCCTCAGTACCTACCTAGAGAAGAATGTAAAACTGTCACTTGAGGATTAAAATCAAAATTACTTAATCAGAGCATTAATAAAGTTTAAAATTACTATTAAATGGGGATTCACAATAACTTGTGTATTTGGTATTGCACCGCTAATTGCGCTTAGATAGGTGGACTTAAAGCGCGGATGTAAATAAATATAGTTTGAATTGGTAATGTGTGCACAGGTGAACTGAACTGTGTAGTTAGCGACGCACTACTGGAAGGGGAAATTGCGGAGAGGGACTTGAGTGTAAACAAAGAGTTGGCCGAGTGGAAATAAAATGGGAAATGGAAATGAGCTAATGATGTTTGAAGCGATTAAGTTTTGCGACTGAGGGAAGGAGTTCTAAGTACATGTTGTATCTATTTGGAAATTGCAAATTGAGACCTGGAGTGGACTGGTGTGGTTGTTGTTGGTGTTACTCCAGAGGAGAGGAGAGCTAATAGAGACGACCAGACGAGACCAGAGATTGGTTTTAAGTAAGTTAGTGTGGGTATGATAACATTATAACCTTTGCCAAAGCCTACGTTACTTTTACCTTGCCAAATCCATAAAAGGACAGGTGAGTCGTAACGTGGACAGGTATTGCAATTTGCAATTTTCTTCTTGTCTATCTCTTCCCTTTAAATTCGTACGTTTTCGTGTTATTATTCTAATGTGGTATTTAATGCTGACTTGGCTCGTTGGGCATGAACACACTTAGTTAGTCAGTTTAGATAATATAATATTTTGTATGAGCGGAATACCAACAATAAACTCGTAATATCTCTGTTATAGAGTTGACTAGGTGTCCGTCGCCATCCCAGTGTAATAATAATAAATGTATTACATACGGCACATACGCCACAACTATACTAACACTGCCATATTCAGCTTCTTCTCATCGTCACTCAATTGTTCGACTTCAATTACTATAGCTAAGGATGGAATATAACAGGAGGCCCCTAATGGAAATGTGCACAGTAATAATATTATAGTAATGTCAGTAAAATAGCAATATTGGCGACTTGACTTGATCTTGGTTAGCACGTCATTGATATTGCCATTATTCGTGCGATGTGATTAGATGGAAGCTTCTCTGCCAATACCTACCAACAGACTCCATACCTAATATAGCATTTTACACTCTGTTCACTCACAATGGCATTGTTGACATTGTATTGCATACTCGGCTGTTACATAATCTTTGACTTCACATAACTTAATACTGTCCAAGTACACTCTTGTAGTTGTAAATTGTACAATGTGTAAACATGTGACTAATCTATAGGTAGAATTCTAGGCTCACGCTCTACGATGATGATGCAGTGTCATATAACACTTTGTTTAGCATAATATTCGTTTTGTCCTCCGTCTCTATTAACAATAACCTTTTGTAGGCCGCAGGTAGTCTTCTTGGAGAGAGAGAAGCATTTATTTATGCAGTCATTTGCTAACCTGTGTTCACGTTCCATACTAAATTCAATTAAGGTCTTTGCTCAAATCATTCTATTCTCAACAAACATACTTGTCTGCAGATAATTTCATAAGGTTCATGTTTACCTGTCCAAAATCAACTTTCTGGAAGCACATTATTGCTATTAAGCTCTTGAAGGATAAATTTAAGCTCATCATTAGTATCTCTATATTATCTTAACGTCTTTGCAATGTTTAGTGCGTAGGCTCGTCAAGATTTCTTTTCTTCTTGTTCGTAATCGTGTTTACAAATGCAATGCAGAATGTTGTGAGTTGTGATGATGTGCCAGCAAATCATTTATTTAGGTACTCGGGCCCCACGGACAACTTTATCGCATTCACAAAAAATACAATTGCAAATAAGTAAGTTAAGTAGATACTAAACAGGCATAAATTAATAATATTGTACTTGGCCGCTTTGACTTTTCAGTATGAAGTAAAACGCAAAGGAGTCGCACCTGGTAGTGTTTGCAAAATATTTTTCTTCATATTTATGCTTACCAAGGTAGAATATGCATTTCTGCTCGTAAACGAAACCCAGCCCATGTAGGTCAATAGGTTTAGTCATGCTCTTTTCATAATGTGAATTTTGCGTCTCTGTATTGATAACGTCAGCGTCAATCAACTGTCTTGATTGGTGACTCATGCTCTATCTCCTCTCTTTAGCACAATTTTCTGCGAAATTCTTACAACTCGCTTTGACTCTGACTGTTAAATCGAATGCACACCTAAACCCTATTGGTCAGCTTACCCTTAATTAAAACATAAATTTTGCTACAGCTCAAAGCTATTTATTATACATTTAAGTGTGCTTGCTACTACCTTTACTAAAATCAAAACTTTTATTTATTCTTTGCTTACTTTGATCTTACTTAAGGATACGAAGCTTACTTTTGCTGTTTTGAAACTGAATGGCAAAAGGTGAAATTGCTGCAACTGCACATGGAATACATTACGGAATTTTTTGACACATGTATGATTCAATTAATACTACACGGGTGCCCCTTATAATCATTCCTAGATAGCATTGTTATTGCAAATGAAAAGATATATAATTAACGTATTAAAGCGTTAATGAATTGTTAGTATTTTTAACTGCAAGCTGAGTATTGGTACGATCTAGTAATGCTTACGAAATCATGTATGTAGC
Source organism: Yoshiicerus persimilis (assembly GCA_020352615.2). NCBI lineage: Eukaryota > Metazoa > Arthropoda > Collembola > Entomobryomorpha > Tomoceridae > Yoshiicerus > Yoshiicerus persimilis. The sequence goes on along the minus strand of CM060170.1, from coordinate 23,134,837 downwards.
ATTTTTGTATTTTTTGCACAAACATCCCATGATTTATCTTACGATGTGTTTAGGCTCAGCATTAGCCAGTGAATAATATGCAAAAATGAGTTGTTAAACAAGCATAGGATTATAAACGGCTCTCACAATCAGCTACTTACTTATTATTACCGTTGAATATCTTATGCACAGATCGCAAATTTACAATCTGCACTGTGTTGAATTCTAATATGAGTTGAAGGTTGTTAGTTTGTACAAAGCTGGTTGCTTAGAGTTGGGGCTACAGCAGTGTAATTCGTACCTCCACATAGAAATTTACTTTACAGAGTACATTTGCCATGTACGACGATGCGTGGGCAACAACGGCATGAATTATATTGAATCGATTCTTCGTATAGAGAATTTTTAAGGAAAGAATTACGTTGTTCATAGCTTAGTCTCATGCTTAAATACTACAGAGATAAGATTAAGACAAATGCCATGACTGCCTACCGATCAAACAAACCTTAATCTCATAATCTTCTCTATGGCTAACTAAGACATGTTTTATTCAATTCTTACATTCACTTTAATTTAAATAATGTGATAATTTTTCCGATGCCAATGGGACTACAGATCTCTGTGCAGCTGTTTTGTCTTCGTTTAAAAATAAAATGTGTATGTGCACAGGATGCTAAGTAATCGGACTCTGCATATCTCATATGCAATTGCATTGTAAAATATTGTGATACGTCTACTCAGTAAATAAATGAATACGTTTATGGAGTATTGTACGTATAATATATGAGAATTTTATTTGCATCAGTTATAGCAAACTTTCTTATTAGAATTTATGTATATGGTTAGGAAAAACATGCACATAGCATATAGTATAACTTTTATTGACAATAAGTAAGATGAATTTCGATTGCTTATCTGCTTATCAATTATCTGTTGTGCATCTGTATACATTGTTTGGTTTACTAGCAGTATTAATCTTTACATTAGTTAGCTATGCGCTATATCATTTCAACATTTACGGCTTTGATTCACATTTCACGAAATAGCAGACAGTGTGCAGTGGTTTCATGAATAAGTATGTTTAGCTGCAGGGAGTCTCCCATCGTCTCATCCCACTCTTTCTGTTCTCTAAGCCTTAATTATATTAAATTTTTTACGTCTATTACGGAACGTCCATTTACTACGCTAAGGAAAAAGGTTTTTTCGAATCATCCATGAGTATAGGAACACAACTAACAACGTACGTATCGGCAGACTTTATGACTAGCATCAAAGAAAAGTTGAAAATCCAAACCATAAACACAGAATTTTATGCTTTTAATTCCAGAGTGATTTCCTAGCTAAGAACTTTGTTGCATTGTTTTTTACAACCGTAGATGTGTAGACTTGTGTCTTATTTAATCGAAAGCAAGGTAGATTATGCATGTGCCACTATTAAATGTTTGTGAGTTGCATAGTTCAGCACAAATAGAAGAAAACAATCGATGCGGTGGAAACAAAATTGTGCCATATTTGAAATGGTTATTTATCTTACAGGTTTATTGGTATTACTATCCATAATAAATTTACATGCATAGCAAATGGTATCACTAAATAGAATGAGTCTTAGGATAGTCCGTTATGGCCGTGGCCACACATATAAAGATATCCCTAGATTTAGTTGCTAGCATAATAGGACTCTAAGTGGTATAGACGTGTAAAACTGTTATTGAATAGGTATTTTATCTCTGTAGCAAGATAATGAAAAATAATGTATGTATAAGCATGCAGATAGGAATGGTGCTCTATCTTGGTTGGCCTGTCCATGTCTGGTCTGCTCTTACGTCATTTTAAGGTGGAAACAATGCATTGACCTGAGTTAACAACAAATATGAACACTCATGCACAGAACTCAAGTGAAAACTGCAAGACTAGGACATGGACATGTAAGTCCAAGTCTGCAGCCGCACCAAGTAAGTGAGTCACAAATGTAGGGACCTGAGTTGTGTATTCGTATTTCAGGTAGATGTCTATTGTCCAGGGAGACCGGAGCAGAAATTATTTTGACATTGAGAAATAATAGCAAGTATGTATTAGTTCGGCAATTGTTTTGCCTTGAATGGATTCATAAATTTACAGTAAAACAAATTTCACACAGAAATTTGGATGCCAAAGGAAATGTCAAATGATATTAAGTATAGTGTAGTGGAAAGAAAGCAAACCAAGAGGAATGATATTATTCGTTGCCCCTGCGGAGCAATAACACCGCTAGTAAATAGAAGGGTCAACCAAACACCAAACCAGCAATCAGAGTCCACCGTCCATAGGTTCCCTATGAAAACGTTGTGGTTTTTGCTGTAATAATACACTGGCATTTATGTCTGTTGTTGTATGTCATGTAGTGAAGGCATGTACAGCCGTTTCCTTCTAGTTACAACCATTTATCCATAGCCACGGACACTACTTACCTTCGCAACTTCTTTTCAGGCGAATGCGAAATCAAAATCACCTATATCCATTATGCAATCAATAAATGTACATTTCGGAGATTTATCTGCATCGATTAAATGTGTGGTCATAAAGAAGTACATATACCGTTGGCGTGGCTCTATACTTATGGAACAATGCAATGCTTTTATTTGGGTGTAAAGGTGCTCGCAACGCAAGTACAAATAGATAAGTAGAGAAGCTACAAAACAGTACCGTCAATACATAAATAATCTACTTACGCTATTATGTATAATCCTTTCAAACGTGTTCACAATGTACACTTAGGATTATAAAAATCCAGTTCCTTTGTCAGAAGACAACTTGAAGCATATTACGGCAACACGTCAGGAGTCTCTCAAGGAGACAACGACTTCCATTGAATTTGCTGTGGAGTGCCCAATTGATAGAAGTAGAAATACCAGGGGACAGAAACTATTTGTGCTAACCTGGGATGAAAAACTCCAGTATTGTTTACTATACACATAACTATAATCAATTTATTGTAACGACAGAAAGGATTGCCAAGCTTTTCTTCTGCACAAATTTTATGCAAGTACCGGGAATTATCTAATGACATGCCATAAAACATCTTTTCTCTGAAATATTCCATAGCAGTGTACATTCCCAACTCACTATACTCTTCATACAAGTAAACGCTAATGTGAAAAACGAATATCTGGTTAATAGTTCTTCTTTATCGCTTTCATGGAGAACGATCGTACTATAATAGTATAAATGTATCCCGCCATGCCTTGGCTAAACCTCTTATCTTAAAACAGGTATGCATGCACATTATAGGTATCCGAAATGAATATTCCAATCCTAATTCGCTAATAAAGGTAACCAGATCTGTATAATCGCTGTATCTCTACATGTGGAGATACAACTAAGTAAAAACTAGGTAGTATTAAATGCAATAGATATTAGTACTATGGATTTGTATGTTTCTATGAACCGATGCGCCTATATACATATTTAATGAAGAATAGCTCCAACTATCTCATAACATTTAATTTTTGCAGTTCGTTTGCGTTATGCCGTGGTCGTTTACTAGGCAGTGTTATACGGTTGACAATACGTAATAAAATACAATGTAATAAAAGTACATTGTGTACACATCAGTAGACAAAACAGAATCAATATGCGTGCGGTGTTGGTATTCTTTTCCGATCCAATTTGCACGACTTGCCTTCGTTTTATTTAGCGTGATAACGGGAAGTCAAACTTTTCGCTAATACAAAGCCTATAATAGAATACAATGCGACGCTACGCAACTAATGCATTAATCTCCATACACAACTCATGTAATGCCAACCCAGCTACATAGGTGCTTTAATACTTTATATTACACGAAACATAATACGTATGTACAAGTAAATGCATGTAACTGAATATTTTCTGCAGTTCGCAATCTATCAACCATGAAATCACCAATATAAGCCGCTCTTATGCAGTGTACACAATCCATATTCTGTTCATCAATCTTTAAAGCCCTTCTAATAAACACATAATCAAGAAAAATAAATAAGAAACTAATGTCAGTAAACCAATATACTTCGAAGTCTACAGTAAAATCCTGATGAATTTATGTCAGATCTAGCATAGAATTAGAAACAAAGACTTCAATGAAATTCCCGGCTTATAGTCGCAAACTTATGATGATATACTACATTATTACTGTACCAATAACTAGGGCTAAAGCAAAAGTTGAAGGTCTGTCTTTGAAAAAATGGAGTATAATGACATTTGCTTAATGAATAACTTCACTCATACTAAATAGGAGCGAGATACAACGTTGGCGATATGATAGAACATATTAATGCCTGCTTGACTGATTTGATTTATAATGGAAGCTGGATGGGTTGACTAGACTCCACAAGTAAAATCGAGTAATGCTCGTAATGCTTTGAATCCTCACATCCACCCTAACCCAAGTTGATTTATACCGAAATGAATTAACTCTTACGATTTGCTTAGCATTGCTAATAATAATATTGTGTGAACCAAGTAACTGTGTGACCGGCTCATTTCTCATTTGGTCATGCGTTCTTGGCGTGTAGATCCTCTCCTGTGTACTATTTCTGGTGCAGTGTATCTCCAATATCTCAGTACCGTATTTTATGGACTATCATTTTCCGTTATCACATTTTTATGGATTTTAAAACGCCCTTTCCTCATCGTTGAATAGATATGTACATAAAAATAGCAAATATCCTCAAATGATTTGTCACAGACCTAAGAGATCATTAAAAGCATTTCCCAGAAGGTTTACCTCAATAGCATTCAGAATATAGTACTCGATTCGTTCTAAAATAAACTAAGTGCTTATAAGTAAAGTAAAATTGCATACCAAAACTTGGTTTATTAGACTAGTAGGTTTTTTTAAATTGAAAGTAAAGAAAAAGTAATCATTAATTAATAAACAATCTTCCCGTATAATGTATATCCCCTTTTACATGGATTGCCCTAATTAAAAGCAAGTTCGACCGACTATTCACCTAATAACCCAATTTTAGCTATCTTTTCCTTAAAAATTTATGGTAATCTGAGCTGTCTTGTAAATATCCAGTTGAGTACGCAGAATTATTATTTTTAGTATCGTCATAATATATTGTCCATCTTTAGGTACAATGAAATATTTATATTTGGATACCACAAATGCGATTTATTTACCAGTTCAACGGTTTCTGTGTTAGGTGAGTTTTGCAGGTTCATATTTTATTTCCTAACTTGTAAAACTGTTTTATTTTTAGTGTTTAAACAGGCCATAATCCGTAAGGCGAAGGTTTAAGTAAATGAGGTGCTACAGCTAGACCCTAATATATAGAGCAAAAGCTGAGAATTTTTGTGAATTTCTTGATTTATCGAATGTTCCTTGCCACTTTCGAATGGTCTCATTGTTTATTTTTAGCTACTCTTAAGCCAAAAGGGCACTCAAGCCTTCGAGAGGTTTTGCGTTATTGCATGGTACATGAATACAATAGTCCTTCCTGAGTGCATACAAGAAGCTCTTTCCAAATATTAATGTTTGCATTTGGTATACTTATAACGTTCGGAGAATAAGTATTGTGGAAATCCCGACTGCTTTAAGATTGTCATGTATGGTTTTATTACGGAACTATAAGCAAGTTTGCAAAGAGGAAAATACGGTGGAGTGTAATGTAAGTGAAATAAAGTACATTTATGTAACACAAGAAGAGAATTACTGTCTAATTAGGTAACTATATAATACTAGGCCTTTCAGTACAGAAGTCAGTGGAAATACTGTATAATACCAGAATGAACTGACGACGAGAGCCGATCTTGGATGTGGGTGACTGAGACTGCACTATTTCCATTCTTTATGTTTTACTTACGTCCAATCTTCTTCTGGAACTTATTAATGTTTTATATTCCTTGTTGGCTGCTTTATTTTCTTTACATTTTGTGTAATACCATCTCTTAGTGCATTCTGTGCTCATTAAATACACATTACACTCTCTGCATACACTTAGACCGCGGCATACCACGTAAATAGCAGTCCGGACAAATCCAATGCAAAATACGAGAAGGATATAGAAATAAAGTGGAGTTGCAGTGTGACTTTTCTAGCCTCTCTCGCCTCACTCAAATTGCCCTGAGTTCGAAAGTTCCAAAGCAATGCGTGTTCGAAAGGCTGACTGGAGTTTGTGTATTGGTAGGTTGGTATTTCGGTTCGGTGTGAGAAAGCAATGTTAAGTAAGGGAAGACGTTGGAAACAAGTCTAACCCTAACTGAGTGGCCCGGGTTGCATTGTGAGTAAGCGTCAGAGAAAACCCGAATATTACTTGGAGCAGAGCAAGCAACAGTTCAACAGACAGACCTAATCTTCCGTCTCGCTCTGGCTGAGGCTGGTTCTTTGGTTGGTTAGTGGATTGGTTGGGAGTAGCCAATTTCACTAACAGTGCTTTTCAGGTTCTCACTTTCCCTGCCAAGGATTCAGTCTCTTCGTGTCACCCGAAAGAAAGACAACAAAGAAAATCAGCCTTTTATTCCAACCGCAAGTAGCTCGTCCGTTGGGAAACCCGACTTTAGTCAAAGTGAATCAAAATACATCAAAGAAAAATCAGTTTACTTCGCAGGCTAAACACCATTCGGTTTTTTCATTCTACTACCGGTTAGAATTTCTGAGGAAGGTTTACAATTTGGTTTTTAAGTAGTTATTTCATGTTATGTACATTAGGCACAAAAGTACTGACAGTAGTTTGCAAATATCTTTAAGTGATCCGATATTGCTTTGGAATACCAAACAGTTTTAATGTAGTTTATTTATTTTGCGAGATCAAAGCAATTTGTGCATTAAATATTCATCATTGATTGTAGATTGTGAGGGGCACGGACAAAATAATAACGAAAAATAAAGTATTTACAAGATATACAAAACTATTCACTACCTATATTTGTATTGCCTTGAATATCAAGTGAGGTTGCAGTTAATTTACGTTAGAACAAATAAATTGAAGTTTTTCATAGAAATTCTGATATTAAATTTTCCATTAGGGCAGTCCGAGAGAGATAGTAGAGAATTATTTGCACAACTCTTATCCGCTTTACTGTGAATAAATAAAGATGAGTTGAGTCAACGGATTCATCATGCGAATCCATATGGACACGGGGAAACTAGTCTGACTCTTCGTTTACACGGCCATTAACACAAGTTCAACGAAATCGCTTTTGTCACATAAATACGGAAGCACACTTTTTACTGATACATTACTACCAAAACAGAAAAAACATTGGAACTATTTCTCGGTAGTGTTAATGCATAGATTTGGTGTTAAGCAGACTTGTTCCTTCTAATTGTAGCTGCGAAGTCGTGACCCTTAATATATCTACCTAACTGAATGACCGTACTAGTCCAAACTGCAAACTGAAAAAGAACCACCATTTTTATCTGTAGCTGCAAAACCACAAATCAAAGTACTCTTGCTTTACGAAGTGGTTTCCAGCCTACATTGCGACTGAAGAAGAATTCTAAAAGTGCTACACCAGCGATTTGACTTTTATAGTGCTCCCGAGAGTAATTCGTAAGGATCATTGTCCAATTAATTCTTTTATTCTTGGCTTACGATTCGGCCATCCTCTTTATAATTCAAGTTCAGATTCATAAATAGCAACAGAATACATATTTAGCTTTATTTCAATCATTCTGAACATTTTGAAGATCATAGCAAAACCATTCCTTATATGTCACCAGGAAGTCCCTCATTCGTTTCATAGATATAATAAAATTGCAGTTTCAGAGCTATGCAGTCGTTGTCTGACATTCTATTACTCTATTAGTCATTATTACTATTACCATAACAAAGTCCTGTTTACGTACGTGATTTTTGGTTCCCTGAACTGAATAAACATGTGTTTGTGCTACTGATTCTGCTACAATCGGTAAATTTTATATACCAATGTTTGTAATATGAATTCATGGGGGAAGGTGCTACTTCCAGTTTACTTTCAGGATTTCCAACAGTATAGGTTCTAATCCTGCAACTTGGAAAGCTGAGATTCTCTTTTGCTTTATTTTCGTAGAAACCAAGAAGATTCCGTTGTAAAAGACTAAAAATGAGTTCCAGTACAATATCGTCTGTCAGTACCTCCTCCTCTACGGACTATCCCTACAGTAATACTACTGCCTCAAGTAGCCCTGCAGAAATGCCTCCAGAATATATTTCCACTGCGGAACCTCCACAGGTTAGCCCATATTGTATCAGAAACTTCAATTACAAAAATATCATTGTTAACCATGAAAAATCAACTTACATCTTTAACAATAATTACAAATACCAAATGGTCACTAAAAGAGGCTATAGCTACATGAAATTAATATTAAGTACTATTAAGTCAAAGGTTTAACCACACAATACGGAATCATGTTTGCTCAATCAATAATTGACTATCTATTGAATATTACATAATTCACTTTCGTTTAATTCCCTAAAAAACAATTCAGCAAAATTATGCAAAATGAATTTTCCGTGTGCTATGTACGGTTTCATTGTAAACCATACTGACATTTCTAGAACATGCACTATTAATCTACTAATAATTATAACATATAAACACTTTTGAAAATAAACACCATTTCATTCGGAAATAATTTTAATTAGTAGTTTGGGTAAAATGGCCGGCCAAAATGCATACAAAGGAAATGATGGACAATGTATTATTGTTCTACGTGGGTTCACTCATCCTCATGAAACGTCAGTAAACCTTGTGCTTACTAAAATTTTCCACAAACACAATATACTACAGGTACTATTGTTCATTAATACGTTTTACTACATTAGTACTAATAACTAATGACATACTCCTACGCAAACTGTGGTTATTTTTTAGCTATTACTCAAGTATTAATCATAGATAAAATAATTTGAATTTTGAAAATGAATTAACACCTAATAACTTGCACTAATTTTTGGCTAGTGAAAGTGCCCTGCATGGCATAGGTAGGCATACACACCATGATATCTTGTTTTGCACTATTTCAATATATATCTACTGTCATTGTCATTAAGTATGCACTGGTTAATGAGTATTTATATATTCATTCAATACTCTATGCTATTGGTTCGCCTCTATTTTAATTACTGCTAACATGCAATAAAAAAATTACTGCGGGTACTAGGTAATTACTTTGGTGATGTAACTAGGGTCTATATTTGGAGTATTAATAATTTTGCATAATCCCTTATTGCCCGTTGCTGCTATATTTCATTATGTTTCATCCACTAAGTTTCATCTTCATCTCGCAAGCACATTAAAAAGAGAAATGCAAATTGTGTTTGAAGTATTATATTTGGAGTTAAGCTCATTTTAATGTTGTTTGATCCCTGTACAAGAGATCTTTTATCTGAAATAATATCGTATCTAATTTGTGCTTAGAAAAAATATTGTTATATTATGTAAGTTTTGGCCCATCAAATTATTATTATTTAGTAATTCTTCGCACACGAGTGATTCTTTTGTTGATACGCAACAGTTCTATCAAGGCAAATAAATATTCAGGATTTTTGTTTGATGCGTCATACCTTTGAAAAAGTTGAAAGTTGAAAGTTGTGGTTTATAGTGGACCTGACCTTTAATCCTGGCTACTCATTTTTTCTGGCTATTATTCCAGGATTTTCTTAATTTTTATCGTCCAACGCTTTAACATTTTATATATGCATCCAGTATGTATTTACTGTGTGGTGAAATTAAAGTCAGCAAGTAGCTTTTACTCTTACAATTTCATTATTAATATTGATTAGTGATCTATTAGTCGTAGTTGCACATGTGTGATATGGGGGCATTATTTATTTATGTGTATCTACAGTAGGTACGAACAGTTTAAAAATATGACTACAAAAAACCGAACTTAGTCAAGTGAGTATTGTTAAACCCTACAGCAGTTTTGCCCTTGTAATTAAATTGCAAGTGGAAGCAAAGTTCCTAACAATAAATATTTACATTACGCACCTCAATGGTGGAAACAAAGGGAAAGCTAAAGGATTTTAATTGCTTACGAACATTACTTTGTTCTGATTTTCTGATCGAGTTGGAGATAAGAGACCTTCAATGCTCGCTGTTTATACTTACGATAAGACTAAGAGGGTAAATGTGAATTCGTGATATTAATGAGATACCTCGTGGCTATCAGCAGGGGTTTGAAATATGTAATACATACATAAGCGGGTGATAGATGTGGCAGACTGAATGAAAAAGTTTGCTTTTGATAAAGGAAATATATAAATTAATAATGAAAGCTACAAGAGATGTTTTTCAGTTATTTATAATTTGATATATGGAGATGGATTAGAATTGTAGCTTCCAACATTAAATTCATATAGTCGGGATTGCCAATATTGTTGATAATATTATATGCCCTTGCCCTAGTAAAAATTAAACACCTCTGGTTATAACAACATAATAGTTTGTAATGGAAAATGTAAAATTATGATGAAATTTTGGATATTTTTGCATTGGGTCACAAATGCTTTCTTAGGGCGTATAACCTTTTCAACGGCAGTCTTCCAAAATTAAGAAATCCTAAAATGCCTATAAATAAGTAGCTTCTATTATTGTTTATGTAAACCTAATCTGTGTAACATTAAACGAGCAGACCTACTTACGTGTTGGCTCTGAAGTAGAAAAGAAATGCGTAAAACTACGACTGTATCTATACGAATGTGCTGTGGCTGCGGTGACCGTATCGAGTGGAGGTAAAAGCAAGACAATAGACTCTTTGCGTCCTTTAGAAGTTTTAGAAGATAAATACGAATTAGAGTAGACGTTGGAAAACACTGTAAATTTTGTAGATCACCTTAAGAGTTATGACCAATTTTTTATTTATTAGCTAATGTCTAAGACAGTTGCACCATAAATATCGTTCGATAAAGAATGGCAGAAACATTAGGAGCTGTATTAGTACAATTTGCAGTAATATTTAAACATATTATTCAAATAATATTTTTAAATTGAATAAAACTGAAAAAAGCTATTCGGATGGCTGATACGTTTGCTTAGGGTCAAATAGAGTTTATGGTCAGCCTTACTATATCAAACTGAATTTAAACACAGAGCAAATGTTGATGGAAGGATATTGTAAGGAACTTCTAAATAAAATTAGTAACGACGGGAGCTTTTAGTTAATATTACATGTCTATCTAATATAACATTTACCTATATAATACGATACTAATCGTAATGGATTATAATGCATAGTAATTTCATGAGATGTTTTTGTTCAAGATGAATGAGAAGACCGAACGGCAAGGTTCTTGTAAGAGAGATTATTCTGTGTATAGATAAGGATATGAAGGAGTGCGTGGCATTGAAAAAGTGCAAGCTGTCTTCCTCACAGGATTTCTTCATGGTTATGTTATGGTTATGCCATGTGATAAACTTTTGTTCCATGTTCTCTTTTCACTCTCCTTTTGTCTTCTTGAAGCTTTACCAGATAGATACGTCATGGTAATATCCTAATACCAATAAAATGCCCTAACTACCGTACCTAAGTCATTTATTTTCTAGTTTGCGCATTTCACCATAAAGAACGCCGACCAGGTCGCTGTCCATGGGGCTCGGGACTGGTGTCTTATAAAATAATAGTTTATGATAGATTCCTGAGAATCTAAAGCAGTGGAAAATGTTCCTGAAACCAAACTTGCGGTTTATCTGCAATCATTTTCCTGGAATTTTAAAATTAGCCCCGTATTTTAGGCAAAGGTAAACTTAATACATAGCAGCTAGCCTTCAATATTAAATATACTGAAACTTGTATTTCCTGATTGTAAACCTATAAGACGATTTTACACAATGTCATGTTTGCATACAACAATGCAAATACATGCAAAAATTAATTTATTTCTTATGTAATAAGCACGGCAATATGCTTTTATCTCGAAAGCATAAGCAAATTTTTAGCAGTTCTGTAAATGTGAACTACAAGTTTTTTAGATATATTTCCCTAGTCATTGAATTATTAAAATAATGAAGATTTTTAGAAATGACCATAACTTGTTCGTACCAACGCTTATTTGTGTCCTCTATAGACGTGTCTTGGTATCTTTGTTACCAGTATACATTAAAGAAGACATTTTGACGACTCATCTATTTCTAAACCAAATATTGCTTTAGTATTTACTTTTATGTAAAAGTAAAGTCAATGTGTTTGATTTGGAAAGCTACATTTCCTCTTTTTAGAACTTTTGATTGCCCCTATCAGTTTTTAACTACCGATGTTTAACAAATTATGATGATTTCAATTCTCTATCGGCCATTTTTCCAACATTTATATTTAGAGAGGGTCTTAAAGATGGGAAAATAAATTGTGCACTTAGGGAACCTTATTATGAACGTAGCTTCAAATGAAAACAAGAGTTGTTCAGTTGTTGTACCTAATATACCATTCCTCACACCAACAAGGCAATATCTTGACAACTTGTGAGGCGTACCAATCAATAGTTGCGTAGTTCTACTTACTAAGAAACCGACAACAACTGTAATTAACATTTGGGTATGCTAAATGCATAATTATTATGCCTGAAAGTTTGAAAACTTACGATTATTACATTTATGCATACATATTCCATTCACTTGCAAAGGATTCGAAATGTGTTGTGACATTTTCTATGACTTTACTATATCTATACAGTAGCATTATACTTCAATTGCTCCTTGGTTGGTTATGAGTAGTTATACTGTAGAGCCAAGAGCCAACATATGCAGAATGTGCAAACATTATGTATTGAATAATGACTGTTTCCTTTTACAGTACATACGTAAAATATACTCCGACGGCTAATTTTGCTGATATAATGTGTCATAAAGAAGTTCTTGGAACCTTAAAATCTTTAAAGTTGTTGCAAAGTTGGGTAAATGAGCGAAAAAACTTTTAAAAGCTATGTTTAAACAGAGACACACTTCACTAAATCAATTTTCTAAGAAGGTTTTATAATGGTGATTAATGTTAATAAAGAAAATTACTATTTTCAATATAAATTGTTAGCAACTTACAGGTATACGCATACACCTACTTCTATGCCACTAGAAATCAATTATAAGTTTTGGGTTTGGGACTCAGCTGCTAACTGCTTTTACAGGTGAAGTTTCTGGAAACTTCTTTAACCGTTGGACACTAAATTGAAAAAAATTGTTCAACATTTTATAATGAATTGTTATTAATTTTTCCGTTCAGATATAGCAGTACCTTAAGGATACTTAAAAGAATTGACGTGAAGTATTTCAATCCCTTACACTATAAAACACATGGTTACATGTTGTAAGAATAATAAGTTTAAACAGCGTTCTGAGGCTCCCTAATGACATATCTGTAGTGACATAAGCTTCTCCTCTTCCCATTAATTAGTGAAAGAAGGAAAAAGTTGTTTAAGTTAGAAATATAATAATAATATTGGACGCAGGTGTAATCTAAAGGAGTGTTGAAGCCATGGGTAAGACATTGTGAACATGTCAATGCGACATTTCCCTAACATTATTGGTCTTGTCATAATATTACTACGCTTCCAAAATTTTAAAACTTTTGCAGTAACTTTTAATACAATTACGAAACTCATTTATACGATGTAATGGCATAAATTGTATCAAAATATTCATTTCTTATGTACTTCTGTAAAGGACAATCTTAAAAATACCTCCTATTCTCGATAAATTAGAAGTTTTACAAGTATTTCTACTTTTGCTGTAATATTCTCATTAATATGTTGTGATTTAAAATTAAGTTATTAATGTTGGGTTTTGGGTTACGTGAATTTTCGATTTCCAACATGACATCTTTCCATAATGCAATTTAAATGTTTAAATGTTAGACTTTATTCACAATTGAATGAACATCTGAACCTCGTTTAATTACATTTGATTTGCAAGTGAATATATATTTCAAGTGTTGTTCCTCATTAATTTTTTTTATCTACAAATTAATAATAAGGGCATTTTAGCATTGGGCTACCTTTGAAAGATAGAGGCACAAAATGTATACACATTGTCTATAAATGTTCAATTTCTTTGCCTTTCAAAATAAATAAAAATGCATGATTAATCCATGTGATCTGGTGGATTTCATTGGGTTTCCAAAATTCTTCATATTCATAGATACAGGTTTGCCATTCTTTGACGAAATGAAAAGTATGTTTACAAGCGCTTCGTTTGGAAAGTGTGTAACTGATTAAGCGGCGTCGACTTGCTTATATGCGTATTTTAATGTAGGTACACACTATTTTGCATACAAGATTACAGATTCAGAGGTCAGGTAGGGAAATATGCAAAATAGTCAGTGGTATGCGTTGGCGTAAACGAATCGAATTAAGCACATGTGCTTCTGACTATGGCTGACTAACTATGGAACTTGTAAACAAAAAACCAATCTACTTTTGTCTGTCTGTCACAGCTATGCACTATGCAGGAATGCCACACTTCAGACGTGCTAAACAATTTAAAGAATTATAAATATTATTTAGGTAGAGAGCTGCTAGATAAAAGTTTGTTATATCGTTTTACACAGCCTTTACAAAAGGTTTATTAGTTGTGTCAGTAGGTCTAGTATGGTAATTTGTATACAGCGAAAAGAAATAATTTTGGCTTGTGTTCCTCTACACATCATGCTATCTTATATCCGCCTCGTTATTTTCTTATTTAGGTGTTTTGTTTTTCAGCTCTGATAGAAATCTTATTTGGAGTGGGCATGGACATGTTTGATAATATTATGATAATATTGCAATTGAGTAGGAGTGCAGTATGTTCATAATTGCTCTCAATATACGCAATTAACGTTATGGTTTCATAAATTGCAATAGTACAGAGTACAGTGTTCATCATCGTTAACGTAGACTAACAAACGCAAGGCAAAGTGTTATTGTATCCTGGGATCTATTTATCGTATTAGTTTTCCCTTAAAGTCGTGTAGTTTGCGTATTATTTACGTATTAGAACTAAATACGCACAACTTCAAATTTTTTAACTGGTAAAAGGCGTAGTAAAAGAATAAAATTAAAAAGCAGAGCCACAGTACCTATTTGGTTACTGCAAATAATCCATCAATGCCATGAATAGAAAGACTGGATTTGCCACTTAATGAATTTCTGCAATGGATATAATATCAATTTATTATGGAAAAGTAGTATTGTAAAATCACAAGTAGCATAGTTTTGAATTTTCAATCATTATTCATAATATAATGCAAATATTGTTATAATATTTCAATGAATTTTAGGAACTGAAAATTCAGAAATGAGCTTTTAGTTACCCATTAAAGTTAAAGACGTTTTAAAACGGCAGAGAGAGTCTAATGGCAAGGGAAATTCCTGTTTTCCATTTAAAATGAAGGTTCCAATAAATAATATTCAAGTGCAAGGTCATATAGCCTCCAGCCATCATTATTAACATCAGTATGGAATCTATAAATTCAGCTGAATACGAAGAAAGCATTTTCAGCACACTAGATAGAATATCTTATCACGTCCTAACATACAATTAATTCATGGTACAAATATTATTAGAGCAACATATGGGGAACTGTACAGAAATGGACAGCGCACAATAATAGTGTCCCTTACATTTTATTTCATCCTAATGGTAATGGTAGCAGCAAATGCAGTTTGTTCCTAAATGTGTCCTAGACCAGAGAGCATAACCTATACCCTGCATTCTTTCTAGCTTACCGCATACGCATTAATGTATTATGTTTTATATTGTTCACCACCGAAGAGATATAAAATCCAGATGGACGAAAGTGTCGGATGATCTGTAATCTGTGCTTTGAAGCAATGTGTATCAGTAATGACTATGACAGTGCAGACGTCGCAGATCGATAATATGGACGATATGATCCTAAATCGGAAAACTAAGTAAATATCTCATTCATTGGATTCATTATCTTTCATTATCAGTCTCGCCTTTTGATTTAACATGTGTACTGTGTACATAAACATGTGTGACATTGTTGTGAGCCATACGCCTGCATGCTGTTTACTAACGATATCCTTGTAGGTAACAACTTGTAACTCCTTATTGGAATAATTAGTATGTTCTCTTATTTGCGGTTGAACTTGTATGCATAACGCTATAAGCAATTCCGAATTCTCCATATTTTAATGAGTATATGTGCTGTAACTTCTGAATGTCACTTTGTGGCAATAACGATTTCAAAGTCAGACTACCTTTTTAGTTACTCAATGATAAATCAATGAACAACTTCGAAAAAAGCAAATTTAATTAGTTAAGTATCTACTTAGGTAAACACGTAAAGAAATACTCGCCTTTTTAATATCTAACAGCGCTTACTGGTATTGCCACTTCTCTATCGCATGGCATAAAATATACTTCACTATGTATCTTATTACCAGGCAGTTCAGCTTACGTTGTTTTTAAATAGTCGCAAAATCTTCATTATCGTTAAAAATACTTACCACAAAAATGCTGAGTAGGAGTACAATTTCATTAAAGCAGGACAGACTTAAATTAAGCATGGAAGTACACTTTTGGGGTTCTCTCCTCGAATTGAAATTTAAGATAATTTTATGGAATATTTAGTCCAACCTTAAATGGAGTCTGGAACCTTTATGTCCGAAAAAATCGAAAAGATACCCAAAATTTTATATTTGTGATCGGTGACACAATTACAGCATTAGGATGTGTATATGTGGCGTGTCTTTAAGATGAGTCACACACCCTATTGCATGCAGTGTAGACAGATAGTTTTGATAGAATACAGCAAAAGCCAATATCCATGATTCATGATTCATAATACTTACCGAAAATGCCCGCAGCTGAATGTCGTAATGTCGGTTTTCATACTGCCTATATTCACGTAATGTAATTGCACAATATACAAACTGTCGTCTGGCTTTTATTGAAGTTTCGAAGAACTGTTTTGCCCATCGTAAAACTTTTATGTGCTACTAAATGCAACGGAATGATATTGAGTAGGTGCATTCGTATTTATTTAAAAATCTATACATTATATATTGCATTAACTCTTCAGAAGTAGAATCTTTATAGATTATAAAGAGACCAAAGTTTTCGGAAGAAGCTCTGCTTTGCAATTATATATAATAAATACTAAGCTGAAGTTGAGAAGATTTTTATTGCAGATATCGAACATGAGGTGTAAAGGAGAAGTATAATAATAGGTTGGAAATACTGAAGTATATCGCAAATATTTTCTTCGGTATTCTACAAAAATACTGCTAAACATATCTACACCGATCCAATACTTTGATATTACTTCACAGACTATTCACAGAATATACAAGTTTTTAGGCAAATTAATTACGAAATTTTCGTATTTAACACTAGTACATATTTTACAAGTAAATGATACAAATTGATACAACTATTTGCTCTTAATACTTTTAACAGTGTACTTTTTAAACATTGAAAAGTTCTTTGGGGAAATAAAATTTCTTTTAAGCAGAAGGACATCGCATCTCAGAGACACATAATAGTATTAAATGGGATATGTCTGGAACTTTTTAGGCGATCTGCCAAGGAAAGTGTCAAGTGATATAGATGACCTCTAACAGACGCTTGAGTGTATATACCTAACGACAATTTATTTTTCGGTGAAATTCGATCTTGTTGAGTTAATAAAAGGACTTCATGGTTCTATTATTCTGGTAGACGTATTAAAAAGTTGTAATATACTGAATTATTGCGAAGAGTGGTCTGTGGTACTGTTTCTATTAATCCCCTGATTCGCAGTTTGAATTCGTCAATATAATCTAATAGAGTTAATCAGATAGTTGTATTAATTTACCACCCATGCACATTGCCCTAAATTAGGTTTGGTTAGAAAAAGAGTGTTTATGCTGGAATAATTTATTGGTATTGTTTGACTTGGTATGGTTGGTGGAGAGGAAAAAATTCCACTCCACACATTAGAGTGAAGAAAACAAATAAGGAATTCGACCTTGAAATTGAGATGTGTGTAGAGTGTGTAGGCAGGGGGAGAAGAGTGCGAGTGTCATGTCAGAGTGCATGTCTGTTTGGCATTATCAATCCTTCCATTAGCTTTGCAATATTAATATTATTCCAATAGCAGTACAGTTAGCATGATAGGGCACTAATAAGATTTCGTTATATCCCCTAAATATACACAATTCAACTGCTGCACCATATCCACCAGTTTTTTGTTTGCTTTGTAGGCGCGAGCAAGAAAGCCAAAAGTACTATGGTAGGTAAGTAGAGAGTAGACAATCGAAGGTGATGATATTTATTACCTACCTGTATACTTATTGACATAATGGGTAACGTGCAATCCACATTTTGTTCCTATCTAATAAATAGTTATCTGTATAAGTTTAATAGTGTCTGGATCATGTTATTAGCGTATATAGTAAGTAGATATCTCAAGTCTATCTAAAATAATAAATATTTGCATTGTGTATGTTGCAGGAGTTGAGTATTGCGTACACGGCGAGTGAAGCCTTGGTGTCATTTTTTGCCATTTGTGGAAACGCTCTCGTCGTACACGTTTTCTGTACAAATAGAAGTCTTCGGCGCTACCGGAATTACTACATCGTTGCATTAGCCATTGCAGACTTTCTCGTTGGTCTCCTGGGAATCCCATTTGCTGTCTTGGCCAGCGTCGGTCTCCCCAAAAACAATCTCTATGGATGTCTCTTCACACTCTGCATTCTCATGGTTCTATGCACAGTGTCCATTCTCTGCTTGGTCGCCGTCTCCATTGACCGATACTGGGCCACCACCAATCCCTTCGCCTACTACCGCAACATGACCACCACCACTGCAGTTGGTAAGCTTTCTTCTCTACCCTCCTTTAAAATCAACAATACCCAACATAATTTCAAATACTTTCCTTTCCATCAATTAAACACCATGATATTCCAATTGATTACATCAAATCCAAAACGAAGCAGAAAAAAGTAAAAAGAATTGGGTGTTGAAATGTTTCTCAAGGTGTCAGAATAATATTGGGATTTACGGTATAATATGCTAAATCGTCTTAGTGTGTTACAAAAGTTTCTATGGGCCGGGCAATTCACTTTTCCCACCGTAAAAATTTCAAACGAAGTTAAACAAGAATTTCATTTTAGTCCCATGAAAATCAAATCACGGAGTCAGAGTTTGAGACTTCGTAAGAAAGATGCCAACCTTTTCTCATCTGGAATTTGTAATAGAACTTTTCCAACTATAAAATCTACCAAGCTACGTCCGTATAAAAGGATTGTATAAAAGCGAGGGTTAAATTTGTTTTTTCTTGGTTTCTCCACGCTATATGTTATGTGGGAAAAGAGTTGCATTTTTCTACTTAGATATATTCGCGTACTTTCAAAATATGTCAACTAAAACGGGTCGCACTACAACCATTATGTATACAGAGTCATAGACAAGGAAAATTAAACAAAATGTTGATTTATTTAGCTGAAAAGACTAAATACAATTACCGAAAACAAGCACAAAATTCAATTTTCCGTTCATGTAAATGGCAAAAATACAATAAATGGGGTATTAATGCAATTGATTACAAGACTCATGCAATTCAATATTGAATTTTTGCTAGATAGTCTTAGAGAAAGCTTGGTAATAAATATATCATTTTTAGTTCAGAGATAATAGAGAAACTCGATGCTGCTTTGTATTACGTATTTTCTTTTTGTTGTGGAGTGTACTAAATACATAAATTGTAAGCATTTGGGCTAGGAAAGGGTGTTGTATACTTGTGCATCTACCTCCGTTATATGTATAAGTGATGTCAATAAGTTTTGCTTTTGCTAAGATTAACTTCTGACTCCTTATTGGCACAACTATGAAATATTTTGACAGCGTAATGCATGTGGGCTTATCTTGTCGGTTTGGTAGTGACACTATAAGCAAAGATAGGAAGTTACTAAATGTGCTCGTAGAATTCAAGCATTTCAATCTATGGTGCATTCCGTCTACCATGATGTTATATATGATTATATTTTTAAATCACTGTATCAAGATCTTGAATATTTAGTTCCAAAAGTTGCATGCAACCTCATCTTAGGAAAATTCTTACCAATAGTAATTTGTTATTGCATTTCATTTTCAATCTATATCGCGTTTTGCAAATAAAGTCTCCCCCGAAGCAGATTAAGTTATTCTGAGAGAACGAAAGACAACTATTGCATCAAAAATTGGAACGATTTTACATTCACATCTAAATCTCATCTAAATCTCACAATCAGTATTGAGTACATTTAGTATAAGGATATTCGGTTTATGAACTATTAAGCAACTTGATGCATCTATTTCGGCTTTTATGTATTGTAATTTAAAATGACTGATAATGTCTATGTCAGAAGACACCGCATTCCCCCATTGTCTGCAATTTACAATTTATGCATGCGTGAATATAACTTTTAATTGTTACAGTTTTCATCAAGGAAGGATAAAGCTCGGCTTTTTGCAACAAAAAGACAAAAAACCAGCTGTTTGGGGTTTTAGAACCTTTTTGCTTTTTGGTACACCAACTGCCATTCAGTGTACATTCTTACACTAAGATACTTATAGATTTTTTTGTTTATGGACACTATTATGTCCTTAGTAATTAATAATCAATAATAATGGATTAGGAGCTAAATTCAACTTAAAAAATATCAATAGGATATCATTTTAGTGTATTTTTCTTGGTGGCATTTGCAAGTTAATGTCAGAGCAAAAATCCAAAAGGCTGGCGTTTTCCTTCCCTGCTTTTGTTTACCAAAGAATGTTTTCAATTATCTGGGTAATCCCAAATTAATAGCATAATAAGAAGCATGCATGTTTGTGTTTAAATTCAATTTGCGTAAAATCTTTGTAAATGATGAAAATGCATAAAGCAATATGAACAATAGCAGTTATAAATAATTCCAGTATTATACGGCGGACATTTCTTCCGAGTCATTTCACACTGGATAAAACCAGTTCCATTATGTTTCAAGGGCTGTGAACAAATAGCAAAAGAAAGTAATGTGACATGTATAGTAGTAGTAAATAATTCAAAACTGTCACTGTGAAAGGCAATGGTAATATTTCTTAAAACCTACACGACACAATAGAAAGTGCATGGAAATAGTGCACTCCCTGTATAAGAAATCACTTATACTCCTCCCGAAAACAAATGGAAAAATAGTGTGCATGAAATACATATTACTAAAGTTCAGCATGATATTTGAAAATTTGGTAAGTATAATATATCTGGTTTCTTCTTGCATTAAGCAAAATTGAAGTGTCGTTCTACCCGTACCATAATACGGCATTAAATAAAATTTCCCTTTGTCGATAATTTATTTAGGAATCTCAAATTGCAGAAACGAAGTTAATTAGTTTGATTCACATAAGTAGCAAGCATTTTCCAACTCACAGGTAGAGGAATGTACACACTACTGAAAAAGCAAGTTAACCAGGAATGCCTCCCAGACTATTATTTGGCTTTTGCTGTTTCATAAATATTTACTTAATATTAAAAGTAATACAAACGTCAATTTGATGAACGTGAATATTTAAGACTAAATAATATCCAAGTTGAAGTAAGAAACGAAAATAGCTTTCCTCATATCGGAGAATTAATGCATATATTTTTCTATTCATGCACATATTTTTGCTTGAGAAGCAAACAATACTTTTAAAAGGGAACAATTCATTGACAAATGCGAAAAATTAATAAATGTTCTCTACGTTTAGTGAAACTATTGTGTTGGACATAGTGGCACTACACCACATGTGGTCAAGTGATTCATCATTGAGAATGTGTGTACCCAAAAAACATTCGTGAATTCTCAATATTGATCCAATAGTGTTAGAACTTTATATTCGGAATGTTTCTTGGAACAATTTATCTCCTTTTATGTTCACGTTGAACGTATCATCAGAGCATTCCAGTCCCTACCACATGAAGATATCCATGAGTGCGTTGCTACAAGATATTGCCTACTTTATTGTTGTAGAATTTGGCTGTAGTGGTGATGTAATAATGTTGCCAGTGTTGCGGCGTCACCACATCGGTGCGGTATGCAGCTCAATGAAATGAGATGTGATTATGTGAGCCAGAGAAGTCTGGTCGAGGCCTAATGGTGTCACTTCGAAAGACAACTCTGGACTGCTAAGACTAAAATCAACGGCATCCAGGCAATTTCAGAATGTAGCGACTGGCATCCACGAGAAATATATTCCAATAACGTGTATAGACAACTTCAACTCCATCACCCTACTGCAAAATGAAACCCACCAGATTAAAACTTTTCACTAATAATGGCTACTGTCAATCATCTGCTACGCACATTCGAAAAACCCAGTCATCCGTTAGCCAAAATTGAAAGGTTACATGTGTGGCTTGTAGAACGTACACAATTGTAGCACTAGCAAGAGTAGCAACTAAGATGCTTCAGTCATTGAAACCGAAATTGAAAAGTTGTTTTGGGGAAAACAACTTCCAAAGGATTTACCTAAGTATTATAATTTGAAGGCTTTTGAATAACTTCGCTTGGGTGGGCAAAATTTTAAACATCTTGTAGCAATTGATTAGATTCGCACAAGGTTCTTAGCTTCGTTTACTTATGCAGAGCAATTTCCAAATTATTTACATGTAAAGTAGTGGCAACCAATATTAAAAGGTTTTGGGATACCATGCAGTAAGTGCAACATGAAGAGTCTTATATCATATATCAATGTATAAATCACTCAAGTATTGCAATTTCATGATTTTCCCTTATTGTTAACTATAAGATTATTTTGGTGTTAGGATTTCTTTAAAGTGTGGGAGGATGTTGTAAATGAAAGAAGGAAACAGATTTCAATTTAAAAGCACTTAAAGTACTACTAAATGTATTATCTTGAAAATCTTAATGTTCGTCTTTGTATAACGGATATGTAACATTGTAAAGTAAATACTACAATTAAATCTGCCAAGATATTAATCACTGTGAGCCCAGTCACTTTTTGGAAAAGGTCAAAGTGTAATTCTACTAATGCGTTTTTAGGCTTTAATTTCAGGACTGCAAGGAATAATTAATACCAATAGTGTTTTTGTCATCGTTTGTACATGTATTAGTTTACATATCAATATTTTCTCATACGTTTTGTATGTTAACGTGACAAAACACCCAGTGCGTAATTGCAACGGAAAATATCATTACCTATATATAACGCTTTTCTAAAATATACACTATACTTACCTATAAACGTATTACGTGTTCTCTAGAGGAATATAGGGAGTAGATGTGGCTGCAATGTATTGACAAAGGTACCCAGTTGATTTCCAGTTAGTTCTGGTAAATATATTATGATGTAGTTTTATTCCCTTAATATAACATAGGTAGGCATACTGTGCTTGTTCACTGTGCAGTAGGAGAAACAAAGTAGTGTAGAAAGAGACAACAGACATTCTTCGTAATGTAATGAGAGTGGCATGCAGCATTTTCATGAAAATTTGTTTTTTGCGTGACTAGCCAATTTGGATTCCCCAGTCCAGTTTTACATTTACACGACGTCAATGTTTTATGTACCTACAGGAGAGTATATCAAAATACCGAACTTTGGTTGGCATGCAAATGCTGCTCTAAGGCAGAGGTTGAGTTGAGATAAAGCTAACAATGCGTTAACGTCATCTAAGATATAGATAAACTTCATTTAGAGTTGTTTCTTCTTTAGTTACTTGGCTGCCCCCAACACGTCCACTAAGCTGTTTGTAAACCAAATAGTAAAGTAGCAATAATCATGGAAAACTTCAAGCTTCACTTTAATTGTGCCACCTGAATTATTAATGGCTAGCGTATTTTAAATCCATTACTCTTATGAATGTACTTTTAGAAAAACGATTGCTTTAAAGAGAATTAACCTTTAGTAAGTAATAACTTAAAACTAGCTTACTGGGGCATACAAATGTTTACCAATTTCATGGTATTACGATAATTTATGTGCTACGCTGTACATACAGTACATTTGCATTTTATACATTATTGGAATATTAGGAAGGAATGAGTTATTTCAAAGGTCAAGTATTTAAAATAATGGATTTGTATTGTAGAATAACTGGTACTTATATTGTAGAATAAGAACTAGTTTAATGTCTGTAATTTTGCTTTGGTATTTGTTGGTACTGGAAGACTTATTAAGCATGGGACATGCACTCAACTCTCACGGAACCTCAAATTGTTGACATGTTAGTATGGATGACTTCCGAAAAGTAGGAAAATCGTCGGCTTAGGTTCCCCAATTAAGTCTCGAGACATTCTGGGAAATGGTTGTATTCGTCTTTGATTTCTCCTGTGATGCTTATGCGTAGTCAATTACGTCAACCGAAAATCCCCGGTTTTGAATACGTAGCTGTGTCTAAATTCTATTGTGTTGCATTTGCGTGATATTTATATTGACGAAGGGATTTTTGATAACCATGCTTATGTATTCGCCATTCGTGTAGCTATATCGATGTAATATCTGTTAGGTAGATCGTTCATCGCTAATGCAATGTAAATGGAGGAAGTGAAACAGTACGCAGAAAGTGACTACGTAGGAAGTGTGGCGTGGAGTCTGGGTCCGTCACGACACAATCTGCTGTTTGCCATTAAGTTGCTATTATTTGTAGTAAAAGAGAGTCTGGAGCAACAGTTAGTTAATCCAGAGCAATGATCACGCTGATCAAGTCCAGGGCTGGGTCACTCATATCTCCACTTCTAATTTTCATTCAGGTCATTGACATTATCAAATCAATTAATTAGGCGGAAATTAAACTGCCAGTTTCTTTCTTTCTGCATTTTTCAGCACGCATATAACAATACTCTTCCATGCCAGAAACCCTGCCCGAGCTCACCATTAGAGGAAATCGATTGATACCACAATCCAATCCCAAAAGCTTAATTCACCAATGAACTGACATAACCGAAACCACAAAGCTATCCCCGACAGATAACCGTCAAACGATATCCTCCTTTTTCTATCTTCATCCCATCCGCTACCACTGCACTGTCTCTTCCTTTTCATCATCGTTATTGCTTTTTCGATTTTAAAAGGATTCTTCTATTCAGCAGCACATTTACAAGATACTAACACCTCTCTCATTGACCAACATCCAAGCATCCAAAATGTATGTAGTTTTGCTGTTTAAGGCGGAAAATCAAAATATTTGCACAATTTTGTTATTCAATTGATGTCATCTATGTTTATCCAAATACAAATGCTTTTTGCTCCATAAAGATTTCTAAATCTGTCATTAATATAAAATACTTTCAAGTTTATTCAAGCGTAACCCCTTTCCCCAGAGTAGACGCCGAAGCAGTTTTAACAGCTTCAGAAAGTACATATTTTAGTCTTTGCTATATTGAAGTGTGGCAATCTGTAAATTGTAACTTCACTGCTTATTAGCAAAGCCTAAAATGTAAGAGTCACCAAGATTTCCGAAAGGTTAGCTGGAAACAAGCACTTCCTCTCACGAAGGTCTTTTTGTACACAACATAGATTTTCATTAAAGAAAGGCCATTCATGTAATTAATTGAAAGTTAGACAGTTTTGTAATCAATAATGCCATGTCTCTTGCTGTTATTCTTTGTTTTCTTTTCTTCCAAGTAGGCGTTAGTATTGTTTTGTAGTGTGGAGTGCAACTGGTTCGCTTTCAGAGCAATCTCTTACAAATATGGGTTGCAAATAGTTTTCTGTCTATGCACTTGCTTATGCTATGTAATATATTGTACGCTATGGAAAATTCAAGTCGAATCGACAAGGAAAGTTAATTAACAGAAAATGTATTTGGTTGTTTTCTTAGATATTTAATTATTAATTACAACTGTACTTTTCAATACCACGTTTTACAAGAACCATTACTCCAAATGCCTGCAGAGTTCGATTATTTTATATTTGTTTAGTAAATAGAATGATAATTTTTCTATTTGTTTAATGAAATATCTGCTTCGTTTTGAGAGTAGAGTGATATCTAAAAACTACGAACATAAAATACACATAAGCAAATAACGTCAATATTATATTTTTAATGCTTTCAATTTGTGAAATTATTTGGGTATTTAAAAAGGAAATGTTACAGCTTCAATATGAATGGCGTGGAATGTTAACTTCTGTTCGGTTGTCCTGAAAAGGATTTGTTGGTGAATTCATCAGAAGAACTTGGTAAGATGAGCTTAGGTACTTTATCTCGATGTCATAAGTATTGCCCATAATAAGATTAGCAGACAGAAATTCGTTTGGTAATAGTTTATGTTGTCTTGGTCTGCGACGGAATTCCAGTGGGTGGACCACTTTGGTATTTGGCAGTCACTCAGACAGAGCTAAATGGTTTGGTGCTTGCATATCGTTGCTTGACTGCTCTCTTCGAAACCAAATCAGTGCAATGAAGAGGATATAATAATATTATGCTAAGTAAATGCACAGTTCGGTTAACGTAGTTATAAAATGGATGCTTTAGAGAGTGCATTATAATTATATGTATTTTATCTATAAGTAGCCAAGTGCATAATACATTAACCGCTTATATTCTACATAACCGTGACAAACGTAATAGCGAAAACTTTTGCATTATGTAATTTAATCAATGTATCTCCCGTAATTTTCCTTTCACAATAGTACTATGGCCAACACCAACACAACTCCTTAATTGCACTGGAATTCAACATCTGGTTTTCCGCATTACAATATTCTTAATATGTCTTGCAAGGTAACTGTTCAAGCTATAGAAAAGAGTCGCGTTACTCCATTCTCCTTGATTCAAATAAATATTAAGCTTTCATCACCTTCAGATAAATCTTTTTAGGCTCAATTCATTCCCAAATTGAGAAACTACAATAGTGGTTTGGCTTATTTTCTAATAAATTTTCCCATTACTTTCTTTTGCTTCCTTTTAGCTCCTCACTCTCAGAGATGTTCTTTACATTCTCATTGATTAATGGAAATGGAACACATCACTATTATGCTATTAACAAACACCACCGACAGCTGTGGAGTGTTTTTGATGGCTTAAAACTGTATCAGAAGAAATATTACCAAACTTTTTAAAACTTTCCGAGGGTAATGCGCATTATTAAGTCGTATTGATTAGGTGACAATGAAAATAAGAAAATAGCTTTAGAATTCGTGTAGCAATACTAAACTATTTCTTATTTTCTTGTCTATTTTACTACTTTTCATATGTATTCATAATTATAAGGAAAAGTATAAGATACCGTGATTTTATAAGTGAATTACTGAATTAGATGAATGTGATATTACTGGGAATTTTACTACATAACATGTGAATCAATAAAGTACCTCCTGAAAGGAAAACAAAAAGCTTATAATATCTTACCAAAATAAAATGCGATACTACGTAGACCGTTTTGGTGTAAAATATCAGTTTCATCGTATTTCTAGTCTCCAATAGCTTTGCTACGCCATAGAAGTAGGAACAAGTCCAAAATCTGGAGATAAAGTTAGTTTTTGTATTGTAAACTAATGTTAGTGGTCTGCAAATTAGAGTCTTCTGTGGACGAGTATCACAATTTCAATTTTTGACACTGATTGTCTGATGCGATGGTAATATTACACACAGGTTGACTTTAGAGCAGATTATGGTTTCTTCCTTGGGGACGGAGCTGTTCATTAAATATTAACGAGGACAGTCCAAACTGATACCGCAAGGTTGTTAAATGAACATAAGCATCAGTTGCTTCATTTGTCTTCACCATTTAGAATGATTTAGGGCCATCCTGAGATCTCAGGACACTTTCTCACAGACGGGGTTTAACGGTATCCGTTTGCATGTTTATCGTTTCTAGGAAGATATCTGTCGGCGCACTTACCACTTCTTCAGAAAACTTGGAAAGCAGAATACACTTTTCCACAATATCTCGTTCCTATAACACTTCATGTAAAGCTGCGTAGGTATGTAACCTTAGTACAGCGTTTTCCTTCAGCGTTATCCTTGAATTGGGCATCGAAATAATGAAAACAGGAATAAACGTGTAAATAATTGTAGTAAATGGTGCATGAAAATAAATGAATTCTTGTAAAATTTATCTCGAGAGAATAATGGTAATGGATGTGCAGTGAAAGTTAACTTCCCTCGCCAGATTTATGTAATATCAATCTCCATGCAGCTTATACTAACCATGAATTATTTCCTAATCCAAAATAGTTAATTCCCGGTAGTTATGCAGACAAGGGAAACAGGTAAAATTATTAAAAAATAAATTGTGACAAAGAAGAATGTCACTGCAAATAATAAATGCAACGTTTGACATTCTGAAAGGCTCTAATAAGTGCCTTCATAATTCAAAAGTCCGGATTTACCATCGAAATTTATATATTTGCATATCTTTAGTGAAACTATGACTATACTAAGTGAAACTATAATTTTACGATTACGTATGCAGACGATTGCCTGAGAAACACAATAAAGTCTTATCTAATCTAATCTATACTTTAACGAAAAACTAACAAGAAGCTTCTTTTTCAGTGGTGTAAATAATCCCTAAGTAGTTTTTCTTCACAATGAATAAGTACTCCATAATTAAATCAGAAAGACACTATCAGTTGCATGACAAGACTACCGACACAACACAATTTACTCAAGGATACTCCTTCATTTTAAAACATAAAATTTTACATCTATTCGCCGAAAACGCCACGTTTTTTGTCGGTACTGAGATCCTTTTTGGTAACTACTGTACGTATGGTTTACTGCGACAAAATACTTACTCATCACTGTCACCACCTTATCACGTGCAGTAGTATTGACTCATTGTATTATCTACTGTTACCTAAATACCTTAGAATTTCATCATTATTACGTAGGTACTTGGTTAGATGAGTACTGAGCTGTACAATATTTACAATTCTCTCACAATATTCGGCATCCATAGTGAATATAACTTTAAAATATTTATATGCTCAGTGATATGAAGTTGAATGCAAATTCAATTGTATGCCATAACACTTATAGAGATGTGGATAAATTGGGTGATTGGGTGTGACCACATCCGACTCATCGTCCGGAACTCCCGCTATGTAATAGACAGTACAAGAGATCCCAATCCCACGCGCTGCGATCGCTGACTATATACTCCTCTATCTAAACACGTAAAAACCAGTCATAGTCACATAACAAGTATAGAATATCCCGCCACAGTACTTATCCCATGCATAAGTACATGTCTTAAAATCGATCGCTCTACTGAAAAATTTGTTCTGAATTTCTTGGATCCCATAAAAAATACCTTTACAACCTGGAGATTTTAATTACAGTTTTTATAAAAATTAGAAAAATTTTAATTAGCCACAATTGAGGGAGAAAGCCTTTTACTGTTTGGATAGAGGAAATGATACATAGGGGAGGATATCAGTCGTTAGCGGCAGGGCCGAATTTTTTCAATCTGCATCGTATCTTTGCGGGCTATGACACTTTCCTGCAATTGTCTCCCTGTTCAAATTATTTAATTTCTGTCTGGTTCGGAGAGGGAGAGATATACCTATTACTGACTGCAGTATTTTTTCAGGCCTAAACAAACAACTTACATTTACAAATGTATCATTTCAGCAAAAATGGGGAATTTATAAAGTGTTTTAGGGAAGAATTAAACTATTCCTAGTATAACAATACTTGGCCCAAATGAATTACAAAGTTTATTTAATCTTGATTAAATCCAACCTCAATATTGTGCTTTTAATACAAATGAAAAAAATAATGAGATATGGTTAACTTAATGAAATAGGGTTATTTTTGGAAAATAAGTTTGAAAACTAAGCAGATTTGATTGTTGTCATTTCTACTGCTCTAAGTGCTCTATAACATACTAATAAACTAAAATGCATATAACCCAGCAATAAATTATAACATGATTACAAAGACTAAAACGATTATGAA
This sequence comes from Yoshiicerus persimilis, assembly GCA_020352615.2. NCBI lineage: Eukaryota > Metazoa > Arthropoda > Collembola > Entomobryomorpha > Tomoceridae > Yoshiicerus > Yoshiicerus persimilis. The sequence continues at coordinate 23,105,073 of CM060170.1, read as the reverse complement.
AAATGAGTTTTACTTTTTATGACTGTAAAATATAAATAAACATCACAAACGAATGTATATAGGGACTGAAAAAACTTGAATCGCTTGTTTGTTCATAAACGGATAGGACAGCGGCGAACAACGCCTTACTAACCTTATACTTACGGGCAAGGCAGACAGATAGCCAAACAAGTCTTCGTGGTTAAGCTGCATGCTTGCAATAAAAATGCATGAATTGTAACACCTAAATACCCAACTAACCCAGTATGGTCTTCAAATTACGTAATGTATACTGGACTAAGTGACGCTGAGTTATCCGTGAAGGAATTTCAATATGCTAGACTTGAAATGAGAAGGTTTCCAGTAATTTAAGACAGTCATGATAAAACTCCTTTCTAATTTACGTGCTTAATGCTGCAAAATCGCAAATGCGCACTAACGTAAATTTTGTAAATCCAACAATGATATTAAAGTGAAACATCACAGACATTGAATTGCTGGTAAAATTGCATACCCTCAAATTTATCCATTCTTTTATAGTAAGTGAAACAGTCAGAAAGGACATGATTAACCAAATTCAATAGGTAAATACGTTGTAAAAATATGGTATGAAAGAGTAAATAATAATGTTAACTTAGTTTGCAGTTGTGCTAAAATATTCTTTGAATATAAGCTGACAGATGATCCTTCTTCCGCAATCATTTCTAAGAATTACCAAGCGTCCAACAGAATTGACAGTGATTAATGAACAAAATGAATGAAATTACAGGAATTATTTTGTGCTGCTGGTTTGTGGGAGCGATAATAGGATTTCTGCCGCTTTTCGGTTGGTACAGTGATAAAAAGTGGAAAGAAGTTCATGAACATTGCTACTTCGTGAAAGTGATGGACTACAATTACCTCGTTTTCCTCTATTTTGCCACCATTGTATTCCCTGCTCTACTCATGGCTGGCTTCTACGGATATATCTACCACATTGTCTTAATCAAGGTTATGCTCAATTACTTCTTTATTATCATGCCTTTTAAGCTATTTCAAAATTCTGATCAAGTAAATCGAGAAGTGGATTCCTTAGAAACCTTTTCTCCAACACCCAGAACATTTCTAAGGTATTGCCAACAGCAATGACGATATTTTCGGCTTCCCAACTTAGCTTAATAGTTAAAAGCACTATGTCTATTTTTGAAGAATGTGATGTATATTTTAGAAAAAAACAAACATTTATTTTTTCTAAAATAAATGTTTGAATAGTTGATGCCATGAAGATTTACATTCGATATTTAATTGCTGCATTGTTGGATGCAATGACATTTTACTCCACATATAGCAATGTGCAGTCCAGCTGGTCTAAAAATGTCTTCAGTCTTTTGGAAAAGTTTTATTAACCTTTTCTTTAGAATATGCCTATAATTCTTGTATTGTATGTACTTTATTATTGTAAATTTACCAAACTGTGAATAATTTAGTTAGCTATAGTTAGTCTTGTCGAATTGTAATTATTAGAAGACTAGCAATACACAATAAAGACTTCAAACTGTCCAGACTGAGTTTAAAATGTTTTGTTTCCAACAGATTCGACAGAGAGGTACATTAGCACCACAGGGTCGTCGACCATCCGAACAATCGAGATCCGGATCTCTAAATTCAGATAACAGAGGCTCCACGCAAATGATGAGAATAATGGTCTCAGAAAAAAGAAGAGAGGCCAAAGCAGCCAAGAAACTGGGAATCATTGTTTTATTTTTCATGATTTGTTGGATGCCTCTCTACACCATCAACTGCATTCAGGTTGCTAGACTTTATTTTTCAAATCAGCAGATTATTATTCCACGTAAAATGATTCTAAAGGCTAACAATAATATTATACAAGTTAGTAGTCTAGTGTTTAATATTGATTCTCTTTATGTTTAACACTAACATTTGATTATTGACTTTACAGGCATTTTGTCCGGATTGTGAGGTTCCAATGCCACTATTGAATTTCACGATAATTCTTTCGCACGTAAATAGTTCACTGAATCCGTTTCTGTATGCGTATCATCTGAAGGAGTTTCGCGGAGCAATGAAGAATTCCCTATGTTCGCTGTTCGGGTTCTTGTTATGTGGCTATGTTAATACTCAATCCCAAAAGGACCCTTTTTCAGGGGGAGTAAGTCGGAGTCAGACGATGCCCTCCCTGGCCAATGCTTCTCTATCCACTCAAACGGGAAAATTCTCTATTAAGTTCCGCAAGGTTCCCGGGCAGGAGGAGACTCGTAAAGAGGTCTCCCCAAGGGAATGCATTTTGCTACCCATGGTGTCGAAGGACAACCTCTTCGCAACAGTCCCCACAGAAAAATCTCTCTCCAACTACTCACCGGTGAGAGACAACCCTGCGTCCGTTCAGGAGGACACTTCGGCCAAGACGTTGCAAGAAAAAGTCAGCACCCCCGACTGCTCTCCCAAAGTGGTTTCTGAGGCGTCTGTTCTTACACCTCCCACTACACCAACAAAACCCACCATTAACAGTGCTACAGATTCTCCGCTTAAAGTCAGTGTCAATGAAAGTGGAGATTCTAAATGTTTTAGCCATGCTAATAATGTAGCTAAATGTGAGCAGCAAGCCATACTCGAAACTCACGCTCAGCCACACCAGCAATCACAATCACCAAATCATAATTCTAAAGCTGATCCCAGCCAAATCATTGTAGAAATAAAACCAACTAAGATTTAACAAACCTAATTTTAAATATAGTGTTGTCAAATTGTAATTAAGTGGTCGATATTGATGTAAAGTGTGTAAATATAATAGTATTTGTAATTTTTCCAGTAGCTATCTCAATTTTATTGTTTTTCGATGTATTAGTGGTGAAGCAGTTACAGGGGTTTACTCTGTACATAGTCCTTACCAAAGTAACCAAATCACCAACCTAACATGGTGAAAGATATTAGAAAATTAGAATGAATGGTAAAATTGAACGATGATTTCAGTGGTGTATTGAATCAAAACGGCACCGTTGATTTCAAGACACAATAGCTATCTTTTGGCTGATTAGATGTTTTTTAGGGAGTACAATGAATTTCAAGCCAATTGATTCAATAATCTTCCTTACACGTTTTATTTGCACAATAATTTTCTCAAGATCTCAAGGAGTTTATTATGGTTAAATAATTTATTTTTAGTTCATCTATTACATATTAGAAAAGAAATAATATGCCTACAATCATAATATTCATGAGTACACATTTTTATAAGGTGTTTAATATTTAGTAATATTCTCAGGACATTATTTTATTTTACACGTAGCAATACTTTTGCAAATTTATGCATAATAATATTCTGATTAAATATAATTAGTTTAAAATATTGCTAAGCAGCAGATGTAAGTACAATGCTTCAAGTTCAAATTAATTTGTCTTACATTCTGGAAATTCAAAAATTATAACTAAAATAGGTTGTGATCCTAAATTATTTATTTATTTTATATATTGTCTGAAAAATCCTGTGACACAGCAGTTAGTCAGCGTAATCATATTATAAGCAGGTGTTTTATCTTAGTGTTCTTCATATTTGTGTATTGTTGGCTAAATAATATAAACTTATATATAATTTACAGGTAATTAAAAAAAATAATAAAAAGTTAGGTAGAATTCTGGCCAGTAAAATAAACGAAGTTTTCCATAGCTACAGTTTTACCTCTTTTTAGTACATAATCTAACGATTATGTAAATTATATGTAACTTATTATACCCTGTGGCTATGTTTGTTGTTGTATATTTTGAACCTATAAATTGTGATATCTAAGCAATTGCTCTGTGTGTATCTTGTGAGAAGAATTATTTTATCAGTTTGTTAAAAGTTTTTTTTTGGGATTGAAACGCTAACTGTAAGATAGGGATTAATTATTTAGGCTGACAACTATTCTTTTGTACACCCATTTGTGCATCTAATGTTCACAAGGATTTTGTTTATCAATAATTTTTAAGGACTTTAAATTATTCTTTAGTTTAACTGGGGGTAATGTAGTTATGACGCTAGCATGAGTTATTAAGACGTGGAAACTAAAGTCATGAATTAAAATAAAGTAGTTTAGATCAAGCAATTTCAATGTAATATCCCATAAAAACAAGAAATTTCTTTTCTAATTTTAAAATTACGAAATAATTAAGTTTGCATTATTTTTGACAAAACAAGGCGACATATGTATTTCCTATTGTGGTTGCGTGACACTGCAAAATATTAGTATTAATGTATGTAAACTAATTAACTGAAGAGAAACTCATCAAACACTGTCTAAATTGTATTAATATGCATGCGTTAAAAAGAAAAGTTAAAATGCAACAAATAATTTATCAAAGTTGCAAAATGAGCCCACATTTTCTTTGCCCATAACCACAAGAAGCAGAAGTATGGAATTTTAACATTGTTGAGTGGTAAAGAGATACAGATTTCACCTAAATTACTTAAACACTCAAAGGTAAATTCAAAAAATGAAAATCCACTTGATGCCAATTAATTGGTAATCAATATCCATTTGAACATATTACTCCAATTGGTGTTCATTGCACTCATATTAAAATTAAAAATGATAAGATGGATGGATGGATATGCCATAAGGACGACATTTTCTTCAAGAAATATTGTAAATATTCGATATTATTAATACCGATAGCATTTGTTGTGTATACTAAAAGATGTTTAGTAACTGAAAAGTTTTTTTATTAGCTATCGTAAACAAATTTTTTACTTCTGTATTATTCTTCAATTAGTAGAAATTTCAGATTCTAGTTGGCCTTTCACCAAAATATGACATTGAAATATGAATAGGTACATGAAATGATTAAACAAAATCTTAATTTATAACTGCTGTGAGCCAAAAACCTTTGACAATTATGCCTAACCTAATCCACTATCTGATAAACCTTTCAATCTCTACTCTAATACATTATTATCCCATTACTAAAAATTTGAAGTAACTCCGCATTTGAGAGATTTTGAAAATGAATTACAGTACCAACATCACAAACAATATTCATGACGATCGAAGTAAGGTGAATTTCCTAATTTTTGGAGAATATTTCAGAATACGCCATATTTTGACCTGAATTCCCTAAGAGTAGGAAATTCAACCTGAAAAAACACTATTCAATTATCTTTCATTAACTGCCATGCCACCTGACAAAAAGTAGGCACTAATACTGCAGCAAAAATATTCATCTTGAGTTCCTCAGGAAATGCCCAAATGATTTAGAGATGAGTTGAGAAAAGTTTATGTATATTCTTTAGATCATTATTTCCTTTACTGACTAACCAGACGCCAAGAATTCTTAACAAAGTTTTGCTACTCTATCCATTGTAACCCTTAAGATTCCGGAAGAGTTACAAATATGAGTTTGATTTCTGCACTCTCAGGAGTATTAACAAATTCCGAAGCATTTAGAGCTATTTAAAAACCGGTTTAGTTACAGTACAATATTCTAGATCGAATCGTATAATTCTCTACATTGTCTGATCTATTTAATAGGTTTAATATATAATACATGCTGTCGATGCAGTTCTTGAGAAATTGTAACCACAGTAATTATGTATGTTTAATTGATACGGTTAGTATTATTGACTGTGTGGCTATACTGTTACTTCAGTAGTGATAGGAACTAAATTGACCGAAACCCAAGATTTTTCTTTCCTCTGATTGGCTGAAAATATTTGCAAAATATGCTGTTTTATTGGCTCCAAGACTACCGGCGGCCATCTTTTTTTCTTTATCAAAAAAGTAGGTGACTCAATTCTGAAAAGCGGAGTCACATTCTCAGCAATTTTCGTTGTCTTGTCACTACTACTGTACATTCTTCGTACATAATAACAATAAGCATTGCTCGGTAAAACTAACAATAATAACGTGCAGCAATATTTAAATTCCGTTGAATTCACCACAGAAGGGCATGAAATGACTGAAAGATGAAATATTTCATGAAATGAAGTAAGGCTTTATTGTACTCCAATTTAACACTATTGTCATAGCGAGTAGATGGGTTGGCTTCCTAGATAGTGGTGAAACTAAGAGTATTGGGGAGAATAGCTACAACTTCCAAGCATCTGTGGCTTACCAAAAAATCTCACTACGGTCGCATAGTCTCGAGTTCGCTACACCTACTCCTATGCAAGCCTGAGATTGGAGGTTTTGACTCTTCTAAGGGCTCCCCTAATCAAACCACCACACCCAAAATTGATAGAACCCCTTTAAATTGTTCTTCATTCAGTTTGCCTTCATTTCCATCAAAATTTGAAATTTTAAAATCAATGGGAAACCCACAGGAATTTTTTCAAACCAAAACTAAAACAGAAATGGCTTCGAACTTTTTCATAAACATGTGTCTGCATAGTCGTGTGCATGGAAGGGTCTGTGTTTAGTCAGCGCCAAGGCGTTCGAAGCGCGTAGTGGAATTCCGTGGAACACATTGGGAAGAAGGGGAATGTTTGAACTCTTAGTTTCACAACTATTTACTCTACTAGCTATGCTATTGTATATACTGCACTGTACAGATAGTGAATGATGATTGAGCATTAGAAAATATTACGAGCAAACACAGAAATGTACTCAATGATACAACAAGTATGAAGTACTTATACTGATACAACACTAAACATTTAAAGACTTTCATTCATTTTGAATACTTAATAACAAAGCTAAAATTTTTCATCATCTTAATATAACAAGCATTAGTTGCAATGCAGTTTAGGACTAAAATACTATTTAGTAAAACATTAAATTGAAACTGAACCGATAATTAATAATTCATACAAGATCAAGCCTTACTTCATTTCATGAAATATTTCATCTTTCAGTCATTTCATGCCCTTCTGTGGTGAATTCAACGGAATTTTAATATTGCTGCATGTTATTGTTAGTTTTACCGAACAATGCTTATTATGTACGAAGAATGTACAGTAGTAGTGACAGGACAACGAAAATTGCTGAGAATGTGACTCCGCTTTTCAGAATTGAGTCACCTACTTTTTTGATAAAGAAAAAAAGATGGCCGCCGGTAGTCTTGGAGCCAATAAAACAGCATATTTTGCAAATATTTTCAGCCAATCAGAGGAAAGAAAAATCTTGGGTTTCGGTCAATTTAGTTCCTATCACTACTGAAGTAACAGTAATTACTATAGGTGTGCTATATTGCTATATAGGTATATAGGTATATTATATCATGTCGTCAATAGTAGTATGATTTTAGTAAATGTGGCTATGTAATTTGAAGTAAGCATAATATTATCAATAAAACAATAGCTATTTGTAAAGTATGGAATAATTATAAGCAAGATTTGTTTTGTAATGCTATCATTCTACGTAAGGGTATAGTATTACTTTTACTTTCTCCTTCCTAGTTCTACGCAGTTTCCATACTATTTGGCGTAGAGAAATATTAAACTTCCTACTTTTCTGTGTCTTTATGCGTGGAATAATTTCTTCTGCAAGGATTTCCAATTGTGCAATTTTTGATTTATCATTCACCGACTTCTCGACAATTTTCATTAATTCTTTGTTGACATTCAGAGCTGTTTGCTTTGAATGCGTCACCAATATTTCAGTTATAAATGCCCCAATTGACAGAATAACACCAAACAGAATGAGGTAGATGGATCCCTAAGAATACAGAAAAACCATTAAAAAACACAGTCAAAATTCTGTCTATTTGACAGAAAGCGCTGAAATTGCCACCCAACAGCAAAAAGATGTTAATTGCTACCTGAAGGTCCTTGATGGACAAAATTCTTTGCTTCCTTTGTTGCTTTGAACTTGATGGTCCATCGCTTGGTCCGAATGAATCATCTTCGGACTCACTACTGTCTTCACTTGGTTGCACACTTTCATCATCTTCTAATGCAAGATGTTTATAATGAGCTTTGGTAGTAGAAATAAGTCTTTGAGACCATCGTTTCATTAGTCCAGATTCCTGAAATCTCCGTATATGTCTATCAAATCACAAACAAATCAATAAAAATCAATTGTAATAACATGTTCATGGCAAATTTTATTGCACCTTGTGTCACTGGCGTACTCCCAGGATTGATTGTAAATATGTATTACTAGGTGCAGTGTGCAACTATAAAACTACGATCAAATGAATGTCTATCAAAAGTGTTTGTAATTTGCCTGTTTATAGTTGCCGTAATTGGTGAGTTCTTTTGGTAGGCAATTCCAATGTGAACAGGGACGATGCACTGTTTCATGAGCCTCATAGAAGGTCCGCCCACCTTTGTTAAATTTCTTGTCAATCTTATAAATTTAAGATAGCGAATATTTTCATATAATGCAAAATGCCCTTCTGCCACCATAGATATACCCTCGTTGATGTCTTCGATTAGCTAATTATACCAATTATGTTAAGTACACATAACAAACCATAGATGTGCATAATCGAGGGGTATCTTCCAAAACAATACGATAAATAAATTCTCTATAGTAAAGTATTCTGTTAAATTACTTCATATCGCTTTGAAAGTAAATTAATTTTCTCAGCATCAGCCGACATAGAGGAGCCTTGGTGTCTGGTGAATAATCGCTGAAGTTCAACACCCCATCCACCGAATCTAAGGGGCGATGCAGCAAGATCGTTCAAGTTGTCCAATGATTTTTCGTACAAAGGGATTGTCAGAAAGGAAACCATTGCTCCACGGTACACCAACGTAACGAGAAGGCAGAAAATCCAATACCACCCAATGAACATACGAACAGGCCAAAATTTTGGCCAAACATGCAAAGCCACTTGAGACATTATACTTATCGAAGAAAAGACAGCATTCAAACTCCCACTGAATGCAGGGTATTCTCTAACTAGCAGGGGGGCTTTCGTCAAATAGTATAAACCGACAGGGGCGAAAACAAAACAGATAGAAATGACAAGAAGCCACAATTTGAAGCGAAACGGAAGAATTAAAGCAAGGTATCTGGGTCGAGGCAGTGGATTTGGAGTCAAAAACGACGTGCAGGCTACATCTAAAGGAACACTCATATCCAAGAATTCTAAATAGTGTTTCAATATGAAAAACGAGCCGATAGCCATATCCGTTTCTCCATAAATAAGTCTTGCAACAGCTCCATAAAATTTTCTTGTCGTATTTTCGACGCTTTGACCACCCCATTTGGACTCACTGTCAGCATCAACCAGTTCGAAATTAAAATTCATTATGTTCGACAGCTCCTTAACTAATTCAACTTCTGTTCCTGCGTACTCGACCTGCAATAATATACAACTACTTAGATCTATATATAAAATAGTTTCATACTTAGCAACTGAAATTTTAAAATATCCAGGTAAAATGAAAGCAACACTAAAATGAAACAGCCAGTAAATTTTGCACATGTAAACACCAAAATAGGTATTCCAAATGAATTATGGATTTTAAATTAAAGATCCGAAAATGTTCTGTTCTGTTCCTTCTACCATTGTGCACTAACTGTAGTTTCATCTGGAGAAGTGTATTTAATAACACCTGGAGGGTGTTCCACGACCAAAATCCTGATCGTAGCATTTTTCAAGTCTGTCGTTTTGTCATAAAACCAATTGTCTTCGTCTTTACTGAGTTTTCCATGTCTCCAAAATTCAAGAATTCGAGTTTTGTCTTTGCTACCTGGAATTACTGGCCACACCAATCTCATTATTGTAAATGTCATTCCGCTGCGAAAAAAAACATTTGTGAAACACTTCAGCCCCTATAAATAAATTGTACAAAGTTATTGCTTCTAAACTAATTAAGTCAACTTACTTGACATTCCTTCTCTTTGATTTTGAATGAAACAAAATCACATTGGGAATTTTTTTCCATATGTCATCATTTTCAAACGCTACATCAAATGATCCATACCAAATCAGAAACCTAATTGTAGCAAACATTTTTGATTCAGCGAATTAGAGGGGCTCAGAATAAAATCTTTTAACCAAAAATTTAAATGTTATTAAAACCTTGCTCTTGTATTTATCATTCTCGAGTCGTCTCCAATATGCAAAAGATTTGTTATAGTATTCGTTTGGCTTAAAAGAAAAATATAGCTCCCACATTGCTCTTGATAGCCTGCTTTCAAAGCTGACACTACTGAATTGCTTAGGTTTCCTCCTATTTTAAAGAACATCTCGGCAATGACTTCCTTTAGTGAACCATTAAATTTCATATATTTGGATCAAAATAAAAAATCCATGTAACTTAACCATTGTAGAGCAGCATATATTTATGAGCGCATCTGGGGAGGGTAGGATGACAAAATGTTAACGAATCTAACATTGAAGAAAAACGGTCATCCCAGATAACGATGGTACAGCTAAAATTCAAACAATAAAAGTCAATCTAAATCACAATTATAATTGTGGTCGATGTAAATCCATAGCAATTGAATTTTTAATAGATTTACAATTTTTGATCTTTATTAGTTAATTTCACTTACTCTACATCCCCCATTTTCAGATATGCATCAAAAAGAAATCTCCTCATATCTGAATTTGAATTCCAACTTCCTATTAATCTATCAAAATATTTATTAGACAATTAAACTTCAATTTACATTATTATTACTAGAAAAAATAAAAAATTAGATCATGTAATGCCAGATCTAATTTTCATTGCTACATATAAAAAATAACTTACCGTGCCCACACTGGATTTGTCTGTGCTCGTGCAGAATTGATAATGTTTATATGATATAAGCATTTCAACCCGATCAGTAGTAAAATCCGGCTGTTTAGCAGAATCATCGTCAAAAGGAAAATTGCCTTGTCATTAGCTATAATATTTAATAAAATAAAGAAAGAGATATCTATTTTATGGTTTTAATGTTTCTTGTAAGGTACATATGTTTCAACATTCGGAACGCTGTGAAACGAATAAACTGAACATAAAATGAAAATAAGCATACAATAATGATTTAACAAACCAAATTGGGTAATATAGTAGCATTATTCGGAAGTTCCCATGCATCCTAAAAAACTAGTGTTTGCGTGTTGTAGCGCATTTATAGTGTTGATATTTATAATGACTAGTCTCCTTCGGGCATTACATTATGGTTGTATATTTTATCACTATCCACAGCTGGTTAATCTGCACTTTATTTTTATTCTGACCAAAGGAGTGAGTTATTCAATGATGTCTCAAGCCACTTTAAGATAAGCTAGAAGCTAGAAGAAGAAGAACTAAAAAAAATGACGAAAATGGTTTCATGAAAAATTGCAATTCTACTAGTGTTTTAGATTTCTTAAACTTTGAGTTATTCCCATATATCTACTTAGAGTCCTTAAAGCTGCCAATTTGAAACTGAACTATTATTGATAACTTGATTGGTCTTGAATGTGGATTAATGCAAAACCTACTGTTAGAAATAGAAATATTATTGCAAGAAAATCGACAATAAATATCTAAGCGTTATACAGCTGAAATGCAAAATAAACCATTCGTGCAATTTATGCGATCATATCCAGATTGTGTGATGGGTATTAAATTTTACGCTGGTTAGTTTTGGACTAACATATCACTGCCTATTGTAACTGTATAAATGTTCTTGATGTGTAAATTGTCTGCTTCATACATATTACGCAAGTTGTAAAATGTAATGTGAGTAAAGCTAAAGGCATTTACAAAACCAATCCTCCATGTTTATTTATAGGAATTATCAACCGCTGATTTTACTATTTTCGCATTTCGGTGTATTTTATTGGTAAATTCGTGGGAAACAGAAGCTGAATGTTCTTCAGCAAGCTTACTGTGTAAATGTTACGTCTCTGCATCTTCTGTTACCTGACAGCCTGACTATTATGTACTTCAGAAAAGTAGTTTCTCACAGTCGACTTTGCCGAATCCCATCTCTTTCTCTCTGAAAAGTAGAACTACAATACAATGGAGTGATGGTGTATATTTTACCATCAATCAGGATGAATCAGGTGACACGGGCAGTGAGGCTCATTGACTAGGTCCTGACGCAACATTTGAAATGACCGCCATCGCGACCACAATCATGCCAGGCATCGAAGAACAAATAAAACACGATTGTATTTCATTAGTAATGATAATTTATTGGTTGCAGTCATATATGTGAGTCATGAAGTCAATTAAAAACATTAGATGCATTTCTATCATCAGTAGTGCGGGATTCAATGTCATTAATATCGGCGCCTAATTATTTAGATGCCATTATTTTAGCCCAAGTAATGTTGTCTCCCGAAGAGAGATTTATTTTTTATTAGAGGACCGGGACCAGTTTGCAAAACTTTCACAATTTCAAATGAAAGAAATTTTTTGTTATTGGTTTTTTTATTTTGTAATTTGCAATTGCCTAGCATACTAGAGGATTAGTTTCGTAGAGAACCCAGAATGACGTATTTTAGAAGTGTGGACTAGTGATGAGTTGAGGATAATACCCAGGAAGGAACCTTTTTACGTTCATACATTCATTTCCTTTATATCATATCACTAAGCTAACCAATGAATTGCCATTCTTAATGAAATACAATAGTACATCATCTGTGCTTCGATGACTGAATGGTTGTGGTCTCGATAACCGGTCATTTCGACACGAGCGTCAGAACCTAGTCAATGAGCCTCATTGCCCGTGTTACCTGATTGCCTGTAACATATACACCATTATATACGTATGGCTGCGGTGGTTGCGAAAGACTTGAAGACCCAAGTCCTGACTTCTCGTCACTGGCGATTACCACGATGCAGTTAGTCAAAAGCTGAGGATATACTCGGCCGATAGGTAACATTGCATAATTCATATCTTTAAAAATTAAGGTAAACTCGGTGCAGGGCTATCCAAAGGCAGGAGTACAATTAATTCCGTTCAAGTAATTCCTCAGGGGCATTAAGCATTCCAAGTTTCTCACATGAATTGTTTCCTTCCCATCACACGTGAATAATTCTAGAAGAATTTGTCAACGTTGACACAAATCAGCAATTGCGAATAAAGGGAATGAACGGCAACTATAAATGGTAATGTAATTGCTTTAGAATGCAAACAGTGGTAAAAAAACCTTAGATCTGGCGAGCTAAGCAATAATATGTGGCAACCATATTGAAAAGTGTCCGCTCACCCATTTTTGGCATACTTATTTTAACAAAAATTTCATAAGCGCCAACTATTGCTATTTACTATTTTTTATTATTGTTATTATTATTACTTTATTATTACATTTAAGATTAATAAGAGAATTAGGGGCACGTGATGTACTCAGTCACAGCACAATTTTCTCTACATTGTCATTAATTTGAATTTTGCATGGTTCCACAATTTCCTTAATAACCCATTTCGCTTTGTTGTTTGCTTGCAATTTCTTGTACAGCAGAAAATAGATGGCATTACTACCATGTATTTATGTATTGAAACACTGGGAATTGGTCTGCGTTTCTGATACTATTCATGCTATTTGCAAACAACCACACAAGTGAAAGTATTGAAACAAATGAACGTCAATATAACATGCAATGAGATGGTTTGTGCAGAAGAGAATCTGTTATCACGTCTTAGCTGTGGACCTAAAATATACACCGTGTAACAAAAAGACGTATCCATTTTTAATTTTTAATGCAGAGTACATAAGCTAAGTAATAAACCTACATGTTAAATAAACAAGCTGTAACTGCGCGAAAAAGTGTTAACTAGCATTTCGTTTAAAATGAACTCCCTTTTGCTACCCTTCTAACCAGTACATTTTAAAGATCAAACATGAGCCTAATTAAATTCTAGACACGTTTACTTGAAACTAACTTGAGTAGTTTAATCGAGAATCCAACTCCATCGCATTATAAAGTCAGAATGCGCATTACTTCCACATAATGGGCATCTTATGTTGGTTTTTGTAAAATTGCATGCATGACTCCATCCAATTTTGCGACATCCTGAAATCGCATCGTGGACTGTAATATATCTTGTATGCACAGTAAAGCTAATATCATTGGATATAGACATAGTGTTTTAGGAGTCACGGTCTTAGGAAATAAAAGTTGAGTGACTTGGGAGTTGCTTTGCTTTCACTTATGGTTAGAATCGGTTAGTAAGGAAGTCGGCATGGCAGTGAAGGCAGAATATGGATTGGTTGGTTTGCCTTGACTGCTGGAAGGAATGCCCGGATTCGGATACTTGTTTTCTTCTTTCATGCCTTAGATTGTGTTTGTGGAGAAATGAGGTTCAGTGCCTATTCAGACAGCAGTCTATCTAGTTGACTGCTAGCAGTGGGAATCGGCTGGTGGGTTAGGCTCTTTCCATGAAATTGTTGGTTGCGGCGTTTGCTACTCCTTGGTTTCGTTTAGTGTGTGTGGTGCGGGCAGCAGCTAAAGCTACATCTGCCTAATAGAAAATGCAAGGATAGGGCAGGAGGCTAAAATCAATAGAGAATAGAGACCCGAGGTAGTATGTAGTCAGTATAGAGTGGGAGCACATGACAAGTGCACAACTTTGCGCAAACTTTACTGTGAAAATGGCAGATAGTGAATTCGAAGAATTTCGACATTATTTCGACAAACTTCCACAATATATTAAAGCTCCAGCTCATTGTTACACGTAAGTAATCATACCTATTTATATTTTCACATTTTAACTTTGTTTTCCCAGTCGAAAAGTGGAATTGCTTGTGGAAAGGGAAAGTAAAAAATTTTGGATCAAAATCTCCTTGTGCTAGATATATTACATATGTATGTACATATGTATGCTGCTTAGCATTGAACTTAGGTATGTACGTGGGTGTGCTGTTCTGTGTCCCACTCAAAGAAAGCTAACTTTCCAAGCCTATAGCCTTTCATAAAACTTTCCCCATATGTCTGAGTTTACTGCTGGACTTTTTAAGTTTTCCACTGAGTTCCTAAAGGGATACAATGTTTTTGAATGCAAGGCATTGGATAATTCTACTGATTTTATATGTTTCTAATATAATGTCATAACCGGCAGTAGCTTACTAGTATAAATTTTTTTATTTTCCAGCATTACTTTGCAATATTGCAGATTATTTGTATAGGTAATTGGTGTCTAATATTTCTTACGTTTCCCTGGACAGATTGGTACACGATGTAGATTTAGATGACGATTTACCGAATCCAGTTTTAAATAACAACAATCAAAATAATAATCACCAGTTGTCCACGCATCTGCACTACTCACAAACATTGCAATCCAGTAGTATCATTAGAGGCGAATCGGAGGAAGGCAATAATGGAGAAGCAATACGAGAACCATTTTCTGGAGATTTACAAATGGTATTATCCGAAAGAGATGAGCGAGACAGTCCTCTTGTAAAAAGAAAACGGAGAAAACTGCCAGAAATTCCTAAAAACCCAACCAGACGCTGTATGGCGCTTTTTAATTTAAACAATTTTCTACTTTATAGTGTAACTAGCCAAAAATATGAAGGGCGACAAGATAAAAGTTGTTTTTACATCTGCAGGGAATGAAGAGACGCGGCAAGTGTCTCTTGCGCAAGAAATTTCAGACGCAGATCGTTACAACTATTATAACTCGAACAACAGCAGCTGTAATTTGGGAGTGAATCAATTTAACTTGCCTGGAAATGATAATTCTTCCTGTGCCCATCGACCTATATTCATTCTCAAGTTTAATCACGGCATTAAAGGTAATCAAATAGAGAACTGCAATATAATTTGTATGCAATGCAGTTGTGAAACAGGAAAAGTAAGGCTAATTAATCAAAGAACGTAGTATATAATTACGAGAAAGATTCTCTACGGGCATGCTTCTCTTTACTCTGTGTTTCAATAGATGATGAAAGTTCTCCGGAATCGGAAAGATACCCCAGCTTAGACTCTGGTCACTCCACAATTCATTCTGATGACGGAAGCAAGCCGTATTCACCACAGATACCATCGATAAACGGTAGAGATAATTTATATTCCCTCTACATATCGAAAATTGCATTACAAAGTTTCCTGTGTTTTGTTAATCTGTATTATTTCATTAAAGAAGAGAGCAATTTACAAAAATTAGCGTATATCTAACTAGCATATCTGAATATATGGTTACTAGTAAAAACAATTTGAGTTTCTAATACTTCCAGAGTCATTTTCGCCTTCCTCTCCTTCTTTATCTGGAATTCCCTTCACTCATTTGGAAATTCTAGAAGCAACTCACAGAGGACTGCACAAATTCATTCCAAGACATCATGATGAAATCGACGTTGATATCGGAGATCCTATTTATATGCAAAAAGAGGCTGATGATTTATGGTGTGAAGGTAAGATTGATAAATACAATAGTAGGACGTATACTCACGTTACACTTATTTTCTAAGTAGTCGGAACATTCCAGGTCAAAAGCCCCCTAAACCACTAGGGACAATAAAGAAGGTGTACAGTGTACATGTACACCAGCAATCAAACACATGTCACAGTTGTACAGTATTCTTCAAATTAACGCGAGATTATAACCTCCCTTAATGTAGAATTCCAGGAAAATTATGGCAAATATAAATAAACATGCAGGAAAATAAGCACACATATGTACAATATGTTTATGCATACACTGTCATATGCAAACGTGAATTTAGGTTAATATGACCATAAGTGCTGCAATAAAGACAAAGCATTCTTCTCAATATTGATACTGCTGCTGCATTCTATCTGGATTCCAAAGAGCATTCCTGGACTGCTTCTATTTTAATTAAATATTTCGACAACAGTAGTATTGTTTCTCCTCAAAGAGCAGTTCATAAATATGTTGGTCGATAGAAATTGCACAAGGTGTACGCTTGACTACATAAATATTCACGTTCACAAATTATGCAACTTGCCTACACTTGAATACGCTTTCAGAATTTTACAATTCCATTCCATTCTAAGCCTTGTTGAAGGTTATTTAGATATCAAATACGTTTTGCTGGAAAAAGCCTTCATCAATAACAATTATTCGGGTCCCAAATGTTTGATCTCGCTGCAGAATACAAATATACTTTTTCCATAATATATACTTGATATACACGTGCACAAAATGGTAGTAATAGTAAATCCCGATGGCCTGTTGTTTGCTTTTAAGCAAGAAATTTAATTTTCACGTCCAAGGTATTAACCTGTGACAGGAATGACCTGTAGCCCTAAGAACGCTAATTTATACTGTCGTACCCTACTACTAATATTGTAGTACAAGGCTTTTGTTGCTACATTTATTGCATTTTTTAATGGAAATTCCAAATGCTTTCATTTCTATTGATCTTCGCTCCCTCACCATTGCACAGATGTTTTATTGTATGCCTTTTTTATGACAGGAGTAAATCTGCGGACGGGAATGCAAGGCATATTCCCAGCTGCTTACGTTGTAGACGTGGAATACAATGATTTTGATCCAACAGCAAATAAAGTAAAGAAAGAACGTTACTTAATAAATTACATTGGATCTATTGAAACCCTTTATCACAAAGGAAATGAGGTTTTGTGCCAAGCTGTCAAGAAAATAGCAGACCATGAAGGATATGTTGCAACACACACAAGACCGTGCATCTTGGAGATATCTGATCAAGGAATCCGAATGCTAGACAAAGGAAAGATAGGGGTAAGTCAGACTTTGATTTCAATTCATTTCTTCATGTTCTGGGAAACAAAAAATCACGTAATTTTTTTATACAGAACCTTTTTTAGCAAATATGATTACACAAATACAACTTTGAGTATCATTAAAAATAAAGTAAGACTATAATTGTTTAAAAAATTAAATATATGCTGACAATGCTTTTTACTATACTGAAAACCAGTCAGATGCCAAATACAAATATGAAATAACAAATAAAGTTGTATATAGTCATTCAGTATCCTCTAAAGATTAGGAATTATACCACAAACTTTGTCAACATGTACATTAATCAGGCTGTTAATCACTTACCGAATTGATTGCTTTGTTTTGCAAACAAAGGGATTGTACAGCAGACCAGACTCTAGCAGTAGATGCGGGTTTTAAATTCGCCGTTTTTCATGCGACACCCTGAATCAGAAAACGCTTTTAGTGTTTAGTTTCGTGCTTGTCCTCTTTGACATTATAATAAATTTTAAAGGAAAAGAGAAGTAGGAGCCAACAAACTTAGTTTTTAGCGGAAGTGATTTTTTGGTCAGTATTCATGCGGTTAGCTGCGGAATCTTTGAAAAACTTACAATTGAAAAATTTACCAGGGCGAGAGGCCTAATTGGTCTCAAATGAAAAGTTTTCAGTTTCAGTTGATTATAAATTAACTATCACGTACATACATTGCTGTATACTTATTCATAATTTAGTGAATCAAACATTAGTGCTTGAGATGCGATTTTATTGCTAAGATTGGTGTTAACCTACAGTAACCGATTTCCAAGGTAAAAGTGCATGAATTATTCTTAAATCTGAGCGATTCATTTCTTTTAATGTTTCAGGCAAACCATGTTCCATGTCATGACTACTTTTATGCTTTAAAAAATGTATCATTCTGTGGATTTCATCCTAATGACCATCGGTACTTTGGCTTTGTAACCAAACATCCTACCCTAAATCGATTTGCGTGTCATGTGTTCATATCCGATGATTCAACACGCCCAGTTGCAGAAGCAGTCGGGTAATGCAATAGAAATACATTCCTGCAATGAATAATGATGTTAATGTATAGCTGAAACTGAAACTTCAGCCACACATAAAGTAGGGCAGTGTGTCGTCCCTTTGTAACCAATGTTTATTCAAAGAAAGAATTTGAAGCCATCTTGAATTGCTGCGAATTATATATTTACATTTTAGAGTCAACCTAAAATATGGTTTGCAAATCATTTATAAAATTGAAGCCAAGAAACTATTTAACTATACCTATCAAGTATTTCAGAGTTAATTTGTTGTCTTGTCAAATATCATTATTGTAATAAGTTAAAAACCATTTTCTCCCATTCTGCATTGAAATATATCGAATTGCATTCAGTATATTTCTGCTCTCTTGGGGAAACGTAGTATTATCTATTCAAAATATCATTAGTTTCATTTTAAGGGCTTTTCCTTTACTGCAATGTATAGGTATGATTGGACAAATTTTCTATGAAACTAATGTTGACGAACATAATTATCTTTCAGACGAGCGTTTCAACGGTTTTA
Source organism: Yoshiicerus persimilis (assembly GCA_020352615.2). Taxonomy (NCBI): domain Eukaryota; kingdom Metazoa; phylum Arthropoda; class Collembola; order Entomobryomorpha; family Tomoceridae; genus Yoshiicerus; species Yoshiicerus persimilis. The sequence goes on along the minus strand of CM060170.1, from coordinate 23,086,030 downwards.
TCAGAAGTTCATTGAAACGGCATATCCCATTGAAGACATTTATTTGGAATGATGGCAACTGGACATCTAATGACTAAATAGTCTGGAAGAGTGTCTTTACTGAAATCCAGTTACATTCTACTGAACACAGTCTAGTACACAATATATACGTATAGTAATATCTAATCTGGACATACCAAAATACCAATAAGTACTAATGCCTATTTGATGGTTTAACAATTACTTAAACCACGAAAACATTCCTTTTCCGTATTAGATGTAAAGTAGATTAGAGGTACTTCTACCGTCTACCTACCAATTAACTTTAAATTGCAAGTGTCAATTTAAGGGATATGTAGTAATGCTGGTACTACTTAACTATGTATAAGTGTTGGCATTGAAAAATATTTAAGTTAAGTGTAGACTTCACTATTCACTGTTAAAGCATTTCCTTAGGTATTTTCAATTTTAGGTAGAGCATTGTTGTGTGCGTGATTCGCATCATGTCTTCTTAACTACCAAATATTCCACCAGGCAAATATTACAATATGTGTGTACTATTGTATTGTAAATAATAATATTTGATCACTTCCAATATGATAAGTACCTTATTTCTCAGCTTTCAACAACTCAAATAAAGGCCGTAGGTATTTAATACCAAGTTTTTAAATAAACATCGATGCTTTCAATTGTATTTTTTAAATTGCTCAAATCCTAGCCCTCAGTTTGTTAGTGAACAATAAAATCATTTACAATTTTTACACTGTGACCTAATTGTTACAGCATTACTATGTTCTTTCTGTACCAAATATCCTTCGATTCCATATAAGCTTACTTATTAACTTCCTTAACTTTCATTACTGAAATGAAAGTTTTGAACAGACAACATTTGGTGAAAGTATGTACAGTCTGCAATTAACATGTAGTTTCTCAGATCAGACGGCTGCTATTTGTAATACTACCTTACTTTCTTACTTAAAAGTCTCAAAAAATTTGAATCGTGAAGGAACAGAAAATAATTTTCATGAATTTATATGATCAAAAATACTAACAGTAACAATGAGTGTTAACACAGCCTTATTAACATAAAATACATACACATTTCTGTTTACCCTTTGTGAACTATTAAAGTTTTTTTAACTAACAACAATACCTGTCTCAGAGGAGTTGGCAATGAGCCCCATTATAAGGCCTGCGCCCTGGACACCTTCTCTATAGAATGTTGTTCACCTCTTTTAACAGAACAGAACCATTAAATTTTGTGGATTAGGTAAAGTTTTGAAACATTTGAGACGTTCCCACCTTGGGAAAGCCTTCTCAACAATATACCTTTGTAAATGTAAAAATAATTTTCTCTTCACAGAAAAATTTGAATATTTCTAATGTTGTATTGTATGTATCGTACAAAATTTTTGAAGTACATTGCTGAATATCTTCTCTCTACCACCATTAATTATTCAAAAGCAGCATTTGTAAAATGTGTGTGGAAATTTAATGGCTGACTTTTGAAATACAAGGATTACTGCAACTTTTGTCAATAGAAAATGAGGGTAGGTACCTTATTTAGCAAAGTAGTCCTTTAAATGTTTAACTTGCTGTTAGAGCAGATCAGGAAAACGAATCTATCCGATTTAGTGGATTACAAAAACAGAAGATATGAGAACGACGATAGTCCTTTTTGTCCTATTTTTATATAAAAATTACTCATGCAATTTTTTTAATTGCAATAAATAATTGTTGTATTAAAAATTTAATCTTTACAAATGTTCCAAAAACCTTATACATAAGTACTCATTTCGGCATTTTTGTGGAATGTATCTATCCGAAACAGAAAATCTAAATCTAAACTTCTTTGAATGTTGAAATATATTAGCGGTATGATATAGCAAGTTAATTCACGGTGTTCTCAATGACCCTGAGTAAAGAAGCAGCGTAGAATTGTTTTGTGCTGACTCATACCAGAGTGCAACATATAGGAAAAATTTGTCTCTCCTAAATCCTGATGTGTAGGGTGCTGTTCATAAGGCCTTAATATAATTAAATCTTGCTATGTATTGTATTGTACAGTAGATAAGAACCAACTGCTTAATGGGTGCTACACTATATGAATCGAGCATAAACTTCAGGATTTACGGTATTTCTGTTGGTACACCCTCACTGAGTGTGAAACGCTTTCTTGGTTCCTTTAGGCCAGTGTTGTTTGTAAGATAGACTGTTTTCTAGCCTGTAATATGTACATAGTATAATTATTTTAATGTCATGTCACCTGTGCTAATAATATTTGCCAACCACTAATAACGGCTGAATTTATTGTTCAGAGATTGTCAATGTCAAGGTGAATGTAAAATTGTAGATATGTCAAATTAGTACTACCAGTTCCAACACCAACTAATTCTAAGCATCTCAATAGAAACGTGGTTCTTAATTTCAATAATTATACATTGAATAGGTCATAAAAGTAAAATGTAATACTTCAGGTGTAATGTGTAAATTTAGCTTATAAATGTCTATGGATTGAATTGAAGACCAAACACGGAATCACTGTAATTATAAATAAGCACTGAAATGAGGATAAGTATAATTATACATTTGCTAATTGTTAAGGTTTTTGTTTTTATTCATATAGTGTAATAAATGTACCGTACTTCCAAATTAATAGTACGTAACTTATTTACAAGACTAATTAACTGTAAGTTTAACCGCTAACTGTTACATGAATAATTAAAGTACTCGATTCATTACATAAAGTGTCGTTTTGAAAAAGCAAAATATGAAATGCTTGCTTAAAAACCTGTATTCTAGGCCGCCTCTATTTACAATACGTACACTTAAGGAAAATAAGAACTACAAAGAAATGAGTTGACGAGTAATACTATTAAAAGTATTAAGCAATCAGATATGTTACATTAATAAATTTTTCGTTACGCAAAAAGGGAACGTAAATGTACATTTTTGAAATTGAAAATAAATGGCAAAGATTGAAGTTGTTCAAGTGAAGACATAAGTGTCTATTTGTTCTTGTTATTTCCATTTTGCATGGACGGTTTATTCTTTCCATATTATGTGGCTCATAAAACAATGCCAAATGCAACTACTGTCAACATAAGCAGTCGTTCTGAAAAGACTCGTTCTTCACCATAAATGCATACTCCACAAATGCAATTTAAAAATGAACTTACAGTTACTAGTACGTAGCCCTCTATTAGCTTACTATTGAAAAAGTTTGCAGCTTTTCTGGGGACAACGCTGATAATCGATACCCTTAAGTTACATTGTGGGCTTAGAACACTGAAGTACTATATGTAATTTTCTTTTAGATAAAAAAATAAAGCAAGGTAATAAAGCAATGGTTCAGTCTATTAGATTGTTTGCGTATAGGGGTAGGTAGGTACCAGTGTAACTGATGATTTGGGAGGATAAGAGAGAATACTGTTTGATGAAAATGTTTGATTTAATCCAAACAAGTGCCATTTGCACTGTATTTGTATTTGCTTAGGGCTTTCTAACTAAGTATCGTTGTTTTAGTTTGCAATGAAATCGTACTTTACCTACGACAACCTGTGAGACTGCTTCCTGAGAGGCTAGATAAAAGATTTTCCACAAGAGAAAGCAGAAACAGAGACTGGAAGTTTAAAAGCAAGGGAAACAGCATCTGGGTTGATATTCTGTGTGTTTGCTGGCACCGCAGTCGAGGCTGCATATTATTCTCTGCACTGTACTAAAATGTATACCTAGTTTTAGTTTGTGAAAGAAGAGGATTTTCTACTTTCTGCACAATCTTCAATGGCTGCAAATTGTGTCTGCAGACGGAAAGTGATTTAGAAAGGGGTACTAAGTAAGTTTCATAAACACAAAGCAAACAAATAAAGGTCTAGAAATGCTGAGCTTCAGCACCAGTTCGATATTAGGAATAAAATTTGGAAAACTTTTTAAAGGGGGCTGTAAGCCCTCAGTGTAAGTACGCGCATTTTGTCTTCAACTATCCTCTATACTTTTATTATGTACTTTGGCTAATGTATTTCTATATTTGATTGGCAACGACGTCATTTGGTCGTATAACAGCATGTTTGAAGAGAACAAATGGGTTTTTCTTGTATCCCATCCTACTGTTCAAATGTTTTAGTTTTCGTTGGTTTGGTACCTTTCCCTATCTCACTTCACTTTGTATATTGAATCGCTTTCATGTATACTCAATTGTGGTCTTCTGGCTAAGATGAATGGACCATGTACAGGGAACTGAATAATAACCACTGATAATACCCATGCATAATATGCTATTATGCATTTACAATGTATTTATTGTGCATCTAATATGAGCATTTCAATTCATAGGAATGTTAATTCCAATTTCGTTGCATTTCTAGACACTCCTTTCGAAATGTTGTTTAAAGTTCTACAACCAAACGTTTTTGCCTAGATAACTCAATTGAATAGGTTAAGAAAAATAAATGGCAAATGTAATTGTGGAGACCGCTACGGAATACCCTGTATTTATTTTATTGTACGAGAGACAAGAGTATCAAGAAGGATGCTAGGAAAGGAAAGCGAAGCAAACCAGAACCAGATCATCGAAAACCCAGTGAGGAGAAAAGCAGGAGAAAAATAAAGTAGGAAAGCAAGCCAAAGCAGTCGATGTGCATTAAGTGAGTAGGAAGAAAATAGTGGCCTGCTATGTGGAAATAGACTTGGTGGAATTGGAGAGCTCTGCTTTGCTTTCTTTTTTCTGACAGATTCTCTCGAATTCAATTTTCTTAAAAGAGGAGATGTGCGATAAATGGTGATTTTGAATGCAGCACATTACCGTGAAAGGCTTTCCTAGGCATCAATCTGTGTCTCCAGGGGATACTCTTATAAAATGTAACACTTACCTTGTAAATGTACCATTATTACATCTCATGGTCCGTTCCGCAGAGGAACTAACAAGATAATGTGCACTGGTCCACCTAAAACTATAGGGAGACCCCGATGAGTTTGATATGTAAGAGATGAACAGGTGGTGCTTTTCTATTTGGCTTCGCTCTGGTCAAAAACCACCCTTCTCCTTTCACAAATCCCACCCATTACAATATATTTTAATTCTCACCATTTTTACTGAATATCCCCGGTGACCAAGTTTTCAAAAGAAAAATTGTGTTAACCAGCATTAACAATTAAGAGCAAGGTAAACTTATCGATTATTATTTTATTAAATCTGTTCTATTTTATAAAATCTGCTTTATTACGGACGCTGAGCGGTAACTAATCTCTAGAAATCGCCAGTACCACCTTCAAGGAATAAAATTTAATAATTAAAAATAATATTTGCCACACGTTTCAGATATTTGCAAATAATGTTTCATTCAATTGAATTATAAATAATATTATGTAATTCTATTCATTCTATTCAATTTTGTTCAATAAATCTGTGTTACGTAGATCAGCACCAATTTTTAAAAAAGTAATAAGTTAAAACATGATAAATTGGTATAGGTCTTTTAAATACTAAGTAAGTCTAACATTACTTTGACAAATTTTTGGAGTAAATATTCAATTTTTGTCTTGCCTTCTGCTCGAAGTACTACAAGTACTACCAAAAGAAGGCAGGGAGGCTTTTTTACTATCATATATCATTCTTATGTAGCCTCAAATTTTCACCATTATTCATTTACATTGCTCTTTCCCATTTATGTTTACATGGGCTTTTATTCTTTTATATTAATCACTTATATTAGTATGACACAATCCTTTATGCTAATATAGAAATGATATCCGACCTTCAGAAATGTATACAAGTTGCAATAAATGCAATTTTAGTGACCTGACCAAACCTGATTTTGTTGGTCTAATTCGGGGCCGGGGGTACCTGGGGTACCCCCCGGGTACCCCAGGTACCACAGCCAGCCAGCCACCACAGTTTCATTGGCGTTTAATACGATTCTATTTTATATTTTACTCTACTCTATACGTTACCATAAAAAGGTTTGCCGTACTATTCTTAAGCATGTATTAAAGGGATAAGTAAAATACACGAAATCCTCATGATGTCAATTTTTTGTGTTGCTCTGCTCTAGTTGTTTTGGCCTCTGAGAATGGGTTACCTTTCTGCGTGACCCTCGTAGTGAGGTACATAACTGTCTAACGTAGGAGTAATCTTGATATCGGGATTCAATTTCCTTCAAACTGTAAAGCACCCAGTACAAAAATTCGATGTAACGGTGAATACTGCAAAACGGCCATTCGGGGAGAGTCGTAGTTCGTTTATTAGCACCTTTATAGACTACAGATGAATTGCACTTGATATTTAAGTGTTGATTGGATAGAAAGGTAGCTTCTGGCTTTCTCTTGTGGCATTGCTTCAGAATCATCAATTCACCGTATTTCTTTCGAGTCAGTCCATAAATGCATACATGTTCTGTACTCCATAAAGGACCCAAGCTTGTGCTTTATCTAACAGCGCAGTTCCATTGTTGGGCAATTGCATATGTACCTTAGGAGTTTTATATAACGGATATATCAAATCTAGTAGAATTGACCAGATTGAATGGTAGAACCTGTGTGACTAAAGATAAGACATTTACAGACTATAAGTCCTGACAGGGATAAATACGTACTGTCAGACACTGACGTAATGTATTACAGTAATTCTGATAAGGAAGAATGAAGAACAATCCATTGATACCTTTTCATTGAATTACACATTTCCTTTGTTGTAGTACAATCATAGCATAGAGAATAAATTTAGCAAATGCTTTTCATTTACTGACACCAAGTGCAACATTACCTATTAATACATTTTGAGCATCAAGGTCAGCAATTACAAAACGAAAATAACAGAAGTGCTAGGTACACCATGTTTCAAGGAATGCAGAGTCAATGAAACCAAGATATATTATAATCATAATGAGTATTGCTATCTACAGGAAGGGTATTAAGAATTAGACTTCCCTGCTTATGTATTTTTAAAATTTAAATTAAGTAGATAACGTATTTATCGGAATAGCTTCACAGGGGCACTATTGTTTCAAACGTTAGTTTTACACGTAAATATTAGAATTATCGAATTAGCGCCCCCGTAGGGGGGCGCTATTTCGATAGGGGGGCCCTATTGTTTCAATCAATGATTTTTAATATACCATGTTAGGTAGGTAATATTTTTCAAATACAATGTTTATTGTTTTTCCAATGTTATAAGCTTTGCTTTGTTCAACGAGTTAGTATTCAGTATTCTACTGCTCGTAATTTAAAGTCAACTGTATAACTGTGTGCTGGTAGTCGCTTTTTAGGTGTGTGTCCTTCTCCGTCAGACATTGTCATTGTCACTAAACTGACCTGGCTGAAAGGTTGCAGGCATTATTGACTGACAATTATTCTAACCTCGCTTAACTTATCATCGGTCTGTATTATAATATATGTTTACACTGGTATTTTGCATTGCATTATGCTCTGCAACAATTTGGACATCCATAAAATCTCAAAGATTAAAGTCTACACTTTCGTTATACACCAAGTCATGGAAATGGGGGGCTCTATTTCGATAGGGGGCCCTATTGTTTCAAACATAAACTTTACACGAAAATATTAAAGTTACCGAATTAGTGCCCCCGTAGGGGGCGCTATTTCGATAGGGGGTACTATTTCGATAAATACGGTAATTACATTTTTTATATATCTTGCATCAATTAATAGTAAGAAAAATGATTTAAACTGGACTTATAACCGTACATTAGAGGAATATGGGTAAGATCAACTGATTTTTCTCTTTATATTTTCAACTATTTTCGGTGGACTTTCTTTTGACCGTTTGTCTGGAACACGTACAGGAATTACCAAACAAATGCTTTGTCTCCCAATCATTTGGTAAAACACTATCCAAGTACAAGTTGTATCTGTAGTGCGTCCAGTAATAACTATTACTGTGTTATGTAATAAGACTACGTTTCAGCATTGTGACGTAGACGCTGGCTGACACATGTTGTTCACATGAACTGAGTTGTATCATGAAATTCCGTGATACTATATTTTTAGCTTCCGAATGGTAAAGAATGAAGAAAGTCATATAGCCAAAACGACGCAGAACAGCGCAAACCTAATAAGACAGCTCGTTAGTTTCTACAAAATCGACTGCTTACTTTACACATCAGAGAGAGAAAAGTTCTGCAAATAAGTAACAAATAATCCCATGATGGCTGCAATTAGCTTTAAATGAGTTTCCCCTAAGACTGATACAAAAATAATAGTATTGGACTGCTTTCTCTGAGTATCCTAATATGGACGGCATTCGTGACAGAATTTCATTTCATCGATTTTCATCTTGTATCTTCTCTATTTCTGCACAGTAATCTTCAGATTGACCCACCAATCACAGTTTTTGTGACAAAAGTTTTGAGACGGTGAATTTTCAGGATCGAAATCCCTTAATAAAGAGGTTTAGAAATAAAAAAGAATACTAACACATCATCTATTTCTTTATCATCTCAAATGAATTGGCTTACTTGTCCATTTATCAATATCGGAGGCTTAATTAATTCATGCAAATTTCCATTTTGCTACTGCATACTGATTCAAAAATAAAGTTGGAGGGGTCGCAGTTAATTTAAAACTTCAGTTTTTTTCGTTCTGGAGCTAAATTAGAGATTTTAGCTCCAGAGGGTATGGATCCACAATTACAATTCCCACAATGTATACGGAATCAATATAGCCATGGAAATCGGAAATAAATCATTTGGAAAAATCCAAATCTTGGATTAAAAATTTTCGCTTGAGACAACCTTAGTATCTCGGGTTAAAATTTTCATCTGTAATAGTACGTCAGAGAAAATAGTTTCAGGGAATGACCTATTAGTTGACCTATTTTATTTTATAATTGGAAATTATTTAGGCTAGGCTGGTTAAGTAGAATCTGAATGAGGTTACTGTATAAATGCATAGGTTGTAAATATTACTGACATGAGAGAATGGGTAACTATAATGCTAATTGGAATTTAACCTTAAAATATGAAATATACACCATTTTTCTGTGCAAAAAATGTTAATAACTCTAGAGATACCTCAAAGCAGTGTCTGTAATTACATTTAATGCCGTTCTGCATAACAACTTAACTCTTAAAATTACAATACCAATGCAGATCATTAAGAGACGGTCTACTTATTGTTAAGTGCTCTTAGCAATATGATATTCTAAGGATCTGCAAATAGCAATTACTACTGATGAAACCATACAAGTTTTAATTATAAATCAAAGTAGGTACAGATATGAGTCAATTTTCCAAAAAACTACGCAATATAGACCACAGTCGCCCCACTTACCCAGTTCCTGTCAATGGATTGCTTAATGTCCCATAACAGCTTTGGAAGGGCAAAACAAACCAAAATACCAGATGCTGGTTTAAATTCATTATATATCCATTGAGAGATAAATACATGCAACCATAGTGTGCAACTGCACCACCCAGTCAGTCTGTATAACATAGTTGGGCAAAATACTTGTATTTTCAAAAAACATGTATTTAAAATACGAATTTCAAAAAATGTGTTTTGTATTTTTGGCTATTTTTGGCCTCTCAAAATGCAAAATATTCTTTGAAAATTTTATCAAATTTGGGAGTAAATAATTGGAAAATTACTATTTTCATATACGTGTCTTTTAGTAAATCCAAGCAATTTTTTGGAAGCACATCTGTAAAATAAACTGTGTTTACATTTAAGAATGCGGGTCCACTTTACCACTTTACAAGTAGTTTGCTTCCAATATCACTAAATGGTAATTATGATTATGACTAAATGCTTCGAATTCTGGAATGATTATCCTTGATAGGATACAATGTATTTGTAAAAAATCAAAGAAGCAAAATCTTGCAAATTTTAATTCTTAATTTAAAAAATGCACATGCTGTCCAGCATTGATTTGAATGGAATGATTCGAAAAATACTTACTACAATCGAGCAAGTATTTTGGATGTTGGTGCTATAAAAGTAATGTGGTATTCCTCACTATTTTTTGTTTACTACAAAAACCGTTCGCTTAAACCGCATTTCATTCCATAACCAGCGCATTCAATAAAGTATAAAAGTTTTTTTTACTAAATTGCCAATATTTTGTATAAATTTTTGTTGAATAGCTTTGTTGTTTCTGTTAATTAAAAGATATGGTCAATGTTTGCATAATAATTATCTCCATAATCTGTATTATAAAATAGTTTAATTCTACAACACTATAAGTTGTATGATATATTTTACTTTGAACGGAAAAAAGTGTATTTTAAATGCAGTATTTTGAGGAAATTTCGAATGTATTTTGTATTTCGATGCCAAAATATTGTATTTTGAGCGAAGTATTTTCAAAATACTTCGCTTTTTGCCCTACTATGCTGTATAGTCAGTAACTTTGCACAATGTAATAGAAGACTACCCGATATTCCTCATAGTAGGTAACAAAGTAACGAAGTAACTGTAGATACGTGGGTGAAAGCGTTAAAGCACTTATTCTATTCGAGCATAAATTTTAATTAGCGCTAATAAACTATAATCAGGCAATTTAAAGTTGGATGATGAAATGATATTGTGTACTAACGGAGCTATTTTGGTAAAATTAGCAAGCCTTAAATAATAAGAAAAGGATAAAGGTTATGCGTAAGGAAATGATTCACAATACAACCAATTAATATAATATAATGGATTAAGCATCTTTAAATTTCGAGTGCATGATAACAAGAATAGATACTAAAGTATCCGTCGCAATGACGCTTTATGAACACGAGAAATATTTGTTCTTTCAACGATCACCTTGTTCAGAAGTAGTTCACGGGGTATTGAGAGCTATTTCTCTGTTTTGTTTTTCGTAAATGCGGAGAAGAAATTACTAACAGGAAAATATTTGGCATCACAGTAATAAACACAAGGTCATAATTTCATCTTTCTGAAAATGTTAAATGTTTCTAAGCATTTACCTCAATAATACGTCCTATTTTTAAAAATTGTATAGTTGACTAAAAACCATGTTTGCGGATTATTCATTGAAGTTGCCTTCTGTCATGCCTAAAAGTTTTGAAAGGAAAAATAGTATAATTATACTTTAGTCTGTAAATGGAAGATCTTTTCGCCAAAAGTTTATAGATTTGCAATACATGATAAAATGGTATAATGGTGCTGCACAATATTCAGCAGATCGGAAAAAGTTATGTGGGCGGTGAAAAACGTTTTCTTCTGTATTCAGCTATGCTACAGCTTCAACGTAGTTGAATAGATTTCACAAGAGCAGGAGTTGGATAAACTCGAATAAGAAAATTGAAGTTCGCAATAGTAATGTAGTATCCAAAGGGTGTTGTTAACTAAACAAGTAATTCAACTGTCCTACAAATGTTCTCCTCACAGCGTCATCACAGAGTCAAAATCACGCTTTCTGCGCTGGCCACACAGAACAAAAGAAAACTATTTATCTCCATTTCATCTCTGCTTCAGTTCATTGTAAGACGGCGAAAGCTCCTAAACTTTCTCTGTCTCTCCAAGTGCTCGCTTCGTTTCTAATGCTGAAAGATAACCAAAGTAATTTCACAAGTGAGAAAAGCACATCTTTTAAAAGCAAACAACGTATTTCATTGCCACCAAGCCACAAATTGTATGCCATCATCTAATTTACCTTCTTTAGATTATTTCCTTCTGAAGCTGTAGATATACCAAAATAAAATGAGTGGGTCAGGAAAAGGAATTCTTGGTCTGTGGCTGTACAAAATGGGCGACAGCACAGATTGGACCATGAAAGAGAGCACGAACCGTAAACAGGTATGTTAATCAATTTCTTATTACAACAATATATCACATAATGTTTGGATGGAGAACGCTATTCCAGTGTTAGGCAATATAATTTTACGTTTTCGAATATTAATAATAATTTATTTCTGACCATTTCTTTAAAAACGGAAATTACAGTGCTATGTTAATTTAACATTGCAAATATGGTAACTTAGTAATCTTTGAATATATATCAGCAGTTGTATAGCATACGTATTTTAACGTATATATTTTTTCGTTATACTAATTATAGCGTATTCTCCAATTTTTCAATTGGAGAATTCGTTACATTTGAGTACATTGTTAGTATCAAGCACAAATTTAAACAAAGAATACTACTTCATCAACCATTTCGCAGTTGTAATTATTTTATTGAAATTATTCGATACACGCGATGTGTTTGCATTTTCTGTGTATTTCAGATTCTAGAGACTGTTGAGGATACCCAGAAAAATTCTAATCACAATTGCGTGATATTTTCATTGAAAAATCAAGTGGGCGGCTTAGCCAGAGCTTTAAAAGTTTTCGAAGACAATGGAGTGAATGTAATTCACATTGAGTCAAGAAAATCTAAGAGAAAGCCTTCTGAGTTCGAAATCATGGTGGACGTGGACTGTGACAATCGTCTAATGGACGAAATTATGAAGACTCTATCTGAAGAAGTGGCAGCCATTAATTTGACTTCTTTTGAAGAGGGACAAAAATTCCCACGTGCAACACCTGGACTTTCTAGTGCAAGTTCTTTTGGTAAGTAAATGTTTTTTCTCCCAGCATTTCTTGACATTGAAGATATTTTCTACGACTTCAGGTTTTTAGAAAAGAATAGTTTGCATGTGAACAATGCATTTATTGATTTAGCAACCATCAACCATCATAAGATTTTATATATAATACGTAATGATAATTCAATGGAAAATTCTCAAAAGGCTTTGTGCTGCACCGACACTTATTCGTTTTTTACATCTTATTCTTTCTATGACATTTTTTGTCCAACTCAACTTTCTATACACGATACTTTTTATTTTCAATTGCTCTATTTTTTCTATAATCGTCTCTACATTCTTTTTATAAAATTTTGCAATAAGGAAAAACTAGTAAATTTTGATTTTGTTGCGTATTTTTAATTGCCCTTTTATTTGTAGCACCATGGGTATTAGGGCTTAATTTCACCTTCTTTCTTGATAAGTTCATTTAGTGCACTGTTACAATGCACGTAAAGCTTCTAATGACCTTTATTTTAACCAAATACGCCGAAGGTGAACTTCCACAAATGAATTAAAAGCTACTGCGCATTTAGTAATAGGCTGTAGATTTTATAAATAATTTTGCATTTCACTGCAACTTGTATATTGTATGCATACAAATATTACCAACTTTGCCTTACTGTTTACTGCCCACAATTACATTTACGATACTCTTGTAAATCCAAATGGTTTATGAGGAATAATCCTGTAAATTAGATTAAGCAAATTAGCAATTTAATTGGCTGCATTTGTGCATGCTTCTCTTCACATGACTATCATTTTCGTGATAATAGTGCTGTCTACATTTTACTACCGCTTCACTGTCAAAACTTACGGACAAAGGAGTTAGCCTCCGGAAACATGCTGATGATGAGATATTTTGCATGAGAACCTAGTTAATTAGAGATACAGACAAATATTCCATAATGTTTCAGACTTTGGGGATATGCCCTGGTTCCCAAGAAAGATTGCTGACTTGGATCACAGTCAACGCGTGCTAATGTACGGATCGGATTTGGATGCAGATCACCCCGTAAATGTTTTTACATTAGTACTACCTTAATTCAATCTAGCAAAAATGATTAGTCCTAAAGAACCAGTCCAGTTGAAATGTACATTAGTTAGCAAAGCTAGTTATTGGATGTAAATGTCTTAAAAATTATTGTGAACTGTTAAATTTTAAGAAGTTCACATTATATTTTATCAATTCAATTCACATTTCAAAATAATTTGATATTTTTTAAGAAGTATTTTTTAATTCATTGAAAGTAGGTTGTCTTAATTATTTTAAAATGCACACAGCCTCGTAGCTTTACGACATTTTAATTACAGCATAGGTAGTATCTTGATACTTATGCCTTCTGCTCATGCTTCCTTTCCTATGAGTGCAGAGTATAGTAATACATGATCATTCTCTGAAGACCAGATTTGATAACTGTATCATTCTTCACTAAAAGTTAAGTTATCTAAATTTATTGATAATTTGATAAATGTATAGGGTTTTAAAGATCCGGTTTACAGGAAGCGCCGCAAATTCTTTTCAGATTTGGCCATGGCATACAAATAGTAAGAAATCTATTACTATACTATGTGTCTTTAAATGAGTATAACTGCATTTTTATTTTTCCACTAAAACTGATTGTCTGAAATTTCAGTGGACAACCAATTCCTCGTATTGAATACACAAAGGAAGAAATCAAAACATGGTGAGAGTCCTTATCAAATATTTACTTCTTTCATTTTGTGGACTATTAGAAATCAAACACTCGTTATAAAATAAAAAATCAATTTGCTAATGTATTAAGGGGAACGGTTTTTTGCGAGCTACATAAATTGTATCCGAAATATGCCTGTAAAGAATATTTGGAAAATTGGGATCAGTTAATCGAGTTTTGCGGATATCGTGAAGACAACATTCCACAGTTGCAAGATTTGAACATATTTCTGAAAAGTAAAAACCCTCTATTCTAAATTATAGTGAGTGTGTAATTTAGTTAAAGCAATGATCTGAGCAATTTATTGTTATTTATTTTTCCAAGGAAAAACGGGCTTCACTCTGCGGCCTGTGGCAGGATATTTATCTCCAAGAGATTTTTTGGCTGGACTAGCTTTTCGTGTATTTCATTGTACACAATACATTCGACATTCTTCAGATCCATTCTACACTCCTGAACCGTGAGAGAAAACTAAGATCTATTTAAAATATTCTTCAATGATGTCTTATTTAATCCTTTATCTTGATAGTAGAAATATGCTAATCTGCGTTATGTGCATTATTTCTATAAAGTGATTGTTGCCATGAATTGTTGGGGCATATGCCATTACTTGCAAATCCATCATTTGCACAGTTTTCTCAAGAAATTGGACTTGCATCTCTTGGGGCCTCTGATGAAGAAGTCGGCAAAATTGCCACTGTAAGCTTCTGATAATCACAAATTTCATTACTCATGAAATGGCTTTACCTATAAATCTTGAAATTTCTCAACTATTATTCTTCATAAACTTTTCCCCGAATTTCAAAATACCAATGATGTTGGTTTCTAGTGCTATTTCTTCACGGTGGAATTCGGGTTGTGCAAACAAGATAATGAACTCAGAGTTTACGGAGCTGGTTTGCTGTCGTCTGTTGCTGAACTGAAACACTCATTAGATGCATCAGAAAAAACCCGGCCGTTTGATCCTGATGTCACTGCAAAAGAAGAATGCATTATAACATCCTATCAAAACGCATACTTTTATTCGGATTCCTTCGAAGACGCCAAGGAAAAGATGCGGTAAGTACTGTAAAATAAATTGGCGTCATTGTACACTGCTATTAATGTTCCGATATATATCACTGCAGTCAGTTCAGAAAGTCTTAATAGAGGAAAACGGAGAACATTTTCAGATTGTTGAGGCTTTTCAGACCTTCAAAATTGGCAGACAGTCAGGTTACTATATAATGTAATTAATCAACTGCAACACCGCAGTGTCCCTAGTTTTTCTCTAAAGCTCTAAAGCTCTAAAGTTCCTCAGAAGAGACATTTAGTAAATAGATAGTTTTGAAACCCTTTACATAGACACCAAAGACTGTCAAATGAAATATTGGCAAAATAAACTAGCCTTGCCAGGTAAAGTAAATCGAACTGTTCATAAAGGAATTGAAAATAGAAATCCACGGCACAATGGTGCATGAAATAATTGGCATAGTAGTGTCAGATTCAATTTAGTGAAGATGTCAATTCCCTATTGTGGTCTTCATGATCGAAAAGATATATTGTAAGCCTAAGATCGTCTACTTACTCATTGTGAGCACATCTCTTTCCTCATGAATAGTAGACGTAGTAGAATTTAATCCCTGCAATCCGATATGTCTATAAGAGGGTAAAATAATTTAAATATTTGATTTTCTCGCAGGGCATTTGCGGCAAAAATTCAGCGGCCATTTGGCGTTCGTTATAATCCCTACACTCAGAGTGTAGATATACTAAGCAATGCCCAGAAAATTGCGGCACTGGTGTCCGAGCTTCGAGGAGATCTTTGTATTGTGAGAAACGCTCTGAAGAAAATCCACGAGCAAGATGAGACGGTCGATATCGAGGGGATAGCTCATATGCTGGAGGACCAAATGCATATTGAGCCAGTAGATGAGTAAACAAAACTCGGGACAATTCCGTGCAACTGCAAATCTATAGTTAATCTGTAGTATGCTGAGTAAAAATATAAATATGCATGATTGTTAACTATGTCAAATTAGCTGATATCACTACAAATATTGCTATACATACTTTAATGAATTTTATTTCCCAATTGTAAACTATAGTGGACCAATTAATAATGAAAAATTCATTCCTCTTCCGAATCTGTTAGGGTTCAAAGCACATTTACATTAAACCAAGGACCAAAAAAGGGACTAATATGAGATGGATAAAAGCAGTAGCCACTTAAGGGATTTCCCCTATATTTGAAAGTTACGGTTAAATATCGGGTAATTTGGTAGGCGTTATGGCTATAATAGCCTGAATATTTGGAAACCCAAAAACTAATACCGTATTTGCCGAATTACTATCCTCTTACGTAATTAGAGTTCCATAGGGGGCCCCATTACAATAATATGTGCATCAAAATGCTCACCAAACTATAAAACTGCTGTTGGAAATAGGAGTCCCTCCTCCAATATATGCATAGAGAGTAATACACCATTACTTGTACAGTACATGAGTAGAGATTAGACAAATCGTAAATATTCTTATTGAATAATGTAATTGTAATGGTTATCGTAGAAGAATTGTGTGCATATACATATTTAGTTTCGAGACAGTTTCAGAAGAAGCACGAGAATGAAGTATTCCAAAAAGACATGTATAACTCCGTTAAAGCAAAACTGAAAGTAATGAGTACAGTGAACTTTTTTATTCATAAAGCAAAAGAAAAGTATAACGTTGACAGAAAATGTGTTATAGAATGGAAACGGCTGCCGAAGAAACATCTGGGAGTCATTTGAGCACATGCAAGTGCTCAAATAATCCTGGGAGTTATTTCAGCACCCCCTTGAAAAACCCAGCACGTGCTCAAATATCCCAGGTAGTTATTTGAGCACCCAAATGAAATACCAAACCAGGATCAGAAAAATTACTTTTCTACATATTAGTGTGCATTGTGAGAACTCATGTAGATCATACTACTAAATGGTAAAATTGCATTTTAATGGTAAAAAGGTGTTTAAAATCAAGAGATTAGTTCTAATTGTAATGATGAAGGCTAATAAATAACATTGACACAAAAATGTTTGAACCATTTTGTAATCCGTAAACTGGGACAAACTAGTTTGCCCTTTCGTTTTCAATTTTTCAATTAAGTAAATGTCAATCGATTTGAACGTAGTTAGGCTCATTTGATTCACAAAAAGATGATCTGTAGGTGAGAATAATTACTTGTTAGTCAATGGATTTTGATGCATAAAAATCAGACTGGGTATATATTAGAAAGACCCTGGTTCTTATTCACAAAATTGAGGCTTTGTAGGGATGGCTATTTATCAAATGCCGTAAGTCACACGGGACTCCAATGTAAGCCAAGGCACTAACAACAATTCGGTCAGCTAAACAAATCATATTTTGGTTGTTGGGAACATAGAAAGAAGGGAAAATCCAGCAATGTTCAAGGGGCCATAAATATTGTGCATAAAAAACGCTAAAATTATTTATACAAGCTGAATTTTGAAGGTAATGACGATCTCCTAGCCAAAATGGGACCCGTCGGGAGGAACGATTGTTCTTCCGGATGGGATGGGATGGGTTCAAGGGGGTGTTCAAATAACTCCCAGATCGGAGAACTTACGAAGGAAGGTTAACATTAAATTTTGTTAAGTATTTACTGTTATCTTGTGTCAAAACTACAAAGTAAGGATAATGATAGTATTGTTTCCTCTGATTATGATTTGATGGAAGTAGGGACGCATAACATTTCATGTATGCAACTAAATTACCTATGCTAATATTGCTAATACTTTACATGTAATACATGCTAATTTATTGCCTACTTGTTACTCAAATAGGTGATTTTGACTGTTAAGTAAATGCGTTTAAACAGTAACACCCCGGACCGTTATAACAGCCCCTTAATTAATACGAACTTGTTTTTTATACGAACTTTACATGAGAAAAATCGATTTGAATCAATACAGCCAGGGGGTAGTAATTCGGCAATTACTCGTAGCATTTCTGATTATTTCATCTCTAATTTTGAAAATTAATAATACAAATACAGAAAATAAAAGTTTTACATAAAAATGTTGGCATCTAAATTGTCGATTGAAAATGAAATTACTTATTGATCAATGCATTAAATAATATTTTAAGAGACTCGTCACCTTAAGCACGGTTATATATACTTCTGATTTGGTAAAAATACGGCCTGCAACTAACGAGAAGTTAGTTCAATGTATTTAGTTTCTTACAATATTAATTTTCAGGTACATTTCATTAACTACTGATTGTGTTACATTAATTACTACTTCCAAAACTGGCAATACCGTTATGAACTACGTCATTCTTCATTCATATGCCCAACAATTTTGTTTAAGTACAAAGTTGTGACTCACATTTTCTTGAATAGTAAATTCTTCATAAGCATCACATCATGATTTGACAGCAGTAAATCTTACCTTGGAAAATTGGGAGAATGTTATTTAATTGTACTGCATCGATTATTAAACTGAATTCGTACCCCCAAAAATACTTAGTCTCGAAAATACTACCTCGCGCCGAAGAAAAAATACCACATAAGTATCAAATAACTATTATGCAAAAATATATAATTAGGCACTTATGGTCAACCCAACTGGATTGTCTGCATGAGTACCTTTTCTCATAAAACTCATGCGCTATGAATGCTAGAGTTTTACATTGTTAAGATGCGTTTATGTACCAAAGAGTACCTAAATGATATTATTATAACACGTAAAGGAAAACTCACAGGGAAAACTATAGCCGAGATTAGGTAGTTAGTGGGCGGAGTTCACAATATTATACCGTATGCACGGAGAGGGCCTTTTGCTTTGTTCAGTATTTGTTCATGTAGGTATTACAGTATACACACTGCAGAATATATGTAGATATCAAATATATAGCTGCTAGGGCTGGCGCGTATTTAACAGAGACTTCCGACCGGAGGAAGCTAGAGATTTCTAGCATTCCAGCTACAGCAGAGCCAGAAGTTCGTTCATTCCGTCAGTCGACCTCGTGCCGTTCCTCGTGGAAAGTCAATAACTGGACGGGCAGTTTGTATTTCCGCTTTTTCACTTTTTTCGCATTTTGGAAATTGACTTCCAGTACCTCAAGTGACATCCTGTAGTAAGTGACCATTTCCATTATTATTCATAGCTTACTTTTCCTCTTCCTGCAATATCAATATCTGCTCTTGACTCAAATACCGCTGAAACAAACAATGAACAGTACAAGTAGGTAATACCGAAAGACCAGTTTCTCTAATAAAACAGTGCTATAGAGCTATAATAGTATACTATAGATCTGCGATATTCTTCACATTATTGCATGCCTAACTCTCATTCATAGTTAACGATAAATAGCCACTCGTTTTTCCTTATTCGATTTACAAATATTTCGATTTCCAAGCACTCCCTCATTGGGCTTCCAAATTTTAGATTTCCCATTCCAAGCATGCTTCAATTCGGTTTCGGATTTCATGGTATTCTATTATTGGATTTCCAAGGCACTCTTTTAGGATTTTTAAGTATTCTTTTTATTGAATTTTCGAGTATTTTTATTGATTTTCCCATCATGGTTTTATATTATTTCCTGCCATGCTTGTTTTTGTTGGTTTTCAAGAATTTTCCTTTATTACTGAGTTTCCAAACATTAACACTTCGAGCATGTTTACGTTTTGCCGGTTTTCCAAGGTTGTTTTTGGACCTCCAATAACTGTTATCAAATTTCCTATTTAACAGTTTCCATCTCTTAAAATTCCCAGCAGTTTAAATGCCTTTTTCAAGTGTCTTAAATAATAAAGACGCGGATATACACATCATAGACTTATTTTATTATCCAATTGATAATGCATTCAACAAACCGGCGAAACTCCCGATAGAACAAACAATGAGGTATTTAATCTATTTATCTTAACTTGCCTGTGGATTTCTTTAATGAATGATGCTGTCAATGTCTGAGAATTAATCATACATTGTTACAGACAAATCGAAATTAATATCGCATGCTTAATTAAAAATGTTGTCTTATTAAAGGAGCGAAGTCTCCTTTTATGTTTTCGGGATATCTGTCTGTCTGTCTATCTGTTAGTTAGTGTTAATGAGTATACAAATATCTCAGGAACGATTGAAATATTTTGATGAAACTTTCAGTATAAATTCATATACTGTCAATTGGAGACACTGAAAAAAATATTTAATGTAGTTTGACAATATTTGTTTGAATTAACTGCAATGATTAAGTTCCTTTTTGTATCTCGTTATCTGGAACATAAGTAAACATATGAATGAGACATTACAATAGTTGACTATGGACTTGGTTGGGTGATAAAAATGGCATCAGTTGTCTGTTAGCTAAATGAATATTATAAGTTAGCATCGGCATTCTTAACTAAGCGAATGGATAACAATGCTTAAAGGATTATAAATAGAAAGCAATGGTTAATACTGGTCTAATAGAGTGTTCACGTCTAACGACAGATTTCTGCACCATCTCATTGCGTTGCTGACAGCATGTATAATACAACTTGTACAAGCTCAGTGTATTTTCATAAATTAAAGTAAATTGCTATTTAGTTTGTTCACATACATATCAAATACGTAGCCTGTATAAATACACGACATTTGACATATCCGCATAATTAATATGAGATATATGACAATTGAAATTGATATTATTGCTAAGTGGTAGTGGTAGCCTTCAGCGGTCATCCAAAAGTCAGTAGTTGAAAGTTGTTCAGATACATGCTTTTACAAATATGGGAAATATTTGGAAAAAGAGTACGGTAATGCAAACTACTTTTGTTTAACAACCATATTGCAGTCTAAATTAAGTGATACGGCTTAATTAATAGGTTATACAATGGAAAAATCTAGAAAATTGATAATAGTTTGTTACACTTGAAGCTTATTTATTTTTTTAAAGTCTTATTTTGTAGAATTAACTATTATGTAGAATTGTTTCAAAAGAGTTAATACTTCTAAAATTGCATATATAGCAGGCAAAAATTACTTAAATTGAAAGTAAGCAGAATGTATTGCGCCAATTAATTCTACTGAAATCTTGTAAGTCAGTAAACCTAATCTTTGGTTTGCGAAAGAGTTTCCCTTCGTGTTTGGTTCTCTTAAGATTCTTGAGATTTCACACTACTTATGTTCCTGCGATTACCTTCTACCTCTAGATTTAGTCTAAATGCTTGCCGTTTCCTGTTCTATAGACGATAGTGGTAATATTAGCTTGCGGCTACATTTGACGTATGTTGTGAGGTCTGTATGCATGTCGAAGGCAAGAGAGGCAACGACGCTGCTCCGGGCATCATTGATATTTTCAATTCCCAAGGTCTTACTTTCAGTCTATTTATCAAATATTTTGGTGAAAATTAAGGTACAAAGTTAATAATAGCAATTAAGGAAAAGTGAGTATCCTGGCAAATCGAATTTCTACTAGCAAAGGTTTTTGTGTGAATGAAATGTCTTAATCTAGGTAGAAATACAAAATATGTCTATTCAATAAAGGAGGCCAGGACAGCAGAAAGGGTCCTTTGCCTTTATCTTTGCCTGGTAATCATTGACCTACTTATAAAGATGTCTATTTGTCGGCCCACTGTGTGTTTCCGGCCTACGACGTATAACTGTCCGTCCGGGTTTTAGGTGAACTGAGAACTCACGTGTTCCAAATAGTATGTCAAAATCGAACTCATTTCCCATCGATTTTCACTGTCGGCTTGTCGCCGTAATTCGTAGTGTGACGGAAATGGAACTGAAAGTAGAATATGGGTTTATTAAAGTTTGATTCAGTCGTAGAGCTCTGTCTTGTCGATTAGTTGGATGAAGTGACTTCAGTCGACTGGTGCCAGGTACAGGGTAAATTATACTATCATACTTTGCCTTTGCCATTTTGCTTTTCTAACCATGTAAAGTTTTGTAATTAGGGAAGATCAGTTCAATCATTGTCAGTGTCAATCAGTTCTTTGGTTTTACTATTCATTAGAAAATGTGATAAAAATGGGTATTTGTTGTGGAAACCCAAGTGTTGTAGAGACCACGGACGGTGTTAATTTAATGACCAGCCAGGCTGTAGGTTCTTTAGGGGCAATGTTCATGGACTCTTGGAGTTTGACAAATACGAAAAGTGGACAGCCTGTAGATGTAGAAACTGACTCAGCGCTCGTAACCAGTGTATCCGATTTGATTGGGCATGACGACGAAAATGAAAAGAATGGCGTTGCCAGCAATTTAACTGAAAACATAAACACAATTATAACTCAACCGTCAGGGGTAGACATAAGTAGCAATTCCAATGAAAAGTTGCTGATGGGTACAGAAAATTTTTATTAAACGATTAAGATTAGTTCTGTGTTGACGTGTCTTACTGTGATGCTGAGTTATCTTTCCGTTTCCCATAAAGACTTTAATAGGTTTTAATATTGATGCAGAAAAGAACACCCTGTAGGGGCATACCTTCTACATAAAAATAACGTGTTACGGCATCCAGGAAATTTACAAGTAAATTTAAACTGACTTTTGATTTCAGTTGGAAGAAATGTAATTTTCATTCACTCACAATCAATCTATTGTTTAATTATTTCAAGAACTTGTAATTGTTTATTTAATGACCGTTGTTATTAGCAGTAGGTTTTGCGCAACTTGCATTACTTTAAGTATTTACGGTATGCAGCATTACTCCTACTTACTTAGATGTAATTGTACAATAGAAAAATAGTCATTGTTGTATTATAGATAGCATGCTGGCGACTTGGAAAATAATTAATTATAGAGCTTCAATTTCATTCTTTTCTGACAAGTGCTGTTGTGTAATACCTCATAATATTAGTCTTGCATAATATATTCCATACTTATGTACATATGTTTATATTTGTGTCATATTATTTATGAATGTTTTACTCTTTGCAATTGTATTATTGTATATCAACTGAAAACTGTCTTGCACGGTGCAATTGCATGCGGTTTATTGCAAACAATGTAAAACTAATCAAATTTCCAAAAACCATATTCTTGTGAAAGTAGCCCATGAACCTTGAAGTAGCGGATTATGTACTTTTAATAAACAATCCATTTATGAAATGATGTGGTAGTTAGGGGAGTGAAAAGCTAAGTGTTTGATAATGCCCTATAAATACTTCTTTCATTCTGTTTCTTGGAATATTGCTAAAACTGAAGTTCATGGGCAGCGTTTGTATAATTTTATTATTCGCAAGGATATGGTATCCGTCACAACCTTTTTCCTTTCTATGATGATTAAATATATTTTATTTCAATAGCCATAATTCAATGAATATTGTTGTAATAGATAAAGAAGTTTCAATGGCTTCAATTGGAGAATTGTGCATTCAAAAACCTGCCCCAAAGTGGACTGGGACTGCAGTCGTCAACGGGGAATTTAAGGAGATAAGCTTGGATGACTACAAAGGAAAATATTTGGTCCTCTTTTTCTATCCATTGGATTTGTAAGGGAAAATACATCATATTATTTAATAATTTACATAATATTAATTAAATGAATTCGTTTAAATATTAATATTTCTAATCTGTGCGAATTATAGCACTTTTGTCTGTCCTACTGAAATCATCGCATTTTCGGACCGAAAGGACGAATTTGAAAAGATCGAATGCGAAGTTGTAGCTGCGTCAACTGATTCTCATTTCTCTCACTTCGCTTGGTATGTGCCAATATCTCTAATTAAAATTCCTATGTATATTCTGCATATCTTGGTGTGTTACCTGGCTCTACATTATTCTTCTGTCCTGGAATCAAACTGCATTGGCTATATGAAGTTTTTTCTCCTAGGGTGAGCTCTCCACGAAAACAAGGAGGCTTGGGTCCTATGAATATCCCTCTTCTCGCTGACAAAAATGGTGAAATCGCCAAGGCATATGGCGTTTACAAGGTGAGCAAAATGCTGCGGCTGTAGAATTGAAATAACATTCTCGATTTATTGCCAGAAAGTAAAATGATGACGCAATCACAAAGTAAAAAAATGGAATTTGGTGCAATACGGCAGGAAATTTTAATCTGGTGTATGTGGTGCACTTTACTCTGTAAATTCTTGCAGCAGCGCAACAGTTTATTAGTACTATATGTTGTCAATTACATTATTCCTTATTTTTCTAATACTCAAAGAATTTTATTTTGATGCCGAATATAATATTACAATTTGAATGTATCTCTTAAAAGTGATGTTATGACATCAATATTTTGGTAAATGTCAAAGTTGTTACTTAGCAGCTTCGTTTGGGACAAATTCCAAAACTTGCATTCCATTGTATTTTGTTTTGAGTCAGTGAAGTAAACTAATGATTAGCACCATTTTCAGAAACTTTCCAGTACCTATTTATTTCACTACAAATGCCTGTCATTTTTGCTTCTACGACAACAGATTTACTTTTCACCCAGATATTCCTGTTTTTATTACACAAACTTTTGATATTTATTTAATGTTGTCATTTTAATATGTGATATAGAACGATGAAGGTATTGCATTCCGAGGATTGTTTATTATCGATGGTAAGCAAAATCTAAGGCAAATTACTATCAACGATCTTCCTGTGGGTCGCAGCGTAGATGAAACTCTTCGTTTAGTGCAGGCATTCCAATTTACGGATAAATACGGAGAAGGTAGGTTAACTACTAACTACATAAACCTTTTCATAGGCTATCCAAATCTATCCATTTTAGCTATCTATGCATTATCCTTCTATTTTTGTTTTAGTTTGTCCTGCTGGATGGAAACCTGGACAAAAAACCATTAAGCCAAGCGTTGCTGAAAGTAAGGACTACTTTGAAAGTGCCTAAATGAAGATCAAGCAAGACCGTGAGCTACCTGCAAATATAATTCCCACAACCCTTAATACAGTACCTATACTTGACCAAAACTTGTCACTGCATTCTATTTAAGTAGACCATTGAACTCTGTAAAGAGTCTTTTGGTGTATCAATTGCTTATAGAATGGCATTGGAAAATTGTAAACGATTTACAGTTCCTGCTTTCCCTTGCTTGCATTCCATATAATATTCCTACTCAGTAAGTTACTATATCAGTATTTACATTTCCTATATAGATCATAGCTCTCTGTATTATTTGCGGTCTCACATTACTGCATTACCGTATTTTTTGTTAAACATTTCTTACATCGGTTTGTCTGTCAGGCAGCATACATTATAATTACAACATGATGGTTAGTGTAACTTTCAGCTTAAATGGAATAAATTAATGCTTGATTAAAAAAACGTTATTTTTGCACAAAATTGGGTATTTTATATATCATACGCTAGTTTAACAGTTTTGTAACAGTTTTGAAAAGTCATGAAAATCAAGTCATCTCTATAAATTTAGGATGAATTGCAGTTTAGGCTTATTTATTGTCATTTCCACCACAATTTGGAAGGATAACTGGAATGGAAGAAAAACTAAAGGTTATTCATATTCATTTCGTATATTCATTGATACATTTTTAGTGATCATAAATAATTCTGCGTTCTTTCGTTGGAAATGGGGTTAACGACAATGGCATACATAGGGAATCTACCAATTATAGGAATCTACTAATTACCTTATTTCTAATCTACCAATTATAGCACTTTTGTCTGTCCTACTGAGATCATCGCATTTTCGGACCGAAAGGACGAATTTAAAAAGATCGAATGCGAACATGTAGCTGCGTCCACTGATTCTCTTTTCTCTCACTTCGCTTGGTATGTGCCAATAATAATATCTCTAATTAAAATTCCTATGTATATTCTGCATAGGTATCTTCATGTGCATCCTGGGCCCAAATTAGTCTCCTAGTATCAAACTGCACCGACTATATGAAGTTATTTTTCTAGTGTGAGCTCTCCACGAAAACAAGGAGTCTTGTTGAGTCCTATGAATATTCCGATTCTTGCTAACAAAAATGGTGAAATCGTCAAGGCTGATGACATTTACATAGTATTGGCCTCTCACGCACACTGCATATGAAAGATACCTACTTAGTCTGCCCATGTAACTTTACTAATACACAATATTTAGGAAACAGTAAATGTAGCACAGTACACTGAAATATCGATTCACTCTAATAGCGGCTTGCAAAACATCATTTGCATTGTAATATTATCTAAACTGGGAATTGAATGACTAAGGTGTACGGATCGTAGAATTTCCTAAAAATGGCAAATATAAATTTTATAATGAAAGCTGTATTAATTATTGGTGACGAATGCTTAGATTCTGCTGCCTATATTTTGTATACAGTCGTATAAATGTGGACATTCCAATTTTTTAAGTAGGGATTACTAGAGATTGAAGAATTCCAATGCAACCTACATTGCTGTGTCCAGTAGAAAAATATAAATATTGGTACTGATGGTGAAGAAAGTTTTTAGCCGATTACTTTAGGTAGCCTTGCTTTGAATAACGAAAACTATTTGCATAAAAAATATGTTTAAAAAATTTTAAGCATGACTACAAAATAATTACAATTAAAGTAGTCCTCATTTTATTTAAGAAGAATTAAGTCTTCTGTGCATTGCAGCACCAGTCACTAGTTATATCACATCATGTTTCTGGTATTCGGAAATTAATTCTACAAAAGATAATTTCATTGTTATTTTTTCCAAGGAACTACAAAGTTTTTGGAAAGCCGTCGCTTTTTAACAATTGGTAACGGCAAAATAGCCGGAGGATCTCCATATGATCTTTTTTTAATTATTTTAAATGCGTTATCGTCACAGGGGGCACCAGTTGGGGTATTAGAAGTACAAGTCGACGTCGGCATGGATTCATTTGAAACTGACGGAAATGCAATTTGCTGATGAGTAGTTGGTTTGTCATTTTCAAAAGAAGAATTGCTGGAAGTTCCTGTCCATGTCCTAGATTTATCATCCTCCTCATCAGCCAATAGAGCCGAAACACTATCCATCACTTCTTTACTTAATTCTTCTGATTGAAAATTGCTAGGCGCTCGCATGTAGCTTTTATTTAACTTTTCAAATGATTGAATTTCTATATTCTGGTGTTTAGAAAGGTCTTTAAGTCTGTCCTCTTTGGCACCGCTAACGTCCTTCCAAATTGATTGTGCTCTTTCTGCAGCTTCGGAGGAAACACGAATATTTTTTCCTCCCGCTGTGGTAAATCCAGCACATCTGTTTACTTCTTCGGTTTCCCCAATGCTAATGTTCTCATCTATTTCAGTATCCAACCAAAGTGTCTGCGCTTTCTTCAAAGATTCCGAAGAGACAGATATATTTTTTCCTCCAGCTGTGGTAAATCCAGCGCATCGGTTTACTTTTTCGGTTTCCCTTGTGTCAATTTTCTCTTCTACTTCTGTATCCAACCAAAGTGTCTGCGCTTTCTTCAAAGATTCCGAAGAGACAGATATATTTTTTCCTCCAGCTGTGGTAAATCCAGCGCATCGGTTTACTTTTTCGGTTTCCCTTGTGTCAATTTTCTCTTCTACTTCTGTATCCAACCAAATTGTCTGCGCTTTCTTCAAAGACTCCGAAGAGACAGATATATTTTTTTCCCCAGCTGTAGTAAATCCAGCGCATCGGTTTACTTTTTCGGTTTCCGTTGTGTCAATTTTCTCTTCTACTTCAGTACCCAACCAAAGCGTCTGCGCTTTCTTCAAAGATTCCGAAGAGACAGATATATTTTTTCCTCCAGCTGTGGTAAATCCAGCGCATTGGTTTACTTTTTCGATTTCACTTCCGATTGATGGGACTTTTGTACTATTCCCATTCTCCCTTTTCAGCATTATCCTTCGTCTCTTCCGACCTTGTCTCTTTCTGTTTTTAGTTGTTGGTGAATCTGGTCCAGGTATCTTCTTAAATGCAATATAATTTAATTGGTCTAGTAGTCGTTGGGCTTCTGGGTCACTTTCAGATGATTCTCCGGAATCGTCAGAGAATGTGTATCCTACGATGGGGCTTAGAGGAAATTCGTCAAAGTCTTCATTAGCAACTGTTTCTGCCACTTGGCATACTTCTTCGAGTGTACTAGGGGAAATGTCTTGGAAAAATGCCTGAGTAAATGCTGACATTTTTGGTTCGGGAGTTTTGACTCCAGCATAGCTATTTGAAGCCTCAGGTGAAGAATTGTCATCCTGCTCCATTTTCAACCTGGAAATAATACACAAGTCAATCAAAAATTAGCATAACTTTTTAGATATTATTTTCGATACTCCTATTAACTGCATGTGTACCCCAAAAAATAACTAATCTCGAAAATACTACTTCGCGCCCAATTTGTACTTTTCGTACTTCTAATAAACACTGAATTTTACCCTTTAAAAACCATGTTCCCCTATTTTTACTGCAATCAGATTAAGTAGAGATTAGCAAACTCTTATTTGATTATCAGAGGTTAAAATGGACATGTGAAAAGCTGAAAAGTGTCGAACATCCAGAAGACCAAGGAGGAAACATTTTTAGAACCTACGATGGGTTGTAAAACTACAAATCGAAACCAGTAATAATATATTTTACTATTTTAGTGCACTGTTCTCGGTAAAGTAAGTACTATTGCAATAAATTTCATTGCCCTATTTTAATTTTCTGTTGCCGCAATCAAGTAAAGAACTACAAATATTTTCTTTAAAATATAAAAATGCAGAAAACACTTTCGGAATTTAACGAAAAAAATAAGTATTTTTACCTCCTTCGTTACCTCTAACTTCAGATTTCCGGTTTTCTTCCAGCGCAGTGATATCACCATAGAAAAATTGTCAAAATAAATAACAATAATTTAAACTCTGACTTGGTATAATTAACAAACACATGGAATCTAGTTTCCGCGGGATTTGGTGTTTTGAGTAAATGTATCCACCAATGTACCTATAGTATTACATGGAGCGGCCAGAACAGTGGATTTGTACTCTTTACTTTAATACAAAATATTATCAAATTGTTACTAACTAAATACAAATATAGTTGGGCAAAATATTATTACATTTCATAACATTTAATTAGCTTAGCTTACCAGTAAGTGGAATTGTACCGCAGAGTACAATTCAACAATAATGTCTCTTTTCCTAGTGGGTTCATTTAGCCGGGTTATTTCTAACTGTGGTTGCAAAATTCATCCTACCCACCTGCAAACGCAACACAGATTCTTAAATACATTCAAACGTAACACCTTGGAATCCCGTTTTTTCCTGAAAACCTGTAATGGAAAATCCGTACATGTAACTAGAAAGTGTGCAACAGCTGCTCAAAAGTCAGCTTTTGAAACTTCTAATTCTGTACCCTCCTATGCAAATAAATTCGTTGGCGGATGGTTATTCGGTTGTGCAGGAATGTGCGTTGGAGCAGTCATACTTGGTAAGTATTTACAATATGCAATCTATAATATTAATATAATTTTAATGAAAAATATAATTTCTGTAAATATGCATCGAAGTTATGGTTTTCTACATTCATTTCCACTTTGTAATGCCGGCATCATCTAACTATTTATGTTTCAGGTGGTGTCACAAGGCTGACTGAGTCAGGTTTGTCAATGGTGACATGGAAGCTTTTTGGAGAAAAGCCTCCTAGAAATGCATCTGATTGGGAAATCGAATTCCAGCGTTATCAACAATATCCCGAATTTAAAATGTTAGAATAAATGTTAAGAGAACTAAAAATGCAAGCGTCAGCAGATGTCTTAATCCTACACATATAAGGAGATTTAATATTTTGATACTGTGACATGTAGAAAAAATAAGGATATAACTTTAGAAGATTTTAAATGGATTTGGTGGATGGAATACGGACATCGCACTTGGGGCAGAATGATAGGAGGAGCATTTTATATTCCAGCGGCCATATTTTGGGCTAAAAACTGGCTGTCACCTGTGATGAAAAAGAGGACGATTGTACTGGGGGCGTTATTAGGTTTCCAAGTATGGGGAATTCGACCCTTATAATTCCTTTTAAAGCAAATAAAGATATAATGCCAATGCGTGTGGTAAATAGTTGTCAATTATTTTACAGGGTCTACTGGGTTGGTACATGGTGAAATCTGGGTTGGAAGATAGATTTCATGGAGAAAGCGACGTTCCCCGTGTCTCGCAGTACCGACTGGCTGCCCATTTAGGATCCGCGTTTATTCTGTATTCTTATTTACTATGGTCCGCCATGGATGTTCTGTTGCCACCTCAATTGCTTGAGAAAACCAAACAAACATTAAGACTGAAAAGATTAGTTCATGGTTGTAAAGGATTGGTTTTCTTGACGGCAATATCAGGAGCTTTTGTTGCCGGGTTGGATGCCGGGTTGGTGTATAATTCATTTCCAAAAATGGCAGACAAATGGATTCCAGATGATATTCTGGCTTTAAAACCGAAACTAGTGAACTTTACTGAAAATCCGACAACCGTTCAATTTGACCATAGAATTTTGGTAAATATCTTAATAGTAATAAACTAATAAAAATGATGTCTTCCCTAACTTGTCCGACGTGATGATATTTAACGCTCTAATTTTTGAAAAAAGGGCATGTCGACATTTTCGCTGATAATGGTATACTGGCTACTTAGCCGTCGAGTGCTTTTGCCACCCAGAGCCCGCTTTGCGTCAAACCTAATGGCCTTTGCAGCAGTGTTCCAGGTATGCACCATCTTGCTAATTTCTTGTTATTTATTTGCAAATCCACAATGTAGTAAGCACTATATATCAACCTCATTTTGTAATCCCACACAGGTCGCTCTGGGGATTACTACACTAATTTATTTTGTTCCTACATCGCTTGCTGCAACTCATCAAAGTGGGTCCCTTGCTCTTTTATCAAGTGCATTATGGCTATCACATGAATTAAAACGAATCCCAAAATAAATGTAAATGTTTTTATTAGACAAATAAAATTTGTAATACAAACAGGTTAACATTTCCTTAAAATTACTGCCCTTTAGTTTTAAAAAGGTCAATTAGTTTCAGTAGGCCACCAGATGTAATTACTCTTACTCGGCGCCACTTTGTCGCCGTTACTGGCTTTTTCTGATCTCCATCACCAACGAGAATTGTATCAGAATCAGACGACATTTGATAGTCAAAGGAAACACACACATCGTTTTTCTGTTCAATAAAAAAATAAATTACGGCTGCCTTAAATTTTTATCTTAATTCGCACTCCATTTGGGCAAAAATCAGTTACATTGACATTGAATCTAATTACCGAATAAGGTAAATACAAACTGTTCTAGAAGAATTAATTTTAATAATTGTATAAAATGAAGTCAAAGGGTACCTGCATATCTTCCCACAAGTCATCTTCAGGGTTTACATAATGCATTGTATTGGGAGCGTTAACAAGGCGGTACATTTTTGATGATATGACGTAATGAGAAAACTTGTAAGGCATTCCCTTCTTTCTACAGGCTTCCATGTCGGTTCTTAAAAATCACAGTAAATATATAGAGCGCGTAAAATACAAACACATTGCATACGCCATTAATTTAGTTATTTAAATTAAAGTTATATTTTAAATTATGTAAAGAAACGTACAATGTCGATTCTAACATCGGTACAGTGACATCAAAAGGCAGATTGACAAATCGTTCATTAATAATAAGTCCCGTATTTTCAGTACTATCAATGTAATGATTGAAACTACTTTCTTGTTCTGTTCCTTTCGCTTTTCCTTTTAAGTATGTTTTCAGTTGAGAAACGCAATTTATTTCCTTTGCAGCCAAAAATATATGAGAATTATTTCAAGCAATAATCAAAATGTTATAATTTTTAAATTCCATTTTAAAATTCAAAATCACTTTTTTGGATGTCAGATTTAATACGGTTGTGAAAGCGTATACTGTGTCATCTTCGTTCATATCAATGGCCTCATCTTCATTGTCCCCTGACTCAAAATCTTCCACTTGCTATGAAAATATATAACAGATACACTAATAAGTATATTGTAGCACGTTAATTATGCTAACTCAAAAGGAATATTTATTTAAAATTTTGAACTTTATTTTAAATACTTTAAATACTAAATTTTAAATACTGTTTACTAGTATATTAACAAACATTGTGGATTTTTTGCCTTTGAGAAATATTTCTTAAATGATAGGTAAAGTCAAAGTTTAAATTAACCAATTCTTAAGTTTTGCATGTAATTTACATACACATCTAAAAGGAGGTATCCAACGTTTAATATAGTTACAACTTTAATGGGTAATAACAATTTAAAAGTGGTATTACCTTAAGGACACATCCAACATAATTTTGAGCAACAAAATTTTCAGCAAGTTGGTGAAGATTGAGCTCTTCATTTCCTCCAAATAATTGCTTCAATAGCAAAACAATGCCCGGAATATCTTCGTCCGAAGGAGGAAATGCGTCGAAATCCAAATTAATTATCTCCTATTAAAAGTTTTAATAATAGTAAAATCATTATCCAAAATAATTAATAAATAATAATTAATAATAATTTTTTTGTTTTTTTTGTTGTTTTTTATTACTGATATTAGTATTAGCAACAGTGGCTAAATATTCTTACTTAACTCAAATCAAACTCAGTTGACGTAATAGTTTCATTTATTCCTTCCAAAGAACAATATCAATTATTTATGAATATGGTAATAATTTCAAAGGTGATTTCTAATAGAAAACCTCGTTTGGTAGTACAATATGCTTTAATTTACCCCAAAAATTGTTACTTAGATAAGTAATGCGTGTTCCCACTGTCATGCTTCGTAAGTTATTGTAATGAAATAATAACTGACAATTATGCATTAGACATCACTAGCTTAGAAAAATGTTGACATAAAATAGGAAGCACGTGAAAATAAAGCATAGGAATACAATTTAAAATGTCAATTAGCATACCTGATTTGGTGTCGCCATCTTTTTCCTGAGGATATATTTGAGATTGAGTGAGAGTCTTGGGAGTTAATTTACGAAGTGTATCAAAACACAATCGAGATATTGTAGTATGAGTGGTATTAGCAGATTAGGAGGATTAGAACAATATACTGAAGACTCAAGAGGATGTATAACTTTCGTTGACGTAATACCACAACCTGTCTTCAAATTTAGTTTTTTCAATACTTCTAATATAAAAAGTGATATAGTGTTTTATTTACAGTTTTAAGAAATTGTGTGAATTGCAGTAAAAAGTAAAAGATTTCCAGTAGGAAGAGATTATGGGGATTTACGTTGCTTGTCCTCGTCTTTGCTGGGATACTCTCGTATCCAAGGTAAGTAGCTAAGATTGAATTTATTCAAGCAAGATTTCACACAGGTCTTCTTTTACTACTACTTTTGCTTTCAGTTTTGAGTATGGTTACCTGCATGTGGGAGGCAGCATGTAAAAGAGTAACACGAATTGAATTACGTGGCTCACTAATACCTCTCGCATTGTGTAGTCTTAGAGGAAGAAAATTATATGTGAACTGAGCTTACGATAAAACAAACCCCACAAGATAGCTTCCGTAAAATTTTTCATTAGTCACAATTTGAAAAATACATTACGAAATGCTAAGTACTTTACTTAGAAATAAAGTTAAAAAACAATCATGTTAAACAGAATAATTGAAAACCTAGGTGTCTTTTGTCATAAATCATCAGAGGTTTTGAGCCCTTCAAAGTCATATGCAAAACTTTAAAAAACACCTAGTTTTATGGAATCATTCATACCTACTGACTCTGTCTCTTGTACGGGATTCTTGAAATGATTTCTTCTAATACGAAGGCATTACGCCCTTCTTCATAGGAAAGACGACTAAGTGGCATTATTTGACTGTGTTTAGCCACTTGAATATTTTTAAAATGCATATATTAAAATACCCACATGAAATTCGAGTTGAAAGTAAAATACTAAGATAAACTACCGCAACCCATCAAAGCATAAAATAAACATATCAAAATGTATTGCTAATACATATTTTGTATTTAAAATAGTCATTTCTCAAATTCCCCGAAATGAAAAAATACAAAGTTCATTGTCTATCTAAAAATAAAAATGTGAATTTAAAATACATTTCTAAAATACACACAGGCATGTTTAAAATAAAATTATTTTTTCCATCTATTCGTCGGTTGCATTTACGCATGTATATCTTTCTGCTGCATCATATCTAAAGACAAAATCAAGTGCATACTCCGAGAATTGATTTGCTGCTTTATAAAAATGCACTCAGATTGCTAGGATTTCAACCTGCATGACGGTATTGGTATTGCATACTTAATTTAAAGCTCTCCATCTCCTACAGGCGATTGTTATAATATGCTGTGGATTCAGTTTTTATGCCAGAAAGAAAAATGGTAACCGTAATTTCTTAGCATGCCCATGATAGGCATGGTATCATTGTATTGTGTGCATAGTCGTACAACAGTAATCGTTATTTTAAATACTGGTAATGAATATTAGAAATACCGGCAGTCAAATTGTCAGTTATGATTACCAAAACATGCTTAATTACAATTTTAGAGTTTATAATTACTCTGAACTCTGAACATGCATCTTTTTGCAGTTGAACTAAATATAGTTCGAAATGCTGATTATGTGTATTCCACATCGTATACATATGCTCCGATATGCTAATATTTATTATATCTGACATAACACAATTTCTACAACTCAGATTTATTTCTCGTCATTGAAGTGGGTCTATCTACTCCCTGGCTGCAGCAAGTTTAAATTGTCAGCTATGTAAATATAACCCTTTCCTCATTTAGCCTAATTTGTCAAATGATTCTGTTGCTGTTTATTACAATTGTGCCTTGTATGCTGCATGGGAATAGTAATTCTTCAAATTATCCCATGCAACAGTTGGAGACAAATCAGTGTAGCTGACGGAATGTGTTTGTCTACTAGCAGTAGTTTTGTGTCATAGGAAATTTGTGGTGCATGATAACAACTACAAACCGAAGTTTGGATTGTGCGCTAATACATATCAATAAAAAATCATCTCTGTGTAGCTGTGCATTATAATACTCCTGTTACACAATTAGAATTTATTTTACCACATTGGGATCTCAAGACTAGAAGTAAAGGTTTTTAGTTAAATTTCTGCACCTTTGATCTCCAGTAACAAATAAATGTCATCTAGTTAAAGTGAGTCTATTTGCATGCAAGAAAAGGGTGGCCAGATTTCGTGGATATAATTTCTGGATTCTGGGTTTCTGTTAAGATTGCATAAAGAATGAAGGATCTAGTGTACGGGCCAAACTTGAAATATGTTTTACATTTGAATTACCATTTTTCCTTTTTCGGGTGCTTTGGAAGACACAAGACAGTACACGTCCGATTACATATGCACGATTAATAATCTCTGTTTTACTGATTATCTTATGATCCTGATAATAATTTTATGTAACGATAAGTAAGGCTAAAATTAAATCCAACTTTCGTTTTTTAGAAAATACACTTTCTCTTTCGATGATTAACATTCTAGGCATACAAAGTACTGTAAAAAATACTTAATACACAATAAAATACACAATGAAAACTAAAAACTAATACATCTCAGTTTTCTAAATTTACCATTACATACAGGCTCCATTGAATACCTCTGATATCCGGGACATTTTACAGAGATCTGGCCATCCTTTTTGCCACAATTTCAATTGCAATCCTGTAGTATTTCATTTACTGCTCAGTGCCTCTATTTATACAGAATAAACCTAAGTATACAATACACATAAACACTTATCTTTATTAGGGAGTTCTTAAAATTTTGATGCTTATCTTATCATTTGAATATATACCTACTATTACACTCTCTGCAGTTACTCCTACTACATATAGAAGCCGAGTTTAGCTTAAGGTACAATGACCAATTAATTATATCCACTTACATTGATTATACAATAATTTGTCTGACCATGTCTGGTCTGACCCGTTGAGTTTAAGTTAACCCTCACCATTTAAATTTTTTAGCACACTTGACTTCATTAATTTACAAGGATGATAAAGTCCCCAACGCCAGTTTTTGGTCGGTATTCTGACAGTATAATCTACGACTGATGTTGAATCACCCTGTAAATATAACTACAGTGTGTGCCACACTGCCACATTAACAGACAAATTATATAATAATTTCAGTACCGAGCCAATGTGGCACACCGGTTAGGGCGCTCATCCCTACACTGGAAGTCCCGGGTTCAATTCCCATCGAAGGCTCGGTCACATTCGTACTTGGATTGGGTTTTTTCCAAAGCTTTCAGTACTCATTACTGAATTGCAAAGGTTTTCCCCGGTCCCCACTAACTGACTTGTCAGATAGGAGAAATGCCCGTATGGGAAGTACGTTAACAGACTCTCTCTCTTTGCCTTCCTACATCTCTCACCTTCCTATATCCGTCATAAGTTCCTACAGAGTGGGCGAGTAGCCTACTCTACCTGTACTCACAACTTGCAATCAACCAGCTTCGTACCTTCGTCCTCACAACTCTGAGATGAGCCAATGTGTGCCATATCACGGAGTATAAACCCCCTCCTCCTTATATAATAATTTCTAATTACATCGCAGTTGATAAATTAAACTACTTCGCAAATTTGAGAGTTCAATCAATTACAAGCAGAATTAACCGCATATATGCTAAGCGTAGCTTAGGATTACTATTTGAAATATCAGCAACACTTTAGATCCGCTTGTTTTCTTAATTTTAAATGAAACATACTGTACTGTGTGTACATGGGCACTGTGTATTATCATTATAATTCTGTATGTAATGACTGGCACAGTGGCACATGCTATTTAATCAACGAAAATTATATGTAAAGTATAAAAGACTGTTGTATGTAAAAGTATAACAGTGTGTTGTATATATCATCTTCATACGCTACCTATTACAAAGTAACACAGTTAGTTAATTTCAAAATTCGACAACACAGACAAAACCTTTTACCATGGCATAATTGGGCAAATACTTTTATTTTAAAAATGGTATTTTGGAAATGTATTTTAGGTGCACATTTTCTATTTGATAACGATAATGCACATTTTTGGGGTATATTGAGAAATGACTATTTTAAGTGTCCAATAGGTATTTCATATAAATTTTTTACTGCATTTTATTTTGGCATTTTGCTTCCAATTCAAATTTTGTGTATTTTGAAGAACGATGTTTCAAAATGCTCAAGTGCGCAGTATGTACATCTATGCAATCCTCCTAACATTACTTTGTAATCAGTAGTCTATGTAGGAAGTCCGACCCAAGTTTCCACATATTTAGCTTTATGTTTAAAATATATTCCAGTCGTTACCAGTGTTTTGGTGGCAGGTGCAATCCGAAGGTGACAGTTAACATGGAGCCACACACGCCACTCATGTTCTTCAGTTCAATGTTGTCAACTGCCTACTTGATAAAAATCGTAAATTAAGGATGCCGTATCCTCTACAAATATTTGCATACATTTTTAACCATCCTGAGTCAGTTAATAGGCAAGCATTCATTTATGTTTCCAAAGTTTATAGATAATTCATGCAGACTACAAAACTGATATATAATACTGAAATCTATAAATCTTATATGTAAATATAATATATAGAATGTAATTAAAATATGAAGTTAAAAGGACATGCAAGCTATTCTGTAGTTTATTATTTTTACATTTTTAAATTAATATTCCTTCGAACAATTTCTATAACTATAATTCCTATAACTATATTTCTATAACTATATTTCCTATTTTGGGGAGTAGTAGGATACTTAGAGTAAATTATTACAGTTATTTTAAGTTGCTTGCAGTCCAGTATTTGCCCCGGTTGAACTGAAAATGAGTTTATTTCACCTTAATAAGCATTTGCCTCAATGCATTTAAATTTAGTTATCTGTTGTAGCATGCGTAAGTAACAGTCAGTAAAATAATGATCGCCGTAAATCCGTTTGCACTGACTAGTGTAGTAGTATCTTGTTGAGTTTAAATGAAATTAATTAATTAAATGTACAATATTATGCAATGGCATATGTTTTGAAGAATACAATTGTAGTGGGAGTATTTCAGGCAGTCTACTGTCTACCCATCTATCCATCAGGTGTTCACAGAAAAATGAATAGGTTGAACTCAAGACATATGACATATGTCTGTGCACTTTAACATTGATTTGTCAGGTAATACTTTTATCAGATAAAATTCATGTAACGAGCTGGTATCATTGGAATGCGTCATGGACTTCTCATTGTGTTTTGTGTTTCACAAACTAACATGAGTAAAGTTAAAAACCTATATTCACCTGTTGCTGTTTGATGAGCCTATCATTCATTTCAGCAATATGTTTAATATCTGTCAGGAAATGAAAATTAACCTGTATAACTCAAGTTTGAGCAGTATTAACATGTATATTATTCCTTCCCTTGTTATCACAATTTTAGAAAATTCATGGATTCTATTGTGTTTCAGTTTTGTTGGAATGCATAACTCCTGTGGAATAAAATAAGAGATTGTTCCGTTTGCAATTTGAAAATAATGAAACAGTGTAGTTTATAGTGTTACTGTACTGGAGTTTTATAGCCTGGAAAACTGAAAGCAGAAGTCGTTATCTTTTCTAGTATGTCCTCTTGTTATTTTAAATACTCTGTATACTAGTTATTACTCAGTTCGATAATAATCTCAATAGAAAAAATACTTCATGGTTTATGAATACTTTCATAGAATAGAAAATCATCAATGGAATTACCCTGAAAGCATTATATTATATTTGGGGAAAAATGCCATATAAATAGATAACTAATATTTCATTATTCTCATTATCTCATTCTAATTATTAACTTCTAATTTTTATTTCCATTCAGGTATTAGGTGAGGAGAAACCAGTTGCATTACCATAGTTGGATCAAGCAATCTCATTTTTATAACCCGCTTACATAAATGCACTTGTCATAAAATATTATTGTAAAAACATCATGCCATGGAGAAACTACTTGCCACCATTAGGCCTGTGGTCGGATATAGCAGCGCGGACTTCTCTGTTTGTCATCTTTTTGTAAGTCTAACTTTAATAGTGCTAAAATAGTACATGTA
This sequence comes from Yoshiicerus persimilis, assembly GCA_020352615.2. Classification (NCBI taxonomy): domain Eukaryota; kingdom Metazoa; phylum Arthropoda; class Collembola; order Entomobryomorpha; family Tomoceridae; genus Yoshiicerus; species Yoshiicerus persimilis. Next base: position 23,046,893 of record CM060170.1, on the reverse strand, counting down.
AACGTTTTTAAAATCTTAATTGGAGTTGGGGTACTTTTTTCCAGTATAACAGAAGCCACTTCTCCATTTGTAAGAGAAATTCAACCTGAAGAATATTGGCTCTACAAATACCCCAGCCAGAAAGCCTATGTCTCAACTGGTGCTCTTTACGTAAGTTCTTTCTATGAAGGTAGCGGTAAACAATATTTTACATCCCATTACTTGACAATTAAATGCAACTGAATTTTGATATAATGTTAATTGTGTTTAATATAGGCAATTGTGATCACATGTGATGCGGCTGTTATTCTCCTTTATTACGCCATTAATCGTAATTCAAAGGAGTCTTGGCAAGCTTTTCTTGTCCCCACTCTTTCGCATCCCCTCACTGGCGTTGTAACAAATTTAATAAAAATAGCTGTCGGCAAGTGATCTTTTCACCCTTCTTTTCTTAACTTAAAATCATTATTGCCATTATTGAAATAAATCTATGTATCTGTTGTTTAATTATTTTCCTGTATATTTCAGGGCGTCCTCGGCCTGATTTTTTTGATAGGTGTTATCCAGGACGTAAGACATTTGATGCAACTATAACTTGCACTGGAGATTTTGACAAAGTAGAAGAAGGGCGAAAAAGTTTTCCCAGTGGCCATGCGTCGGGTAAAAATCAAGAAATTCTAGAATACTTATATTTCCATTCTGACCTCAATGGAGCACAGTAAAAGAATTTAATAGATTAAGTGCTGATAATGTTGTTTGGATGGTTTTTAACAGTAAGCTTCTGTGCCATGGGTTTTATATCCCTCTACTTGGCTGGAAAGCTAGGAACTTTTAATAGTCGTGGACGTGGGGAGAGCTGGAAATTATTATCTATCATTACTCCATGGGTGGCTGCTTTAATGATTTCCATCAGTCGAACATGTGATTACCATCATCATTGGCAAGGTGACTTTCAATACTTCCGAAATATAGTTTTGCAAAAGAGCAATAAGACTGCTTATTGTGAAACAGGGCCATAGCTAAAATCGAGTGTTTCTCTCAGAATCAAAGTTCACTGCATTCACCAAATGATTAAAATATCCAACTGTCATTGTATTATCCATCTACTCTGATTCTTTAATACTTTTTCGCGCAAGGAGTTCATTCTTGTTACGGCCCTGAACTTTGGAAGCAAATCTGACTACTTTTCACAGTAGTCCGATCTCACGGAACACGCAAAAACACTTTATTTGATATGCGTTAGAGAATATTTTTTTAATTACCGATCATTTCGTTTTTACAGATATTGCTGTAGGCGCAGCTCTTGGTACTGTCATAACGTACATAGTCTACCGACAATACTACCCTAGTCTGTTTGATACCGAAAGTGATATTCCTATATCTCTCCTCCAAGATCAAAACAATGGAGGCAGATCACTCTCAAGAACAAATACTCAGGCAGGAACCTCTTCTACCACATTATTGAAAGATGTGTAAACAAATTATACCTTAAGAAGAAAATTTCCCACGGAATCGACTGAAATGCTGAATTTTTTGTATCGTTTTTAGATATGATTCTACATGGTGAAGGAATTCGCAGACAAACCCAGGGATTACAAAATTACGCTTAGCCAAAGCGGAGAATTCGCTAGCTCGGCCAACAGACAAGGAAATTTATAACACGATGTCACTATTACTTTTTAAGTAAGTGCATGAGCAAAACAAAAGGTCTTCATACCGATTTCGAAAACTCCCGTTATAAACTATCAGTCAGTAGTTTGTAAATTTAAAAGTGCCAGTTGCTAATTGCAACCATAAATACATAATTGCGAATTCAAGCGACCCTCACTAATAATATAAAGGAACTGGCCATATTAAGTTTAATTATCTGGATATGTAATGAATATCCTCAATGTCTCAGAAATAATTCCTCATCTTGTATTCTACTCTATGCTGACATTTGTAGGGTACTTTTCTCGAAAGAGGACTAATGTAAGTATTACCACATAATCAAATTAATTCAAGTCTTCTCGAATGAATGTCTAGCTTCTCAGAATTTATGTTCACGAATATATGTAAGTCGACAAGGTTAAAACAAAGCAGTTATTAGAAACAAAAGCGTTTCATTTCAGTACAATTTGAAGGAAATGTCTGCCATCTGATCATGAGCAATAATGTCTCAAAAAGTTTCGTAAATATTTACTAGCGGACACTCTATATTCTACATGAATCTCAAATTTTGGCTTTCTCAACTGCATTCGACAAAACATAAAAAATTATTCCGAACAATCTTGTGGAGTTACCGCACCGGGATTCAGAATGATGCCCGGAAAAATTTAGGACCAAATTTGTGCAAGTGATGTGTGCTGGACTTAAGTTACAGGGTGTCCAAGTTACTGTGCTGCCGTTAACCATTGACATATGTGTATGTCTAAGTATCTCACTGCCTTTGGCCAGTTAAAGTTAGGGTACGGACACGTATATAAATTTTACCTGTTATTTCACAATGTACTGTCTCGTACTCGTATAAAATCAATTGATATTGTAAGGTGATTGACTAGATTGACTAAATACGATATTTGTCCATAAATACTTCACTGGATATTAACAATTTTGATGTTACTATTAATAAACAATTGAATACAATACTATATTCACAAATAAATGATATCTCTGGTATTCTCCACATTTAAAGATTCATTTTCATAGATAAAGGAGCTAAATGAGTAGCTTAGAGAAAATAAACGATTTGAATTCAACAGGAAAATACAAATGGTATGTTTTACTCATAATAATAGTAACACGATCTAAGATATTGCCTTAAAAGCTGCTTTATATTTGATGCATTTATATTATGTACAAGCGTTTTAATTTAGCTCACTTATCCGCTTCACTGAATACAATTAATTCTCTGCTCATGTAATAAGAAACTAGACAATGAATTTTACTCAAACGTCAAGAAAGTAAGTAAATAGAAGTAACACGTTCAATTAATAACATTAGTTGAAACACTGTAAAATGGAAATCTATTTTAATATAATGAAATAATATTTTGTATCCAAATAGTAATGCATTTATGATTAACACTAGAATTGACGGTGACACCAAATAAAGCTTTATAAAATAAAGAGTTTAACCTCATCTTTGTTATTTAGTAATGATTCAAATGATTATCCAAGTACATTTTTCTTCAAGAAATATAGCAATTAATTGCGCTTATCGCTGGCTGAAAAGAAATTTCAGGTAGTCACGAGAGTCACGACTTAAGGACAAATTACATAAAAACAAATGGATAATATTCACAACAGTCTTAATTACCTTTATGAATAATGTGCTCAAATTTCTATTCTATTTACACTCTAATGCATTACAGTAGCTACAGTGTGCAGATATTTATATTTGTTTGGCTTGATAATAATATGATTGCAATACAATACGGATATTCAGTATAATAATATTAGTAGCAATTATAGATGGGTACAATATAATATCTATTCGACTATTATTTACTTACAGTATTTAGGTGATATACAGTGCAATTACATTAGGTTTATCGCATTACATTAGTACTTGAATTTATTTCGTGTGTTAGTTCCTATTACAAGTGGGTAGCGGTAGCATTGGTATCTGAAGTTAGTTAGTCGTTATCCGCCATTACTATAATCTGCTTGTATTTCTTAGCTTCCCAATGGACGTGTTGCTTTTATGGATAATGTTTAGATTTTTTCTCCGTTGCTATTTTCATTTCACTGAAATAGTCCCCATCTTTTCCCAACGATCTTTTTTGTCTTCCGAAGAAGCCTTGTCTCTGCATCTGTACTCACACACGAAAACGTCCACAATCAAAAATACCCAATTATTTAGTCGATAAAGAAGATATTACTGTAATTTGGGCCCACCGGAGGATATCTCATTGAATTTCTTGCTTGAAGCGCTTCAAAGAGCCGAGCTTCTGCCAAAATATCTCTAGCCATATCATCCACTGTGTCATCAGAATTTTCTGAAGTCGCGTCATGATCGTACTCGTAATCTTTAGTGGGCATAGCTCCGTCGCTTCGTTTTCGCCCGCAACCTTCAACCAATTACAATTTACAATACCCAATTTTTAAAATATTTTCCCATTTACTGACTTTACTTTAGTTGCTATTTCCAAGCAACACTTCTGTGCAATTGCATTTGCAATCAATGCAGAACATAAAATCTCAGAGAACCGTAATGTTCTTTCTGTTGTACAATTGGAGCATTATGCTAAACACGAATCAAAATATCGATTTTATGTTCCTGCCATTTTATATTCATTAAAATTATCTTTGCATTCAAATTCTGCAAGACTTTAAATTGTAGTAGAATTCTAAAAACGATTTTAGTATGTAGGTGAAATGTCAAAATTTTGTTTCGGAAGCGATTTTGCGATATTGGCAAAATATTTTATCAGAAAACGGCCTCAAATTTTATTGAAATGTATATTTTAACAAAATAACAACTAAACTTTATTTCACATTAAATTCTAACACATAATTCCTGATTTTGCATTAAAGACAAAGTAGGGTGAATCGTAATAAAAAAAGTTGAAAATACCTAAAGTGTTTATGTTGACTGTGCAAAGTGTAATGCAAGTCAAACTGGTATGAATAAAATAAGCTACGCTTTTTATGCATTTGTAATTTTTGACAAACTGTTCGGTACAGCTTTTAATGCCAAAGGTCAAATCACTATTGATTCAACATAGTATATGCAATATTAAACAAATGTTGGCGTAACTGAAAATATTTTACATACATACAATCTCTCATTTGAATTATCAATATGAGTGTCATTATTTGACGCTTTCATGATTATATTTATTTTATTGTAACCAAATCTACATAAGCTCACCTGTGAAAGCATTGCAAAAGGTCCTTTTATTCGGTCTCGGTTTTTGTTCAGAAGGCTCATCTCCACCTCCCATTACAATTAGACTCTACAAAATAAAAATTGCAGACATTTTGAATATTTATCGCAGAAAAGTGGGTTCACGCTTCGGAAGCGTTTCTTAAATTAGATGACAAATTTGTCTTTGTAAAGAGAAATGTCATTATTGGCGTTCTATTTTCTGCTTTTAATGACAAAAATATACCATATCAAAAAGTTACAATGATTTACTATTATATAGTAACTCATTTCACAATTTGGTCAATACAATAATCATGTCAGTTGTTTATATTCATATAGCACGTACAATGTTCTTAAAGCCCTTATTGGATGGACTTAAAAGACAAGCACAACTTATTTAAAATCATTTACTGAACTTTGTCAACCTGAATAAATTGTGTATGTACTCAATATTGCACAAACACAATTGTCTCCAACAACGTAGTTCACAAGAAGAATTATTGATGTACGTTAAATACAAATTACGCAAAATCAAAATTTCATAGATTACAAACAGCAAAGGCAAATATTTGCTTCAATTTTTCGTTATGCTGACTGTAAGTTCATGGTAGTTGTAGCTGAATCGTATTTTATGTGGGTTGCTGTAAATTTGTTTACAGGTAACTGACGATATGCGTTTATTTAAACGAGTACTGCAGAATCACTGTAGGTAGCCGTTTTTGGACTATTGGCCAACAATAATTGACTTTTGTTTAGATGCCTGGAATTAAACTGTCAATTGCATATTTAAGTCAATACATTGTTGAAATGCTTTCATAAAATTAATTTTTGGGTTGCTCAGCTATTTTAAGAATCGGAAACCATTAAAAATTCAATTCAATTGGCTTTCAATTTTGGGGAAAGGGTAAAACCATTATAACTAAGACAAACAAAGCTTCATTTCGGGTTGAATAAAAGATCGATGTAATTATTCTGTCACAAATTATGTCTCTGCGTAGTGAAATTGTAAGTATTTACTAAATATGTAATGCCGACACTTTGGGTTCGAATATGAACCTAAGGCTCTTCGGAAAGTCCCATTGCCATGTAATGAGGTATGGAAGAGCCAGAGGGAAATAACTAATCTGCAGATAAGGGTTAATTGTAATATTGTAAGTTTCCTTCTGCGGTTAGAGTAGATCAACTGAGTAGAGCTTACAACAGCTCCATCATTTATTAATATTCAAATTAGTTTTCACTGGAATCTAGACGAGGTTGGGAAGGTTGACGATAAGTTATGTGCTTCTGCTCTGCTGCAGCTGTGCTATAGTTATTATGCCTCTTCCAATAAGGCCTGGAGGGAAAGGAGACAAACACTTTCACTCCACCTCATCCTAAAATTCATGAATAAAATGCTAATAAGTCAATTATATTTTATCTATCTTTTTGCTACATTTCACAGCTTGGAATTCCTATTAGTTTTGGTACGCTAACATTAATTGAGCTCCAAAGAAGACGTAATATTCTATCATCCTACTGTTTACATTTTTTGTTGGTCCCACAGAAACTAAAATGGCTATCATACAGTTAAAATTAGATTATAAGTAAATATTCAGCTCCAAAACTAAATAACTTTTCCCTTAGCTTTTAATAATAAACCTCAAAAACGAAGAAAAGCAGTATTAGTTTGTGCAAAGTAGTTTTAAATTAAAATATTCATTTCATTCAACTTTCTTTAAAATGAGAAGATACCTAAAAATACGTTTCAAGCCTAGCCATCAGGACATCAAATGCTGTACAGTTGTCAGATACTTGGTTGTGACTTTGATTCTAGTTTGGACGGCTACGATATAAATAACTTAACTTGTATTATTAAATTTTGTTGTTATGTGAATCAACGTAGTTGCAAACAAGCAATAATTTCTGGAATGTTTACAAGTTACACCACTCTATCCATTCTTGGAAATATCGAAACGCAATTGAGGTGATTATGAAAGACCAAGCGCAATTATTATGCTAGGAATTCTGCTATTTGATATGCATTAGGGTTCTAGTGAGAAAACGCCAACTCACCCTTTTGTTGATAGGAGCCTTCCCACACGCCACAATCGTGATAGCCATCAAGAAAATAATCAAAACCCATATCGCAAAACTCTTTTGAGTTTTCATTATGGTGGTCATTCTGTTCAACTGAAAGTCAAAAAGTACATTAAATAAGTGAAAGTCCTGCTTGTTATAAACAAGTCCTAATAGCTCTTATTAACTAAATTATTAGTAGGCGGTCTGGTGTCGCGCTAAAGCACATGCATTCATGAAGAAGTTAACTCCAGAAGTTGAAGTTGGCAAAAACATCGGATTTTAAATCAAGCTTACCAAAATCCCAGTACCTTTGAAGCATTTTTAGCAGTAAATCGAAGAGTGATTCTAGAAGTATTTTGTCGTTTTCTGTGGTCAAAACTTAATTAAACACCATTCATATCCAGATCCTAACTATGTCAGCTACAATTCAAATTCACAGATTGTTGTGAACCCACAAGTGAAAATCATGCACCAATAGCATGAAATGCTACACATTCTACCGAACAATTAGTATCAACTAGCAAAATGTCTTATGCCCATTTGCAACTAGTTTTGCTTACATGGACAATTATATAATGCAAAATGATACATAAATAGACACACCACAAATGTCAAAGAATCTGCGGTTTTGCGGTCTCTCCGTACCTCTTTGTAATTTGTTTACTTGCAATCATGAAATTCTTGAGTAAATAGAAAATATAAATGCTATGCTACCATAAAATCAAAAACCCTGAGGACTTTAACTCAAATTAAGTCTTTCACTGCGCGACAGAATGGAATTAATTCAGAATTTTTAATTTGCAGTGTAATAAATAAGTAATATAGTATTAATATTAATTGCTTTATTGTCGCACCAATTATCAACTCAGAGTAACAATCTGAGCAAATCTAATAATCCAATATCTAATAAAACTTTTTGAAATTTAGGCGCACTCTTATACTATTAGGATCTACGTATACGTTATTTTATTAAGAAAACCATTTAAAATTTCCGTTCAATTAATACACTACACAATGCAAATTAACCATCATAATTTTTAGAGTTAATTTGCTTTATAATTTTAGAAGCACGCTATGCTTTGCAAATAACATTACAATTTCAATTGAACCGCAACATTTAGTATAGACATTTTACAAACCTACTATTTCTATGCTATTGATGTGTAGTTTCCCATGCATTTTCGTGATAACCCATTGAATCGGGAATCCAAAAACTTACAAATTGTAAATCAATTGGTTAATAAATTGAAAACACAATGAAGCCAGTTATCCATCCCTTGGAAAAAAACAGGTACTACTCATTCTGTTAATAAGCGGAATCTGTCAATGGAAACGGAAGTGCCAATCAACAGCAGATTAGCTACATTGGGAACTGTAAAGTTAGAAATACATGCAGACTGGGAAAACATAACATAAGCGGAAAATCATACCAATGGAGCGACCAAAGAAATCCAACTCTGAGCAGTAAATTGTCTATAAATTGCATTTTACAACTCTATTTCTGCTTTTAATCAAATGTTGTGTTAAAATATTTTCTCTTCCTCAATGAGATAAAATTGTAACTCTTTCGGTCATTTCTTATTTAAGTTGCAGTGCATAATTATGATTTTAATTTGGAATACAGTAAAATAAAATAAATTGAATAATGGGATTTAATTAAGATTTACCTATTTTAAGTTAACCAGGGTTAACAAGGAAACTAATATTCCCCGATGTTACAAAATGAAACCTCAATGGTTTATGCACTAAAGGAACTATAAAAACCATTACGTCATTTTCAGCAACTTACTTTTACAGTAGTTAGTACTTCCACTGCTTACAAGAGTTACAGCGACAGTGTCTTGCACTTATTACATGAATCATTATTCTATGACAACGCACTGGGAAACAATAGGAGTCAGGGATTTGGTAAACAATATCAAACTGCAGTGAGGAATACACTCTCTAACTCTCCACACACACTCGCATTACGTAGCCCTTAGAGTTGGCTATTGAGATATTCGTATTATTTTGGACAGCTATAACTACCTTTGTGTATTAAATAGCGTGGTTCAAACCATCATCCGAAAATTGAACAACTGCAAATTACTGTACGCTAATTTGAGCTTAGGATATGCGGAAGAGAACGCCCATTGTTTAGTTGTAGAACTGGTAATAGAAGCTCAAAAGTTATAACAATTCATATGAAAATTATTTAGAGCATTAATGGAGATCACAATTTTAGCAACTGAATGTCTATTATGGAATGCTCACTACAATGTCCACGAAAATTAATTAATCACTCCGAAATTGGAATGCTAAAATATATTTCCGGAGGGTAATGACTTATTATTTCGCGCTTGCACCAATGACATGCCTGGAATCTTCACATAACCAAAACAAAATAGTGTCATTAAATCTTCCATTAATTGCAATGCCTTAATTAGAATTCAGTTTCCGGAGCGTTATACTGCAAAATATTTATATAATTGCAAAAATTTACTTTGAAGCAAATCTCATCAGTCTAAAGTCCCTAAATTGGGATTTTTATCGTCTGCTCAATTACGATTTATTTTCAGTTTTCCGTTGCCACTGGCTTGCTCACGCTACAAATTCCGGGATTTAATTGTGACGAATGCTTTTCCTTATTCATGAAATAATGGGGCTGGTATGGAGTCAACCACACATGAGGCATGATATTTCTTTCGCTAACAAGTAGGCCACTCTCCACTCTTAAGACCCTTATAAATACTGTAATACATACCGCTACTAAGCTGTCATTGGTAATAATCTACACCATTTTGCTTTGAAGTAGTTATTACTCCTATTAATAGCATAATATGAATACTTCTCTTAAGGAACTCATTGAAATAGCTGATAAAAAGCAAACTCAAATTTGGAAATACTAAATTCAAAGTGCACTCCTTCGATATCAACATGGTAAAACAATGGAATTAGTTTCGGGTTTACTTGACAAAGCTGTAGAATATATCATAGAGGAAAGGGATCTACCATTATGCTTGAGGTCGGACCGCTTCGTTTCAAAAACCGCATATTTTGTTTCGTTCCATTCTGCCCGAAAAATGATACGGTTCATTACGATTGTCAAATAAACCAAACGATATGAAAAAATCGGTTTTTTTCTTTTCTATGCCAATTCAATCCAAATAATTCAATTATACATGTGCATATTTCGCTAGAAATATTCTTTAATAGCTTTATTGGTTGCACTTTGAAACCGCGGTTGGCTTTAAATTCATAGCAAATTAAAGAAAACCCAGGAATTCGAAAAAGTTTGAAGTGGTTAATTTACTCAATTTTTTCAATCGGCAGCAGTTACAAATAAATCTGCATGAAAACACATTATACCAGATATTAAAAGTATTTTACATATTAATGGCTATTGAATGCATTTAAAAAAGTTAACACTTAAAAAGGTAGCAATTATTGTGTCAATGTAGTCAACCCGCTTTTAAAAATACCATTTTTCATTGCACTATTTCCGTTTTAGACGGACAAGAATCTTACATTTAAAATGCGAGAGTTAGTATTCATATTGTTATAAGAAAAAATGTGACGGTTCGAATGTCAAGAACGAAATACATATGAACAATTGTAATTATTGTCATGAAATAATTTAATAATTACTGTAATGGTGAAAATGTCATAAAATAATTTAATAATTACTGTAATGGAAAAATGTCGCGAAATAATTTAACAACTACTGCAATGGTAAAAATGTTATGAAATAATTTAATAATCACTGTAATGGTGAAAATGTCATGAAACAATTTAATAATTACTGTAATGATAAAAATATCGTGAAATAACTTAATAATTACTGTAATGGAAAAATGTTTGGTGAAATAATCTAACAACTACTGCAATCGTAAAAATTTTATGAAATAATTTAAAACTACTGCAATGATAAAAATGTTATGAAATAATTTAATAAATACTGCAATGCTAAAAATGTCAAGAAAGAATTTGATAAATACTGTAATGGTAAAAATATAATGTAAACGTTAACTATAATGGCAGCTAACAGATCAATCCCCCGGGTTTCGGATTTGGGTACCAATCTGTGAGGAAGGCGGCAATGTGGGTATCCCACCCTTTGCAAAAGCTCGGTCGTAGGTCCGCGGCTCTCAATGAGTCCGGTTAGCCACCCTACATAATTACTCACACGCTATGGGTTGTGAACCCCCGGCACAAAGGTAATTGCTTTTTTACCACCCACAGATTCCTGCTCAATACTGACTCCTGGTGTTATACTAAGTATAAACTATGCTTTAAGTGTTACTAATATTAATATATAAATTGTAACTGTGTTGTAAAGGCCAATGGCTACATCGACTATACAGTTGAATAAATTCTATTCTATTCTATTCTATTCTATTGTTATAAGAATCATTCTTCTAGATTATACTTCATAAATTTTGTAAACTAGAACAAGCCCTACAGAACTTATATGAAAACAGTTTTTTATTTCGCTTCGTTTATTTTTGTTTCGAGAGTCGGAACGGTTTTAAAAACAAAGGTTTTTAAAATAAACGACACGAAGGCTCTCGTTTAGTTTTTAAATTTGAAAGAACGAAACGGAACAGTCCGACCACTACGTTATGCCTTTTGGCATACCTAAATAATTGCTTATTGGTCAGTGAACATAAATACCAGTTTTGAAATTTTTTTTTCATTTTTATGGAAAAAGTTAAAATATACTACGCATAATAGAACGCAGAACTAACGGCGGATAAATTTTATAAAATATTTAAATCCTTAGCAAACTATGTTATAGTTAAATATGTTTCGAAACCTATTTGCCCTTAGTCCTGCAGGGTACTCAATTGTCGACGATGCACTCTAATAGAGAATGTTCTTAACTTCTTTGTTTAATTATCTTTGTAATTGTTAACCGACAGTAAAGTAAATGTAGAATTTCTGTGTTGTACACATTTTCTTCTGTTTGTACTGTAAACATGTGAAAGCAGTGTTTATCTATACTTAATCCATTATAATTATAGCAGACAAGAAATGAAGTACTTTCCCCTGAAAAGCGAAATGCTTATGGACAACATCACACACTAACTACAATAGCCAAAAGAAAGGTTTTCTTAGAAATGCTACACAGTGTGCTCAGAGTGTATGGGAAACAAGGATTACATTCAGTAGTATATAATAAATAGGGAGCCCAAGTGAGCTTTTCGGATTTCGGATTACAATTTGATTTGAGACTTTGAAAGTTCGTTATTGAAGATCCACCTTCTCTAGATAAGGAAATATATAATATAAATAAAGATTGCATCTGTACAACTATAGGCTTTTTAAGGAATCCTAATTTTGACCTACCATTTGTGTGTCCAAAGGGTTTAGAATTTAAACTAAGAAACTTTGACATTTGGTTTAACAATTTTCTGACTGCATATACTGATATGCAATAGCAACATAACTATTAGTTTGACTTGCCTATAAGTAATTGTAGAAGAGATCTATAGATGCTTTCACAGGAACTTCCGTTTTAACCCACCAAATATTCGCATCAGGATCGCCCCGAATTCGTATCTATGAAAGCAAGCAGTATATGAGTCGAATTGCGTAGTCCAAACCTTCAAACACACCCTAAACAGATCCGCCCACTTTCTCCACACTCTGAGATGCTTCCATTTCGAAATAATGATGCTGCATGATGACGATTTCTAAGATGTATTAAAGTTGTTAGTGTCAGAGCAAGAAAACCATCGTCATGTGGTGTAAATGCAACACCTACAACACAAAGCCAACCACATTCTACATAAACCTAACGAATACGACTTTCTCCTCTCCTGTTTTCAGAAAAGATACTTTATAGCTAAAAATAGGCCTTAAGCTGACAATTCTTTATATTATCAGACTTACAGAAAGTTCAATGGTAGACCAGGGTGAGGAATTGATTTGTTCATCCTCATCCTTATCCTGAGACTACGAGATTTCGTAACCTTAAACTAACCAGAAGAATATCTGACAGTAAAGTATAGTGTATATCAGAATACTGATAATATATTTTGATTTTTCTTCCCATCCAATTAACAACAGTCTTAATTGTTCCATAAATCCTAAACAAAATTGAAACAAATCGAAATTTGTATTTCCATTGTAAAACGAATACAATTAATTAGTGGAAAGTAATATTTTTTTAAAAGAGCATAGAATTCTGAAATTAGGTCAAAAGCTATCTGTGATCTGGAACTTTTGAGACCCAATGAATCAATCATGAATAAGAATTTCACTATGTAGCATCTATTCTTAAAACTTTTTCCTGTCCTCAGATATTCCTTCCATGAACTTTCTCCAGGCTTTCTCCACTATTCCAATTAGTTGCGACTGCGATTTCATAAATTCTATTCTTTACTACATTAGTCATAAATTGTCTCAACGTAGCATCTCAATATATGGTAGCATCTTTCAAATCCAGATTCCAGAAAAGCAAAACGATACCAGGAAATGCCTTGCCCAGATAATTGTTTGTGTCAGCTCTTAAAATAACAATGAAAAATTGTCTACATTTTGCAATCGCTACAGGCAATTACTTTCATTTGGGAAAGTTGTATGATAAAACTGGCAAGAAAATAAAATTGCGGTGTACCCAGTGAGTCTCTTAACCAAATAAAGCCTTTCGTAAGTACAAAGTACAACGTACAACAAGCCTAGACAATGTAAGTCTTCAATTACTATCTTTGTGCTAGATGACTGGAGCAATTATCGACATTTTATATACTATCTAGTGCCACATCAATTTTAAATGTGGAAACACAATGCCTTTTATCTGTTGCTTATTTCTTACCGCACACTTCTCTAGGGAAATGTAAATGAAATTTGGGAAAAGATAGCAGAGGTAAAGCTCAATTGATGTGTATGTCCACTTACATTTCCCAATAAGGTAGAAATATAATATAGTAATAACTCCTATTGATAAGATAACACTAGACCATTAATCACAAAGTAGTCACAAAAATGTGACGGTAAGGTAATGATTTATCAAAATTGCAACCTAAATAAGTACAATGCTCACCTGTTATTAGTTGCAATATCCTGGTATAAAAATGAAATTATTGATGCCGTGTAATTTACTGTGTAATGGAAATGGAGCTCTTACTAAAAATCTTCCTAGTTCAAGATGCTCGTTCCTGGAATGCGAATAATTTTCCTCCTGTGGGTCATTCCACTTTCTCAACGCAGAAAGTCTCGCAATTCCCAAGTAGCTCATGCATACTCCATGTGGTATAATTGTATTGCAAATAATTTTAGTGGTTTTCTTTTGATAAAGATGCATTTCTTAAGCTAGCAGGAACATCCACATTGTGAAACATTTTGTTTACTAGTTCATTCATGCTTACGGAGAAAGTAAGTACTCTTTCCGGTCATGTAAACAAGATAGAACCGTTTGCTTGGAAAGCTGGAATACTTAAATGAAGAAACCTTCATACTTCCTAGTTCTTACTATTTACAGTTGGTCTATAAGTGCTTAAGTAAGCAACATTATTGTGGCTTTTCATTACAACATCTCATGAAAACCATTTTAGCAATCAATATTGTTGCATACTAAAAGCTTAAAAGCAGGTAAATATGATTTCTTGTGTATGCATAATGTATGTATTATCTACTTAATAATATCACGGAAATACAAATAATATAGGTCAACAAATTCTGCTCAGACCGAAATCGTTTCCTATATGTGTACTTTATTAGGTAAAATAATTTGTACGTACAACGTATAGAGTAGACATATCTTGAGCCTCATGATTAGAAAATCAAGAAAATTAAAATTTATGAACTAAGTGAATCCTAAGAGTTTCTAGTCATGACAGCGTAGAAGCTATCCCTTTGGGTATGAATGGTGCATGATTTTGTATATGAAAAGCCCTAGTAACTCTTACAACTTGTTAGTGTAGCGAATAGTTAGCATCCGTTGTAAGAACTGTAGTTCTTCGAATGGTTTTACAGAAGTGTCTCAGTAATTCAAGTATAAATGTGGAGCATTCCCTACAGAATCAAAAAGCATAACAATATGGCTTTACCCCAAAGTAGTTAAAAGGGCGGTTGGTTCTTATAAGGTACTCTCTTCAGAAATTATTTGAAATAATTTTTTTTGCTTTTTCCATTCTGGAGAGAATCAGGTCCAACAGGAGTAACCATTTGTATAGAAACACAGCGTTGGGAACAAAATGACCGATTTGTCTCCAGAAAGGAAAAAGTTGAAATTCGATTTAAAGTATTCTCGGACGGGGCTACCTTATAACAGCGAAAAACAGCGTAGCTATAACTACTTTGGTTTTGCTCTAATGTAATTAGGTAATAACGAATTAAGGCAGCAACTGGAGTTTTAATTGTGAGTTAAGAGTAGAAATTGATGCTTACCAGAGATGAATTGGCGTAAAATAAATACGGCTAAGCTGTAGCTAGTTATTGATGGAAATCTAAAATTTTTACGTAGTGGCGAAGATCACTGACTACGTAAGGAGAGAAGCCGAGTGAATCGGGGCTAATAGATAAAGTTGGCTGTTGACCAAACGAAAGAGTTGGTTTCCCTGGCAGGTTGTCGTCGTGCAGAAATGGAAGAGACTTGAACTATGCTTTGAGTAGTGGCGAAATGAGGAGAAGAAATGGGATTTGTTTATTTCAATAAAACAAAAGGTAGTCGCGACTGGAGAAAGAATGGATACAACTGTTCAGCAACACTTTGGACGTTCTTGTTCTGGATTACTCACCAACAGACAGAACGGAGGAGCGAAATTATATTAAACCCTGGAGTAGTTGCAGAAAATTGTAGACGAACAAAGGGCAGCGCATCGTTTTTATACAGACCCAGTCTCAGCAAAACACAACACAACTGACGCAGACACATTTTCCTTCCTCCCTCATTCTCCGTCTCCTCTCATACATCCGATTCCCTCTCCTCTACTCCTCCACGGACTCCAGTCCAACTGCCTCCCGAAATACACAACTAATAACACAATCAGCCACAATACAATCTCAACTCCATTAGTCAAAATGCACAAAATCAGACCTGTTACCACTCGCAGCACATTTAGGTATTATTTTATGCATTTATGCAACCATTACAACATTCTATTCATTTCGTTTCCTCCTGTGCAACGCCACCAACTAGTAACACTACAATAGATACAGATCATAGATTTTACAATTAATTAGTTCACATTTCTGTAATTCATTTCTATGCAATCTGCTTGACCATAATACAGAAACGAATCAAGTTCATTGCATTGCTTCACGATTCAATTGCATTCTATGCAATATTATTATTTAATTACATTGTGCATAATCTTGCGAAATACACAATATTTGCGATTATTTCTTGGATTCAAACAGATGTGCAACGTGCTTTATCATTTTATTATAATAGAAATCTTCAGAAGAAGTATTAGATGCACGTTATCGTATGCATATTACTAAACTTATCAATACATTTCGACTAACCGTATTTTCCTTTACTTCTTTTGTTAAATGTGAAAACAAATCTTTCATATTTCGTATTTCGTATTAACGTTTCCTCTAAACTCAGCAATATTTTTAACAAGATTGCTATTCTAAGAGAAACGATTCGTTCATATCGTACCAACATTACATTTAAAGTACGTAAAGCATTATGTATGACCTCATACATGCTTAACACGTACCTAAAAGCTTATAATACTCACAGCGATAGTAATTTTAGACGGGTACATTTCCAAACGTTTATTTCCTGGTATACCTTCCGACGACTCCCACTGTCATTGCAAAAGTGTTCAATCAATTTCTGGGGAGAATAGCCGATTACTCTATGCATTTAGCCTGTTTATAAGTATTAAGTTGATGTTGTAGGCTTTCCCGATATCTGCATTAGAATGCCAAATCTATGTCACCATTTCATAAATCACATTAGCACATCTTTCCATGTACGGCAAAACTTGTGAACGGAGAGTCATATCTGAAACAATGGAATTCATATTTTCTTCACTGTCTAATATGCTACTAACAATAAGAGGAGCCCAAAGTTATATGGAAATATTACTTGTCGTAAATTCCATATTTACTGCAGGGAAAAATTCGACAACAGAATGAAGTGCGAAATACAGAACATGTTCCCAAACATAAATATGTCTTCAGATTGTTCTATACTCCCTGTTTCAGATATTCAAGATTAACGCTTGAGAATCTATTCATGTAGTATTTAGAACACTATTGACATATAGGAAAATTTTCCTCCCATATATCCTATTCAAGAGCACCAAACCCTAGAAAGTAAGCAGCTGTATCACTTTCAAACTACAAAGCTTGTATGTTCATCCATAATCAATGATAATCCGAAGAAAGTACAACTATTAATATAGTTTTCAAAGATTCTATCAAAGTTAATTACAAGGAAAAAAATCTTCTAAGAAAGTCTTACGTTATTCAATACGAATATGTCAAGGATTTTATAAATATTTGAAGAAAATTTTGCAAAGTGACAATATTGAGTCACTAGGTTGCAATAGTCAAATTGGAGACAGAGGAGTGAGGAGTGTCTTGGACTGTCAAGTGTAGTTACTTTCATGTATATAAATAACTAAACATCAATGCTCCCACTGTATGGAATTATCAGTTAATGAAAAGGCGTTCGGACTGCAAGAGTTTAAAGATGGTTCTTGTATTCGTTGATTAAATATCCGGCAAAGGTCTTATTCACTTTTCTTCGACTTCTTTTAGACAGACTTTCTGGTTTGTCAGAGCTTTCTGGTTTGTCACACAATCACAAATCGTACACCTGCAAATATATCTTTTAGCCGAATACCCCGCAAATACACCGAAAACCAAACCGTTTAGCATGAGCTACATGTTTCTGTAATTAGACTCAAACCTTCCCGCGCCCTTTCTCTAATTATTCCAAATTTTTGTTGCATTTGCTTAGACTAGAATGTGAAATTCTTGTAAGTTGTCACGAAGTCCTCTTGCCTGGACAAGGCGTAACTCCTACTTCCCTCTTATCTCTTCTGACATTTTGCAGCGTTTTAAATGTACTTGTAATGCAACACTTCAGTTGAGTTAATGTCGGTTATTAAGAACTCCCTACATGTGATGATTGCTACTGTCTGTGACATTTGCCAACATTTAAAAGTTTCGACTTTTGTGTTGTTCAACTGTATGGATGGATATCCAATGCAAAATTAATAGATTCAAGCTTTGAGACTGTAGACGGCATTTACGAAAAATGCAATCAATCTAACATGGAATGTGCTGTAGATAAGAAATGGGCGGAAAATTGGTGGATGTAAGCGCAAAATTAAACTGCACAGTAACAGCGGAGTACCACAGTATTACACGTAGCATGATACTTCCATTTTACTTTTCTGTTAAATTTTACAGACACCTTCTAAAAATATTCTCTGACCTTTACATTTATGTGTAAGGTCTTAAGCTACATTTTTTCATTTGTACAATACATGGATGCTCTCTTGGTAGGTATATTAAAATATATAAAATAGTATCTCCAAGCAACAAAAACATTTTTATGGGTATAATGACAGTTTCGCTGGAAATACTAAGCTTTCCATTACTTCAAGATGTCGTGTTCAAGTAACCTTATTTCACGAATTTAAACTTTCATGATGCCACAAGTTATGACCGCAGTGTATTCTTTCTGGCCACTGAAGTACTCTTTTCCGGTTATCTAACAGATTCTGTTATACTACAGGGAGGTCCCACAAGATATTAGATGTCTATCAGGCGTATTTTAGTTTTATTTACCTTTAATTGAACAGAATGGACTGTCTAAGGAATACGGTCATAATAATTATAGTAATAATTCTGACCTGCCACCAAAAAATGTCAATCCATTAATTGCAGCACGCAAACCATGGCTTCTATTTATAGCTACATTCTCAACTTTCAACTTTAAAATATAAAATATCAACAAAGGGTTTCTACTTCTACTTCAAAGAAAGTTTCATAATATGTTAAATTAAAGCCCATTTCTATGAACATATTTGCTTGTGAATTCTGCTGCTTTTTTAATAAGACTTTATTAAGAGCGTTATAATTGCATGATAATTTAAATCGTGTAATATGGGGTTACACTGTAGGGTATAAACACACGAAGTTTAATTTAAATGGTTTAACCTAAAAACTGTGCAAATATTAAAATTTCTGATCAATTATCCTAATTAGATTAAACAAGCAGGCATAAACAATTTTCTTTAAAAGAATATGAAGCATAAGATTTCTAAATATCGGTAAAATAATTTTCAAAATGGAGGTTGTAATAGAATGTTCTGATTTTCAAACGGACCAGGAACATTCTGTTGCAAATGATTCAATTTCATCCAGCAAATCTATATTTTGAGAAAATGTGGCCTAATTTTATATGTATTACAATAATGCTTGGATTCAATATTACAATATGTTAATGTCATTTCCTCCCACGTAGGACATGTCTGGATGACGCACATCCTGTTAGACTCCAAATATGGAGAGATCTCTAGATACTCTTGATTACCGAAATATTCAAACTTCCTTTGTTGTCTCCTGGCTAACCATAATGACTCAAATACTTAAAATTCCCAGAAATGACGAAATGAATAATATGGAACTGCTATTAAGGATCACCAAATTACGTTTGTATGCTTGACTTACTTATTGCTTTGAATAATTGAATCAAATGTCATATTACTCCCCGGTATATTAATAATGTATATGCTTATGTTGACCCAATAAAGTAAGAAATTTACCAATAACTTCAGCACTGCATAGTAGTATGCTTGTCATCAGAGCTTTAGGGTAAGGCTTTTCAGAAAAGGTAAAGGTTTTAAATAATTTTTGACTTGTGACCTCTACTAATACCGGCCAATGTAAAAACAGCGTCAAAGTTACTATCGTATGTACAATATAATGAACTGTAGAACAGAAAACACTACTTAATGTTATTGTCTACTTAAAATCTCTGCCGCTGTCATTTTACTTTCTAGTTTACATTAAAAACCCTGATATTATTTCTGTAATTAGTAGTCCAGGAAAGTGAAATCGTAGAATTCATTAGCTGACTTCATTTTTAATGCAAAACAAAATGTTTACTCAAATTTCTATCAAATGAGATTGTGGTCAAAATTATTTTTCTTCTTTCACGAAATAAAAAAGAAAAAGTTATTTTCACATTGTGTTACAAATTTATCTTTGGGGCTTTTATTTGCTCTCTGAATAGGGCACTACTGCGATTCTCGACAAATCCTCTTTTGAAAAGCAAAATCTCATATCAAATTCAAAAGCAATTGTTAAATTCTACGGATGCAGCCCAAATATCGTTAGTGGTAGTTGGCAATAGTCATTCATAATGCTGGATTTTCATTACACAATGGGATATTTATGGCAACAAATTGCGATTGTAAATAAAATACATGGAATCATTCAATTTAGGGATTATTCACAATCACGACTCCAGAGCAAGCAACCATAACAAACATTGTTGATGCTCAAATCTGTTTATGTTACTTACATTTCATGTGACTGCTTCCTGCAACTTTCATTGATACATTTATATTGACACCGAAATCTGGAGTAATATTAAAGTTGTGTCAACAAATATTCACCTGGTTAGAATTTGACTGCTTTTCATGATGATAGCAAATAGAGAGTCACTCAATAAACAAAGTAGGATATTGATGACAGTGACTACTATTTCCATCGCATTAGTTCATTTTCCTCTGTCTTTATTTAACTTCTGATAGATTCTGAAAACAGAAAATCACTACTATAATATGAAATAATCATGCTCCCTCATCAATCTAACTAACAGATAATTTTTGTTTGTCGTCTTCTCCTTATCTACAGTGACAAAACTGTATAAGTAATTTCAACCTGACACAATAGATACTTGAACAGTTTCACTTAATAATGTGCGGGGGAAGAATACGTTACTCATCATAATAATATTATTACATTCATCTGATTCATTCGGTACTTACATTGTAAGCAATAAGTAGACAAACAGAATTATAGCAGTGACGTAGGTGTTTATTTAATACGCTCCATAGCAAGTTCTACAGAGTTTATTAGTTATGTTTTAATAGCCAATAACCTCATTTCTAAATTGGCAATACTTTAGATAACGATTTGTCATTATTCTCTACATGCACAAAAGTCATTTGATTTCGAATGAATTCAGTAAATTAACAGCAAAATAACAAGGCAAGGGTATTTGTATTTATAATGCATACATTTGATCATGGATGGATATTTCATTAACACAAAAATAAGAAGACGAATTATAAATCGAATAAAAATTATACTTCAAAATACTTATTACGTGAAACTACAAAGTATGTTGATGTGAGGGCATTTCTGAGACGATGGCAATTTTTTATTTCATTAATATAAAATCGAAATAGGCATTCATTCATTTTGAACATCCTAGAAAGGTTTTTGCAATGTGGATATGTGACCCGAGGAAGCCTGTATGTACAATGCAATGTGTCAGATGGAAAATGAAGTCAAGTGTACACTAGCCATTGTGCTGTACCAGACTACAACAGAATAAATTTTAACATTGAAGTTGAAAGTTTATTTACACCTCAGGGAAAACCGTTCCTAACTTTAGCAGAGGTAGCTTGTATTATGTTCAAACTTCAAACAACTGCAGTAACGGAGAACGTTGAATTAAGATGCATTCCAAATTTAGTGATTGTCATTGTCCCTTTATCCAACATACCGACGGATGGACTTGTCAAACTAAACGAGTTGGTTCAAATTACAGAGTCAATTAGTACTGATTGCATATTGCCAACAGTATCCGAAAGAGTTTCAGAAAATTCTATAAAAAAGCTCACGCTGATTTTTCGGTTTTCAAACTTTGGATTAATCATTCGGATCATTGGAAATAAAGAGGAGAAAATTATTAACAATAAAAAATTATTATTCCTTTTAAGAAATTTTACAGAACTCATACCTATTCTGTAATTCTGCGATAATGTGCAGCTAGTACCACATGGACATACTCATTGAGACAATACCTACTGTGGATAGTTTGAAGATGAAATAGAAATGTATCAAATATTATACACAAATTCTACAATTAAAATTCACCATACAAATGAAAAACTGATTGACTCTGAAATAAACTACATTAAAGAAAAAATTAAGTGCTCACCTTTATGACATTTTGTACATAGTAGAGGGGAAATTAATGTGCAGTGTAAATCTCCCTTAAGACAATTTCTGTCTTCGCGCTCCTGTAGAGGTTATCTACAAGAGGAGCATTTTCTTCTAATAGGTCTTACTGTACTGTACTTTAATATAGTATAAATAGTAAAATAAAGTTTTACAAGCCAATTATATAGTATTAATTTTATCTACTGTATTATAGAATGTTTAGCATTAACATAAATTAATAGTTTCGCACAATTGATTGACCAGTAATATTCTGTTTGGGTTGCATGTTGAGGTGTATTCGCATTTTTCCTTGTTGGTTCGTTACTATGTTCCTTTAGTGCTCTTTATCATAATATATGTTTGTATGTAGTTGGCTTACCTCAATACTTTCTACGAGTTTTTAAAAAGTCTTATTTTTGAGGTTGCACCTTTTAAAAAATTTACTTTGTACACATTGCTAAATAGCTTAAGCTAAATCAAATGATTTTAGTTCTTTATATTATGTCCTGGTAGTTTAAAGATATCTCAATTACACTGAGTGACATTTTACAAGCACTTTGTTCTCCTTTGTGCTTCGGTTGAGGTCAGTCATTTTGCAAAGCAAGTAAATGCGCATTTGTATCTAAAAGGGGCCTAAAATAAGACGGAAAGAATTTCCTCTGCATTTATCGCTCTTCACCCACACTGAGTGGGAGCTTCCAGAAAAGAGAATTATCTAAATAAAGCGAAGTGTATAAAGTAAAGCCACCCGTCTATCTACTTTTATTCGTGGGTGCCTTTAGAAACCCGTCATTATTCTTGTGTGCATTCATCTACCAATTTATTTCTAATATCATCGCTACAATAGCGTTGCGATTACAGCCTTTGTACCTCCTTTGACCAAGCTATATTTAGTACACAAAATTGCTAAATTTTCCTCAAATTCTTTTGTAATAATATAAAAATATGAATCGACATTTAATGCGAAAAGCATTTCGTGAGACTACGATTCAGCAACTTAAATATACATATACCGTACAATACAAGTTTAGATTAACTGGATTGATGGATATTCTTTTGCTTTTTGAATCCCATCAGTAAGGGAAAGGGATATAGTGATCAATGAGTACTTAATTATTAAGATTTAAAAGAATAAGTTACCATAATGCATGTGATTTCGAAGCCATGTAGTATTCGAATACAATTTTAACAGCATATAGGATGACCTTTATTTTCATTCGAATTTTGACCTTTCTGAGATAGGTATAACATAAACAAGTGATCATAACGTTAATTGGTTAATAAAATTTAAAACATAAAAATAGCTAATAATTTATTAATAATATAAAATTACCTTCTAACTCGCAAATCAAAACCCTAAATAGCGCAGGCTCTTTTAAAGAACATAGGTTCTCAATGACGAATTTTTTTGGGTCTAAAACACAGAAAATGTACTTCCATTGACAAAAATCTAATGCAAATTCCAGGAAACTCCGATAAGCTAAGTAGATTAATAAGTGTTACTTTAAAGAGTAGCTAAAAATATTAGTATGCCTTTGCAATCGGCATTAAATTTCTAATATTACCCCTTTATGAAAAAAATCGTTCAATTATGAAGGGTAAATGTTGCTATAAGTGGTTATTAGCAGTCATCAACATTATGGCATGACGAAGACATCTAGTTTTTCACATTTCACTGCTAACATGGAAGCATTCATAATCGAGGGTTTTTCTCATTCAGCCAGAAGATGTCATACGGTGCACAATAATATAAATCAATGAACTACACTGTAAATATTTTGACACTTAAAAACTTTGATGTTGAAAAAACACCTTTAAAGAATGAGGTTCAGGAAACCCTGTTACAATTAAAAAGGGAAAAACTGACAATATGAAAAGTATTTAATTAAGGCTTTCCACACCTTCAAAGGAAAGGAATGCAAAATAAATAAATAGAACTCTTGATTCAACTTTCAACTTAATATTAAGCGCAACAATTCTGTACTCGAACTGATCTAAGTGCAATCCATACTGCATTCAGGTCAAACGGTCAAAGTGTATTCTTGCAAATACGGAGAGCAATTGCACGTGGAAAATGTCAATAAAGATTTTTAAGGCTGCATATATCAAGGTCATGGAAGACAAAAGCTTGAGACTTATTAAGCTTGTTTTCGAACTAGGAAAATGAAGCAATTGCGATAGGAAATAAAACGGACCGTGTATATAATATGTAATATGTGTAATTACAGTTATAAATATGGTTTATGACATGACGGGTTGCTATATCAAAATTATAAAGATTTATTTTCATTTATGCATTGAACGAATTAAAGTAAAAGTAACCAAAATTATACTACGAGGAAAACCCATGGATCTGGTTTTTGTGGTTGGTTATCAGGATCAAAGTAATTTATAAGCCATTTCTAAAAGTAAGCAATATCTACAGGTGAAGCGTGTACATTTTGCAATTCTCCAGCGGCTCACGTAGCGTGGGAACCTAAGAACAATGCAGACAGCAATAAATGTGATCGCTCTCAATTCACTACAAAGTGTCACGAAACGTGTTACTAAGTAACTACCTGTAAAAACAGTCTACATTTACTTTTTCAATTCTCCTTTCATGTAGTAATCTTACTCACAATACTCTGAAAGTATTACCAAGTCATATAGCAAATGTACTTAATCATGCTCACTCTAGTATACATTAAATTGATTTTTGATTCTTTAAGCAAAAGGTTTTGGGAATTTCAGGAAGAGGAACTTGGTGGACATAGCCTGATATTAAATCTGTTCCAATGGATTTCTCATTGCTGCCACGCAACCATATCGTGATTTATATTACAAGGCAAATATTTATTTATGGTAGCCGTATGAACCTATTCAAGTTCTATGGTAACTATTATGCAAGAATAAACAGAATATCACAATGCAAACTATTATACAAAAATTATTATTCATCATAACTTCGTATTTAAATGACTAAAGAAATGATGTGTTTATCAGATAACCCTTGATCGCTTGATTTGTTGATATGACACTTCAGAGATACCTTGAATTGGTAAACAGGAAAGCTATAGAAACAAATGCATAAATAGACACCACCATTTACAGATATTACCAGACACATTACGAATTTATTATCTAGAAGTAACAACAACAGAGTAAGGAGTACAAGATATTTTGTTATTAAAGATCGATTTAAAAATATATTAAAACTTTTCCATTATTTACTGTAATACCATTTCCATATTTACTAACGTTTTCGAACTCAAATTATGCATAATTCACTTTTGAATGTTAAGAATGACACAAAGGAAAACTTTCCAAACAAAGGCTGCACTACTAGATGAATTGAAACGTGATAAATAATACTATTACTATATGAGACGAGAATAGATTAAAATGTGAACGAATTGCAAGTGGGAAATTGCACTTAATCGTTTCATTCAGTGTCAAACAATGACCTGTATGTCATGGACAAAAGAATTAGTCAGATATTAGAATATTACAAAAAAATCACCAGAGAAATTGATAACCACTGTTAAGGCAAAACAAGACAATTTTTCAGGCTTATTGATAGTTTTATTGCCACTCGTGTCTGGAGTTTCAGCTTAAATGCTATCTACCTACATGTATTTACTAATTAATGCACATTATTTCATTTTAGTGATATGATGCCTAAAAAAGACATTTGTATTAATCTTGTGGACTATTTTCCAGGTTTCAGAACAAGAGAAATATGTGCTTTATGATGTTGACTACTAATTACTTCATTTACATAGCTCTCATAATTTATCATGGAAAAGTAAGTGTTTTAATAGGAATTATGGATCGGGCGTTAAAGAAATCCTACTGCGAAGATACAAAGTACCTCATAGTTGCATATTGCATAGTTCGGATATATATAGTCTTTTTTCATTTGACAAATACCCATTTGTAAACACAAGGCTACTTCTAAATATGCTTTGAGTCTTTTGAAGCTTTTACTTCTCTTAGAAGTTTTTGAAAGGTTGAATGGAATTCTCTCATAACAGATTGATGAGAAGAATGTTTTTGTCAAACCTCCTTGGAAGCCTTCATCTCGATCTGGATTGTACTATTTGTACGACGCACTTGCCTCTGTTGCCTCTTGCAAGGTGACCCGTTCTTTTTTAAAGCCTTTTCTAGATCAATATGTAGTGGGACAAGGCAATTTTGAATAATTACGAATACCACTCTCTAAAATAATCCTTCTGTTTGATATTAATACTACAATAATGCTGAATACCGTAAATTAAATGGCATCAAAATGAGCTACAAACGTAGGTGTTTGTAATGAGAGTATATGCACCTTTTACATTTTATTTCGTTGAAAACTGTAATCCTAATTTGCATCATATATCTTCATACTGCAGGATAGTTTTTTATTTTCCCATCAGCGGTTGTGCATTTAGCAAACCGCAAGAAGAAGAGGCATATAAATAAAAGTTCTTCCACCAATTATAGTTAGTTGCAATGACAAATTGGAATTTATATAGCCAACTTACATCAATAAATTTACAAATCGAATCACTTACATGAACTTATCTCTCCTTACTAGCTTTTACTATTACACATTATGTAACGAAAAATCATATTCGCATTCGTAGAAATTTCTACGTAGGAAATCAAAAATGTATTCCTGGAGAAAGAAAAGAACAACGTTTATTTACTTATACAGTAATATTGCTAAACAGGAAGAATTTTGGGCATCAACACAAGACGTGGGATCGAGAATAGATGTAACATGGTTTTAGTATAAAAGCTTTTTCAAAATCTAGAAAAATCGAACAACGATTTAGTTGACCTCCAGAATATATCTATTTGATCTCTAGCTGTCTATTTAATAGTATTTTGGATAAAACTCGCAGGTTAATATTATAGAAGACAAGAAAAATTTAGTATTACTATGTCCATTCTTTGTTGCGATTCAATATGCCTAAGCTGATTTTTAAAGTATTTTGAGTTATCTATGATTATATAATATATTTTGGCATTTCATAATTCTTAAGCAATACTCCATCGTTATTCCCAAATCAAATCTGAAATTGTCCTTTTAAACTACAGAAATATAATTATAATTAAGTCCGGTCCCAAAGACTTCATATCGGTATTCCTGAGTTGATCCTATCTCTAATTATCTCGAAATGACCGACTGGGTAGAGCAACACTTGTATTTTTGTATGTACACCGAGTTCTCTTACACTTTTTGTAGAGCTTTAACAGTGTGCCGGAATTGTATACCTATTGTATGTATCCTAGTAACAAAGCAGAATAGTATGCAGTACTAGTGCAGTGTAGCGAGTATTGTGCATGCAAACCAGCGTAAATGTCAAATTACGAGTCATGAGAGTGTATAATTTATCCAGGGAAAGGAAAAGCCAACTTTTTGACTTTAACTGTTTCGGATTTTTCCTGAAACAGCCGTTTGCAAATTAGGAAAAAGCCAGCTTTTTTGCTCTGACGTCACAATGCAATTACCTATAAGAGAAGTACACTGAATGAAAGGTAATCTAATTGTTATTCACTGTTGAGTGAGTGGGAAAATAATTAATAACCCAAAAAGTAGGGAGAAATTGGCAAAATTGCTGTTACTGCATTCCTTGAAATGTTTTCCTTTTAAAAAATTTGTTAAACTATGGTAGGGTTTACGGCTTTCGGAGCTTGATCAAAAAATACCAATCGAACTTTTACAGCTAAGAGGTAGTAGTGTGGAAACCATAACAATTACTTTAGCTTTCGAACGTTAACTTGTGGGCTATTGGAAACAGTAAAAACTCGGCTAAATTTTTCAGTTTTCCACTATAAAATGCAATTGGAAAAGGAAATTTTTTTGCTTTAGGCAATTTGGTGCTGATTTAGAAGGGGTAATTTTTTGGGTGGGGAAAGGTGATTTCCTCTCCACCTAAAAATTTCATTTTCAATTTTTAAGTAAAAAAACTCACCCAAGCACAACATCAATATTGTTCATCTCTATAATTGATCTACACTACACTGCGTTGGTTTTCTCCGGAATTCGGATGTCGCGTTTCTCTTCTTCCGCTGGTGCGACCTTATGTGACCTGAGTAAGGATTTCTCATCTGACTTGAGGTAAGTGTTTTTTACTTACAAAATTAAAAAAAGAAATTTTTAGGCAGGGAAAGAGCACCCCTTCCCACCCAGAAAAATGATCCCTCTAAATAAACCCCAAATTGTATGAAACACAAAAATATGAAATAAAAATTTTCCATATTTTAGTAGAAAAATGGAAAACTAAACCGCTTATTCGCTGTCTCAAATTTGAACCTCGCCGTAATTTTTCAATTGAATCAGCAATTTTAATTAAAATGCTTTTTTTGTATGTAGGTATATGAAATGAAACCCTTGTAGATCCATGAGGCTTTGCAAATCGGACAAATTTTGTTAAACTAACATGTAAAAAAATTTAAATCCAATATCAATATTTTTGCCATATTGTCAACGTAAAGTAAACTTGTTAACAATATTTAATAAAACCTAGGTTTTATTAAAATAAACACGGTGAGGATTTTGTTTTGTTTCATGGGGATACCAATACCATACACATAAATATGATAACATTACAAGGTATACATATAGTATATAGATGCACTGGTGAACTTATAGTGATAGATATAAGAATTCAGTTTCTACGTTTTATTTTGAACGAATGCCACGATGCCAAATTACGTAAACATATGCCAAACGCTGTGTGTTGAGTAGTTTTAAAGCCGTCCAGCTCATTCCACTTCTAGAGTTCTGTGTATAACGTGTTCTTCTCTATTGTCTGTTTTGTTTGAATGTTTGATTGATACTAAGAAAAGATTGCTATTCTGGCGATTTTCTTCCTCTTCCCTGGATTGACGCCGAAAATTCAAGTCCCGTAAGTTTCTAAATCTTTCATGTTTTCCAATATTTTTCATATTATTCTAATTTAGTAAACTACTAAATATTTATTGGCATATTATTATTAAAATAAGTCGCAGTAGCCGGTAAACAGTAGCCTAACCGGTTCATGTCTTTGTTTTTCAAAATATTCTCATATGGAAATGTTAATCAATTGAAAATTTCATTGTGAGGCTGATTTGGCTTAAAAACAGACCCAAAATCCACCATAGTATACTGTCAGTTTGTATTTTTCTGAAAATCTCCTCTAGCAAGGACAAACAAGAATGAAATACTTTGTTCTGGTTGTTAGTTTGCATAGCATGTTGCTACGCAGAAGCTTCAACATAGGATACTCCTAGTATTGTTCATGTACACACATACCATAATACCATTCCATATGTTCTATTGTCTGGTAATCGACAAAATTCTGTAATTACTGTCGTTAAAGCTTGGTGTCATCGAATTATATTGCCAATTGTCAATATATTTTACAAATTCTAGCATACTGTATTATGAACATCACAGACATTAAAAATAAGTACTTGGGAATATTAATTTACTTCAAATCAAGCCACAGATACTTTAAGCTCATCATCACATAAAAATTACAATGCATACTACGCAGTTTTCTTTGTTGCAGAAAGCATTGGTATTTTCCGTAGATATTTTATATTGCTATGCATGGTGTCCATGACTTTCCCAACTGAAGCTGAAATTAGTTTGACAATATTTTATTTGTTTGAACGGGTAAGATTGAAATGACTCATGCACACAGAGCTGTTTGTTGCTAACTGATTAGCAGCTCCCTATCTGGAAAAAGCAACATCACTTCACATTTAGTTTTGAACGCACATGCAAACTATATTTAACATAATTTTTAGATATTCGTAATAGTCAGACTCCCACCCCTCTGGCAGACGGTGTTATTCTACACCAATACGCTCAGATATTAGAATAATCTCATTCTTGTTATCTTCTCTGCTCCTGGTTTCTCTTTGGTTATGAGTTCTCCTTAGATCCACGCATTCTGCAGTTTTCATGTTTAACCAACACTATGTTTTATTGCTTAGGCAGTAATGGTAAACTGAACTTATCTATTGGGATTCCATTTATTGTTGGATTCAATTGTCGACGATGAATGTCGATAATTACTTCATGTGATACATTTGTAATAGTGCATGCCGGCATTTAAAAAGTTAACATTAATTCGCACAAGAAGATGATAGCCTATCAAAACTATTTATTATTAACACATACATCCGCAAGTTTATGCGCAATTAAACTACCTTTTGAATTTAACTTCGTTGTAATTTATCATATGCAAATTGGACAATATATAAATTATTATTACTTTTACAATTCTCTCTGTCAACTTAAGTCCCCTTAATTAATTAAAATATCCCCTACTGCAGTAAATTAAATCAAACTACATCAGCATGAATTTTTAAAACCAAAAGTGCATTACATGTAGATATGTATACTAGGTTTGTTGTCATGAAATGACCAGAGCAAAATAATTTTCTATTGATATCTAATATTACCAATTCATTTTTTACTTTATGAAAACATCTAGTGCAAATTACCAGGAGACTCCGAAACACAAATGCGTAGTAGTAGAGCTCCATATTACCAAGCCCTACCCTTTGAATAATTTGGTTTTTTGTTCGGCCTCCTAAGTGCTATTCACATAATAATGCAGAGAATACCTTTAGCAATGGCAACTACGGTGATATAGAGACTTAATAATTGTTTCAGTTTTGAGATAATTCTATATTGGGCAATGTTTTAACAAAAATGGAATCGATTTTCATATTTTCACAAGATTGCATCTATAAGCAAGATCACTGTGAGGATTTGCTAAAAAGTATGTTAAAATTAAAGTGTTATTAGTCAATTTGGTAAGAGATTGAAGTCTTCTTGTCAAATTGATGTTCATTAACTCTCTTCCTGATCGGTGATATGAGGCTAGTATAGTAAACAGAGCTGGTTTATAAGCCTTGCATTGCTTAAGACGAAGATAGAGAGGAGGAGAAGGATTCGTGCGAGAAATACATGTTAGGAGTGGGAATATTGGAGTGCAGTGGTAAATAGACGTAACGCTGTAAGTGTGCATTGGGTGCATGCAGAAATTGAGATTGGCCGTAGCAGGAGAGGAAGAAGATGCGTAGTTTTCGGGAGTTCTGGCTGGAGTGG
This sequence comes from Yoshiicerus persimilis, assembly GCA_020352615.2. Classification (NCBI taxonomy): domain Eukaryota; kingdom Metazoa; phylum Arthropoda; class Collembola; order Entomobryomorpha; family Tomoceridae; genus Yoshiicerus; species Yoshiicerus persimilis. Next base: position 23,015,794 of record CM060170.1, on the reverse strand, counting down.
GGCGAAGGAAGACGGTGACAACGATGGCAACATGATGGGTAGTAAAGGAGGAACGTCGTACGAGTTCCGTGGCCAATGAGAGCTCCGGAAAACAGGGGCTGCTGTGTTGACAAACAGGAGTGGAGATGAATGGCAACACTAGTATTGAGATTTTAGGATTCTATCTATATAGTTGCTAACTAGTTCGTTTCACGGTATTTCTGTGGGAGATACATACTGAGAGTAGACGCCTAGTGTTGCTCTCCGTGAATCGAGTCTGTGCATGTTGGCCTAAGCGTTGGTTGATATGCTGAGGGAAAAGAGCCTCAGATAAGGTTGAGCAGGATCTAAATATATGTGGCATAGCCATAGCGAGATGAAACTTGGAGTTCTAATGTGTGAACCTATCTAAATATACCCCTATAGATGCATATAGAGGGAAGGACGAAGGAGCATATTGGAATATCCTGGCTGGCTGGTTACATATGTATACACAAAAACTGCTGACTGGTAGGTTTGGTTGGCTTCGTCTGCTGCGAATAACGTAGCCAGATAGGGAAAGACGTCGACAACTCGAACAGTATTATCATAGTGCGAGTTGGTCTGTTGGTGTGCTAACGTGAAATCTAGTTCTTCTGTTATTTCCCCAAACAAACCAGAGAGTAGTAAAATAAAATCCTGTCAGTGGTCCTCCGACGAGTGTCATAAAGAAAGCAACAGCAAACTCAATTGCATGTTATCTGTCTCAACTTCCTTAGTTTAATTAATACGTACCTAATCCACTCTATGGATTCAGTCCTCGCTTGAGTCCACTTCAACATTTCCATCACATTATTACGTAACTCGTGAAAATCTTCATTCGATCAAATCTGAATTCTGAGCAATTGCAGAACCACTTCCTTGGCTTCCAACGCTGTACACTCCAGAGATCTGTATCTGAGGAGCCGTCTGTCGTCGTTGACGTCTTTTGTGGCCACTGAAATTGATTGCTCTTGACTGCAATTGCATTGCCAGTTCTCTAATTGAACTCACACCACCCATTCAGAATTTCTACTGAATTATTTAATTCAAATTGACTCAATTGCAATTTCAAGCAGAATCATTACCATATTATCGATTTAGATATTTCGCTTTCTTAACTTCCTTTCCTGCTTTCCCAACTTTAATCGCCGTTTCTTCTCATGCACTTTTATGCTCTCTGTCTCTCATGGTCATTCGTCTGATCAATATCTCTGAAACCCGAGCATCGACTTACGACAAGTACACTTGGTACATTATCCGAAGAAACCTTAAAAGTGTTGCAGAACTCTTTCTTGTAGACAACTGTTGAAAAGTCTCGACTTCTATTGATTTATATTAATTGCACTCTTACCCTGCTACCTGTACTCTACTGTGCTAGCAGGAAAGCTGTTGGACTTTACCAGAAAGCTAAACACATCCACGACTCCATCCTCATTCTTATTTTCCATGTGAAGTTTCTAGATCAATACATTTCGAACTCTCTGCTCACTCTCAGCGTCGAACTCACTCAATTAGCTCTGTGCATTGCGTTGTAGCGTCATTTCATTGCCTATCAAACAAACCGGCTTCCAAGTAAACACATTCATAATATCCTAACACGGAAACAGATTTTAATTGAATTACCTTTTGTGTTGTGCTAAAGCTGCGAGACTTACGTGTACATCACGAAGCCCATTCCATCAATCTTCCGATTGCAAAGCTGACTGCACCCGTGGCACTGGCACCCACTGCTCAATTTCAGCAACACTCATCAGTTGTGTCCCTCTGACCGTCTCACCACCTTCTACTCAACTCCTCTCCAGTCATCTAGCGCTTCAGTCACCGTCGAATCCTCAGCATCTCATTTACGACACCCGAACACCTCACTGAAGAAATGGAGAACGGTATCAAGTATGCGAATGGCGGAGCTGCGGATATGGGTCACGAGGAGATAGTGCCTGTCATCCTCACCAATGGTCATGGACTGGGAGACGCGGCTGTCAACGGCGGCGTCGAAAATGGTGCCAAAGGAGTCGAGAAAGCTGTTCCTGAAGGATTTGCTCCCGCTGATCGCATCAAGCGAAAGGCCAAGCGACTCACCAAGTTTTTAGCCAAAGATGTAGTCAATGGCATACCAACCGTTAACTCGTCTCGTCACCTTAAAAATTCTCGAAAACCCCGCAACGGATTTGGCCGTGGGCTTCCCAAGAAAGGTAACCACTCTTTCTCTTCTTTTAACCCTAGTCAACTAATGATATTGTATGGCATACGCTTCTAAACACAAGCATAAGCGTGCATCTAAGTTACGGTTTAGTAGACACCTATAGATTCAGTAGTATGGTATTCATACCTACTACCCTAGGTTTATATAGTACAGTCTGATCAATACACATAGGTGGGTGCATACATTAATAGCTACCATACCATCATAACATTTTCTTTCATGAGTGCAAGTATGCGTTGCACTCTGCTGCATGACATGAGACTTGTGTGTTTTTGTCGTAGACAGAACTTTGCTCAAAAAATGATGATAGCTTAAAGAGGAATGATGAGAACTCGTACGAACTTATTCGTGGGAGTAGTTTTTTACAAATCAGAGCTTTTTAACTTGATTTGTTGAAGCCGCATGTACTTTTGGTCTGGCATTTTGAAAATTAGTATTTGATGGGGATTTCGGATGGTGAGGAATGATAGTGTTTAAAGAGGTTAAAAGCTAATGTTCTCACTCCACTGTGGATATATGGAGTTTATGGAGTGCAGATAGTGACAGGAAATACTTGATGTACATGGTCAATCAGGGATTTAAAAGGTCAACCCAAAAAAACCATTATCAACCGGCGAGTATGAATGACCCTTCGCTTGATGAAAATATTGCATCATGGCTGGCCTAACAGAGTAAGATTTAATTGAAATAACAGTAAACGAAATGCAATGGTAGTAAGGGAATGACACGAGTGCTTTATTGGCTATCACAGTTTTCTAAACAAATGTGCATGCAAATATGATGTGTTGGTACTCGGTATTAAATCTAAATAAAGCAGTAGACTGAAGCTACCTTAACAAGGAAACTGATTGAATACATGAAAGCCTTTCATGCAGGTAGTCAATAAATTGATGCTCGCAGAGCAAATGTTAATTCTATTTCCTATTTCATAACAATAGAAAAGTAATATTTATCTTTGTGTTGTATTTGTGTACATACAAATATCTGTGGAGGACGCATTCATTGGGTTTTCCTATTGCAGAGTTACGATTAGTCTATTAATGTATGTACAGAGGAGCAGAGGCATGGGTAAAAATTTGCCTAAAATACTTAGCTACCTAGTGTACCTAATGAATGATTCGAGAACCCCTAGAGACGAAGAACAGTAAAACTGTAGCTAATACTCATAATCTACATTTAAACACGACTGATAATTTTAAGTCGACTGATTATGTTGTTACTAATTGCAAACATCGAGGCAGATATGGTTTGTTTGCAGATACGCTGCTGATAAGTGCATGTAAGCATATTTAATTTATCCTACTAATGTCTAATATGTAACACCAAATGGAAACTGTTTGAGGTTATGGTGTTTTGCTGTGCTACGAGAGTTTAGCCCAGAATTACAAACATGTTTGTGCCTAATATTATTGTATTTCTGTTTTACGGTTAGCGAAATATGGGAGGGAGGGGTTATTTTTGCAAATAGTATGGATAGAATTGGATGCACATAGGATCTAGTAGTGTGGTGCGTCGTAGAACGTCGAAGTAGGTACGCCACATGTATTTACTACTGCTGGGGATAAATAAATAGTAGGTAATATGTTAAGTAGGTAAGATTTCATGGGCTAACTGAAGGGAGATGGAAGAAAAGAGGGATATTCATTTACAATTTGCATTTTGTACCAACAATAACTAAGTAGTGTTTTTATGTGTTGTTGATGAAAAAGACTGATGCACAAGAGGATGATGTTGAAGCCCAGATTTTTTATATTGGGGTCTGATTGAAGGGTGTGGTCGTTTTACATAGTTGACTACTATTTATTGTTGAAGATGGAAAAGAAATGAAGTGCATTGCCCTTCTGTGCTGTCTATCTAGTGGCTCGTACTGATACAGATAGATAGACAGAGCGCTGTACACAGAATAGTCAGAGAACTCGCTGCTCTCATGCCATGTCTTCTTCCACTGCGTTCATCCTATGCCTATATTGTAATATGGGGCGTAATATCCCATTAGCAGTACAAAACGCTCATGTGTAAGGTAATTTCAGAATAAATGCATCCTTTGTGTTGCATTGCACATTACAAGATTTCATGTAATAATAACATCCCAATGTTCAATGTACCTCTAGTCTCTAGGACGTGAACAAAGAGAGAATTTCTAGAGTAAATAGCATGAGGAGTAGGAGCACTTCGTTTTCTTGCTAATAACGTCAGTTATTTAGATACTGCTAGCTCCGTCTCTATTGTAATTGCACTACAGCTTATTTTACTCTTGTTAGTTATCTAATAAAATAATACATAATGTAAAGATGAAATGCTGTGTGCATAAGGATAACCTTAGCAAAGCGACAGAGCTGGACCGTGTGACTTTGTGTGTACCGTCAGCGGAGCATATCTAAATCTAGTATTATTTATGTATGTTAGTGTTAGCTATTACATCTACGAACACTGTAGTCTCTGGGGAATAAAAGTAGCAGCTACACGTATCTCAGGCTTACAGCATTAAAGTTTACTCACTTCAATTGTAAATGCAGTAAATATCGGTAGTTTCGTTTATATGGAGCACATATGCAATAAAATGCTTAGTTTTCCTTATCTGCTATAAGAGTTCTGTCCAGCCAATAATCCAGTCGACTCTAATACTGTTCCTTCCTTATCTATCATCCCATACTTACGTACTATAAAATTGTTTATCTTTCAGCTAGCTTACCATAATGTCATAATAGCCGTGTGTATGAATAACTATCGTACAGTTGCATGCGTTAATTAAATTCCTTTGTATTTATACATTGCTCTTGAGTTCTAATCACATTTCAGATTATAAGGCTAATAGACACGTACCTTCAGTTCGCAATTTTTTCCATTAAAGTTTACGTTCACGGTTATTCAGTATTGCAATTTGTTGTTCCAGCAGGAATAACGTCATCATTGAATCCAATGTTCTTCGCTTTCAATCTAATCTAACATTAAAATTAAATAAATAAGATGTATTATTTACTAAAACATTTTACGCGCATTTTTCAAGAATAGAAGCCTTTTCTGTTCCGCATCGTAGGGTATATAATTTAACGTGTAAACATTAGATAATATTGAAAACGATTCGTAGAACTATGTAAATATGTTTCGTATCGCATGTACATTTTTACCCGGTAGGGACATTATATCATTTTAGAGTAAATAACATCACCATTTATGTCTGTAATTGCGTTAATTACAATTTTAGTATATTAATAGCTATTGACTACTTGTATTCATCACATCTAGATGAAATGCCTTTCACGCAAGTTTATTTTGGAGTAAGTACCAAATGAGTACCATTTGTATTTTGCCAAGTTGTCGAAGCAAGAGTAGGTATGATGCTCATTTGATTTTCAACAGCATGTAAACATATTTTTGGCTTATTTATGTGCAAGTTTGAAATATGCAATGTAATAATTTAAGGGTATTTTTACGTGCTTTTGTCAAATATCATAGAAAACCGAATAGACTGTCACCATTATCCCCGTTTGAACAATGAGGCAGCTGACTAAGATATTTGCTAACAGAAAAATAAGGAAATTACGATTTGTTTAATAATCTTGTTTTGATGAAAAGTTTTATTCATCACAATATGTCAGTTCGCCCTTGCATAGTTACTATACTGACAGCTTGCATAACTAACTAAAAAATAAGTTACAAGGAGTAAAGGTCGTTTTGTTTATTAAATTTTGATTTGTAATGAAGCTAGATTCTTGGAGGGGAACAATGCAGATGTTTTGATGATAGCAGTTAATGTTTTATAGTGTGCAAACTATTTGCACGCTAAAATTATGCATAAAAGGCACGTAATAAATCCATTACTTTTATTCTCGATGTTATGACAATTGACTCACTGCAGGTATTTTATGGCGTTTTACATTTTGACATCTCTGTTTACATAACCATAATTGTTTTAAAAGCGACTTACGTCAGTCATTATCTAGTACAGAAAAGAGAAGCCAAGAGAAATAGGATATAAATTAATTGTCGTAGTGTATAATTATTTTCCTAGTCAGTTATTAATAACAAAAGACACAAATTAATGGACAATAGAATATTCTTACATATTGATGCATATGTAAATGCTAAAGTCCAATGAGGTCATCAATTTGGTGTATTTCGCCTACTTTGTTTTTTTACATTTCTTAAGTAATGAATTTTTTCGAATGTATAGGTATAGTTACATAAATGATGAAGTCACAAGAGACGACTCCAAGTATTCTACCCACTTTGACGCTTTAATTTCATAATGTCTACGAAATGTCATAGATTAATAGTCAAAAGAATAATCTAGATCTAGGTGCTGACGTAAATAAAAATCACACGAATGGTCATTAATACCGACTTTGTCATTCTGATTTCTCGATATTTTCAAAGAGGATGCAGAATGTTCTCTAATCTTGATGTTTACGTAAAACCTGTAAATGTTAAATTCACATGAGATCATTATTTTTTGATATTTCGTTTAATGGATTATTAGTTTTCGCTTTTCGGTGTTTACATAAATGAAGATAATTACATGAGACAACTTTGACATTTCGCCCACATGTGTTATGTATTTTCAAAAATGCGTTAATATGTAATATAATATTCCCACATCTCGGAGTACATTTTACGTAAATGAAAAAATCTCCCAGGACGATCATTAATTTTTGTATTTCTCCTAATTTGTCATTTTCATTTCATAATACTTACAATAATTCGTGGACTACTGAGAATATTCCCTAATCTCGATGTTTACATAAGTGACGAGACAATAGCTTTTGACATTTAGCTGACTTTGACTTTTTATTTCTTAAAGTCATGGACTAATGGATAACAAAATATTCTCGATTTTATGTAGCTATTAAAGTTCCTTGAAATAATTAACTTTTGACATTTCTTATTGCATTTAGGACCGAAACATTCATTGTTCTTATGAGCATGGTAGGTACACAAGTATTTTTTGCTAGTGAAGTAAACTGGATACTCTGCCTTGGTGGTAGCGTAAGCACTTTGGCATGGCAAGATGTATTTTTTTCTTGAGATAAATACTGCATTCTGATATGATATCATATCTGTAGATTCATAAATATAAACAGCATTGGGTTATGACAGCTCCTGTTGCTACTCCATTGTACTTGGTGACTTGGTACATGTTCTGTTCCATGGAGATGCAAACGTGTTGTTTCTCATTTTGTTGTGAACTGAACTTTGTTCTTAAGAAACGGAGTGTAATGTAACATGAGTAGACGGTGTCGATTTGCAATTAAATTATGTGCAATTAGGTTGAGTGAGCTGAGTCAGCAAAGAAGTGAAAAATATTGTGTCGTCGTAGCCCATGATGTGATGTTATGCCAAGTGAGTGAATCTATTTGTAATTCTCGTCTCAAGAAAACGGCTTTACGGAGATACGTCTAGTAAGTATCATTACATGGTTACATGTGTAAGTATGCATCAATCAGGAGTACAGCTTTCTGTAATTGCAGTTAATGATAACTGGTACATTACAGTGAGGACATATGCATCTGTGAAACTGCTGTTTTTCGATGGTAGAGGTAATCGTCGCTGCTCTGCCTTATTGACCCGTGTGGAAGAGCTGACTGTTAGTTACTAGGTAGTTAATGTTATTATAGCCATCCTGTTCTTTTGTCTTGCAGTGGCGTATACAGGCTTTTGTGAGAGCCAGTGATTATTTTCCAGTTGAACCTACATCCATTGTGAGCAACAGTCTAACTGATTCGGAATTTTCAATTCCTGGGGAGGGCTTCATTAAAAAGTTCTAGCGTAGGGATGCTAATGGGCTTTCCTATGCATTTGTGGCGTTGGGTATCTTGCGCTATCGGAGTCATCATCTGACTGAACTGATTTTTATGGGATAACGGAATAAAATGGGAGAATGTTGGTAAACGGAACGGAAGGGTAGCATGTAATGTAATGTATAGTATGTCATGCATGTAGACAGGTATTTATATAATAACATGTATTGCAGTAGAGTACATACACAATAGAAGTTTATTGCTACAAACAAACGAACGAGTAACAAATAGCAGTATAAAGTAATATAAATGCAGCGCAAATCGCGATCGCGACTCTTTTGTGGTAGACACACACAGGCAGGCAGCTCCCCAGAATCTAAACAAAACAGTCAACCAACAAACAGTTGCATGCGTGTTCATTGTTGTTAAAATACATTAATGATGTCAGGGATTTCATGAAATTTTTGGTTTCAGAGCTGAAGACTCAAGCATTGAGTGCATTCACAATGAACAGGCATATGCCAAGGGACGTTCTGTGTAGGCACAGATTTTAAGCAATAATAGTAATTAATACTGCCAATAGCATGCATACTTATTAGCTCTTTATAATTCGCTTGCTGTATTGTTGTTATAGGCTAACAATGTTTGGCAAAATTAACATCAGTAATTCTGCCGTGCCATTGCCATTTTCCATAAGCTATCTGTTTTAAGGTTCTTTGGTCATTACTCTTAAACCCACTTACTTCTATATCCCAAAGGAATTCAATTATTATTAACATCACTGCAACAGCAAGCATTTAGCTGATTGTAAACAAAGAGAATATTTCTGAACGAGTATTATTTGAGTAAAATAACAGAACTTTCCTTGTTTTTTGTATTTATGGTGTTTTTAGGTGTAAGAGGTAAATAGGTGTTGTTAATGTTTACCATTCTTGGTTTGTTTACGATAGTAGCTACCTATAAATAGTGCATTGCATGATAGGAAATCGTTTTACGCTAAAAATTTTCTCAAGGATATGCAGAACCATGGACATCAATTTGAACTTTTTAGATGAAATAAATGGTGACTTGCGTTCCATGTCCAGTCAAAGAAAGACGCAGTAGTTATTCTGTATTTCAACTTTGCGACGTAATTCTATGGACATGTGTGATCCAGGCATAGCGTTCTCATTAAAAAAACAACAATAGCTACAGAATTTATTATGGATGAGTTACTGTGACGCTGCAGAACTGAACTCACCTATTAATGTTTTTCATGCATCGCTTTGTTGTTATTCTGATGGAATATATTCGCAGCAATATTAATACTACAATGAGCGTAGTGTAAGCGTAGGCATAGCAGGCCAACTCTGCAGTAACATAAGTAGCATCTATTTAATTTACATAGGCAGTCCGTACTGTGTATCTGAGCACTGTGTGAGTGACTAAGTGTTTTAGACAAAGTGGTTCTCCTTGTAAAAAGTGACCCAGAGAAGTAGAATTTTTATAGTTTCCTACGTTTCGTTATATGAACAAGATATCAACACTGTTCAGATAGGTTTAGACTTGCTAGAGTCGTAGAATCCTATGGCTTAAGGCTCGTAAGTATGTATGTTATATGAGGTTCCCCTACACTACGGAGTGAGGGATCTGTGCGCATTCCTCTAATGGGAACATTGCAAACTCCTCTTAACATTTGGCATTACTTTTTGTTAATGCCTAGAGGTCAAAGGTTGTCATCTGAATGGATTCATAGCTTCACTACTAAATTGGGTCTCCGGTGTGCCCTAGGCTTAGAGTCCTTAGGCCCTCCAGTACCAGTCCCTTAAAGGCAGCTTATCTCCCTTTCCACCACTGCCTGACCTTGTCACCCAAGCCGGGAATCGAACTCCCTCTCATGGCAGTGGATCTAGAGATTGATTATTCACGTAGGTCGCCTAGCCCGATTTGGTTAGGTTGGCTTAAACCTTAGCCCAACCCTTACTTGCCCTGTCTACCTGAAATGAAAAAATAATAATGAGAGTTAGTTAGCAAGTAGCATCTCCACTTGTAACTACGTTCTGACTAACTACAAGCACTAATAGTAGGTAGCAGGCATTAATATTAGTTGGCTTAGCCTATCTGCGTAACAATAAATGGCTGCATAGTTAGTTGTCTTATGATTAGATTTGATATTGCGTTTATTGTTAGTTTAGGGACGTGGCGCGTTGCTTTGCGTTGTATTATTGTGTTGCTAGGCCGAGTGGACGACTGACTCTGACTGTGTGAGTGCTTTTGCTCAACATATTGCAGAGGAGAGGAGAAGGTTGATGGAAGAATCCAATTGCCACTTTTCGTTGCTATGCACTCGATTGTGGAACGTTGTGGAAGGGGAGGAATACTCGAGACCCAAACTTAAGCAGTGTTAGGACTCACAAAACGCGTATCCACACAAAGCTTTCGAATGCACGGTGAGACTAACTCACTTAAGTACCTACAACACGTACCCACTACAGAATTTACTCAACTACTAGGCAGATACAGGCAAAACAAACGAAAAAAACCGAGAAGAGAGCAGAAGGCAAGCAAGGGTTGATGTCGATCTTCATCTTCATGTTCTCTAGCCTGTAGTTAATGTAGGTAGTTAGCTTCCCTAAAACCTACTTACTAAGAAGGTACTTATTGTTCGCTAGCATGAGGCACCAAATATTTTTACCAAATGTAAATCCAGGTTATACCACTGAAATACATCTATTGTATGTTATTAGAATTGTGCGTATTGCAATTGTAGCTTGCTGTACGCAAGCATCTGTTCTGCTGCTACGCAAAATGCGCACAGACAATATGTGGGATTCGTTAGTAATAATATATTTTACATAACTGCCAAGATAAGGATGAAATAGTAACTGAAGCATATTGTAAACACGTAGATTATTTGCATTTTACGTAGTTCAGAAGAGTTCTTACGCCAGGACTGGAATTAGTCTAGGTATTAGAATAATGTTAATAATTCCCCAGTACTAAAAAGTTCCTTAGACAGTATTCATAAAGGAATTGATAGCTTCTATTGTAGAGTACGTATTAAAAGCTACTTTTCTCAGTCTTATAGTCAGAGCCAGAGCTAGTCTAAAGTTATTACCAAACTTGTTCGATTCGAATGTGAATTACAATACACTGTACATTAATATTATGTGGTGCTTGCTTACTGACTTACTGATAGTTTTGTGAACCAGTTACCGTCACCAGAGATAAATGCGTAATAGCCCCCGAGTACACTTCTACTATAAGTAACAGAAAAACGAGTACCTGACAACAAGCTCTCTCAGTTACACCTGCTACTTTTTGTTGCCCTTCTTAACATCGCAGGCTCCCTATACCTATAGCTACAATATGTGAATATTATTCTCACCAGCCTAACTGCCTCTTCTACGGTCCTGGGCACATACGTGTGTAGAGCTCAGTTTAAATATGCATTATACACACATACATAATAATAAATGACGAAAGGTATGGTTGCTATCCATTCACCATGCGTCCGTGCATTCTCTCTCTCTACCCCTGCTAAGGTCTTATATACAGAAAAACAACAATAACAACAACATTGAGAATTAGGTTCTTGTTGTGGTACCACCAACCCAAATGTCCTATTCCTAAGTCATCCCCATCTCTTTTCTGTTGCTCTTGTGTTTGCCAACAACTTCATTTCAGTTTGAGTCGACTGAGACCGAAAACTTGGAATATCCTATTATAGTCACACCCTAAGATAGTACGCGTACTAAACTTGAGTTTCTACCCACAGCGAACTGCGTATTACATCTACTTCTGAATTCCAGATTTTACTCAAGGGGTTTTTCTTACCTAGGACTAGGACACTGGGTTTGGTGTGTGTTATCAACCTATTATCTTTCCAAGACCCAACTTATTTTACACCAGATTTAATCTCGGTTATCGTTATCACCCAATATAATTTTTAATTGTTCTATTATACATATCGTAACGCCTTTTGCAACAAAACTGCTAAAAATTATCTTTGTGAGCGATTGCCTGTGAGCTATCTTCGAAAGACTCCTTGTGCAGACTAAAAGGTTTGGTAAGTGGCGATTTATATTCACATTTGCGTAGTATACTATGCTTTAGTTTAAACAAGCACTGTGCACATCGCTAGTGCAATTTTAGATTATTTTTAATTTATTTGTTCGGGGTAAGGAATCTTGAACTTAGTCATAGGTGCACCTAAGGAGCGTATTAGAATTGCCGATTTACTGCGGAGACAAATTTAGAAGCAGTCATGAAACTTATCCGTTGGTGTTTACTTTAAACGCATTGACGCAGCTCGTACGCAAAAGTCGCTACTACGCAGTTACGCGTTGTGCGTGCCTATCCAGCTTCCCGTGCATTTGTACAAGCCAAAATAGATAGACAGGGTAACTAACAAAAGGTTTACACTTAAATAGTTATCCCTGAAAGAAAGAATACACGTGTACTTTGTTTTGCAGCATGCAGTAACTTGTAAACCGTATGCACAAATAGTATCGAAAATCTGCAATACGTTTGTCTGGTATTTGCTGTTGTTTTTCTTGTGTAGGTTCTTGTGCTCTTCAGCATGCGATACTAAACTGGTGTCAGGTTCTTCACATTAAATCTACAACTGCGTAATTCTGTAATCTCCTCTTGGTCATATGCCAGTTCCGAAATTAAATTCGGAGTTTCTGTGTACTATTACAAGAAGTACAAGGTACTGGTCGTTCATGGACCGTGTCTCTCTGATGAACAGTGAGAACATCGGTTAGTAGATTGGGAAATACTAGTGAATACACATTTAGATTTGTCAAACATTATACGCTGCAACAAAGACAATTCGGGAAATGCAACACGCTGCAGTAATGCCAGGCACATAGGAAGAAAACCTGACAGTATGTTTAGATACACAACATGATATTATTTTGTTACATATGCGTTACTTTATTGGTAATATTTGTAAACATCTCTGGATAAACGTAAACATCAAGCTATAGCATCTTCTACGAGGTTAAACAGATATGAATTAAAAATTCATTGCGTCACCATCCCACACTGTAAGTACATGTAGCCACATGGCATTTAGAGTCTTGTATTAAAAGCCAAGGTAATTTGATAACATGCATTACAATTTAGCTAGATTCTACATACTGTGCCCTGGAATGGAAGTTAATGAAACTTTCATTGCCAATGCGTAAATACACATTGGTATTTGAAACTACACATGTGGCTCTGTATCTGTAGTGTATATTTAGTGAAGTTCAATTTACAGACTTATGATAATTAAAAATAAATTGTTGTATGACGTAATATAGGATTAGAGTAGAGAAGTCATATGCATGGTGATAAATTTCTTGGTAAATATCAATATGTTGTTTTAGCATGAAAGTAGAGTAAGTAAATATGTGCCCATGTGTAAAACTAAGGATGAGGGGATGAAGTCTGCTAGTAGCTGAGGCGCCCAGATGAGATAGGGTTATGCAATACGCTGTAAGTGAGAGTGATTTCAGTGTTTATACAAAAAGAGAAGGATAATGACGCAAAGTTGTGTAAAGAAAGGGAGTTAGAGCAGATTAAATGGCAATTAAGACGAGTTTTTCAAATTTTTACTTTGCAGTGAAACAAATGTGTAGTACAACATTGTTCAATAAGTATGAAATCATCAAAAGGAATAGACACGGTCTAGTAAAATTTAATAAATCATTCCAGAGGCTCTATTTCTGCATTGGATTGACTGACGTAGTTGCACAGCGTAGACTGTAGGTACCCACGATGGGAAAGGAAGATTCCTTTAGGTAGTGGAAAAGTACCTGTTGGTATTATTTTAATATCTTATATTTATTGCTATCTTCTACCTTCTGTAATACGATATGCAATGCAGTGCAACTGCACACAAAGATAATATTCTTTGCTTGAGTTGAGGTTGAAGTTGAAATGAGAATTGATCACAAGAAGAACCTGTCTAGTTTGTATTGCTAGTGTAACATCTAGTTTAGGGAAGGGAAAATAAAACAGCACAGTGCACAAAACATGATAAGTAAACGAGGTGTGCTATTAAATGTTCTAGTAGGAAACACTAAAAATATACATCTAATAATGTAGGGAATTCTTTAATTCTGTCTTCTTTTGGGTTTCTGCATTTTTATGAACAATAGAATTCAGGATGTGAATTATTCCATTCCACCAAAGCAAAACAGGAATAATATAACTACCTCTTTACTAAATGTTTCTCAGAATTCTAATTTCTGTTGTCAGAGGTTCACCAATATCCAATCCACCTTCTCATTTGCTCAACTTGCTTTAAATTCCAATTTGTTTCAGAGTTAGTCATTCATTAAAGGTTTTAAAGTTTTAACAAGAACTTAGAGCGACTAGCGATAATTTCCATCACTAAAGTTTGCCAGTAGTAGAATGCAAATAGGATATTTCCCGGGTTACATATTAATGCATTATTTATTATTATTGTGTTAAGCATAACCTTACGTGACTCTAACACGTTGAAGAGCTTTGCGAACGTGATAGACAGACCAGCCATTGAATTTAGCTACTTTGTTGCATGAATCTGTTAGCGTTCGTAATTATTCTCCGGGGCGTATCATGTATATGTATTTATGTATATATAAAATCATTGTTAAAGGTTAAAGACAGAACTTGGCTCTGAAACTATTTAAGAGTTTATGTTTAGTACTCACAACTGCATGGTATAAAAGAAATGAGACAAGGAAAAATATTTTGCCCATTTCGCAATTTCCCAACTATGTAGTTGACTTGCCATATTTAGAAGTTTGCTGAGAAGAATCCAGTTTTATGCTTGCAACAATATATTAATGCTGCAGCATATTTCAGGGAGGATTATCATAATTGTTGGTGTAGCATTGTGAAGTACGTAGATGGTGGTGTTGGCTGCTGCGATGCTAAGTTAATAAGCGTAGATATTATGTGTTCGCAGCATAGTGCCTTGGTTATGGCAGTTGGTTAGTTAGTTAGCATTTAGCAATAGTTTTGAATTGAGTGCCTCAAGGTCACCTCTGTTTACATCGGATGAGAGCATTTGTATGTAAAAGAGTTACTCTCTTCGATTGTAATATCTACGTACAAGCACTTAATGTATGTATGAACGAACGTGCACATAAATTTATGTACATAGAAATTCTAACCATGAATTCTATTCGGTCCCTATTATGTCACTATGTAATATCTATGTCAATTGTAAACCTTACGATTCTATACGACTGACAATGTGTACTGTAGTGTGATGTGCCTTGGTAACACTGTATAAATTAGTACCAGGCCTCCATGTGTGTACTATTCCTTCAATTATGAATTCATCAACAACTGTATTTTTCCTTCAATGAGTGTTTGCGCTTTTATTCATCGAGCTCTTTATTATTTGCATACTATTGCTGTAGTGCTCCTACTCTCACAGAAATTTAGTGAGAAATTGCGAGGAATTCTCCGTATTGTTAGTACAGGACACAGATGCAAAATACTTCGATTATTTATGTGCATAGCTTTATTTCCAGTTCCAAACATAACGAGTAATTTCTTCGGGTATCGGTTTTGGGAATGGGAAACTTATTAATGTACAGCATTATAGAAAAACCACTATTCCTCTACTGAACTTATCTGAAGCTTAACGACCAAAGGAAACCGTTGCGCATTAATTTGATTAATGCAGGTTCTAAATGCTGAATGATCTGAAGGGTATAGCATACCTAATTTTGAGTTAGACTAATGCCGTCCATTATATGTCAGTGTCATTCCTTTATAGACGTTCCAAACCTTAAGTAACAATCCAAAGTAAATTAATACATGCCGTTTACAGAAATTATTGTTAATTGGTTCAGCTTTCAACGAAACAATACAGTTAGAAAAGATAGAATAATACAAATATGAAATACTTAAGCTCGCCATATTGAAAAGTAATCTAACATATGGTTGGATTATCTATCTAAAATTCACAATCGATATGCTTAGGCACGTATACAAAACTTGTAATTACGGCGTCAGTAATTCTGTCTTCTTTAATTAGAGCAGCTAATGGCATTTAACATAAACAAAAATGTCATTGTGCTATTTTTGCAACTGTACGAAAGCAACATTCTATTGTCTATTTTTATGAGCAAACGTATAGCTTCCGTAAATTGCGATATAATTTTGTTATTCGTAGTTATATCGTGAAAGCGAGTCATTAAATTTCTTGTGATATCAGAAAGAAGGCAATCCTTACTTTTTAAAAATTTTAACGAATAATTTGCGCTTCAGAGCACCGAAATAAAACTGCCGTGTTAAGGTAAATTAAAAGCATAACTTAATAACTATCCAGCCAGTCTAACCGTGACTTCTAAATAAAAAATAAGAAATGCCCGAGTAATCGAATAATTACTCCCTCTTAGTACGTCGTAGATATTTCATTGAAAAGCTAAAGTCAATCATGCAGCACATCATAAGCTAAGAGGAAGATTTAGTATTGAAGTTGCAGTTACCCAAGTTAGAAATCTAAAGGACTTTCATGGTAGTCAAACTGAGTAATTTATTATTAACTCGTATGGGCTTTAAAACTCTGAATTGAATTGCTTGAACTACGAAAGGGTTCTTACATGGTTGACGAACAAGGTTTATTTTTTATTTAGTTTGCTTATTGTTAGACCATATTTAAATATTTTTTCGCAGAGAGACGAGTATTATTTTGAAGTTAAGTCCAATCTTGTGCATACTGTAGCTTGGTTTGTTGTGTAGGTGAACAACGAAGGCATCGCAAGTGTCTGTGGTTGCAAGTAGAAAACCCAAGAGCGAAAGAGACGGGTTAAACTTGATTAGCTGGTATTGCAACTTGGCTAACTCGTACAAGTTGTAAATCTTCCACTAAAATAGTACGTATTAAATGGTTGGATGCACGTATAGGATTATAGATTTGGATATCATCAGAATCAGAATTCTGCGCTTAATTATATGTTCATAAATGGATTGCTGTATCAGTATGCACGCTATAAAATAATGCAAATAATCGATATTGAGTTTCTGTTGCATTGCAATATTATCAATTCGATGACCAAACTATATAAATGGAAGAATTGTTTTGTTCTGACAGTCTTCAATTCTAATGTTTGCTGTTCCATTCAGTTAACCTTCAAATAAAATATGCATGCGTGGAGCCATTTCTTAGAACTTGCTTTCCTCTAGAAAATTCTAGGTGTTTTATATAGACACTACACTACACATTATAAAGATATTTATGTTTTGACATATTTTAGTTTGGTTCCATTTGAGTTTTATTGTGTATTGTATTAAGTAGAATTGCATGCCAATATAACATCAGCTCATTGTCTCAGATAAAATATCTAAAATTGTAGATTGGGGCTAAATAGTGTAGTGGGACACTGAAAAGACCTAAAATGGATCATTTTTATGTGACGTGACATGACGTGATGCATTGTGTTTTGGTTAATCTGTATTATTTATGACCATAAATGTAGTAGCTTAGGACATAGCTGATACAGATTGCATCCGAAGTGGTTTTCAACTTGTTTAGCGTTTTACATTTAAAACCCATGTACAAATGTATGCACATAGTATGCCAATGTTAAACATGAGGAGTACAAGAAAGGTCTTATTACGAAATTACAATACAATTGCTGGGCAGTTTTCTTAGTGCTTGATTTGTACACAGGGACAGAAAATGTTGCTAGGTTTTGTTAAACCCCAACATTACAGTCCCATAGCATTACAATAAAGAGCATAACCGTGTATTTTTCCTTACAGTATGTACTTTCCTATTATGTGCACATAATTTTATGATTTCTTAGAAATACATAAGAATTATAGAAAATTTGAGTCTAGTCTTAGCGCTGGCTATCAAGACTGCCCCCTTGCAATACACTGACAATGAGACTAGGGAGTGAGTCAAAGTTCGTGATATTTTAGGATTAGGCTAGACTAGACTTGTTTTGGATTAGTGCTTGGGCTGCTCTCTCTTTAAGAGTTGTTTAGTTGTTTTCGCTGAGAGGCCTTAGGCAAGCGTTTTAACATAAATATTACAACTCTTTATACATTATTATAGTAATATGATTATGAAAATTAAAATGCCGAATTGCATTCGTTTTAATTGTTAACTGACTCTTACTACTAACTTGGGTCGTTAAAATTTGAGTCAAGCATTCGGCTTGTTTTACTAATTATATATTTAAATTTTCGGTCCTACCTCTATGGAATCTAGTGGTTTGGTTTGGTTAGAGCAGTTCGTGAGTACGCAAACTAAATACTTGTTGTATCTGTACATAGAGATAGAATATAGATAGTAGATGTGTGCATTTTGCAATTCGCGAGCATGGATGTTTGGCAGAAAGATGAGGGCTTTTAAATCATGACACAACGATGCGTTCAGATGTCAATGACCTGGGATAGCAGTGGCAAGAGATGTATTGTCAAGCATTGATGCAATACATTGCATCACCCGAAGCATAGATTGGTAAAGGAGGTCGAAAGGAGCTCTCTGCATATACAGCGTCAGTGTGTATCCACTCCGCACAAGATTTGCTATACTTTGGTCTTCAGGCTCATTCGCACAATACTCTAGCATGCAAACCTACAGCCACGTTCTGTTAGCAATCCACCAACAATAAATACCTTACATTATTGTACTGTACCTACGTCTCACCATTAAGACTAATGCACACCCTTGTTAATATTCTGCCAATATTGATTCCATGTACTGTGTAGTGTTACTCTGATACTAATACTATCTCGCATCGCACAATCAGAGCCACTCTACTTTAGCACTGATGAATCCACATACTCTTACTTCGAATGCTTTTCAGTTCGACTATTGTTATTTGCAGTTCGCCTGTTAAATTTACAGTGTGGAGTGGAGTCGTTCGTTGTCGTTCATATGGCGTGGCGTGGACTCGATTGTTGTTATTATGTTGGTGTGGTGTGCCATTCCTAGATTATTGTCACCCATTATAGAGCACATGACTTCGGCCGCAAAAGCCTCACAAATTGCAAACACATTGTTGTTTAGTTAAGTTGAGGTGAGTTTACAGCCGCGGTTCCTATGCTCTTCGTATGTATAAATAAAACAGATTAGCACAAACTGCTCGTCGACTGTGTTTATCAATTTCTTTGTTTACTTAGGTGTACTGAGCACAACAGCCAAAACTAACAGTTTCAGCTTCAATCGCGTGTATTCCTTTCAAAGTTTGATTTGCCTTTTCATCGCTTCTGATAAACATTGTTTACACAAGTAGGTAGAATAAAACATATTTTTTGGGAAAATATGTAACCATTCCTATTAGTTATACCTATTGCATCTATGCGAGCTTGGTATCATTTTACTATCGCTTCGCAAACATTGTTATTCACTATTCACTGCCCCCTAAATATAAATCTGCTACTTTGTCCACTTAAATAAATACGTCGTGGCTCTTGAGGAGACCATTTAAGAAGCCCCTCCCACCACAGAAACATTACATTTGTTATGTAGGCATACTGACAAAAACTTTTACTACAGCTAGAGCTACAACCACCAAGTATATGTTTTCTGTTGCGAACATATTGGACAGTACTGTGGTTGTAGCATATTTATGATTAATTAATCTCAATTAGATAAGGCTCAATCTCAAAACACCAAGCACACAAACACTATTTACTGGCTATTAATATAGTAGTTATTGGTGAATGTGTACCTCAGTCCATATATACTATATTCTCTTATTAAATTTCATTACACGCTTTTTTCAGTCGCATTGAATTCATTGAATGTCGTTTTCTGTAAGTCAGCAATGAGTTGTTGAGGGTATTTCTTACTAGAAAATCTTGTACATAAGCGTAAATAGTAAAAGATAACTTTGATGGCTATATTTAGGTGTGCAGGTAATAATGTTATCTGTATGAGGAAGCACAAGAACATTATCATTTACATCGGTATTAGAAATATTCTATTATTTGATGTATTATATGGTTTGTTTAATTTAGATAATTACTTAGGATTCCATTAATATATTGACTTGTATTACTCGTTGTCGAACGTACCTTTGTTTGCAGTGCCAAATGTAAACTATTTACTTATTATATATTCATTAAGTTCGTTTAGCCTAGCTGACTTAGCAGTCGAACTTGTAGATAAATGCATGGTCATTTCCTATAGGTATTTTCTCATACGTGGTTTGTGTAATACTAGGTACGTGGAAGTATTCAAGGCTATCAGTATTTGTTTTGAATTTTTCGATAATTTACCTAAATTGATGTACCCTAGGTATTATTATAGGTACCTACAAGAAAAGAAGTTTGTATAGTATAGATATTGATATTTACTCGGGGAGAGATGCACCAAGTGCAGCGTGTAGTATGCATTTGTGGCCATAGCAGTCCTGGACATGCGGTGAGCATTGAATTGAAGTTGTATGGTCAGCTTGATAATGCCGTGCCGTGAGTTGTGGTCAGTAAGGCCAAGAAAGCTGCTTTGAATTTTCATTAGGAAGTTGATTGTGGATTTTTAGCAAGTTGCGTAAATTTAATAATATTGATCAGTCCGTTGAGGTTTCGGTTAGGAATTGATATGATCGGAAAGTAAAAATTGGTGTTTGGAAAGGGAGTTTATTATAAAGGTCTAGAAATAGCCATAAAGGTTGTTGGATAAGCATGACGGTAGAAGAAGGCGCAGAATCAGGATTAGTTACTAGGCATATTAAGGAATGTGAATCGGTAGGAATTAGAATGGATGTAGAGAAATGATTTAGAGTTGACTTTTGCGGTGTGGTAGCAACAAGCAGGCAGGCAGGGGCCGAATGCTGAGAGACACTGAGTCACGGCAGGAGAAGCGGGCGGGTGTGTAGGTAGGGCTTGGTTAGCCATCAGAACACACTAAACCAGAATGTAGAGTCTTCACTGGCCTTGGCATTGAATTTTGTCGGACAAACGAAACGGAACAGCGTTTCTGCAGAGCAGATAGCGTGGTGCGGTGCTGCCTCAGAACTTGGGGTGCTGTGGCGTAGAATGAATGAATAGAGGTCCCGAGGAACGACCAGCGTTTTGTTTCTGTTGTGTGTCAGGGAGACGGTCGCTCGGACGGAGAACAAGAGTGGTGGCCAGGCGAGTGCTTGGCTAATCCCCTCGGGTATAATCCATCCCCAATGGAGTGTTTAGCTCCTGGAGGTCAGGGAAGGTCACCCACATAATCCCACGTAATTGGCCGTGGGAGAGAAAGTGGGGATTGCACAATCCGCGGGTTATCTTCGCGACTGCCGACTGCGAACGCTTGGCTACGTCTGGCGTTGAGCGATGATGTAACTCTGTTCCCGTGGCTACGCTGCTGTTCCTACTCTGATACGCATATTCTGCCAGTCTGTCAGTAGTGTGAGCGTGTGCGGCTCCAGCCACATCATTCGATGTTGCTAACTGCAAATGTGCCCTGAAAATCCTTGCTTTGCCCTTCGTTCTGCTCATATTGATCTTCAATGAGAAATGTTCCATTCCATGAATGTACACACACGTAGCAAGCACTTGAGAGCACAGAGAAGTTGCCATTACCCAGTGCACGTATATTCGCTCTCTCTCTAATATCCCTTTCCCCGTTCCTTCTCCGCTCTCCTTTGTCCGTACAATAGATGTGTTGGTAGACGGAACGTTCGTCGTTGAAAGACTGCCCAGCCTAGGCACTAGACGCTACGTGTGTGCATTCGCTGAACGTATGGAAGCGTATCTATCTGTTTGTTTGCGTTTTTCGTGTTGCAGTTACTGCAGATAAACGGATGTGAGTTGACTAGGACAGATACATTTATAGGTATGCAGAAAGAGTGGTTACTGTGGATCGACGAGATCTTGCCCTTCGTCCCCGCATAACCCTATTTTCATATTACTCACCCTATACTGTCTCTAGCTCTTCTTCTTCTGCCAAAACGCTTCTGAGCATTAGAGCCGTGTCGGAGCACTTGGAGAGAGGAGTAGTCATTGTCGAGCGGAGCTGTAGGACAGGTCACCCAAGGAAGCTAATCCTCTTCTGGGCCTATGAAAGTGCCAGCCACTTGGAATTCTTCTATTGTTGTCATTGCCTGTCCTTTGGTTTCCATTCAGTTGACGTGACATTTCCAGACTTCTCCTGATAAAACACAATTGCACTCGACAGCCTTCCGTTGGCAGCTTTGCATACAACTGTCCACTCTCGCCTTTTACAAAGTTCTGTGCGCTGCGTGTCATTGGTGTGTTCCTATCAGCGAAAGTTGAGATGCCCATGAAATCAGTTTTATCAACCTACTAGACTTTTCCGCTAACCAAACCACAAGGATTAATGAGTAAACAACAAGATAATCACTAATTGTAAACACTTTTAGCCTGCAAAACACAATACAAATAGTAATGCAACGTTGCTAAACGAAACGGAAAACTGACAGGCTAAAAATAAATGAAAACACTGATAGACCGAACACTAATTTGATTTCTCTGTGGTAAGATTTCCTCCTCAAAGTTACTAAATACAATTCTTATAGTGACATGTCCACAAACTCATGTCATGCTTACCGTACTTGTTACATGTAAATGTTATATCGTTTCTTATTGTACTTTCATACGCTTAAGTAGGTATCCACATGTAGGTATAGTATGCATATAAGCACAGTTCCATATGGAGTTGGGAGTAAATATGTGTGTTCATGGATGGGCATAATTATGTGAGTGATAACATCAGTTTCAGTTTTCAAAGTCAAAAGATAAATAGTAAAGACACATTGAGATTAGGGAAATGTATGCCATACAAATCAAAGTCTCAGACATACTAGTATAACTGACATGAGATAAAATGTAGACATCATAATTCTCGAGACTAATAATGATTTCCATTGTTTCCAGGCGGTGCTGGAGGAAAGGGAACTTGGGGAGCATACGGATCTGAGCTTAGTGCTGACGCGGCATTGGACTATAAGGATCCCAACTACGACTCTGAATCTTTAGACAACGGAGATATCCACCTTGAAGCTATAATTCCTGAGATGTCTGACGAAGAAATTCAAGTAGCTATAAACTCCTTATTTGTATATGAATGCTATATGTTAGTTTTATTGATTGATGCAATGCTAATTTGGACTTTTATGATCAGAAAAATGTCGAGGGAGTTGTTTTGGAGTATTTTGAACATGGCGACACAAGTGAGGTGATCGCTGCATTAGATGAAATGAACGTCGGTGAGAAAAAACACAAAGTGAGTGTTCCTTCTGTTTATTTGCTATTTCGGGTATTTGCATGATTGGTCATGGAACGAGAATGTGCAGAATTATTTTACATTGAGTTACTCCTTGGAATAGATTATCATGATCGCAGTGGAAGCTGCAATGGATCACAAACCATCTCATCGCGAAATGACTTCTGTTCTGATCTCAGACTTAGCGGAGGAAACCATTTCCGCAGAAGAAATTGCTAAAGGTATTGAAGATGGCCTAAAAGTGAAATGGAGCCAACAGGAGTGTCGATGCCGTTTCTTATCAAATGTGTAATTAAATTTGCAGGGTTCGAGGACCTTTTGGTAAACCTACCGGATTTAATTTTGGACACTCCTGATGCTCCAACAATCCTTGGGAATTTTATTGCTCGTGCTGTGGCCGACGACTGCATTTCCGTGAACTATGTTCAGTCATGGAAAAATATGGCCCTGAATGAGCACTCAAAGTAAGTAAAGGTTCAATGGCATGGAATCGGAAGTTCTCCTCGGGAAGAATTCCTAATGATTTGGGTTTCATGATTTACAGATCTGCAATGGCCCATTCAATGTCCTTACTGGTTGATAAAATCGGTATGCTTCGTTTGAATAATGTGTGGGGTGTCGGCGGCGGGGCTCAGCCTGTGAAGGCACTCAGTCGTCGTATATACATGTTACTCCAAGAATTTCTGTCTTCAAATGACACGACGGAAGCAATGCGCTGCTTGCGCGAATTAGAAGTTCCACACTTTCATCATGAACTCGTCTACGAAGTAAGTCATTTCCGAACATTTTCCAATCCTTTTCACAAGACATGCAATTGGTTCTCATTGTCAATGGTGTTTTACGCAGGCCATTGTAATGGCTTTGGAAGCGATGTCTGAGGCTGTGGAGGATTCTATTTGTCGCTTGCTAAAGTCTCTCTTCAATTCTTGCCTGGTAACTCCGGATCAAATGCAACGCGTAAGTTGATGCCTTGAATTAATACAGAACGTCAGGTACTGAATAATGGGGAAGTAAACTTTAATATTTTGTTGTGCTATTGTAAAACAGGGGTTCTTCCGCGTTTACGAAGATCTTCCTGACATTTGTATTGATGTTCCCGCGGCGTATTCTTTGATAGAGCGCTTTGTTAACAAAGCACAGCGCCACAACTTTGTGTCTGAAGACGTCGTTCGTCAAGTTCCAGTTCGGTAAGTAGTTAGAACTGATTGCATCTGATTTGCGATAAAGCTGTGCTGTTTCTGGTGGATACTGACGTTTGTGTATTTTTGCAGTGGACGAAAGCGCTTTGTGTCTGAGGGAGACGGTGGAAAAGTCAAGGAAGAGAATGTCGCATAACCTTCCTACAAGCTCGCAGGACTGGCACTCATGGTTACGAACTGGCTTGATTCAAAACGACCGAACTTCTAAGTCTCTGTCATCTCACACCATCGAAAATTTTATTGTGTAACGGATACCTATCTAATCGGCATATAGTTTCGTTTCCGATATATAAATATTTAAAAGATGAATTATTCATTTCCATACCTATTATTGTTAGATATTATGTAGAGCAAGACTTTCACGAAAGATAACTTGCGATAAGTTTGTAAAATTTATTAACCTACCAGTGAGATTATATATTACCCTTGAAATATATGTAAACCGGTTGAATATTATGATTAGTTTTCAAATTATCGATATTTCAAATCAAAATTGAATTCAATTACAGTAGACACATTTCCTGTTGAGAACTGATAAATCTCACAGGAATCTTCATATGTAGAAGAAAATTGAGTAAGTCTCGATCTTATTCTGCGAACTTTTCCCATATTTTTTTTTTGTTTTACCGTCAAGGTTATGCTTTGCTTACGTTTTATGAGGAATCATACTGATAGTATTAGCAAAATCTAACTTATTGACAAGCTGACGTGGACGTTATTTGGCATCTGAGCCAACCAATTTAAAAACGATTTTAGAATATTTCGAGATGAAGGACACACAAATATAAATTTTTGTTATTAATTAAAATTTACAGCTAGGTCATCTAGCAATTAATCCCGATTGGCCACCTGACCCAACAATCAGCCGTGGGCAGTCACTAAATTTTTGCGCATGGAAAATAAAATTGTAAAGAGATGTTTTTGCATCCGTGACTACATAGCTGACATGAGTGCAGTAAAATTCGACCGACACTGTGTTGTTTCGATGAGAGGAGGAAATTTACAATTGTACTGTATGAAAGTTGATTCCATAGAGTGAATTTGATTGCGGTGTTTGTAAGTACATAGGATACTAAATATTATAGTACTAAATATAAGTAAGTAGGTATGTCAGTCACTTTGGCTCGTTTGGAGCTCGTGATGATGTGGTAGTTGTATGCAGAATGTGGTGATCTAAACGTAACTGTTGCAATCGAAAGAAACTACTCGTATATTGAGAAAGTAAATAGTGTGTTGATAGTCATTACGATGACCAATTTACGAAGTTTGTCACCATCATCATTGATATCAATTTATTATGAACTGTGAAGCCATTTTCGAGAGTGCATTAAATAGCAGAGTGAACTATAGGAGCAGACATGGTACCAATCACGACGCCATACCTCAGGTTCAGATTCTTAATTATTATAATAGGGATTCGTAAAAAGCAGCCATAAATTACAACTGGGTCCCCCTACACGTTATATTATAGTAGAGTATTGGACGACATTACAGTATACAGGCACCGGACCCACATAGTTACTTACACTTAAATAAAAAATTACAAATTGTAGCATTAGAGCTAACTCCACAAATAAACCGCTATCCGGTTGCATTCAGTTTTTAATGGATGTAAAATAGTGCAAAGTTTATCAAGTACTTTTCCAGCCTCAGTCGTATTGGAATCGATTCTAGAATATTGTAACTACTTTATTGTTTCAGCAAAGTATGTTTTCCTAGTTACTATAATATTGTGTACCATCTCAATTGTCAAAAAGCTGAATTTACTTATTGTTACATCAAATAATTATGTATCATTAATTACACCATGAATCGTGAATCAGTACTGTATTGATGTCAACTGAATATTTAAGCTTCGAGGACCAAATTTAATATGTTCTTTTCTTTTTCATTAGTTCAAATAATAACTATTGGAGAAGAATGGTTCAGTCGCACGTGTGTTGTGAACTTTTTTGTTCAATAAGACGTTTACTTGGCTTCTTATTACATTCTCCGTTTAATTTGTTCATTATTATTTACCTTGTTTGCATTTACATTCGCATCTTTTCATTTCTGTCATCGTATTTTTCATTTTTTACATTACGTAGATCTCATGTTTCCTGTGTTTGCATAGTTGCACAATTTTGGTCTGCATATTATCAGTTCTTCAATTTACTATACCATTGTCCCAGTACTGCTCACTGTTTAATTTAAATTATAACAAGTAGGTATTTGCTTTGCATCATCTTTTCACATACATATAATGTATAGATCCGAATCTGATCCAAGTAATTCACACTCATTCTTCCTTTCCAATTTCCTTTCTACTCAAGAAAATAGTCGTGGAAATTTGTACCTTCTTCAAAGTATATAAATACATCCTGCAAATCTCATCCTCCGCTTTTATGTGTAGTTCCTAAATATTATATTTTCAAATTTGGTTAATGTAGTAGAACTATTTATAAATCGAAATATAACTATTCAACAATAAGCCAACCGGTGTATAGAACCTACGTACGTATATTATAGGAATCCAGCTAAAATTCTTCCACATCAATCCCCGTAATGATTTAAGACTCAAAATTGACAAAAAAAGTACAAATGCGGGATTGAAAATGAGCAAAAATATAATTTTCAGATAGTAAGGCATGCTGACATTGATACATTCTTACATTCACATATTCATCAAAGCAGGTACCGATATATGTGTACCAACTACCTTTATTTAAAGCAGAATCTTCGAAAGTAACATTTGATTTCCTTGTTCTAAAGGAAAATAAAACAATGTGGAAGTCAGATTTAAAAACAAATTGACTTTCGACCACTAATTACTAAATGTATCCAAAACTAACTGTATCAACGTCGAAAAACATTCATTACAAAAGTAATTTCGTATCACTATCACAGATGACTTGTTGTAAATTACCTTTAAATGATATTCGAGGCTTGATATTTTTACTAATTCAATAGTGCCGTAGTTCGACGATTTGTTACATTAGGACATTAAAAGATGGTCGTTCCACACATTGACGTTAACTATTCAATTATCTACTATATTTTGGACTACATCAGTACACAATTCAATATAATAAGTAATTACCTATTTCAGAAATCATGCTTTACCAACATACTTTGGCCTGCATGTGACTAGTAAAGTAATAGTTGGAAATTCAGCATTGTCAATATAAAAATTCATAAGCAAACACAGCAATATAACGCTTAATTGTATTGCAATTACAGTTAATATTGTAGGAAGAATTTTAATGGATTTCACTGAACAAATGAATAAAAATACATTCTACTATTTCTAGGGAAAATTTATGGCTCACTTTTTTCCAACATTGTAAACATAGACAGTACCCTAAAGTAAAGTAACCATTTCAAGATTAGTGGACATACATTTGAAATGACTATTTACTCCTTTCCACAATCAACCAATAAATATTATCTTTATTTTTCATTGGAATAACAAAAAATAGAAGTACTAAGGGTAATATTTCCTTTAAATAATGAAAAATATGGATGTGTAGGAAAGTGTAGGATTAGTATTTTAATCTTTGACATGCGTATTTAAATCATGATTACAATTCCTCAACTCTTACACAATATGAATGAAACCTCAAGTAAAATTGTATTCCTGCCTATTAAATTATGAAAAGGCGATATTTATGACTACGTAATTTGCCTTAGCAATCTATCCTCTACGCGTTTAGTAGTCTTGGAAAAAATAATAAAAGCAAGTGTGAATGTAGTCAAACACTATTAAAGTAGTTTGACGCATTTCAGTATCGCCTTGCCTAAATATCCTAAAGCAATTTATAGCACCAATTACAGGTACGTATTTAGAAGGGGGCACATGTTCCCCTAACTCAGAGAAAATAAAGAATTTTTTCACAAATCGCATAAAATCGTAAAAATTTTGAATGATTTATGGCTAAACATAGTTGAAAATAGGAAACTTTCTCACGCTAATATTATTTGCGAATTTCTTAGAAATTCGCACAGTATGAATTATTTTTGATCATACTATAGAGCTGAAAACGGCAAAAACTTGACGCGCTTCGCGTGAAAAAAATCATGTTTGGCAATATTTGAAAATGTCAAGTCAAAAAAATCCCCATAATTTGCATTATTTTTTCCAAATATAGCTAAAAATAGCAAAATTTCTCAAGAGAAAACTTTTGGCAATATTATTTAGTGTGCCCCCTTGATCAAATCCCTGGATACGTGCTCACCAAACTACAGTAATTCGTAGCAAGGAAATATGCTCTTCAATTTCTGTCATATTTATTGCTGCAAGCCTTAGTGTTCATTTGAATTTGAAAAGGTCAAATGAGGGAATCAGGGAAAATAAAATTGTCAAAATGTGACATTTTTAATTAAAATTATTACGTACTATTAAAATATAAAGAATATTTAACTTGGTGAAATTAATAATGTAAGCAATAGCCTTTTTGAACTGCATTCTTTGCAAAGTTGCTAATGCCATTGAAAAACTACATACCTAATTGCCAACACTGGTAAAGTTATAAGGTCTGACACCAAGGGTTATAAAAATGTCCTTTTTTGAAGGCAAAACCGAGAGGTAATTCATCTGCTTAACAGAAGTACTTTAAATGTTTTTCCTGTCCAGAATCTTAAGTGGCGAGAATTAATCATTCTGATGAAAATTTACACAAGTCCGCCACGGATTAATTCCTAAACAGAAAACAGTATATGGTGAAGGTTTTCAATGAAAATAACCCTCTTTGGCTGTTAAACCTGATTATAGCTATTTCCATAAGCAATCTTGAATTAGTTAACCGATCAACCTATCCTTCAAATTAAAAAGTCTCCCGGCTCAATTAAAAATAAAAGACACCACCCTGACAGTCACTGCTTTGGCAGACCTGCAATAAAACATTGTTGTGTCTTTTATTTAAGCATCAGGCCGCCTCTGGAATTATGTATTCCCTAATAATAATATAGGAGTAAACAAAACCAATTGTCACAAGTATGAAAGTCTAAATATTGTCAGTTACATTTTTGATCTAGTTAGAGGAAGAAACTAAAACAATACAAAAAAATAAACGAATATCTGAATAGTCGTAAATTAATTTAGCATTGTAAACTTAGACTGTTGTGCGCTTACATGAGTATCCTTAAAAATAGAATTTCTTTCGTATAAAAATCTGCAGAAAGAAAGAAAATGAGTTAAACCATTAAAGGTAGGTCTAGCTCTGGTATTATTAGGTAAACTCTAAAAGTAATGCGTAGGCTACTCATGATAGAAAAAGTCACCCACTGTAGTCTCTATAAATATTATTCATTCTAATTTAGAGTTTCGATCCCAGAAATAAATGTTATAAGTCTTATAGAGATGCAGTAATTATATAAGGAATGTGACTAGCCATTTTTTCCTTTCGTAAATGACTAAAGGACTACACAATCGGTATTTAGGGGTTAAGCTACAGTACATAATATATTACACTTAACTTACTTATAGGAACACTAATTACTAAGCTAAATAACTATTAATACTAACTTGAACAACTCCTATTTGCAAAGCAAATATCTACGTCTGTCATCGAAAAGCAAATTTTGGAATATTGCATATAATGTGGCACTCTAGAAAGATTTTGATAAAGCAAGTAAGGAAAATTTGTGGAATTACAATTTCATAAAGATACAAATGTGTTCTACTCGGTTATCAGATTTTAAAGAAATTGCTTCAGCTTCGTGGTACTAACTAATTTATTGCTGCGTACTGAAACGTATTCACCTATTTGATGTTCTTAATATGTGAAGAACCAAACTAATTAATTATGTAAGTGTGTAATACAAAGTTAAGTAATAGTTTCACTGCTTTCCCCATTGTGCAGATGTTTATACCTTACCGAATAAGCAGCACTTTGATGGTAATTACTTATGTGTGTCACGAAATGAGTAGATACCTATATTATGTACAAACGGAAACTTATAGCTATTAAGTAAGTGTACTTGCAAGGAAGAAGATCAATGAAGATATAGACTAGGTTATCGAAAACAGCAAACCTGGTGGGATTTCCAGCCACTAACAAAGGTACATATTTTACAGACAAATTAACACAGTTGAGCTGCTAAATTATGGTATAACTTGGCGGGAATGTGAAGGAAAATATAGATATTATGTGTTAATTATTGTGTACATCTGTTAGTGGATGGACCTCCCACCAGGTTTGCTGTTTTTGATCACGCAGTCTATTTCTTTTCTCTACTTCTCATGCGTTTTTCGAAGGAAGGATTAAAGTTGTGTCTCCGCTCTCCATTTGAAGAGGGTTCAAGGATTATCTAATAATTACGCCATGAATTCATGACTAATAATCGGGGAGTAGGTCCAAAAGCGGATCTAAGCAGAACAAAGGTTTAATGGGGCGATATCCTTGAGTTTTAATCTAGCAATTACACTAACAAAATCAATGAGTAGAATTAATAATTGTTTGAAGAGCAGAACAAATGAGTTTTAATTTGTACTAAACGATATCTCTATAAAATGACATACAAAACCACAACATACAATGCAAGAGTACAAGATCATATTCATAAAAGTGTCTTTATAAGCAAACAGAATGTACACAAAGAATTTGAACTGAACGGGAATAGAAACTGAACGAGCTATAGCATAATTACGGAATAGTTTCGAGAACATATGAACTATGTATAATAGAGAATATGTCCTTATGTATCTGTACTCGAATAGAAAAACACGGCTTGCAGTATCTATTATTGGAACAAAGTACATTTAAACTTTGAAAACTTGTCCCTGAATAAAAACAAATTCCCCTCCGAAAACGTAATAACAAACTAATGTAAATACTATCAATAGTACTGTTAACCATAACTAAATGTATATCTAATATGTATCAAATCCATAATTTATATAATTTAACTTTGTAGAAATCTACTAATATAAATGAGAAAGTTTGACTAATTTATAAAATGCGTAGTGAAAACGACGATAGTAATTTAATTAGAAATCTTTATCGAATGTAATGATAAATGACAAGAAAAGCGTAAAATTTGAATATCGGGACACGTTTTGTACCTCTTGGATGGACTGAATATGATTATAGCAATTATTAAAAAATATAGCAACTTTGTGTATCCAATTTACAAGTTGACGTTGATACTACTATTTGTATTGCAAAATTAAACTTGCAAATGACTAAACTATGATAATTAATCTAGTTATACTTACATATACTGAGTACCTACTACTTAACTGTCACCTACAATACTTACGTAGGAATTTTATTTACTTTTTGGTAATTATGTAACTTACGTGTATTAGACTGTCCAGTACTCACTCATTCGACTCTACACCGAAATACCGACTATTGATAGGTATTTATCATAATATATAATATAATGTACTGAATAGAAAATATTATATGCAACGTTTAATGGTCCTTACTTACAGTTGTTTTTATGTACCATGCATTACAAATATATTCATTAGTTCATTTATTCGGATGGGATTTACATGGGATTAATGTTATCATCATCAAGAGTAAGATACAGGCAGATCAGGAAAGACGCCAAGTCTATTTAATATTAATTAGGGATACATCTGCGAGTTAAGTGCAGACAAAGGCCATAAAAGAAAATTCCAAGAAAGAGGATAAAGCCAAGTGTGAATAAATTGTGTATTTGCAAAAAATGCCTCTTAGGACTGTGGAGACTGAATAATTTCAAGATTGCGACAACTGAATTGCTATACAGAGTTTATTACGAATATTACTTAGATATATTTACTAAGAGATGTTGTAGCTAACTTTTGTTCATTCCTTCATTAACGAGAATGCTAACAGGTTTTCTAGACTCTTAGGAACTATGCCCTTATCTGGGCTGCACAGGGACTTGAACGCATACATTTACATGTATGCCCAATGCTCACCATCTACATCTGCTTGCAGTTTGAAAATCATTATCAAGAATTGTAGATCTGGAACAACACTATGCTAGTAATAAGCTTAAACTATTAGTAGGTCACATTTAAATATGCATTAAAGTAAAGAGAATATTAATCATTAAGAAATATCTAGTAGCATTACATCTTCGTTGGTTTCCACTCTATTCCTATTCCCTAATTACCTTTACAAAATAATTTTTCCTTTACAAAAAAATTGTAAAATCTACGCTGTCAAAATTTTCATGAAGAACGCAGTAAAGTTCTTACTTCAAGGAATCTGTTTCATTGTAGTTAATATTCATTGATCATCTATTTTGCGATCCTTATAGGTATATTTATTATGTCCCTTAGATATAATCTTTAATAAAATAAAAGTGCATTTTAAATGAAATATGTGTGGTGTAGCACACGCTACTCATATAACTGGAAACAATACCAATTTAGTATTGGACTTTAGAAGTTAAACAAATGTTTACCGGCCATTGTATTGATTAACTAACCAAGTTGCCAGTTTGCAAGGACAGCCAGTGCCAGGAACTAGGTATATGATTACTAATTACCTATATGAAATCTAAAAATTCTTGCGATTTCATTTAAATGGGTTTTTGAAGGTCAGTAAAAATTATACTTCCAGGCAAGAATAAATAATATAATAACTGCACAATAAAAATACAAATTGAATTACAGGTTTACTATTCCAAATGTGTTTCTTGTGAACTAAAAATTGAATTATTGCGTAAAAATTGTAATACTAGGTAATAATTTATGCATAAAAAGCAAGTAAGCTAAAAGTATTTGAACCCCAGATGAAGTGAAGATAAGTACTATAATGCAATCACACCTCCTGTACTTAACCGTAATTCTTAACCTCCTGACTTGTAATGTATCTTATTGTTAGTAATAATAACGAATAACAGAAAATACAATATCCTAGGTCTTTACTACTACTACTACTACCTTCTTCGTTTAGATTAGATTCATGACTACTGCTTGCTCTTGCTATAACTTATTCATCCATAATTTTATGTTGTCAAGGTTAGCGTAATGTGCCACGTGTCGTGTACGTTATGGCTTTATGCCCCATTAGATAATGTTCATTCTCCTATACAATTGTGTAAGTAAGCTACCCCACTGTATGTAACTCTAGAAAATGTCGGCACATTTATGAAAATCACCAACCCAATAACAATAAGTGAAGCTAGTAGTCTGTAATTGTTAGAAGGCCTTTAGGCACCATTAAGTTGATGTGACAAACCGATTTAAATAAATTGTACAGTTTGCGTATTGATTGTTACTGGAAGCGTATACTGAATTATTTATCATACGAATGACGTTTTATATAATAATGTGAATCTACTTATGATGCATGAGACACTCACATCGTCTGTCATGCCTGCGTGGGAAAAGTTCTCATTGTTTCTCCTTAATTACTAATAACAGTCTCGCACACGTTAACTTACATTTCCTCCTCTTCCTCGCTGGCTAAATAGCTAAATTACTACTATTAATGACCTTTACAACAATAAATATCTACAACTTGCAACTGTACCTCCTCATACGTAACGACAACAATACAAACAAAAAATATAACAAATTACATCCAGTACACAAACCACAAATCCCTGAGACACAAACTGAAGAATTGTATATGAACTTATTTCCCATGTGTGAAAATTGGAGGTGCACAGCATGCATGGATTAATAGAATACACAGAGCATTTTTACACAATGCCATATAATGCTAATAAACCTATATCTCACAAAATAGCAAATTTCGTTGAGGCCAAGGAATAATTTTATTGATTGTGAGTTTATTATTCCATAGTTAATAAAAGTACACCTCATGAGCTAATAAATATGACGCTTGATCCAATCTGTTTTCCACTACATAAATTAAGTTCATTATTATTATAACCGCAAAACGTAATTAATTACAGATATAACTAAGCTAATTATGTAAAAATTATTTGATGCAATGCTATCAAACCTAGTGTGCATGCATACTGTCTATGATGATCTGAAAAATTTTCCATGACGTATATATTAAAGAAAAACGAATAGATATTTACGGGAAAGATGTGCACGTACGGATTGTGAGTAAAATTCTTACAAGTGAAAATACTACATAAGTGTTAGATTTGAAAATCTGTCAAAAGTCTCATAACTAGTAGTCTCATAACACATAATATGGTAGAAATGCTAATGATAAACAATGATGAGATTTTTAAGGCAGAAAGATATACGTGTTTGTAAGTATTCTGCGTAAAACGAGCCTAACTCTCATATACTTTGGCCGGTTAGATGATTTATATCGGGAATAAGAAAGAGTGAATTTCTCAAATGGAATTCTACTT
The DNA here is from genome assembly GCA_020352615.2 of Yoshiicerus persimilis. Taxonomy (NCBI): domain Eukaryota; kingdom Metazoa; phylum Arthropoda; class Collembola; order Entomobryomorpha; family Tomoceridae; genus Yoshiicerus; species Yoshiicerus persimilis. Next base: position 22,981,225 of record CM060170.1, on the reverse strand, counting down.
TCAACTATTTAATCATTTTGAGGATACATTCGGTACCTGCTCTCCAAGTCTTCCACAAAAGCAATTATTTCCAAGTCGTCACACTTAGAATTTTTTGAACCAATGAGTTTGCTAAGATGCTTGACCGTTGTTCTAATTTTTCTAAGTTTGCATTTTAAATCATCTTCATCATTAATTACCGGCAGCATGTGTACGCACTTGAATTCAAATCTTGCCATTGCGATGGAAATAATGGATTCCAAATGAACTGCAATTTCAATACTCATTAGTACTTACTAATACAAATAGCACTAGGGAGAATGATAAAACTGTTGAGTGGGTAGTTAATTACCTCGCTCAGAAAACCTTCCAAATGCTCTGCGGACGGCCAGTGATCCTTTAGCTCGTTTGACGATTTTCTTGTAGGCACCGCTGACTTCTGGATTGGATCCCAATAGATTATTCAAGTCACAAATGGAAAGCCAAATTTTAGTAGCATAAATGACCAAATAATGATTCTGGTGCAGGCCGTATAAAGTAGTTGCATTAGAAATCAAGTCATCCAGCTGATTTAGATGAAATTGGCCAGTGGTCTGCGTTGTAGCAATTAACATTCTCTTGAAACCATTTTCAATGGTCTTCACTTCGTCCATTGATATAGAAAACCGACATTTATTGCAATAGAATCGACTTTTGGAATGTAAAGCTGGAGGGAGGAGCCAACCTTCGGAACATTGTGAACACTTAAGAGAAGAATAAAACGTACCGAATTCTGTTGGATCTTTGCACCTTGCACACTGACAAATAAATCCGAATGCATTGTAGAGGCTGATCCGTCGCTGCTGTGTTCCACACGACATAAAGTCTTCATCGTATGTAATAGTGAGGATATCTCCTTTTTTGATGTTAACTTGAGCGAAGAAACCTAGGGTCCAGCGTCCTTCCCTTTTCAATTTCATGGGGACCACGTTAGAAGCACAGCTGTGTGCAAAAAGTGATCCATTCTCATAAACAGCCTTGTACTTCCTTGTCCTTTGCAATTAAAAATTATATCAGGATTAGCTCATGTTATTGTAAAAAGTAGTGGGGTATCAAACTTGTATTTCTGCATTTCTAACTTACAATGCTGTGCTTTCCAGTTCTTGCTGAACCCCGAAAGTATAGCAGTTTATATCAAATATATTCACAAGTTTTTTAAACTTCGATTCAGGGATTTTCATTTTGCAATGTTCCAAAAACTCTTTTGCCTGATTATGTGATAAACAATTGCATTTGCTGATTGGCGGAACCCAATCTTTGATATCGTATGTGAATGATAGACTCATTATTTTCTTCCATTTGACCCGATCTTTCTTTTTCAGCGCAAGACACCTCACCAGGTATAAATTCCCAATTCGTTCTTGGGTCCATGAAATATTATTTATCTTGAAGATGTCACACTCCAGTGTCCTGTGATCGGAATCCTGCAATTTATAGTCTGCGGTAATTAATAGTGCAAAACAGACGTGGTTGATAATTTATCAGTTTGTCTTAGCCCATAAATTATGGTAAAAGTATTTAAAGTGATATTAGAATTAATTTTACCCTTGAACAAGCCTGACTACAGAATGGCCATTTGCATCGGCTGCACTCAACGATTTTATTTTTCTCTACCATACGGTAACAAGAAATGCAAACAGTCTTATCATTTTCCTGGAATTCGTCCGTCCTTGGGTACAATATAAGAGCAGATTCTTTCAAAACTAGTTCACCCGTTTTGATATTTTTCTTGGCTACTAAATGTCGTCCGAGTTTGCTAGATCGCCGTATGCGAAATGCACATTCTTCTGAATTGACCATTGCTTAAGTCTTGCATATATATTTTAATGCGAACTTAGAGAGACACAAGAATACTGAATATTATTTCGTGTCACAAGACTGTGAAGTAATGTATTGTAAATTGGTATAACATATTTTTGAACAAGAGAGCAAGAAACGAAAAATGAGGAGTTTGACTAATGGCATTCACTATTCCCCAATTTATATAGATTTTTCTCGGTAATACCACTTTATTTATCACTAAATTTTCAAAATAATAAAGGAAAAGAATGAAGATAAACTGAAAGTCATAGTATTTTATAATCAGGTAACATACGTAAAAAAATCTGATAGGTGCCTTATATTAGTGTGTTAAATTTGAGTATGATTGTGCCTATTTATTTCATTTTCGGTACTAATTCCAATTATGAAGGCACTAGCTTTTATTTCTTAACAGTCACATAAATAATTAAGATCAGGGTTTCAGGGTATTTATAACTTAATGAACAGCTCGTCGTGTGAAATCCGTGAACAGCAAAAGAATAAGCAAACAAAAGAGAAGTAAAATCAATGATAGTCTAATAAAAATTGTTTCTAATATTCGATCAATGATTACAGTAATGCAATCTGCAACGTGTACTGCAGTATGTTTATGGAACTCATGTGAGCCATACTTCCCTGATATAAATCAAACGAATGTTAATACTAGCTATAAAGACGGCAAGGGATTGTATTTTATTTCTAGTAACAATACATCTTCATTTATACAACAAGTTTTTACAACTAACTTGACCAGAGAATAAGATTAAACTGTCATTTTTATATTAAGTATAACCATGACTTTATTAAGCCAAGTTTCGTTCTCTCATTTCTTTGATCAACACATTTCCCATTTGCGCAGGACTTTTTGTGACAACTACTCCAGCCTGTTAAATACAAAAACAAATATTTAAAAACCTGGAAAAGTTAAATAAATAATTTGAATTTTCTTAGCTTTTTGATTGTTTATTTTACGTTTTCAAGAGCCTGAATTTTGTCTTGAGCTCCACCCCGTCCTCCTGAGATAATCGCTCCCGCATGTCCCATTCTTCGTCCAGGTGGTGCCGTCAAACCAGCAATAAAGGATACCACTGGTTTCCGGTTGGCACCCTAAAAATTAAATTTACTTCTTAATAAAAAAATCTACCATAAATTAAGGATATTTTAAAATACTAGTACGGTAATTACTGAGTTGTGTTTAGTTAAATATTCTGCAGCCTCCTCTTCAGCACTGCCACCAATTTCTCCAATCAAAATAATGCCCTTAGTACCAGGATCCTTGAGGAATACTTCAAGACAATCGATAAAATTCGTTCCATTGAATGGATCGCCTCCAATACCAACACATAAAGTCTGACCGAGACCAACCTTAAAATATTAAAGCATATTAGCATACTTTATACTATCACACGATTTATGATGAAACAATAATTTAAAAAACAAGAGTCACAGCTTTACCATTGTGGTTTGATGTACAGCTTCGTAGGTTAAAGTACCAGACCGAGAAACGATTCCAATACATCCTTTTTGATGAATGTGACCAGGCATGATGCCAATTTTGCACTGTAATTATATTTAGCATTAAAAATGCATTTTATCTTGGCTTACTTTAATTATAAACAACATTTATTGGTTATCCAAAAATATACCTGATCCGGTGCTATGATTCCTGGACAGTTCGGGCCAATGAGTCTGGATTTACTTTGTCTTGTCAGACGATGCTTCACGCGAACCATATCGTGTTGGGGAATACCTTCAGTGATACATACAATCAAAGGCATTTCTGCATCGATGGCTTCCAAAATGGCAGCTGCGGCTCCAGGAGGGGGTACATAGATCACAGTTGCAGTAGCACCGGTTTTTTCCCTGGCCTATAAATGGAATTAAAAATCCCCGGGTAAATTTTGGTCAACAGTCGCATATTTCTGTGTCGAGGCCTCAAAAATGTCAAAACAGCTGTGAATATTCAAAAACAAAAATTCTGATTACTGACCTCTTTGACTGAATTAAAAATTGGCAATCCCAGATGTTCCTTTCCTCCCTTTCCTGGAGAAACCCCACCAACAACATTGGTACCATATTCAATGGCTTGTTTACTGCAAAATAATAAAATAATTTTTATTGGTCATCAATAATTTGTTTTTATTTAATTAGCACGATATTTATTATTAGCTTATTTAAATACGAATACTTTGTCTAAAATCCCTTTACCTATGAAAAGTTCCCTGTTTTCCAGTAAACCCTTGGCAAATAACTTTGGTTTGTTTGTTAAGAGCCAAATTTGGGCGAGTGGCGGTGTAACACGACCGAGTTCCAAGAGGACGCAAATAAGCCAAGTTACCTGAGAAAAAAAAATTGTCAACCGGCATAAGTAAATAGGTGAGTAAAATTGAAACTGTTAATTTGTAATTGCATTGTACCTAAGTTGCTAAGATTAATACTAAATCGCTTGAGAGAAGCAGCCATTTGGGAATTATTTTCTTAGAACAATTTAAAGTTAATAATTTTGATTTAATTATTGGTAATGAAAACGGATCTCCCGAAAACTGGCTTATGAATTAATGACTGTGTGAGCAGCTGAGTACTAGATCACCAAATCCAAATCTTAATACTGCTTTCTAAAGGAATAATTTTCCTATCGCTGTGTCTATATTTAAATTAGGTCTCCCTCTCTCACGACAAGATATTTAACCTAACCTGAGTGTAAAGTGTAATGTGCCCAGCCTTCCTCACGTTAAAATTAAATGCTCGTGCGCAGTGTATTGCAAAAGTTAACTTGCAGTTTATATACTGTCGTGTCCGTGGTGTGTCCGTCTGCAATATGTATGTACGTATGCACAAGTGCTTTTTTAAGCACGGGCCTCTTTCTATACTTTGGTACAGTTCCTTAGTTTCTAGTGAGTAGCGAAATGATGTGCTTTGTTTCCTCACTCACGGAGTGCGCTTATAGGTCTCTGCATTTCTGTAAACTGAGTGAGTTTTTGTATTTACATATTGCAAGTTTGTTACACGAGAAATAATACAACTTCGTTGATGAGATGAACTGAAACTGAATCACCAACACAGCGTTTTTTATTTTTGGTTATTATTTAACACGATACCTTACCTATTAGTCCTATTATTGTTCAACGAAATATTTTTAATGCTAAACAGATACGCAAACTATTGAATATTTAAATTGTATTTTACTTGTGTTTTATTCATATTGCATTATTGCATATTACCTAGAATAGAGGTTTTTTAATGGATATCTATTTGTACTTCGGTACCGGTCTAGTTAATATTATATAGTACCAACCAATAAATAAGTCTCAAATAAGGACAGTATTCAATATACATAAATTGTACATAAATGGTGATAACGATGAATAATATGTAAAATATTAACGAAGACTTATGAGCGAGCTTGGGCAGATTTGAACAGACTGGATTTTGAGAAACAGAATCAGTAGCCATTTCGGAAGTTCTTTGTTCGCGTTACATTTCTCACTTCAAAATAAAATTCTTTTGCAATTTAAAATATCGCCTTAAATCGCAGTGGTCTGCACATCAAATTTGAAATTTTTATTTTGAAAGCACTAAATACGTCTGACATACTTTCTATCATCATCCCCTACAGCTTTTATCGAACTGGTTAAACTTTACTTGCTGCGTCAACCAAGGAAACAAAAATGAGCAAATTAAACGACAATTTCAAGTCGGAAGAAAAGCTTTACCAACATGGACTTTCCGAAAGGGTAATATTGCTTATACGGGGATTGATTCCATTTTATTTATTTATTTGCCTATTAGTTTCAATTTGTAACAAAGCAACAAAAGCATAAACATTTATTTTATTCATATAACGTTAGATAGAAACTATTACCCTGTAGAAAAATCATAAAATAAAAGCCTGGCGCGAGGGTAGCCAAAAGGAATATCAAAGAAATGTGATAAAATGAGTGAGGATAAAAGTTATTAAAAGGGGTTGAGTAAAAGAGTATTCCTGCCTGTGATAGGTTACCTGCGGCCACCGCTCAAAATGTTCATACTTTTCAGCGGTTTGCAATGTCAGAAGAGGGAACAAACAGAGACAAGCAACGTGCTTGACTGTTTGTGTGTATATGTAAATGCATTGCGTAATATGTACCTAGGTATGTTGAAATAGAGACTGGGTGGGGGTTGCACTTGACACTTGGCCTCACACAATCAATGTCCATAAATCGAGGAAAATGAGTAACCGACAGTGAAGTTGCGAATGAACTCTGACTCCGTAGTACTCCTTCACATTAAGTCAATTCAACGGCAGTACACTCTCAATCCATTTCATTCAGCCTAGCAGACTAGCAGGTCATCGACATACTCTACTCATGTATTAACATTCTGAAAGTAGCAGCACATCATAACAGCTACTCCTTTTCTTTTGATCAGAGTGAATTTTGGCCGTTGACATTTTACGCTCAACATCGGAAACGACGGTTGATCAATCGTTACTCTTCTCAGCTTCGCTCTTTTTCATTTTATCTTCGTTGAATTTTGAACTGAGTGCAGTACTGTACAGTGGTTTAATTTGACATTTTAGCAAGTTATTTCAGATTTTCGTTTTATCAGTAGCATTTCTGTGTTACTGGTCAGTTGAATATTCGGTATCAGTTTGTTATTTATTGTTAACTTTTATTGAATTGTTTATTGTTACCCTGGACGGCTACGGAATGGACCCAAATTCGAAACTGATGACCCCTGATACTAATAATTCCAAAATGAAGGAAAAAAATCAAAATATACAGGTTTTTGTTCGCGTACGGTAAGTAACTATATTATAATGAATCATTAAAATCTATAAATGAGTATTTATATTTTCTTAGGGACAATTTGCCTTGGGAAAACATTTATTTTTCATAATACACAAATGGATGTGTTTTATTTTGTGTTTAGACCCATGAACTCTCAGGAAAAGGCCAAACATTCTCTGACAGTCCTGGACTGCCCGGGAAATAAAGAAGTTGTTGTCAAAGAACGAACAATGAATAATCTAACTAAAACGTTCACGTTTGATAAAGTTTTTGGACCAAATTCGAAACAGGTTACGATGTTATAAATTTGCCCTAATTCATCAATCAATTCACTTTCGTGATCGTGTTTCTTATATACTGTTTGTATAGATTGATGTCTATAAATCTGTGGTATCACCCTTACTTGAAGAGGTATTGTTGGGGTACAATTGTACCGTATTTGCTTATGGACAAACGGGAACTGGGAAGACCTTTACAATGGAAGGTGACCGCAGTCTGGACAGCGGACTAAGTTGGGACAAGGTGCACAAAGATCAAAAATATTTCTAGCTTGTTATAATATAAAACTACAATCATAATTTATTAATATTTAAATGCTTAGGATCCCATGTCTGGAATCGTTCCTCGAGCTCTCAACCAATTGTTTGATGAGCTAAGACTTCAGCAAGTAGAGTTTACTGTTAGAGTGTCCCTGTTGGAGTTGTACAATGAGGAGTTGTTTGATTTGCTGGCTCCAATTGAAGATATGAAGCTGAAGTAACTTAATTGCACATTTTTTGCGGAAGTTTTATGTAAAATGTAGTTAAACCGCTTTCTAATTAATTGCATTTTTTCACTTGTTCGTTACATTAGAACATTGCGCTTGTTCGAAGACACATCTAGAAAAGGTTCAGTCATAATTCAAGGCTTAGAGGAGGTCACTGTCCACAATAAGCACGAAGTGTATGACATAATGGAAAAAGGGTCATTTAGGCGACAAACAGCAGCCACGCTTATGAATGAAAAGTCGAGGTACCAAATAAATTGATATTCATAAATAAATTCATACGTACTAAAACTCTCTGCTATTATTACACTCTAGTTCATTTTAATAATTCTTTTTGCAGTCGTTCTCATACGGTGTTTACTGTAACAGTCCATATTAAAGAGTGTAACTTGGACGGGGAAGAACTATTGAAAATTGGCAAATTAAATTTGGTTGATTTAGCTGGTTCTGAAAATATTGGAAGATCGGGAGCTGTAGAAAAAAGAGCTCGAGAAGCTGGATCTATAAATCAGTCCCTTTTAACTCTTGGACGAGTTATTACATCTTTAGTCGAAAGAACACCACATGTCCCTTACCGGTAAAGATAGCCAGAAAAGTCTTCCATCGGCTACCCGAGTTATTTAATTATTTACCATGGGTTATTTTAATTTTTGTATGAATTATGATTACTCTTTATTAGGGAATCTAAGTTGACTCGACTTTTGCAAGATTCTTTGGGTGGCCGGACAAAAACTTCCATCATAGCTACAGTATCCCCTGCATCAATTAACCTAGAGGAAACTTTGAGTACTTTAGATTATGCTCATAGAGCAAAAAATATTACTAATCGACCGGAAATTAATCAAAAACTAACTAAGAAGGCGATGTTGAAAGCCTACACTGAAGAAATTGAGCAGCTCAAAAAGGACTTAGCTGCCACTAGAGAAAAGAATGGAATATTTATTGAAAGGGGGAATTATGACAAAATGATGAGTCAACTTGAGTCGCAAGGGCAAGATATATCGGAACGAATCACTCAAGTAAAATCCCTTGAAGAAAATTTAGAAAAGAAAGAGGTTAATATTTCCTATTTTGTGTATTTGTTATTTAATTACTAGTAAAATGTAATTAGTTTTGTAGTAGTTAATTAGTTTAATTTCTTTAAGTTTTGTTTTGCTTGTTCATAGGAAGAATTGGCGAGCACGAAAGCGACTCTGGAAGAAACTCAAGAGGATTTAACTGCTGCCAATAATGTCATTAGCAATCTGAAGCATACATTAAAATGCACGCAAATAGAGTTAGAAAATACGAAGCAAGAGCGTGACGAAAAAGGTCATTTGGTTGAAAAACATGTTGATACGGAAAATAAGCTTTCTAATGAAGCTTCTACCTTACTAAATACTGCAAACGACACTACCGTTAACCTAGAGAGTCTTTACTCAAAATTAGAGAGGAAAAAGTAAATATTATATAATTTGGCATTTGTTTTAAACGGAAATTTTGTGATCTAATTGGCTTTCATACTCTAGGCGAGTAGAAGAAAGTAATTTGACCACCGGTAGACGGTTTAGAGTGGATTTAACTGAGCGATTACAGTCTAGTATTGAAGCCATTAATCTTTTCAGAGCAGAACATGCTAGAATGTCTGGAACTCAACGTTTAGAATTGGGTAAGTAAGCTGTTTGAAAATATTATTTGAAAAGAATATTCTTGAATGGATTATAATAATAAGAATCATAAGAATAAGAATCTGAAGAATAATATATTTGACAATTTACAGAGGAATTTGCTCAAAATAAACTACAGCTGTTTGAAGAAATTAATGCAAGTTTGGGATCGTTGAACGAAGATTTGCAAAGCAAAACAAAAAATCTTTCTACTGCTATCGAAAATCAGGCGAGTCACTTTACTTTTCCCTATGTTTTATTAATATAAACCCTCATAAATTGAAAAGTTGATATTTATTTAAATAAACGTAACAGAATCTTGAAACAAAGCTTTGGGCCGATAATGCGTCACATGAAATGGGACAATATTTAATCACAGTGTCTGACCATTATGAAAAAGGTCTTCTTCAGGTGTTTTCAGCAGTCGAAATGATTAAAAACACTATATCCCAGCTTCAGGAAGGACATATTAAATGTTTGGACGATACTTTGAGTCACGTAAGCTTTAAAAATTCATGAGCAGTTTCAGTTCTGCTTCACAAAACTTGTTTATTTATTGTTAACTGATTTCTACAGTACGGCAGTTTGAATACGAGAGTAAATGAGTTCGCAGATGATCTAGTAAGCAAAATGGACACCACCTTTGATACCATTTACCGCTACTTAGAAGACCAAGATCGTCATGTGGGTAGCATCGATGAAGAAGCGTTGGCAACCAAGACGTCAGCTGATATATTTTACGACAGTATAAAGAATTCGGTTGCCGCAATTGTTCAACAAATGGAACATTTGCAAAATAGCAGTGAAAGCTATCGCATGTCTGTTGAAGGTTCAAAAGACCGGCTATTAAATGAAACACAGTTGATGAAAACTGAACGCCGAACATTTGAAGGTGTAGTTAAGAGTCAAACTGAGGACACCAAAAACTCAGCATCACAATGCATGAATATGAACAATGATAAATACTCTGAAATTAAGAAAAAAGTATCCAAGGGAAAGGAAAATATGCTGCCTGTCTTCAAATCATCTGGCTCTCTTCTTGATGAACACAGCAATGCGATGTCAACTATTGTTGCTAAAGGAAACGACTTTACAAGTAAGGTTGTTGGCAAATTCGAATTGGACTGTAAAGATTTGACTGAAAGGTCTTCTGAAGCTAAGAATAATTTTAAGAAAGAGGTAGAAGATCTTAGCTGTGCAATACTCTCTGGTAAAATTGGATTGGAAGTGGATGCCAAAGCCTGTTTTGACACTGATTCAAAATTAGTTGAATTCATGCAAACTGATATCAAATCAGAATGTGAATATGTTTCTGAGTGGTCAGAAACGCAAGTCTCTAACGTTTCTCAGCAATGTGGAATTTTATCTGAGTATTATGATTCGACGTATTTAATTGACCTGCCCACAGGAGCAACCCCACAAAGAAAAGTTTATGAGTATCCCGCAATCTTATCTGCAACTTCCCCTCACGATACCATTCTGAGCCGATTCCGAAAGGGTCGCAAGGTTTCCTTTCCTAGTACCTTAGAAAGTATAGCCTGCTCCGAAGATGAAATGCCTCCAGACAACATATTTAAAACTCCGCCTGCGGATGACCAAATGTCATCCTCATCCTCCAGTTCCGAGGATGTAAGGGAGAAGTACTCTGTATCATCAAACTCAAGCGAGACGAAGGAAAAAGTAAAAATCCCTGCATATAAAGGATATGCTGAATATGCAACCGCAACCCCAAAGGTTAGTTTTTAAAATGCAATTTTCAATTTAAATTAAATACTTTTGCATGTGGAATAACGAATTTATGTTTTTAGGTTTTCAACAAAGAAAACACATCCGTAGTCAAATCTGGACGAGTGAAAGTTGCTTCTACTTTGAAAAACGTCGATCGTCGTGATGCCAAAGTTGGAAAGACGAACAAAAAGGGCCCAACGAAAGATGTCCTCCAAATGCCTAATTAAATAGCTTCAACATTTTTATTGCTTTTAATTTCATAAGTGCATCAAGAAATATAAATATATCATGTAATGCTCACTTAAGAAACTTCTCAAGTACTTTGAGGATTATGTATACTAGTGTAATATGTAACTTAATTTAACTCAGATTTATTGACATGTGTTCATTGGTATTTTAAAAGTATTACCGTATTTAAAAGAAGGTCGTGTACCATTTACAGTTAGTTATTACCCTACAATCAGAAATTTAAAGAAATTCCCTCTGTATTATTTATGTTCATTTTTATTATCATTAAAAAATGGAAAACTACATAAAAATGTCGTTTCTAATAAGCAACGATAGACAAAATATTGCTTGCAAATCATAATCAACTTTTATTTAAAATGTTTATACCATATAATTCGAAATAGTAGATTAGATTCATTGAATACGTTTTAGCCAAAACGAATAGCAGTTGTGTGAAAGAGGCTACTTAAACTAGATAACTAAACCAAACGGAAAAATTTGCGTGAATTCTCAGTAAATGAAATTCTCATACTAAATAGTTGACAAAGGAAGAATACCCACGCGTCTCATTAACTCTTATATCCTTACCTGCTGCGACCATTAGTGCTTGAACATGTCTTTTGTGAATACCTATTTAAAATTCGAATCGCATGTGAGGTTACACGAGAGAATTTTCATTTTGCTTGGAGTTCAATGAGAAGGTTTTCAGATAAGGTATCTATCCGGTAAATAGTAATGTCAATAAAATCGTAGTGTCTCGCCATAGTACATAAGCGAAATGAAATGAATTTTCACTGCAGAGCAGAAAGGTAAGCAATTGTAAATGTTGCTTGTTTTTCCCACCACCTACGCTCATACATACATAATACCTATGTGAACGGGAGCGTTTCTGTGAAGCTGGTTAGAAGAAGAAAGAGACAAAGAGAAGGTTTTTATTTCTCTGTGAGTGTTGTTACAGGTAGAATATTATTAGGAAAACAACGAATGTTCTTAAGTAGGTTTTTGTAGACTGTAGACGCTCACGATATGAGCATTCTCTTGCTATTGTATCCTTATGCCATGGTATTATGCACGACATTATATATTTGCCTACTTATAAGAGTATCAATAATGTTATTAAACCTCCATTATTGAGAATCTCTTTTCCCTTTATATAGGAAGAACTGACTGACATAATAATACGGCACCTTGTTCACGGTGAATATACGTCGGTGCATTATTTGACGGATTTCTATAATATTTTGGCATATTTCTCTTTGTTGAGTATTGTAAATATGTAATGCAGTTGGGCTTGGTTGGGCTAGGCGAATTGGAATTGGGCTGCCAGTGTCTACGAACCAATGCAAAAAGGCTTGACTTGACTACGGGATTTCATTACAAAGAAATGGCTAGCTTTGGACTATTGCCTTGCGTATAATCCTGACTCATATGACGGTAGACATGAGACTGACAAAGCAGCACTGCCTCGGTGTACTGTGTTGTAGTTTGCTGGAGAGAAGTGCATGTAGTCTATCCATCTCTGTAGAGAGCGACATTAGAATTGGGAATGGAGAGTGCATGGATGTATGAGGAGCTGGAAGAGGCGCAAGTCGGCAGAGAGACTTTCTCCAGGTTTCCCTGTCAGAGGCTTTCACTGGAACGATGGTTCGCACAGCTCTGGCTGACTGACTTGTTTTGCTTAGTGCTTCAGCATTACTTTTCTACTTTGGCATCGGTTTGTGTTGCTGGAAGGTAACTGACTGGTCTATCCGATTCTGAGACAGTTCAATCTGCTTCTGTCGTTCGTACAGCTCTGCTGAATGAGTAATTCTACTTGTTGTCTCTCCGACTCCTCTTCCAGCTATTACACTTGCACCTCTCACCGCAAAACGTCTTTGCATCCCTTCCGCAACAACACCAGCAAATAGTAATTGAATTCTACTCCAGGATCAACTGAAACCATACACTTCTGCACTGGCCCTATACATAAATCTTCCACTAGCTCCACACCATCCATTAAGGAGATTCTTTTACGTCATTTTCTTTGTTATCGTATTACCTCAGGTACGGTTTGATTTCCAGTTTGTTTCCCTCTCCAGCCAAAAATCATTCTGACGCTAATGATGCTCAGAAATCTGTAGCCAATTCTGCAAAATCGGAAATCTTATTTTTTGGTAGTCATTTCTAATAGAAGAGCTGTAACTCAAACCCTGTTATGAAGGTCTGAGGAGCTGTGTCTACAATATTATGAGGGGCGTTGATAAATAAACCCTGCATTTATACATTAAATCTCAATTGTGTACGCTGTCGAAGGCGAAACTCGTCTCAAACTTCCTGAGCACTGTTTGTGTTAGCCTATCTCCTGTTGGACACAAGAAAGAAGATGTAGGTACTCAATGGAAATTACTCCCAAACCGTTTTCCCCTAGCGAATCGCTATTTGCATAGAGAACAGCATAGTAATCGAAATCTTCAATTTGTTTTGACTGTGTTTCTTCCGAAACAAATATCGCCAACTTTGTCATTGACAGCCATTTGAGACAGGATTGTTTTCGTTTGAAGATAAAGTGGTCGTTGTGCGTTCGGCCACCGTTCTGTCAGACACACTACCAACCTAACCTTTCTCATCTAAATTAGCTCTTCGCAATACACAACCAAGAAACTTTTTCCGTGAAAGTTCTCTATTTATCTCTTTCAACGTGAACAACGCTGTTTCCCCTCCTACTTACTTACACACACATTAAGGCATATTAGCACAGTACAGTAAACAAAAGTGTGTTGGTGTCTTAAGTTAACTAACTCTCTTTCTCTCTCTTTCTCGCTCAGTCAAAGACAAAACAACAGATCGTCATTAGTCACTTGCTTGAACTCGAATACTAAAGATAAAGTTGACACAACTTTTCGCCCAGCAGACAACACCAGTCTGTATCCTCCTACTCCTACTTACCTTACTTCTCAAGTATACCAGACTTTAAACGTTTCGCTTCACAGGATACACTGCCAACCTAATCTGCTTACATTCTAAGTAACAAAAATCCAATCTTTTCTCTTCTGCTCAAGCACTGTACTTCAATTACAAATGAAAAGCGAATAAAGAATCTCAAGGAACAACTAATTCTATTACAAACCTTCGCCATGGATTTAAAGGTAGGTACTCACCTTCGAACCACGGATATTGAATACGTTGAATAATACCTTTTGCATTCAGCTAGCATTTCCTCCCCTTTGTTCTATTCCACTTTAGCACTTTTATTATTTGCTCCGTATTCATTTACAAAGCATCATGCACTAACGATCTGGAAACAGTTATGCCAATTCTTAGAACATTTCAGCCATCAAACAGTAATGAGTTCATCCAAATAATAGGCCAGTAATAAAACTCCTGTATACCAAATTTTCATATGTGCGTATTTAATTAACAATATACGTACGTCTCATAATTATTTATTTCTCATTATTTTAATGTAGGTAGCAAAAGCTAGCTTTCCAGACACAGAAATAAGCAAAGGTTCATTTATTTTACGTGGTGGCTTATTAATACCATCATTATCCCTTGTGTGCTAATGATATAGAACTGTCTGCGGAAATAACTCAAACGCCTACATCAAAAACACGAAATTAGCGATTTCATTGTGCATGCGTTGTTGGGCATTAAAACCCATTTTAATTTATAGTGCGCTTAAATAAAGATGCCACTTAATACCGAGAGGACATAGCGTTAGTTACCTTACCATGTAGAAATGTTAGGTAGAAAGCTGCAATTGCAACCTAAGCTATCAAAGGAAAAAATCGAATGAAAATATCAAGACGCCCCATTAATGCTTTTTCTCTCGATACAGTATCCCAGTAAAATCGTTAAAGGTGGTATTTCTTCTATTCATTAGACAATATCACAGACCATTAGTCTATGTATTTAACAACTAATAGCTCATATTATTACGTGATTAATCTATAATCATATTCATATCAGTCGTCAGTTGAACAGTGAATTGAAATTTACTTTCTAAATTTTTAAATACATCTTGAATGCTTTTCTAACAAAAATTTGCATTAAATTGCAGTATTTTAGTTGCTATAAAGCTTCACATATTTTCAATGATTTTTATCACTTGATACTACGCAAAATCCATCATCATCGAAACTTAATTTCTTAAAAGGAAATTGGTTTTCACAAGGGTAACTGATATTTCATTTTGAATGAATATGTGCTCAAGTGAGATTTAGAGGACTAAAAATAAGTGTTTTCATCGTATGCTGCAGCGCTGAACGAATTGCATTTCAGCAGGAGGGAATATCTCAAACTGGTTTATGTTAGTTATTTGCTTAATATCTACTCGCTTTTACTCTATGAGAATTGAAAGGGCTAAATTACTACAAAAATCCCTAAGATGCCTTATATTTCATTCAATTCCATTAAACAAATACGGATATTTGTGTACGCAGTATAAAGTACACAAAGACAAATCAAACTGAAGCGGACGAGGTCCTTGTGATGCTTCGTATCGAGTGTACGTGTAAGTCGCAGATTTGCGAGGGCATACGA
Source organism: Yoshiicerus persimilis (assembly GCA_020352615.2). NCBI lineage: Eukaryota > Metazoa > Arthropoda > Collembola > Entomobryomorpha > Tomoceridae > Yoshiicerus > Yoshiicerus persimilis. Next base: position 22,965,749 of record CM060170.1, on the reverse strand, counting down.
TGAAACCAAATAAGATTCCTAAGACGTTGAGACAGCTCGGGATTCAGTTTCCTTCAACATGGACAAAAAGAGACATCGCAATAAAGATTCTTTGCGTAGGCATCTTACTAAATTGGTGTTGCTCAAGGCAAATGCAGTTGCACAAAGACACGCCAAGTTGCTAGCGAAAATGTCGCTTGATATTCCTAGTCACGAACTTTAATGCAAAATATTGTTGTTTAGCTGCGTTTTTACTTGGGCATCAGCTTTTATTACGGAAAATAAACGCCGTTCACGTTTCTCTACTAAATCTCTAAGCTTTAGACTGTACCGCTCCTTTCTATGAATCTCGGGTATTTATTAAGGTACTAACAATGATAGCTTTCTTAAAGCGAAGTCGTCATCACTAAATTGCGACCAGGAAAACAATTTCGGAAGGGGCTAGTTTGATATTCTTCAAAAGCTGTTTTGTAGTACGGGAGTTCTTTGTCACGTAGTTTACCCCTACTTCATTGACATAACCCATTTATCTGTCCTTAAAAAAGTGCTCCGCAAAGTCAAACTTCACTACATATCGATATCCATGATTGGCCATCTCCAAAGTGCATAACATAACTGTACTTACCTATAGAGATCGAATGCAGTGCGGAACACAATAACTAAGAAATGGATATTTATTTGGAAAAGGCAATATTTCTAATATTTAACGTGTAGTTCATATGATGCATTATAAGAAAGCCTTTGTAGTTACGATATTCAAAGGGGGATTTGCAAAATTGAAACTGTGAAGCGCATTTATAAAAATGATAACAATGTTTTGAAGAGCGAGGCTTTAGAGTAAGACATCCATTTCAGTTTTTGTCTTAAAATACTAAAGTCTCGAAGTCTCCCATCATATTATTAGGATGAAATGTAACAACGATACAGTGGTTTACTTTCTGAGTATAAGTAATCATATTTTAATGAAAGAAATTATGAAATTACTACTAAGGTTTCGAGTTCATTATTTTGTCAAATTTAGCACATATAGATGTATTTAATTTAAGTTTTTGGCATTTTGGTAGATGAAATGTGGATCTGGAATAGGGAAAATAATGATGTGGAATTGTTGGGAAATAGTTTAGTGTGTTAACTAGGATTCTCTATTTCGTCCTACTACAGCGGAACCCAAAACTATTATCATGCTTTGTTTACCTTGCCAATAACCCAAACTGATTTCAGAATACACATGCAATTAATACCGCGAAATGGCAGACATCATTTACCATTTCCTTGGAGTAAAGGTTTTTGGCATACAAATCTAACTTAACAATTTTTCACTACTAGGGATCCACTATGCGTCTTGATTTAAACACAAGGAACTGCTTTCCATTAAATATAAGTCGGAACAGTATCTAAAGTCTTTCTTATTTTCATGAGAACGTGAAATAAATAATATATTACTAACGTTATTTGAATTCCAGTAGTTACCAAATAACCGTATTTACCTTCCACAGCTTTTAAACTAGGCATTGCGCAGAATAAGTATTGTTGAATTGCAATAAGGAAAATGTGAACTGCACGTGTCACAAAAGCCTCCAAATATTATTTGCTTACTGGAGACTACGACAGGTCGCAAATATCAGCCTACACAAAAACGCCACATTTCCTTTATAAACTTCCTGATCTCCTACGAACGCGAACTCCTAAAGTGTGTAATAACTGACTGGATATTAAAATTGTGCAATATGTATTCAATTTTTCATTACGCGAAGTAAAAGTAATAGAATTGCAGTTAATCACTGCTTTTGCGAAATGGTACTGCAATTAATGCAACATCGATTTCGTAAAAAGCTGGTGGCTCACATTACTTTCCAGGCGACCGTAGCTTCAGTTCCGTTTTGTAAGTAACTCCTCCGGAAGTTAATAGAGGATTTTAGATATAACACTAATAACCTGCCTTATATAACAATGTTTTCTTAAAACCCCAGTTGTGGGTGCATAAATATCGTGTACAGTGCTTAATGCATTTAATTCTGGGATGTTAGTAAACAGATTGTTGGCCCATTCTCCTTTCCAAGTGCTTCATAGACGAAAGAAATTATGATTACCGTTACAGTAGCTTTCAGGAAAACTACGGTTTCTCTTTACAAGTATCTCTTTACAAGTATATTATTGTAGAACGAATGAAAGGAAAAAAATTCGTTCGTTCAAGGAAAAGAATTATTCTCTAAGGAGATTCGCTTACTAAAGCCGTTGTCGTATTACCAAGGTAGAAACTGAATTTCGTGATGCTAACAATTTAAGTACAAGGAACAGTGAGTTTGGTCATTCTCTCAATTATTAACAACATCAAAACCTCAAATATATCAAACCATATGGGTATTCTGAGTGAAAAGGTTGAAATCTTGTGTTCATTCACATAAACAACTGTATTTTCCTTAATCCTATACTGTATTTCTAATCATGTAATCTCTATTTTCTATTATTTAATCTCTATTTTCTATCACTTAAACTCGATTTATCGCAAACTCTATATTCTATCATTTAAAATACTTGCTACACTTTTGACACAAATTTTCTCGTATTTATTTAAGGAGCCAAAGGTAATAAAATTGTTTAGCAGGTGAATAATTTGTTACTCTGCTGAGTCACATTTTTATTTGAACAGCCACTGGAAAGTTTTAAGAGTTTACCATGTAATTCATACATAGTCACTTTACTTACTCAGTTGGTTTTAATTAAATAACAATTTCTCATTAGAGGTTTTCAGCTTTTATAGGGGGCTGTTGTGCAAGTACATGTAAAAATTGAAATGTGAGGTGAAGTAAAATTAGCCTAAGAACAAATACTGAAAAGTAAATGCGATTACACTATTATTTTTAAATTTAGAGGTATGTATTTTCGGAAGCTTGAGTTGGTAACTTAAGATTATTCAGAGAATGTGAAGCATGTCAGACGATCCCTTTGATTTTTGTTCTTACAACGCCAACTCAAGTTAAAAGAACAATGAAGATGACTCAGGCAAGCAATTAATGCCAATTTAATTAAAATGGAAGAAGAGTTTTTGAAAACTAAAGGTGACAACCACTAGATAGATAAGGTGCTAAATTCAAGCCATTGGCATGACGCGGGGGTTGATCCATTTTCCATGATTTAGTAACTTAATTTTAAGAGCATATCCTTTTTCCAAAAATGTATAATGTGGAATTCCGTTGATATGAACGGTAAAATGGCCTTCATTTTGCACCATTACCTTAACTCTCTACCTCCTGTCTTTGCTAAATGGCACTTTAAACCCTATGAACTACAGGATACATACTAAGATATCACAGATTGGCGTATGAAATGATTTTTAGATTGCTTAAAATAAATATCAATACAAGGTATCAAGGTATCTACCTTGCAATTGCAATAAAAACTGTTGCTAGAAAGGAAATATTTTGAAAATCCCTGAGACTTCATTATACACAATAAAATTCTACAATGCTGAGAATAACCAACCCTAAATACTAAATTATTCCACAAATTTCAATTTCATGATATAAATGCAAATAAAGTAACTATGACGCAATCCCCATAAAGATAGTTTTCCGCATGGGAATTGTCTTTCACACTTTATTGTTATTTCCACAATGAATTATACTTAGAGACTTATATCGAAATGCAGTTACCTAATAAAGCTTTGCATGTCAATTGTTAAAATTGCTTAGAAGTAAAATAGCAATTTGCTTTTGATATTGCACTGGGAATAAATTACCTTGAAAGTGGACAAAGGTACACCAATAGATATTCCGTTCCTAGAACGTAAATGTAACAGCGAGATTTAAATTGCATAAACTTTGGATTTAATTCATAAAGTACCTTTGGTTGCTCATTAGAATTCATATAACTACAGGCAGAACTACAGAAGCTTTGCAAAGTACACATGTGGTAGAAAAACATCAAGCTCCATTCGTTACAATTTTTAAAGTGCCTTTGTGCACACCACTCAAAAGGATCAAAGTAAAAGCAATGCTAAAAACAATGGAATCAGATCAAAAATGGTCCTATCTGCGTTGCAGCTAACTAGCTGTAACCCACTTTCCATGGATAAAAGAAAAGCGAAAGTGTTATCGCCATCTCTATCTTTTTCTAATTCACAGTCACACATTCTGCTACACGGTCGACTCAGATTCCTAGTTCGAAATTTATTCATTGCCTAGACTTTCTCTTGCAACGACAGCCACAGGATTTATATGTTTGCTTTACAGCGAATAAGTAGAGTGACAGGGAAGATAACTAATGTGGAAACCTTTACCTAACTATATAAAAGTAGATTACCCGACTTATCTGCAGTAAGTACACGAATTTTATATATTCAACACCAAATACTAAGTAACTGGATGCCTTTTCTGCCTCGCTTTAATTGCTTACATACATTTTCTGGAAATTGTACTGAAAATATTTGTTCAACTTTTTCCAAATGCCAGCTTATGTCGAGATTTTGCTCAGGAAATCAAAAGAGGAATGTCCTCTGACCACCTTATATATAAGTAGTTACATAAACAGTCATAATGGAGGCTTTCATTCGAGATTTATGTAAATACACTTTAGGCAACAGTGAGGTAATTAAGATATAATGGAACGTCGTGGAAGACCGTCATGAATTAACTTAATTCTCATATTGCTCAACCATGTTTGAGTAACAAATGAAACACTGACATACCTTTGTGACCAAAATTGGCAATTGTCCATGAGGTTTCTTTGAAGATGCATTTGGAGAATGTCACAGATTCGTTGGTCCAGTAAAAATATTTTAGGATCAAACACAAATTTATACATTGCCACTTTTATTTCGATTATTTTTCAAGTAAAATATCCAGCCGTTTTTAATTTGATGACCAAAGAGTTTTAAGGGTGTATATTCTGTCAAAGGACTAGTTTGTCGCAACTCTTTGAAAGTCACGTATTTAACAAAGTTTTGTGGTTTTTGGAAACTGCAATACTCTGCTGTACACGAAACTGCAACCACAATTCCTCCCTCCGCAAACTAACACCGAAAAACGTTGTAACATAAAATGAATTTTTGGGACTTTCAGCAGTTGAATAGTATTTCATCTTCAAATATTTATTTCTTTGGAAAACTGCATTTTTGGAATAAGCAATGAATTACCAACACAAATTTTGGATCATGTTTTCCCGGCCTCTTGGAAGATACAGTAAATATTATGGCCCATTATCTTCTTCTAGCTTGTATTCTAGAATACCCTTGAGACACAAATATCCATTAACATAATTCCCCCACGAATCTTATAAATACTGCAGATTGCATTCTATTCATTCGCTTCATGTAATATATCACCAACTGACATTCATTCCCTAAATTAAGCAATACAAACGTGGAAGCAAAAACTCCACAGTAGGTCAACGTATAAAGACAAGGGTATAGTATCAACAAAAAACATTAGTACAACATTCCAATACAACATTTACAATTTCGAATATTTATCACATAACCTAGCTGAGGCTTGAAATCCATTAAGGCAATATTTAAGGATTAATTTGAAATGCCCTTCCCATATTCCCATCACTAGAAATCTAATGTAGGTGTAAAATGTAAACTTGGATATTTTCTACTCTCTTTCGAATATCCGTCTATCATCAAGGTAGCAATATTGATGCAGAATATAGTTTTCTGTACACCTGCAATATTGTTCAATTAAAATTACCACTTTTGTTTGACATCTTAAAGCTATTCCTTATACAAATACGACTCATCTAATTTTGTATTCAATGCTGATACACATTATCTAATGTAAATAAGTGAAGTCTTAGTGGATATACATTAGCAAGAGTATGAGGCAGAGAAGTTTGCGTAAATAAATTTGAAATCTTGGAAGTTGACATGTGCACGTTGCTTAGCAGTCATTCGAAGTCTCTTTATTCGATATTTAAACACGGAATAGAAAGTGCTCAGTCCATAGTGCTCTTTGTAATGAATTTTCGAGAAGTCGCAGTCACCGGAAAGATATGCCGGTAGACTCTAGAGAAAGTGACAGCAATAGTGCTCTAAATCATGCATAAGAAATTGGTTTGTTCGCATTTCTGCATGAAGTGCACAAAACGCACAGATAGACTGAGAGAAGTTAAGATGCACCCTTCTACAACAATTACTACATCATCTTCGTTTATTTTATCACTAACAATAAGTTACTAATGTATAATGTATACACTTAGATCATATGCGTCCAATCTTCCTATGTCGCTAATCTACTTATCTAAAATTTAGTATATTTATATTAGAATAGAAAAATCAGTAGAAATGGAGTAGTCAGGTGTTTTCAGGCAATTCGTGCAGTGTAGGCCCTGTTGTAAGATGACAAATGTATTTGGCTTTGATAGTGTGTTCAGTGTATATTTTCTCCGTCATATACATAGCAGAGCTGTATAAAGGTATTAAGCAAACAAAACGACTTATGTGTAACTTACAACACAAAAGAAATAACTTTCTAACCAATCCTTCAGTTAGATTTACGGTTCTTGTGGAGGATGGGATAGACAAGCATTACATTTACAGCCTGCAAAAGTTTTCCATTTTAACTTGACAGTGACAAGATGCTTTAAGTACTGTTTCCATCTTTAACTGTTATTTTCTTATGACTAAACCCTATAATACAGTAACAGTAAAATAATTCACATTCGTTTTAAAGCTTCCGAAAATGAAAACAAGCATTAAGCAATACCTAACATAAAATGTGAATGTCCAATCCAGGTCTGCAAGAGACAAAGATGGGCTATGATGTAAGAAGAATTTATTTATTTCAAAAGGTAGGGACTGATTGAGACTGACGAGTAAATAATACTCCAATCCGAGTCTCCCATTTAATGTACGAACCTCTTTCAATCCGGGAAGCTTACCTTTCACGGAAACAACTTCTCGGATAGAGAATTAGTAAACGGCAAGCCCAGAAATTTTAATACCTACTACAATACAGGGGGGAACTTATTTAAAAGTTAGCTATTATTTTTTAAATTGAAATTGTTCCCGAACTTGTTCATATCGGGTCAGGGGATTTGTCATTTAGAAATCGAGGTTAGTGAGAAATCAAAAGCGGATTACTAGCGGACAACCCAAGGATGTTGCAGATATTGAATTTGTATCCAAAGAAATTAAACTTGTACCAGTCTAAGAGGATTGAAACGACGTTGACAGGCAGTTCCAGTAGTATTCCGTAGTGCTATGGAGGAAAGTTATCTTTGCCGTTCACATGCAGTAATGACTGTAATTTTATTATAATTAAATCAGGAATTACTGCGCATATTACATGACTCCAATTTAAAATATTTAATAAATGAAATGAATACTACAACAAATTCTCAGTACAGGATGTTCAGCCCTTTTAATACACTGCGCATTTCGTGCATGCTAATTGATTGCAAGGAATGGACCTATATTAATTACATGAGTCACAACATTTCTATTAAATGGAATTCCAAAAATATGGAATACATTTCTTGACTATTCAACGCAGAATACTGTAAATTGTTGTTGTTTTTGGTAGATGTGTCCTTGCTCTTATTTTTAAACATCAACCACCTAAGTAAATAAACTACATACGTTTTTAAACAATGTTGCTCTACATTGAAGCGTAATATTGTGCATGTTTTTCATTAAAGAAATATTTATAGGAAGTCCTGAGAATACTTATCAAGTACAGACTCGCCGCATATAATGATGCAACTGACATGGCAAACAATGCAATAATAAATGATATCTAGCATCATTAAATTTTGATTTCTATATTCTGGATATTCCACTTTTTATCAGAAATATGATCGTGTCATTTTATTTCTAATATCCCTGTGAAATAGTAAATATTCACTTATACCAGAAAAGTTGCTCATTAATAGGAGATTTATTACAATAAGACACAGATTCATTTCTTATATATTGCCATTAGTGAGTCATAATCTTACAACATTAACTACTTTTGATTCTGTCATGAGCTCAGCAAAGAACAAAAAGAAAAGATCAAATTGACATAGGATTTCAAGGAAACATTCTTAAACCACTTTTCTAAGATATCAATGTCAACAAATATTTCCCACAATTCCCCTATTCAGAAAAGAGAATTCGTTTCTAAGAGCGTATATTTAGAGCGACATTTTAATTACATCACCTGTAAGAACTTTACATACAGATTTTTTTAAACAGATGTGCTCTGACATAATGTCCTCCAAGACAACAAGCCTAGAAGAGTACATTTATGGAGGAATTATAAATATCTTAGACTGTATAGCGACTGACGCCTGCATAACATTGAGAGTCACTATATAACCACTGCATAGATCCCTTATCAAAGACTCTTCGACTTCAACTTCAACTTAATTCACTTCAAAGATGAAGATTTCTATTATAGTAGGTCAAAAGGTAACTCAGCAAATCTGTTTAGAAGGAAAAGGTAACCGTTCCAACTGACAACCTGCAAATAATGAATGTAAAGTGAATATGTAATTGCAAGTCCTTACGACACGGGTGGTTACATAGTTTTTGATAGAAAATACCAACAGTGCAGGGCCTATTATGCAATTATTTTAATATTTGAATATTTTTTGTACCAATTACACCAAGATATTTAATTTGCAATTTTTACGAACAATACCTAATTGATTTTCAAGTAAATTATTATAAGTAGTTATGATATTTAATATTTCCCGCATAAATTTTCTGCGCATTAAATTTACCTTACATTATCCTATCTGGTGAATAGTCTACTATATTTTAAAATATCAATATATAAAAGCTAAAATAGCAGTGTCCATTTTCCATGCCCTTGAGCTTGCATTAATATTATCCGAAGGAAGACTGAGTTTGCATACGGGTTTTCTTGGAATAGGAAAAATTGGATTCCTACTATAATCTTTTGGTAGCACTTTAAACCTTTGTTTTGCGAATTCTAATGACGCGTGCTTAACAAAGACATCACATGAAGGAAGATAAGAATGACAAGGATACATTGGAGCCCCCTAAGAGAAAATGTAGCTCAAAGTATCGGTTGAGTGTGTTGTCAATTGGCAGTAAGAGCCATTGACCCTTGATAGGTTTAATGGCAAGTAGGTCAGCAGAATTTGTATTACCTTTCAGCGCTTTTCAACACTGTGTAAAGTGTTGAAGTCAGTATTATCAGCACGACGAAAGTTCTATTCTTTAAGCAACTGCACTACACAGTTCATCTTTTAGAAATATTATGACACACGATCTTTATTCTCACTCTGCCTTCAGGAATGCATCAAATTAAATATACCTAAGCCTATTCTAATTACGTTTTTCAAATTATTTCCGGGAAATGGGGACCAAAATCAAATTTAAGTTGAGTCAAGCTGACATCGAAGATCAAAGTCTTCAATGAAATAATTTCAGTCAGTTGGCAACCCCTTTGTAAAACATCGATATAAGACATGCATCACTTTTTGACAGACTTTTGTAGATACTTCGAACTTGTATTAGCTGCTTTAGAAAAGGCGAACCGTCACCACTTCACCTAATGCGTATTATAATAAAGTCCCCATTTATTATTCATGTGCACGTGTAACAAAATAGAAATGGAAGCTGGCAGCCTATTTACACCTGTTTACACTTGAGAATATGTCAAGGTATGCCACGAACATAGCTCAGAGGATATAACTTCGGAAAAAGTTCTTTTTTATTAGAGTGACAAACATGGACTGACAATAGTTTGCGACACATAAGTAAATAGAAGATCTTGCAAGTTTTGTGCAACCCAGAGCAAAGTGCAGTTTCCTACTTTCTTTATGCTAAAAGTCAATACTACTTACTTTTCGGGTCAATGTAGCATTTTGATATGGAAGACATAGTAGTATGGTTTAGAAATTATAGCAGGGCTGTAACACCCATTACATGTAAAAGCAAAATATTTTTTTTATGTAAACTAACTTCTTGCAAACACAATGAAGTCATACTTTACTTTACTTTTATCTTCCTAAGTCATACAAGCGAAATCGAAAGATCAAAGCACGACTTGTGAATCACAAGTTATGCTTTGAAAGCTGTCTAGGTATAATGTCAACTTTTTAACCAACAAATGATATTTTATAAATTTTAAAAATAAGTAGGAAAGTAATTAGTGGTATCAACTTCAAAAATAAAATACTTTTTTTGCTCAACATAATTTATTTTCCATAGAATACACCCATAGACAGTCTTGGAATTTTCAGTAAGGTATCAGTGACCTACTAATTCCTTTTTATACCCTGATCAAATATCGGAGAACCAAATTCGCCACAGAGGTTCAGCTTATTTGTCCATGTTAGTAAGTAGAGTAAGTAGAGCATGAGAAAATAATTGAGTGGTCAAGTATGTTTTCTTTCAATATTCCTGGTTTCAGGGCAGGTACAGATTTAGATAGCAAAAGTAATCATACTTCACAGCAAATAAATCATGAAATATTGCAACATACGGAATGTTGACACTCTAATAGGCATGTAAGCCGTAAACGCCTTTTCTTTGTTCCACGTGAAACTGAACATGCGAAAGCTATAATCGTCTAATGCAACCTAAGTACAGTATAGTAAAAACGAATCCGTTTTCCAGATTTTACTTCCATAATATGTACCTAGTAGTAGGCTTTATTTCAGTCAGTAGACATGTATCACCTTAGTATCTCAATACATATGTTACGTAACACCTATTGATGTCTATCTTTGATTGACATGTGATAATGCTGATGCTATACATATTTTATGGAAATTCAGATGGAGTAATTGAATTCAATGCTATTAGTAGTCTATTGCATTAAATAAGCCAATTTCTTAATATTTTCATTCAAGTTTTGTATAGCACAATATAACAAAGTGTCGAGGTAGACTAGGACAACTAATTCAATAAAAATTCTTTTGTGCAATCTAAAATGCAATATCTGCTATTCTCCCCTCTTTGTCAATATTCTACTAGTATCCATAATGCATACAACATTTTAAGCAAAAGCTGGATTTCTGTGGGTCACGAGAGGTCATGAACATTTATTCAGTAAAAAATGAATTACCTATCGGTCAATATTCGATTTATCAAAAAATATGATGACCGATAATTACACATCTTTTTTGAGTTTACAGATGGCGGAATTCGCCGGCAATGTTTCATAGAACCAAAACTAATTACGATACCGTCACAATGAAGAAGTCCACTATTTAAGAAGCTTAATATTAGATTAGCTTCGTCGATTAGATACCGAGATACCATCCCTTTCATATCTTAGCCTTATGGCGGCTTTATAATTTCATTTCCTATGATGTTTCATCTTTCTTTTAGTTTTCCTGAAAGTTAAATCGAAGATCTAAACTAATACTATTACACATAGTCGTCCAGTTTACGTACAGTGTACTCAAAATATTGAAGCAGGATAATGAACCACACTAGTGTAGACTGTGTGTCAATATTTCGTCATGAAAGTTGGATTCCTGTGATCTAGATTTAGAAGAAAATACAATGCAATGCTTTAGTTTCTCTAAACTGACATAAGATTTATTATTGGGAAGATGAAATTTTCTGAATTTGTCAGGTACTCAATCCTTGTAAAAGCCTTGAAGGTTAAAAATTACTTCCATTCACAGAGAACTTGAATGTGTAAAAACTGAGTCTTTTTAATTAGATCTACTATTATTTGATCCTGTAAATGTCAACCATTTCAGGACCGAGTAGACAAAGTATAACAAATTTGTGAGGATTCATATTATTAATATAATATGAAATGTGCACTTACTATTTGGGGTATCTTGCTCAATTGTGACCATATAAGACCGAAGGACATTATTGTTCTTAAGGAACTAGGTATACTCAACAGTGTACAGGAAAATGGCAGTACTATGTTAACTGTGAATGTCAAAATATTAGGCAAATAGCATGTTTCCTGAGCACAACTTGTTCGAAATAATAATCTGTACCAAATACCGAAGCAATCAATTACCCGTCTGTCCGACAAATCAACATGAAAATGTCTCTTCTGGTTAGCAATGTCATTTTCCCATGCAAAGCCCATATCCAGGGTGTTATCATAATAACTCGGTATTTTATTTGTTTATTATAAGTTTGCAGGTTAGTTGTTGTCGTGTTTGGGAGTATCTTGTGTGGGAGACTCTGACCGATGTATGAGAATTTTCTGCAGAAAAATTAAATTGATATTGAGTAGGAGTACACACGTAAATGTTGATACTCTACTACGGGTATACTGTACATGATAGAAAATAATGTCTGTCAATTCTGCCATGTATCCATACGCTTCCATTGTGTCATTGTGTGCTCGCCAGCTACTGTACTGGTATAATCCGTTTTCTACTACTTCGTCTACTACATGGTGCGGTGCAGTTATGGTCATGATTGGTGTCTCTGTTCTTTGTGTGGTGCAGGCAGATGACATCAATTTAATGCAGGTAAGGACATGCTGGTTGACATAGAGAACTGACACAATACTTATTTCTACGCTACACGTACGTACAGGGTGAAGAAAAATTACACAAAAAACCCTTATCTTCCTCTTCCTGTACTACCCTTATCACAAATTTCGTGTTGAATTATATGGGTAAGGCATCCAAAATCCAGTCCACCAAAGGATATACGATAACAGAATATAATCTTTAGAAAAATGTAATGTCTATTTTTTGTCTTGAGCATTAATTTCGATTAGAGTTTCAAAATAACGCCCTACCATTAAAAGTTAGACAATTATTTTTTGAAGGTCATTGTACATTGTGCTTAGCCATGGTAATGTAAAGAGATTCTCTCTTTTAGCCGTTTTCTTCCTCTCTTTGCCGTTTATCCTTCCGATTAGTGTAATCACGAAAGAACAGAAATCTTTCTTCGGGACTTTCTACTGATGCTCTAAATGAGTTGGTATAAATGGAAGATTCAGGACAATGTGATAATGATGACTTATTATCATTTTAGCGATCGGATGAAAGGGCAAATATAAAAGAGTAATGATTTAGAGACTGATAAAGATGAATAATAGATGAGAAGCTGTGTTCCCGAGGGATCTTCGATAAAGACTCGGAATTCAGTTTGATGTTTAGAATAGCAACCCACTAAGGAAAATTCTGCACCCAACCAAATAGGGAAATCGTAAAGATAGAAAGACGTTTCGGTACTAATATTATGTGTTACAAAGTGAAACGTCAATATGAACATTACGTCCTTCAGTTCCTCATTTGTCTTTGTCGCAATTAACTATAACCCATCGGTCAAATATTTGTATTCAGCTTACCGTTCGTTGGACGGTAGCTAGATTCTTAAATAATAAATAAATGCTTCATAAAATATAGTAAATGTTTAATAAGAACAGGAACAGACAGCTTATTTCTGTTTACTATTACTTTACCATATAATTAATAATTTTCTGCTGATCAACTATTTTTTAAATTATTTTCCCGTTTCAGTTTCTAAAGGCGTTAATATTAAAACTTGCCCATGGCATTGTAAATTTTCTGTTCTCTCAAGTGTTTTGTTGTCCCTGGTGTATCATTATGAAATGCAAAATTAAACCGTTGTATCCTTTGGAACACCGCTCATGAATAGTAGTCTCTTGGCCAGTTGTGCAGTGACTGGTCATGAAATTTTGAAACTGGTCATGAAATTTTGAAAACCCTGTGTGTTGGAAGTAGGTACCTATTTAATTCAATATTATTGACTTTTAGTTTATACTCAGAGAACGGACTATAGTGGCTAGTTTGTCTAGGACAAACTCAAACGTGTTAGTTCCACTTAATTTCACTTCACTCACACTAATTTCACTTAACTCAAATAGAGTGAGTACTTCTGATCGCGAGTACTTGCAGTTTAGCTAAAATTGATAGTTTTGCAGAGTCTGTCACTTAATGCAATCTACAAGCACATTAACTTCGTGCCCTTCACTGACTTACCCACCACCGGTAAGCCCCCAGAGGTTTTCGTTCTTTGATGCTATCAACCGATCCTCCTTGTTTTCAAATAGCAGACGCTGTAAACGCTCTGAATTTTTAAAAGAAACAAGATCAAGCAATTTGTCTTCTACTTGATTATCAGTTGAGTCTGATGATAGTCTACCGATGAAATTATCTTGGCTTTGATAACCTTTAATGCACTATTTTATCACCAGTCAACTGCTTAGCTCTTTTCAACATATACTTAATTTCCGCTTCGCTTTAAAAACACGCACAACGCTTTCGACTACCGTAAAACTTCTACTAGGGATGGCAATGACAATTTTAACATTTTTGTTTTATTATTACAGATATGATAATGAATTAAGTATAATGGCTTGGAAGGCTAAAGACCATAACTGATAGAGATTTTATCATTTAAATTCTCTTCAGTGCAAATAATTATAGGCAATATCCAAGATTTGTATTATGTGTAATTGTGTAAACACTTGGAGAGTCAAAGATGAAGACGGAAGCTTAATACATCATACATGTATGGTATTTATATTTATTTGAACCGTAAAGCGCTTGTTATTACGCTATCCCTCAATTTACCTAGCAAACCTGGATGCATTCCATTGGGGAAATGACATGACAAAGAATTTGCTCCTAAACTGAATATTTACGGGATTTCTCCACGGAACTCACAAGCGGTTTAGTAAAGCATTGGTTAACTATGTAATCACTAATTAATTATAAAGATAATTCACATGATATATATTAATACTATACAAAGTTAATTCTGCATAGGCAGATTAACTTCACTCACAATTCTGCAGCTGTATAATTGTGTTCCACTGATGACTAAAAGTTACCATACGAATATAAGTTGACTCAATGTGCTTATCAGTTTCATTTACATTCCTTTGGCAGAAAATGGCAGAAATTCAAATTATATACATGTCCTTGTAGACATAGGTGGTAAACTTCATTAGCTATGCAGAGATATGATAGGTTGACATATACACAGATGACTTGCTGCGAATTAACGGAGCAGTCATTAGAACGCCAGATTTAATTAACATAACGCGTTGTATTATTAGACGTTTTACGGCGAGCGCTATGTTTACGTTACATTTTGTTAAATTAGTGCAGCTTTAGTGGATTTTAATAATTGAAAGGTATTTTGGAAACACAAACTGCTCTTTTTGAATTTAGATGACTTGGGAGCATTTAAGTTTGAGAAATTCATGAAGAGCGGACTGAATATTATAATTCATAGAAAATACTGAGAAGAGAGTACGTAGGAAGTAATATTTATGAGCTGAGAGCATTGCACCTAGCAGAGTATTGTACTGAGGTCTGAAATATTAACGAGACAGAGCTCTGAAAGTGAAAAAGAGATCAGCAAAAAGGGAACTATGGAAATGCAATCATCACCAAACAGAATTTGTTATCACACAAATAAACTACCTCCGTCTTGCTATTAAATAAATGTCAAGGCTTGCCTTCCCATTTCTCTACAATGAAATTCCCTTTAGAAATGATTCCCTTAGGTTAGGAGGTAAGTACTTTGGAAATTGTAAATGGCTTGTTTATTTCCATTTGTGAATAGACATTCACTACTCACCATTCTTCCATCTTAGGTTACTCTTTGGAACAGTTAGACGGAATAATGTGGCAGGTGGTTTTCTATTTGTTTTCCCAACTCATATGTTTTTCTGCATCCCAAAACTTTCCCTAAAACCTATTGAAAAAACATCTTCATTGTCAGCAAACAACAATAGAATGGTGCATTAAATAGCAAATTGTCCATTACGGAGAACGCACAAAACGCAAACAAAACTTCCCTGCAGAATAAGGTCAACTTACGGAAACGATATGTAACAAAAAACTACTTTCGCTCCAGAGATTCTATGTAATCAAACGTATTTTTAATATATAACTTATAACGGCCCTTACATATTTACCTTTTCATTTCAATTAGTGTATCTGCAGATTCAAGGTCACCGCATTCATAATTAAATTTCATTTTCAGCGTTCTGTACTGTACTTAATACAAGGGTCATTAATACAAATCTTACCTTAATTAACGGGAAAGTTGAATGTGAGGTTAACAATATTGTTTTATTGAAGGGTTCTTTTGAAATACATAAGTCAGTTCTCCGTATACACCTCATTTGTTACCCTTATACAATTCGTAGAATAGAGGATAAAAGAGTTTACTTTGCAGAACCATGAATACATTTTTCTTATGAAATCCATTAGTACTTTAGCTACATCTCAGAGAAGACAAATGATTATTTCGCTTTACACAAAATCAAAGGAATAGGTACATTAGTGGAAATGATATTGTGTTCCATTACTTTTTAATGATTTCTGAGATCTCTAATTTATGCATTAAATTTCTGAAAACCTTTCGTGTGAAAGATGGAAATCTATAAGTAAGCAATCGTTATTTAAAAGAAACAATGATAAATGATCATTTTGAAATGTAAAATATCTGGAAAAAATAATTTTTGCCGTGTTTTCGAACTGCCAAGTGATTTGATTATCAATTTAGTAATTTGTTAAAAACTTTGCATTCGTCATTTGCATATTACTTTATTCTCCGTTTTAAATACTAGTAATAGGATAAATAATATTGTAACTAAATGCCTAAAGTAAGAAATGGCAATACAGAGCAAAGGCAATTAATATGGAAAATGTCCTTAATTTCTGCACTTTTACATAAACAAAAACAAATATTAATTTATCATGCCGGATCTACAAAAGTATGTATTAATGCTTGTTATGCCTACGGACAGGAATTTTATTTTGCAAAACAAATGCATCACAAATATGTGTATGCTTCTAATAAAACGCGTTTAGCGGAATAGAGCTGGTCATTTTACGTTGAAAGCTGAAAATGTATGGTGTAGTACAAATGAACTTTTCCATTGAAAACCAATTTCCATTAAACTATCTAAGCAATAACTATCTGCTTTACGGCAAATAAAATTGATAATGACGGCTTTTGGTGTTTCTTTAGGCTTTTCTAAACGGTATTACTCAATCGAAGTGTGAGGCAAGAACTACGCAACATTTTATTTGTTTGCCCTAAGAACGAAAGACGAATTCATTTCAAAAGAGCAGAGCAGTTCAGTGCTAGGAAGCCTGAGACACTACTTGTTGGTTGTATTATTTTGCAAGGCTGGCTGGAGTAGTTCACTATTAAGTAAATGGATTGAGTGTAGGCATTGTATGAATGCCTTTTATGATGACATCAACAGAGATATTGCTTTGCATTGAACGTAAAGGCACTGTACTTCTATTTATATAACTTTGTTAAGTGCAGCCCGCGTGGGTGCATAAGGAATCCAGATAAAGGGAAAAGCCCACTTTCTGGAGTTTCTCAGAATTAGTAACGCGTATAAAATATAATGTAGAAGGGAAAACCGGGGATTTCCACGCGTGTACTGCGGGTGATTTTGAGTGGTGGTTAATGAATTAATTTCTATATAAGCAAGATGAATTAATACAATCTCGCTATTATTTAAATAGAGTTAAATAACCAAAATAAGGGATGACTTCGTATATAAATTAATGTTAGGTCAATGATGTAGTTGATATTTCTTTGGAATGATAAAAGCTTTGAATGCATTTTTAATAGCCAAGCATTGCTTCACTTCAATCCTGCTTGCTGAGCATGATAAATGCAACCTCAAAAGAAATCCATGTTTAAAAGAACACGGATTACATTTTAGGTTGACTCTTGACATTAGAGTTTGATATTTCACAAGGATCAACGAGAATTTTAATTAAGCTTTTCCAATCCCAAATAGAAGACAACAATAACTAGAAAAACATAAAAGTTAAATTTGGTCTTGGTGTTCAGCAATGCGTTTCGTCTGATTTTCAAGATTTTGTATTTTTATACATTTTGGGGAAAAATTTATATGCAATTTCCAAAGGCAGGGTCCTGTGTGTGGAATACTTTTCACGCCATCTCAGCAAATTTCTTGTTAAGAATTTATACTTTAGATCTCACATACGAAGGTTACAAAGAACGTCGATGAAAAACAAAAAAGTTGAGACAAGTCGAACTAAAGAAAGTCTACCGTTTTTTCAGATTGTTAGCGTTCCTAAGAGCATTGTGATTTGTCCCGAAGTTGCGTTGGGCACATATGAAACGATCGGTGACTGAGATAAAATTAAAATTTTTATATAAGCGGAGTGCATTATAGCAAGGTAGACGTATATAATTATTTTTTATTATTAGACGGAAGATCAAAAGAAGAGGAGCCTACTTATAAAGTAAGAGGGGCATAGGAGACCGAGATTGAAGCATCTTAATGGCTGCACAAAAGGCGTACTCACAAGTTTAGGACATTATGACATGGCTTGCGTTGGTTGGTTGCCTATGTATTGCATGCAGAAGGAAGTACAAGGATCGCTTAAGCATAACTCTTGACTTAGCTATGCTAAGGACAGTGACATAAAGCATCCTTTCATTTCTCCCACTAACCTCTGCTTGTGATGAAGTGCATAGCTTACCAAACAAAGCGTATACGGAGAACATCTCCGGGGTTTCCAGTTTCTTATAAATGAAATACAAGTTAGAAGGCGTGACATGACAAAGAACTCTCCTGTACACAGCCAATGTGCGACTTTTTTCTTATTAATGAATCTCATCGCTTTCAAGTCTCATGACAAAGTGGCCAACATAGTTTCCGGGAATCTGCATTGAATACTTCCAAGCATCCATTATTTCTTTTTCCTAATAGAAAGTAACTAAGGAGAAACGTTTTGTTTAAAACTTCGTAGCTAGACTGCCAATTCATGCAACATACAAAGAAAACGGAGAAAGTTTTCAAAACCTATGAACAATAAAATTTAGCAACATAGCTCACCAAACTATATGTTATCAGTTCAACTTTTATGTCATCATTACGCTCGCTAATCACGATATGCCGCCAAATCTTTGACTGGAGACAACTCCAATGTAATTATCTTTGAAATGCCATGAATTTCGACAATAACGAGTATATGCATGGACAGGCAAAATAATCAAACGGATTTCGACTGATTGCTTAAAACACTTATTAGGTGTTCCATGCTGCATATACGACTTGGTTTATATTAATGCTATGTCTTGAACTTAAATAGGTGTACCTCGTTAAAAGCTCACTGCTTTAGAACGACGTACACCTAGAGGTTTCTATTTCTAAGACAGCAGTAATACAAAACTGGTCATGCACGGTGTACAATGTATTTACCTCCATCAAACGTAGTAAAAAGTATCGCTAATTGGTAGCTTGTCAATTTTTCAATCCGATTGAGTATTGGTTCATATTTATTGTTAACACTGGGATAGAAATGTGTCAACTTATATATTCACAGAATTTATCTCTTGTGACTCGATTTCATGAAAGTTTATAGTACTGATAAAGAGTTGTAAACTAATAGAATGCGAATACCTGCCTACAAATGTTATCCCTTTCCTTTTTTGGAGTTCAGTGGGCACCGTGTACTCTATTCTACAAATCAACCTATAGCTATGGTCCATACTCCCTACCTATCTATGTTCATTAAAGTAGCATTTTATGATAGAGAAATATAAAGATAAAGCATTAATCCAAACGGTATCATTTGGTGTGCATTTCAGTTTTACACACATTGAGCCCGATTAGATGAGCATCCATAGCAAATGTTTACGGGCAGAACGTACCACATATATCGGCCACCTGCACTACTTTCACTTCCCTTGTCTCTAATTCCTTTCCTATTTGTATTCCTTCATTACTTTATCTTGAATTTTTAAAATTATTGATCTAAGCAGGAAATTAATACGCTTCTCCGAAGTAAATGGATTGAAATACCTATAAATTCTCGAAAGGAAAGTGTTAAGTATAAGAAATGTTAGAAGAATGACCAAACTATACAAATTTAAAAGTGTTCTGATGAAACCATGTTAGTTGTCAATGTGATCAAGGTGAAGGTCTCCAGGTAACAGAAAACATGGGCACGGAAGTATTGTAAGGTGACAGCAAAAAGTCGCCTTGAAAAATGATTCCAAAGGTATTAGAGTGCCTGTGTTTCTAAAAGCCGTAATTCCTGAGGATATGTTCATTGCGCATTTAAGCGGTAAATAGATTTGGCACGTGTAACTGTACATATATAAAGGTTACACAATCTGATAATTCTTAGCTTTATGAATGTGTGCGGGTGTTGTAAAGAACGGGGTGCACAATCATAAATGCGACAGCGAAGCTGCAATATGCCATGATGTAGAGTTAGATAAAGCGTTCTGGGTTGTATTGTTTCCTAAATGCTAGCAGCGCTTAAATGTTGCACACATGGGTAAGTGTAAAAAATAGCAATGCAATTGAAAAAGTAATTGTTGGTTGGTGGATGTTCTCCAGCAAATGTGGGCACACACAGGATTCCAACTCCAGACAATAGTTCTTTGTTTCCCTCAGAACGGAGTTTGACTGTTTGAATGTTCAAGTTTCACTACAGTAGTTCTCTTCTAATTTTCTGGGGTTTTAATGGGAGCATTTCGCCATATGTTGGTGAATCGTTCAGTTATACATGATGAATTAATAAAAGTTTAGTGTCGATATAATCACCGGATGCAACAGACGTTTACAAACATGCTTCTCCACCAATTCACCCTGATCCTCCACACTTCTCTGACTCTCTAATTCTACTTGCTGATGATCAAAGCCAAACTTGATTGCACGGGCAATAAATATTGGAGAAGAGCAACCAAGGCTTAAAATCCGCGTGGAGTGGACTGTGCTGGTGCACTGACTTGACAATACAAAGAGTGTGCACCGTGCACTGGATTGTAACAGCAGGTCCCGTAATTAGTCAACTGTAGTTTTTACATGATGAAGCAATGTAATTACATTTAAAACGAACCCAAGTTACCAATAAGCGTGACAGCGAAGGATTTGTTTTATTGACTTTGGCATTAGTTAATTACAATTGCGAAAAACTTATTAGGATGAACATTTTACTAACTTCCACTGCCTTAGAGAATCCTACAAATGAATTAATAGGTAAATACGAAATACTTGCAGTTTCCTGAATGTCAATATTGACAGATCCAGTCACATCCTTGTGTATCAAGCAGCACGCGCTCTCACGCTCTCAATTCTATACTTCAACAGCCATTCCAAAATACAGACAACCCCATCAATCGATCTTTTATTCACAGACCATTCATAATGAAGTGGTATGCACGCCTTCACAACTTGTTACTCAAGTCTGTCATCTAACCAAAATTGCAGCAGTCTTCCCTTATGTCATTTCCCCTTAATTAAGCTTTAAGCCATTCCAATTTTATGCACAAATCAGAAATAAAGCAAAAGAGCTGATGCAGTACCTTCTCTGCCACTTTTTGCATCTCCATAATATAATGGATACCTATATTAAGCAAGCCATATACCAATTATTGATAGACATTATCATAATCAAGTAATAATATTGACATTTGGAAGGCATTATGAGAGCGAGGCCACGCAAAAAGGTAATACCACGTCGGCAGTTCGGCAGGCATGATCTCACTATTCCCCATCGTTTAGCATTATAATTTAACTTTCCTATGACCCAGGTACATTTTTCACAGCGTCAGCAAAATAATGCATACTATTAAGAGCTGCCATTTCGTATTTAAGTTGACAGAATATATGGATTATCAATAGGTAGTCCATATTCGCTAAATGTGGCCCACTTAATATCACTTTGTGTGTTATTACTCTTGGTTGCTATAAAAAGTAGGGCAATAATTTTATATTAATAGAAAATTTGTCTTACCTTAGGCGTACGATATTGTTTTCTATTTGACATATTCTTACTCAATAAACCAATTTCTTCATACACAGTGTACATGTTAATAGCATACACAGCTACTTAGAACTCAGAATTAATGCCTTTAGCTCCAAAACATTTTCCTTTCAATTGATTCCAGGAGTGTAAGTAAGGAAAGAAGGAAAAGTAATGCAAGAGAAGATGCCGCTATAATATACATGGTCTGACGTTGGAATAAATTAAATGGTAATTCAAATAGTATAATCCAGAAAATTTGGAGTAAACGGCAAAAGTTGGCTAATCAATTCTATTTTGTTTAATATTTCTTACAAAGTTTCCTTAACCTGAGAAAAAGGGCAATGTCTTTTGTATGACGAAAGATGTGGTGTAGCCATTGGCAATAGTAGAATCGAAATAGATGTTTTCGACAGTGTTGAGTGGTTTGCTTCTTGAAGTATAGACATGTTCATGTAAAGTATCCGATTTCCGGTTTCAGATGGTGGGCTTTTAGACTGTGTCCTTAAGGATAGTGCACTTTAAAGTTGAGTCGAAAACTTGAATGCACCTACGTTATGTTAGTGGGGAAAGTTTGACAAAGGAAAGTTTGCTTGACAGAAACACTACAGAAGTCAGATGGAGCGGTTCATTAGTATTCCCAGGAGTGTAATGCGCAGATCAAGGTTTTCGGGTTACCACAACACTGGTACTGCTAGCTATAGAAATATTAGAAAACGGTAAAGAAAATTGACCTGCATGTAGGACAATTATGGAAATACCAACCGCGGTTGACGGCCCAAATAAACATAAAGAGGATGACTAAGTAATGTGTATTATTACAAGTTTAGGTTGAAATTTCTGTCTTTTGTTCTGTATAATATTTACATATATTCATCTCCTTTGGTGAGAACTCCCGTCCAGGTAGGTACCGAGCTGCCCACGATACTAAGAAGCATGTCCATAATGCCCGGCATTACTCCTTTGGCGTCTTGCACTCAGCTTCACTAACAGTGAGGTTACAATACAATATTTGTAGTTCCCTTCCTCAACTACTTGTCTTCTGCGTAATTCCACTTCAAAGTAATACTTCTTTCATTATGTGCATACTTGAACAAATATTTGAGCTGCACAAGCACGGGATTCTGGAACACGGCAAGATAAGAGCAAAACCTTTCCGCAGAGAAGCGAGATAGGTACGCCTACTTTGCAAAGACGTCTTAGTTACAAGTCGACTGTCAAGGATTCATTGCTCTCCCATTTTGGACAAATGTGAGTAAAATGCAACATTAATTGAATGTGTACATTTGTTCACTCGCGCAACGAGCTCAGTTAACAGATTCGAAAACGACAGGCAAACAAAATACTCAAACTTTCCAAGGGTTCTGTGTCAAAACCAGCTTAAGACTCCGGGATCTCCTATTGTTATTTGATACTCTAATGCTGCTACAGCATTTTCAATTCTTTGATTACTTCATCTGTGCTATTTAGTCTACGTTAGTTCCGCTAACAAACAGAGAGCACGAATTGCCCCCTACGGATCCTTTTTTACTTATTGACAATGCTACTGCTGAAGAAAACCAATAACAACATAGCTTTTACATCTAGTCTTCCATGTAAAGCCATTCACAACAGCACACAGAAGGACGTTTAAAAATAACCAAGTCATTCGGAATTAATTTCCTCGTTTTTATTATAAAAGCTGCGTGTCTATCTATGGGTTTCGCAAAGTAATCTTTATTTCATACGTGTAGCTCCAGAAAATCACATTCACGGCTATTGAACTTCACAAAAAGGTGCAACATTACCACTGGATGCAAAACCACAAGGAAAAACGTTTTTTCCTCATGTCGGTACAGTTCAAAAATATTATGAATTTTATCAAACAGGACATTTGAGGGTCATTGTTGCAATGTAAAGCAACAACTTATGTTGCCATCCGATAAAAGAGAAATGACAAGGACAAAATGAAAGTCAAGGCGGACGTAATCGTACGCATTTACCGGATAGTTAATTTCGCTACAAGGATTCTGCCTTTTGTAACTGCACCTTTAGCGTTTTCGCTAAGATGTGGTAATATTTCTAGTACATTAAGAGATTATTTGCATGCATTCATGTTAGACCATAGAATAGGAAAATGAATGCAAAAGCTTATGCTGAATTTATGAATAAATTGAAAAACACTCGTTAGTCTCATTAAGAGTTTCCCAACTTGAATGAGGATTTTAATTTCTCTTTCTTCAGCGTCAAGGGAGAGGCTATTTTTAGAGTAAATCCGTTTCATAATGCTAAATTAGAGGCACGTGCACATTTGTCGAGTATTTACCATTTAGTTTGAGCATTGCTTAATAATGAATCCCAAACCGGTGTGATAAAAATAAATTCATTTTCTTCAACCTCGTAAGTATAAATGAAACCCAAGGCTGGTGTGGTCATAGTAAATCTCTTGTAAAGTTGTCTCAAGAGATAATTTTTAATCTAAAATTTCAGTTTTTTTCATTGTGGAGCTAAATTTGAGGAATTCAACACCACAAATATTGTATGGAAGCCATGGAAGTCGGAAATAAATAATTTGGAAAAATAGAAATCTTGTGTTAAAACATTTTCGCTTGAGACAACCTTACAGGATGTACACCAACCTTGTATGAAAGCATAAGCATAAATACTATATTCCTCTGAGAAATACAAGAGTGAAATTCAGTGATACACACCAAAAATGGGAAATGAAACTTTTAATTGAAATATTGCAAGCTGTGAGACATTCTGCGGTGAAGATTTCGTAGAAGAATTAAGATTTAGTACCTATTCACTTGACGTTCAAGTAACGCTTAGGCATAGAACTATTTCTACTTGCAGAAACTGATTTCAGAATGCATAAGCAAATGAATATTCCAATTACCATTGCGGAATAAGAAATTCGCATAGGGAATTATGTTACTAGAATTTAAAAAATTGTACCTGAAAACAAAACCTTTGCCAAGATTTCTTTGTATTTATGGTACGTACAAAAAAGGACTATGTATTGACAATCTTGACAAATAAATCCATGACAACAACAAGATCGATCTTAGATGTTAGATTACAAAGTTCAACACCCATAGAGTAGTAGAACTAGAAGAACGTGTCTTAATCATGAACACATTAGAGAGGTTCTCAACTTCAAAACATCGTTACACGAAACGCGAAACATACCCCGCCCCCCCCCATTTGCCATGTCAACCCATGATCTCATGTCATTTTTGTCGTGTTTATGACATCAAAATGCCAAACGCCATGTCTGACACCAACATGAACATGAGAGTCTTATTTATGCACCCGTTTCCATGGTAATACAGTATTCTGCCCCTTTCCTCTGTTTTAAGATTGAAAATGATTAAAAGCTATTTGGGATGAATTGTGTTACGATGTATGGGAAGTTGAGAACAATTTTTTGAGGTTTTACTACATGATACACCGAACATGAAAAATTGGGATGTATAATGTCTGGTGTCGCTTTCTGACATCACGAGAGAACCTATCTATAAGCAAATACAAAACATACACAGAGAATAGCGAGAAGCTGTACAGCGACATCGCTATTTAAAGACTTCTAACACAATCGTACACAATAAAGCTTATGTAAATAGCAACATATTAGATGACATATTAAACTTAAACAACTATAACAAAAATAATTAAATTACTTTCGCTTGCATTTGGAATTTGAAAGCTTCTCTGAAGTGGGACTCATCCTTTGGAGTACATGCATATAGCATTCTTTGATAAGGGGTTATTTGTGTTTTGTATGTTTCGTTAATTGGTAGCTTTTATTGTAGCTTTTAATACAATTTTGCAGTAGTTTCTAAATAAACTTCAAGTATCTGAGTATCTGTAATTTAGAGGAGTCGACTTTTCTTCATCAAAGTTTATTCCACCCTGTAAACTATTTTAGGCAATCTAAAAAATTGACAACTATTTTTAGTGTGAATTGGACAACGGGTTCTCGCATGGGACATTATAGGATTAACAACAACCAATGCAATTTCCGCAAAAATTAATATTCAGGAAAATATGTATCAAAGTTGACAAAGGAAAATATTTATTCAGATTATTGGATGTCTGAAAAGAAACCACAAATATTTTGTGATATGAATAAATTAGGTTGGTTTGTAATATTGGATGTGGGACAGTTAAGCTATTGGCTTTTGAAGTATTTGTATTACGGGTTGTATACATTTGATGGCAGGACCACTTGTACAATACGAGTGACTATGTGTCACTGGGTGTAAGTACTTCCACTTGTCACTGTCAGTAAATGTCACTTTGCTGTACCCATACGGTTATCAAAAAGAAATATCAATCGTGGAGCATGTAAAGTAAACTTGTGACCTTGTAGATGCTTAAATATAATTGGTAGTCTAGTTTGTCTGAATTAATTGAGTTGGGAAACGTAAACTCGTGCAACTAAAACTCAAGAGAGCCAATGAAAAATCTTACTCCGGTTCTTGTCAGAGGCGTAATTAGCAAACTTACGGTTTTCAGTTGAAGTACTACCCCGCCCAATCAATAAAGGAAATATACGATCATTGGGATAGGGTTGGCGTAGAAATCGTCAGTAAAACAAATATAAGGCGAACCTGAAAATATCTACACGAATTGTTTTACGTATTAACTTGTATATGTATGCGTGCAATACGCCCACTGCCTTACTGAGACTTCGTAGTTACATCACAATTATCTCAAGTTGAAACACATTCATAAAGTAGCGAGTTATCGACCAAACAGTTTGTTTTTCTAGTACACTTACTTTCTATGTTAGTGAATATGGAAGTGATCCAGTTTCCACTTTATCCTTAGTCTCAGAATAGCATGGGTCAGGTACCTCTGCATAATATTATGCAGGGGAGTGCTTTTACTTAGCTATTTAATAGAAGTACCTGATGTTATTGTACCAATAGCAATTCTTATTGCTACAACTTACAGTTATCGTCTCCCTTAGTCATGCACACTTGGCTTCCCTAACTTGGTTTTGACGAGCGAGATACTCAACCGTGTAATTACAAGGTTCAACTCTTCATCAAAATTAGGTTCTTGCTAGAATCCGCGTAATACACCATCGTCATAGCAGTGGAACTGTCTATATAACTATTTCTCAGAACTAATCACTTTCATTCTATTCCACAGGTACATTTGCAAGCAAAAATTGGGTTTGTAGTCTCATACTCTCACAATCATCACTCAAATTAGCTTCCAAAAGAAAACTTCTACTACTGCTCCATTTTACAAGTAAAACCAACAGTTACTTCGGTATAAGCAATACATTACTTAGTAATTATAGGATAATCAAATGAATGACATGCACAAACCACCAAGCTTCTACAGGTATTCAAGCAAGGAAAATTTCGTCGAAATGGATATTTCTTTTTAGTACAAAAATAGCTTTATCGAGAATCAGAAAAAGTTTTCCAAATACAAATAGAAATTTTAATACTATTAGCCAAAAATCGATTCCCACTAAATGAAATGTTTCTGCCACTCTTGCAACAAAATGGAACAGTTGCACAACGATAAACAGAAATAAAAATATCAAATTATTTTTTACTGATTACATGTCAATTCCATAAACAACCAATTTTAAATTTCGTTATTGTAATATAGAGACAATTTTCAAGAACTTTTCAATACAATACCAATATTGCATTTACACCTGAAGTCCTAACGTTATAATAACTCTCGGCATAGACATGTTTCATGTGAGTCGGCAGTAATATTTTATCCAGTCTCATGATGTCCTTGAATTTCATTTTAAAAAGGCACTGTTTTTTGAGATAGAATATAGTCCTTTAAATCAAAGGAAATTCGTATGTTTGGTAAACAAATTATTTTACAATCACATTTCATTTTGATGTTTTCCTATTTATTTTTCCCATTTTCGACTGAAGCAACATACATTTCCTTTGAAAGTTACACTTGTTAGTGTAATCTGAGCCATTCTGAAGCTATAAAAAGTCAAAAAGCCTTTTATCTTTCACTTAGTTGCACCCTGTGTATTAAACTTACGAGGTAGTTGCTCTAATAGCCAAACTTAGGTAACTTCTCCTTTTTCTTGTTTATTAGTCACAATAAAATATCATCAAGGTTTCTGATGAAACGTGAATAGTGTTTATACGTTGATAATAAATAATAAAAAAGCATTACTAAAGGCTCTTTACTCATAGAATTAATGAATAGTTTTATTGTTACTCCCTTGAGCAAATAGTTTATACAGTGTACTTGGGTACGAATAGAAATTATTTCCAAACAACAGACCTTTTCTTATAATTATGTGGAGACCCAACTATTTTGTAGATAAAAATTCTACCCCTGACCTTATAGCTGTCTAAACTTCTTTCATTTCGTTGACTCAAGTTTGATAACTACTATTGAGAAAAGATTACTTACAAGTTTAGATTATTTCCCATATTTCTTACCTAAAGGAGGTGTTGACGCAGAAGAAGAAAGTAAAAAGTAAAACACGGGTGGAGAGAGTATGGTGCCATTTTAAATCCCTCGTCGGTACTCCTTTTATACATCATTATCATTATGCAACTGTAATGAATGTTCATTTTGATCAATTGCCAAAAGACATTTAATACTTCCTTTCTACTCATTCTTTTGTGTATTACAACTTAATGGAAAATTTCCTTTCCTTAGGCAAGCTTTCCACGTATTGTAAAGCAATGTCATTACTACGCGGAGTACAATAACATACACTTTTCCACTTATAATGTAAATGATTCCACTTCACAATTGTTACACAATGGAAATTTTTAAACAATAACAACTTTTGAGTGCGTATAATGTTACTAACACAGTATTGTACCATAATTAAAAGAATAGAGCATTTACATTTGCAAACGCGAACCACAAAAATATTAAGTTTCTTTCTTTACCAATCTCATTTCTCAGGTCACTCATTCCATTTTAGCAATTTTTAGAAAGTAAAAAAGTTAGTTTGCGATTGTGTTGCATTTCATCTGAAGTAGTTCACATTTCCCTTGTAGTATGGTAGTTGAAAGCAGAAGTCTATTCTGAAAACATTTGTTGCTTATGCATGCTGTCTTCTTAAGGCATGTTCAAATTAATTTTTCCTTGAGGCTTCTGACTTAATTTTGAAGAATATGTTCATGACCTTGAATCTTAATGAAGGACTCCGACCTCAAAGGTTTCCTTCAACGAATCTAGTGACAAATGTACAATATGAATATTGATATGGGATGAAATCAAGTTAAGTAGTGCATTTTTAATTTGCAGGCGAACGTGACATGTACGGTGGAGAACTCGTGGTTGTACGACTGCAACGAAGACCCGATAAAGCTAACAGTGGCTCTGGTAAAGTCACTCGCGCTCGGAGTCATTATTCTCCTTACTATTAGTGGGAATGTTTTGGTTTTGATGGCCGTGGCTCTGAGTCCCAATCTGAGAAGCTCTACTCATTACCTCATTGTCAATCTTGCGGTTGCTGATCTTCTTCTTGGAACGACAGTTCTTCCTTTCTCCGCTGCTTCCGAAATCACTGGAAAGTAAGACAATTTATTTCAGCTTGACACTTAATATTCATATGTAAAAGTAAGTTGAATGATTGGAGTACTAAAGTTTCATCCCTCCTTGTCGGCCGTTTAATTTTACATGTCAGACAGTATAAATCTAAAGATTTCCTAACGAGATGAACGATGAATATTCATACACTTTTTGGTGTAATTTTAATGCTTATGTACACTTGCACTCCAGAGCTCTTCAAAAGGGAGATCTTAGAAAGAGGACGCTCCAAGCTTACACTAAGGACCCTGCTAATGCTAATCTGCTCAACTTCTCTACATCCTTCTGCTTCAAGCTTTATGACCTATATGCATTCATTATCTGCTACACTAGCAAAATATGGATCAGACTCAACTTGTTTCCCTTAACTTAAATAATTTCATCATATTAGGAGTGAAAAAGATGGGGATAAAAACATTAAATAGTCTTTCAGGTTTTTATAATAAAGTATTTTAAAATAAATATTTCCCCCATCAATTGCTCTCCTCTGTAGTTTCCAGTCTTGTTTCTAATGAAAGAAACATTATTCAGAGAACCATGGGAAAGGCTGCTGCAACAGTAGTTCAAAATATGAATGCCTATTACGGACAGAGTGCATATGTAACTAAAATTTATTTATAAAAAGCCTTTTCCACAATTGCATAAAAAACAGTTAAACAGTGGATTTTACGGCTGTATAAAATTCCGCTTTATTAAGAACAGAGCACCTGTGATTGTGCAAAGTTTTAAGCTTGTATTTTTTTGGAACACATTTGCCTCGGATAGAGCGAACTTAGCTTACGCTTAGTCCAAAGAAAGAAATAAGTGCATTTGCCACTGAAGTATTCAATCATGTAGGACATTATTCTGAAATTTTTTATGTATATTTATAAACTGATGTTCAGAAAAAGTGATATATGGACCGGAAGGATATTAGAAAAAAATTTTACTTTAAAAACAATCGATATTCATTTAATGTATACTACTAAAAGTGAATTCGCCTTAATTAGACATTTTTGGCTTGCAAAATTTTGGACTCTGTGGACTAAATCCGATATGCAACTTAATTCAAAGTAAAACTACTTTCTCGATTTTTCAATTGAATTAAAGTAGCTTCAGGGAATTTATAAGAATATATACCTTTTTAGGACATAGTTCACATAACTTTGAGTCTTTCCAAAGTCCATTCTTATTGCTACGTGATTTCAAAGTGCAGAAAACTTGGAAACTTCAATTCTCTAACGTAAACCGCATCGACCATCCTTTATTTCAGTCTTGGAGCACTTATTTTATTACTACAATTGTTTCTATACAAATTCGACGCAGATAATGTGCATAGACTTATATATCTGGGATAAATAGAACTTTGAACTTCAATTTTTTATCAAGAGGCTCAATTTTCTAAATATAATGAAAATTTCAAGTTTCCTTAAGGGTTCATTAAGAAGCCATCCGATTTACAATCGTAGGTTGACTGTTCACGTTTCCATCGTTTTTCTGTTAATATTTTTACAAATATTTTAGCTCACTTAACAAAGTTTGTATACTTCTTATTTTCTACGTTTTCCTGTAAAACTCACTTTATGATTCCTAACTTTTGTTATAATTAGTTGTGGTGAAATTTACCGTATTCTCCCGAATTAGCTCAACCCCAACCATCCAAAATTGCTCACCATTTGCGAATTGTTTTTTAGTTTTAATTTCTTTGAGACGTAAATATAAACACCGGATTCCCCACTTCCGAAATAGATCTCCTGTCTTATTCTTACACTTTTCGTTTTCAAGGCCGCTATAGTCTTATGATAAATAAAGTCACAGTTTATTATTGTATTAATGTGTGAGCTTGCACAATGGACAATACTGAGCAATGGGTAAGATGAGAAAGTTTTATAGTTCATACTCAGAGACGAATGATTTCGTTCATTCCAATGATGAATACTCGTATAAACATGTACACAGAGAATGGATTCTAGTAAACCAATATTGACAATAATTATTGTCACTCTGTAATCGTTCGCCATAAGAATAATTATTAGGAGTAATTAGGCAAAAACTTTAGTTTTAAAAAGAAATATTCGGCTGGTTAATTCGGAGGGACATGTAATATGTAATTTGAATAAATGAAAGCGCTCGTTTCACCATAACTATAGGTACCATCCAGGATAAAGTGAAAACCTGATCTCTTTCATTTCATGTGCTCGTTGAATGAGCCTGTTGGGATCAAATAATAGAAATTTAATTGAACTTCGATAAAGTAAATGAAACTCAGCTGGCTAATGTACCTTGATCACACAATCTATTGGGCCTGCATAATAAAAGTGAAAATAAACATTCGAAATCCATTCTAACTTTGCAGACTCACTCTTACAGATTAAATTGCTGCATGCTGGATAGAATACATCAAAGCACATAACTCACGGGAATACAAACATAAATCTCATACAGCAATATAATAGCCATTGTCCCGGTGTCGTTTACCGTAATTTTCAGCAGTTAACATATTAGGTGAAGTATTCCTTTGTTTTATGGTAATCACAGTATATTAAGGATATAACTTAATTATACTAAAATAACACATCCAAAATGTTATTTACCATACGGAAAACAAATAATACTTTATTGTGGTTTAAGTATAAAATATTACGCATAGGGGATAATTGTTTCACTGCCGCAATACATGAATAATAAATTTCTTACTACTAATAGAATTTCCGCCTCTCTGTGTACCGAAAGTAGTATCGAAGGTGGTCATAAAAATAATTAAATAAACCAGATGACAAGTAGGCTAAAATACCAAGAATTGGTAATATAAAAATGCCTGCAGTAGAGAATATAACAAGTCAAGAGGAAATGTCAACGTTGACGACGTTAGGAATATGTTGAGTAAATAATGGTACTCAGGACGTGAAGTAAGGAACAAAGTAAAATTTGTTGGTCTTTCCTATAAAACTAATGGTTTTTTTAATTTACTATGTAAGCATTCTCCTTTTCAGCAGATCGAATTTGCATTTTGTTCCATGGTAGATTGAATTGAAAGATTGGACGAAATGTAAACACGCTATGCCCTAGATGTTCTGTTTATAAATTTCAGTAGCATAGCTCGGATACACGGAGAAGCATCATTATTGTAGGCATTCTAAGAAACACGAAACCATGCATTATTCATGTATTTTGTCTCATGTTATTTATAAAGCGCAAACACAACAAACGGTAATTTCACTGGAAATATTAAAATTAATTGTTCAGATGCATGACAAAGAATAAGCTTGTACAATGTCACGTAGGCAGACACTGGCAAAGCCAAACACAGCCAGGTAGGAAAGGATCTCCTGTACTTACACTGCCAAGCAATGAATAAAGTAAACCAAGGACAAGAGCAATAGACAACATTCAAGTACGAATCTAGTATGAAGTCAGCATCTAGTATGAAAATAGAATTATCGAAGCTTTCCAGGCATTATGCAAAAATGTACTCGCTGGAATACTATTACAGGGTTGTCAAAAAATTACTACCCTAAAACGGTTTGGTTATACATGGCAATACAATATAAATTCTACTTACTTCAATTTAACGAAATCTATCTGTATTCTTTTTACCATAAATGGGCAATATATTTTGCCAACATATTTAGCTAAAAAAATATTGTTTAGTATTACATTTTTTGTAACAAAGATTAAAAATATTTTTTTACTACTTATTCACAATGAATTGCTTCAAAGATTCTTTAAAATAGTCAATAAATAAGTAAAATACATGTAGACACCTTAAAATAAAACGTATTTTTAACCCCGTTAAACCTTAAACGGCAAAATCATTCCTTTAAACGTACTTCATTTACTCGGCAAATATTTGTTAATCACTTAAAATTATTATTCTCAGCTCTAAAAATAAGCTTTGTCTGAACAGAAAAATCATCGGAACTTGGCGATACCTTTACTAATTCAAATTACAAAATGCCTTTTGAAAAAATTGAGTTATACGAGTCATTTGCTTTTGACATTCCTGCATTTGATAACAGGACCTACGAATGTGTAAATTTGATGCGTGTGATACGATGTAAACTGATACCCCTTTCATACGAGACTTGGCAAAAGGATCACCATCCCGGGAACTGAATAAATTTTTTCCTAGTACTTGTGTATTCTAAAGCCTTCCTGGAAAACTAATTGAAGGCAGTGAGAATGCATTTCCATATTGTGTTTTGGTATGAAGTACATAATATTGGAGTTCAACAAATATAATGTGGAAAAGATGTTTGCAATAATGCACTGTGTTATGATCATGGTGATTTTAAAATGCAAATTGAAATGCCACCTGGTAGAACTGACATAATAGATCTTGAAGAAAAATCAGCTCGTGTAACAAGAAGAGTCAAGCCGATTCAAAAGGGATTTCAGGACATACATACTGAATATTAGTATTCGTATTGTTCACTGTTCGGTAGTACTAAAACACACCCCCAAAGGTGGATTTGGCACCCCCAAAATAAAAGGCACCCCCCATTAAGTTGATCTTATTTATAACTGAACACTATAAAATATTTATCTACATTGAAGTTTTTTTTATTAGGTTAGGTTAGAAAAATGCGCGTAAATGTGGTCGCCTTAATAGAGGTGCCTTTCATTTTAGGGGGTGCAAAATCCATTTTGGAGGTGCCTTTTAGTACGACCCGTTCACTGTTTACACTGGAATTGTTTATGAAATATGAAATGATTAAAAACGTAGAACATTCCAATGTAATTTCCTGCAACATCAGTATATCTACCTACGATCTAGTTACTGATTCATAACGTGAAAGTAACGCAAATGAAGTTACTTAAAAGGTGGCAACTGAAAGTTCGCTGCACATTTATTTATAAATGATTTTAATCTAAATTCCGACGTAAGTACACTGTGGCGGTTTTTCAAAAACTCATTGGTATTATTATTAACACTGTAACCCAGTGTCAGTGAACCAGAATTTAATACGTCATTTGTATAATAAATTGATATTAGTATGTCAGGTATTATACCTAGGCAAATAATATCGTCTTGACTATAATAGCAACGGTTACAGTACTCCTGTGCACCGTATGTGTATGGCGGAATGGATTTGAATGGTGGAAATGTAGAAAGGAATGTCAGTGAAAGAAGGGTAATTTTTTATAGGCTGACTGAAGTGAACTGTTTAAGTGGCATCTGGTTGTGTGGCTCCAACGCAACGTCAGGTCTCGCCTGGAACTCTAAAAAATAACCAAAGTTCTATTCCTCTGTAAGTAAATAGGTTATATATCTGCTGAGTCTTTATAGATTACATACAACATTAGACAGTTGATCTAACGTCGCTTATCTGAACTGTGGCTGGGAAAGTAAGGAAATTGAGAAGCAATATTAATGAATCATGTAAACGAATCTTTCAATTTTGACTTCTTTCAGATTGTGATGAATAAATGTTAGAAATTCAGGGTTTCTTGTGCACATGATATAATATCGTCTAATTTGAATATTTACATACCTCAGTAGTGCTCATCTGGTTGTTAAGCAATCCATCTAATTAATTTGTTACCAGTTTTTGGTTTATAGTTTTGGTTAACCGATGTGACTATCTTTCTGATATTTTACTTCCAACATTAAAGTTAAAATTTTCTCTCTAAAGTCTAAAATAGACATTCTCCTCAGTCTCCAACCACAGTAATTTGTATTTAATTTTTACCAATTTCAGATGGTACTTTGGTCAAACCTTCTGCTCGATCTGGGCGTCAGTTGACGTACTTTGCTGCACATCGAGTATTTTATCTTTGTGTGTCATCTCTTTGGACCGGTACATCGGAGTGACACGACCTTTGGCATACTCAACAATTATGGTAGGAAGACGGACGTCGATATTGATTGTTCTGATCTGGGCCTCTTCAGTGGCCATCAGTATTGGACCCCTGCTGGGCTGGAAGGAGCCTCCGAGCGAAAACCCTTACGACTGCAAAATCAACCAACAACTGGGCTACGTTTTGTTTTCAGTCACCGGCTCCTTCTACCTCCCCATGCTAATCATCCTTATTGTCTACTGGAAAATCTACAAGGCAGCCATCCGGCAGACGAAGTTCCTGGAATGTGGAACAAAAACCACGAAGCAGGATGTGACTCTCCGGATTCACTTGGGTGGGGCAAATGGACGCGCCAACTCGACTCCTGATCTCGGTTTGGCAGTTACACGAGGTTCTGCTCCGAAACACGAATGCCCGGCTCACTGCATCACTCCACAGAAGAACTTGGCCCCGCTCGCTCCTCCAGAAATATCTTCTTCGTCGTCTCACAACGAAGACTACCAGAATGACCCTGGAGTGGTTCTCCGCGTTCATCGCGGAGGCTCCAAGAGAAACACCACGCACAATGGAGACGCCAATTGGACTTGTCTTGCTGCTCGAAATCAAAGACAGAACCGATGTCGACCACACAAACACCACAACCATCAGAACAATGCTTTTAATACCCCTCAGCAGGTGGAACAACCCAATTCTCTCACACCATCACCACCATCTTCATCTCCGGAGAGAAAAATCAATCCTGGATTCGGAAAAATTGCAAAATTTCGCAGGCAGAAAAAAGCAGCAAAAACGCTTGCTATTGTTGTTGGCGTCTTCCTCTTCTGCTGGTTTCCCTTTTTCTTCATTCTGCCATTAGGTAACAATTAACAATTTGCTAAAATCTAATTATTTCATATATAAATAATATTTGCGTTAAACTGAGAACCTTACACTCTTTGATAAACTTGCGATTAGTACAAATGTACTACAGATTTTGGTTTTCTTCCCTCCATAAATTCATTTTATTTAAGCTGCATTTCTTATTTTGATTCAAGATTTATGTAATCATTTCGATAACTGCAATGCAAGTTTAGCACAATAAGAAGAGATTACCTACACTTTGTTAATGTTATGACATTAAGTAGCGCAATATGGCCTTGATTAATTTGACCGTTGGGCTTAAGTAATGACACCACATTGTGTAGTGTCTAGGTAGTGAAAGTAGTCAACACCGTTACAATAAAATCCTTTTAGCCAAATAAGCTGCAACATTGAACTTGACTGACTCCATATTATGTTTAACAAGGAATTGCTTTAAACGGTGAACCACCCATTTACAAGGTTACAACACATATTAGACAATTTATTGCCGTTGTAATTTAAATGGCTGTATTTCAGAGAATGTTGTGAATTTCAAGTTATTTATCCTAGCATGTGGCAACCCAGCCTAAGATAATTAACAGTAAGTCAATTACATGCAATCACATTCACAAAATAAACAATGGTTAAGATTTCAGGGTTAGTAAATTATACATTTGCATACCAGTTTAAATTTAATACAGGATATCACAATTAACCTTTTGACTTGAGTTCTACCGTATAATTCTCATCGTGTCAAACTGCAAACATTTTAAAGGAAAACCGACAATTTATTTCCAGTTAAGCCAGCAATCTTAGAAAATTAGACTTTCAATCTATCTGCACTGTATAATTACAATACACCATCCTTACAATTAGAGTAAGGGAGAGCGTCCAATTACATTGACCCGTTTAGGGCCTTTCTACTTTCGTTTGTGATTTGTGACTACGTTCTGGAACCCTATGTTACAACCAGTGGAAAGATGAAACTTGGAGACTCCCATTCACTACAACCTGTATTCATAACACACTGCTGTTTGATGTATACTGTACGTGCAAAGACAATTATGAGTATGTCACTGTTCTCTCAGAGGCGGTGATACATACACTCACAGGTCAATGTACGTAGTGACACATTTGGACCTTGTGAATTGAATTTTCAACCACTTGCTTATTCATGAACGATGAATTACCATAATTACGACGTTACGACAAACAATTTGCAGTCATTAATAGTCATAAATATGGCGATGTTCTGAAGTCAATTCATCGCAATTGGCCGGCGTAAGTTTTTCATGTTGGGATAGAAATTTTTAATTTTCCCAAAATTTCAAAAAAATGAAAAATTTCGACCATCTTAGATTTTGACGAATATAATTGATAAGATCCCCAATGCCATTCTTATAAAGGCTGAATTGTTGTCCACAAATAAAAATTCATGTAGTCAAAAATCTTGAAATGTCGAATTCATAAAAAAATGCTTACTTATTATTTTCCTAGTCAACTGGTCGGAAACCTCAATAGTGGCCTCAATACGTCCTTCATTTGCTGTATACCATAATACGGTTGTCGTCGATAAAGAGAGTGTGTTTTACAGCTACAGCATGATAAATGCTTGATTGTACAGTTAGAATGAAAAACGGAGGAAGTTCATAATATTTTGAAGGCGATTTTTGAAAGGGTTTTAGAATTTTACAGGGAAACCCTTTTGGGTGCGGGTTTTGAAAATATTTAAGTGTCAGACCTCTATTGTTCCTCATCTCACACGCAGAGCTTAGTATTCTTTGGTTTAATCTACATTTGTACATATATCTGCTTTACCCATTCCTTCCTTATTATGTATCCATAAGAGGAATCAATATCAAATTAGTAGTGAAGTGTCGTGTAAGAGACGAGCTACGAACTACTTACCAAGCGGCGTATCAGAAGTTAGGCCGTCACCTTCTCTTTATGCTGATTTTGATTGATCGTCTTCAAACTGTTATCTCGCTCATATACCTAAAGAAATATTTGGTTATGTTGTCTAGCTATGTATGTTGAGTATGCTTGCACTCTAATTAAATGTATATAAATGTACATGAGTCACCTGCATGCAAATCTATTATTACTACATAGTATGCAAAATTCCATACTACTGTCCAGTTTTTTGTTTGATAAATATTGCATATATAGGTATTCATTTCATAATATATCGCTTTTCATATTCTGTGTACGGCCAATAATGTTCCAAAAAATGTGAATGAATACCAGTTAGATTGTTTATTTTTAGCCTTTCAGCAAATTCATACCGCTAAGTAATGAGAGTATTAGTAATGAAGATGAGGTGCTCATTGAAGTAACCACGGCATTTGCAAATGAAGCAAACGTGCATGCGGGGCACTGCCCGGATATGCAAAGTATAAGTTGCTATTTAAGTTTAACCTTACACGTCCTTATCTCATTCGCATCTCCTTAATCCTGCGATCACATGCAAATGAATGGTACTCGCTATACAAGGAGCAAATTGGCCTTAGGGGCTCCCAAGTGATTAAACTTGAAATTGCTCATTTTCATGCTAATGGTACCAAGTGGTTATATATTTAGAAGGCATTTGCCTAGTTAGCTACACCATGAATAATTGTGCTTTCATTCATTGTTCTTTACTGTTAGACTGCATCAGTAATTAAAAGGCAGGCACCATAGTTTCTGCAGTCGGAGTTTCTTCTTAGTGTATCGATGGTAGTTCTGCCGTCATAAAAGCCTTTCGGGTAATCGAGTAAAGCCAAAGTCAATATTTCAACAGTAATGCTACATAGAATGTTATTTTAAGTAATAATTTAACAAGTATATACTTTTCGATAAGGAACATGTAGGCAAAGGTCGACATTACTTCTCATTTCTTAATTTTGAGAAGTGAGAAGCCCTCAACTCACCTCTCACCTTTAATTTCGGAGTGGAAAAAGAGTGGAGTGGTTGAGAGGTATGGTCACATGCATTTAAGAAATGAGAGGTGCGAGTGAGAGGTGATGTTTAGAGAAATGAGAGGTGCGAGTGAGAGGGGGTTCTTAGAGAAATGAGAGGTGCTAGTGAGATGTGATGTTTAGAGAAATGAGAGGTGCGAGTGAGAGGTGGTGTTTAGAGAAATGAGAGGAGTGAGTGAGGTGTATGGTACCGCTCATTGAAAAATGAGAGGTGTGAGTTAGGATCATGACGTTGCTGAAATGAAAAATGAGAGTCTACTTTTCGATGCTCACCTTTTCGACTGTACATGTACATGTGGACAGGATCTGCTCTCAATGCCATCACATACATACCTTTACACTGCGTGGGATGTAAAACCCGTGGGCACTAAGTTTCTAGCGCACCGTAATAGGAATCCTAAGCCATTTACATTAACAACCAGAAAAACATTTTAATAACCACAGGAGCGTAAAATTTCAGGAATCCCGTTTACTATAATTAAGCCTTCTTAAAGTAACCAGTATATATTGTTGATTGAGTTACATTCTTTCCTCGATAGTGTCTTCGCAGTTGTAATTACACAATGATAATTTCAATTTGTATTTACCCGTTACTCCCAGTATAGACTTTAACCGTAAACGGACTAATTCGTTTGTTTCAGTACGCCGAAATACTTCATTATTGCCATTATGTGTGGTTAAATTTTTCATTGCGTGATATGATAAGGCATTTGGAATCATTTTTGTCACGTGCCAATGAAATCTGCTTTTCTCAAAGTGAAAGATGACAATAAATAAGTACAACCTGGAATCAGATATAGAATTTCTCGAAGTAGATATACTACAGCCGTCGGAGGATACAGGCCATAATCTTAATCTTACATTCTACGCTGCCCCCATTTGTGGCCTAGTTGGAAAATGTGGATTTTATATCGTTTATCTGCAGTTCACATTTCTCGACCTATAAGCACTTTGGTCTCAGCAAGAGACGAACATTCCTGAATTGTATTATCTCAATTCAGAAGACATCTCATAGACTGCTCCTTTTAGAAGATGAGAAAATTATATAGAAAAAATGACCTATTTTACTATTTATTTTTTCACGTCCATAGATGCTTTCTTTTCCAGCCGAGAATAGAAAACCTTAACCCAAAATGGTTTTTAATTAATTCTAGTATTTTTGTTGTTGTTTTTAAGAAACGCTTAGAATCGTAAGCGCGTGGCAATTTCATTTAATGATGGGGTATGACAAGTAATGCCCTGGTCTAATGTGTACATTTGATATAAAGCGAATTGGGAAGCATTATTAGAATTTTGCAGACTTTCTATGATAAAATATTTATTAATTAGTAGAAGTTTTTTGTTTATTCATTATTATTATTAGGTATTGATAATGTCAGTCCTAATCTCTCATGTATATAATGAAGTAAATGGAGTTTGCATGAGTTTCAAAATTAGGACGGTAAAATATTTGCTCGAAACGTTGCCTTGAGCTGTGTGTACATACATGAGCGATTCCTCAACTCGACCGTGTTGAAATTTATTTGAAATATAAAGAACATTCTGCATATTACAAATTCCCTCCTAGAATTTCAGGTAGAGGAAATAACAGGATTATGCAAGTCAAAAAGAAAAATTGCAAAATATTGTAATGCAGTTTGGAGAATCAGGATATTATCATTCCCTAAATTTTACTTATTCACTCGTGTGAACATCAAATGCTTTTTCATAGAAATGAATGTAAAAGGATACTATTGCAGTTCTGCAAAAAAGAAAGTGAAAGATCAATATTAGGACTCGTGCATCGTTCACTAGTGTTCTGTAACTAAGACTTAATGGACGAGTAGTGATCATTAGTTTGCTCTTTTCAATCTCTGATTACGATGTCAGTTTATTTAACTACGTAGGTAGGTTAAATAATAATATGCTATACTGCCGGTGTAATTAGATTTAGAGTTTGCACAAGGAAAAGGACAGTCAGGGAGAGAAGACACGCAGACCAGATAAAGTATAAGAACATGACTCTATGACTTATTGTCGGCAGTTGCAGTGTTCCGAAAAACAGATAGCATGTAATATTGGAGATAGCATCGTAATCCACAATAGCTTAGCTTGTCAACTCCCAAGCGTGGATATTTATTGCTCCATAGCTTACCGCTTGATGTTGAAGAGAGCAGAACTTAAATATCAACAACAAGGCAATCAGCATTTATTATAGAAATCACACCTTTGAAAGAAGTTCTTCATCAAAATTAAAATGCTTTGTTCAGTAGGAATGGAAATCTACTATAATATACAACAGTTAAATAACTAAGGATTTCCCCTAACAAACATTGAACTTTTTGGAAATTGGAGTTAACAATATTGTTATTAATGGAAATTTTAATAACAAAAGGCTTACCAGCAGAAATAGTATCAGTGGTCCTAAAGAGTGTGTGGAATATGTAATAAACAGTTCAAACGTGTTGACTTGGCACACCTATAGCGCACTATGAAAAAGAAAAAATGCATTATACTACATATCTCGTCCTACGTGAAGGTATAAACA
Organism: Yoshiicerus persimilis; assembly: GCA_020352615.2. NCBI lineage: Eukaryota > Metazoa > Arthropoda > Collembola > Entomobryomorpha > Tomoceridae > Yoshiicerus > Yoshiicerus persimilis. The sequence continues at coordinate 22,924,445 of CM060170.1, read as the reverse complement.
GATAAGTAAAAATGAGGCTCCGTTTATGTGAATGTCACGTAACTCTCAACCATTATTAACGTCTCGGTTAATGTGAATAATCCTATCTGTACAAAGGTTTCAAAATTAGAGTACAGAGGTTTTAAACACTATATTGGCAGTATAAGCGATAAGATTTCAAGATAATTATTCGAGTAGTATTTTATCAAAACGTGCTTTAAAATTACGAATTAAAATTATGAAATTACTAGATATTTTGCAGCGTAGCGCTTTAAATAGTAGCTAAACATCATTTTTCTTTCCATAACTTATTAGAAAGAATATTAAGGATAGATCGATGTTTGTGATGATTTATGACTTTCTTTTTTGCTTATATGAGGAATAGTACATATAGGAACCTAGTTCACTACTACGAAAGAAAACAAATCTTCTATCTTCTAGCCTTGAAAAACTTACTGGATTGTAGAGAATGAACTATCTCATTCATTCTACACTTGCATGAGTTGCATGCACTTTTTAGGTCTCACAATGCCCACGGACACTCCTAATATTTTATACCGCTTTGAGAATTTTAACCTTACATGAGGACTCAAGATTCAATATTAACTGGGATTTAACATGCATAATACTTCTTTGGGGATTTGGATCTGTTTTATAACACATCACTTAAAATAGGTATTTCTAATTAAATATTGAACAACACAGTATACAAAATACAATGCGACCTACATGCCTGTTACAAATATCTTGGGTAAGTAGAATCTCTAATCTTTGCCATCGGTAGCTCGTATTTTTGGTAGTCCACAACTCCAAATGTTTTTAGTAAATATAAATCTATTTATGTGCGTAAGCCGTTTCATTACGAAGTACACATTAGTAGAATTGAAAATTATTGACAACTTTAATTTTAGCTCAAGCTGAACGAAGTTTTTCTTGAGTTTAATCTTATGAAGCAAGTAGACTTAGATTTCAATCTCCAGATTATTTGCTGAGCTTGTATTTTATTAAAATCTAGAGGCCAAAACATTCTACGTGATAATAATAATATTTTAGCTATTTGATTCATTGCCGGTTGCTGCAATATACTATGATACTCAGAAAGATGGCTGGATATATTCATAAAAGCTATTTAGTGAAATGGTGATGAAAATGTCATTATGACAAACGAACCACTATTATTACTGAAAGTGCATCGTCGTGACTCAATATTTCTCCCATTGGTCTCCTTCACTCCTCCGAACCTTTGCAATTATTGTAATAAGACAACACAGAAAATACTATTCAAGTAGGCTCTGGCTCTGACTGGAGTTTGGACACCGCATGAATATCATAGGTTCATTGGCATTGCTGTGTGGCACACACAAATGGGACATAACCAAAAGTGGCTTTTCGATCGCTAAATAATACGTCTAGTGCTTCTGGGGGCTCTTTGCTTTCCAGTTCATAGTGCTATTTATTATTACTCTGAGGCTAACTGAAAAAGAGTAGACGCCGAGAAAATTAATTAAATTACAAGGTATCTGCAATCTACATGGGTATTATTGAAATGAAATAAATCTTTCCTGTGATTAATCCTTTGAAGTTGGTATGAACACTATGTATAACTTATCGAGATACCTTGTAGTTACATTGTTACACCAAAAAAATTAGCAAGTCTGTCATGGAAAGTGTATAAAACATACAAAACTGAAACAGAGAACCTAAATTGCAAAACCATTGTTCTTGTCAGGTTAGCATAAATATGAGCCTTTCAATCCTATTGTCATCTACTGCCACATAACATGAGGAGTATTTAGCCATCTTTTGCAAAATTTCCATTCGCCTCCTAATACAAGCGTAAATTCCTTTCACCAATCATTCAAGTAGATCCTGAAAAGAGAACGAAAATGGGAAATGTGTAGTAACATAACTTAGAGAATACATTCAGAGATAGTAAGTTTTACGGCAAATTGGATAGACAAATGAGTTATTCCAAACCATATAATTAGACACTATTTAAAACTTATTGGCCTTTTAATGTTTTCACAGGGTAGTAATTCCTAATATGTTTAAAAGACAAAAGATCCCCATTCGTACAACTATCCTACTCGCTTTACCAAGTATAAGTGAGTTTAATTACTATCATCACGGACGATAAGGCAGGTTTTGCATTCAAACACACGCCCTATATGTCTTGAGCATATTCAAGTCAGCTAAGCCCACAATAACACCAATAATCTTCTATGCTAATCATTTCTATTGTTGAATGAATGAAAGTAGTGTTCCTGGAATTGGAATATGTTATTGGTGCACTATACGTCGAAATGTGAGGCTGGATGCAGGCGGCGTATATGTCTCTGCGATATCTATGCCTTTAATCCTTACTTATTGCAATGTTCTTTCTATTTCACCTTGACCGTGCGTCTGGGATACAGTAAACTTAACATGACTGAGGCTAGAGTGAGATCAATATATAAGTGTGAACACGGTCATGGGTAGTATACCTTTTATATTCTCAATGACTTTGTACGAATTATCCAAATCGACATTAGTAATATATGGGTAAATCCCTGGAGGACTCAATAAGGAATAGTAGTATTAATAATTTATTTGTGTAATAATTCTGAGATCCCAATTAATTCTCTACTTTAAAAATTAGTAAAGTGTGGTAGCGTCATTATTTTTTCAAATTAGCACGCAAAAAATCATGACTTCTCCCCACGCTTTTACTCCCATATTGTATTGCACGCCACTAAATAGACACCAAGATTTAAAGATACTTTAGAGTAGAGTACACAAGGAATTATTAAAACATACTTGGAAAGCACTCTTGAAAATTAGTGGCTTGTTAATAACTATAATTCCGCAATGAGAACTGACTCTTCTTAACTGGCAGTATGTGCGTGGGTGGAATGATTGTAGTATTCTAAATTGCACCTCAAAAATAAACAAAGAGCTTACGTAAATAATGCACTTGTGAATAAAAAATAAAAATAGATACTTTGTGGATATTCATCATAATATTCATAATGCCATATTGCTATTAAATGTGGTACGTTTGTCTAAATATATTTTCACCTCTGATAAATTTTTCATATTTAAAGTTTTACAAGTAGATTAATCTTCTAAACTCTTTTATTTTATTCCAATCGAACACTTTCAATCGCCCTTACGTAAATCAAGCAAGTTACCCTTAATTTGTCAAACTTCATCCAATTTAAGTTTCATACACACACCAATACACATTACATTAGCAATTAGAAAGCCGAGAATGAGATTAGTGCCTGTTCCAACTTTATAACTCACTCTACTCCTTAATCACCGAATTGGCAACGTTTTGCGCAATTATTCCAAATATTGTACTAAGTTATTAGACACGGTATGGTTTCATGTTTCTCCATGAAAATTATGTCATCCAATTTTATTAAATCAAAATGTGATGATAAATTTCATTATTTCTTTGACGAATTAAAATTATATACAGAAATGTTACTTGTATTCAGAAATACAATTCTCAAGTATTTTCAAGTTATTGTCAAGTATTTGAACTCTCGGTACTATTATTTTGCATAAAGCATTGGTTCATTCTTCAACTGATACTATATAAACATTGCATTTTTTACTTGACTTCAGTTGGTAAGACTTATCTCTGATGAAATGTTTTTCCAGAGTCATTTCATGTAAATAGCACCTGTCTCTTTCACCGACGTTGCATATCTCCATTTTTCAGAGATGTTGCCCTGTCAGTTGCGCTGCAGTTTCCATTCCTAGCCATATTTTTTATATCCTTGTGTTTCTTACTGTATTACATCATACGCATGGTAAAATATCAGATTGATTTCGTAAAGCCATTTCCAGTTGGAATATTATTTGAAGACTATCCCCGAAAAACATTATATATCCATTCCTAATTTTCTTACAAGTAACTAAGGTAATGGAACAGATATTGGTAATACCGTAATTACTAAATCCTGAAGTACTAATTTCTACAATCTCTATTTTCCACTTTCATAGACAGTTATTATGACTAAATATGAGCGAGTATCTCTTTATTTTATACTTGATGCTTGAAACATGATATCCGGAAATTAAAAAGTGGATGTAAAAGCCAAAGATTACAAATTAGGGTGTAAAACTCTATTTTATAACTTTTAAAAGAAACAACAGGGTAATTCAGATCATTCACAATAACAATGACATAAACACTATTTATAAGAACATTTTTAACAAATTCAAATAAAATATATCTTTCTTTCCTTGAATATTCAAGCAGTTGGCCTGAAAAACATAAAAGCGTTTTCATTAAGCAATTTCCATCAATGAAACGATGAAAACTAAATAATATACATATATTATTTATTTATAGACCTACAGGTTCATGTAAAAGCTTCGATACTGAGGAAGTAAATAAGGACACATGTCCTCTAAATTCTTCTTTTTCTCTAGAGAAATAGGCAACGGGGAACCATATTTTGATTCCAACTGAAAACCGTTTAAGCACTCTTCATTCCACAGTTGACGGCGGACGTACCGAATTCGCAACTGTCCTGGTGCGTACATACAATGACAATCATAAGGCATTGGAAGTATATGTGAGTCTTTGGTTAGAAATTTTCCTAGTAACGCCTTTTCTATTCTAACTAAGACAAATGTCGACACTTTCAAATTAGGTGGCAGTGGCATAAAGTTTAAAAGTTCATCAACATTTAAAAATAGTTCTCTCTCCATTCTCAATATGTCAAAGGGTTTACTAGGTTGGCTGTCCTTAATAATTTCTAACCAGTCGTCTGGATGGTTAACTTTTGATCCAACTTTTCTTTTCTCTATTAACGCAAAAAGTCTGTCACAGTGCAGAAAGCTGTGGCCAGATATTAAGAACTTCTGCTCTATTGAGGTAAAGTATCCCAACTTTACAAGATATGTGTAAACACAAAGAGACAAATAGTTGTTGTTCTGTCCTCCACAACGATCACTCCAAACAATTAAATGACGAGTTTCTCCATTTTGTAAAGGCGTAAAATTTCGAACGCAATACTGATAAATACAGCTCATGATATCAACAGATCCTCGATGACCCTCTGATTCGTGCCAAAAGCACATCGTTCCATGGTCATTCTTTCCATCGTAAATGCATAAATTATATGAGCCGTACTGTCGTTGATAAAAAATGTTTGAGTGTGTCAAATTTGGACTGAACAAGACCTGTATTAAAATAATGACAATAAGTTACGATAGCACATTTCTCTAATTTTTGACCTCAATGAGTAGAGAACCTGTTGTAGATCAACACAGAGCACAAACAAATTTGCTTGAAGTTTCGCCATTTTAATATCATTTGACATAGCACTATAGCTGCCATCAGATTCAATTAAATGTTGTGCTTTCTCAGCTTCTGCAGTTTTTCTTTCTTCTTCATTCGGACTTTGCATAGCGATAAATAATCGGTCACATTTTGCACATGTGTCGGATCGTGGGGTTCCTATTCTGATTTTCATTTCATAAAGCTCGTGTGTGTAAGCGTTGCGCAACTTGCTTGAGTTCTCGATATGAGGATACTCTTCAGAAAACATTTTCACCATTCTTAGTATTGACAAATCTGGCGATAAATACTTTCTTTCAATGGCCCCAGCTTTTCTAGAGTAGTGACTGATATAAGCTGGAAATCTGTTTATGTGCTCTCTAATGGCAGTTCTCACGGCTTCTGAAATTTTTTTTGGTCTGTTTGTATGGAGTCCTCTTAAATCCTTCTGTATTAGGTCGCCTTCCCATATTTTATGCCTAACCGTTGCAATACGTGTTTTTGTTATTCCAAAAATGTCCAAAAACGATTTTTGGCAGGTTTCAATCATCATATTTTCTATTGGTAGAAAATACCTGAAGAATTTAAAATGAGGTCAGTCTCAAAGTTTGTATGAATATTTATTTATTATTCTATTTGATAAGCATACTTTGTTGTAACGTTTCTTCTAGAATTCTCAGGCCCTCTCCTTCTTTCTACAGGTACGTCTACTATGCATCGGGACAAAAAGGTTGATTGCAAATTCCAGTCCTTTGATTCGTAGAATTGATCGAACATCATCTTTTTAGTAACAAATTCAAAAGTACATCCTCTTTTCCTACAAGTATTGCCGCAAACCTTGCCCTAGCATCATTTATTTTCATTAAACTTTTTCAGTTTAATTTTCAGTGCAGTGTTTCTATATTAAAAATTAGCTTACATTGGATGGACCTTGTTTGCTAAGGTGCATACGTCCATTCCTTCCAACATAAGCTAGACCTGCGTTTCGCTGCCTTTTTGCCACAAAATCCTTTGTTGTAAGAATGTTAGCCGGTCGTTTTTTGCTAGCATTCATGTGGTTTACGAAGTTTTGAGACACCGCAATTAATTGACTAGCCATATTTGATTACAACTTTTCTGTCTAGCTGATCGGTAGCTGTTTTGAAGTGAGTTGTCATAATGTCATCCTTTTGTAGAAAGTATTTTGATTGAGATTGAATTTCTAATAGAATGTACTCTTTGTTGTATGACAGTTTTAGTAACCATGACCATTTTGCCATTTTAATAAAAATGACCCACCCAATTACAAGTAGTATTCAGACCTCATTGTTGTTTAGTACGAATTGGGGATTTGTTTACAGCTTTTAACGTGGATATATAATGTTTTTCGGGGATAGTCTTCATTTGTTAGCTGTGTTTTTGCGAGTATATCACGTCTGCATTGAAAATCAGAGAATCTGCTCCCCTTCTTCACTTCATGTTCTTCTATGTTAGTTATCTACTCATTAGTATTTTTGCAAATGCATCCGGATCCGCTTCCATCAGAATTAGTAATTTTAGTTTTAATTAGCATTATTAATTTCTAGACTGACTGATATACAATATTCGATGTTTTCGGAGAATGCTTGCAAATTGTTTCTCTTGAATTTTCTTGTAATATGCAATTAAAACCAACTGCAGTAAACAAAACCGGGTGGAAGAACTACAACGCCAGATGTACAGTTTTTATTTAAACATAGGTTTGCGTATTACAATTGTGTATATTACAATATATTAATATACTATATTTCAATATATTTCAATATCTAATCCGTTTTCTTCAGTTATTAGAAGTTGCAAGTTTTCGGTGGATTAGCTTTCTTTTCCCCCACAGTTTTGTTACAGACAGACAAGGACGTTTTTGTATATTCATAAGTTGTGTCTAGAAACTAGAAGTTGTGCTCATTGAACTCGCACCATATTTCATGTCAAATGCATTATACTGCAGCAGGATAGACTTGGCTACTACGTATGTATCGTATCACATACTTTGGCCCTCAATGCAATATTTCAAACTAATTACGAAACAAACCTTTTTAATGACGCTTTGAAAGTTGTAATTGAAATGCCTTTAGCATGACCACTAGACTCCGTTTGAAGTGGCAACATTGGTCACAGAAATCAGGTTTCTTCGTTTCAAAGATTTTAACTTGGATTACAATTTACTTTTCATTGAATATTAACTAATCAGTTAATGGAATACATTGGAAATACTCACCGCATCGAGTAATTTCATCAATATGATTATGGTTACTCATGTTAGTATCTTCAAACTCTTTGCAAATATGCCATTTGGCAACGTATAATATTTCAAGTCAAACTTTCAGTTTTGCCTACAATAAAGTGTATCTGACGTAGTCGAAAATGAAAATGATACTTCTCATTCTGGGTTTCCTTCGCAAACAACTGCAATACAATTGTCTTATGATTAAGAATAATACCCGCATCCGTTTATTAGATTCACAGAATCAATCGTTTGATTTTAAGCCTGCAATACTTAAACCTAAATGTAACTTACAGCGGATGTACTGCACCCAAATCTGTGTATTCACTAGGCTCATCATTCAAGGTCTTTACCTCAGAATATATATGTATTCACTTCCTGATAATCATACTCAAAAGCGTGCAACAAAGGTGCTCAGACATTTATAAAGACATCGTTAGAGTAGGAAGTTCCTCATAAACCATCTAATGACTTAGATTTCATTATAAATGTACACTTCCCATCACACAGATAGTACTGACTGTTATAACTATAATACCCAACCTAAAGAAAAGACTTTCTCTAGCTATATAAAATATTTGTATGGCCTAGATAGCGAGCTCACCACCGCAAAAGGAAGATGTGGGGTATTCTGATGAAGGAGTAGGCATAAGGCATAATATTTCTGCTCTAGGAGAAATGTTTGCGTGCTTCTATGTAGCATAATTTTACAACTTCTATGAGGCTGCAAATAAGAGTTCGACATGAAAGCCCTAAAATATTTAGCCAATTGTCTGTTCTTGTTTACTGTAAACTCTCAGTTAACCCCTGAAGAGCTATATCGACATGTGAGGCCTCATCCTAGAAATTATTCAATGTATGTAGGAAATCTCATCCTATCATTTCAGCACGCCTTTAATATAGCTCACAATAATATAGGTGAAATACCTAGGTACACTTAGCTATATGTTACGCTTTTTACAAGCCATACTCCCCTCCTATTCCAAATATAAGAAAAGTTGATTTTTAAGATCAACGTTAATTGAAGTCTAGATTTATGGCGTTTCTTATCCCACATTTTGTGATATTATTTCTTCGTCTTCTATCACTTAAATTGTAGACCTTAATATTTATTATCTTTCGTTAATTTTGTCATGATATCTATAATTGTAGTAATCTGTGGTTGTAATTGATTCTTGTGCACTCTACAAACTGTAACTTTCAAAGGACCAGTAGAAATTGCTGTGTGGTGATTCCGGAGAATAAATTCTAGCTTCCATTGTACTGACTACTACACGAAACATATTTCCAAAAGGAAGTAGATAGTATAAATGGTTTCCTCGCAGAGTGTGGTTAATGCGACTGCCAGAGGAGATTTCTGGCTTATACTATAGTTCATAGTAGTAGAATGTTTTATTGTGTAGCTAGAAAGGCAGCTTTGTGAATGAAGAGAATTCTTGGATTTCCTTTAATGCAAAATAATGTCTAGCAAGCACTGTGAGTGTTCTAGTGTTCATATTACAAATGAACGTATAGGTTACAAAAATAATATCACATGTTATAGCATGTTCAAATGATTTACAAATGCTTTATTCTTGTTCACAAAATTTTGATTACGATTACTATTTTGCTAATCTTTAAATCAATACCCATTTTTGTTGAGTAGAATCCTAGAAAAGGAATGTTCAGCCGACGGGTCTTATTTACTTCCGAATGAATTCATCTAGAAAGTACTATTCACCAAAAATGCGTCTATTTAACGCTTTCTATAGAATTTAATTTGATTAAATAGACACGTTGATGAAATATTGGTTAATGCACGAGACTATAATTTAAATAATCGTAAATGATACTTTTTACGTGTTTTCACAATCATTTTATAGCATTTGATGTGTCCTAGTTAGTACGTGCAATAAATTGATTTGACTGGTCTGACGGTCATGTAATCAACGACTCCATAATAAATAATCGATAACAGCAGTAATACATATATCCGTATCTTTTATGCTGTAAAATACTGAAAAACAGCTGTAGAACAACGTTTACAATTTATACATACATATATTGCATTTTATAAATTAGGGTAATTATATGTACATAATATATGAATGCCTTATTTTATTTTTCCCAGGAGCGCTGTGCAGTCAATGTAAAGTTCCAAGTGAAATTTTTGACCTGTTTTTTTGGTTGGGCTACTTCAATAGCTGTAAGTCTGAATTTACCTTTCATTCGACTAAAGTTGTAAATAAATTTAAATTTTAGCATTGGAATTGAAAATGATAATAGTGACGAGAGCATTTGTGGTATAATGTTATATTAAGTTTGATTAAAGAAGAGGGTGGCTATTTAAATTCCTACCTTTATGAATTCCAGGCTTGAATCCAATAATTTATTCATGTACTTCGCGTGAATTTCAACGAGCTTTCCGTCGCATCCTTTGTCGACGCATTCCTCAACGTCCTCATCTCTCAAGAGCCATTTACCGAGCGAACATGCAAAACCGCTATGTCGACCGAAACTGCAACGGAAACTCAATGCCCATGCACCCAATCAATCATTGGAGTTGAGATTTTCATCAATCACACAGATCTCTCTTCCTAGTCACTAAATAAGCGCTAAGTAAGAGTGCAAAGCCCCGACGTCCTCCGCTGACGCCACGTCATCCACCGTTCTCACCAAACACCTCTTTGTCAATCTCCCGTTCCCACTCTGTCTTCTCCATCTTCCAAGCTATCGGTGGAAAGCCAGCTTTCGCCAACCAATCAACACTTCAACACGCAACTCAACCTTCAGTTAGCCAACAAGGTAAAACACGTACGTGAACCATGTGCAAAATACGAATTTCTGTTAGGTAGGGATTCGGTAAAAAATTCTCTTTCGGCCAATTGAAAATGTATTTCAGTAAGTAATGTAAAACAAACTGTAAGAGAATTCCTTTTATAGATATGTACTGTTTGACTGACATCAAAGATATTTTGGAATGAGCAAGATACAATTTGGATGTGCAGTGCAATGTAAGCACAGAGCATTGTTGAATAATGCATGTAGTTGTCAAATGTAAAGAAGAGCAACTATTCGATATTCAATTCCTACGATAATATTTAGTGTGCATTTTAAAATGCTTACCCCTCCATTTGGATATAGGGAAACTAGAGTAGGTAGGCTACATTCGACATATACTGCATGACTACTTTAGCTACTTAAACAAAGTATGCAGCTACTCACAACTCACAGTTAACGCTATTCGTTGATACAATAAACTAAACTATGTGTAGGTAGTCAAGTCACTCAATTCTCTCAAAGGCATTACAATAGAATTCATAAAATAAGCCAATGGTACATACTTTTCTAGACTACATATTTTGATGAAATATTATCATGTGCAGATAAAGGTCATGGTTCCAACTTTTCCCATTTCCCAATAAATTTGTTTGACCTATGGAAAATGATGAAAAGTGTATAGACTGTGGGAAACGAAACTACAATTTACTCTGGAATTGCATCAAATTCCATTTCTGACTATTTTTCGAAACTATAATTTTTATTGACTACACTTATGAATCATTTATGAAATTTTAATGTTAAATATATTCCTAGGGAAATATTAATATTACTGATCTGAAACCTTTGCCCATGTACAGTCACAATCACGTCAGCATTGCGAATTATCAATCGTACTTACATGCATAAAGAATAAAGTACATGCAGTTGTTCAAATAATATTCCATTGTGTGCATACCGTAAATACTTTGTTAAAAGTGGTATCTAGTTAGTGAAAGCCTAATTATCGAGTTGAGAAAGATAAGGGGAATATAGGACAATAATATCAGATTAGGGTAATTCCTAGATACATTTTAATAGGAAATTTGCGGTATATATCACAAAGAAACCATGTATTTATAAAATAAATCCGGATCTCGTAATGGTACAGCTGCAGCTGATGGTGTAGACAAATCGATAGCCAGATTTCTACTTCAAGCTTAAATATTATTTAAGTGTTACTAATGAAAAGCTTACGATAAGCTGGGAGAAACTAAGTAGATGCATTTAAATGGAATATAATATATAATTAGGAATACTTCCACGACACATGTTCACCACACGAAACATTTGTAACTAAACTACTATAAGTAACTAGGTATGCTACTTACAATTAGTATAGAGAGACCCAAATTCATTATGTATGGTATCATCGCACATGAGTTTGTGAGATTAAGTTGGAGATTGAATGGAATATTTAATGGAAGAGAAAGCCCGGGTTTGGCTGAGCCTCACCAAAGTACATCATCGCCTTCCGCAATCGCATTAGCTCACAACGATACCATTTCAATTTTCTCATTTAAGCGTTCTACTCTAGTTTGCTATAATGGCTCTGTCAGTGCACTGCACAATGCACTTACAATCAGTAAACAAAGGGTAAGCTGGAATGGAACTAGAAGCCAATCAAACCAACCAAACTTCTGCGTCAACAATACAACTTATAAATCTACCATTGCGACTATTCGTCTACCTGAGGAATATTATTTCGTGAAACTAAGAAATGTAGCTCTGTCTGTGTACGAAACGAACTAGACTTCGCTACACTCATTCCTTATAATACTGTAATAATGTTACAAATTGTGTACAAGTCATTTCTTAACTGTTGACATTTGCATGCGTGCATTGTTCGTCTATGTCGTTTCAGTACCTACAACTCCTGTCCAAATGCGATTGCTTTGTGTGTAGAGCGTTTGTATAAATCTTTAGCTGGTTGAAGTTGATGTTTGCATAGTTTTACATGAACGTGTCCTTTATCTATATCATCTGATGTTTACTTAAGTGAAATTAAATGCAAATGCCAGATATGTCATAATGTTTATAAGTTGTCTCGTCAAGTGTGCAAGGGATTTATACCTAAGTATTCTATTTTACTTGTGATGTAGGCATTACATTATCAATGTACTACCGGAATTTATATAGAAATTAATGGAGATGTTTACTCCAAGTACAATCTGCACGAGGAGTACCTACCTATACCCGGTGACAATGTATTTATTTACCCTCAAAGAAAATACTTTTACAAACTAGGAAATTCATTCCCTCTATCTCAAATAAATAGTGCAGTTAAACTTTACCGTGTCGTCGCATATTACAACGTAAATAAAAAATTATTTATGACCCATTCGTATGTATGTACTACAACGTTAATTAATAAAAAGGAATCACTTTGAAGTAATAAACTTTATGTCTGCTGTTGTAATATGTATATATAATGTTTGTCATTGTAAAAACATCTTTCATCGAAAGAAATTGCTATGTACTTCTAAGTTATCCAGCTGTAATAATAATACAGTGGGTTTAAAATACCTTAAAAACTTATTATTAAAGTGCAATAGGGTGTTGTATAGGTACACGTAGTAAATATGATTTCTTGTTTTCACACTACCCTTCAACTCCCTCCACATCTACATATTATTGTTTGTTGTTTGTGTACCAATTACATGTGTATCCAAAATTACAAGCGACAAAAATAAACATTCAGTATTATCAAACCCCATTTCCAGACGCCGACTCATTTTACCTTTTTGTCAATGTTTAAGGTACGTAGGAGAACATCCAGGACAGTGTTTGTAGGTCGGGAAACAACAACTATTTTTGGATCCTGAAAGCGTCTGAATTCATGAAATATGTAGTGTACTGAGACAATCCTCCCAGGCCATATTATATATACATTTATATCAAAACAGCATTTTTATAGAGAACAACTCAAAGGATATGCTTACCATAATTTTCTTTAATTTGGGTGACCAATGGATGATGACGAACGAGAATGAAGAGGTGCAAGTTTTTGCTAAGACCACCAAAAATATCTTGACCTTTTCCTAAGTGGCGAACTACCGCCAGTCAATTATTGTGCTATATGCAATCGTACTGTGAAGAGCAGTACAATGTGAATTTATTGTCTACTGCTGAACTAAAACTGTTTTTCCATGGATATATCAAACATTGAACCAATTCAACCATGTTGAATAAAAAATTCGCAGCAGAAACACGAGAAAGCTTCGAGCCAATCTCGGATGGTACTTTCATGTCGTTTCTGGGGAGAGCAGTAAGCAAGGTAAAATCTATGGTTCTGTAGAAAAACTGGCACAAAGGCTATAGGACACCAAGGGAAGCGTAAATACTTTATTTTCTTTCAAGGTGCAAGGAGTTTTATTTCAGCCATTCCTTCAGTCATTGAAATTGCCTACATTTATCATTTAGGATCAAATCTTGACCACTTTGATTTTAGGATGCGACTGAATCACATGTTAAATGAATTAGAAGTATTTGGAAACAACATAGCAAACTATTGTCATTAAATTGGGCTTTTATGCATCATTTAAGCAGAGTTAAATTCAGTTTTACGTAACCAAGAATCCATACTTATTCTGATTTAATAACTAATGAGATAGGGAATGCTTAGAAATGTTCGGATGGACACATTAAGTTTATTAGTCGATTATTAAGCATCGGTCGACGATAATTAAACTTTTCGTTCGGCGCAATGAAAAGTTACCCGCAATGCAAAGTAAAGTTCCGCTCCGATAAATTAAAAAAATATCAACAGCAAGCAAATATTGAACAGAGTATATGGACACTCATTAGTTGAAAGTATTCATTGTTTCTGTGTTGATTGCTGATAAACTCACGCATTATTTTTGTAAATGGAAAGTTAACTTCATAGGCTTTAGTAAAAGTAATTACACTCGTATATATGAAAACAATCGATCAATATATAGAATTGTGGTTCTTTAATGTTTCTACATATCAAAACATTATTTAAAAGGAAAAGTATAAAGGATTACAGCCTGCGTTAATGTATTTACATGTAAAATCACTACATTCTTGAATTACAAGTGCACTGAAACATAATAGTTTCTTAGTGAAGGTTGTTCACATTTCAAGTTGTAGAACTACGTTCTCGTATGCTTTCTCCGGAGGATCATTTCTTCATGTACATGCTGCAGAAAACAACTGGAGACGCAATAGAAGAACTTCGACGGTGTTTACAATAGGAGCTTGTTTCGAAAGTGGTCACATTTCTATTTCTTACTTTTCGTTCGCTAGTATTACAACTTTTTAGCTCCATATATTGCAGCAGGGTATATCTATGTCGCAATCTGACACTTGAATGAAAATACTTCACCAAGATCGACTTGTAAACAAATCCCCAATAAAAAACATCTGCATGCGTTTTCTCTGAAGGTGTTTTACAATAGTATTCCTGACTACTGATAACTTATTTTTATAACTACAGTAATATTTAGTGAATACAGATCAAATCACAAAAGCTTCTTTATTGCCATACAATTTATTTTCATCTTAGTGAATGAAAACATCCATTTAATTAGAACTGTTTATTTCCAATCTAGAGACTATTGAATTTATTATCAAATATAATTTTAGAAAAGTCTAAAATTTTATTAATATTTTACTTTTTGAAAGCCGAAACGCTTTATTTTACAATATTTAAAGTTTAATCACTTGAACCTTGAACTTTAGCTTTCGTATATAATTTCTTCTGTAAGCTTATGAATGTATCCCGGGAAGTCAAGAAGGAATTATTTTGCCCAGTTGTACCCTTGATCCCATTAAACGTGTCTAGTTGTCCAGCAAGATAGGACGAGCAAGAGGCCGGAGATTTAATTCGTACAATGGCTATCGCCAGATCCGGCTTTTATAATATAGGATTCTTGTCGTGGAGAAAAGGATGCTTGAGTAGGAAAAGATCATTGAACAAAAGACTTAATCTCATCTTTCCGGCTTATAATATCTGTTACCTACCCCTGCGAGATCTTAAGTCTTAAAACAGCAGAGATAGAAAGCCCAAGGACTGTATATAGCTACCTATGTATGTGTGTATTTATTCAATCAACTCCTCAAAATCACGTACATGAGTAATTATGTTGACTTATCCTACTTGCAATAAATCACTTATTACAGCATAGTCCTATACATTACATATTATAATAATAATAACCAACAATAACCCATTAAAGTTATATATATATTTATGTTAGAATCTAATTACATTTGTTGTAACTTGTAACTGTTGTTGCAACTGTTGTTACCTAATACATGAATTTACCATTATGATTCTTTATAGTTTAGTAATCTATCAATACAAATGCGGCTGAGACCTATAAGAAGCATAAAACTTTGAAATGGATTTTAGGTACCCTTGTGATTGAGACAAGTAAACAAGAGGTCAATGAGACGAGACCTGTTACAGATACTGTTACAGACCAACCTTACAAAATTGCTACGTCGCAAAAGTAGTAATAAACTTTTTGGTTTCAATTTTCAAGATCTCAAGTTGAGATTTGAATTGACAAAAGTAAGCATAAAATCTGGTTTCCAGTTTCGCTGTAATTGGGTAAAAGGGAATGGGATTGAAAGGCTGGAAACCTGATCACAGGTAAATAGGAAGTAATGTTATCGCAGAATCTCTAACTCACATAAGCTAATTGAAATAAAGTCGACAAAAACAAAATAGATACCTGCGTACTACTCGATATTGCTAGTACTATTTACAGATTTCCCGAAATACACCCACGCCTATTGTAATTAGGCAATCCGGCAACCCCAATCCGGTTGTGTGTGGCTCCTTCCCATAGCTCCTTCCATACTTCTTCAACTCTACCTAATTACACAGCTCTACAACACAGTAGAGTTTTTGTTATTCAAGTTCTATAAACAAGTTATTTTAAGTACCTTAAATGTGTTTACAGAATTTAAGAGAATAAATGATGTGGGGGCTTTAAAAGTAGAGTCATCAAGTATTGTACTTAAAAAAGAGTCGCTCGCTGGACTGATTACATTAGTCATGTCAAAGTGAATGATATAAATTTTCAATAGCTTTGTAACATTGCATAACTTTGGTACATTGACTAAAGGGTCATATTTTGGGACTAATATTTTTAACGATTCTTTCCAGTATTTTGATCTTTTCTCTGTGCTGTCGAACTTGTTGAACTTTTGAATTTTGCCTTTAGTAATGTAATATTTCTCATTAACAATTTTCATTTTGGTAAAGTTTCGAAAAAGGAAAAACTTAAATGACATTTTGAAATTAAAACTTATTATAATTAAAAAATATCTGGGAGATTCTGTATTGGTAATATAAGATAACTTACATTTCATCCCATCTATTACAAGGTTTTCTTTTGCAGTTTGTAGTAGTGAAATATTACAGGAATTAAAAATGATTTAGTCGTCTGTTAATTTCCTCTCTTAAAATAATTGAATTAGTTGTATTCAAGAATTCTGATTCTCTTACATCTTCTAGAAAGTAGTGCCTTTGTGTCATCTAACACTTTTCATGTTTCTCAAATGGCTGCGCTTTTATTCACTTAATCTATTTCAGAGAGCATTAGCTCTGTGGTAGTAAGCCTTTATTAAATCTGAGATTATAGGATTAATTAAATTAGTAATCTAATGACATTGAGCCAAAAATGTAAGGAAGTAAGGTTGTAGTCAAGAAGAGAATTATAGTGTCAAGCACTTACTTCAAGGCGCCTCGAGATACATTCACATCACAAATGTTAGCGGAAAGTAAAAGAAACTGTTCAGTTGAAGAATCATCCACCCAAAAGCGTAAATTCTATGTGAACATCATTTGTATACCTATAAAATTATTTTTTAAGAAATAACTCCCATTAGGTGTTCTACATGGTACCTGTGTTTTAATTGCTCAAATAAAACAGTTGATAGATTACTACTACGACACTACTACTTTTAATTTAAAGAGTCACTATGAATATTTGAGGGCTGGAAAAGGGTTAAAGATGATTACGGTGGAAAGAGTTAATCAAGGATATCAAAAGAGAGGATTGATTAAGCTTGATTAAAATGACAGTGGTAATAGTAACAATAATAAATAAATACTATAAATATATAACTCTGTATAACTTCCTATTTGACTACTGACTACTGAACCTTTAATCACAATTTCTCACTTACTACCAACTAAGTGTAGATGTATAAATTTGCCCCGAAACAACTGGTGTAATACTTTAATTCAATTCAAAATTGCTGTTCCTTTAGTAAAATGTGATAATAATGTGCTCAGGCAGCATTTTCTGATAGTTGTGTGTTAGATTACATTTAAAGCCGCCTACGATGAAAATGTGCGATGTAGCTCTAAAAGATATAGGCGAGGACGTTAATAAAGGAAGCGATAGGTTTGGGTTTGCGTTATTGGAGTGGTAGATGGGTAATAATAAGTAATGATAGTTAAAAGGTGTGGAGGGATACATTTGTGACCAGGTAATGGGATTTCCGTTTCCTGGAAGAAATGGGAAGATGTTTAGCTGGGAGCTAGGACTTGTGCCGTGGGACTAAGACGAAGGAGTGTTGACTTGACTGGGAGGCGAAGTGAGTGCATTGGCAGGAGGCATTCTGGTACAAGTCCTGCTCTGAGTCATCATCTTCATCAGGGAAAAGTGAAACGAAGGAGAAAGCAGCAGCAGGTGTTCCATCCATCCAGGTCATTCAATACAAGTGCACGAAACCTCCATATTTAACGTCTGCCTTCCACTTCCAGCCACCTAATCTACCCGTGCATTATTATCATCGCAATGTGTGCTGGCTCCAGTTACTTATCCAGTCATGTCGGCGTGAGTTGGATTCGAATGAGGAGTTGCTCCACTCAGTCAACCTTCGACGTGCATTAGTAAGTGTACCAGGGAAAACTTACAAAATGGATTTGTCACACCAGCAGGTAATGTCAGCTTTTGATCAATGAATGTCACTAAATTTCTCTTTCCTTTCACATACTTCCCATTTTTCCAGGACATCCCATGCACGCTGATTGATTTATTGGAGAGAAAATGAATGAAAGCTCACATTTCTCCCTATTTTAACTTTAACCCGCTAACATTCACTTCCAGATAGAAATCCTTTCTTTATGATTTGTCACTCTCCTCTCGCTACTGTAATTGTATTTATACAAACCTACAATTCACAGAAACCATGCACCGCAAGACACAAAATGCTGTTTTATGAATAACCATATGGAAATTATGCTGTCCAAGCAACTTAAGCAGCATTAAGTTTAAGCCGCAATGAGCCACTCATATATTCCCAGCGTTTGGCGCAGTCGTAGTAAAAAATGTAAAATAGTCATAATAGTAATAATCATCCACTATATTAATTTTGCGTCCAAAATCATTTTCACTATTTTTTAAAAACTAACTATGCTTTGACCTGCGCAAAAGCAAATTAATTTTCTTCTAATGGCCACCTGAGTCCCAGACATAAGATTAGTATATTTCAAGTTATTATTCATACATTTATTCCATCAACGCTGTGGAGGAATATTAATAGTAAGGACGCTTGGCCCATGACATCTAGCTTACATCAGCATGTTTACCTATGATAAGAAAGAAGATATACATCTGGATCCGCAGCACTCACTGTAAATAACTGGAAGGTAGCTACAAGCACCGTGAAAGTCATCCCAGTTTGCAACCTAAAGGAAATGACGAATAATTTGCACAGCTCAAGAATTGAATTTAAATGAATAATAATACACTCTATTTATTATCTACAAGGACTCGTTCTCAAAATGCATATGACTGCATTCATTCTACACGAAATTCATAGGTTATTATTTTGCAGACGAATGTTTTCATTCGTACAGATTTACAACTATAATTCTCCTAAGGTAATTCTAAACTCTGACGAATCGTCTGCAAGGTTTGGCTTTGAACTTCTAGAAAATTATCCAATTTGTCTTGAAAGACATGACGACTGCATGTACAGATAAGCATTTACCTTAAGGGTATCCTGTAGCACTTTTAAACATTAAATACTAAAGTTAAGAAACTTGTTAACGATGAATTTGTAGAGATTGTATAGACAGTCCAGACCCAGGCACCTCAGGAGGTTCCTTGGTGGAACCTCCACGGGTTCTTGAGGAACCTCGCGAGGTTCCCCTGCCACATCATCATCATGGTTCCCCACGTGACGAACATGTGGCCCACATGTTCGTCACGTGGGGAACCTCCTGGAGTTCCTAGTAACCTCAGGGAGTTCCTCAGGAACCTGCTGAGGTTCCTTAAAAAAGAGTTCCTCAGGAACCTCCTGAGGCGCCTTGATCTGGACTGATAGAATAATGTGACAAGGAACTACAAATATAAATGTTTGCCATTTAATCTGTACAATGTAGTTTTAGTTGATATCTGCATTCGTCATTTATATGTACATTACGAAACCATTTACTTTTCTGTAGTGTATAACTCGTAAATTACAGAATACTAGAAATTTCTTGCATTTAACTACTGCTATGTAAACATCAATGAATAAAGTATGATGTTTGTTACCTTATTCCGACTCGACAGAGTATTTTGTCACATTTGCATTAGTGTACTTACTACTTACTGAGGACCAGGTTCACAGTTAAATACTTTGGGTTCCATGTACTTGGCTTACAATAAGCATATACTTGAGCAAATAAACTTACGAGCGGATCTCAACTCTGATTTTCACATTAAAATGTCTTCTGTCATTCAAAGTAAAATTAAATATATTTAGTCAAGAAGAGATAATTGAACTTTCATGCTAGTTGCTCTGATGGATCTCAATCTTCTATGCCTATGGCCACACCACACGGTGCAGTGGAATGGCGGTGTCAGTGAACTCAGTAACTGTAAAATACAACCTACACAGCAAATTTTCAGGTGAAACTTGAAATGCCTTGAAAGACCTCCTATTAACTTTATGATCTGAATTTCATAATTCCTAACATATTTTCTACATTTCGTGCATTTGTAATCAATAATGAAGAACACTTGAAATTTCAATGCAAATTGTAATCTTTTCTCTACACACACAAATGGCACTAAAACAAAATAGTCAGTATGTTGCCCCCAAGACTGGGTTTTCCTATAATTATAATATTTCTACTTTAATGTCAACGACCAGCAAATTTTGTGTAAACAAACTTATGTTATGCTTTCATTTTAGAACGAATTTTGTTAATGTGTTTATTATTTAGTTCGGGGTTCTTTTAAGTGACGAATTAATAAGAATTTATTAATTAGCTCAGTAACCAAAAGGAGATCGGCTCTATCGATCCCAGCACTCTTTATTCCCTGTAATGATGACTATTGCAAGCAGGTAAATTTAATCTGCACAGGTATTATAAGCAATGCTGAAAACTAAACATCCATTTGCTTCTCCGTATTAGCATATAATTGGGAACCAGAACAGGATGTGGTATTATTCGGTTAGAGCTGCACACGTCAACACACTTAGACAGTTGACATGTTTGCTTAACTGCTATGGTTTGTAAGGGGTTTTATTGAAATTATTTGAGTCATGGTAAATGTTTCTTTTTTGGCATTGTGTATAATTCGAAAAATATTTCCATTAATTTAGAATGAGCGGTTTTAAAAGCAGAAAATATTATTTGTGTGATAATAGAAAAGTTTACTATTTCTATCTGAGAACATAATCGCTACAGGAAAGGTAAGTTAAAAGGTCGATTACATTGTGTAACGCGAGATATTTTTTTACAGTCTGGGACTTTTAAAGATGTAATGAAAGTGGCTTTGAAGTCTGGGGACCTTGAAAATATGATGAATACCGAATATACTAGGCAAATTTTTCTATATTGTATGAAATTTTTCACACCTTGAGCTTTTACTTTTATCGTAAGGCATTTGCACCGTTGACGCGTAGGGCAGTACAAATGAATACACATTGTGGGTTGAGTTAAGGGTTTCAAACATTAGCTATAGCTACGTAATCCACAAGTCTATAGAGCTATTGTACTTTTGGATCTTTTAGAGGCAAAATCTCTTACAAAGTAGAAAGTAAATTTTAAGTTGTAATAAATATAAAAGTCATTGTTCCTGAGTTACCATGAAAAGGGAGAATAGCATGTGCACCGGTGAATGAAAATTCCAAGGTTCGATTCAGATGCAATAATGGTTTATGGAATCCGCGTTTTATAGAATGTGCTACGGATAGATCAATCGACTTTTATTGTAAGCTGACAATTACACTGACAAGTTTTCATTTTGAACAGAGTTGATATGTTTTGGTAGTGGAGAGTCATGGGAAAATAAAAAAACAGACACATGCTGAGAATTTAGAGTTGAGCTTATGTTAACAAAATACATAGTAAGTTTCAGGATTAGGAAAACTAAGAAATACATCAACGTTTTCTGTGAAAAGGAAGATGAAACTGAACAGACAGTTACATAGTACATCCACAATTACAATATAAAAGCTAGTGCAGGAGAAAGAAGAAAATCCCGAACTGAGAATTTGATAAAAACGACTGCAGCTCCATTGTTAACTCCTTTTCATCTTCAGATGTATGAAATTATATTTGATAGTTCTTGTATTATGTGTTATTCTACTAGCTGTTTTCAAAGCAAAAGGCAACCGTGACATTAACTTACTGGCAATGGATATCTTGAGCTCCTAGTTACTATTTTTACTATCAGTAGTAATATTTCAGAGAACAGATGCTTATACCGCTATGTAAACTGGATACCATGGTACATATATATATACAAATGGATAAGACATTTTTAATCCGTATGTTTAATAGTATTTATGAATTATAGTAGACCCTTAATTTCCTAGGCTGTGTAAAATCTTCTTCACTTCTTCACCGTATACTGTCCTTTTACCTCGCAAATCAAACTTCCTTTTAAGCAAATTTACTCAGACTTATATACAAGTCGAATGTGCACCCAGATTATAACTTCAGTCGATTAAAGTTTGTTAAACAAAAGGTTTTGTGGCCTGATTTCAGAGATATCAGAGAAATGCCGATGCAGTCAGCTTATCTAAACTTCCTGTAACAAATGGATACCAATACATTTATTTTAGACAGCTTCGGCATATGTGCACAAGACAGCATATTGCTCTAGGTCTAAGCGTTCCATTCTGAATCAGATGGAAGAGAAGAATGTCTTAGTATAATAGAACTTAAGCTTTCAGCAGACAAAAGATTACAAAGCAAAGACTAGAAATTATTATAAAGTGAAGCTTAAGTGTATGACAATGTACTTAAATGACAGGTCAGGAAATCCAAAGTGCCACCTACACACGCAGTCTGATAGCATAATAAATTCGCACGTAAGAAAAGTAGGAAAAATACCAAAGAGATTCAAAATATCCAGTCTGACGCACACCGAAGTGTAAATCATGCTATTCAAATGCGAATCAGTACTTATTTGGAATTTCAAGCACTGCATTTCAGTTCACAGCTTTCAGTGCTCACCCGGAAACTCTAATTCCGCGTTCTCAAAACTAGAATTAAATTAAATTCCTGAGTCCCCTTGGTATTAATTTAAGCTGAGCAATGAGCATATTATACCATTTGTACGTTTCAGGAAGTGAAATTGGTTCTGTATTTAGAGGAAAGATTTTTTATTTAAAGACTGCAAAATTGTCAATGCTTCTAACGCAATCAGAAATATTCTCTGAATGCATGTTCAAGTATATGCAACTTTCTCAAAATTAACCTCCAGCCTTTACAATGTAAGTTATTTCAACGTTATTAAATGCAGAAATAAAATAGGGTTCTAGTTCTGTTCATTTGGAGAAGGTAGTGTCGTCTTGGTTGGATTTGGAGAGAAACCGAAGAGTGAAACAGGAAGGAAGGATTGTACTTTCCCCCTTTGCTTTCTCCTAATCAATCATACTGAGTACAGCTTCTCAACCTCTATTTTAATTATGAGGTGCAGCTCGACCACGAGGACAGAGCACATTAATCATGCTATGCGACTTGACGAAGATCACCTCTTATCATTACACATTTATAAACGCTTTTCATCTAAATCACACCCCGGAGCTCTTATTATATGTAGTCTTGCGGCTGCTCATATACTTACCTAGGGATTCCCATTTCAAGGTTTGCCTTCTGAAAGTTAATACACTTATACATAAAGACTGCATCAAATCTATTGTAAATTCCCGTTGAGTTGCAGGATATACTAAAAGAAGGATAAAGTGAAAATTTGCTGTTGAGTTACAAATGAAATTTTTGTGAAAACGCAAGAGTATTACAAACTACACTATGAAAAATTGGTTTTGGTTTTATGCAGCTTAATATACTAAACTATTTATTTCTCACTAGTTGTCATTCTGCATTTCCGATATTGCGCTTTTTTTATTGTTATAAAGAGATAAAATTTTGTTGATCAAGTTTATCGATAGTAAAGCTTGTAAATCTCAAATGTATAATATTTGCAGTAGTTTGAGAATAGGTTGTTTTGGTGGACGTGCTTTTGGCAGACTACTCTTCAGTAAATCAAGCAGGAAATTCCACATATGATTTTCCGAAGCCCATCTTAGGTGCCTTGACGCTATTAATATAATCTATGGAACTAGTTGCTCTCGGTATGTGCGCTTGTTCACGATCAAATGCATGTCAAGAATGCGTTCAGAACATTGTTAGTACTTAATTCAAGTTGCAGGAATTACTAAGCATATAATAATATAAATGTTGTTGTAAACAGTTTTAGGCGATGAACTGGACAATATTTTGTAGAAATGCAGCAGTATGAAGAAATGCTAGTCATGTTTTAATATTAATTTTAAAATAATTGCGAGTTTTTATGAAACAATGCTTGAAACCGAAAAAATAATTCTCAGACCTCTTGATTAGCCATAGCAAATCTCAAAGTTAAAGAATGTTAATGGTCTCCTATTTAACTTACAAGAATTTCAGTGACGAAGTGAATCCCGAATTAATTCCTCGTGAGTTTTTCTGTATAGCTTTTATTTGTGCAATGAGAGTACCCTTACTTACGATTTGCATTTCAGCAAATGAAATCACGCCACACACGTTCTAATTATCTGTACCTAAGTCTAATTCATTTTTCGATTTGCATTTTCTTGCATGCATAACGCATATAGCCAAGCATAGAGGCTAGATGGTAAGTCCATTATGATATCATCCGTTTAATTCGGTTTTGTTTATTCCTCCTGACTCCCTAGTACAGCTGTGGGGTATTAATTAGTTAAGTAACAAAACGGTAGTGTTGATTTAAGCGTACAACTGCATGTACTAGGAACAGAGTTTTAATATGTAGCACTGAAGTCAACATGTTTCACTGCATTGCAATATTATTATTTCTATATTTGCATTAATTGTTGTACACGCATACTATCAACATCCATAGCGTTCAAGTATTGTGTTAGTACGGCAACAATATTATTGTGAAATAAGCCGTATGTAATACGAATGAGATATCACTTTTATCGATAGCCGCAGTATCCGTGTAGCTACTTAGGAATATATTAGTTTGTAGGAAATAAATTCAGTTCTTCCTGCGTTTTTTCAAATACCGAGACGAATCAATGACGGCGTAATTTTAGTTAAAATAATATGTCATTTTGGCAAATATAAGCATAAAAAAGTGGTGAAGTTGACACATCATTTCGAAAAGTTTTGAATTCATTGGAAGAAGTTGAAATTGTCAGTTCAGATGGAAAAGTTTGAATTTAATAGGAACAAACTTATCCTATAAAAGCAATTTTGCTACTTTAATAGCTGTTTTGTATCTGTTTTGTATCAAAACAGAAATAGTATCTGTTTTGAGAAAAGATACAATATTTAGCAAATTAATACCACATGGTATTTTTGTTTTAAACAGTTTTTTATGGAATTTTGTATGTACTAATATATAGCCCACGGGGTATTATTGCGACAGGTGCATTATTGTTTCAAAGTACTCATTCCTTTTAATGCAGAATTTAAATTAATCAATAAGGCAAAAATACAGAAATTGTGACCATAAATTCACATGATCATGCAAGTAAATTATCGTTCCATCTCGATGTAAATGAGGTCGTCGTCTGAGAATACCAGTATATTACCGGGTGCCAGTTTTTCCAAGTAAATTTAATTCATCGTCAAATATGACGTGAACGCAAACAACTAGCAGGGTATTATTATTTACAAATTTCGTGTGCAGATTATGTAAAGAATGCGATTGGTAATGAAAGGAAGCTAAAAATTTACACATACTTTGGTAACCTATCAAAGAAAATAAAAAGCACTACTAAGCTAAATATTTAGTGAACATGACTGTATGTACAAACAACGGCATTGAAATAACTAAATCTTTATTTAAAATGTGTGATACAATATACATAATGCACGGAATGCATACCTTTTACTACAATTCATTTAAGCCACCGGCAACTTAATAATACACTACTTCACAATTAGTCCTGGAAATGTGACAAGAGATGGTCTATGGAAGAGAAAACATAAACGCGGAAAGGAATTGTCAGGAACTAGTGTCGTTTTGTGGCCTCGTGTACTTCATAATGAATACACTATATCAACAGGAGAAGAAATTTGTCGAACGTTGCCCTTAGTTTGGACAAATTGCCTGACATCTACAAAAAATACTCTTAATATATTTTTGCAATTGATATCCTTACAAAATACACAGTTTTTGCATTAGAAAGCAATTTAATAGTTCATGATCAAACCTAATACAATAAAACATAACCTCACTTGAAGTTCATAATCATTGTAATAATAGTTTTTATCTTGTTACAGCATTAGGGATTGTGCATTTTAATTATCCTCCCACTATGTAAATATGTAATACATAATTTAATCAATAATACTAGTGTACTAGTTGTATAAATTATTACATTGTTTATTGCTAGCCTTTGGTTCTTTACCAAAGCCCAAATTAGATAGAAAAAACTTCTTAGCCACAACACACAATAGAAATGGAGATATTTGCATCGATTAAAATCATACCTGTCAAAAATATTTGGACGCAGGCAACAAGCTATGGAAAAGGAATTCGAATACATTTTATATACCAAAATTAATTTAAGTGATGTACACCCACAATTGAAGTATAGGTTCTATAATTAGAATAACGCCTAGATATATTTAAAAGCTAAAAAAATATTACTTGCTGAAATTGAATTTGAGATTTGTATAAATTGTGATCACTAAATTGTAAAAATGTATTGGAAAAATGTATACAATTTGAATTACGATGTAGATTATTTCGAAACAGAATTTTAAAGACGAAATTTGAAAGCTTTTGAAAATATGCCATGCACTGTAGTGTGTAACTTGTGTGTGTGTCCCAATCTTAATGCCAGAAGCAAGTTAATGTAAGCACAAAAAAATAAATTGAAGTAAGATTAACCTGGACAGAGATTTATCATAAATTACAGCATCACGGTTGACAAATTAATTACATTCTTAATCCGTCATAATTTATCCTAAGTAGTGAAAGAATGACTATAGAATATAGAATATTGTTATGGTCATTAATTGTACATGTACAATTAATTCTATTTTAATACTTATTTTTATTACTTGAATACTATAAGTAATGTTCATTGTGTGCATACAAACCGACAAATACAAAGAACATTTTTTAAAGTTACAACTAACTTGTTCAATTAAATAATACATAATTTCGAATTGGCATTTTATGGTCATTGTGTCATAGGTAATGGAATTATTATCATTTCTTTAGATTTATTGCGAATTATATTTGGAGTACAAATAATGGCAAAAGGAAAATGGATTGCATAATGTCATTAAGTTATGACTCAAACAACCCGAAAAGATTACCACGTGGAAATGTACAGAGAACTAACTAATTGACACTTCCTAACAACAGATAAACAATTTCAAAGTTGACAGTTTACTTATACATATTCAACAGAGCAAAACACCACAAGAGATTGAAAGTCAATCTTGTCTATTCTTAAGTAGTTTAAATTTAGCTATTCTAACTTTTTTCTTTTTGGAAGTGGTCCTTTTAGAAATGAGCAAGTAAAGGTGTGTTTTCAAATTGATAGAATACAAATTATTATGGCATCATTTCGAAATGACCATCAAGATTTTGTGTTTAGTTGCTAGTAGTGTTTCCCAGTTTCCCAAAAATGTTATTAGGAAAACTAGCTTAAAGGTTACACTCGGAGAGTAAGCTTCATTGCTTTTTCTCCTACAGAAAGAAAAATTTCAATTAACAATCAACAGGATTGCTCTGTACGATCGCATTTCGGAATGATTTTTGGGAAGTTATCATGGGACGGATCGGCAAATGTGTTGTTCGTGTATGACATGCATAACATGTATCATAGAAAAAATGCAAGAACACTGTAACAATAGAAATTTTTTGAATATGATTTTTGTCATACAATTCGGTTAAATTGTAACATCAGTTCAGTCTACAAATACTAAATTCTTACAATGCTTAGATAACAATATAAATAAGTCGTAATTAATAAGTTCGTGGACTATGTTATTTTGTCTTCGTTGACGAGTCTTTGAATACTAAGAAAAATTATTTCGAATAATTATAAAGACGATTCTAATACGACTTAAGTCACATTTAGTAGTTTTTATGCTTAGCAAAGTTTAGTAACACGACAAGTGTACTCCATTGGTTTATTCAATATATATTCAATTATAGGAAATATTAATCTAGATTCACGATGAAATCAACATGTATCCAGTCTAATCATTTGGACAGACAAGGAGTATATTACTTATGGAAATCGAAGAAATGATCACAAAATAAATATTTTTGCACTCATTGTATCTTTGTTAATTTATGGGAAGATATAATAATACTTCTTATTTTAGTTTACACATCATGTCACGATACCATTGTTAATATTTCCTATACACGTACAACTACCATACATATACCATGGAACAATTAATTTACACCCTCAAACCGGCCACTACCTAACGAATTTTAAATGCTAGATATTTAAAAAGGAAAAGTAATTCAAATTTATTCTGCAATTTACAACATTATAACTCTCTGGAAGAGGGAGAGGAGGTTTTAAACCAAGCAACGACATTTTACATTTTTACAGAAGTGTAACATTCAACATCGAAAATACTTTAACCTGAACTACTTTAAACAATTTGGTAATGCACGCTATCACTAAGTAAGTCACGTGGAAAATGGAATACGCAGATAAGACAACAACTTTTCCCTTATTTTTAAAAGCGTTAGCTCACTTTTTGAACCCCGTCAGTTGTCAAAGTTATTCTTGGACATATGTAGTGTAGTATTTGGAAATAGTGCGTCTCAAATCAAATACTTTTGATCAGAATAGCACAGTTCATTTTCAAGAAGGAATTTTCATTAATGAAAATATTGTACAATGTTTATGTATTAGCCGTTATTACCGTTAAATTGTAGCAAATTACGTAGTTTTTTCAGGAGTAGCAATAACAATTTTTATGTATTCTGGTACTTGAGATGATGCTTAAAATAGTCCAATAACTAATACATGTACCTCTGGACACGTATTTCAAAGCCATAACAACTACTTCCACCTATTCAACTTAAAACTGTCATCATTATCCAATCCAAGAAATGGTTCACCAAATTAGAACATGTACTAAAAGTTGATTTCGTTAAAAAATTTGAAATCAAGATTTTCATTCATGCCAATTTTAACCCTATGTATATTATACTCAGTAGGCACCTCTTGAAATCAGGTACTTGACTTATATTAGGAAACTTAATTGTGCTTCGTTTCAAACTGTGTACAAAACCAGAAGTTTTAAGGAATGAGTTTTACAATTTATATGGGATAATTATTGGCCTAGTATGATAAAATGTTACTACCATACATTTGGTAATTTATTTTATTTCCAGTAACAAACTGAAAATATAGGTTAGCAAATACAGCAACAATCATCAGGGCATTGATCCTCATTAAATTTCCCGTTGAAATGATTGAAAGCATTCTTAAATATCTTAACTCACATTTGATACCAATATTTCGTTAGTTCCCGACACATGACATAAGACGGTTACAGAATGAAGCATCACAAATATTTAAGGCAAATATTTTAATGCTCTGATATCCATACGGATCTGTATAGTTATTTACAGACTAAAAAATATAATACGTTGATATCTTGATAAAGTATTGTTAAATTGAAAAAGTAATATTAATTTGGGTGCTGATGGACGCTGTTTTTATTGCTATCGGTCACCTGCAATAGAATTACATATCTGTCTTACTAATTGCATTTCATATCATATCTGCCAGTCGGACTAATAAAAGACATATTTTAAAATACAGGGTATGCAATTTTGGTAATACTA
This sequence comes from Yoshiicerus persimilis, assembly GCA_020352615.2. Taxonomy (NCBI): domain Eukaryota; kingdom Metazoa; phylum Arthropoda; class Collembola; order Entomobryomorpha; family Tomoceridae; genus Yoshiicerus; species Yoshiicerus persimilis. The sequence continues at coordinate 22,894,849 of CM060170.1, read as the reverse complement.
GGTATATAGTTATGGCATTATTTAATTTTACTGATCTTAATAATCAACCCGATTAATTAAGTAATAAAAGTGGCCTAAACCTAAACCACTTATTTCTTACACCATTTATACTGTACGTGGGTACACTAATTATTAATTTAATAATTTTCAAGATAACTGATTCAAGTGCTAAATTACTAAATAATGACCAGTCTTGGTATTATTACTGTCAGAATTGATTTACCTGAAAGGTATTTACATGCATTTTTACAAAGGACATTTTTAAGATATCGCTCGATTGTTTGGTCGACTAGACTAGGTATGTGTAGGTATGTTTGTAGAGATTAATAACAGAAGTTCACCAACCAAACCACTAAGAAATAGTACCACACTAATAGGGAACTCATATTATAGTGTAATAGTGTTTCTGTTTGGCATAATATTCAATTTAAACATACAGATATCTGTAGATATCTAGAATAGTACTATTACGTCCCTTTAAAAATGGAATAGGTGTCATAGTAGCAACTACAAGCACATCGTCACACTTAGACGCTGGAAATTGTTGGCTCCACTAATGTTTGCATATGAAAGAGCTTGGGATCCGCTAGCATACCCCGAAACCAGGGTATCTAGACAGTCCGGATACCCCCTCTGAAGGACGTGATTTTCAGATACCCTGCACGAAGTGCAGGGTGTCTGTGGGCGTGCCGAACAAAATTTTCAGACATTATTCGATTTTCAGCTTCGAAAATTACAGACATCCGTGAAATTCAAAAACTGATGTCCAAAATCAAGAAAAATTAAGGAAAATTTGCGAAAATTGTAAAAAAAATTTGCGCTTCGCGCATATATTATTAACATTTTATGTATTTTCCTAATGAAATCAAAAACTGATGTTCAAAATTATGGGAAATTAAGAACATTTTGTTAACATTACCAAAAATTTTGGTATATTTTTCAGTAAAATCCAAAATTTTGATGCTCAAAATCAAGTAAAAATTAATGTCAATTTGTTAAAAGTAAAAAAAACTGTTGCGCCTCGCGCAAATATTATTAATCTTTTTGTGTAATTTTAGTGCAATCAAAAACTGACGCTCGAGATCAACGAAAACTAAGGACATTGACATTTTGTTGAAATTGCAAAAAAGTTTGCGCTTCGCGCAGATAATATTAACATTTTTTTATATATTACGCCATTCTGCCTGGGGGCTCACATTTTTAAAGCGGGCGCTGCATGCTGTTTACAAAGAAAGCCCCTCCCCTTTTGCCCCTCCCAGCTAAGAAGGGGGAGGAGCAAAGGTACCCTCCAAAATTTAGTCAAAAGTTTGGGAGACTACCCCCCCTGGGCCCCGTCGAGGTTTCGGGGTATGTCCGCTAGCTTTTTAATATTTAATTGGTAAATGCAATTATGTGGCAGATTTAAAATGCAATAATACCAGAAGTGATATAATTCGTCTGTCAGTGTCAGTTTGGTACACCAAACACTGACTTGAAAAGTAAGCCTTTTAGCACAAGGTTTTGTTAAATTGTTCGGAGCGCGGTGTGGAAAGGTTAAACTTAAATCAATTTAATTTACTTTAATTATCCCCTTCTCAAAATGTCCGCTTTGACTCTGCCCTGATTTGGTTTTGCTTCTATCCCAATTCCCCTTATGTCAATATACTTTTGCGATATTTTTTCACACGGTGCTCCGCATAATTTAGCAAAACCGCATGCTTGGGACCAGCACCAACTTTTTAATTAAACAGTTTTTCGCGCGAATCTCGTCTGTCTCTTTCATTCTATAGGAACAAATTCATTAGGTACATAAACACAATTGCTTGTGCTGAAAAAACTTGGTGCACTAATCATTATAGACAATCTTTTAGCATACGAATGCGCAAATAAATATTAAAAATAAATTCTAATTGACTTTGTAAATAGAAATGTAAATCAAATGGGCTCTTATTAAAGACAATTTTAAAACCTTTCAGTCCTAAATGAGAGGGCAAGGTAGCCTTGTCTTATTTCATGCACAGTGTACTGCACATGAGGCTTCAAAAGAAACTCGTTGATCATTTTTCTTGTGCACTCATATTTATGTGTAGTTTCTAGAATATAACCGCAAGCTCTTCCAAATGTTTTATAGCTCCTTGATATGCTACATTATTATTTGAGTTGCTAATGTCTCAATGTGATTATTTCAGTCAGTGAAGACCAAGTTTTAATTACTGAGGACGGACTAACGCCCACAACGCTGGGCAGCAAAAAATAAGGGTTGAATAATACTCTTTTGTTTAGTTAAACCTACACACTATAGCAGAATTCACGGTCACGTGACCCTTGTGTTTATTTCACGATAGAGGTGTGTAGGATTAAGCGAACAAAGGAAGAATGAATCATCATCTGATTTCATTCGCCTCATTTTGCTGATGTTACTTTGCACTTACAGTACATGAAGAAAGAAGGAAGGACTATTTATTGAGTTGCTTGTGACGATGACGACTACTGGTCTTCTGCTAGTGGTGGATCGTCAGTTGAGACGTCTGAAGCTGTATCTTCTGGTGGAACGCCGACACAACGTATACCGTCTTTCAAAGAAGGCGTTCCCATACCTTTGCCTAATAAAAAGTCAATTGATTTTCATTATTCATGTTTTGTGTCAGGGGTCAACACTTAAATTGTATGTGGTCACAGACAACTCATTAATATTTAGCTATTTTATAGCTAACAATAGACATTTTGCCCCTTTTGATTTTCATAGATATTTCTAAAAGCCCACCGAACATTACATAAAAATATTTAAGCTGCTTTTATCTAAATTCGATGGTTTGAATTATTATACTAAAACAAAATTTCGATTTTTATTACAAGAAATAGTTAAAGGTAGCTGCATTACAAGAAACAAAAGGAGTTTCATAAGAGTCAGAGTTCAGTCTGTATAAAACATTATAAAAGAGTTTCATGTACGGATAAAGCTCACTGAAATTTCGATAATCCTGTAGCAGGATTTTATACATCACGGGTCAAGAACTTTCTTAGGGTATCCTTGTATTTGCACTTGCAAATGTAGTTATTTGCTTAATAATCCTATGTGAAATATTTAAAGAAATTCAACATATATTATTCTTACCTAAAACCTGTGCAACGACTTTGACGGTGATAAAGTGACTTTCGTTAATATCCGACATTAGAATGAACTTATCTTCAAAACTTATGGAACTTGAAATTTGCACCTCCATATTTACTTCCAGGCGTCTCGGATGTTGAAGCCACTTTGTTTCTAGTATATGGCAGCACAAAGGGTCTAGCTTAAGCTTTAGAACGTCTTCCCCAGAAGAGCTTACGTACCCTTCCAGCTCTTCCATTGGAATAGCGAATTTGACTTCATACTTGTGACTTTGTTGAAGGAAACCAAGATATATTCCTATAACTTTGTAACGCTCTTCACAAATTGATTTGACTACAATTGGGTGCGATTCTTCATCAGGATTATGGACGAAGCTCTCACCATCAAAAACAAAATGGACTCTGCTATCTACATAAATTATGAATACAAATAGAACAAAGTATTATGTACCTTGGCTTCATTAGTCTACCTGATTTAAAAAAGATGAATAGAAGTAACCCACACAGTAAGTCATTAGGTAGATCACATAAAGACAATGTGGCAGACTTTAATGAATTTTAATCGCTTTATTGTCAAACTCTTATCAAAATTATAATTGAAATTCTGGTTTCCATTGAGGACATCCTATTTTGACTAGAAAAATGTTTGCCACTTTCAAGAAAATGTTATTTAACACATTAATTTACTACTAAACTACCAAGCTGTAAATTTAAAAGCTAGCTTTTAAAGCTTAACTTTAAAATATCATTTTAAACTGTTAAACAGGAATTATAGTATGTAAAATATCATTTGCAGATTTCTACTGCTTACATATAAAGGATGGTAATGGTAAACATAGCCCGGCGTCAACACAAGCCCACCAACTCTCCACCAACTCTGAAGGGTGCATAGGTTGACCCACCAACTACCAACCAACTTTGTATAGGATATAATTTGCCCTACCAACATTCCACCAACTCGGCAATGCAAGCGAGTTAACCCACCATCTTTCCACCAACTCATCAGAGTTGGAAGGTTAGGTCACCAACTCTCCACCCTCTTTAACCTGCTTGAGAGTGCTCCTGCCAACTTTCCACCAACTAAGCCAGTGTGTGTAATAAAACCACCAACTAATAACCAACTTTGGCTTTCTAAAAAGTGGAGTGGGTCCACACTCTTACCAACTATACCTTTATTTCTTTTGTCTTACGGGCGGATTAAGTTCCCAGAAATCTATTTATAGACGCTATTTGTCGAGAAATACACTTTTTTGTATGCATATTATTGTTGGTTGTCATTTTGCTAGTTTTAAAATGTGTATCATGCATCTACTAATTCCTTAACTTTCAATACACAATACTGGAATAAAGTATCTAACACCACCAACTAACTTTTCACAAACCCTCTTTTCCATTTATCTAAGCGTCAACAATTTTAAGCCCACTAACGACTGTGTGAAAGTTGGACCTCCAACTTTCCACCAACTCTCCACTATTTTTTAGTATACCTACCAACATCCCACCAACTGAACCCTGTTCGTTGATTTACACACCAACCCTCCACCAACTAGGCCTGTGCGTTAAATGACCCACCAACTTTCCACCAACTTATGCGTCCTAAAATGTAGAGTTGGCCCACCCTCTCGCCAACTTCAACTCATTTGAGTTGGTGGGCGCCGGGCTATGATGGTAAACACTGAATATTACAACAGCTATAGTAACCCACAACAAAGAATGGGTATTATTTCGAACAACAAAGGGTAGCCAAAGTTATTGCTATTTCAGCAACGGGCATTTTCCATAAATTGATACACGGTCATTTCCACAGTGCACTCAATTGCATAGAAATATAATAAGGATTTTTAAGACTTACTTCTTGCGGCTCTTTTAGCAGCCTTGTCGCTTAAAAATTGTTCTTTTGCTTCCATTTCGTGCAGTATATTAAGGATCTGAAACCAAAAAAGCCAATGATGAAGCCAATGGTTAGACCTAGGCTCTAATTTTTTAAATTCCATGCATTCCAATTCAATTGTGTAAATGCTTTTTCATTTTAATTGTATTGTCTTAATTTCTGCAATGCAGCGTACATTTTAATTTTACTATTGGCATAGAGAAAAAAAACAAGTCTCTAATATTAAATTTGTCGTTTCCATTTCATGCAAAATTGTCTATGTAAAATAGCAATTCAAACCCACCCCTGGCTCCTCATGTACGCAGGACTATTTTATGAGGTAAATATAATTTGAAATCTAAGAACCCCACAAATTTCTAATAATAATCTAAACATAATTCTAAAATAGCTGAGATTTATTAGTAAAAATTATTCGAAACTTATTGTGCAATAATTTTTCATATTTACATTGAGAATAAGAATGCCAGAATGCCCAAATATTTTTGTCATTAATTCAGCTGCACAGCCCCTGTACTACTATTGCAATTTTCAAGGTTATTTTAAAAGTATTTTACTTAAAAATTTTAAGCTAATTAATTTGAAGTTGGTGACATGCAGATATCGTAAAATCAAAATGGTTGGAATTAGCCCATATAATATTACTCATAACTGTTGGGTAAACCAATTCCGAAAACTTTTGCTATTATATTGGTATACTATAGGTAGAGAGCGAATGAATGCGTTAACCCATAGTCCAATTTGGCTCGCTGACAGAATAGCCTCTATTCATAATTCCCATCCCCTGTAAGCTAGAGCCTTTAAAGGACTACGAAAAGCAGGGCAAAATTATCCTTTTATGGAGATATTTATTGAAAAGCTCGAAATAAAACCATACCCAATGAAGGCAAGATGAATTAAAAGTTTGTCACACACAAAAATTAGTTTCCGACTCAAAGATGCAATGGAAATTGCAGGAATCTAAATTAACATTTAGCAACCAATGAAAGGGTAAAAGCTGTTCAAGCTATTGCACAAAAGAGTAGATGCGATTCGATACTGTTACTTGTTACGCTTCAATTAAAACCGTAAAATATCATTCATTGTACCACTCAAATATGGCACGTACATCACAGACAGAAAGATTTACGCAAAGATATTTTTAGTTTTTGTATATACATCAAGACATTATTTGAGCATAGGTATGTAATATGTAATATAGTTTATTATCTGCCTGCCTATTTTCTATTTGAGATCTTATTATCAGCGCTCGGATATTTAATTTAGAAAAAACGACAAAATATAATTCTAAAATAATTTCTATGAAAACCATTAAAATGTAAACTTTAATGTCTCAAACCTTTTTATATTTCTTGAAAAGTATGATAGAATTATCCTATAACTTTTAGATGGGCATTTTCCCCAAAATTGATGCCAAAACTTCACGGTCAAAAACAAAGCCATTCAAATGTATTCAAAAAAATTATGTTAAGGTGCATATAAATGTATATATGTTTTTTTAAATTGCATTTTACTGCACATTTTTGCAGTAAAATACCAAAATTTTGATGAAAATGCCAAAATATATGCAAAACCTTTTTATTCTTCTAAATATTTGTATTTACTAAAATATTTTTTATGATACTTCCTAAAAGTATTTGCAAATGTACTTGCAATACTAAATAGTGTGAAATGTACATATACAAACTGATTCGGCTGTAGAATTAACAAGTAGATATTTTTTAACTAAATATCCGCGCCCTGCTTATTATGCTACATTTACCTAGCCTTTGCTTGTTAGCACTATTAAAATTCATGAAGTAATAATGGCTTGCTACAGCACCATGCAAAATTACAATAATCAGAGTAATCAGAAATAACGTTTGCCGTCAAGTACGTATTTGTATATCTTATCATCATAATGCACAGATTATAGATTAAAAAAGTACATCTGCATACAATACATGTGTAAGAATATAAGTCGTATGTCCTCCACTAATTAAACATAGTTATCCTTATTTTACTATAATAATGTGTGCATCGCGTGTTTTTTTCACTTGGTAGTGATCAACAACTTCTCTCAATTGCTGTAATCTGCAGTGTATTATGCAAACACAAACATGTTGTTTGACCTCGATTTATGAGCTCACAATTTCGAAAATCCTTTAAAAGTATTTATACCTGGACTAACTATGACTTTAAGGTGCCGATGCCGATGACTGTAATACAATACAATAAGTGAAATATTTAAGAAATAAATGCAAACAATTATGAGAAACACATTTCCAACACTACACCCTAAATATCACATATAAATATCAGTATAAATAAAATAATCAAAATTATTAACACTTGCAGATCAATGTTTACGCTAGGTGCCGTACATTTTGAAACTTCAGATAAACATTTCTGGAAAACGCAGAAGTTTTCTATGTCAGCCAGCCAATGCATGGCGAGTACCGAAGTGAAATGGAGCATCATAATCCGAGGAAAAACAACTCTGGGACCAAATTAATTCCACTAAAATTGAAAGAATTTAATCTTCCGCTGAGTGTATCAGATTTTAGTAAACTAATCCTTTTTTAAACATTTTATCACAAACTTAAGATTTAAACTAGGTTTTTAACTAAGATTTAACTAGGGACCAGAACTTCTAGGAAACCAATTAGCTCAAAAAATGCCTAGTCAGTGCCTTATGACATATTTTCGGCATTCAATTGATCTTTGATGCAAATTGTCATGGGTTTTGATTTTTTTAATTAGTTCTAGGACGCTGTTAGAACGTTGCACCTCAAAATCGATTGAGCAATTGAGCCTAACAGTATCCAAAAGAGAACATTTCCGAATAACTGTGATTGGTAATTCTATTTGAAAATAATAATTTCGCTTTCGTATAATATTTTCAAGGGTGGGGTAAATAAATGCATAGGTCGGCATCTTATATTCTGTAAATGGTGATGATAATTTTACCAATATTGGTATCAACAATAAACGCTAATTTTCACTTATATTTGAAAATATCATTGCTTTATGTACACTATGACTGAAATTATTAATAGCGACAATATAGAACACTCACAATAACCTAAGTAGCAATTTATTTCGATGACTATATCTGTGACTATATCCAAGTCCTTCAAAACAGGTCACATTTTATCCATTTTGAAGTCCCTCAATGGAATTGATTTACTTTTGGGTCCACCCAACCTTTACCCACAAGTCCGCAGTTTCTTAACAAATGCTTAGTCCGTCCGGTAAACTAACAGTTGCGGAACTGAAAACTACAGAACACATAGATAGCATTAGTAGTACCCTGATGAGAAAAGTTTAGAGCCGAGAGATAAAGTAAATTTAAAATACTAAGGAAAGTTTTTTATTACATTAAATGAAATTTATGAAAACGTAATCAACTTTTGCTGAAACTGAAAAATACAATTAAGTAATTCTCAAACTTTAAACCTTACGAAAGACTATTACTAATAATAATATTACTTTTTAGAATGCAAACATGTACATAACAAAAGCGCCCGTCATCTAACCTTCAAAAAGAGGGCAGTGATTTAGTTACTACAAAATTACCTAACTAACTAACTACATCTACTTACAGTATACATGGTTAGGCATTACTTGACTAAGTATATTATTGGATGGATTGAGGATCAAATGGAGACACGGGAAACAATTTTCTAATTCATGATGAGCTACAGCAAAACAATTCTTCAAGCTTTTACGAATTTTATAGTATACATGTATGTATGTTGTATGAGGTTCCCCTACACTACAGAGTGCAGGATCTGTGCGCATTCCACTAGTGGGAACATTGCAAACTCCTCTTAACATTTGGCATTGTTGTTATAGTATACATTCTAAGCATTAGTTTTAAAAGTATCGTATTTAAATTAATTGCAATTGCAAAAATTCAAAATAATGTCACACAATTAGTAATAATTGCGATTTAATGGCAAATCCTTTGCCTTCCAAGCTTTTAACACTAATTTTCCACTTTCGAAATAGTTGTACATTTCTACTTAAGCATTCACCTGGATACGGATCAACCACCATTACGTCTTTTACAACCTGCGTGTCATTACCAACATTGGATTGGTCTCATAAATCCCATAATCACTTATCACTGGTGATATGTATTTATCCCTTCTGATGAAGTGACATTAAAAATTGATCTTGTTTTAAATTCTGTCTTTTTATATGCAATATTCATTAATAAACTGTGATCCTTGTCTTGAAACAATAATTAACGATGTTCAAAATATTAACTACACAGCGTACATTGTTGTGAACATTCCGCGAAAAAGCGACAACAATAATTGCATATTCAATTAATGCTTGTCTGTAAAAGAGTGTTTTAAATTATGATCTGAAATAAACCTTTTGCATAGCACTTCCTTTCCTACCTGTACTAGCTACCTGTACTAAGGTTAGCAGATGATATCTTTTTTAACGTCATATTTTTGAGTTTTGAAGTCACAGTCCAAACTAACGATGCTGATGACAAATAAAATTGAAGCTTTTATATATATCAACAAAAGAGTTCAATAATTATTATATTCTGTGCTTGTTATTTACGAGGGAAAAGTTAAGCGAACAATTACTCAAGGTATATTAATTGTTTTATCTTGTATTTCCACCCCAATCCCAATCCGATGTTGTGGAATGACAAACAAATTAAAGTCCATGTTGGCAGACAGCAGTTTCCTGCAACACTGCCATGCCAGCTGCATATTTATACCTACTACTGGTAACCGCTAAATAAGTAAAATAACAACTAATTACGTAAACGTATTTACCATTACCGATGTTACCACCAGAATCTACTGATACCCGATCGGGTTTAATTCACCGATGTACATTATTGTACAGAAGTATTTGAATCTAAACTAAACTAAATGCGTAAACACAAAATATGACCACATAGTTCAGATAGTTCCGTGAAGCAGACTCAAAATGAAAACAATGCAACAGGAAAATGGATACACACCCATATTTACCATACCTGACGGCTCAGTGAGTATACCGAAGTATCATAAAAATACTTAGACACATCAGAAGTCCTACACATTACATCCGCAGAGAGTACACAACTTTTCCTTAGTGAGCTCTTGCTCTGCGCCGGCTATGAAAACATAAGAACATTTTATTTCAATGCACTCAGATCCTATCCAAAAGTACACAAAATACGTTAATTAATTAAGCTAGTTATTAATATTAAGTTAAGTTAATTTTCATATTTTAAATTCCGCTAAAGATTACTTTAATTACTGAATTTTAATAGACTTTATATAAATGATATCACTTTTCCCTCTAAAAGGTAAATAAACTTTAAAAACTAACTTTATTCATTAAGAGCGGATTCTGAATGAGGGTGCTGCGATGATAATTTGAACCATAGAATAACTATAAGCTGCGACTCGCTTCGCTATATAGAACTATTAAGGGCATAAGGTCTTGCATATTCTTGGAGGCGGAACTGCGAGTGGGGAGGATAGGGAGAATGAGTCTACAAAGGATATCTATAAGTGGTTGGTCACTCTGTGTCGTGAGAAAAGGGACAATGCTGCATGAGCCTGAGACAAGCATAGAGTAGTGATTCTCAATGCATCGTGTTTACTACATTGAGGTATGAAAGTCGCGCGCTCTTCCATCATTGGAGACTACGTCAAAAGCTCAGTGGCCACCCCGTGAACACACAATTGGCTAAAAAATCTTCACGTTGGAAGATGCACCTTGCGAGTTATATATATACCACAGAGTGTGGCTCCATCTCTATTATATGATTTGAACCTTGCGACGATATTCAGGGTAGGAAAAAAGGTTTGCCAAAGAGGAGTGGCTAACTCTAGGGTGTTATGGAAATTGTTTAGCACTACTTTGTAGAGCATTTTGTGGTGGATTCAAAAAACTTACACTCATCAAAATCAGTCTGTGTTTACCGGGTCAAAGGTCAGGTTGAAGAATAAACAAAGTTTGCAGTTTTAGTATTCCACAATTTTTTTTTGAAAAATCCTTTTCAGACTTTGAAAGGGATATCTTCCATGAAAGTCATAGGAGGCTGTGTAATACAAAAACCTCTTTCGAAAGCCACATACATTTCCCACCTGTTTCTCTCTTCTATTTGTATAAGATACAAGGTCGCAGTCAAAAATTATGCACAATTTTCCAAAAAAGTAGCAATACCTTTTGTTCCGATAGATGTTTTATTGCGTCAATATTTCGTATTATTACAAAGTATTTTGGCTGCAAACAAATTAACCTTTTCGAAAAATTATAGGTCAAAAAGTTCTAGACATATCAAAATTCTGATGGAATTTCCTAAACATATTTTGAAATAAATATTTCTAGTTTCACAATTTGGAAAAAGATTGTCAGAAAGTTGTAAAAGATTACAAATAACTCGAAAACTATTAGAAATTATGAAATTAAGAAAGACAGCTTTTAAACTCAATTTTATGTCTTGAATTCGAATTTACAATAAAAAGTTGAAAAACATGTGGAACAGGGCAAAAGTCATAACATATTCTCCAAATATTGAAAAACAACAAAATATCGCCAACAGATTGAAGTCCTGACCCCTTATCTGTTTCTAACTGACCAATAGCACGAGATTGAAAGGGCAGACTATAGATTTATTTTTGAGGCGAAAGTTATCTCTGTAATTTCCATATCCTTATGACTGAAAATTTTGGGAAATGCTGTGCTACCTTTCCTTGGTCTAAATCTCTCTCAAGAGCATTTCTAAGGTGCTCTCTAAACGTTCATATTTTACAAGCAAATAATACACGTAAATGGCAACCAATTACAGGGTATTATTGCTGTTGCTGCGAAATACTGCCTATTGCTGTTTGACGATGACTTAAATAGAAGTAAAATTATTTTCAAAAAGAATATTCGATTTCCTGACTATTATTGTCGTAATATGGACGGCATATTAATTATTGCATCTTGCAAAGCTCTTTCAGATTTTTATGGAAATGCATCCTTACATTAACTTAAGTTTCCAGGCATGCTACATAAATATCATTTTTGGATACTTATATTTTAGTTAATAATTTTATAACCACTACTTTTGTTTATTATAACCAACTGATGCTCAATCGTATTTGTCCTTTCATTCGAATCACTTTTTATGTGTGATGAAAGGTATACGTTTACCATATTCCCAATTTCTCCTCCTAAGATGATGTGCACATGCAATATAGATTTTGATAATAAATAAATAGCGATGACAGAATATTTTTAAGCTGCCTCTAGCCTTTAAACATAATTAAAGATGCACTACAAAAAGAAAGAGTAAGGTTGGTAACAAGAGAACAAGCTTTGAATCCTAAAATTTATGGACAAGGCTAGACCAAGCGCCTTTGGATTTTACATTCAACAGAAAAAACAATGACATTGCAAATAATATATGTAATATATCTTTTCTGAAGCAATAAGGTAAGGCAAAGATTACACAACCATTTTTTGTGATCTTCCAATAAAAGCCTTTCATCGTAAGAAAAACATCGGGGATTATCTTGTTCGTGCTAATTTGACAGATGCAATTTGGGTCTCCCCTTCCTAATCCAGGAACTGTATAGTCTGTGCTCTCAGTCCTCTGTGGAGCTAAAAGGTATCCAACGTGCAGTCGCACTGTACATAATAATACCGCATTATTAATCAGTTTAATGTAAATCGGAATCGGAATGTGTCGTTTACGTTCATTTATTTAATTCGGGCAAATGAAACTCAAATTTCATGAGCGTTTTAAACATCATCCTAGAAATGCTCGCGAAGGAAATTTAGACCAATGAAAAGCAAAACAGCATTTCTCAAAATTATCTTACAGTAATATTGCATGTCTTGATTCTTGACACCACGCTGTCCCTAAAAATAATTTGACTACTCCTATCCAAACCAGTACCTCAGAATTATTTGACCACGCAGTCCCAAACAAGTCCATTTGAATATCTTGACCACCCCAAATTCAAACCAGTCCCTTAGCACAATGTGAACACAATATCCAAAGCAGTTCAGCACACCCATTCAACTACCAGTCCAGTCCTTCCAAATCACAATAATTTCAGCATCACGGCAATCCAAAAAGTATAGGCCACCCAGGGTTTTTGAGCAAAAACCAGACCCAATCTTTCGATTTATGTTGCAAACGCCACCCTCTGCAATACAACTATCATCATCAACTACCAATCATTACAAAAATTGCAAAATACGATTATAAATACACCTGAAAACAATCATGATTTCCAATTTTGACTAAATGGTATGCAAGTCAAATAATAATACCTGGAATATTATGCTATTTGGGTTGACCAAATATTCATACAATCAAAAAACCACAAAAAATTATGGGTCGAAAGCTTTTGCCGAAAACCTAGCTGCTCCTGCCTTCGCCCAAACCAAAAAATTTCAGTACGACAATGCAAAGAAGCAATCCTTCAGAATTTGAGTGCGCTTAACAGACTCAGCCCATCACAATATTTTTAACGAAAATGGGTGCAATCAATGTCAAAGAAATAATTGAAGATAAGAATCTCTCTTGTTCAGGAACTATTACCTCGCCAGCCTGCTCGACATTGCATATTAATGACATTATTATTGAGCAAACTGTAAGCTTTGAAGTTATTACCTTTATATTTATGCTCACTAAAGTTTAATATGCCTACAAAACATCCCATGCAACAAAATAAGAATGCTTCAGCAATAAATAAATAGAAATTTTTTTAAAAACAGATTTATTACACAAAAATATTTTCATTATTTTTCTAAAAATACTTTTTGGGAAAATAACTTATACTAATAATTCAAATCATTCGGATAAAAAGGATAATTATAACTATTACTCATGAAATTCCTTTGGTAATAATAAACTTCTTCAGAACTTGAAAATGCAGTCGTTGTAGGTGGGATTGTAGTAGTTGTCGATGGAGTTGTTGATGTTATCGTAGAAGTTGCTGTTGTTGAAGTAGCATTAGAGGATTCATTTATTGATTCTGCATTCGCAATTATTGCCGACGGCTTTTTTGTTGTCGTCGAACTCAAAGTGACTGTTGTGGTTGGAGTAGTAGTACTAGGAAGTGTTGTTGTACTTGATTTCGGTGGAGATGTAGTTGACGAATTTGTTGTTGTTGTTGGAGTTACAGTAGTCGTCGGTGGGGTTGTTGAAGTCGTTGTAGGTGGGATTGTAGTAGTTGTCGATGGAGTTGTTGATCTTATCGTAGAAGTTGCTGTTGTTGAAGTAGCATTAGAGGATTCATTTATTGATTCTGCATTCGCAATTATTGCCGACGGCTTTTTTGTTGTCGTCGAACTCAAAGTGACTGTTGTGGTTGGAGTAGTAGTACTAGGAAGTGTTGTTGTACTTGATTTCGGTGGAGATGTAGTTGACGAATTTGTTGTTGTTGTTGGAGTTACAGTAGTCGTCGGTGGGGTTGTTGAAGTCGTTGTAGGTGGGATTGTAGTAGTTGTCGATGGAGTTGTTGATCTTATCGTAGAAGTTGCTGTTGTTGAAGTAGCATTAGAGGATTCATTTATTGATTCTGCATTCGCAATTATTGCCGACGGCTTTTTTGTTGTCGTCGAACTCAAAGTGACTGTTGTGGTTGGAGTAGTAGTACTAGGAAGTGTTGTTGTACTTGATTTCGGTGGAGATGTAGTTGACGAATTTGTTGTTGTTGTTGGAGTTACAGTAGTCGTCGGTGGGGTTGTTGAAGTCGTTGTAGGTGGGATTGTAGTAGTTGTCGATGGAGTTGTTGATCTTATCGTAGAAGTTGCTGTTGTTGAAGTAGCATTAGAGGATTCATTTATTGATTCTGCATTCGCAATTATTGCCGACGGCTTTTTTGTTGTCGTCGAACTCAAAGTGACTGTTGTGGTTGGAGTAGTAGTACTAGGAAGTGTTGTTGTACTTGATTTCGGTGGAGATGTAGTTGACGAATTTGTTGTTGTTGTTGGAGTTACAGTAGTCGTCGGTGGGGTTGTTGAAGTCGTTGTAGGTGGGATTGTAGTAGTTGTCGATGGAGTTGTTGATCTTATCGTAGAAGTTGCTGTTGTTGAAGTAGCATTAGAGGATTCATTTATTGATTCTGCATTCGCAATTATTGCCGACGGCTTTTTTGTTGTCGTCGAACTCAAAGTGACTGTTGTGGTTGGAGTAGTAGTACTAGGAAGTGTTGTTGTACTTGATTTCGGTGGAGATGTAGTTGACGAATTTGTTGTTGTTGTTGGAGTTACAGTAGTCGTCGGTGGGGTTGTTGAAGTCGTTGTAGGTGGGATTGTAGTAGTTGTCGATGGAGTTGTTGATCTTATCGTAGAAGTTGCTGTTGTTGAAGTAGCATTAGAGGATTCATTTATTGATTCTGCATTCGCAATTATTGCCGACGGCTTTTTTGTTGTCGTCGAACTCAAAGTGACTGTTGTGGTTGGAGTAGTAGTACTAGGAAGTGTTGTTGTACTTGATTTCGGTGGAGATGTAGTTGACGAATTTGTTGTTGTTGTTGGAGTTACAGTAGTCGTCGGTGGGGTTGTTGAAGTCGTTGTAGGTGGGATTGTAGTAGTTGTCGATGGAGTTGTTGATCTTATCGTAGAAGTTGCTGTTGTTGAAGTAGCATTAGAGGATTCATTTATTGATTCTGCATTCGCAATTATTGCCGACGGCTTTTTTGTTGTCGTCGAACTCAAAGTGACTGTTGTGGTTGGAGTAGTAGTACTAGGAAGTGTTGTTGTACTTGATTTCGGTGGAGATGTAGTTGACGAATTTGTTGTTGTTGTTGGAGTTACAGTAGTCGTCGGTGGGGTTGTTGAAGTCGTTGTAGGTGGGATTGTAGTAGTTGTCGATGGAGTTGTTGATCTTATCGTAGAAGTTGCTGTTGTTGAAGTAGCATTAGAGGATTCATTTATTGATTCTGCATTCGCAATTATTGCCGACGGCTTTTTTGTTGTCGTCGAACTCAAAGTGACTGTTGTGGTTGGAGTAGTAGTACTAGGAAGTGTTGTTGTACTTGATTTCGGTGGAGATGTAGTTGACGAATTTGTTGTTGTTGTTGGAGTTACAGTAGTCGTCGGTGGGGTTGTTGAAGTCGTTGTAGGTGGGATTGTAGTAGTTGTCGATGGAGTTGTTGATCTTATCGTAGAAGTTGCTGTTGTTGAAGTAGCATTAGAGGATTCATTTATTGATTCTGCATTCGCAATTATTGCCGACGGCTTTTTTGTTGTCGTCGAACTCAAAGTGACTGTTGTGGTTGGAGTAGTAGTACTAGGAAGTGTTGTTGTACTTGATTTCGGTGGAGATGTAGTTGACGAATTTGTTGTTGTTGTTGGAGTTACAGTAGTCGTCGGTGGGGTTGTTGAAGTCGTTGTAGGTGGGATTGTAGTAGTTGTCGATGGAGTTGTTGATCTTATCGTAGAAGTTGCTGTTGTTGAAGTAGCATTAGAGGATTCATTTATTGATTCTGCATTCGCAATTATTGCCGACGGCTTTTTTGTTGTCGTCGAACTCAAAGTGACTGTTGTGGTTGGAGTAGTAGTACTAGGAAGTGTTGTTGTACTTGATTTCGGTGGAGATGTAGTTGACGAATTTGTTGTTGTTGTTGGAGTTACAGTAGTCGTCGGTGGGGTTGTTGAAGTCGTTGTAGGTGGGATTGTAGTAGTTGTCGATGGAGTTGTTGATCTTATCGTAGAAGTTGCTGTTGTTGAAGTAGCATTAGAGGATTCATTTATTGATTCTGCATTCGCAATTATTGCCGACGGCTTTTTTGTTGTCGTCGAACTCAAAGTGACTGTTGTGGTTGGAGTAGTAGTACTAGGAAGTGTTGTTGTACTTGATTTCGGTGGAGATGTAGTTGACGAATTTGTTGTTGTTGTTGGAGTTACAGTAGTCGTCGGTGGGGTTGTTGAAGTCGTTGTAGGTGGGATTGTAGTAGTTGTCGATGGAGTTGTTGATCTTATCGTAGAAGTTGCTGTTGTTGAAGTAGCATTAGAGGATTCATTTATTGATTCTGCATTCGCAATTATTGCCGACGGCTTTTTTGTTGTCGTCGAACTCAAAGTGACTGTTGTGGTTGGAGTAGTAGTACTAGGAAGTGTTGTTGTACTTGATTTCGGTGGAGATGTAGTTGACGAATTTGTTGTTGTTGTTGGAGTTACAGTAGTCGTCGGTGGGGTTGTTGAAGTCGTTGTAGGTGGGATTGTAGTAGTTGTCGATGGAGTTGTTGATCTTATCGTAGAAGTTGCTGTTGTTGAAGTAGCATTAGAGGATTCATTTATTGATTCTGCATTCGCAATTATTGCCGACGGCTTTTTTGTTGTCGTCGAACTCAAAGTGACTGTTGTGGTTGGAGTAGTAGTACTAGGAAGTGTTGTTGTACTTGATTTCGGTGGAGATGTAGTTGACGAATTTGTTGTTGTTGTTGGAGTTACAGTAGTCGTCGGTGGGGTTGTTGAAGTCGTTGTAGGTGGGATTGTAGTAGTTGTCGATGGAGTTGTTGATCTTATCGTAGAAGTTGCTGTTGTTGAAGTAGCATTAGAGGATTCATTTATTGATTCTGCATTCGCAATTATTGCCGACGGCTTTTTTGTTGTCGTCGAACTCAAAGTGACTGTTGTGGTTGGAGTAGTAGTACTAGGAAGTGTTGTTGTACTTGATTTCGGTGGAGATGTAGTTGACGAATTTGTTGTTGTTGTTGGAGTTACAGTAGTCGTCGGTGGGGTTGTTGAAGTCGTTGTAGGTGGGATTGTAGTAGTTGTCGATGGAGTTGTTGATCTTATCGTAGAAGTTGCTGTTGTTGAAGTAGCATTAGAGGATTCATTTATTGATTCTGCATTCGCAATTATTGCCGACGGCTTTTTTGTTGTCGTCGAACTCAAAGTGACTGTTGTGGTTGGAGTAGTAGTACTAGGAAGTGTTGTTGTACTTGATTTCGGTGGAGATGTAGTTGACGAATTTGTTGTTGTTGTTGGAGTTACAGTAGTCGTCGGTGGGGTTGTTGAAGTCGTTGTAGGTGGGATTGTAGTAGTTGTCGATGGAGTTGTTGATCTTATCGTAGAAGTTGCTGTTGTTGAAGTAGCATTAGAGGATTCATTTATTGATTCTGCATTCGCAATTATTGCCGACGGCTTTTTTGTTGTCGTCGAACTCAAAGTGACTGTTGTGGTTGGAGTAGTAGTACTAGGAAGTGTTGTTGTACTTGATTTCGGTGGAGATGTAGTTGACGAATTTGTTGTTGTTGTTGGAGTTACAGTAGTCGTCGGTGGGGTTGTTGAAGTCGTTGTAGGTGGGATTGTAGTAGTTGTCGATGGAGTTGTTGATCTTATCGTAGAAGTTGCTGTTGTTGAAGTAGCATTAGAGGATTCATTTATTGATTCTGCATTCGCAATTATTGCCGACGGCTTTTTTGTTGTCGTCGAACTCAAAGTGACTGTTGTGGTTGGAGTAGTAGTACTAGGAAGTGTTGTTGTACTTGATTTCGGTGGAGATGTAGTTGACGAATTTGTTGTTGTTGTTGGAGTTACAGTAGTCGTCGGTGGGGTTGTTGAAGTCGTTGTAGGTGGGATTGTAGTAGTTGTCGATGGAGTTGTTGATCTTATCGTAGAAGTTGCTGTTGTTGAAGTAGCATTAGAGGATTCATTTATTGATTCTGCATTCGCAATTATTGCCGACGGCTTTTTTGTTGTCGTCGAACTCAAAGTGACTGTTGTGGTTGGAGTAGTAGTACTAGGAAGTGTTGTTGTACTTGATTTCGGTGGAGATGTAGTTGACGAATTTGTTGTTGTTGTTGGAGTTACAGTAGTCGTCGGTGGGGTTGTTGAAGTCGTTGTAGGTGGGATTGTAGTAGTTGTCGATGGAGTTGTTGATCTTATCGTAGAAGTTGCTGTTGTTGAAGTAGCATTAGAGGATTCATTTATTGATTCTGCATTCGCAATTATTGCCGACGGCTTTTTTGTTGTCGTCGAACTCAAAGTGACTGTTGTGGTTGGAGTAGTAGTACTAGGAAGTGTTGTTGTACTTGATTTCGGTGGAGATGTAGTTGACGAATTTGTTGTTGTTGTTGGAGTTACAGTAGTCGTCGGTGGGGTTGTTGAAGATGTTGTTGTTATATCTTGAGTTTTTAATGAATTATTTGTCATTGCATTTTTAGGATTATTGTTTTGTTGCAGCGTTTTTGAAGCGTCTTTATTTTGTTGATTCTTTGTCGGTTGACTGTAGGGATAATTTTTCTTGGCCTGTGATCTTTCTAATTTTCCGTGTCTTTCGTGATCGTTATATGTGTTCTCCTGGATTCCATTTTGAATATATTTATTTTCGAGCCTTCCTTTGATTTCATTTTTTTGTATGTTATTGTTATGCTGAGAATTAATTTTTTCATGTGGATGGTAATTGTAATTTTCTTGACGTAATGAATAGTCTTTATGAAGACATTCTTGTACCAAATTTTTTTGAAGGCACCTTTTTTGTGTTTTTGAAAATAGTGTTCCTTTCGGGCATACATCCCGATAAGCACGGAATGTATTGTACGGTCCAGGAAGACAAATTAGATATTCATTACAGGAATTATTGTATGGGAAAATGCCTTTTTTAGTGCATTGATTTGCAAAATGTGGATTTGGTTTTTCAAATTGAATTTTGCTATCTTCGGTACTTAGATAATCGTCAAAAACGGTGTCGTAGTATTCGGTGGAATGGATTTTCTTAAAATTTTAAAAATAATGATTTTCAAACTTTTGTGTTTAAAATATTTTTGTACTGTGTTAATTTCTCTTTGTTAGTTTGTATTTTGTTAATTAAAAATATTTTTTCATATTTAGAATTTTAGCCTATGTGACCCTGCAGATTATATCCGTGAAGTGGATGAAAGTACTTTTCGGATGTAGTCTGCAAGGCCACATATACGAATTGAGTCAACGTTATTTTAATTAACATTGGTTGAATTATCAGCAACTTTTTCGTTGTTTACTGTCAAAACTTTCGTCTCCACAAGAGTAAACAAATACGTCCCTTTAAAAGTCGATTAATTTTTACTCAGAGAAGTGAGCCATATAGCAGTTGTAAAACGTGATTTGCAAGAAAGGGTAGATGACAATGATTATACCTGAAAAACAGGAACAATGAAAAAATTTGTCAGTGCAGCCCTACACTCCGTATAAGCATAACCATTTTACATCACTGAGCAAGGAAGTAAATAACACTTAAATAGTGAACACTGAAGAGAATTCTTACGTACAACACTAATTACATAATACATATGTAATGTATACTATATGTACTATATATACATAGCTGATGCTTTGGATAGAAACCCACTCCGGGCAAACAGGCAAATTAAGCCTGACCATTTATGAGTATGGGACATTCGGAACATCGAATGCACTCCATAACGGGCAGACTACATTGACTCGATTCATCTCGTATTTAGGTTTGGAAAAGTATAGACAAAGAACACGTATCACATTTTGGTTGAACCCATTCACATGAGACTATTTAATTTCTTATCTATATCTAGACTATCTTATCACCTGACTAATTTCAATACCGTGGAAATGAATTTTACCCAGATGCGTGGAATTGCATTTCTTTCCACTCTTATATGTATAATACCACTTGATACTTATCGGTGGTAATAATATTGATACAATAACTTCAGAACATTGAGTATTTTTGAAAATTAAATATAGTAATGGCTTTTTAGGTTCATTTTGAAATGAAAGTTAAGCACTTTTACATACAAGATTCATGAAATGCCTCAGAGAAGTAGAATTTGATAAAAAATGATCAACACATGGAAATCAAATATTGCGAGTAAAAAGAAATGACATTTTACGCATCTGTAAATTGGGCCTTCACAGTAGCGTATCTGCAAAAGTGTTTTAAATGAGTTTTAAAGATAAATAATCAGCTACTACTCCATCTTAAGATATCGAAAGTGGGGTTTGATATCTCATGTGTCTGGATGAGACCAACATGTGGTGACTGTTTCTCGTAAAAACATTTTCATTAAGTACGAAACACATTCGAATTCGGTAAATCCAAATGCTGAATTAAGCAGCTCACCTGTTGATGAAATGCTTTTTGATTTAAATTTCCCATCCATGGTGGTTGATTATGTGCTTGGAAACCAGTAGCATCTGGATAGCGGTTTTCATTGCCTTGCGGAATTACATAACCCTGTTTAAAAATTCTTGCATGAAAAAATGAAGATATTGAATAAATAAAGATATCTAAGTCTGATAAGATCCTAGTTAACGGATGAGTACCCTTGTGAGCAGGGTGTAAAAAAACCCTATACCGAGCCGGATGTAGTACAGCGAAACTGTTGACACCAGTCGAAGGCCAAAGCAAAGTTACATTGAAATCACAATGTCCATTAGCATATCCCTACGCATTCGTTTACAATCACAGTTCTCTCAAAAATGTCAAAAATAAATAAATAAAAGTTGCTTTTCATGAGAAAATTTTATTTTTGCACCTAAACCCAGCAGACCATTTAGGGGCAAAAATGACGGACAGGTTGAACAAATATTGAAACAGGGCTTCCCTGACAACTTTATGGTACAGCAGAACTCTTGGAATGCTTAAAGATAGGGCTTGAAGAAATGAAGACAGATACCAATTTATTCGCAACTCAACTGTGGTCATTTCCTGGTAGACTTGAAGCTGTGAGAAAGGCTGAAGGAGGACATATGAGTTATTACCTAATTGTAAACATATCTGAAAAGATAATTTGTTTATAATGTTTCAGCATTTTGGTGAGTTTGAGTTCAGCTGGTGTAAAAATAAAAGTTTCTCATGAAAAACGATTTTAATTTATATATTTTTTACATTTTTTGTGAGAACTGTAATTGTAAACGAATTCGTAAAGATATACTAATGAAAATTGGGATTCCAATGTAGCTTTGGTATTGGCTTTCGATTGGTGTCAAAAGTTTTGCTTTACTACTTCCTGTTCTTCAGGAAGTTGTACAGTCTTCGCGATTTACAATAATGCAAATTAAAACCCCAAGTCTCTTGGCAAATGTTTTGTCAAATTGTATTGAATAAAAAATTAGTCATTAAAGATTGGTTGCATTTAACAGTCTAGTTTGCGGTGCAAAAGCTACATCAAGTTTGTGTTCATTTGCTTCTTGACGGAACTGGTGTTGCTGCATTTGGCTTGTTTTGTATGTCTTTCTGTAAATTAACCGATCAACCCCAGAACACATCGACATTAATTCTTTCAGCCTTTTTTAAATCGGACTTTCTTTTTGCCATAAAATATTATGGCTTCAAAATTTACAATGAACCATAACCATAACGTACCAAATGTCCCAAAAATAAAGATCGTTAGCTAATTGAAATTAAAGGCAATCCGTGACGTCCCTTTCCCCTGTCCTCGAAGACTTCACTAAGGTATCAAGCTTCATTGAACTCATTGCAGTCTAACAAATGATTTACCATTGAGTGATTATCTATCGGCTAAGTGGGTTTAACCATCTACATTTAAAAGGAAAACTACATGTTATGTAGCTAGTATATATAGGTAAACTAAAGGAAAACATGTTGTCATAAAGTAATTAGTTTTTATTATAAACTCGCATTTGCGATTACTAATGTACTATTGATTTAAATTCAGCTATAGACTAATAAAGTACCGTCAATTTTAGAAATATACCATATTCTTTCATTTCGTACTTCATCCCGTTAATACCGTGCTTCAATAAAGCTTCTTGTTTCTTATGTAAATATGGTTTTTGTGCTATTTAAAGTCGGGATAAAGTTATTATTTGTTGAGGATTTTGTCCAACTTTTTGAGGTTGCTTTCTCATTGAGGATTTTGTACTATACTTGAGCAAAATGCAATTTAATATTAGCAATTTGCATTAAAACTTAAGGCAAAGGTATATCGTGAGTGCTGAGTAAAGATTCTTGAGACGGGATAAATATTTATTAGCTAAATGTATTTATATTAGGCAAAGCGATTATTTTTGTTGAGGTAAACTGATAATTTTTGAGGTATACTTAAATAGGAGTCCATTTGTATTAGCTCTATTAGTAATTACATAACTCCTCTTAATATTTGGATTTGTGCTTGGGTACAAGGTACAATGGTAGTGAGATGTTTTCATTTATATACGCATTAGTATACTTATTTGTAATTGTTTTATACGAAATAATATTTAAAGGAATCATATTACTTACATTGCTTAACTGGAAGATAACGAGCAATCCCTTTACAAACGATGCACAAATCATGTTGAACATTTGGTTTTCCGATACAATCATTAACGGCATTAAGTTGTCTTGATATAAATTCGATGTTGTTCACTTTTCACGATTAAATTGCACAAATTTATCATTTTGATGTCCAAAGAAAGAAAAAGAACTGTTCTTTTGATTTCATGGGTTAGTAGGCCAAATATCCAAACTACAAGATCTATTAAGTACTAATGGCATTTTAGTTGTTAAAAAATCATAATGCATTATATTGCTCATTATATTGAACTCTTTGGAATAATAGTTTACATTACTGGTGGTGCTAATTTGGCCATCAAATAGGTAAAATACAAGGGCAAAATAGGTAAAGTAAAATATGTTTTAAGGAACACTGAAAATTTTTGGCTCTGTAGAAATCGTACGCACATGGCTTGGGCTCAGATGCAACGGAGTTAAGCCAGAATTACGATGCCTAATATCTAAAGTTTATAACTGACTATACTCCACTCACCGATTTTTTGCAATGGTTAATAGCAAAATGCAGAAAACAAAGTAAAGTAGTCGTGTTGAAAGATCTACTGACTATGAGATATCCAAAATCATGTTTGCTGTTGGCTTGCAAAGTAAGACAAATTTAACACCGTATACTCCCATTTGATTACACTAAAAATTTTCATGATTCATTTGATGTTGTTTATTCAAATAAATTGTCTTGCCTAAAATGAAATGTAAGTGTGAAAGAAAATGCTTCTAATTGATTGAATTTATAAAAATAGTCGTAGAAGAAGGTGTACTTCAAATATTGTCAGTTGAATACCCATTTGTGGAACTGGGTGACAAAGAATGATATGTACATTTATATTTATACTTAGGACTTCACTCCAGTGGAAGAATACGGCAGGTAAATAGTCCTCTTGTTTTCGTCCTAATTAGCTTATATAATTGAATGAAAATAATATGAAGAGGAATTTGTTTTATGCGGGTATGACTACTTTAGAATTAACACTACATATGTAAGTTATGGGTGTCAAATGCCAAAGCGCATAGCATTTTGCATCATAAGCAAATTATTAAGTGAAAATTTAGTTCATGCCACCAATTTTGAGATTGCCTGATATGACTACTCTGACAATGATCTAGTCAGCAGTTGAATATTAGCTTGATTAATTTTTCTTATGTACGTAAATGATTGATTGTGACTAGGAAGCAAATAGAAGAGAAATACCATGGTTAGCTTACAAAAGATTGGTAATATTAATGTATTTCTTAATGTGGAAATTTTACTAAATTGTAACTTCATTTTTCCAATAAGGATTCCTTAAACATAAAAGGTAAAATATAACAACGAAGAATTGACAGGAAAATATCTATTCTATCTCACTACAACAAAGACTGCTCAGTAACCAATTCCAAGCATTTTAGGTCTTTCTTAAGCATTCATAAAATTATGCAAAATGTGATGCACGCATACATACGAATTTAAAAATAGTCAAACTCGGTTTATTGAATTTGCTCATTATCTCAATTTTAGATTAATTACAGAGTATCGTTTAGAAATTTCAGTTAATTATTTCACTACACGGCAATAGTAGCTTCCGTTAGTGTTATTAAACTTGACGAATTTTCTACCAATTCTGAAATGGAAACTCTTCCTCTTTGTTTCACGAATTTTCCAAATTTCGCCAGTTCTTCTAAGGAAATATAAATGAATTTCCCTCTGTCATCCATGACTCCTAATAAATATATATTCAGAATGTAACAACAGCGACAGTATACAAAAATAAAAGGCTTAAACTAGATGTAACTCGCACAGCTTTATACCTGTGAGCCTTCCCTCTTCAACCAATTTTGTTAACCGATCTATAGCATCTGGAACTTTTATTCCAAATTGAGTGGCAAGTTCTTCGAATAGAATGACTTTCTTATTCTAGACCATTGAATCAAATTGTAATTAAGAAAAGAAAAGTACTATTAAGTATGTACTTACTATTGGTAAAATTTAAGCTATGTTCACCTTTATATGTTCGATAAACTTTTCGATTAAATTCCCTTCGTCTTCATCATCTGGTGCTTCACATCCTTCATCTTCCACTGTGAATGCGGCTTTTAATTCGTTATATGCTTCCAATTCTCGTTGTGCTTTTTCTTCACGAAGACGCTTCTCTTCTAATTCTTT
This sequence comes from Yoshiicerus persimilis, assembly GCA_020352615.2. Classification (NCBI taxonomy): domain Eukaryota; kingdom Metazoa; phylum Arthropoda; class Collembola; order Entomobryomorpha; family Tomoceridae; genus Yoshiicerus; species Yoshiicerus persimilis. The sequence goes on along the minus strand of CM060170.1, from coordinate 22,869,523 downwards.
CAGCTTTTCTTCCTCTGCTTCCTCCTGCTCTCGCCTATTGTATAAATGATGATACATTATATTTAAATACTATATCTTAAAATAACACTGTCATTTGCTTGTGTCCTTAGAGTTAACTGTCTTTTGTTAAGCAAATAATTCCCAATTGCTCCATGCAAAACAGTTAAAAATATTAAGCTAATAAAGAAATACTTTCTATTTCTGTGTGAAGCGCAATTTGAGAGAGGGTTGTTCGATTAAATTTCTTATATTTATATTATTTAATATATTTTCCACTCTGAAGTTACAGTTGGATTGAAGTCAAAATAATAATTATATATCATACGGCCTAATCATAGTTCTTGATGACATATTCTCACTCCTCATTTTACAGAATTACAGAAATCGCTTTTTATTTTGGCGATTGTCTCAATTTTAATGGAATGTAAAAATGTAAAAAAATAAAATTATATTAAAATTCCTCCTCCAATAATTTAACCTCTGGGAATGGAGTGTAACGGCACTCAATAATCAAATAACATTTGCCTTTAATGTAGCACCCATTTATAATTGTATTGAGAAGCATAATAAAGAGCACTAACTTTAGCCTTTCATCCAACTCTTTGGCTTCACGAGCTTTCCTTTCTTTTTGAACTTTTTCTTCCGCCTAAAGGAATTTGGGTAAATATAATTAGGAAAATTGGTAAAGTAGCCATTCGAAAATTATAATAATTTAGTAAATTGTTTTTTAATTAAAGAGTAATACTAGAGTAATGTTGAATTGCTAAATTATTACTAGATTACATTATAAAATTATAAAATTTCTTTACTTCACGCTGGGCCTTCTTTTCTGCCTTTGCTTCTAATTTGGCCCTTTTCTTAGCTCCAAGTTTTGGATCATTAATGGCTTTTTCTTCACTATCAATTTCAGCATCTGAATGGGCAGCCGGCCTACCACCGTCAGAATCTGAGTCATCTCTCACTAGCAAATGAATCAATAAAGGAAAGATTAAACAAAGATAAAATTCCACTCTAATAATATTTAATACCTTATTTTGCACCATAATTTTCACCATAATTAAATATATTTAATCAATAGTTCAACAATACTGGGAATTATACCCACAATTACATTCGTCGTCTTAAGAATTTAAACATGTATTTTTGACAAATTATTTTATACTCTTAATTTTGCTAACTTCCTCGGAGAATTTATCTGGGCATACATTACATAATCAAACCAAACTATCCAGTTTTAGTTGAACTCAATCCCACCTTTATTATGGTTTATGTATATTGCGAACTAACCCAAGTTCGGTCTGCCTCTTCTATTTCCCCCTGCGACTCTTCTTTGGTTGGCAGGACGGCCTCTTACAGGTACTCTTTGCTGTTGGTTTTCATTTGCCTCAGAAGTTTCTTTAGCACACGTTCTTTTTTGGATCAGGAATGTTAGAATAACAGATATCAATCCAATTATTCCAGCTAACGCAAAGTATATGAGCCAGTCATCCATTTTTAATTGGAATAAAAAAAATTATGCTATAAGCTACAGTAATTTTTCTACTTTGTCATTAACAACTTCCAATTAATAATCAAAAATCACTGTTTCTTCTCGCCACTTATTAGTGGTATTAATATCCGAAATATTCTCAATGCTATAGTTGTTTGTGATATGTAGTTTAATACTATCTTGTGTTGTTTTCCGGGATTTCCTTTTTGAATAGATAATTTTGTGATTCTTTAGACCTTAGCATCTGTCGCTCTTTGCGTGCAATTAAGATGTATATCCATAAAGAGGACACCAGTGTGACCTATTACACTAAAAATAGATGAAAACGGTATTTAACTTTGTATTTACAAACTCTTAGTAAAAATCTTTAAGTAAAACATTACTCACCTTTCACTGTGGACAAAATGCAATTTAATTTAGTTTTCTTAACAGTTGATAATCATAGTTAGAATACATCAACCATCTTTAAATTAAATAATCGCAACTTACTTCACGTGATTTTGCCGTTGCGCAGCTTATAACTTTCTTTAACAGAGGTGTAAAATTGTAAAGTTCACACTCATTTCTGATTTCCTCGGGCTGCCAGCAAGTATTTTTTGGTTATAGGTAAAGGTAACTTATATGTACGTGAAATAATATATTATATTAATCAGTCTCTTCTCTTTTCTGGATACTTTAAAAACTAAAAAGGACAGAAATTCAGTAGGCAAGAAAGCGTATTTCTTTAGTTCGTACGATATTAGAGACAGGATGAGAGCTGTGTGACTTAAAAAATAGAATTCATTAGTTTTTATAATTATTCATACGATAGTTCTTGCTTCTAAATTCAAAATCTTAGTCGTTAAGGGGCAATGAGATTTGAGAAGACCTTTGATTGACAGTGGGTCATTCTTAATATGAAATGTGGGCCATGTACGAAAACATATGCAAGCACAGATCTTATAATGTAAATTAAAAACCCCAGTATAAAGACACATTTTCGTCCTTCGTCAATATACGATTTCGTAAACGTTATTGGCTGGTAACTTTGAAAAGTTTGAATTTGTGAGCCTTTTCAAAATAACTGCCAAACCACGAGATCTCTTAGTTAACGTAATTGTTATGCCTTTTCTAAATCATGAAAAGAGCTTTTTGGAGTGAAAGTGAAATGTGCATGAGAAAAACTAGTGTACTAATTTGATTATTAGGCATATAATTGATATTCGATTAATTATTACATCCCTATTATAATTGAATATTATTATGATATGAATAATTTATACTTGCAATATTCAAAGGGTATTAATGACCTATGGATTGATAAGCCTGAATTCATGCATGGTGTGTGTGGTACATTCTGAATTGAATTACAGTATTTAACACACTGCGGCGGGCAAGTCTTCCAATAGGACAACTATTGCCACTGTGACAGCAAAACCTTCTCTCCAAAATAACTTCTCTCAGATTTTAGTGTGCTAGAATCAAAGACTGACGTGGAAAGTCAGTAAGTTGTGTGGCAAGGTATAAACTGGATAGAAACCACCATCAGGGTCTGACAGACGTGCAGCTAGTGGATCTAGGTACGTACACTTGTTAATTTAATAGTAACCCTTTTCTATCATCTATTTACTTAATAATCTTATCGTTTGCACTGGTTGCTGCTCAGAAACCCAGGTACAGAGAGGTAGGGTACTTTTTGGAATTTTGACATTAATTATTGTTTACATCGGCATAAATGGCATTGTAGTTTACAAAAACGGAACTGCAAAACCGACATTATAATTTAGTGTAATTGATAGCATTATAGAAGCGCATGAGAGCAGCCAGGTGTTTATAATATAACACTGATTGATTATTAATTTGCTATTCGTTGTTTGTTTTATTTGACGCAAGTATAGCATAAGGAAGGACAACCACAAAAGATTCTGCTTAACTACGGTGAGGCTGGCACACCACTATAAGCAAACTATCAAATCTGTCGGTCGGCATCGTTAGAGATCTGTCACATTTTCTTTCCACCTTAAGGATACTATCATAGCAATGGAAGCTCTAAAATTCATCGTGATGTTAACAATCATATTTTTCTTATTTGCTATTTCATCTGTACACTCTTTGTATTTTCACATTGCGGAAACGGAACGAAAATGCTTTATTGAAGAAATTCCAGACGATACTACAGTAATTGGTAAGATGGACTACAATTTTTGTTAAAGTATTTCTTACATAGTTAAATTGAAAATTATGGTAATTTTATATTTTATCCTACTCAATAAAAGAAAGTTTTTACTTGTTCTTATTTTTTTCAAAGACAGATGGATGACAGTTAAAATTTAAAGATGCTTCAAATGCCATAAATATAAAAAATAGTGACTTATAGTACAAATTACTTACGAGTGGTCAGTGGTCTTGGTCAGCGTATTGAAAATTTCATTTAGAATTGTGTAGTAAACCGATTGATACTCTGTTTGCTGACAAAAGAATTCGCAATAACAAATACGCCCCTCTTAGGGTAGCTCCTAAAACCTTGGGTTATTGAAGTTTTAAAATATAGAGCTGACGAATAATTTGCTTTGAGGATTCAGAATGCAATACCTGATGACTAACTGATCGAGTCAAGCACAATTTGCCAATAGGTTAGGAAAGTAGGAAAGCTTATATCAGTTTAGTGGTACTACTTAGGTACTGACAGTTATATATGCTGAGTATAGTAATCGTAAGTGCTAAGCCACTTCATTTGAACGGGTTTTTATTTCCGAAGATTGAAAATGTCACATATTTCAAAATAGGCTCTATTTTGGGTACCTACGAAGATAGTTATCGCAAATACATTGATCCATAATTTTGAATGATATTTATGAAGATCAATAAAATTTGCTGGCACGTCACACAAGCTATTCCCATTATATAAGCAACATTATTAAAAAGTTTTACTTTTTTCATTCTACAGGAATCTATAAAGTCGAGCTGTTTGATCCTAGAACTGGTGGGTTTATGCCTTCCAGTCCTGGAATTGGCATGCATGTTGAGGTTCGTGATCCAGACGATAAGACAGTTTTGTCAAAGGTTTATAGTTCTGAAGGGCGATTCACATTTACTTCCCATACGCCTGGAGAGCATGTTATCTGCCTGTATTCCAATTCGACCAAATGGTTCGCTGGCTCCCAATTGGTAAGGTCTTACCATGTTTATGTAAAATAAAGCATTCCTTTTGAGTAATAACAATTGGAATTTGTCTTATGATATTACAGAGAGTGCATTTAGATATTCAAGTCGGTGAGCACGCTGTGGATTATGCAAACGTGGCTCAGAAAGAAAAACTTACCGAATTACAGTTAAGGGTAAGACAACTGCTAGATCAGGTTGATCAAATTACGAAAGAGCAGAATTATCAAAGGGTGAGTTATTTCTCAGCATCATTATTTTGCCATTTATATTTTGTAGGACTTATTTTACAATATTGTACTCCATTGACCCTAGATAAAGCTAGATAAAGCTACTCATATTCGTAGGTCGTTTATGAACTATATGACTATGGGATATTAGTAATGTGTACATTATGCTTACCAAGCGTTATATAGAAGATGAAATAATTTTGCTGACACATTAAAAATACAATTTTTATAGCACTTAAATATTAGATTAATTGTGTCAATGTTTGTTGGATGGTTATTGACCATAACCATACATCATATTCAAAGTAAATTATAATATAAATTTGCAATTCGTGTCAATACTGACCCATAAATGTTCAAATATAAATTATGCTGCAAGAAACCGTTGTAACATGTCTTCCTTTCGGGATTAAATTTGGTTATATCAAAAGCTTTGGAATTCAAGAATTAAAAAAATTAAATTGAAAAATTAAATTTCTGTAGATTGTAACGAATAATTAAAACGTGGCCTTTAGATTTAGAAGGAACGTTCTTCTCTTCGGTATATGAAATAAATTATTAGACAAGATTGATATACTTATCTATATTTTCCCATACAGTTCACCATTTCTTTATTTTCAGTTTTAATCACAAAACCACATTCGTTTGCAAGGAGCAGTAGACTATTTATTATTTCGATAGACTTTGTTGATTTTATTGCTATGTAGTAGCTATCTTTATGTAGTCACTTTAAGGAGGCGTTAAATACAAACATTATTTCTTTTACAAAGCGGTGTTACGGAAAATGGAATAAAAATGAGAGTTGAAATTTGATTTTAAGTGTGGTACAATGTGAGATTTTGGTAATTATTATCTTCTAATAATTTTTTTGCTTTATATGAATACTCAGTACCGAGAAGAAAGATTTCGGCAAACCAGTGAAAGCACGAATCAACGCGTCTTGTGGTGGTCTATTGCTCAAACCGCTGTTCTTCTTGTGATGGGCTATTGGCAAATGAAACATCTGAAGTCATTTTTTGAAGCTAAAAAGTTGGTATGAGTATGAAGTGTAAATCCATCCACATTTATAATGAATTATCTTTTACAATTAAGCAAAATAATACAGAAAAAAGCAAGTATATAAGAAGCAAGGCGAAGTAATGACGATATGTCAATGTACTACGAAAGTAATTATTGTGTAAAGTATAGGTAAGAATTAATGAGCGTTTGTCTACGTACTGCGGAGGTAATTACTAAATATTAAATAGTAAGTAGTAAGATGGCTATGTAAACATTCGTACACTGACGCGTACATTAAACTCAATTCATGTTATTAATACGTGGCTGTTGAACAATTAGAATTTTGTTTTGAAATCTGAAAATTAAGTTATTTGTATGTTAGAGGAAAGTGCTTACAGAGTTACAAGTTACGAGATCTAAATGGGCGAAATGTAAAACTACAATAGTAGTAAAATTCATTACAATGATTACAATATCCAAAATTGTAAATTTATTACAATAACAATTTTATATAATAAAAATGGTCAAGTCATGTAATTGTAAGAAACTGAGTGAATTTTGAATTGTATTTTCGAAAACCTATGGGTCTGTTATAATTATAAGAATCACAAATTTTGAATTATATCTTCGCTGCGGAAGCCTTTTAGCTCATTATAATTTAAGAACTAAAAGTTTTGAATTAAGTTTGATGTATAACTTATAAAATTCATCTTTTGCGAACACAAAAATTTTTTAATAAATTTTGAATCTTGATACCAAAAGCCAGTAAATTCATTGTAATTATTAGGACCATTTTAGTAATCTTGCTATAAGTATACCTTGCAAAAACTGGAAATTTAGTGCAATTGTAAGTTACAAAATCCATTATACCAATTATAATTCTACCAATAGGAACCAAAAAATTCACTTCGTGATGTTTGTGCTTAACGTAATTAATATAGAAAGTATAATTGCAATTGTTAGATCCAAAATCTATTAATGCATTACAATTATAGAATCAAAATCGTGCATCGTTATAATTTATGGATCTAATAAAGTAAAACTTTTAATTTGGTGTAAGTTGAATAAATGAATCAAAAGGTCGCCAAAATTAGTTTTATCTGCTAGCGGGGTGTCGGAATAACGTATCCATCCTTTACCGTACTGCTAAACTAGATTCCTTATAAATTACAACTTTTTTAATAGACCGGTAGAATGAAAAACCCAAGAAAAATTTTACCGGAATTTCCTCTTCCACAGGATACCATAGTCGTACTTCAACTTATATCTGTACCTAATTCCGACATCCTACTAAAAAGAAGTATGTATTATTAATGGTAATTATTTTGGCTTTGAGTAAAAACATAATGATAAAATTATTAGCCTGTCGTATTTTGCAATATTGCTGTTATGACCATTTTGAAAGTATTTGCATCAAATACTAAATAAATGCTGAAAATCTCGAAACGGTTGACATGTATATTTATTTATTAATAGTATTTATTTATGCTTGCCTACCTAGTAGTATGAAAAATACAGTGCTAGCATTACAGGGTAACTCGTGCTAATTTCAGAGAAAACTTCAGTGAAGGAGAAGCATTACAATACGCTAACTCTGAACATCTTGCTTGTACACAACTCAGTCTTAAGGAGTACTCTGAAAGATGCAGTAAATTCAATATTTATTTTTCTTTCATGAGGAGTTTTAAACGTGACTCATTTGATGGTACAGAGGAAAGCTTATTCTTGGCTGACATATTTACTTTCCGTACGTATTCGCGATAGAGGAGTATAAACATTCATTCATTTACCCATATCAAGTGACCCGTATGTCTGTCGCAATTATGCGCTTTATTTAGATAGAAAGGGTTAATGACTCAATGAATGATCATGATTCTACATAGTATTCTTAATCTTTCATGTTTTAACGAAGTAGGTTGCCGTTGAAAGAGGAAGTGTTTATTGTGGCTACAGTCAAAACTACATGAATGTTTATGTAAATTTCGTATTGCTTCGATAAGTGTATTTAGCGCAAATGCTCCGAGAACCAATAGTAGGGAAACTGTAGTGAACTTTTATGGCCAGTATGTCCATTCAAAGGAGATTCGTTCAGCGATAAGGTCTCGTTGTCTGAAAAAAACGAAAATGTCGTCAGGGTGCAGAAGCTGCTTTTCAATTCGATCATACACACCTCAACCGCCAGAAGAACAAAGACGTAGATTTTCCTACTCAGCTATGGCCAAGTTCACTTCTGTTTTCCTGCTCATTTTTATTGTTTTGTTAGTTGCATTAGTAGTTTATGGGGAGTCACCTCAAAATGGTCAATCAAGGGCTCGGCCAAGATCAAAAACACTCAAGAAAAAGAAAATCTCCACTACAATCGCTCCCGTAGAAGATATTACAACTTCTATTCCACCAGTAACAAATATTGACGACATAATAGCTGATGTCGATAATGAATCGCCAGTTGACAATGAAGAAACTGAAAATGACAATTCAGACGGTAGAGACTCAGAAGACCAATCAGATGCTAATGAAGCCACCACGTTTGTGGAAACCCCAAAACCAAGGAAGCAAGCGAATTCAAAATATACGTCTGTTGTGAAATCAGAGGGCTGCGATGTTTGTGAATTAGACGATTGTGTTACTATACCCGAGAGTAGTTGCCCAACTGGGCTCGTAAGTCAAATTTTCATGTGGTTTAAAAGTTCATATTCGTTTTTGTGTATATTTGGATAAATTACATTTCTGAAGTTGTAAAAGAATACTTTGTAAACAAATGAATTTTATATTATTTTTAAAAGTAACTTAATACTTAAAAATACAGTTGTACTTAATATTACATGATAAATAATTTCGTTCTTTTGAGTTGCACAGGTTTTAGACCGTTGCTCTTGTTGTCATATCTGTGGTGCTGGCGAAGGAAATCGATGCTACAATGCTTCGCTTAATTTGAGATATAATCCTGATATTGGAATTTGTGGTCCTGGCCTGTCTTGTCTTCTAAGAAGCGATTTAGAACCTACGGTAACACATTCAGAAGCACATTGAACTAGAACCTAACTCATATGTTACACGGCAGATCATTTTTTATTTTGTCTTAATTGGTTTACGCATAATGTCAGACCAGACCTCTTTTCAGATCACAGGCTTGGGTATTCAATACCTTGTAATACACTAATTTACGATGGTTGGCATTAGGTATGCGGTATTAATGATTAATCTGCAGTAAACACACATTATTACTTTTATCTTTTTGATGGATAGGATGGAAAAGGGGATAGATATGTCATTATGAGCATTAGTGAACTTTGTTGAATATAACAGTTAGTGTGCAAGGTTTTGTTAAATTATACGGAAGAACCGCGTGGAAAAGTATCGGAAAAGTTTATTGACGTAAGAGGGATTGGGATAGACGCAACAGCAAAACAAGGCAGAGACTAAAGCTGACATTTTGACAGGGAGTAGTAATTAATTAACTAAATAATTTCCAAGTAGTTGCTAATTACTAATTAATTAGTTGAAGGGAAAAAAGTAATTAAATAATTACTAATTAATTAGTTGCAACACAAAAAGTAATTAACTAATTGCTAATTAATTGGTTACTAATTAATTAGTTACTAATTAATTAGTTAGCGCTTCCTGATCGCACAAGTTTTCAAAGTAAGATCATCTGCTTAAATTTCCATTTTTCTGCCCTTCTACCTGCACCAATTCATCATTTAATTTTGATTTTGAACCAGGGTTTTCTAATTAATTAGCTGATCAAATTAACTAACTAATTAATTGTTTGTCGAGCAAAAAACTACTTTAGTTAATTAGTTGTCGAGCAAAGAACCAAAAAACTAATTACTAATTAATTAGTTGTCGTACAAAAACCAATAAACTAATTACTAATTAATTGATTGTCGTGCAAAAAACTAATTAATTAATTATTAATTAATTAGAAGAATTTTTTGAATTAATTACTAATTAAACTATTTATTTAAAAGATAAACTAACTACTAATTAAACAGATTAATTAGTTGCTTGAAAAAATGACTAATTAATTAGAGCACCCACTAATTAAAACGCCCTGCATTTTGAGAAGGGGGAAATTAAGTTAACTTGACTTACGTGGAAATCACCGGCCCCGCCCTTAAGACAATCTCTAACCTCCAATCCAGAGAGCTCCCTGAATCTCCCTGTACCTTGAAAAAATCCAGCGTCCCCTGAAGCAATCCCTCTTATGTCAATAAACTTTGCCAATGCTATTCCACATGGTGCTCCGAACAATTTAACAAAACAGCATTAATGAGCTCATACTGTCATACTTACCGAAAGCTTCAATAGTTATTTGTTAGAGGTGTAGATAAATAAAATCTAAACATTGCTTATTTACTACGAGTCAATTTTTACATAATTTTAAACATAGTTTAAATATGTGTATGAACGCTTTACATTATCCTGGAATAAAGGTTTTTATGTTCAATGCTTAAAATGAAGGAACTTATGAATAAAGGAACCCCCAGAGGCGTTGTGCGAATGCCAGGACAAGCGAATGGTTTGTGGAAATGATAACCAAACTTACAGCAGCGAATGTAAACTTCGTGAAGTTGCACATGGAAACCTCCAACTAGCTGTCAATCACTGGGGTCCATGCATATCAGGTGAGAAGTCTAAAAATTTCTTTAGGAACCCAAAATATGCAATGAAAGATAGGTTTTGATCTGGGAAATTGTAGTTAGAGGGACATGATGATGTTTTTTAATCAAGAAAACTACCAAGTATAGTTTGCTTTGAAAGAATTATGATTTAATTAATTATTATTATTATCCATACTATTTCAGTGTTCCATAAACAACAGTAGCTTATAAGTTGTAATTTTATGCCCCTATGAGTATAGGTTATCTAACTACACATAACTACATAAGTATGAATAGGCAGAGCAAAAAATTATGTACCATATAATATTTTCCATTTGACATTATTTTGAGAATATATTTACAAAACCGTGGTAGAATTCAATACTTGTACTGTCGTGATATTTCAATTTGTTAGATTTTGCGAAACACGTCTATGAATATGGTAACAGCAATGTTGTTTTGGCATACAATGGAAAATTAAAATTGCTACAATATTGAATAAATTAATTGATTTTATCATAGCTAGATATGGCATAATGAAATGAACTATTGCTTTTGTTTTTATTCCATAAAATTTTTAAGATTAATTTTCATGTATATTGTGGGATACCACTCGACGAAAAATTACAAGAAGCAAATAATGAGAAGTTTGATGTGGTAAAATATATGTATGTCAATTATAAAGTTGTTTTTGTCAGGGTAAGCTAAAATTTAGTGCTTATGTTTTTGTAATCAGCAAATATCTTTATTGATGATACATATTATATGAATTTAATGCTTTTGTAATTCTACTTCGACCCCACAATATAGCTATAGGCGAAAAATAATAGCAAACTAGTATTAGTAGTTGATTGCCTTGGCACTGCAAGGCAAAGGTAGGAGTGTAGTAAAAAAAATTCTATCATTGTGAATACAAATATTTTATTTAGACTTCCAATAATTTTAAATTTTAAACCAACCTCTTAAGGAATCTATACAAATGATAGATTTATTGCAAAATATGATGCTAGACGTCCCTGAAAGCATTTTGCAACATGACAGATAGTAATGCAACTTAAGAAGATGGATACTTTGTTGATAAATCTAATCATTGAAACCACATTATGTGATTTTATTTCATACAGCCCCATGGATTTCCACTCCAGTTGAAAACACCACAATTGGTCATGGAGAGGATATCTCTATGAGTTGCGAAGTGAGGGGCTATCCTCCTCCGATTATTCACTGGCAGTTTCTTGAAGAAAAATCAAATGCAGCTCCTGTTATTTTACCAGGTTTCTCATTAAATTTAATTGTACTTTACAATTAAAAATTCTTTAGAAAAAGTTGTTAACAATATTTGTAAAAATTTAAAGCTGATAAGTAGCATTCTCTATTCACTGAAATCATAATATCGTTCCTCTCCTTCATAAAGGTGCTTAACTACATTAATAAAAGGTGCTTATCATCATTAATTCCGGGAAGCGCTAAAACAAAATGATCACTTTTCAATATAGTGGTAAAAAATTCGCCTTAATTCCAAGTGGTAGCAAAACGCAGGAGTTATTTAGTAGTTAGAAGTGAGAAGCTAGTTAAGTAGACGTTAGTTAGACTTTTTAATGTGTGATTAGTGGCAATAATCTGAATGAATGTGCTGCTGTAATTGCTTCAGATAGGGATAAACTTAACTTATTTCAATGGCGGTAACATTTCAATTTTCGCAAAAGTATGGTTAACCATTTTTCGAAAATAATGATCAAATTCTTTAGTACTGTCAAAAATGATCAATTTGGTCTACACCTTTTGGAATTAATGATGGTTTGTTTAGTGCCTTTTTGAAAAAGAGGGACGATGATATTATGGAATTTATTACAAGTCAAGGCGTTATACAGTTAAATAATCATTTTTTGTAGTGATTACATTTTTGAACTATTTGAACTTCACAACAGTTAGATAACAACTTATTATTTTAGGTGACGATTCTTCAGTTGTTATTGTCGTCAGAGGTGGTCCAGAACAAATGATGACCACAAGCTGGATTCAGATTATATCAGTGACGGAAAACCGTCAAGGCACATATTTTTGCATTGCAAAGAATGCTAAGGGTATGATTCAAAGCTTTGCTTCAGTTTCAGTGCTTCCTCCAATCATTCGCCAATTCAACGATCACATATTACGCTAAAAATTCAAAGGAAATTGGAAAGAAGAATTACATTTGATGCTATATTTACATCTAAGAGCGAAATACCAATTACAAAATCAGAATGGCATAACCAAAATTTTACTGTAATTACCAACCAAATTGTAATTGAGGGGTTCCATGCTATTTTAGTATATTTGGGTTTTTAGCTAGCGTATCTATAGGTTGGTCAAACTATTCTTTAACTGTTAAATGTCTTCATTTTTGATTTGATGTCTTTGTAGGTAATGTTTTTACTTTTTACATGCTTCTTAATTTCTAGCAAACATAAAATAATGTGTTTTAACTTAATGCTGTCAAATGTTATTAAATCGAGACTTTCTTGAGGCAGATTTTCAAATTAAAATGTTTTTGCTGCGTACTGCTTTTTTATAATATCTCCAGAACTACTTTGGCTTATTGTGCTACACTTATTAGGTACCTATGTTAATCTACTGTCCACAGTACTGCTGCAACTGCAAATGCGATAGCGTGAGTCGTGAGTTGGTTTCCGTATGTTCCCAAAGACAAATGAATTACAGTTAGCAATGACAGAAAGTAACATTCGTTTTGCTTTCTGTGGTTGAAATCTACTACAAGTTTCGGTACTTACCCTAATGAAAATTAATATTTTTTCTATCTTCTAAGCATATGAAAACACAATAGCAAAGTACTGTAAAAGTCTTATTAAAATTATTGTACAAATATCTCAATATCGTCTGAACAAAGAGAAGATATAATATCAGATGAGGTAAGATAAGTACGGCACAAAACTAACAAAGTGTTGATAATTGTGCAAAGAGTTTTCAAAAGTGAAACTCCCAATATTTAATGTTTTATGGTTTGTGAGTGATTACACTTCTTCTTGCTTACATTAGAGCACTGTAGGCATTGATGAACTAACTATTTGTAACTATTTATTCCATAAATCACTATTGTTGAAATGACAAACTAAGAAATGTACATTCAACGGGACTCTTTAAATTATTCACCATTGAACATGTGCTTGATTATAAATACCGTGTTACCGATACCTGGCGAATACGCTTAACTTTTCCCAACTAAGATTTTGGTTTTTTAATATTGTTTCCGTGTATCTTTTTCTACTTTTATGACTAATAACATTTTATGGAGGAACAAATGCTTATTGAAATCTTCACACTACATACAATAGTTTATAGTTTAGTTTTTTTTATTATTTTACTAATAGAAATAACTTTTAGTAAAGAATGTAATGTTAAGAAAATATTTGATTTTATAGCTGAGCATGAAAGGTCACTTATGATTGGTAACTAAATGAGACTCCTAATGCATAGTATTGAGTCCCTTGTGGCTAGCAGTCTCTGTCATTGTTAAAGCTACACCGGAGTAATAGGATTTTAAAATGTGAGCAAGTAAATAACCAGAAAGTAAAATGGTTTTATTTGTTGTATTTACTGGAAACCCTTTATCAGCGTTTTACAATATATTGACTTTTACAAAAATTTATTTATTTGTTGTTGGATAAATTGAAAATGTATTTCCATTTATTTGCTATTTAAAACGTGAGTTATAGTGATGTGAAAAAGTAAGAGGTATCTAATAAAAGAATAATTTGGGCTGCAAAAGCTATGCACTGTGGTTGAACCCAATTTCTGTATTCAACAATTCAACGTATTTAAATCTTCCATTTTGGTATCTTTAAAAACTAAAGTGACCTAAGGTTAAAGAAGGTGACCTGACATATGTATATTGTAATACACGATAAATAAAGTTGATTGCACGGGTGAAGCTGAATAGTAAAATTGTGGAAAGCTATAGTGGCTTATTCTTAAAGTCTTCTGTATATTTAGTTATGTTAATTAGTTATGAACTTTGTACCCTTCGAAATTAATGGAATGTAGTATTTTAAGTGCTGTTGATAACTGTAACCAATGATATGTACATTAGAATTTAGTAATTGTATCCCTAGCATGGCACTTTATGTTAAAGTCGTTGTAGATTAGCCATGGTAGTAAGTTTACACCATACATACTCACACATACTCACATCCTTTATTTGTTTATAAAAATTGTTGACATTTCTCTCTGTATTGCATATACCTATTCGCTGTCCATTTTACGTATACCTACCACAAAGTTGAATAAACTTCTTACCGTGGCTAGTAGTTTTCCAGACAAATCAAATGTAATACTTATTTGGGGATGTTTTATTTTCAATACACACGGGATACAATTTACTTCATGAAGTCTGTATATGTATCAATAAATGAAATTGCTGAACATACTCAAGCTATCCATAAAAATTTCCACGGGAAATAAATACACAACCTGACATGAGCGACAATTATAAGAAAATGACCTGCATTACATGTTTTAGTACGAGAGCAACATTTATTCCACAAAAAATAGTAAAAGTATATATATTCATATTGAAAGTTCTGAATACATAATATTAGGCTATTTGGATTCTTTGGAATTTAATTATTATATCATATTATTATTGTCAATTGTAATTGTCAATATTATATCACATTAAAATTTTTTTAGTGATGTGATAAGGTGTGCTGCCAAAGAAACAGTATTAGTAGTTCAGAATCGTGAATATAGAATGTTTACTTTCATGATGAACTTTTAATGACGTAAGCTAATTAGGGGCGACTGAAAATTTACATAAGCACAAAGAATTGAACTTGTACTTGCTATTTCGCACATCAGTATACCTAACTTATTCATACACTTTTTAGTTATGAAATCTTGAAAACTGATCTTCTCCACACTAATTTTCAAAATCGTCTAGAAAAATTGGACGTTCAATATACGGCACAAACCAACATTATATGTTCTATTTTCCAAACATAATATGGCTTTATCTTTTACCTTTGATCTTATTCTGGTGCTATAATTTTGCAAAATTCATAGTGATACAATTTTTTATGTTATGCTATTTCAAGATTTACAGATCATGCACCATAAATACAATTGAGCGGAAAAACTACATGGAGCAAAATGTTCATAGCAAGTGTACTTATCGAAACAGGATTTCCATAGAAGTATTATTTATTTAATGTGGGATAAAATTGCAAGAATTGCTGTAATGAAAGGTGTTGTATTTAGGTGCATGCATATATTAAATAAATTTTTAACAGTTCTGAAGGAGTTATAATAAACTCCACTGAAAATATCATGCTGAAGCAAAAACAATATTTTGGACGGTTAATATGTACAGTGTTATATTTCAGAAGTGATTTATGCCACATTTTCCTTGGAGTCTTTAGAAGGCATACTGTAAATCTTTCTATTCTCCATTCCTACCATGAAGATCACATTTGAACTAATGCCAGATGAAAAGCACCATTGAGAATGCAAAACACCAACAGAGAATGCAAAACAGACACCATTGTCTCAGAGAATCTTACCCAGTATAAACTTTTAAAATAATGTTACATGCAATATCACTCACAATCAGAAAATTTGGTCCATCTTGTGACTTCAATTTGTCTATATTTAATGTGGAAACTTTTAGTTGAACTGTTTTCCATTAATTTATTCCAATTTCTTAAGCACACTGCGTCCACTTTACATTTTGCAGGGGATAAGGGATATTACAAAACTTTAACATGAATGTCGTTTCTGTGAAAGCCGATTTGGTACGGAAAATCTTTGTTCAAAACCTCAACGTTTTTACTGGTAGCCTTTCTTATTCTTTACACAGCTAACCAGACATTTGCACATATTATTTTCAGAGCTTTTGGTCCTAACTCCTAACAGTTACAGATAGATACCGTCATATCCATTTTTGTTGGTATTAAATGCACTGTACATTCATCTGTTTAACTTACTTTTCAGTTATTATTCCTGATTGCGCCCACTAAAAGGAGTAGGCTGCATATCTAGGACAAATGGAAAAATTTTATGTGTGAAAACGGAAGATTTACAGAATCAAAGTAAACAGCAAAGTTCATATAATAGTACTTATTGATTTAGTGTGGGTAATAATATTTACTTAAAATCCTCCATTCAACTGTCGCGTCTTGCTTTTTATGTGTGTAAGGAGTTGAAATACTTAATCAATTGAAAGTGAAGTGAATGAAATGATATATTTACTAGTGTCGGCAACTATTCAAATACAGATACAGAACTCAATAAATATAACATTGTTGTTTTTAGCAAATTCATTTCTTCAATTTCAATGTAAATAAACTGCATGACCATTGGAAAGTAAGAAACACCAATGGAAAATTTATACGAAACAGGATGATGAGAATACAAGGGCACTTTTAGACTGAAATAAAAATTTAAAAAAATTGAAACCTAGTCTAAATAATTTTATATGTCAAATTATATAGACAATAAGACCCTAGGATTTCACACAATGTAATGAATTTGCTGCTGATTTACCCTACGAGTTAAGTCGATAATGTTTAGTAACTTATTTTAAAATCGTAAAGCATTAAATATCCTCATTGCACTGAAAACTTTATCCCTCCCGATTTATGTTTTACTAGAAATTACCTTCTCTTTATTTATAGTGTTTTAGTGAAACAGCAAAATTAAATTTTTAGTAGCCATTGACAGAAATAATTCATAAGATGCTCAAAAGTTGCACACAATGCTGGGCGGCCTCAATGTTGTGGGTTATTATTTATTTCTCAAAGCCAGTCTTATATATAATATTTTACAACAGGATGTTAGCAGGGGGTTCGGTGTCGTAATGAATAGGATTTCATCCTGTTGACATTGCTAATCTAAATATGTAATTAATCTTTGTAATGTGTATTGAATCAAATTCAATTAATAAACTACTGATGTAATCTTTTGCATCAAGCAATGCTTTTTTGTTGGAAAGCATAAATACTGGTTCAACACAAATACATACACCTAATTTGCAAATCCTAATGTTTAGTTGAATTTGCACATCCAAATATTTTATTGAGTTTGCAAAAGTCCTACTGTTATTACCAATATTAGTTGAATATTTGAAATGTAAGGAATTGAGATTTTTTAATTTTACCATTACCTTTGGATGTATTGCCAAAATATTTGGCACACGTTTGCACATAATGGTATGTAGGCATTTCTGGTCAATTTCATTCATGTCTTTCGTTGGAGAGATCCCAAATAGAGATCAAAGAGGTGGCCATAGGTCGTAGATTAGTGCAGATATATCTGGACATCATCCAAATGGCATGGTCAAAGCAGCAATAATTATATCAGCTAATGTCATGCATCCAAAATGTTCTTATTCCAAGAGTGATATGTGATGCTGACACGTTAGTTGGATGTCACTAGGAAGAGGAAGTCTACTTTATAGAAATGAACGGAACTAAGTCTGTCCGTGCGCCCGTTCGCGCTAATTCATGAAGGGATTAATATAGTTATTAAATCTTATGTGTATTGATGGAATTCAAACAAAGATTAAGTTTGAAAATCGGGTCAATGGGTTGAAACCTTACGCAAATATTCAAAATATTTCTATTAAATTAATTACGGTTAAATTCAAAGACTCTATTTTGCAAAGTAAAGAAATAATCACTTCAGCTTCTTCCCTGTGGGCATTGGTTACAATGTTCTATTGTTTATGGCATTAATGATTCTAAATCCCAGCTAGTAACTATTCCAAATTTCTGGTGTGAGAACTGAATATTAATTAATGTCCCACAATATAATTTAATTCCAATTAAACCATGTCCATCGCTCTCTAAGCAGGTTAATTAAAAACATTAACGTGTTAGCAAAACATTGCAAATTGGAATTAACAAAGTATCTATAAATTAAAAACTCTTCAGGAGGAAATAGATAGCGACAACTTATTTTAAATGCATTTTAAAATAAAAACTCTTCGGATTTTAGTGTTGTAGAATTAATTGATAGGATTTTTATCATTTATTGCACCGAAGGGTCAAATAAATCAAAATGTTATACCTTACGATTAGATAATAAATATTAGAATTATACATCATTAGTGAAACTATCACATTAAACACATGTTATTAATTTAGGTTACTTGTTTTAGGAGCAGAAGTATTAAATTGAAGCCTGTGCTTATTAATCTAACTGTAGCATTCTGAAAGTAAACATAACGAACGAATGAATGTAGACTACAGGGACACTGCATGGTAGTAGAAAGTGATGGGACAATGATTAAGATAAAAGCAAGTTTACTATAAATGTACCAAATGATAATAATATTACAAGCAGTACGCTATCAGTGGCAGCTACGTATTTAGTTCCTGGCACTTGAAAACAAATTGTAGCATGTTGTCTGTCGTGTTGTCTTATATATAGAGAAGAAATTCAGAGTTTCGGGTTGAGAATCATATTGGACACTTGGATTTACAGTTCAACACTAAACTCGCTGAACGAAGTTTAAAGTTTTTTGAATGCTGTTAACTCATTTAATTTTAAGATCAGTTTTACAAATATTTCCAAGAGTTTGTAAAGAATACTCCCATTAGGCGACAAAATAAGTAAACTTAGGTCTGAATTTTCATGTAAAGTACTGACTCGAGTGTGAAGTCTGTTGTTGTGCTCAATATCTGCCACAATGAATTCGGCGAAATCCCTGATTTTCTCTATTGTGCCACATACTCGATATATTATACAAAAATCATGCCCGACGCTAAAATTCTCTTGCATTTCAACTGAAGTAAGTAGAAACCAAAATTATAATTTACTTTAAATAACAGAGATATATTTTTATCGCAGCTGCGCTACTATAAAATTTATTCTACAACTCAATAATTAATTTCAGGCCCAACAAGGCAACAAAATTTTTTACCAAAATTATGCATTTAGTAAAATGTGTGAATTTTGCAGCAATTCATTATAAACAATTTTGTTTTGCAGATATTCCACAGAAATATTTCTTGTTCTGCTGTGAGGTGTGACTATGTTCCCGTGGATGGTCCAATGGGTCTTTCCCATTTCAATAGTAAGATTGCGCTATCATCACGATCTCAGTTGTCTCAAGCAAGAAGAATAGTTGTCAAAGTTGGAAGTGCTGTTCTTACTCGAGAAGACAACTGCGGGTTAGCTCTCGGTCGGGTAGCCTCTTTAGTTGAACAAGTAAGGAATTGTAATCTCATAACTGTTTCTGTTTTTCTTAGTATTTATATTCCAAAAACTGCAAAATAGTAAAACTGAAAATAAAAACCAAGCAACATTCCTCTGTTCCATCCAATTTTATGCCTTTTCCTTCTGTGTAGTCCGTAACAATATCTTACATGACGTCTTTTTCAGTATTTTATAGTTTTTCGGAGCACTGCCAACTGCTATCTTTCTCTAGGTTTAATCTAATTTCTATAAAGGGTTATTTATTAGGTTGTGAGGCTTTATTGGGCAAAGCATAACTTTTGACGAAAAATCGAAATAATTTTACAAACTGGGGAATTCTAGCAACATGGGAAATTAATTCGATATTTATGGCAAAAGTTTTATGGTAAATGGTTTTAAGTGGTAGCGTTTTCTGTAGCTTATTAAATTGTATTAGTCAGACCGAAACTCTGGAAGAAATGAGAAAAAATACTATCTATTTTATTGCATTTATTATACAGGGAGGGAGAAAATGCAATACTTTGTAAAACTCATGCTGGAATACTAAGATCTATTCTTTTCCCATTACAGGTGGCTGCTTTACAAAACACTGGTCGGGAACTTATTATGGTTACGAGTGGGGCTGTAGCATTTGGTAAGCAGAAGCTCGCTCAAGAACTGGTAATGTCCATGTCTATGAGACAAACTTTGCACTCCAAGGATCACCAAGTTCATGTAAGTCACTCTAAGATTAAAAACTGAATAAATTTGTTTTGGTGTTGACTAAAAACATGCATCCATTTTCTATCACGCTATAGGGAACTTTTACAAAATCATTAGTTCGACATAATTAGCAGAAACATTTATGTATTTTGGCATCAGTAATTATACTTTCATTAATGTTCCAATTATTATTTTGTTTAGATGTATGTACATCATATAGGTATAGATAGATTATTATCACATTTATGTCAAAAACTACTTACATATCAAAAAATTTTGTATACAAGATAATACGTTTTAATGGCGCCAACGATTTTATTTACTTATTGGTACGTATTTTAAAGACTTACAATTGCCATGTTTTCAAAAATATGGGGTTTACTTGTCTAGATAGAATAAGCATATTTGTAAACAATGTTATTGCAAATCGTGAGACAAGACCCAGTATCCGACTGTTCACTCATAGCATAGCTCTCAAAAAAGTTGCACGTGTTTAGAATAGGAACATAGATAATTATCACGACAGAAAGCTGTGGACCTAAATAAATCTGAAAACAAGTGAAATAAAGCAGAATGAGTTCTGCTTCTTCTTTCATTATGACCTTCAATTAACGGTAGATGGTAGATAATTTTTTATGAATGACATGATTAGTGGCTGTGGGTTATATAATGTAAAAGAAGCTCAATATCTGTGGCATTTAAAAAGCTTCACGAATGTGGAGGAAAATATTATTTAATACCAATATTATTTAATTTTAATGCACCAATAGCATTTTTGCCTCACGTTTCACAAGCATGAAAGTTAATTTGTATTTGTTTGCTCTTCTAATTTGCACATTATTGATGCAGCATAATTTTTAAGTGATTCAAATACTATAAAACAGGATCCACTAAAAAATAATCCATTAATGATCACATGGCCACAATGTTTCAACTTTGTTTGGTAGAAAGTGTTATTGTTATTTCAAAATTGAGGAATAATTTTTTGTTGGCTGTTTTGATTCTGTTGCAAAGAAATAACATGCCTAAAGGCAATCTCGCAAATGCAAATGTTGCATATTTAAACAACACTAGGAAAAATTACCCGAGTCCCTAGAATAGTCATCGACACCACTGTATTTCAAAAATTATATCTAGATTATTTCTTATAACGTTTATTCAGTATTTCTTGGTACATAACCGTTGAACTAAAATGCTAAATAGGGCAACAAAGGATTCATGGAGCCACGAGCCGCTGCAGCCGTTGGACAATCGGGGTTGATGTCGCTGTACGAGGCTATGTTTGCACAATATGGTGTTCGCATTGCACAAGTGAGTCATTCCTATTACGTAGAAAGAAGGTTAATTCTCTTCCGAACTGGTATGAGGCTGAAATATCTAAATTGTTCATCTATCAAATGAAGATATTATTGTAAAGCAAATAATAAATAAAATGTATCGCTCATTGTTGGGATAAGGGATAAGGATGGCTAATCAACGCTGTATATCAAACTAGTACATTCTCATTCTGCTATCATCTATTTACACAATATAAATAGGACATGGGTTTTGATGTCTTATGATTATGCAGGTTTTGGTGACCAAGTCTGACTTCACCGATGAATATACAAGAAAGCATTTGTTTCAGACTATGTCTGAACTCTTGGCTCTGAATATTGTCCCCATTGTGAACACTAACGATGCAGTCGCTGCCCCGCCTCAAGTTTACGATGCACTGGAAGGGGTAATCCAAACTCTAAGAATTAATTCCACTTTTCCACTGTTAGCTGATATGGCCTTTAATCTTACCGCTATCATATTCAAACCTTTGCTTTCTTTGTGTTACAGTTTTTATGCATTTATGATAAGAGTAGAATAACGCATAATTTGCAATGCGAATCTTTGTGTATTATCAGAGCATGCACAGGGATGATTCAGAATAGATAACTATCTTGAAATAACTTTTGAAATCGTTAGTTTTAGCATGGTTTAACACCTTTGCTTATTATAAAAACTACTGAAATAAGAAATGTGCGTAATCAGAGAGCATCTGTGAACTAATATTAAATGGAAGTGAATTCATGTTCATGAGATATTACAACTGTAATGGTTAATTTCAGGACATCACAGTGAATGACAATGACAGCCTGGCTGCCCTTCTTTCAGCAGAAATTCGTGCCGATTTAATGGTTTTGATGTCAGATGTGGAGGGTGTGTACACAGGGCCACCTGGTCTGGACGGATCTCGTCTGATGCACTCATACTGCCCTGGCGTTAACTCTGATGTGCGATATGGAGCGTTGTCTCGGGTTGGCTCCGGTGGGATGCAGTCCAAAGTATGCCAATTTTGCTAGTATTCATGTGAATGCAGTAACTAATGTAAATGATGAAACTCTCCATGTTACCATTATTAAAATGCCCGACAAACACGCCCTAAGATGTTCATTCATGAAGACAATGCGAAATGAAATATTATCTTTGAGTATTTTGCCAATTGTATTCATTCGATATTAAGTTCCCCTATCTCCAGGTCTCAGCAGCTACTTGGGCTTTGAATCATGGTATTGCAGTGGTCATTTGCAATGGCTCCAAGGAAGGAGCCCTCAACTCTGTCATCAGCGGAAGAAGAGTTGGAACTTTGTTCACCACTCAAAACAATGGTAGTCGATCTCCGGAATACGTTGCTGAATTAGGTTGGCTTTAACTAATGTCTATTACTCTTACATAAGATACATTTGATTTCTTAGTCAATATTTCCAGGCCAAAATTCATTACCAATTGCAAAAGACATTCCTCACAGTTCATTTAGTCTTCTTTGTCATGTTGATGCAGTCCAAAAGGAAATAGATACAATTCATGCTACCAATAGTAAAAATGAACAACTTATTCTCTCATAATATTGTGCCATAGATTGAGAGAGATAAAGTAGGCATTGAAGTCACATTCCAGTTGCATTTCTATCTCAACCAATTCTTTAAATATGTAGTGCCTACGCATTTCTGAACTAAAAATAAAAACTTAGTAAGTGCCACATAAGACATTTTTTGTCCTCACCGTAACTTCCTTCAGTTTAATGATAATCTTGATAAGGCATTTATTGGTTTAGGAAAGATTCTGCTAATATTCAGGCAAGCTTTAAATTCCGTGGAGATTATTGCCATTCAGGTTTTAGATGTTTTCCTACTAATATCGTATGTCAAAATATTTATCTTGTCTGCACCTTTTTCAACACAATCTTTAAAAAGGCAATAATTGTTTACTTATAGCTGGGATTTTAATATGAATATGGTTTTTAAGTGGTAAATAATCTCTAATGTGAGGCGGCAAGTAGTCATGGACAGGAATTCCGATTAGTGTTATCCAAACAGTCGGCTTGGTCATTTAACACAGGAAGCCCAGCTTCACAATTCCTCTCAGGTTTGTGACTGGGAGCTGTAAACTATTTCGACTTGGCACTTTGTTCTTCAAAACGTGCGTTTTAACCACAAATGCCTAATAATTTCCCAGAGTGGTGAAATGTTTCGACCTGGCCAATTATTTTCTATTTTACAGTAACTAAATGTGTTTGAGAAGGAAAAATGAGTTACTCCTAATAGTAATAATTAA
The DNA here is from genome assembly GCA_020352615.2 of Yoshiicerus persimilis. Taxonomy (NCBI): domain Eukaryota; kingdom Metazoa; phylum Arthropoda; class Collembola; order Entomobryomorpha; family Tomoceridae; genus Yoshiicerus; species Yoshiicerus persimilis. The sequence continues at coordinate 22,845,581 of CM060170.1, read as the reverse complement.
CTCTATAATGGCAATACAGCCCTCACTTAACCATGTGCATTACTTGACGCAAGGATTTTCTTAAAAACAAAAATCAAATTTTTATGTTTGGAACAAACCCTTATTTTATGATTTCTTGGGTGTATGCTTCAGCGTTCATGTTGCTGTCAGCACCCATCCAAATCGCAGTTTCTTATTAAGTAGAAAAATGGCATACAAGCTGTAATCAAAATCTCACACTCAGTTTTAATGTATCCGTGAAATAATCAATTAATGATGCACTATGCCTAAACTTAGTGAACAGTTCAACTTGACCCTTGCAATATTACTACGTAATTGTATAATACTTGATTATTAGTTAGCATGGATGCACACGTGACAGGATAATGACCTTTTATTTACGATAAATGAATATCGCTAAAGACCAGAAGATAATAGAGCGATTAGTAAATGACTTACTTAAAGAAACGGAATAGGGAAATATAGGACATTAGTCATATTTTGATAGGGCACGAGTTCATGCTGAGTGTTTCTATTTGCCCTAACTCCTTCGGTTCATTTTTGTGCGACAGTACTTTATTTTCCTTCTATTTATTTGTACAGAAAAGTAAAGATGTAACAAGAAAGTTTGACGTAAACATAAACAGGAGCACAAATAGCCACTGTAGATAACATTTGAACTTTGCCTTGCCTTGAGCATGCAGAATGAACATGAATAAGATATGAAATGTATAATTATTAGGACATATGCAAGTACCATTAGCATAATTATGAAGCATTGCGCACTTGGTGAAAAATATTGACAATTTATCCTTACATTTCAGCTAAAGAAGGCGGAAGACTGCTTCTCAATTTAACTGGGTCACAAAGATCTGAAATCATTGAAAGCATGGCAGACCTCCTAATAACAAGGAAAACAGACATCCTCATAGCGAATGAAAGAGATTTGGACAATGCAGAGAAGGAAAAAATTTCTCCAGCAGTCATTGATAGGATAAAATTGAATGATGTGAAAATAGAAAATTTGGCCACAGGTTAGTGTTACTTTTGGTCATTGGTATCTCTATTGATTTAATTAAGGAGATGTAGATTACAAGCCAAGCATCCTTCTAAGAGTGGAAACATTTGTGTGGACATCTGAACTCAAGGATGCAAAAACCCATGGGTTTTTGAGCAAAAACCCTCGACCCATGGGTTTTTGTGGGTTTTTGGGGTTTTTGGGTTTTTGGGTTATTGGGTTTTTGGTCTACCAAAACAATGTAATACTCTGTGTATATTACTTAATATTTATTCTTTTTTGAGTCATAAAGGAAAAATATGATGAAGAAGGATAGTTCTTAACTATTATTGTCAAGTATATTCATATTTTGCAGGATAAACGGCAATTTGTTAAGAAAATTACGGTGTGTTTTACATTCCCGCCTAGCAAAAACCCAAAAACCCCAAAAACCCATGGGTTTTTGATAAAAAAGTGGGTCGGGTTTTTGCTCAAAAACCCAAAAACCCAAAAACCCAAAAACCCTGGGTCGGCATCCCTGCTGAACTCATGAATACCGTCTGATGTCAATAACAAAAAATTCATAGGTGCATGCATGCATGTGTTCAAGTTGCATGCCATGCTTAGGATTGATTAAATGTCAATGTTAATCATCTAATTACGTTTCCAACATGCTTCTAATACATGTTCTTACTTTTTTGCCTCGTGTAAATATATTAACGCCTTAAATATGCTTAAAAATAAAACACATATGTAACATGTAAACATATGTTATATTGATTCCGTTGTATAAGCTACTGAATGCTATTATGGTGATTAAATGTGAATATATACCATAATAAACGTATCAGTACATCTTTTGTATTATAAAAATGACATCCTGGTAATTATAGGATGTTTATTGAAAATTCTATATTAACATGGCGTGAATACTAATTTTGACGAGAAAATGACGACTGCTTTTAATTTCTTTGGTTCGTCGACATAGGTCTGAAGCAAATGGCTCATGACTCAATAAGCCTTGTGGGAAAAACAACTAGACGCACTTTACTGGCAAAAGGCTTGGAACTTCAACAAATTACCGTGCCCATTGGACTACTGATGGTCATCTTTGAAGCCAGACCAGATTGCCTTCCACAGGTACAATTATTGTCGCACACTATTAGCTTGCTATTTCTGATGGAGCCTTTTATTTGCAAATCCTTTATACTTATTATACTTTTCGCCAAAATAATTGCACATAGCATACCTGAGTCGGCTATTGTAATTTCATTAATCAGTATATATGTATAGCTATTGACCATTGTTAAAATAAAGTACCTAAGTGTGTGATATGTACATAGTACACACTGGAGGGTAACATTAGAGAAATATTTGACAGGAAAGAAATTGTCGTAGTGTATGAATGATACATGTTCTTTCCAAATGTATAAATCCTATACTACCGTAAAACACCGCAAAAATAATATGCGTATTGTTCAAATAATGGGATTACCCTTTAACTTGTTGATGTTTTTTCCTTTCTTCTTACAACATTACGAGTAAGAAAAGCTAAATCAATATTTAGTTTGAAGTTTCGCAGGCACAAATGATTTTTCAAATGGTAATTAACTTGAATATAATTCTTTTTCTAATTAAAGATAACATGAAATACAATTATCTGAATTTGAGTAATTGAATTTATATATTTAGGTAATTTTTGTTAATTAATGTGAACAGTTAAAATTTTATGCCCCAAAAAGGTTACCGGCTGGATATGTATATTGTGCAACACATACCAAGCTTATTATAATTACATTACTAGCTACTACAGGTACTTCATTGGAATGGCACGCAATTTTGAGATTCTTAGTAAACACTGATTTGCGAATCATCAGAGATGTTTTCCTGATAAATGGGGAATCCTGTTTACTCAGTTTTGCGAGCTTACAATTTGTGATACCCACATCAAAATCATTAAGATTAATAAAAAGTGAGATGTGCCTCGGTGCACTGAGACTTAACAGCTAATTGGAGTTATAAAATAATGTGTTGAAAAGAAGTAAATGTAATTAAAATGCTGACTAATTATGATGATAAGACGGTAAAAAGTAGATTTATGCGTAAAATAAACAATTAGATAAAGTATTCACTGACACACGTGTAAGTCAACAGTATTCGTCAAACAGTATAGCAAATTTACATAAGACGAGGACAGGAGGCTCTTACTCAGGTAACCATTCTTCAAATCCCAACAAATCACGCTATTGTTCTCGCCAGGTCATATTATCTGCACTCTGGTCATCTACATGTGTAATTTATCTTGTTCAGAGTGGAAATATATCAACCACTGTACGCTCATCCGCGTCTCACGTACAAGTAAACTCTTATCATGAGATGTTTAATACAAAATAGCATCCTTATCTTTTTGTATGGATATCTTCGTATGCAAACCATGAGTATGGAAACAATGCGTGTGTCTAGTGTCTACTGAAGGAAGAATTATTATTGATGGCACTACACTTGCATTCATAAAATGGATATACTTATTTCCTATATGCAAATTACCTGTTGAAATACATGTATAGAGTAGTTATCTGTCTGCATGGACAGGTGAAACATAAGGTGCAAATAAAGTTGATGCGGGGTATAATTTATCTGTACTTCTGTCTTCTCCACGTTACACAAAATAAACAAATAAGTCTTTGAATTATGCATTCTTTCAGATTGCTTCCTTAGCGATAGCATCTGCAAATGGATTAGTATTGAAAGGAGGGAGTGAAGCAGTTAATACCAACACTTCCCTTATGTCAATTGTGACGGAGGCTCTTCTCATTCATGGCGTCCAGAATTCAATTCAGATGGTTTGTTAATTCGCCTACAAGCTAAAACTTTTACCTTCAGCCTCCATTCAAATTTTTATGCAAAATGCTGAAACTATTTAAAATAAGAAATACAGTAATTTCTATGAATAGTAATAAAAATACGGAAAGACTCTTAAGAATAATAGAATAAGAACTGCTATTTCCTATCGGAAGCTGAATAAGAAATATTTAGACCAGCTTCCAGTAAAGATGAATTTTAAATTTGTAGGTGACTTCTCGAGAAGATGTTGGTGAGATAATTGAGCTAGGAATCGTCGACTTAATAATTCCTCGTGGTTCGAACCAATTAGTAAGGCAGGTGACAAAGCAAGCACAGGGAGTTCCTGTTTTGGGACATTCTGAAGGCATCTGTCATGTTTATGTGGACACTGACGCTGATCTGGACAAAGCTCTCCACATTGGTAACTATGATATATTTATACCTTTTTTATTTTTACAATTATAACATCACATCGTAACTATTTAAATATTAATTAAAGTACTTAATGACCATTAAAAAGTTCTTCAGGTAAAATACAATTTTAAGGCATGATTGACCTAAACTTTATGAAATGGTACGTATTGAATTATTATCTTAGAGTAATACTAACAAATTATAGTTAGCTCAGGAGTAGTCAATAATTAAATAAACAACGGGCTGACATAGTTTAACAAAAGCTTCTGTAGACAATCAATCAATATTCAATTGATTGTTTACTGATATTTTTATCAATGTATAAATACCACGAATTTTTTTTCATTCTTTAATGCTCTTTGACGATTTTGCTACGACGTATTACTTTTGGTAAAGGAAATAACTAGTTTTAGCCAGATCCACTTGTTTTATGTATAATAGACAGTAATATAATGAAAAATTCCAGAAATGTTATCTGCGTCATTTGATAACGTCAAAATGGTTCCTTAATTTCGAAAAGAAATAAATCCTTGGCGCGTGTGATTATGGATGAATATCTTGAAAAATTAAATGCAATTACTCTGAAACAATATGAAATTACATATTTTGTAAGTATTAGTCTAAAGATGTGTAGTGCAAAGTTATATTGAAAAATACGTGTCTGGTTCATGTGTGTGATAATTAAGTACCTCACTATTTGTATATATTTTGCATCTTGTGTATAGGATAGAACAGTACAACAATGGTTTCTCTGTTCTAGAATGCAGTGTCTAAAGAATTTATTCGTTCTTTATGGACTCTAGAATACCACAAACAGTATAATGTTAGATATTTTATGAGGTTTTCGTTATTATGACTAAATTCCTTTCAGAGACAAGGTCTACTTACTTTACATAATTAGCCAATAACAGTATGAATACACACTAAACATGTATATTCAGTTCTATTGTAAGCTTTAGGGAAGCTCTTCACACAAAGCACTAAGAAATTCACTGGAAGAAAAGAACCCAGTTATTAAATGTGCGCATAATAAATTAAGGTTTTACTGATGTAACAAGAAGCAAATAGCAGTTTAATTCAAATAATGGGTAGACTAATTATTTTTCAAGAATGCAAAATCGACTTTTGAATGTATTGTAAATTTGTTTTTAATTTTAATCTGAAAATTACTTCGGTGAGAATCATTTATTAAGAAGAAGAAGCTTCTTTATAATAATGCCCTGAACAAACTGTCTGTCCGTTGGTTGTATAACTCCTGTGAGGATTTAGATAATTAGTTTAAACTTTTCTATTGTGTTGCTGGGGTTCAGAGGAAGATTTGGTTCAAATTTGGGGTCAACCGGTTGAATCCTTCTGACCTAAATTTGACCCAGTAACCTGCAACAATGATTGGCTAGACGCAGACTTTTGTGAGAAGCAACACTATAGATGGGCCTCAAATTCACTTGTGCTTATCAATAGAAGACTTCTGCGTCTTCTTCTATGCGAATTGCTTGCAGTGGTTTAATAAAAAAAATAAGTAGAAGTCGAGACAGTTTGATTTGCTAGATGTAATTTGCGGATATTTTTTGAAAGCAAATTACACTGTACCTGTTGTAAATATGATGGAATTTTTTTACTGTTTGGATAAGTAAATTTAAAAATGTTTTTTAACAGCCACTGCAAATAATAGATGTTGAATTTGTCCATTCTGCTCTGTCTGCTCCATAGCATGCTGATGAGAATGCTCTAGGAATCGTATACAGATACTTATGACCATGAAATGCCAGACAGGAAAATAAATTATAATAACTGTCCATTAAACTTAATGTACTACGGAATATGATTTGCAACAATGTGATGTGTGTATTGATTAAGATATGCTTATGGCAGTTTAGAGTACACTGTATCCATATTGTTTTAACACGGGTAACGTTGGTCATGGACAACATCTCACAATTGACGAATGAAAGAAAATATGCTTTTTTAACATCCGCAGCAGCTTTCAATGACTTAAGCATTCGATTATCAAGTGGACAAAGCAATAAATTATCCCAACATTTGATTCATATTAGCACTGCAACTGATCGAAATAAAAATAATTATTTTTGTCTGTCGTGTAGTAAAAGATGCTAAGTGCAGCTACCCCGCTGCGTGCAACGCAACAGAAACCATATTGCTTCATCGTCAGATCCTCAACAAAAAAAATTTCTTTCCCAAGCTTTGTGACATGCTCAAGTCTCACAACGTAAGTCCGACTTTTAATCAAACTTATAAAATAATACCTTATACAGTCAGTATGTATAATTTGTATAAACTACCATCTAGATGCTAGGGGTTTAATTTTATAACAATGAAAGTCAGTCGTCTGTCCTATTAAGACAGTTTTGCTTTTACTGTGATCCCCAGACAATTTACCTGGTTTTTAATTATGTACGATGCAATAATATAACAAAAGAGAGGATATCAGCAAATAAAAATAGTTGAAGTGGACAAAATAGGGGAAATTCGTAAAAAAAGAATGATATAGTAAACGAACATTTGCAGTGTATTTATCTACACCTAGTAGTTCAGTTCATTCTCGTGGTTTACCATATTTTCCAGTGGGAAATGCATGATTTACATAGAATCTTGACTAGCTTCTCTGATCTTTAAAGGTTGGCATTTTGAATATTTACATTTGTGTATTTGTCAGTATCCTAAGTAAATGTACAAACTATCTCAGTAAGCATAAGAAACAAGTTTACTTTACATTGATATCCACCCTTTTGCTTACGATGTTCATGAAGTGCATTACTTGACATTTTAACTAATCGTATGTTAAAGGGAGACAAAAACCAAACTATAAGTGTAAATAATGACGAAGTCAAATGCCATACCATAAAGCTCTCCTACATTTCAAACAACTAGCTTTTGTTCTGTTGCTTAACTCAAGAATGCATGCATTTCACCCGCTGACAGTGGCGAATACTAAGGTGAATAAATTTTGCTCACCCTTTAGGCATGATACAAATAATCCCTGCGAAGGGGAGATTAAACTTGGTTAGGCAAGAAAGATGATCTAATAGTTTTATACGGAAAATACGTAAGAGCAGAACTAATTAGCATAAACGCTACTCATTGTCAGTAAATTTCTTCAAGAATGAATGCTATGCCTACCTACTGCTAAGTACAACGTACTTTTTTCAATATAATTACAAACTACATCGGCCAAGGATTTTCCTAACTTTCCGTAAAATATACTACATGTGTAATTTATTGTTTTAACACAGAAATGCATCGTAATATGTCAGTCTTTAAAAAAGCAAAAGTCAAATTGAAACAATGGGTTGCACTTCTTATAATTATATGTGGTGTAATGGTTATTTTTATTAGGTTGAAATTTTTGCTGGACCAACTTTGTCTAAAGAATTGACCTTCGGCCCACCACCCGCCAAGTCGCTGAAAACTGAATATGGAAATATGGCAGTGACAATAGAAATTGTGTCTGACGTACTGGGCGCCATAGAGCATATAAACACATATGGCTCTTCGCATACCGATACAATTGTGACCGAAAATGGTAAGAACGTCAAATATAAAGTATCTCACACTATCGCATGCCGCACTGGCTGAGCATCCTATATTCTGCATATGAAAAACAGTAATGCATTTTTATTATGCACATTTGTTTAAGAAGTATTTAAATTACACTAAGATCTCCATTATGCAATTAATATTTCTCCCCACAAAATGTAATTCATACATCTACTTATAATATGTCAATAATCATTTACATCGAAAGTTATTCCGTAAAATGGTGTAACACGTTAACCACAATGTAATATTATAATGACTATAAGGTGAGTGCTATATATGTACAAATGTGTTGCGTTATTAGAAAGGCAATTATTTCGATAATACAGTTCTAGCCTTACCATGAGCATTCATTTGTTGATTACTAAAATGAGTACAAGCGAACTTGAATGAGGACATGTGCACTCATTTTTTATTCTGGAATGTATAATAGTCTATTTCTGTTTAGCTGTTGGTAATTATTTTTAGAACAGTGGTAAAAATTACTTTAGTACTAATCAATCAAATTTATTTGCATTTGTCATATTTTAGAATGTTCAAAGCACTTATTAATTCTATATTTTAAATTATAAACCCAGCAAGAAGTCCATTAGGAAAAACCTAGTCATGCCAGAAGCCATATTATAACAAAACCATGCCGTCTAAAAAACCCATGATGGGCAGATATAAAGTGCTTTTAAAGCTTAGAATTCTCCTCTTTTAAATCAACTTTTGTATTAAGTTAGCCATGTCATCTCTGAGCGCTGGAAATTTAATGATTTTAATAACAATGGTATAATTTGACCAAACAGTTTGAAAACAATATTGAAAACATGGACATAATAATACATTTGTCAGTCATTATGCTCTATTGCTTCCTTGTGTTCTCTATATTGTAATTAGGCAGATAATGTGAATACTTTTCTTACTCAAACTACAAATGCTGCATAGTTGCTACGTACTTAATATAATTCAATAATATGCCGAGAAGTGAAATATGACACCATTTAGTTAAATATATTCAAACTATTCAAATATATATATATTTGAATAGTAACTGGAGATAGCCGGTCTAGTTCTGAATGATCAATATTTACAATACTCTGGTAAGTATATTTGTCCAGCGTATCATATAATTCATATATTGATTACTGTATGGAACACTTAATGACCAAATACAGTTGAAAATAAATTGAGGTAATGCTAAATTACAGAATGGATTCCCAGAGTCTATTTACACGTAAACTTTATAATAATGAATATTACAGCAAATAGTTTTCAGCAAATTATGATCTAAATGGACAACTGCTAACTCAATGATTAATTTCTCATATTTGTATTTTTGCAGAAAGAGCCGCACGTGAGTTTTTGAAGAGAGTCGACTCAGCATGCGTTTTCCATAACGCCTCTACTAGATTTGCAGATGGGTACCGATTCGGATTGGGAGCCGAGGTGGGCATCAGCACGGGAAGAATCCATGCTAGAGGACCAGTAGGGGTGGAGGGTCTTCTCACCACGAAATGGATACTCCGCGGACAAGGGGATGCCTCTACTGACTACGGTCCAGGACTGAAGAATTACGACCACGTTAGTTTACCTCTAGTAGAACAATCAAGACCCCAATCGTTGCCTCCTTCCAGCATTAGCGATTTCGTAGACATCCCACGTGGGAATGAAGGAACTGAGGCATCCATAGATTGTGAAATTCCTAAGCAAGAGGCACATATGTAAAGCCTCTCAATTGATAAATGATGTAAAGCTAATGAGAAACTCTCGATTCATTGTTTGCTTATGGTTCCCGAAATCGAAATATTTGCATAACTAATAATTTGCATAACTGATACTTTTATAATGTATACTAAGTTCTATTAGATATGGGTGCAACTTGTGTGTTGCGGTGACCAATTCCTGCTACTACTAATGTCGATACAAATAATGTTTAAACATAGGATGGCATATTATAGCTGAGAAGTTGTTTTAAATTATGTCATGCCATGAAATTTTTCAATACAAAATCAAAACGGACGCATTTCTTTCATTTTTGTTTTCCTTCTTTTTTAAAAGGATAAAATAGGGTACTTTGTTCATTTTTCTGTATTTTGAGATCCTACTTTACTGTAGGCGTACATTTCAATTATTTGTAAATAAATTGATACAAGCGTTATTTTAGTAAGACATCTTTACTATTGTATTTCTGTAAGTTTTATTTTAGTAAGCCTTTAATAGTTTCAATATGTAGGTTATGCTGATATCGAATACTACAGTGTAGAACGCACAAATAAAAATGTACTAATTTACTATTCATAGTTGTATTGTATTTGTAATAAAATTTTAAAAACTTGCTGATTAACATGGTTTTCTCAAGTCGTTAATTACTAATTCAAGTGCAGCTAAGGGTAATTGCTCTAACGATACAAGGCATAAGAATATTTTCATTCCTGCCACAAATATGTTTTTCAATTAGAAACTGTACGACGTCTTTCAGTGCATTCCAAGCTGGAAACACGAAAATTGGGAAATATTCTTACAATTACGCCAGCTATTTTCAAGCTTGGACGTCATCATGCATGAATGGACCACCTGAGTATTACATTGGTCCCATTGTAATTATGTTCTGTCTGGCATACTGTGTTCTCCTTGATATAATTTATTTCTAGTATTATAGCTTTCTCTCTACCCATACGACAAAAGCAATTTTATTGCATGAAAGCCATTCAGTACGCCGAAAGTGGCCATTTATCAAGTATTCAAATTCTAGAAACACTCAATTAACAACGAAACATTTTGTGGGAACAATGCATTTTTTAACATTGAACTCCAATTTAAATTTATGTGCCTCGTGCTCAATGAAAACTTTAATAAAATATTAAAACACAAAACCCTGATTGTGTATAGAAAAGATCACTGTGTCACAATACTTTTTCAGTAATTACAGTAATTAGTCTCGCTTTTGGAAAGTATTCCAATGTTAATAACTCCATTTTAAATCCATAGAGCTTTACTCAATCCCAGGACTGACTATAACTCTACGCTACTTTAAGTTATCCATAATGGAAGATATTAGCATAGGTATTCTAGAATAAATTAATTACACTGTAGCATATATATGTATTAAGATTTCAAATCCAAACTTGGTTACAAGCAGAGGAACATCCACATTTTATTCCTCACATATGTGCCCGCTTTGCAATAATGGGATGTGACAGCGCTGAAGAAATCGATTTAGATAAATCGCTAACCTGTTACTACTTGGTGCATATTTGATACAATTAGGAAAACTGTAGCTGAAAAACCTGTACCTTGCATAAGAAAACTAATTAGCTAAAATTAGTAATTCAGATTCCTACATTATGCCGTTTGTCTTATTTTTTGAAAGGACATGCCATAATTTTCTTGGTTTTTCGATAATAATGGCTTCCAAATAAAGGAACAACATTAAATGACAATGGTAGGTAGTAAATGACAACTTTACAAATTGATAGTAAGCAACTGGTTTTGCTGATTAAATGATCAAAAAGTCATTTTTGAAAAGCTGTCATTTCCTAAACGATCTTCTGTCAAACAAAGGGCGACCTTTCGCTTTCTGTTCACGATGGTGACTCATGAATGAAGCAGTTTTGAGAATGATTATGGCAAAACAAACTATACTGTGAAGATCCGGTATGCACTCTTAAGCTAAACCGAAGAGACAAACTCAGTAAATGATTGCAGTTAATGTTCAATAATTACATACCTACTGGCAAGAAAGTCTCTTCTGTTTGTCATAATGCCGCGAGTGGCCACATCGGTGTCTATAATTTATACTTGTTGCTAAAGGCACTTTTATCCTGCATATAGAGGTAAATAAATATCAGTTAGATATGAATGGTAAACAAATTCTAAAATTAACTTAGGTTAGAAACAGTTTCACACACGCAAGACAGGTATTCCCATTCTCCTACTTTGGATTGCGGCAGATAGGAGACTAGGGGCTCTGCCGACTGGTTATTATATGCAATGCCAGGATAAAAACAAGCTGTGACGGTAGTTGACATTTGGCCCAAGTGAAAGTTGACATTACTTATTATTAATTGTATTCTTTAAATACAGCAAGGTAACTTCGGCGCATTCCTAGACTCCAAAGGTGTAATGCAGATTATATCATGCTCATGTAGAGTGCTTTATGCACTAATTCTCTATTTTCTCCTCATTTTAAAACCATTCAAGTAAAATATCTAGTAGAGCGCCATAAGGTGACATTTTCACTTTCTAGATTATCCGCAGATTAAACGTGTCATTTTCAAACACCTAATAAAATTAAAGGAAATTAAGGCATAGAATTTCATGTTTCAATTCTATGCAGTCCAGATGCCAGTCGAGATAATTATTTTGCAGTTACTCTTCTTCAGTGCTCTGACCATACATACTTAATATAGTGCGATGCACAGGTATAGCTATATTAAGAACTATATTTAAATGATTGTTATATTTACTTTTTGAATATTCTCATTCTGTTTTATTGAAAAACCGCTTTTATTACATATGTGCACGATACAATCATTCGTCCTACTTTTAACGTACATTAGTTTACCTCTTCAAGCAAAATTACAGAGAGTCTAATTGGAAGACCCTTAATGGGAAATATGATAACACATTATCTTACGGATGTAATTTAATATCAGCATAGCAAAAGATTATTATACATAATTATTATTTATCAGAGTAGAAGTATTGCCTAAGTAGTATGATATAAATATGCCACGTTGGTTCAACACAATTTCTGTGTACCTTACTTGGAAGAATATCCAGCAGCAATGACAAACAATGAAATTAGCAATTAAGAATTTATCTACTTTTCAACATTATTCACTTTTCTATTTACAACACCTATATGTAGATTTACATACTAAAAAGCAGATAGAACTCTTAGTGAAGACCATTGTTTGTTAATTATGGTAACCGTTCTTCCATTTTGACCGCTACACCTTCCAAAAGTGGTAAACGTGGTAACTTGGAATTTACCTATTTACAGGAGAAGTTCGAATTTGTCTTCGTCGAAATTTTAATTTTTGGTAGAGCCTCAACTTACGCAGAAGAAGTAAAAAATTTTCCTCAAATAAACTAATGTCTAAATTTAAGTGAAATATTTGTAGCACGTAATTATAGATTATGTGACATGAAAAGTAGGAGTTTGACCACTTTAGACCAGTGCTTTAACGATAGATCAACATCAATGCCATTTCTAATGAGAGTGTCGCTGCTGCTATTACATCACTTTAACAAAAGTAGCCATGAAATGGTGTAGCGAACAGTCAGTAGGTGATTGGACTTAATGCTTTGATTTATAGTCTGGGAAGATGACATTATGGCATTGCATTTCGTTTGCGTTGTTTAAGTAGACTTTTGTTAAATCTTTTACGTTACGTTTTCTGGTAATTCCCTATCGCACATGTTCCTTAATCTTTGTGCTATAAACATATTTATATTTCTTCGAAGAAAATTTTCACATCGTTATGTCGTTATAAATGTTATCAAGGGTTCGGATAAGTGTGAGGTAGACCAAGTAAATTAACATTTCTTACATAAGGAAACAAATGTATTGTAAATGTATGTACTAATATGCAATATCAAATTATATAGAAATAAATACTTGGCATACATACAAGCATGTACGTTGGCACATCGTAATTTATTTTAGCTTGGTTTGAGGATGCTTTTATTTCCCCCGCACTTTATTTCTTTATGAGAAACCCATATGTTTTTTTTTACTTTTTAAATCTTTTTTACTTTTTACTTTAAAAATTTTAAACGTTGGTTGTATGACGTTTTGCAGTTTTGCCTTCAGTAATGTAGAGAACAGAAAAACCATTGTTCTTAGCCCTCTCAGCAGTAATAAATGAAATTTGTATATTTTGAGATTTTAAGCATAGCAATCCTATCTTTGCTAACAATCCATTATAAAATGAGTCTCCAGGGTGAATATTCATGATCCTACTTTATGGTTAGCATTGCATGAAGAGCTGCCCGAGCGAGTGACTAATGTCCAAGAGGGCTTGCACTTTGCACACTTCTTGAGGATCATGTTCTAGTTCGCCTCTTTCCTAAGTTGTTACATTCACAATGCAATTGAATATCTTTTGTATCTACAAGCCCTACTTAAGGAAAACCGTATTAGCAGTTTAAGTCCTTTCTTCCGGAAATTATTTATAAGTTACAAAAGGAGTAATTATTTTAAAAAAGGGTTATTTAAGAATTATGTATCAGAAAAGTTAATCAAATTTCTTTTTAATAATTACGTGTTATTGCTACTAAAGACCTGAACTTTTGTAATTAAAAATGAAAAATATGATGTGTGCGTTAACATTGAAAATGATTATAGACATTTTTCAATTTTATATAATTGTATTTAACTCGGCAAAGCGTGCAGGTTTATCTGGGTACATGTGCACTCGGAATTTTTAATTCTCAGTTTAACTTTCTGAAGGTCAGTTAGGGAATTCAAAGTCCATGGTTGGTATAAACCGGCATCTATGGGTAGGACCACATTATACGCAAAGCGTACCCCATTTGAACAACTATTTTCCACTCCGAAATTGATACTGAATGTAATCATATTCATGATAAATTTTAAGAATTAATGTGACGACTTATTTATAAAACAATGACTGAATAGAAATCACCGAATGCTTTAAACGTACTGTGACTTCTCCTCTATGTACTACATACTGGCAAAGGCATTTGAAGTCCATTTTTCATCTATGGTTTTCTTGTCACGGTTCTCTGTGTATAGAGCACCTAGTATATAGTTATACCAGAGGACCGCTTTTTTCCCTTGTGATGGTACGATGGCAGTTCATCAATGGAAAAGTTTCACTGTAACAATCCAATAATAACACTTTGGTTATTTGAATGCCAGTATTGGATGATCCAGTTCCATTTTCTATTTTCATTACTTATATCAAAAAAATTAGTACTTAATATTTTATATTCTTTAGGTTAAACAATAGGTAAAATAATAATTTCAAAATAATGGGACTAACATGGATATCCCTCATAGGTCCCACATCCGTGGGGCCCAGAGATGGGACCGATTCGATTAAATCGAACCGAAATCGATTCGATATCGATTCGATTTTTGATTGAAATATTTCTGGTCACAGATCGATTCCATTCCGATTTAAAAAATATGGAAAATTATCGATTCTATTCCGATTTGACACTACCAGGCAAATTATTGAATAGAATCGACTTTCGATTCCATTTGGATTGTAAAGTTATGCATTCAAATTGATTCGAGGCTTTAGAAAGTGAATTGATCCCACCTCTAAGTAGGGTCTGGATTCTAGGATAATATTACACGAAGTAGAAGTGAGCAGAAGGAGCGTTTAGTATATTTGGTAGTTACTGGCAGGTCTCTATTCCCCAGGAATATATTATAACAATACTATTACCATTACTTTACTACCTAGGCAGATATTATATGTCAGTTCAGTCTTTCCTCTTCGCAGTCTGTGAACAGCAAGCGAGTTAAGCAGAAGTCAGTTTACTAAGCATTGCTTGTATTTAAGATTTACTTCTAAATAAGCATCACGGATTACAGACAATTAGTACAAGTGCTAATGATAAGTTGAATTCTTTTTTAATTGAATAACCATGGCGAATAGTTCATAGGATTATTAGATAAATAATTTAGTTTCGCATTAGTTTCACTAGTTAATTTTAAATCGTGACGTATTTCGGACTTTTTGGAAAAGATGGTTTCAGATAGCCCCCGCGTAAGGTAACTAAACATTTTTTATTTACTTTTCTTAAATACACTGTAAATCTGTACGTGAACCCAACGCGGTTAGTTAGTAATGTGCATTTTCTAAATCCGTAATTCAGTTCAGCAGTAAAATAAGCCACAGAATAGCCTACATACTTAGACTTATCATAATTTTTATTATTGTATTGCTGCAAATAGGTTATTCATGCGGTAAAACAAATTCATAATTTTGCTGTTCAGTATGAATATGAATTATATTCAAACGGAGAGTTTACCAAACAAAAGTAAAATATATTACCTATGCATGAATACTTTGTTCTCGTGTTGGGTGCATATTTTGGCCACAGTTAGCAAACAAGTTTAAATTCGGAGTAAAGGTACATATAAATGGAACATAAATGAACCACAATTTAAATAGTTATTTAGAGTGTGTTGCTGTGTCCTTCTCTTTCTCTTCTGTATGCCGCAGTTGACAGATTGTTGGTTTTAACTAAAGTTGCAGGTTAATCAAGTGTCGAATGCCGTCACACAACAGTGACCAATAGCCCAGCAATCTCAACTTGAAATCTGTATTCTGTATTCATGAAGATAACAACATTGTAGTCCGTTGGCTATTAGAAAACTCTGTATGCATAATATAGATAGATTATGATAATTATATGTAAGGTAACTTTACTCGTATATTCTAATTGTAAGTTCATTTGGTCGGACTGCAATAAAATAAAATATTAATACAAAATGGCTCATTGTCAGAACTTTAGTTTATGTTTCTTTTGTAAGTGAAGTAGTTATTTAGCTTACAGGAGTCAGATAATTGTTCCTAAGAGCAAAGGTGTACTCTGCAGTGTTGGTTATAGAATGTATCTTTGTAATCGCTGTTTGGTTAGTCATATTGTAGTAGGTGTGTTGTCCATTGAGTTGTATAAATTGCATTGTCCATGTAACTGTAGCAGGTGCTGATTGTATTTATATAGAAAGATCTTGAAATATGTACAATATTATTATTAGCTAAGTGGTAAGTATTAAGCTCACTAAGGTAATCAGGTTTGTTTCAGACTTCATTTCATTCATCATTGGTTTCTTATAGCAGTGAATAATTATTATGAGTTGTTAGTGAAATTGGAAGTGATAGAATGCTGGTTGAGTAATGCCAATATTTTTTCTTTGTTACTTGATTATTTCTTTATGACGAATTGAAAAACCTTGGTGGATACAATTGTCTAAAATTAGAATAATAAAGCGTAGGTATTTGTGGCAATACCAAAAAATATAAAACTGGAAGTACAACTGCTTGATTACTTATTGTTCCTCTCAAGTGTGTTTAATTATTATATGACTAACTGTTCTAATGTGTGGTGTATAATGTTCCTCCTCAATTGAAAAATTCCTAGTTTAGATAATAACACGTGTAGTTACGTACATTAAAAGATGAGCTCTGTCATAAAAAGTACTATTTCCCATTTATTTCCTATTCCTTTCGCTTTAATTGTCAAGGTCTTTGTTTAGGCGTGTTTACAGTTTACATTCACTTAACTTACTCAAATCCCAACAATACTTGAATACAAATACACATGAATAGAGGTGACTATTTCGTAGGAGATAGCATTGGATAACACTGTATGGATACCACCCTGAATAGATATATTACAGATTCCAGTAATACTGAAATAATGGAACGTCTTAAGTGAAATCAAATTAAGACTTTGCAGTTTTAAGTACTTAGAGAACCAACTATTTCAAAATGCTTTTTGGTCACATGTCGTAAATAGTTTTACCAATAAAAGTTTTTTGCTACTCTTATCAGTAAAATAAAAATAATAGTTTTCGTTTGTTCAAAGAGATGTTTCAGGAAGGTAGACATAAAAAGCTTAGGCAGCTTGCTGTCTACATGTAACAAAACAGAACCCAAAAAACTAAGTCTCTGAAACGTGACATATGACTGAGAGTAATAATATTTACTAGCCATGGAGTAGTATAGGTTAGTTACATGCTAGTACAAATAGAAACTACGACTTAGTAAAATTCTCCTGTTTAATATGGACGACATTACTATTACCTTAGGATTAGAATTAATAATAAGCTACTCATTTATTCATTTTTTTATTCCGTTGACTTTGAACAACTGACATTCACTACTTTTTAGTTCCTCTCCATTTGTAGATAGGATTCAAAATTTTTGTTTGCACAAAAGTATTTAATGCCTGTCTCTTACGCATTAAAATTTCAAATGCATTAATTTTTCCTTATTAAGATTCTAAGAATTTTTTGCTTCATAAAAATACTTATTTATAAAAACTGCTGCAGAACCATTCATATTCTCCAAATAGGTGTACAGCAATAGACACGCTTAGTTTAAGCTCACTGTCAAGAGATTTTTGAATAATTGCTAACGATAAGCAAATCCCTCTTGACTTATTGTTCACGTTCAAGGAACTAAACTTCCAAAAGCAAGTAAAAAATTATCTACACAAAGCAAGCATCTATCTCGAATGCCAACTAACTATGTAGATTGTGTGTACTACTCCTTCCCACCTCTCACCTGGTTATTTACACACACTGCGTCCTGTCCTGATCTTCGAATAAACACTGCGTACCTAAGTTAGAATGCAATTAAGTAAAATAAATTAATAATAGAATTAAGTTGAATACTATTTACAGCCACTGGTTTTTATAACTTACTACTTGCAACGTGAAGTAGCCCATTTAAGTACACGGATGCAAAACTCTTTTGTAAAGCAGTGATAAATATCTTCAATCTTCGTCTCATCTTCCTTCCTTCAAAGCAAAGCTGCTTATAGCTTCCATAAACCATAACTACACGTTTTGGGAATAATATTATATACCTATAGCAGAGTTAAGAATTGACTCCCATAGAAAAAGCACGGAAGAGAAGGGATCTGTTTTTTTTATTTATCAAAATGTATTTTGATAGCTTAAAAGGGATCTCATAATATTATTTAATGGAAACTAACAGAGTTTAAATTGAGTTTCTAAGTGAAATTTTAATTTGTTTTGTTTATTTTGCAAATGTTATAAAAACTCACGTTTTAAGCTTACCAAGTCTTACGTATTGTTACCTGAGTATATATTACATAGATAATATGTAACATATCGAAAGACGTTGAGATGCACGGAAACTGGGAAAAGTTAATTTAGGATGTGAAGCGAAGCCAAGTGAGAAATTCATAGAGGTTTGGCATAAAGGAGTGTAAACCCATGTTAACGAAATAATATTGCACGTAGAAGGTATAGAGTCATTGAAACTGATGAGCTATTGATAATTTTGAAAGGATTACTTTGAATCTCGTGTAGAATTGAATGGTAAAGAAAATAAAGCGTTAGTGAGAGTGAAATGGAAAGATTCTCTGAATGTAGCAGAGAACTTGACTGAATCGAGAGAGACTAGAGAATTGGAATTAATTGTTGTCGGAGATTGTTGTCTATCTGCGTCTGCCTGCTGCGTGTTGTCAATGGCTCTTCTCTGTGTGTGTGAGTGTGCCATGCCATAGTCAGTCAAGTGAAGTAAGTAAGCCAAATCTCAAATAAGTAGTGGAAGTCGATTGTTCGTCGTGTTACGTTACTTGGTAGATTTCGGTTGTCGCTCCAAGGCTCCAATCACTCCACGTCCACTCCACTACACGTCTCATTGTCAGTCTCACTTACATAATATTACATACAATTCAAATTAACTATCTTTTAAAGTGAATATACCAGGCAGAGAGAAATACCTAATTATTATTCAGTCTCCTATCCCTTTGCAATAATACTAAGCTCTCAAGACTCTTCTCGTAATATAATACCTGCGTAAATGCCTGCACATAATTGTTTGTGTGTCCTGGCTATCGAAAGCTTGGTACATACTACTTACCTGCAGTTCAAAACACTCTGCACTGCAGTGGATGTCGAGTCTGTTATACAAATGAGTATTATGAAGTTATCCATTTTACTTAAATTTTGCATCCATGTGTACAAGTCTCCACCACTAGCTGTAATAAGTCTCCAATGTTAACTGCTTACCGTTAGAAAAGTGAATCTTTCTTTCGAACCAATCTTGAATAGATTGTGTTTGGATTAGATAGACTATTATTATGCACATTTCATTTTCTTATTGATTTAATGGGAGAAGTGAGATGGGAATCCGTCCTTTTCAAGTGAATTGAAGTCATTAAGAAAGGGAAACCGTCGCAAAGTACTTATCACTTACATGCACATACAGGCATTCAGGATACACTATGTCAGTCTATTAAACACCTCAACGCTCCATCATCCGTTACCTGTAAGTAGTCCCTAAATCATTACATTACATTATTTGACATCGGCTTGTAAATAATGAGTAAGCGTACTTAGATACCTAAGAAGATAATTAAAGTTTGTACTTACCCAGTTACACTGCTTGCTATAACTGCTCTTGTACCAGTCATTCAACTAACACTACTATTCATAGAATATCGTTTGACATTAATGCAAGATTCGAAGAATGTTTTTAGCTTCGTTGTTTTACTTTTATAAGTTGATTGAATCCTGATTGACACTGTATCTTAGGCAGCTAAATAGAAAGGCTGACCGTGAAAAGAATCTTTGGAGGCAGCTGTTTCACTTTAATTGTATTAAAATAAAACAATTATCTAAAACTTAACACTTTTCTGATTCTTTTAAATTGTTACACTGCAATTTCCTCAAACCGTAACAAAGTTCATTAAATGTTTCAATACATTTATAGAGAGATTTTATACTACATTAAATATTTTACAGTGCAATAATTTTAATTACTTCGTTGGACATTTGAAATAACAAACACATTCTCTCCTATTGACTTAACTGTGGAAATCTTCAGGAGAAACCTGGAAAACTGTGCCTGACTATTTTTCTATTTCATGTTTCATAAAAATTAAAAAAATTGCAATATACTTTCGGCTTAGCAATAAAAAGGTATCGTTTTAAAAATACTGTTACGCAAAAATTATAAATGGTATTTTGCATCTTTTTATGTTTGTATGTTGTTTAATTTTCTCTTCGTGTTGTGTTAATTCTGATATCTTCAATGACGTACATTACTGAATTAAAGCGTATACATTTCAGTGAATAATAGTTGATATTGATGACAATCGCACATCAACTAACAGTAAGGTATATTTCTATTTAGGTAGGTACTTAAATTATTCCACATACAATAAATCCAGTAGGTAGCAGAGACAGTGCATGATCGTCACATAATTTCACCTTTTGTTGCAAAAGAGACGTGCTATGTAACCGTTACGTGGTAATTTTTTGATATTGTTCAATGCTACCCTTTAAGTAAATTTGATTTTGCATTGTGATATGTACTATTCGCATAAGCCTGACAATTGAATAGAACAAGACAACAAACATCTGATGTTCATTGTGGAAGGAAATGTCTTCATAGCCTATACTTTACTTGTAGGTCAATGCATGTTGGTCTATCTTACATTATAGCTTAACAAGTTAACAACGTGGTTTTAAGAAATATTTTGATGTGAAACATAATTGAAGTTATTTAATTGTGTGATGAATTAATGTTGTAAACAAAGCATAAACTGGAATTTGGAAAGAAAAGGGAGGACAGCGTAAAATGAGCGATAGAGCTTTTGTCTACATAAAAGTGCATTTTCAGTGTGACATTTAGACATGCTGCATAGTAGTACAGTGGTGATGCTAATTGTAGTTGGAACATGAGTGTACTATTAGTAAGTA
Source organism: Yoshiicerus persimilis (assembly GCA_020352615.2). Classification (NCBI taxonomy): domain Eukaryota; kingdom Metazoa; phylum Arthropoda; class Collembola; order Entomobryomorpha; family Tomoceridae; genus Yoshiicerus; species Yoshiicerus persimilis. The sequence goes on along the minus strand of CM060170.1, from coordinate 22,824,357 downwards.
AATTGCAGTGAATTCCTTCCCAACGAGATAAAATTAAAGTTGTCTGTGTAAATTGCATGATGAATGAAGAGTCCTATATTTTTAGAGATAGAAGTGAGCATAAACCTAAATGTTTTTGTTTAGTGTGTAAAGGTCTCAACTGAGTGACTACTCTCCATTTCATGGGTTCTGGCTACTGCCTTTATATGAATCTGAAGGAACATGTGGATTATTAGGAACAAGCATCCGGTCTACTAAAATGGGTTAAACTAACGATAAGTTAATAAGAATTGCAATAAACATTTGTATCAAGTACGTTCACGGTTCAGCCCTTTGTTATTCAACGACTATGACCTAACTTAACGATATAGTAGTATATTTACTTGATACACTACTCGTGCAGAATATGGTATAGCACCTAATAAGTCAGCACACGCGGATGCGGAGGTAGTCCAAAGTACATTCCTAGATAAGATACACAGTACACACCTAGTTGAAGAATCGACTGCACAACTAGTGATATAATACACATTGTGTGTAATACATAATTATTAGCAATATTGGTAATAACTGTGATTGGGTGTACAATAAGATACGAAACTGGCTATAATCGCAAGTGATGTAAATTGGCATGAGGACTGTTCGTTTCTAGATATACACAGATGTATGATTATTATTAAATTGTGAACCTTCATTGGTTCCTCTTTTAGACATTCAAGGATTAAACACTTTTGCTACAGTCGGCGAGTGTTTATGAGTAAATATTCTACTAAAGTATAATCAAAAGTGCCTTAACAATATAGCTGTTGCGCTGTACAATTATCATTTGCATTTTTTAAATTGCCTGTACATATGCGTATGACTGAAAGGTCAAGATGTAATGCCCAACCAATGTTTTTAAGTCGAGAGACAGGTTTAAATCTCCTAAGACTCCCTATTATGCAGTAATTAAATACGTAGGTATTCTATTCTGTACATACAGGGCCAGCTTGGCAACGGGCAAAAAATTTGCCAGCGTAAAAGTGATTGTAAGGTCATTTTGCTTGCTCTAACATTATATAGGTGCATGTACCTGTGTTTAGTATGTTAGTAGATTAAGCGATAATATTGTGCCAATCGCTAAATGCATATGACTAACAATGAATTCTTCATTTCCAACTGACGAAGGAAATGAGACTCCTATTTTTCGATGATCTATTTGCAATAGACAGATATTTTCATAATTTGTTATTTAGTATAGTGTGTTAATATTCCTGCAGAAGGAAAATAAATTAATGTAAGTAAGACGTAAATAGGGACACTAAATATTTAATATTCAGCCAGTGACATAAAACAGTGTAAAAATAGATATGACGTTAATTATGTTTTTAGTTCAGCAGGTACACTTCATTGTGAACATCTCACTGTTAGTGGAAATAACTCAGTAGTGCCATTTCCACTAGGATATTTATTAGTCACTTAAACTTTTAAGTGCATTATTGGCAATTCTGACTGAGCTGTAATAAAGACAATCTGATTCAACATACATGCAAAAAACGTGTAAAAAATATTGCAATCATGCCTCTTCCCTGTTTGGCAATAATTCAGCTAAAGTTAATAATACCTATCCTCAAGAGATATATTTGTCTATATCTGATAATTAAATGAACTTACATATGCATTAGCTGAGATTATTTATAGTTGTGTTGAATTACAGCATATATTATAAAATTCTATTTAGAATAATATTAGTTAACTATTCCTCCAAGCGATTCGCATTTCACAAGTATTTACAATAGTAGTTTTACGCCTGCTTGGAGGTAGTTAGTTTTATTAAGATCAGAACGTGGATACAAACTTAACTAGCAATAGGACAGACAGACACACACACCACTGAAGTTATTTAACAAACACCCCCAATATCAAAAGCTCCTCTAAAGAATGTATTCATCCTTGACCCAGACTTTGCATGGCTTCATTATAAAGCTATTAGGCATATAGGTATACTGTATTATGTACTTAGTTAATGTACGTACATGTGTTCCTTATTACTATCTACTGTTTAATGATTGCACTAAAACCAAAAAGATAGTGAAGTATCTACGAGGATTTCCTAATGCAATTATAATTAATGTTTTATGTATAAGTGCTGCCAACAAGTTATGATTTACTGTAAAAATAATTGACAGTCGCCTTATGTCACAAATGCATACATTGTTTATTGTTTTCATAGTATAATTATTTTCTCGATTTTAAGTGTACGTCTTTAGTCATCATATAAAATTTTAAATGTTACATCTGAAAGCAACGCAGATATTTTTACAAGAATTGTGTACAGCAGAACAAAATACATTAATTAAAATCTAATTTACCTGAAAAATTGAATTAAAAGGAATTAAAAATACCTACAACTATGTAATTGCTGGGTTTGAACTGTAATTAGAGAACAAATTACTTCACAGCTAATTCCCAAGATATTTTCTCACAAATCTTTTCCTAAATGCAGTACTCCCATTGTGCATAGGTTGAAATTAGAGATGGCAATGAAAATGAAAAGCGTTTGAACGCATATTGGATCCCACAACGCATAACAATAGCACCACCCGGATTTTACATTAGTTAGATAAGATATTTAACTTGGTTTTGCTATAGTTCAAACACCATAGTGGGTCAACTGGCCAAGGCCGTCCCACACTTCTAGTAGACGAACCAAACAACCTGAGTATTGTTGCATATCATATTATTGTGGAAGCAGGAAAGCTATAATACTACAAAAGCCATTCTTCTATCATGAGGTAGCAACCTGTGTTATGTAGCCAGTCAATTATACTAAGCACAGTTAGTCGGCTGCTGGCAATAAGCGAGTAAGCCTATTGTGTGAAAAGTGAATATACTCCAATGGTTAACTAACAATGAGCAGAAAACTATGAACATCCGCTCATTCGACCCTTCATTCAAACTCTAAGCTTAGCAACCAGATCACAAATCTCAAAGAAATAACTCAAGACACAAGCAGGTAGGTACACTAATCTCTTATAGCCACCAACTCTGAACTTAATGTTCTTGCATACCCATAGTAAGATATTTAAGTATATTTCGTCTGCCTCTATATCCCAACTCATCGCCAGTTCAAGATTACAATTGTAAGACTGAAAAGTGAGAAAGGCAATAGATTCCAATCTCATTGTCAATAATCTTCAAATGTAAGGGTTACGTAGAATACCTGAAGGAGTTAATACTGAGGACCGTAGGGAAAGAAAGAGGGAAGGTCCTTCGACAGAACTTTCGGATACAGTAAATTGTTTTCAATTTGTGCATCTTCGTAAAATGCTACATTGTAAAAGTTGGTAACCGTTCTTATTTACAAAACAAATTGTTTACTAGCGAGACCTTTCCTCGAGTGTTTGTGTTTCATTGACATTTTTTCTAAGTTGAAAAACTTGCGTAAGATAAACAATCAATGACAATAAATTTGAAAGTGATAAATTCCCAAGTGAGTTGTTAGATATAATTCCTGAAATACTAACAAGACTCTAAATAAATGCAACTCTACTCAAGTTGCTACCCATAAAGCTAAAAGTTGGAGAGATCTAAGGAAACGTCACACAATTGCACAATAGTACCTGTGATACTTTGGTGTCTACTGCTACTGTGCAATCGGTACGTCATTCTTCTCAAACATATACGTTTGCATAAACTTAAAAATTTACTGAATTAAAAATGAAGATTCATTCACAAAACTAAACCTAAATGCAATAATTGGTAAGACAGGTATTTTACTCTTAAGAGTATTGTCAAAATATTTATTACCTAATACGGCTAAGAGTTTCTCCTGTCCTTTACTCACGTAACAAAATATGTATTACATGAATCTATTCGAAATGAGTCTATTCGAAAGTATTGTTTACGTCTTCGTTTAAGGAAAAAGTGGATACTAAAATAGAACTTATTCTTAATGCGTTGTTGTTCATCTGGAAGCACAAGCTTAAATACTAAATACACACGTAGACTATCCTAGTCAAAAATAAAGGCAATAGGGAAACGACGATTTGACGAAAGTGTGTCGGAACCGGAACTATTTAGTAATGTGACAGCATTGCCGTAAGCAGCTCATCTTGCGTGAAGGACACTCAAACAAATAAAGATGCTTTCAAACAAAAATGGTAAATTGGAGGCAATCACGCAATGCTTTTCAAAAGGTTTCATCACTTTATTGTAGGCCCAGGGAAGTGGGTAGGTAGACAGTCATAACAATAATAGCTTTCTGTCTGTGAAGTATAATAAAACTTAGCCTATGCAACATTCTTCTTTAAGTTTATCCAAAATTTACTCTTTATTTGTATCAGCATTGTTTCTACAGGTAGAGATGCAAGTAGTAGATAATTTTAAGGTCACTTGTAAATAACTTTGTACACAAACAATAAAAGTATGACTTCAAAAATGTCAAACTTTCGGTGTTCTTTTCCTAACAGGAATATATCATCGTTAGGTTTCGTATTAGACAAATTACTAACCGTCATTTGCATTTCAATGCAATAATTGATTTTAATGATGACATTTATGTTTAAGGAGTATAATTTTAATTGAAAAGAAAATGCATTTGGTCTTTTGCTTAAAGGACCCTGCCCATTTTGTTTCCGTATACCTAAAAATAGTCTGCACACTTTTTTATTTATACCTTGCAGATAGTTTCTGTCCTTTTTTAGACTGTGTTTATTTGTGTCACTATAAAATAATCTACTTTCTATTGGGTACATGGATAAGTTTTATTGAAGCATTCATTTCATTGTGCTGCCGTTCAGCAAGTGGATATTTATAGGTCAGAATACACTTGAGCTATATCTTAAAGGAAAGTCTTAGGTCAATTTCCTCTGTGGGTACTAATTTTTTAATCAAAACGAGAACGAGAGTGTAGCAGCACTTCTAGTTAGTGAGTTGCCTCTCATGCAATGCAACTCTGTCCCTCTTACTGCATATTATATACTTTTCATGCACCTCTATAAGAAGGTTTTTTCAGTTCTATAATTTTATTGACAGTTTTAAGTAAATAAACCATTGCATTCCATTTACTTACAAAAGTATTAACACACCAAATTGAACCAAAAATTCAAACTAGAAACAAGGTATTGTAATTAATAAGCAATTAAAGATAATTAAATTAAATTTTTACATTAAGAATTAATTAAAAAAGAGAATTTTGTAATACTTTTCAATGTTTTTAATAAGTAGTATTAGGTAAAATGACAACTCAAATGATAAAAAAGTTGTTGATATTGACGGAATGGTAACTAATGAGAGAGTCAATAAAGATATGGATATGTTAATAAGGATACATAGAAAAGTCATAACTAAAATAAATGTTTTAAACATACTCAAAATGACAATTAATGGTCCATGGGAAGATATGTTTTAAAGACGTAAAATATAGTAGCAAAGCGGAATTGGAGGAGTTTTGAGTAAAGCCTTGCTAGGCAGAAAGTTGTCTCGTGTTTCTAGTAGGAGTTGACAATGACAATTATTATTCCACAAGTATACGAGTTTATACAACACCGCATACAGATAGTAGAATGCAAAAATGCATCGGCAATAATAATCAATGTGATAAAAGTAGTTAAGTAGCAAGTATTTGGTATGTTAATGTAACATTACATTTGCTCTGCTACTAAATAAATAAATCAATTCACTCTCAGTAATTTTACAGCGAGCCGTTGGCGTATTTATCGCTTTTGTCCTAAAGAGGTGTTGTATACGTTCCTAATCACAGTTTGTAAAAATACAAGTCATCATACAGTTACTGTACTTATCAAACTTTGCATAAAGTATATTTGCTGAAAATCTCCCCCTAAATGTTATATTTTACGCCGCTCTCAGCAAACTACTACAAGGTAGGTTTGTTTTTCATTACCTGTATCTAATTGCCGTTTCATTGCTCTTTAATCTACCTGCAAATTTTTTAGACAATCAACAATTCAATCAATTTTAATTTTTGCTTAATTTGATGCAGCGAATTTAATAATAATCAACCTATGAAAAACGTAGATATAGACATAATATTGTTTTTCCCTAATAAGATGAGACTGAGACGTGTTCGCATTTAGTAATGAATTATTATTACGTATTGCAATTATTACAGTATTATTTTAAACAATAAATTCTATCGGAATTGAATGCAATGATTTTTAGATGCAATTATACTGTTCAGGTATTATCGCATAGTCCCTGACTGTAATCTATTGTAAAGCAAAATTATGTTTAATTGCATGTACAATTACATTGCCAAGGAAAGACAGAAGGATATCTGCAGAAATTCATTACTATTTGATGTTTGTAATTAGAGATTAATTTTTCAAATATCTACAAACTCAAAGTGTAGCGTCAAGCCAGTTACATAATAGGAATGACCACTGCACTACTAATATTATTATCACATTTTCTGAAAAAGCTAAATGACACTTGAGGTTGATTTGATCTTCAGGTGATGTAATTTGTATTACTTTATGTAAGCAAAGATAAAAAGTGTCTTTCAGGCAAAATTGGGTCAAACAAATTTTAATTGCCAATGCATCTAGTAAAAAGGCAGAAAAAACAAGTTTTTACTGTAGGGAAACACCTGCCACAAGGTTAGGTGATTTCAGGGTCATTAACTTCCACATGTGATACAGGATCGACAATAATGCGACTGTAGCCATCAACTTTGCATTATTCTGCTCTTCTTTGCTTGTTTTAGATCTATCTTAAATGCGTTGTTGTGCCTTTCAGTTTCCTACTACGCCCATTCTCACTCTTACTTAAAGGACGCTCTTCTATTTTTCATATTTCTCTTCTGTGTATACAAATTCTTCTTTTTCTCCTACAGAATTAAAAATCGTACAATCTGTCAAATCATGCATCCACCTTTTACAATTCAATCTGCATTGCAAAAAATCAGTAAGATTGAGTTTCTTGTTTAAAAATAAGATCTAATTCCTTTGCAAATTAAAACTTGTATAACTTTTTTCCTGGCAAAGCATGTTGCAGAATTTCTTCTAATCAAGCTTAATTAAATCTCAGTCTGACTAGTAACAATAACAATATTACAATCATTCATCAAATTAATTACACGTCGAAATCCGTACCAATTTTAGCAAATGAAATATTCCAATAGTAGTTCGCTTTCATTTGCACCTGTTTGAAATCTGATGAGAGAAAGATTGCCGTTTTATATTAAGATTCAATGATTCATTTTTCTGCTTACAATGTATTTTAATAAAAAATAAAATAACCAATTTTCCATTGAGCTCTGTATGCATTTATAAGTAGAATATAAATTTTGCTTTTTAAAAAAGAAGACATAGTGATGGAACATGGCTTTTATTGTTGCAGTAGTTTTTGTTAGCATTTTGAATGCATGTGTTTGGCACGCACAATAAATTTTCAAGAGTTTAACTTGTTTGCCTTCACTTTAGCTCAGTCCGCATAGTCCAGAAGACACAGTATGGGTAAACTACAGCTGTACTTTGCAATATTTTTTGTTGAGTGGAAGATAAATGTAAAAACTGGACATGATAAAGTAAAGTACAGTTATATTCCCCAGACATTTTGCATAGAAATCTCTCAAGAATACAAAGTGGTATTTTTTCCTTAGTTCTCTGTGCGAACAGTAAATTATAAAAACCAATGTTATTGTACACCTAGCCAATTAGATTTTTAGACACGCATTCAACTGGAATCGGCGTGCAAACTCAGAATAATAGGACAGGTATATACTTAGGAACCTACTTCCTTCCTTTCTGGCAGTCTGTAGAGATTACAGTCGTAAACGTTGGCAGTAAAGCTGCGCATTGTGCACATTGTTGTTTTGCTAGGTAAGGTAATGAAATGACGCAAATTAAATTTGGATGACGATTTTCAAGTGTCATTTAAATTAACAGTTGCCTTTGATAATAAAAGCTATCACGGGAAGATAATAATTTGTGCATTTACCAATAAATGGCTACTCAACAAATAAGCTAAAAATTCCACTAAAGCTTTAAAATTTGGCATTCTAATTAATGTAACGAAAGTAACGATGTAGTTAGGCATAGTAAAAATTATGTTTGCATTTATTTATGCTTACTCATAAATAGAATCAATTTTTAACCATCAGCAATATTTTTGAAATGTAATGTTACAGCTAATTGAAATATTGAGGGAACGACCAGAAAATGTTTATGATGTAACCGTAACGAAGGGGATTAATGACGTTGCATGAAACAAGAGGCTGAGAGGTTAGCGGGATTAAAAAACTACAATAATTAGATACATCATTTACTATGAAATTCTACTACGTCATTGAGTGCAAATAGCCAGTGCATAATACTAGGCTATTATTCCCATACGCCATACGTCTATTTTCAAAAATGTAGATTGCTGATATTTTTGTATGAATGTTCATGCACTTGAATAGTAGTACAAGCTCAAGGATTTGTACTTCGTATGCTACTGTGCATGTAGATAGAAAACAATTGTGTGTTCATGACATTAGACTTCAATATTTTCGCAATTATTTATTTACTCTTGCTTTTAATTGTGTGTGATTCAAAGCTAGCAGAAAGTCTTGAATGGCCTCTGTGTTCTGTTATGACTGCCTCTCTTTGACTACTGAGAAAAATCACACTGATTGAACTAATGAAAAATGATCGGTGTACTTGAATTTGTTATTGGCAAAATGTGGTGGACACACTAAAACAAATGACACGTGTTTCTCCTTTGTTTTTTGCCTCTGAAACTTGTTTACAAATCCAGAAGTTGGATAACAAACGAAAATTAGTTACCAGAAAGAATACACTTTTAATGAACTGCAGCAGTCACTCATTGCTTTTCAATCATTCAAATAGACTGTGATAAGCTATAAATTTAACTAGCAGCTGCTAGTTACCATATTTTATTGTCAAAAGATTAATTACATTACCTTTTTTGGTGCTGACATTAATTAACACTTCAATTAGTGCAATTTTCAGCATGTCCTAATTGATTGATAATTGAAACTTGGTAAGTCCATTATTTATACACAATTTTGTGCTAAATAAATTTAATTTTTCGTCATTATAAGGCGTATTTTATTGAGATTAATTATGCATTCAATCTTATACAATTAGGTCAATGCAATGGAACTTATCTTTATTTCTGTTATAAATTGTTCATGTAGTAGTTTCTGTATTAGAATGTGTATCTCAAAGGAATAAAAATAGTGTGAAGTACAGAATTACTGCAGCACGAAATATTTACTCTAGGTCACAATAATATGAAAAAGTAACAATTGGTTACATTACATAGTAAGTTCAAAGACGTAAAAGAGTATATAATATGTTAAGTGATTAGTCACTAGATTGCTATCCAGTAGGCACTACTGTTTACTAAGTAACAGCGTGTTTTTCTAAGAAGCTGAAGGTGAACATATGATTGAATGCCTTTTAAATAGGAAGTAAATGATACAAAATAGGTATTTGTGTGTTGACTTCTGGAAAAATAGAACTTATGTAATACCAACATGGTTTACGTAAAGCATTCTCTAAATACGTCACAGTTTACTTAAAAATTCTTGCTAATGAAGTTAAAGGTTCTGTTATTCAGAATTGAAGTATTGCGTTGCAATAAATCTTAATGAAGAGTTTCATGGGGAAAAAAATAAGTCATCAATACAAACATGTAGATGAACTTGTAGTGTTGATGATGATATGTTTAAAAGATGGAAATGCACAAGTGCGAAAGGATACCAAGAATCCATTCCAATAATCCTTAAAGTCAGTTGTAGGTAGATTATAAAAAGCAGCACTCATTTCCTTAAGTGGTGTGCACACAACACAGTAATAATTGTAAATGGTAGAGGGGAACAATTTTTCATGCATGATTGTATAATATGTGCACTACACCCATAACTAAATACATATTTGCATACTACATATATAAGAACACAAGTTGAGGTACACAAAGTAAAAAGCCTTATGCATGTTTTCAATACGTAAGGGTATACTTAATCAAGAGCAAGAATTGAGAAAGAACTGGAGTACATGTTTGATAATTCCATTGTATTCTTATAGTGGAAAAATAACAACTGTCATTCTCACGATATTTTAATCTCACGAATTTGTAAGATTATAGTATGCAGTGAGAGTGCAGTTCATTGTGTCCATGTACTGTCTGTATTATAGGTTAAGGTACGATTTATACAACTTTTTAATAGTTCCTATATTTTTATTGTATTTCTGAATTTCATTGAATGTATCTTTAAAAAGCATTTTCCACAGTTATACAACAATGCAGTGCAATATTAGCCAAAGAATCCTTTATGCATGTCATTTTTATTCAGACAGGTAGCAAAGAATGTAAAGATACATAGAGTAGGAAACCTCCAATCAACGAATTACATAAAATCCATGATATTTCATGCATAAATATTTTTATTTGATTAAGCACATTATAAAGTAGAACTAGACTGGTGATGGAAACAAAAATTAGTTGGAATAATCAAGCAGTTCATAATGAATGCTACATTGACGGAACCTCACTTGAATTTTACTTGAACATAAATTTAGTAATTTTTTTGTGTAACTTAATGTATGCCTACGAGAGTTGTTTATGAATGGAAATTAAAATAAAGGACTATCTACATTAAAGCACATGACAATAAAAAAATGAGCAAAACTGGTAAGTTGCCTCTCGCTGCCTTTGGTAGGCATACACATCTATAGGTATGTTCCTATAAAAGCTGAGGAGTGCAGCGAAACAGTAAAGCTGCGTCAGTAAAAGTGACTGGACTGCAAATGCATAGGTACGGTTAGTTGCAAGCATGTACAGAAAGTGTGCGCTGAAGAAAAGGGTAACGTTAAATTGTGTTATATAACACGAGAGCTCTACAAAGAAACACGAAATGCGAATATATGTTATAGCAGTGTGTATTATACTAGCTAATGAGGTATAGTGTGATGAGACATTGAAAAATGTCAGGGTTTCCAACTTCTACTTCCCAGTCACCTCAGGAAAGATGCGGATGTTATGTAATGTGGATTATGAGAGTTGATTACGTGAGCATAGCAAACAGCTAGGTGGGTACCCCTGTGCAGAACAGTATGGCAAGCAGCACAATAGAGCTCTGTGCCATGTACTAATTATATTGATATGGTGTGGGTATCGACTGGTTGCAGTGTGGATGGATAGGAACAGAAGAAGCAGTTAATTGAGCATCGTTTGCGTAATGTGGAGTGATGTAACGTACAGACAGGTGACTAATAAGCTCTGGTAAACAAAGGGCTGCAGTATGTGGAGTAGGGTTGTGATTGTATGTCTGTGGAGCGAGAGCATAATAATGTAGAGATAGCCGTGACACTTTCAAGAGAATCTGTGGTGGCCCATGGCCAGATGACTTCCTTCTGGCCTTAGCCAGATCGGTCAGTTTCCTTTTCCTATACAAGACGCAAGTTCATTTAAAAAAGTGGTCCACCTTGCGTTCCTCTAACATCGGCCGAACTGTGACCTTTTGTCCGGACCGTCGAGGTTTCTCTCAAACTCATATCCTTGGAAGGGACCATTTTTGACGTCCACCTTCCTGCCTGCCTATGAAAAACCGTTTCGGAATCAATCATTTCTCATAACCTCTTAAAACATCGTCCAATCAACATATTATATGTCTTTTGTTTAACTTCAGTCACTTTTGTTTCTGCTGTGAGTCAGTGCGCCAGCGATGGACTAATCTCGTCCATTGTTTTCTTTTGATCATTTATTTAAACGTGCTCGCTCTCGCCGGGTTCGTCTCAGTGTCCCGTCCACGAACATCACATCTACTCCCTCCTCTCTATCTCTCTCTGTGTCTTTCTTGTCTGTCAACTATTCCTCTAACCAGTGATTCTCTGTGCCACTCTAAGCCACCGCAAACGAAGTTGCTAGTTTTATCAACAACTAGCATTTTTCGTTGCAAACATTAACGTCAATCTTTAAGGTGCCCAATTCGTCTTTTTTCATAAAAACCCTAGCACGCCAAAGGAGATTATTCCCATTTAGATGTACCAAAATTTTATAAGTCCTCAAATCTAGGTAGACATTCAGTGAGCTTCCAAATTTCGAATCCAGATAAAGTTTAGTTAACGGATACAGAAAAAAGTAGTAAGGTACCTCATTAGGAAAATACTCATTTTGGTTTCTTCTTAACAAGAACAGTAAGAATATTCAAAGTTTTATTTAAAATTGTGTGAGCAGATTATTTTATTTTAAATCACTTATTTTATCCAACATACACCATTCCCTCTCAGGTCTATGATTTTTGGTAGTGATAAAAGTCAATCTAAGGCTTAGTTTTTATTACAGTGTTGTGCATAGCAAGAGTATCACTACGACTTGTATCTGTGAGACAAAAGGATTATTTCGGAACATGTATACTCTACAACTTAATAAACAATTAAGTGCTTGATGGGTGCGCAATGCAACAGTAACTGTGATATTGACCTGGCTAAGTAATGAATTCTTTAATAGTTCAGAATCAGTGCAAGTGCAAGCAAGGAAAGTTGTTTATTTGTTGTACTTTGCTGTATTGTCGGTCAGTGTATTAAAGTGAACGGGTTATGCGACATTTTCACATTATATACCGGCATATCAGTAGTCCTTCGTGCACTAGTCAAAATGTGCCTATACATTCATAAATAGACACTACCTTCACAAAATTTAGTAATGCATGAGTTCCTTTGGTGTTTGAACAGAAGTATAGGTAAAATATTGCACTGTACGGACATATTCAGGAGAACAAAAATACAGTGTACAGAGGTCTAAGGATACCTTCTGTACTTCTATTATGTGACTTAGCTTTCGAATATTACTTTAGTAATCAAAGTAGCGTATCTGTCACTTTGTAATTTTACTTTCAACTCTACAACGTATTTCAAGGGATATACAATTTATATGCAATTTTGCTTTCTTTTATTCTTGAAGTGATATTTTTATTTGTTTCTTCTGCATTCGTCAAATTTCTTTAAATGCAAAACTTTATCGCACCTGAAAATTATAGCACTCTGTAGAATATATCCCAAGAGAATTATGTAAAACCCTTGATATGGATTTAAATGATTGAATAAGCATACATATGCATAATCAATACATTATTTATAGTTATTTCCCTTGAACTTGGACATAAATTTGTGTTACGTTTCTGCTGAATGATAAGTTATGATTCCGTGTCATGTTGACTGTGTTATAGGTATATTGATAAATGGTTTTGTTTCAAGTGTTCTAAACTTTAGCCCGGTCAATAGCTTCCATCCGTCAATGGTCCAACCGTTCACATTTACATTAGTAATGTGTTAGACAATTACTTGCTGACTTCCTACCCTCATTTCATGCATATAGAAGTTGAAAAGGCCAAAAAAGTTGAATTGCCATTTGTCTATTGTGCCCTTTATTGTTAGTATACTTTAATTTATGTAACATGATATATCGCAGGTAGAATTAACGGTAGTTAAAGAGGTGAAAGATATTCCTATTTATCTTTAAATGTAATAATAGCAATGAAAAAACAGAGTAATTATTGTTTACTTTAGAATAATGTACTATTAATGATTATCGATTACTGAAACAACTTTCAGCATATTTGGTGAGTGTGGCTGGATGTGCACTGCACTCTGTAAGTTTAATTGAAGACGCACTCTAATGACGAGTGTTTTCAATTTGTGACAAGTCATTTTCATTTTTATGTTTGGTCCCTTTAGTGTGCCCAATGCAATGGCCTGCTAGAATTGCTTTTGGGCATATTAATACTTCTTATTTACATGAGTTCATATTGTAGGATTTGTACCTGAAATGTCTTGAGAATATGAACAAAACCACGACAGTCACCTAAACGGTTGGGAAACTGAAGTATTCTGTCACTCTTGACCATTCCCTTAACATAAGCCTAATCCATTGCCCATTACTACACCAAATAGAGTAGATGCAGTTAAAATTTAGTAGGTACATTATTCTGTTATTGTGATAGTGTGTGAATTTGTGTAATGTTCTGTTGGCAGTTGCTTTGCCTCTAGTTCTGCTGGGGTGGTCACGTAGTCAGTTACACACACATCACATTCATACGCAATTCATGGCTAAGATTAATTTTAACAAAGTTGCACACTCTAAGTAAACTGTACCAGAACAGATTTTTCAATAGAAGTCTTGTCAGTTGGAAGTTAGCAGAGAAGGAAGAAGTAGACATGTTACACGAAGTCACTACTGTGACTTTAAAATTGATTTATTTGTAAATATGCTGTGTACTCATTTTCAGTATTACATTCAGTTAACTTTTAATAGAAGCAATTATCTTTAAATCGTTTGTTTTCAATTTAGCCCTTGTATGTAGACCCTAAGTGATTCTGTGTACAAAGTGTGAATACTATTATGAAACTGAAAAATTATACATTGATTAATTTGTCGTAGTATGTAATTAATTGTAACGAGTCAATTTACTGGATTTCGGAATTTCACGTGCCATTTCTCATGTTGTGTCATTAGTTAATATTGTTTAATCTCAGTCGTTATAAACAGTATTTTCAGGTCTTCAAAAAGAGTGTTTACATTCCAGAATCTTAAAGTAATTTTTAACGTGGCAAATAATGGTGTACAAAGGAAAAGTTCATCTAAGATCCCTTAACAATTTGTAAAATACATTTATAATTTACTTTAGTATTTTATTTCATCCTCGAATTAATTTATTACATCTTACATTACATTATATTATAATTATTATATTATAATGTGTTTTTACTTTTTAATATGTAGATACGTAAACAATAATCTCGGTGAAGACCCGGAATCCCCTCGTGAGGCAACCATGTCACCTCCTCTTGCAAATACCGAGGCGAAGCCGTCAAACACTGTGGCTCTACAGCCACCAAGACGCATCGCCGTAATGGTTAAAGGTGCATGGAAACAATATGGATCTGGAAAGAGAACTACTCCAGTTCTCCAGAATCTCAGCATGACAGTTCCGGAAGGAACAATGTAAGAAAATCGTACATTTTACATATTTGCATTTATATTTTAATTACCCTTCTGATCAGACATGTAATAATGCACAATAGATTTTCATAGCTTATTGCTTTTCCTATACTAGATTTACTTGGACAAATCCTTCCGTTCAATATTTACCGTTGCACACGATGCATAATAATAAAAATAGAAATCAGAATAAGAAATTATCGCAGTATGTGGTTGCACTTACATAAGTTTTATGCCTAGTGACATGACATAACAGAATAGTCTGTAAGATGATTAGAGTTTTAGAGGCGAAATGAATGAAAAAGAAACGCCATGGACGCAGTCATGCAGTGTGTAGTTTATTCCTCGTTATTGTTTGAGTCCTGATAGAAGAAATAGGGAAGTTGAATGGTGACCAGATGGTAGGTAACTAGTGAAGCCAGGTAGCAAGTGGATTTAGTGAGGAATGACGCATTATGCAGGAGATGGGAGAAATGGACAGGACATTGCTCTAGTGCTCTGGTCTGGTAGTGGAGAGAAGAGAGGCACCTGAAATGCAATACTGTTGACTGTCTGTTGTTTCTTGTCGTGTCGTGAGATATTTTAGTCTCAATTCATTTTCGTTTGGGGCTCGTCGTGTTAAAAATAAATGCAAACAATTCGAAATGCGATGAGACATCGTACTTTCACCAACCAAAGGTGTCTTGTTGTCAAGTGAAGACATGAAGTGACTCTTTAGGTATTTACGATTCACAATTCAATGGCTGCGTGTCTATACCTACGTAGAACTATTTTATTTTGATTAGCTCCTATAGTGTGTAGGTACTTTCGATTCAGGCCTAGGAGGCACTCTCATAAAGAAACAGTTGGTCATTCACTTACAATTCACTTAAGAGGATTACTCGCCTGTCCTCTCCTAAGCTATTTTCTATCCAAATTTTGAAACTATGATGAACACCTTGTGTGTATTTGCTTACACGTCGCGCACGTAGCTGCAGTGCCTTCGTAGAGTCATATCAGACGACTCTCTGAAATGTAAGCCTCAAAATCCATGTAATCCATTGTTGGATAATTTAGTTGTGAGTAATGAAAGGGACAGATGCAATGCTAAACTCATCCTCACACTCGATTTCCGCAATTGCATCAGATAGCCTTAATACTTTACCTTTATTACTCTAAAAGTACATCAGTGCAGTTCAAGCCACCAACGTAATATTCATCATGTGCAATCTGTAGCAATGTGACCACAGAATTCTCTACTCGAAAATTTAAAGTCTCAGGATGAGCAATATGCATAATCCTTGTAATTCTCTTACTTATTTCACAGTCCCATTAAGCATCAGCATTGCCATTAATAATTTCTTGAGATCTCTATGCTAAAAGCATTATACTTGACCGTGTCTTGGGTGATAGTGGCTCTGACCTACCTTTCCTCTGCAAATTAGCTCATACTTTCTGTCGTGGTGTCAACATATCTATAATTCCTGGGCTGTCTGCATTCAAAAGTGTCAGAGGGTCCTACCTAATGTTTTCTAGTATTCTTTTCCTTGTATAACACTAACAAATATAACAATTAATCTCTTAATTTCTGAATCAGCTCCACAGCAAACGTCGCAT
Source organism: Yoshiicerus persimilis (assembly GCA_020352615.2). Taxonomy (NCBI): domain Eukaryota; kingdom Metazoa; phylum Arthropoda; class Collembola; order Entomobryomorpha; family Tomoceridae; genus Yoshiicerus; species Yoshiicerus persimilis. The sequence goes on along the minus strand of CM060170.1, from coordinate 22,807,830 downwards.
GACTATTAAAGCGTAAACATTTACTCATTTTTATAAAAACGTGTCATAAGTCTGAGTAACTGTATAGCCAGTACATTTCTTTAAAACGTTTTTTTGCTAATAAGTACTCAGATCTGTGTGAATAATTGCGCCTCAATTTTATCGTTACGTATTTCTTTCAATCCTACAGCAAGAGCAGTTCCAATATCCTACGCATGCAGATTCAGCTTGAACTAAATTCTTTTGTAAAGGAGCTTAAATTTATGGATTTTAAGTAATCGTTATGCAACTTGAATCAGCAAAATTGATTTTTGCTAAATAGAGCCAAATATTGTTGCTTTTCTAAATGAAAAATATTTACCTTGAAAGTGGCAGCAACATTGCGGACATATTCACTACAGCTTACAATTATTGAGGCCATCTTGTTATCTCTAGGTTGTAAAAATATTTATTTGGAACACACGTTTGCAGTTGGTTTCTACTATTTTAAGTCATTTAGCAACTGCGCGAGATGCCATGTTTTCATCAGTATTATTAAGGACATGTAACTAACTGATTGTCTCTTATGATACGTCTTTCCCCAGAAAGCAAAACCTTAGATTGTGTATATACAAGCTTTGTTTTATATAGAAGAATAAATGTCCTTTAAGATGGTTAGAAAAGGAAATTGTGTCAAAATAAAGAAACTAAGTCAATGCACAATAATTAAGATAATTCAGATGAAGCGAGCATGAACATAAAATGTTTGAAAGTAGTTAAACCACTGTTCTTAATGAGATAAAAATATAATATTTGTCGATCTTGGTTTAAATAAACGGAAATAATGTTTTCGGTTGCGTCGTAATGGGAATGACTATATTTTCCTGTTTCTATTATATTGCTATATTGATTACATGGAAAAATTGCAAAAATAAAATAAATAAAAAATAAATGATATAAGTAATTATTACTATTAAATTATTAAGTCTGTCCATATTCTTCGTTTTAATGTCCTGAAGGTGTTGTCATTTATTGGTAGGCTATTACCTAGGTATTATTGTACATAAACATACTATGCTTCCGTCTTTAAGTAATTCTGAAACCACAAATTTCCTTTTCCTTACACTCCCTTTAAAGACGTTTTCCATTTCCTTTTATCAGTATAATGGTTCTCATCCCTTTGGCATACCCTGACCATACAAAATTGCTGGACAAAGGTTTATGTATTATTTACACGTACATAAGATAGTATGTGTTTCATGTACAATAATGATCTTTCATGTACCTTGCTCTATTTTGTGGAGAAACACAATGCTGAGTTCTAGATGTTAACAAAATAGTTTTTATTGCTTAATTCAGAAGCAAAATGAATTTTAATTAATTTGTGAATGTTTGGTTTGGAATCTGCAGTTACAGTTTGCTGGGAGCCAGCGGTTGCGGAAAGACAACCCTTTTGGCTTGTACAGTTGGAATGAGACGTTTGGATCGTGGTGATATATTCATCTTCGGTGCTCGCCCAGGCACATTGGAAAGTGGTGTGCCGGGTAAAAGAGTTGGCTACATGCCACAGGAAATTGCTTTGTATGGAGAATTCACCATTCAGGAAGCGATGCAATATTTTGGCCGCATCTATGGGATGACACTTGCTCAGATTGAGGAAAAGATGGTCTTCCTCATCAAATTCTTGGACTTGCCCTCCTTCCAAAGACAAATTCAGACCCTCAGGTATGTATTCCTGGTGCTAGAGTGCTAGTTGATAGATTCTTTATTGACTGTAATCTTATTTACAATTTTTATGGTTTCTACAGCGGTGGTCAACAAAGAAGAGTGTCCTTCGCAGTTGCACTTCTTCATGATCCTGAGTTGCTCATTTTAGATGAACCCACAGTTGGAGTTGATCCCCTATTAAGACAAAGGTCATTTTACTACAAACACGTTTTATATATTCATACAAATTTGTTGACAGTATAATGAGGAATGATCGTGACCCCCGTTTTTAACAATTTTGATCTCTTTTAGTATATGGAATCATCTCTGTAGCTTGGTGGCAACTGGTAAAACAACAGTTATCATCACTACCCATTATATTGAAGAAGCGAAGCAGGCTAATACTGTAAGCAAATCAAGGACATTTTGTTTCATTTATATCGAGAAGGAATTTAATCGCTAAAGAAAAGAATTGTTGACATAAGTAAATGTTATTTTCAGATTGGATTGATGAGAAGTGGTCGCTTGCTAGCAGAAGATTCTCCAGCGAATCTTTTGAAACTTCATCAGTGCATCTCATTAGAAGACGTTTTCCTAAAGTTGTGCATGAAAGACAAATCTACGAATAATAGTAGCTCCAACCTACCCACCTTGCCAAATAATGTTCCACAGGCGACTACAGAGATGAGTCTCAACATGGTTTCTGTGTACAATGAGAAAAACAAACATCTTGCGGAAGGAGTTGTTGTTCCCGAAGAAAATGGAATCGTTGGACTCGCTTTTCACCAGTCCAAAGAGCAATTGGTGAATGGAGAAGAGAAGACAAAGGACCTTGTTCCCAAAACAGATTCTGCTTTCAATCGCATAGATCAAGTCGCTGAAGACTGTGCGGACTGCTGTTCTCGACCGTGTTCGTTTAACCCTATCTCATCATTCAATCGCTTACGAGCACTGATAATAAAGAACTTTATATGCATGTGGCGAAATATCGGGTGAGTTTACAGTTACAAATCCTCTTTCAGTTTTTAGTAACAACTTGTCAATAATAACTTTTTCTTTTTTATCAGTTTTATGCTGTTCATATTCGTACTGCCTGCCATACAAGTTATTTTATTCTGCCTTGCTATTGGACGCGAACCTCTGGACATGAAAATGGGAGTTGTCAATCATGAAATTCCCGGATTTGGAATCTGCCACTCTGATGAAGGATGTACAACGTTTAATTTGAGTTGTCGATACCTGGATACCCTCCCGAAGCATTCTGTTCATCTTGTACACAATCCAAAATTATTATCAATTATGGCGTATTTACTAATAAATTAGTAATGACAGGGGTCGGATATTTATTATGAAAAATATTTTCAGGAGTTAATCGTAGCGCAACTAGCTCTCGTATATATAGGTGTACGTTTGGTACCTATAGATAGAAATCTTTTAAAGACAAAGCATAAAAATATTTTCAAAGTATTGCTTTTTTAGAAAATATAAAAATTTGGTAAATATTTTGCATTTAAAAAATAATTTATTAAATATTTCGATCATAAGAAAATATAAATCAATACTTCGCTTTTAACTGTTTTTCAGTTGATTTTTGACTAACAATGATCCCTTTTACATTTACTATATGTTTTTAAGTATCTACTTTAATATTTGCAGACTTCATAATCGTTAAACTCATTCAGTTAACAAAATGTAAATTTTTTCATCTATCAAATAACATTCAAAGAGCAAAAATATTTTCGGCTTTAAAAAATATCTTCACTTTTAAGAAAATATTTAGTAAATACTTTGCCCCTTTTTAAGAAAATAAAAAATAAAATTTTCGAAGTTTAAATAAATAAAAGTCCGACCTATGGTTATGAATAATATTTTCAATTTTACTAATTTTCTTATTCTGCAGGTGACGTATGACAGTGAAGACGATGCAGTCGCTGACATTCACAAGGGAAGAGTTTGGGGTTACATCGCTTTCCCAGAAAACTTTTCTATTTCAATGGTAGACAGAGGAGTTGCTGGAAACATGGCTGACAACGAAACAATTTATGGCTCGCGTATCCGTATACAGATGGACATGTCTAGTTCGTTCTAAATCATTTTTTGGATACCTACATAACACTTTTCAAAATTTTGTGGTGGTATAATTTGAAATATTTATCTTTCTCACACTAGATCAACAGATCGCATTTTCTTTGCAGAGGATATTCTTGGAAACATTCAGAACATTTTCGAAGAAATTATTGTCGGATTGTGACCATGACCCTTCATCTGGAGATTTGCCTTTATTTGTGAGATTTAAAAATTTAAAGCTTCTCCTTTGGATTTATGTCGGAAGGCATACAATGTAGAAAGTAATACTTCTTTTGATTTCCAGTTCGATGAACCGATTTATGGACACGATCACCCCAGTTTCATGGAATTCATGGCTCCTGGTATTGTTCTGAGGTAATACAACGAGCACTTCACATTTATTACTGAACACATTTATGATTAGGGAAATTTAAATAAATATGTTCTCTTTAGCATCATATTTTTCATGGCTGTCGCTTTAACTGGTTCAGCCTTCATCACAGAGAAGAAAGAAGGCATGTTGGACAGGTCACTGGTAGCTGGAGTAACTACTGGAGAAGTCATTTCGGCTCACATGATTACACAATACGTTGTAATGGTTGGTCAAACGGCTCTTGTTCTTCTCTTCATGATTGTCGTCTTTGAAGTTCCAGTACGAGGACCTCTTGGATGGGCTATTGTAATCACACTTCTTCAAGGAACTTGCGGAATGGCATTTGGTAATCACTAATAAATCTTACGTTAATAAAATCCTCGTAAACGAGCAATATTGTGGAACTTTGGATTGCTAATGCTCCTTGGTCTTACTTTTACCGCACAGGTTTTCTAATTTCCACTGTGTGTAAGGAAGAACGCAATGCAATTCAATTGGCTCTTGGAAGTTTCTATCCGAACTTACTGCTGTCAGGTAAATCGTTTAAGCTATAAATTTGGTCTGTGGAGACGCTGTGGTGTTGGACCGTAGTTAAACAGTAGGATGTGCTCCTGGACACAAGGAAAGAACTAATATCCCTGTTTGTTGTATTGCAGGTGTTGTGTGGCCAATAGAAAGCATGCCAAAAATACTTCGAGATGTGAGTTACATTCTTCCGGAAACTTTGGCTTGCGAGAGCATGAGATCGATGCTAACCAGAGGATGGGGGATTTCACATCCGGCTGTGTGGCCTGGATTTTTGTCATCCATAATTTGGAGCATTATTTTCTGGATATTTGCCATTTTAGTTGCAAGATTCAGTAGATCAAAATAGTTGTAATTGTATGTAATTTTAAGTAGAATTTTTTCAACTGTGGCATATAAAAGTAAATGCCACAAAAAATACGTATACTTGTATTAATTTGGCACTTGGTGCCCGTGTGTAAACTAATACTACTTAAATATTTACGCCTCAAATGAATCATTTGATGAAATATTGGGCCAAATCGAACATATTATGTGGTATCTATATATCAGTAGGTAGGTAGATTGAATTAGATACACCGATTTGAAAAAAGGCTATAGTAGTACTCACGAAGTTCAAATAGCAGTCACATTCGTAGGTACCGATGACATTGATTATGGTCAGTGATTCTTTCCATTCCTGTACACAGGCTAAAAGTTCCAGGGTATCGTCAAATTATCTACGCCTTACAAAATAGCAGTTTTAATATACATTTTTTACTTTTTGACTGATTACTATGATGTATATGACTATATCTGTATTAGTCTGGTTGTGATGTGAGTTTTGTCTCCACATTAAGGCATTCTAAGCCCGTAATAATACTGAATGAGTGAAATCCCTTGTGCTTGTAAGACTGTTTTCATTGTGAGCTCAAGCAATTTTATCAACAAGTATAAGAAGCCAAAACTGTGGCAATTTGTCACGAATTTGTGTGTCATTTTATTTATTATACTGTACGAATGAGAGAATTTGTTGCCGAATAGTTAGTTAACAGTTTGTGTAAATATGCTAGTTTTAACGAATAAAAATAAAAACAATATGCGATTTTGTGTTAATAATTTCATTTGGTCAATAATTTCAGTCATCATTCATATCAATTTTTTCACTATTTCATTTTATTAAAAAACTGCAAAAAATAACTCCTTATAAAGTATAAAACGTTAATTGACCAGATTTGCTTCCCAGCTGTTATATTAATCAACATACTTTCATGATCTTAGGCTTTGCTGGTTTACAAATTGACAAATCCGTGATGAGGGGTGAAAAACTTTTTCATTTTGACTACAAATCCCGAGTAGTAATAAAATGCATTAAAATAAATAGTGTCGCAATAAACACTACACATAATTTATACCTTATAGCTATGATAATGAATATATACTGAGCAACTCTGAATACTATATTTCAAAAAACTCAAATGTACTTCAATGCTTTCATCATACTTTAGTAGTACAAAAAAGACAAATATATTACCACAGAAGATTTCTTCTATATAAGATAATCACCTAATTAGAACACAACGAGGACAGAATGAAGAGTCATCAAAGTAAGATAAATACTATTATAGTAAAGTGCACGTCGAGATAAGTAAAGGAATTGATTTAAGTTGCAAGATGTACAATTTTACATTGTAATAAATGAGTAGTTATTTTAAACCGTGCATTTGCTTAACTTAACAATAATTCGTAACATCTGTAGGCTAAAAGTTTCTAAAAGGTAATACTAAATGATATGATTGCTATGATATATAATATAATAAATAATTGTTATGATATATATATATATATGTAGTGTCATGATAATATAAGCAATAATTTAGAACAAAAATGAAGCAGAATGGAAAAGATAAATTGTAAGCGCTGTAGTTCTTAAGTAGGTACATAGGCATTTTATTGTGGAAAGTTTTATTATAACTTTTATTGCTGAGGAACCTTTTTGTGTGCTATCATACTTCCGTCGCTTCGATTTACTTATCCAAATAAGCTACGCTAAGTGCTTATCAAGATTTGTATAAATACCCATTGAGCTAAATAAATTCTCATCAGTTGCCAAGCATTCTGTGAGTGTTAATGTCTTCAAATTTTACACCTTATCAGAACAAGCTGAGGATTCCAAAAAGGTCAAAAAATGTTGTTTGAAAAAACACCCAAATGCTCAAGAGCCTGCAGGACTTTTGACAAAGTCTGAGAGGTTCTTTTTGTAGGAACTTAGAGTAGTGGTATTACATGGACTGTCTCAAAAAGACTGGAGTGGAACACTTAACTAGAACCACAGTGCACTCTGGTTAAGAGTGGAACACAAGTTAAGCAACGTGTACTGTTTTAGAAAGACAAGATTGTTGAGCGAAACGGAACGTGTGTGGAAGTGTACGTATCTGTGAACATTTGACACTAAAGTCTTATTACTGCTAAAAGTAAAGTTCATTTTCCTGAAAGTACGAAACCTCAGCGAGAAACTTTTGGGCAACACAACCCAGTGTGGTTAAAAGACAGGTAGAATGTCTGAAGTCTATGAACTTCATTACAGTGGAGTGAAGAAGTTGGAAGGTGCCAATGACTACCCACTATGGATAATTGCTCTGGAAAAAATCTTCCGGGAAGCAGATTTATTTGACATAGTGACTGGCGTAGAAGCAAAGCCGATTGAGGACGAGGACAAGATCAAGCAATGGGAAATTTGTAATCATGCGGGAATGGCTGTAATAATAGGTACAGTAAAAAACGAGATACTCCTCAACTACATATTTGCTTGCACCACGGCTAATGACATGCTGAACAGATTGGAAGTTCTTTATGGGAAAAGCAAACATGATCTCATGCAGGAGTTCTACACGACGACCTTAGGAGGCAGGTCGCCCACAGAAATGGTCAACAAACTTCAGACAACTGCTTGGCACCTGTGTAGATTAGGGTGCAAAGAAATTGACGACCGACAGATAATAAACAAAGTCTTGTTTGAACTCAGAGGCCCTAAATATGATACATTGGTTCTGACTTGGGGTGTTATGCCTAACGCCGATAAGAATGTTGAGTCTCTAGTGCAGAAACTAAAGGCCATGGAGAAACCAATCACCTCTTCGGAGACTACAAAGGGGAAGAAAACGAATAGTTGTTTCTTTTGTGGCAAAGAAAATCATTGGAAACGGGACTGCAACCTTTATAAGAAGTTTAAGGAAGAACAGTCAGGCCTAGAAGACAAAGGGGATACCAACAGAATCTTTCCAGGCACAGCAAAACCGGATGAACCTTACTTTGCGTTGAGTGTGATGAAAGCAACATCCAGAATTGTAGCAAATAATGACAGTTTCGTCTGGTACTACAGCAGCGGAGCAAGCACTCATGTCTGCGGACGGAAAGATTGGTTTTCGCATTTCCAAAAGTTTACCACTCCAAGGAAGCTACAAATGACTCCGAATATCACGGCTGATTGTCCAGGAAAGGGAACCGTTGTACTCCAGGCCCTTATATGCGAAAAATGGGTGACTATAGAGTTACGAGAAGTACTTTATCTCCCAGGAGGAAGGAATTTCTTCTCCCACAACGGAATGCTGCGTGCAGGATACAAAGCCATAGGCACCGGGCAAGGAGTAATCTTCTACAACAAGGAGGGCAAGGAAAGTCTCAAGGCAGTCATGACCGATGGAATGCAAATAATGGCCTTTAAACAACTAGGGACAGACATAACAAAGGCACCAAGCGGACTCAGGCAGGAGACACGGGGGTATGAAACAGTAGGGCACTACTGAACTCTTGGCAAAGTCTACAGATTCAGGAACGTCTTTCTCGGTGGACAAGATACGATCTCGGAAGATGATGAGAAGATACCTATACAAGGATAAAGTTGATTTTAGCATTAAAGAGGCTATTGAACTATTGAAGTTAACATACATTATGATAAAGTAGTGCAGCATTTGTAGAAAGTAAATAAATATGTAAATATTATAAGTAAGTATTAAAGTAAACAGAAATATATAATATTAAAGCAAATATTTGCATCTAAGTTAAAAGCTTCTATAAATAATTTAGGAAAATATTAAACGGAATGAAAAATACAAAGTTGTAAGAAATGTTATTCATGGGCTCATTGGCCTTTTTATGATGGTAAGTTTTATTATGACTTTTATTGCAGAGAAAGCTTTTTGTATTGTCATACTTCCGTCGATTAAGTTATACATAAGTTTAAGTGATATTATTATTGTTATGCTTACTAAGATTTATATATGCACTAAATGCATTTTATCGGTTGCAAAAATTCTCTGAGTTTGAAGTTTTCAAATTTTATAAATGGAATAATATTAAATAATCTATCATTATATGAAAATAAATAATAAATAATCTATAATTATATGGTGATAAATAATAAATAATCTAATTATATGGTAATAAATAATAACTAATCTAATATCGAAGAATTAAAATGCAAGTTAGCAAATAAAATTCCAAATTCTTTCGATTCCATTAAGGATTTATTCCATCATTTTTATGTAATATCATACAAGAGTAAAGTAATGTAATGACATGTAATAAATAAATAGCCCTGATAGAACATACTGCAACATAAAGAATAAGAAATGGTGACACAGAATATTAGTTTGTTATACGAAAAAATATTGACAATGTTACTAAACATAGCATATTTATTAGGTGCTACTATTAACAGTCTAAGCGTATACGTATAAATTTATTGCAAGATTAACTTACTGCTGCAATGTTACCCTGTAAGACAGCTTTTAATTCTAATGTGCCTCAAAACTGATATAAAATGAGTACGGTAGAAATTTGTAACCCTTTTTATTCAAGACGCGAAAACAATTTGTAGAGCGAATAAACTCCAACTATTTAAGATACTGCCGTCGACGTACACCTCTGAATCTGCATTCTCGGTATTTAAAAAATCGAATCTTTCCAAGTTTAAAAAATTGAAGATATTAAAAGAGACTTATGTTTACATTTAAACTACAGAGTGCATATGCTTTGAGTCTTAACATATTGGGATTTCTAATTGCAGAATCTAAAATTTGTTGAGTACCTAGAAAATTATTGTCTCTACTGTCTGCTTACTGATTTGTCAATAAATAAACATTATAAGTCCATAATTAACTGAAAATCTTCAAAATTCATGAACAACTTAAAGAACAATAGCCATTCTTGTACAAATCGACGTTAAACATCATTTTCTGAACTTCTGGTTAGTATTTTCGCATCTTGATAACAATATTGTTTGATAAATAAATAAAATGTATTCGAGATTACTTCTTACATCTTAATAGAGTTGGAGCAAAATTCCGCCATTTGGAAGATTTTATTGTTAACCTTTGGAAGAATTTAGTTACGAATTTTGAAGAAATCAGCAAAGTTTGTTTTTACTACAGCAATTAACTAAGAACGAATAAGTACAATAATGAAGATTCAAAGAATCTTTTCACAGTATTTTAACCACTTTTCCCTACAAACGAATCGCCACTTTTTTAGAAATACAAAAATTAAACATTTTATTCAAATTCTCTTTTGCTAGCTGTTATAGTATTTAACCTTTTCAATCACTGTAAGCAGAGAAAACAGCTATTTCTTATTCAGTCTAATAGCTAATTTTTTATCTTCATTCTCTGTTTGAGTTACTCCAGTGTGTCCGAATTGAAAACTTAAAGATAGTTCTCCCATTTTAGAAATGGGAAAAATGTCTTGAATCCATTCTATCACAAATGGAACAAATTCTTTAGGGTTAACATCATTTCTTCCTGAAAAAATAAGTACAATATTGATTTTAGAACAGATTAAACGCTACGAAATTATAGTTATAGAAATTGGAATTTTACCAAGTGTTAATTTGTTACTTTTAGGAAAGACATAACATACCGACTTTCATGTAAGTACTATGAAGAACCGGCACTATTGGTTGATTTTTCGGATCATCATCATCTTTCGGTGGAGACCATTCTGCATATTCTTCACTTCCAGTCTGGATGAAATACTGATTAACTTTTAAGGGAACCTATCAACGTATAAATTAATATTCTATAAACTGATTTATTCATACAATGCTCCAAAAATCTTTTAACAGATGTCCGAATATGGAGATAAAATTTGCTTTTTAAAAATAAGTTTGTTTTGTAATTTTTAGCTATGAAAATTAGCATAAATGCTGAGAAATATGTAATTGATAACTTTTTTAACGCACCTTTACATTTATTTATGACTACTAAATGAATTGTATGCTATTGATTATTGGGATCGAAGCCCAGTAGAAAAGATTGGCACATAGCCAAAAAATATATAGTTATTCATCTATCGGGTCATTAAAAATATTTGTGGTATTTAAGTACGGGGTATTTTACAACAGAGGCACTTTAGGATAAAACAGATCTGACTTGAATAGTAACTGATAACATAGTTTAAAATCAATTACTAGACTTTTCCGTTTGATTTTCATTCAAACATTAGACCAGCAGTCAGGGTTATACGAAGTCAATAGAATAGCAATTGTTGTGTTGTGATTATACATTTACTGCGATATATATGTCATATCGATAGTCGTAACGTTTAAACATCGCAAGTTTATTGTGATTTACCCTGTATAATATCTATGTAAGATAGATGGAAAATTTTTGTATATAGATGTTACCATTGAACTATGGAAGATCTGAAGTATGTGCACAATGTTTGTTATTCTCCAGACATGTTTTGTGAAAGTTCCAGCCGGAGGTCTATCTGTTCGATGTATAACAACAGTTTGATTTGGAAGGCGTTTCTTTTTCACTCCAGTCGTTATTCTTTCTTTAAGACAATCAAAAATGTCCTACACATAAAGCAAAATGTTAGTTATAACACTATTCCCAGTTAATCATGCAATATTGTGTAAAATTGTGTCGTATACAGTATTTATTAACGGTTAATAAATTGACAACCTGAGGAACGTAGTAAACTAGCGGTTCAGGTTTACCATCAAACCTATAATTCATAGTATGGTTGACACGTTCATTAATGCCAGCCAACCACATTTCGAATGCAGGAACACACGGTCGCTTATCTGGTACACTTAACTGACTATTAGTTGAAAACGATACTGAAATAGTAGTTGGTTTTGAATTACTTGCTCTACCAGAAGCTCGCTTAGGGAGTAACGCTTTGTCGTACTGAACAGACGTTTTGCTGTTTGTTTCGTTTAATGGTGGAGAGTCTTCTTTTCGGCGTTTTAATGGTGGTAAGGTTACTGTAGTATTATTAATATTAGAGCTGTTGTCTGTCGTTGAATAAGCGTTTGACAACTGAATGGCATTCTGGGCAGACGCAAATATATGGCAAACCTGTAAATATAGAGATATAATTCAATAATACCATTATACATTATAGCTTTGCAATGCTACATTCAAATTACTTATAACGCGTTTACCTGCTGCTCAGTTTCGTCAAGCCCACTAAGACCAGAGTCTCCAATACTTAATGTGTCTTCGACATTAGTTACTATTATTTGATCGGAAAACACATTTTCCAACCCTTGAACCTGTAAATGCATAAACTTGCATAAAATCATGTCAAGTGAATTATGCAATGCGAATTTAATTTAAAAAATACATTTGGTAACGTAGAATCATCTGCAGCAGCTATACTCTCCAACAAAGATATATTTTCTCTCATGATTTCAACAGCTATATGATTAGGATCTAAGGATTCCACATCTCTCTCATTGGAATCCGGCATGGCGACTAAGTGGAGCTGACTTAGTAGAGTTGCTGTATAAAAAGATATCAAATAAGTAGACAAACATTTTTATACATGTTTGCTGCAGAAATATAACCCTATTTACTTCATTTGTGACATTTAAACCATTTTACAACAAAAATGTACTCAGTAAAAATAAAATTTTGTCATCGTTAAAATGAATTGCATTCCTTAAAAGCGATTACAAAAGAATAGGAAAATTACTAATAATTGGGTTAAGTATTTACTTACGAGTGTAATCTTGCAGTATTGGAGCAAGGAAATAGTCAAATTCCGATGATAACACTTCATTACTGGCAAAGGCACATATACAGGCGTAAAAGTGCATGCAAAGTTTATTTCCTGAGTCGTAAAATGATGGAGGTTCACTTACTTCCAACTCTCGGTTCTATAATTATAAAATGCAATTAGTTACACAGTATACTTTATTAATGAATACAATTTAGATATTATGAAAAATCTTACATGTAACTTAAAAGGACGGCAGGTACAAAGAAATTTTTTTTCTGGTTGAGTGTTAGCATCATCTTTGCAGGGTTTAAAGAACATTATATGCAGATACCCAAACGGATGTTTTCCAGATGTATTGCATTTCACAACAAATGATACTTTGGACACCCTTTGGACAAGCAGTTCCGGCATATCGTTTACAAAAATAGAAAGGACCTGCATAGTGTAAATTAAAATCAGCCCTCCTTTAGATCATATTAGAATACATAATCAATTTTAAGCCACATCATTCGGCCATTCAATATGCATTATGATATTAAAATAATTCAATTACAAAACCAGACAGACTAGTGCCGTAAAGCGTACCTGTTGGCAATCGGAAGGGATATTCAGAGTAGAAAGCACGGAATGCTTTATTGGCAATGGTTGAGATTCTGCATAACATATTCGGGCAGCTTCGATGTGATGACATGGATACTAAAATGATGCAAACAAGCATGCATATTTATCAGGAACTGATGTATGCCAGAAAGAACAATAACTTGGCAAATAGCAGTGGATTATGAAGTTAACAATCCTTAAATTTTTTTAAACTTAAAAAAAATTATTTAAAGAAAGGCTAATATTAAACTAAATTAATTTTCAGAAAAATTGAATTAAATTACAACGATTAATTATGTAAATTTCTTGTTTATTTACAGTATTGTAATACGTAATTTCAAATACTTAATTATTTTAGAAATTAAAATTTTCAGAATTCTAAAAATGCATGATTTTGTCGCCGCAGTAAGAGGAAGAACTTAAAATATAAAACTGATAGAATGAAGGCGTGGTAATATTATACCTGTCTATTTCTGACGCAATGGTCAACATAACATTTTGTTGCTGAATCCAGATCCGTTGAATCAACATCTGCAATAGATGAGTCTTGTGAACAAGGCAGCTGTACAAAACTCCTGTAGTCCGGCCCTCGATCCCTTAGTCTCACGGAAAATATTTGTAGGTTTGTCTAAGTACAGAATATAAAACATTATTTCCAACCATAAAGCATTACATTGAAAGCCTAACGTCCTTGAATATTAATTAATCTGAATAGAAATCTGTTTACATCGAATCTAGCGACGTTGCATGTGATTCTACACGCATCGGTAGCCGATTTTTTCCGTATCCCATTATCTCTGAAAATCACATCACAAGTTTTGTTCTTACAAGAGTTTCCCCTTGTTCCATTAACTGTTCCGCATTTTGGGCATTTTCTAATTCCACGTAAAGTTGGCCGACCCAAATCGGCAAACAGCTCTTTCCACTTATCTTGACGTTGAGGCATTGATTCTCTGAAAGCAAACAACTCATATTCAAAACGAGAATGGTGCAAGCATAAATTGTTTCCTCTTATTATAAATGTGACCAAATTTTCGTGGCTGAAATGCGTATTCTCAAGTTGAACTACTCTTAGTTGGCTTATAGTTGATTTACAATAATTAATTAGTTATGTAGTGGCCGTCAGGATTCTAAATACTACCGACGTAACAGTTTGAGAATCAATCAACCAAGTTACGAAAAACGAACTTAAAGCAGTACTTACATAAGTGTTGGTTATGTTTCCAAAATACTTCCACTGGAAGAGTAGAATAGAGAGGCCCATCAACCACCGCAAACGACACTCATGAAAACTATAGATTTAAATTTAATATTTATGGTTTTAACATGGCTAAAGTGATTCATTAATACATTAATAACAGTTTCATATAAATGGCACATAAAACAAATTAAAAACTATTGTCTCAATATTTAAAACCAATAATATATATATGGTATATATACTATTGGTTTTCTAAAGCCCAACAACTACGGCTATTTATTTTATAATGACACTAAATATGACCCAATACAATTTTCAGTAAATAAATAATATATACTATTACAAGGTGAAATGTCTTTTAGTGACATTAGTTCGTTTCCTTGCATGAGTTTGAATAAATTCGTAGAATTACCTGATCTGTCGTAATTTAATTCTTGCCCCAGCAATAGCATCAAAACATTTGTGGACGACGCAAAATTTGTTAAATATAACATATCGACATATCTCACTTCTTGTTTTCACTTACTCTTTTTATACAGTTTATAGGATGCTAGCAGGAAACTGCATATTTGATCAGCACAACGGGTAAGTATAATTATTATAGCTGTGGTGAAAGATTAACACGACAGCTGATCACCAAGCTGACATTTACTAGCAAACCGCAATGAAACAATGTAAGTACGTAAGTATGTGAAGCAGAATGAAACGTTAGAGCTTCAACGCAATTCAAATTTGAAAGAACCTTGTATACTATTTAAACTACAGACTATAATATAGTTTAATGTGATTGTTCGTAGCACAGGTAGCAAATGTCCTACATAAATCTCATTGGCATTTACCTTATGCAATTGACAATGTGATATTGCTTAGCTAGGATTTCATTACAACTCTGTTTCGATCAATCGCCTTTCTAGTAAATACTTCAATACGTCAAATATATTATTACAAGCTACCTACATATGCGACGATGAGAAGTTCAAATAATATTTCTATTATAGTATTATGTAAATTGTAATAATGTAAGTTTACAATTTTTCAGTGGATAATAATAATTATTACTGTTCAATTGTCAAGAATGAATTTCGAAAACGTTCCTCAGAAAACACGAATAGGATAAACTTTTAGCTTTGGGCTCAAGTAGAGTTAGCGCAAAAATTTATTTAACGATCATTGAACAAAAATCATAGATTGCATTTGCAGGTAGTCTAGGCCCAAACACCATACAAATACTCCTGGCGAGTGGATACAAATCACTGATGCTATCGCAGAGTATACCAAGTTACAAAGTATCACATTACTAGGGTTTCACAAATGCTATGTTTCTGTAGTCTGTACCCTCAAACATTTACTACCTAGCGACTAGCGACAGCGACCCAAGTTAGTTTTATTTTGAACTTTAGAACATTTATCAATTTATATTTTATCCGATCAATGAAACAAACCATAGTTCAATATGTTCATAAAAGCAACTTTGGAGTAATTTTGCTAAACAATCTGTTCTAAACTTATGATAAATGGCTTTGTATGGAAAATAATATTTTATCCATTGGATTTAGACCCAAGACCCAAGAAATTGTCAACCACGCCGTTGGTTGTTCTGGCTAACTGTATAATAAGGTGCTCTCTGCATAAATATAAGAGTTATAAGACTAAGACCATAAGACCATACTCGTATACATTGCATATAATGTATAGGTATTGTATAGAATAGAAAACTACAACATGCTGGATAGTATGACTGTATGGCTTTCGAACATTTCCAATTTTGTTGTTATACGTTGTACCATGTTCATTTATTTCTCGGAGCTGGTGTCGAGAGGATTGGTCGGATGAAAACAGAAGTCAACATAGCTGGAAAAGTCATCTTTGAATCAGAAGTTCTAAGTAAGACGACAGATAATTGACAGACACACTTACGTCAAACATGATACTATTTCCCATTATATATTCTTGTCATTCTTTTTCTCAGTTCTGTCTTGAGACATTCAGAATTCAGACTAAGTCAAGATATTTAATATTTCATTTACGAGCAGAAAGTTTCACCTCACTTGTCATTTAGTTAAAGTCTATGTAGCGTGTAATGGGAAATCCACAGATTAACTAAATAGGTATTTAGGTTTCACAAAGATACGCTGCAATATTCTATAGCTAACAGAATACCTCAACCGTCAAACTATCTGTAAATTATTTGATTTCTAAATTACCACAGTGAATTAATTATCTTAAAAGGAAATTTTTATTTTCTGATTCATTGTATTTTAACAGAGAATTTTCCTAGAAATTAGAATTATTATTTTACTATTTAATCTAGATGCATTTTAATATTTTTAAATGTCTTCTACATTTTTAGTGGGACACTACAAGCAGAAATAATTATTTAACTTTTTTCAATTCCTTTATACCGTACATTAAATTGAAGAAGCAAAGAAATTCTGTTATCTAATTTTACAAATTGTAGTTTTTAGAGAGAATTAATAATAATCATGTTTCGCACATTTACTTCAATAGTTTTCTCCGTACCGTCATTCTAACATTCATTCAAGAACCCGAAGTACATAATAAATAATAACCAAATAGGAAATAATTATAATTTTGCCGAATGTGTTACTGATTACTATCACTCAATAAAATGGTTTTATCTCTGTGCGCCCTTTCGTAATGGTGAGTGAACTGTCTTAATTCTTAAAATCGTCGTCATTTATTTAATATTTTGCATTATTTAGAACTACCACCCACACCACAACCCCAGAGCA
Source organism: Yoshiicerus persimilis (assembly GCA_020352615.2). NCBI lineage: Eukaryota > Metazoa > Arthropoda > Collembola > Entomobryomorpha > Tomoceridae > Yoshiicerus > Yoshiicerus persimilis. The sequence goes on along the minus strand of CM060170.1, from coordinate 22,790,657 downwards.
ACTTATAAAGCAAAAGTAGCTATGCAGACCATGTAATGTAACATTACCCCATTATATCTAAAAGTAGTGTACATCATTTTTTAAATATTTCAGTTGAAACAAATATTATTTGAAATATTAAATGAAGAATTTTTGGTTCCTAAGACTTCCTACTTTGCATGTAAAGATATACAAACAGTTTTTCAAATTACACTTAAAAGCGTTGTAATGTTTAAAAATACTCATTATAAATTTCCCAAACTATACTCCATTTAAGTGATTAATCTTTTAAAAGTTTTGGATGTGAGACATATGTATTATGATGCGTTGTTCAGGTTTTATTTTTATGTAAGTACTGTAGTACATATAAACTACTAAAATTACGTTCTACATCTTGCTTTTCAAGTTGACAAAATAAAATTACCAAACAGCGATATGCATACTGCGTGCTAATTATTGTCTTCAGATGAGTTAATAGTCTGTACAATATTCAATATGCCACATATTCAAGAATTTGGCATTGTCTTAATCTAATAGTTACATTTACATGGATTTCAATAAAACATTATTATTTTTCTTTCCACATTTCAATTTTATGATTCTGAGTATTCTATAATTTTCACCTCATTGTTTATTCTCAACATGATTTTCCATAACACTCGTTTGATGTCAGAAATAGCAAAATTCATGTCTAAAGTTATTTGCATTCTTATAAAATGTTATATATCTACTGCGTACATGCATGCCAGCCTATTACTAAAGAATTTATGTTTCAAAACAGTATAAAATAAAATGCAGTGGCTTAAATATATATATAGGCAGAATATGTACTATAAGGATAAAAATGGGAATTGAAAACAAATAAGATGTTGTTTTTACTAGGGTATCTATACTTAAAGTAATAAATATAGAACGTAAAAATATTTAGCTTCCTTTATCTATATACAATTTTAATTCAAATACAGTATGTTATGTAGTAATACTGACAAATATGATATATGTACACAGGCTTGCCCTCTATGCAAAATGCCAATGCTGACTCTCTGCACGGAAAGGGGAGTTACCTTTCACAACTGTAATTTTAGCACCGATGACGGTCACGCTTAAGTTACATTAAATTTAAGATGACCTTTCGACCCAACGGTATTAAGTAATCTTCGACGTTTGATAGTTTGGCACAAACAATCAAAGGTCTGGACGTGGCTACCTGACAAAGAAAGACAAAAACTGGAGAAGGTACGTTGTGTGAATACACAAATACTTCTACATATGAGATTGTGTCCGTACTGCATTATTACAAGAGCATTGAACCTTCCTATGTGCCAAATAATACACACATCACTACAGGGCAATGAAAACTCATGACAACGCATGTTTATTAGGTCATAGAAATTTCTGTCATTGGTCAGCTGTCGTTTGCTCGATTTGTTATTAATTTCAAAAGACGATACTTTTTGTATCTCAGTTTGTCATAATTTTATATTCCGAAGTATCAGTGATTAGTAATTTTTACAAGTGGGAGTATTGTATTATTAAAATTTAATTGAATGTCTAATAAAGTGGTCTAATTGCAGACAAATAAAAATGGAACTATTGGCTTCACAAGTATTCTTCATCCTTGTTGATGGAGACAAAAGTTTATGGATTGATCGTCAGACCGGTCGATACACATCAAAAATTGGTAACTAATTTGGCCTTAATTGCTACTAAAAATAAATCTTCAAATCAATTGTAAATTTATTCCGTCCATGCATCAAATTATGTAAATTAGGAAACGTTGAATGATTGTTATTCATAACTGGATATTTTTGTACAGGGTCTACTTCGTACACTAACTATGACATGACTTGTCTGGGTACTGTTTATGGATTCATGGGAAAGCTTCATATTAGCAACAGTAAGTTGTCGAATTCAAATAATTTATTCCTATTGTAGTACATTTGAAAATTCAAAGGCGGATACCCGTAACACCTGCAATAAACTTGACACATTGTGGAGCTCCAATGTCAATTGCTGATAAATTGCCGGATGTGTTTGACAAATGTGATATTTAATTTATGTCTATAGACGCTGAGCCTAGATTAGTTTTCGTGAAGCGCCGGGCTCTTGTGGGATGTGTAAATGGACATGAAATCTATAAAATATTATCGGTTGCTGCTATTCCCCTGGAAAGTGAGTTTGAGGTGATGCTGGAGCCCTGCGTCAAGTCGCACGAACACAGGAGAGATAACGGCCAAGTGGTGGGCGCATCGACCGCGGCCGGGGTGCCTGGAAGTGAGGCGGCGTCTTCAAAACTGATGGCCAAAGTGAAGACCCCCGAATCAGACTCACGTTACGTGGGTGCAAGAAAGTCTGAGAAGTATGCATTTAGAATATGTGTATATAAGGTACTCGATTCATAAGGTATTCTCCATAATGACAATGTGGTAATTGTTCTGCTAGATTAGGCAAAGTAGAGCGGCGCATTTTGGATGAGTTTCATAAGATGTTCACGGAAGCGGATTCGTTTTACTACTCGACTGAATACGATATCACTAACTCAGTGCAAAGGAATGTTCTCATTTCGGAGGACCCGGCAAGATCTCAGCTTCCACTTTGGCAACGGGTTGACCAGAGGTTTTTCTGGAATCATTACATGTTCCGCGATCTTCGTGGCGCCAAGGTAATCCTTTTAGATTCAGATGAAGATGTATGAGTTGTAGGAATATTATGCATGCAAAGTGCCGAGAGCTTTTCGACCTACATCCTGCAGTGTGATCCTTCTGAGTTATTTCCTCTGCAGCCAAATGAGAAATGAATGTGTTGTATGTGAATGCATAACTCATCGCTCCTCAATTGTTTCCTCAACTCCTTTATTTTATGGGTTGCAGTACACAGCGAATGCCGATCATTGGATGGTGCCTGTCATGCAGGGATTTATTCAAATTGAGTCATGCGAAATAGAACAAATTTTTGATAGCATCACAGGGCACGACAGAGCTGATGAGACGGTATGAATACTTATTACCCCTAATTGTGATTGAGCGGCTGGAGCGGCTCGCGCAGCCCTGCAACTTTAATTTTAATTATTATGTCATTTCGTGTTTGTATTCAGATGCACTGGCCCATTCAGTTGTGCATCATCTCTCGCAGAAGCAGATTCCGAGCTGGCACTCGCTATCTACGCAGAGGCATAGATGAAAATGGAAAAGTTGCGAATTACGTCGAAACGGAGCAGATGGTCGTGTTTCAGGGTCATACCATTTCCTTTGTTCAAACCAGAGGCTCCATTCCCGTCTTCTGGAGTCAACCAGGCTTTCGCTACCGCCCGCCCCCACAACTTGATGGGAGTAAGTTTCATTAACGTCTTTCTCTTCCACTTTGCTTTGTCAGATCACTCACTCTCGTGTGTCTATCTCAGTTACGCTCTCTCCAATGGTTAATTAAAAGTATGCTCGGATTGTTATGTCTAAATTATTCACTGCTTAATTATGCTCCTTGCTCTGTCCTACTTACTATGCCACTTTCCTGCCAGACATCCTTCAGTTGGCGCATTTAGAGCATCATTCAATCAAATTGTTTCTTTCTTCCAAGAAATCTTACATCTATGTTAACATTAACACTCTTTATCCTTCATCCAGACGAAGATGAGACGTACCAGGCATTTCGAAAACATTTTGAGGAGGAACAGTCTATTTACGGACCCATTACGATAGTCAATCTCGCAGAAAAGACTGGCAAAGAGAAAGTTCTAGGCGATGCCTTCATGTCTAATATTCTTCGTCATGATTCTCCTGGCTTGGTCTACATTTCCTTTGATTTCCACAAGGCCACGTTAGTTCCCTATTTCAAACTCTGGCGTACTATTATAATATTTTGGCCAAGAACAATTTCCCCTACGTAGAAAATCTTTGTTGTTTGCTCAATGTGCAGCCGAGGAATGAAATTCGAGAATGTGAAAACCCTGATGGACAGCATGAAGGAAGATATCAAGTCTTTCAATTATTGTTGGGTAGATTCCTATGGAACTGTATTAACACAACATGGTGTGTGCCGCGTGAATTGTATCGATTGCCTCGACCGTACAAATGTCGTTCAGGTATGTCAATATACTACCAGTGAATTAATTATTCCAACGCTGGTGTTATATACGATCCTCTTTATTTGTTCAATCAATACTGTTGATGTAGTCTCACTTGGCGAAACGTGTGCTTTGCGCTCAATTAAGAAAACTGGGACTCGTTTCTCCTGAAGTTGGCCTCCCTGAAAATGTCAAATTAATACTTCAATCAATGTGGGCAAATAATGGAGATACCATAAGTAAACAGTATGCTGGTACTAATGCTTTAAAGGTACGTCTAATTGTCAGTTCCTAGAACTGCTTCCTAAAACTTTTCATTATGTCAGCAGCTACTCTTCTGGTTATATCATGTTTGTTGTATTACCGTGTTCACCAACAAATAAATGGCTTCATTACACAATCTTGTTTCATGTTATGATATCAAATTGCCCAGCTATATTCAGCTGCTTTGTTGACCAAAGTTTTGGGTTGACTTGCTTTAGTAGCAGAATATGTTTTTCATATGATTCACCCCCTGATTGGCATACACTTTTTGACATATGTCAATTTTTTTTATGAATTTTCCTAACCCCCTTTGTGGCATAAATAAGTTTTTCTTAAACCCCTAAATGGCATAAATACAAGTGTGGCACCCTGTGTGGTTTATTTAATCAGTCAAGTATAAAGTATTAATATCATCATAAAATCAGTCAAGTATAAAGTATTAATATCATCATAAAATCAGTCAAGTATCAATATTCAGACAATGCCTATTAAAAACAAGTTGAAGTTAGAACAGAAGATTAAATCCAATGAATTACAAAACATCTGCAAGCTCATAAATCCATTTAAAGAAACTCATTTTACAGCGGTTTTTGGTCATTTTTTTAAGTTTTGATTGAAAGGTTACATATTTTTTCAAATTTTTATTGGGATATTTACCCACAGAAATTCTAGCTAATGTATTTTCTGTTCTGTTTTGCTCCCTTTGCACCACGTTGTAATATGTTCCTAAGGGGCGTAATGAAGGATCCAGGACATTCATAATTTCAGCAAATCTGTCAAAAAAAGAAAAGTGAAATATGCTCCACTTTCAGTAGCGCATATATTAACTGAAAGACATGTGAAATGTCGTTACCTGCGGCCTACTTCTGACGGTTTTACAAAAGCCAAGGCATACAAGTATTTCACTTGTAATGCAAAAAAGTCATCGCTTTGATACCGAACTTGCAAACCTAGTTCTTGAACTTTTCGTAAAACATTTTGTGTGAGATGAAAAAAGCACCCCCTGATTTTTGTCTTTGGGAAGACAGAGGCAAAAGAATTCATAGCTCCCTTCTCGTAGTCCATAATCACCATTTTAGGTTTCAGTTGTATCTGTAGAAGACAGGTAATAATTGTTAAAATTAATGTTACATTTCCATGCTCAAAATATGTATACTTACTATTACTTAAAATACTATTACCTTCTCTTCTAAGTTCACCAGGGCCGTCATGAAATTCAAATATGTTTTTTCACATTTGTTGGACAAAACAGCAAACACCAAGGGAAGAGAAGTAGTATTTGATTTTCGTCCCTTTTCGTCTAATTTTTGAAAAACACCATGCAAAACATACAGTTGTCCTTTATTTCCGTAAAGTTTTGGGCAAGTCTTGAAGGTTCCGTCAGCTATCCATACTTCACATGTTGACAGCTCAATCAGATTTTCTGTGGTTGTAAATATTAAGATTTCGTTAGTTCCGTTGCAGTCATATCTCAGAAATGCTTTACCTCTTGAGGTTAGAGTGTCCGGTAAGGATAATTCCATTTTTGTTTGTGGATCAGTAAATAGGTGAGGAGAAACTTTGTATCTACAGATGTATTTTTTTAATAAATATTCCGGTGGTAGTAGAGCCTGAGTACTCAAATCTTGGTCTCTCGTAACTTCATCATAAATTTCTCCAGCCGTCTTCAGTGGATTCTCCAATGCAACTTTTTTGGCTTCGCCAAAACACAATTTAACTGCTACTTTGTCGTAATCTGGTAAATGAGAAGAGTGTCGGCCGTTAATCCACCCCTTTTTACCTTGACGATAATTTCCGTTTGACTCCACTAACGATGCTCCACATTTTTCCCGTTCTGTGCACACCCAATAATTGGAACCTTTATATTTGTATCGCAATGAGTAGCAGTAGCCATTACTTGCCAATTGTTTCGTAATTTTATTTTTTATTGTAGAATAAAACTGCGTGGCATAGTCAGCCATTTTCTAATTTTTAGCAGCACAGACTTTGAGGAGAAGTAGAGGAATGGTGATTCTTACAGGCACAATTCGTAGCTTGTTCTGATAAGAGATAACGCATTTACATATCTACGATTACCTGATAAGACCAGGGCATTCATCTCAGATGTGCATGTTTCTTATATATAATCCGATTTCAGGTAGGAAACTACCTTTTCCATTGCACACATACCCAATACCCTCATTTGTACATGCACAGTTGTTTATGTCAAATTATTTATGTCAAATTATTTATGCCAAAAAATTATGTCAAAAGGGAAAAAATATGCCAATCAATATTTATGTCAAAAAGTGTATGTCAATTAGAGGCATTACCTTTCATATGACGCAAACGGAAACAGTTAGCACCTAGCTATTCATCTCAAAAATTAAAGGCTCCATTGAGAATTATTACGTTGTAAATACGATTGCTTTCCTGCCAGAGCAGCTCTTTCATTAGATACAAATGTAAATATTTACTACTGTACGGGAAACTCTCATTCTAAATAATGAATGTAAAAGTGTATTACTGTACAAAACCTCTCCACTCTCCAGTGAACAACTATAAAGCTGTTTTTAAATGAAGTATTTGAAATTCTGGTGGAGGTATAAAAATTGAGTGAAATTTTACAATTTATTTTGTAATGAGTTGCTATGAAGATGTTATAATTGTGGTATTAATTGCCAAGCAGATATTTTAGGATTTTAAATTTAAGTAATTAATTTGGATGATAAAACCAAATTTTGTTAAATTTTATTCTGCGCTCCTTACAGGGGGATTACACAAGAACTGGAGAGAGGAAACTCACTGGCGTCATGAGAGATGGCCTTAATTCTGCTAACAGGTTGCAATCAATGATTTATCCGTACTAGCATTTTGTTTACTATGTGCTAAATTTAAATACCTGTGTAAAATAAAATTAAAATATTTGAAATTTCAGGTTCTACTTAAATCGGTTCAAGGATGCCTATCGTCTAGCTATCATTGAACTTATGCTTGGTATGTAAACCTGTTTTAGCTTTCAAATTAGTGTGTGTAATAAGTAATGAAAGAGAAGATATTAATAACGTGTTTATTTATGTTGACATAGGAATTCGTCAAAATATTACTGAGGCAGAATTAGCATCTGAAAAACCTTATGACGAGAAGGAAAATACTCTTGAGCAAATAAAGATAGTGATCGAGGATGTGAAGAATTGTGTTGTTCCTTGTGGTGAGGTTATATTGGGATCTTGGGGCCTTATCAACGGCAGGTAAAGGAAACATTGATCTTTTACGTCTTATAAGTACATAGGGTTTTAATGAAACCCAAGTATTTATTGCTTGCAGATTTAACGATCCAGATGCAATGGATATTGATACAATATTCATTTTAACGGAACGGCGTTACTACGTTACCGAGTGAGTAGAATAGGAAACATGCAATAAAGTGAATAATTGAGTGGATCTGAGGTGACCATAACTTTTGAATGTGTAGGTACGACTGCACAATGGATGCTATCACGGATACCCAAAAAGTCTCTCTCCTTTCTATTGAATCAATTGAATTGGGCTTCGATCCAATCTCGCAGCCGTCTAACTTTCTGAGATTCTTCAATTATCACTCAAGTTCTGCTCATGCTGCTGCCGTTCCGCATCTCCGTGTGCATTACAGATTCAGTGGCGAAATTCACAATCATCAGTTCCGATCTTCAAATATTCGGTTTTCTAACAATGCAAACGACGTAGTGCCTATACAACACCCGGATCAAATGCTTGGTTAGAACTGTACAATACGTAAATACTTTAGTAGAGTATCAGCCGATTGAGTCAATTTCAGTCGTTGGCTTAATTAAATGTGCTTCGGTTGTAATTTATGCTTTGACTAATAGATGCCCTCAAGAGAATTGCAGAAAAAATAAAGACTGCCGTTAAAGCTCAAGGAAAGCGAATTCAAGTGCTGCTTACAGCTCTGCCATTAAAAGAGGCAGGTCGACCTGGAATTCCTGCAATCGCTTCTTCATTGGTCAACAAATACTTTAGTTCAACTCACCAAGACCAAGTCCAGAATACTCCGGAGACAGACCAAACGATGAAAAGTGAACATTCATTTTTCTTTGCATTTCTATTGTACTTCCTCTAGTCGTCTCATTCCATACGTAATGAAATGTTTGTTTGTACAGAGTATACCCCTGTTGGATTCGATCGCTTCACTCAGAAATGTTTCCGTCGCTTATCCTCTGCGGCGCCTAACACTATAATTTGTCCACCCAAACCGAGTAGTAGTAGTTCGTCAGCTTCCGACGCTTTTGAGACAAAAACGGTATAAATTCTAAATGATTCAAAGTTTGCTGTGATACCTATTTGTTTCCTTAATTTACGCATGCCTCGCACAGCTATTTAATGCTACTCGCAAAATAAAATATTCGTTTGTTGCACTAAAAGTTTTGACTATTCCATGTCCATGTCTCCTGTATCCCTGTCATCACGTAAATAGTGAATGCAAATGCACCCTTTTATTTCCCCTTGAACTGATCTGTGTTCTTACTTACCGTAGCAGTTTGGGAATGTGGCTTGCAAGTTATTGTATATTGAAACTTAAAGGAAATGTCATCATGAATGAATTACTTTAGGAACCAATTGTGTACGAAGATAAAAAAGACGTCCCTAAGTTGAGTGGCTCTCCGTTGCAACTGCTGACGTCTCATCCTTTTGTTATGGACTACCCATACAGCTACGACATAAACATAAACGCGACAACCCCGGTCGAAAGTCATTCCAGTAGCATAACGATTCCTGTAAAAGATCTAGTCTTACCTAGTTGCGGTATTATTGTGCTGCCCCAGCGCAGACCAATTTCTAGTCTCTTGCTCTCCACAGCTTCGGAACTCATGTTAGACATTGACGACTGCGGCAGAGATAAGGAAATTCTTGGCGCGTCTCCTGTCACTCCCGTTTCGGATAGTTCCCAGCCCCTGGACACTCCTAATTTCAATAATTCTAACATTGCGTCTCTGATACATTCCAATAATAGTATTTTGCAACGACATCGGCACTCTCTGCCAGCCAATTCGCTCGGATTAGCTGCCGCCTATCCGTATGCGGTGCCCGGCAGGTCTGTGACTCCGGAGATCACTATCACGGAGGAACCCACTGCTGACATGAGTGCTCTTGATGGGAGTCTGGCTGGCAAGAATCTTCTGAGCTCCATTTCAGTTGCAAAGAGGATTAGCCGTTCTTCTGAAGATGTGAATGTCATGACTAGTAATACGTCAGTAATTTCTCTAGTCGGTTCCGGTATAGGCCATGGAGGCTTAGGCTTAAGACTCCGCAACCTCGCTCCCATAATCAAAAACGAAAACAGGTCCACGTCCGATCAGGACATTTTTGGTTCTTTAGTCAATATGAAGGGATCACACAGTGAGAGTGCTTTAAGAGATAATCCCTTTCAACAACCTGGCTCCCAAAAGAAGGACTTAGTTTTAGCTCCACTTGGAAAATTAGCTAGGGGAATGCAGAACCTTGGAGCCAATTACTTAGACCCTAGAAAAATAAGGGATACTTTTAAACAGCCTCGAGGAGAACCTCTGAAAAAGGAGGAGGACGAATCTCCTTTCCTTGCTGAACAGAAAAGAAATTGCAAAACTCGCATTTTAGAACTATAGCCAAGTCTCTTAGCTTTTCCAGTATTATCCCGTTCTATTCCAGTATTTCACATTTCCATTCCTCTAAGCTACACTTACTTTATCTTGTTTACTTAAAACTTTTACTTAGAGATACGTTTACTGAACATTATACATATTATATTTCTACGAAACCCTACCAATACATTACACATAATTTACTCCTAACGTTTCACAGTATTTAAACCATTTATATTATTTCATAACTCAGCGCAAACCGTTAAATTCTGTACGCATTCGCATAGTTGTACTGCTTTTTTACATAATAGCTATCATTAAGTAACCAACGAAGGATAGAGCTCAAAAACTTCTTCAAAGCTTCGTAACTATCATTTTACAAACAATATTTTACTTTTGATTTGGGCGTAAGCTTCTCATTCCCTTCGTCGTTGTTGCCTTCGAGTTATTTCAATTAACGGTAACCAGATATAAATGTAGGTAATTATTTACATAACCAGATAACATTTTCATATGTATTTCTATTATTTTTTATTCTGCTTGGGAAAAGTAACTGTGTATTTGAGTTTTCGGGGAGACCTTGTAATGATATTCATGCCAGCGGAAATGGAATACTAGGAAATGCATGCCCTCAGTAAAACTAGTCTTACGTATTTGATCAGTTGCTTTCAAGGTTTCTGGAGGGGAAGTGTAGTGGTCTTTCATTAGACAGGTGGAGTAATATCCGTGAAGGCTCCATATAGCGCTGATAGCGACAGATGTTCCAAAAATTTTGATAGACATAAATTTATCGTTGGAATTACGTGGACTTGAATAAGCTTAATGCAGAGCACATCCCTATTGAAATATTTTATCTTGGTACACCTGCCCTGATTTCCTCTTTATACCTGTCAACGAACAAATCCACAATAAAACTACCAAAGATATATATTATATGCTCTAGAGTAGCAAAGAAACGCTCTACATAGCTCAACAAACGAGGATAAATTGTTGTAACGTCATAATGTAGAGTGTAAAATTATTCATTTAAATATAGAGTCGTTACGTTTTACTTGCCGTTAATAACCACGGTTTTATACACATCATAGTTTTTACATTCGGTGTTTTGTTCAGTGGATGATGTCGTGTACAAATAAAGGCGTATTAAATAAGCAGTTGTAGTGGTAGATAAAAAGAATATCTATGCCATTTGGAAAAATGAATATTCTCGTAGGAATTTGGAGTTATGGTGTGAAGAGTATAAGCTGTAGTTTTCCCTCACCACAAAAGGGCATGTCTAAATTAAATGAGTGAATGAATAGTAAATTGCTAAATGTAATAATAAGTACCTACAACAGATGATTCCACTTTATATTGACACAAAGGGCATACTTTTCATTACACATATTAAGTAAATTAAATTACAATTGTATTCCCAGATACGTATGTAATTATTTCAGGAGTACCGTGGGAAATCTTAAAACGGTTCATCTGTCTAGGAAATAGAATCCATAGGAACAAAATGTCAAGTTATTTGGATATTTCTGATTGACCTTTCAAAATGTCAAGGTATACATCAAAGAAGTTATCTCTTTGCAACTTTTGATGTGATTCAAAGAGATGCTCCATCCTTTTCTATCTATTTTTCCAGCCAATCTCTTGTTTCCTGTTTTCATCAGACCTTGCTCTTATTTAGACTATATTTTATTATAGGACAGAATTTTCATTGTCAATCATACTCGTATTTCGCTGGCATTTAATATCTTCCTTTCGGGGAACATTATTTCCAGGCAGATGGGAGTTCAAAGATGTTTTACTAGAACTAGAGAGGTATATCTAATGAGTAATGAGTGTATTAAACTAAAGCTGCTGTGCATACAATAATATGGAAAGATTATGTTTGCCAAAGAAAGTTAAGCAAAACTAAACCAATCACAGGTTTGCAAGTCTGAACTCTTAGTTGGAAAGACTTGCATTAGTAATACTTTATGTAGAGATGATACATAAAACACAATATAATAATACACCTACATGATGATAAGTATGTTTTAGAATCATCATATGTTAATGTTATGTAGTTATTGAAAAGTATAGCTGAGCTCAGAATAAGCGTAGCATCCGCAAGCAATATTGACAAAAATCAGAAACTGCGCATTGAAAAGTAGACTTTAACTGGATGAAATATCTGAAGCTAATATTTGCTTTAAAAAGTTACACTAGAGTTTTTAAGGTTAATTTTGTTTCGTGTTACTTTCCCAACTTTCCTTTTTAGGATTCCTATCCATATTCCATGAAAATGAGGGGCAATGAGAAACGTCAGTGAATTCCATTTCCAATAGATTAAAGACATACTTCACAAATGAAAATTTAGATGACATTCCTGACTTTGAGACAGTAGTAACACAAGTTGTCTTATTTGATTTATTAATTGAATTGGGCAATGAAATGTAAATGTACAGAGATAGTACATAAGCATTCGATTTTGTCGTTATGCGAGAATAGTAATGAATTGTATACGTATTTTTGCTATATATAGAAATTCACAACCATAAGTGGCACTTAGCTAACATAACACCGGAAGTTCATCTGTGTATTATAATATAATACTATTAGAAAATCCGATATAGTACACAAATACCTGTTTTACCTTACACTCGAGTAGTTCTTTTATTCTTATAGTTGTATTCTATTCCTTTGTAAACTTGATAGACTTTACAATACACAAATCTCATGTTTAACTACCAAGTATTACATTTACCATACTTAAAATGCAAATAAAAATAGTTTGCTGTGCGATTAAATTCATCGATGTGCTTTTATTTCCATTCTATTTTGTCATAGCGGGATGCTACATTATGAAGGCTTGAAGAAAACTTTTATAACAATATTAATACCCCAGTTTTTTAAATAGTACAATCAAGAAGGCTACACGCTACTTTATTGGATGTACACAATATCTGTAGAAAACATGAAAGGATGAATATAATGAAAAGCTGAAAGAAAAGTCTCCCGGCTCACATATCAAAGCTTTCCCTTATATAAGAATGAGAAAATCAAAAATCATGACATTTTACCATAGGGTAAAGTTCAGTTCACTAATTTATTAAATGTCTGCATACTATACGGGGTTACTATAAGTCAAGGTAATTTATGAGTAAGTAATAGTAATAGTATAACTATATCTGTGCTTATGAGAATAATTAGCCAAACAGGAGTGCAGATTTACAAAATCCTATCTAAATTTCTTTTTTGGAGTCTCTTTTGAAATAATCAGCTAGATATCATTCCACGGAACTACAATTGATTAGGGAAGATTTCTTTTAATATTTTCTTTCAGTAATATGTAAAAAGACTCGACAGCAAAAGAAATTGAATACCAAATCACAATTATACAAAGTTCAAAATTGGTTTACCTTCATATTGACTACTTCCAAGGTTGCCGGGATTTTGCGTGAGCTTTTGGGTTTTTGCTCAGAAATCCATGGTAAAAACTCCGTAGGTTTTGGATTTTTGCAGCCTTCATTACTTCTATCCTACAGTGTTATAACCACAATGCTCCCAGTGCAAAATAATTTAATTAAACTACAATTGCAACTGTGGTAAAAAAATTACGATCAGAGCCAATGAGTGATGCCCATATACATTCACAGAGTAACTTGATGGCACCAATTATTTTAGTTTCCTCGGTGCTTATGTCTGGAATACAATAATGGAAAACTTTTTCATATAATTTCATTTTCTCCTAATCATTCACAAAGAATCTGATCAAGTCTTTAGTACAACATACTGATCAAGTGGATAAATTTTGGAGATCTTAGTTGCTTGCGTTTGTTCAGTAATGAACCAATGTCAAATGAACTTTGGCCAAATAGTTTCATTTCACCCTGTATATAACAATATAACAGAATAGTATGTATAAAGATTCCATTCAAGGACTTTGAAACACAAGAACAAGGCTTTGTTCTTATGTTTCAAAGTCCGTTTAGTACATACAGCCTTTTTTAATATCATTTATTAGCATTTTCGCAATTCAAAGACCTATAACTTCCGATTCCGCCTCCTCAACTTAAATTTTTAGTAGATCTTGAAGTAAGCATTTTCAGGTAATTCCTGCCCACATGAACAAATTTCCGTTTGCTAATGCACTTAATACTGGTCAAAAGCATGTTACGCCATATGTTGTATAATTTTTTCCATCTTTTCAGTACTAGCATTAATTTGGAGACAAGTCTTTTAGAATTTCACTCGTCCTTTAAGTATAAAAATTGGAGTATAATTGTATCGTCAGCTTCGCCAATCCATAATAGCTACTTGACTACGTGCTCATTCACGTTAACTGGAAAATGTCTGATACGTAGACTCTCATGCAAAAGAAAGTTGAGCTGCAACAAATGTTGCGTCACATAAAAGGACTCACTAGGGTAGTCAGTTCTGTAACTATGTATAAGCACTTGGGTACTATGACCATAATATATCATTATTAATCGACTGTTCCGCTTCATTAATTCGCTGACGGAGTCTGTCAGTTGAACCAACCGCACATGATGCATGCTGCTTGTATTTTGCTTGGGTAAACACAACGTAAGATACTGATAACCACCTTCTCTCCTACGCATAATGTATTACAATAAGTATCAAATCTCACGGACGAACTTCTCTGACGCTGTTTCAAAATTTTCAGAATTCTGAGAAACAACCTCTATTTTATTGTTTCATGCCTGTGCCATGTACCTGTGTTTCAGTTGGGCTAATACCACTTAGACCAAATGTGGGAAATTACCTCAATAAGTAATTAAAGTTATCATGTGTACTTGGAGTAAATATTGCAGCTATTTCCCACGCAAAATTGTATTACTATTCTTGCACTTGTAAAAAATTAGGTAATGCACGAATAGATTAGGAAATTTATAAATATTCTAACGCTTACAAGGACTGTATTTCCTTAATACGAATAAACGATGTACTACAATCTTGTATATATGTACGTATGTAGGTATTAATTTTAAGTAATGTATTTAGTCGCTACTTGGTAGGTACTATGCACTATATTATTCACTTTCACTCCATAATCTATGTCAGTCAGCTTTAGAGCGTTCTCTACTTTAACAACCATCACTACTGTAGGCATGCATATTGGTTTGCTAGGGTGACAGCTTTCCCAGAAGCAATATTCTTCGCTTAAGTCCATCTATTATTATTATTACCACATCACTTCTGAAATTCAATACAGGTATGTAAGAAATGCAATGGCACTTCAATCCTTATGAAAGTGACGTGATGTAGCTACTAAAATGTCATTTCTGTTCCACGAATCATCATAGTGATATTAAGACTTATTTACAGGGTCAGTGATCCGATTGCAGGCTCTGTTAATTTTGATAGGTAGTTATTATTCTAATTTTAGTAGGAGGAACAGGAATTGCGTGTAAATCTCAGATTTACAAGATTAACTATAGGCCACTCCACATCTGTGTATTTTACAATATTGTGTAGGTCATTGTAAAACCCTTCGGAAAGACAACGTTCTTGAGTTTGTCGAATACGCTAATACCTATTTTCATTCATAAGGTGAATAGCTTATGCAATAATAATTAATTCCCCCTTAGGCGAATTAATGCGGTATATATGGTATATTATAGAGCTGGGATCGACTTACTTTTTTCACGCTTCGAATCGATTCGAATCGATAATTTTACGAAGCCAAATCGAGTCGATTTGAATCGATATTTTTTACAATCAAATCGCAAGTCGAATCGAATCGATAATTTTCATGGCAGACCCAAGTCGAAGTCGAATCGATTCGATAATTTAGCAAATATTATCACCTTTTCAAAAGTTGCGCCATATTATTGCACTTTTTTATGATGGCCAACTCAATTTCCAGTCTTACTACAGCTATATATCCCAAGTCGAAGTCGAATCGAATCGATAATTTCCATATTTTCCAAGTCGAAGTCGAATCGAATCGATCGGGTATGGTAAAAAAGTCGAATCGAATCGAGTCGATATCGATTCGACTTCGACTTCGAATCGACTTATTCAATTCGATCCCAGCCCTAGTATATTATAACCTATTCATTTAATCTTTACGAGAGTGCACAAAAAATTGGCACCCTCAAGCCGTTGTGGCGCACACTACGAGAAAACTAATATGAAAATGAAAATGAACGTTATAAATTGGTGGACAGCTTTTCAAAACATTTCATGCCTGTAACTGTGCCAGTCACCCATTTGACCACAACATCATCCATCATTTCAGTGACAGATTACCTCCTTCCTATGTCCGCTTATTATAGCTGTTGAACTGTGTGTTTATGATTTTGTGAGATTGGATTGTATTTTTGACAGTTTTGCATATTCAATAACTTGTACATAGGCATTTAAGACGCCAGAAGTATATTTCCACTTCCTGTAGCATATCATATTCTTGAGTCGAAGAAATTCCTTAAGAAATTCTTTAAAATAAATAAATGAATGCCTTAATCCTTTATGTGCCATTTCTGTTCAGGTAAGCAAAAAGGAAAGCAATTCAGGTATTAAAAAGCTCCATTACTTATACAGACTAAAGCATAAAAATTTCGCGTCGAGAAATATTATTTTGCAAACAATATAAATACTAATGTGAGTCAGAACAATGTATGAAATTTTATTACTTTAAATGACAATTAAGCACAAGCAGAATCCTGGTGACTAAATCTGGGAACATTAAATTAAGTAGTGTCGGTGCTGGAAAGCATATAATTTTAAGACTTAAACTTCATTTTAAGTGAGTTCTCTTCTGAAATAATAACCCTGCCCCTGCCAAATGCTGTACACTTTGTAGGACATTACAAATTGGAGTACTCACCCTATGGACAATTCTGATTCGACTGTGGCACAAGCAGTATTTTTTATTCTTGAGAATGTGTTAAGCCTATTTTTGTGAATATCTCCAGCATTTCTTAGACAAGGTATTAATGTGTTCTATGGATATGTATTTAAGGAATGCGGAATAAAGTCACGTAAAGCTTTTTACAAGTGGAACATGGTTTTTCTATTTAATCGATCAGATTAATCTTCATTCTATCAAAATTTTTAACGTTATGAAGCCCATTTGCTAAGAAATGAAAACAATAGTGTGCTTAAAACAATGCCCGCTAAAAGCTTGTTGAGATATTCACATATTCGAAAAAGTAAAACCATATTTACAACGGATGTAATATTTATTCACGACAAATGAAACGAAAGTATGTTACAAAATGTTTCATGGGTCAATTTAAAAATCTTATGTAATAGTAATAATAATTTACCCCTTGTCGAGTAGATTTACATATATTGTTGATCATCTAAGATTAAGATAAGTCAATGCAGTTGACATTACACCCATAATAAAAGAACTATTAAAAGGAACTTAATTTGCCAAAATTTCTTGGAGAGACCAAAGTTCATTCACCCCAAGCGTATTTTTATGAGAAATTTAAATTTCAAAGTTCATGAAATTCCACTTAAGTGAATCTACGCCATTGGCGTTATTGTTTATTAGCTATTAGTTTTGAGACAATGCAATTACAGTACTTATAAAGACAGCATAGCGTGAATAGTGTAAACTACATTCTTCATTTATCCTGCAATGCATATTAGTTTACACATAGATTCTATTTGAGTTATATGACTACTTGATTGACCAATCGGAAGTCATTATTTTCCCAGAACTAATGTTGGCATCGAATGTAGTGAATATTTCCAGAACCAAAAGGTACTGTCTTCACTCCGTTTTCTGAGATGGTAGGACATCGATAGCCACTTGGACACTGACATTTACGGTCCACTAGAAATTCAGATGCTTTTTCTGTTACAGCTTTACAGTAGTCTCCAAGTTCACACAAAGTCAGCTGAAAACAGATACAATAAGAACTATTAATTTCACTTAAAATGGAAATCATTCAACCGAGTCTTCCATTGCGTCATTCCATTGCTTCAAGATAGTGGCATGCTTCTTGTAGCAAAGCAGAAAACAAAACTTTATTACAGAAGCTGTGCAAGCCCAGAAGCTAAAACTGAAAGTATTATGTACAAATACAATAAATTCCTGAGTAACAAAAGAAAAGATGACGCTTTGAAATGAAGTTTCATTTAAATCTGACTCTATAGGGTTAAAGAGCACGTTTTCGGGGAAAATTATTCTAGCGTGTTTAGACATTACTGCAAGAATGCCTCCTACACATCCGCTTTCTATTTTTCATTATCTTGACATCAAATAAAGAAATAATCTGCAGATTTATGTAGACACATTGAAATATTGAAAGTGCATTCGCTTTGAATTCAAACTAAATAGCAAATTCAGGCACCAGAGAATGATTAATGTTATCTAACCGGTGCGCATGTGAAAGTGACAATCATTATTTCAGAATCTGAATCCAAGTCTTCAAATTGCTGGTTGGCCAGTGCGTAGTTGGAACCTTCAGGGCAGATGCAGTGAATGTGGTCTGTTTTGTCCAGAGTTTCGTCCGTCTCTTTTGAGAAAACCAATCTACTAGTGTAGGCGGTGTACCCATTCCCACAAACTGCAAGCACTGGAGCTGCACCGCAAAACTATTTCATTCAATAATAAAGGAATGACATTTCCAATGAATTACTTCTTTTGATGTGACTAATGCAATGAGCTTAATTACCCATCTTTTGACGTAGTGCTTTCAACATTTTCTAATATTTTCTGTAAACAATTTATAGAATTGCCCTGCCGCAAGTTTATTTTACTTCAACGTGAATAAAGTTAATGCAGTGCAGTTACGTATCTTTCTCGCAGTTCCCTTTATGGTTTTTACACACAATCAATTTGATTTGTCTACAGTCTACGCTTAGTGTACTGTCAGACAAATCTGAAGGTAATGGACGATTGCTATCAATGTAATGAAAATATTGTGAACAATGCTTAATGTAAAAAGTGTAACCTCCATTGTAAAGCATTTACCTAGACAATAATTGTTTGCTATTTGAGTGGATAACAAAAGTATTTTTCTGTTCAAAGAAAATGGGCTTCCTTTTCATACGTCATACAACGGAATCAATATGTATCCTAGAAAAAATAAATGCTTTACTTCATATTATTTAGTGAAATGAGTGGGATTGTTTTCTAGATGAAAACATCTGTGGTTACTATAACTGTCACTAAATAGTTGTCACAGTTCTAAATTGAACGCACAATATATTTAGATTACCGTATTTACCAAATTACCAGTCCCGTCCAAGAACCCAGGAGTAGATAACTATATTGGTAAAATGGAGAAATAACCTTGGCTTGAAATATTGAACGACTGCGTCTAAATAATTTCCCATCTCTAGTTCAGCATTTACTGCATGTATTTGGTGAATGACAAGGTATTGGTGGTTAGACGTCAGCAGTAACACAACAATAACGGAAAAGGGTGCCAAAATACTATTGTTGTAACTAATGCACACAAAATGCTACTATTGATTGCAATTCTACTTCTAAGGAAAATGACACAAAGGAAAAGTTATTTGTTTTGCTAAATTTTGTGGGTGCTATAAAAATAATAGTCAGCAATAATTGTTGATCATCCAATGAAAAAATTTCTTCTGATCAATCAATTATCACGTTCACCCGACCTGACAATTACGCGACAAATTTGTTAGCCTGCAACGATAATTGTGGAGGAGAATTACATTTGTAAAGACGGTATATTTAAATTCAACTTGTACTACGAAAGGAATGCTTATTCAGGCCGACGCTGATTCTTTTCTTTTCCCTATTTTTTTCCATAGACTATGCAAGATTTTTAATGTCTTAATTTTATCAACATTTACTTCATTTCGATTTATCAATCATTAGCCAAAATGTAGCATAATTTCGATTTCATTTACCCCAATGAACATTAAATAAAGTCTTAATAATAATTTGATAAGCATAGCATTATGATTTATATCTGGTAATGTCAAGAATTAAGACTAAAATGTCTTACACAAATGGATTAATATTTTTGTTTTGTAGTATTTAGAGATATTGCAGCGCATAGCGCATTTAAAAATTACTTTTATTGTTTTAACATAAGTTATTGTATCAAATGAATATATATTTTTGTTGATCTTATTATAAATTATCTCACTTAAACTGCCCAATGCCCTTGCTACAATAGCAGGTTTCTACTTTTCCTCTTTTCACATAAATAAATACATTTATCTCGTATTGGATCAGTAAAAACTTACAGGCGATATTTTCGAAAAGAAATTATGGCCAACGAAAAGTACGATATCTTAAAACATGAGGTAAGTTTTGATGCATTCTATTAATTTGGTATTTGTTAATTATTAATATGACATTGTAAATAATTAATGTGTCATATGTTAGGAAATGTATTTTGATTGAATACAGTTCCATGAAATAAAATAGATTTTACTATGGCTTGTGTACATAAATGTAGCTACATAAAATTGCCCTTGGTTGGTTCTAGGGGTTCTAGGGAAGAAAATATATTGCTAGCTTACTTAGTTGCCCAATAACAACTCAGACAGATGAGGAAAAGAAGCAAAAGTAGTACACTCATGAATCATACTTTTAATAAATCAAAATAGAGAATTCTGTGGAAGTATGTCCATGGATGTTATTCCATGGTAGTTTCTGCTAACAATGGAATCTTCCGGCAAATGATTAATGACACTGTGCACCCCTATTACACTTCTTACTGTATTGTCAATGCAGAAATTAGTTCTGCGAATAAATTAGGCTTAATTAAGCCTATGGTTAAAATATTTTCTCCCCTTTCAATTTACTCAGTTCTAAGAAATAAAACTAATAAGCATAAAAAAGTGCTGATACCTTGTACTGATCGGAACCCTGAGTAACCGAATGTCCGTCCACAGGATCCCATGTCGAAGGACAGGAATGCACATAACTCGATGGACAAGCGCATATTTTTTGGTGATTGATACCGCGTGCATTTGCTTGCAAATATCCACAGACAGAGTCTTTCGTACACAATGTTAACTGCTCAGACTATTAAAGGATCATTCATTAATAGTACCTTGAATTATGCAAATAAAACTAAAAATATGACACTAAAAGTTTTTCATGGCAAAGACATGAAACTAAAAGGTAAGGTATTAAGAGTTTCCTAATTTCATGAAAAATCGTGAACAAATGCCCTAATTGGTATAGTGAGAAAATACAAATCATAAGGAAAAGTCTTAAAAATCAAAATGACTGTATTTGGATAATGATTTCATGGTGAAAATTTTCTCAACACCGAAGCTCAATATGAAATGTCATAATTAGGAGAATAGATTGAAGTTATTTACCCGTCCATTGATATTGTAGGCTACTTCATTGGTGTCAATATAAGAATTTGAGCTTTTTGCTTGAGTAGAGTATATCCTGAGCGTTGTCATTACAAACAAGCAAAACAACCAAATTGGTACCCTTATGATCCAACCAGTGGAATGCATCCTCAAAATCTTTAAAAGGAAAATTATTTGCATTGTAATTTTGAATAATGGGGTACAGATACAACGGTTTAACATATAATGCAATGCTAAGCCTTTACGTCGTAAAAACCAATTCTTGGTCATTAAAAAGGGCAATACTATATCATTAGGATCGTATTGTGCTAAATAATATCTCTGAACTTCACCACTCCATGAAGTATCTTTTAAGTTACAAATTAATTAACTCTACTTGTCTTCCACTACGCTCTGTGGTATTTGCCACAGTCTCTCTACCTGTATAGTAGACCTCTTTATTATATTTAGAAAATGCTGCACCTATAAGTTCTGAACTCATAATTTGTAGTGATTTCAACTGGAATGTAAACTTTTTGGGATTAACACTAATTACTGAAGAAACTCGCAATTTTAAATGAAGTGGCTACCACAGAGTTTAGTTGGTTTTATAACTAGCCCATATTTTTAAGATATAGTTTAGTAAACTTTCTCCATAAAAGGTTAGATGAAGGTAGATGTTTCAATCCTCCAAGCAAAAGTTATACTTTAAATTACTTAGTTTATGTGCGATATTAAATATTAACATCACATTAATGCAATAAACTTAAAAAAGAAATTAAATTAGTACAGGGCATCTAAAGATAAAATACGACCAGAAAATATGAGAAAAGTAAATCAGGTGCTTAAACACTAACTTCTTCAATGGTGAGAAGAGGGAAGGAAGGAAGGATTCCTATTGCTTTTAGAGTTGATAAATACAGAGTGAGATTTTCAGACGAAATTTGGTTGGGGCAACTTGAACTCCTACAAACTTTCTCTTTTCCGAATAATACCTACTATACGTTCTACTTTCTACTACAAGTAGCTTACAAGTCAGAGTCTCACCATGAGACTGAACAGCAATTCAATTGCTTTCGAGCGTAAGGTTTGCCCTCCAAAGATCTCTTAATTTTCGAAATATTGGAAAAATCCTATGATCTCCTTAAAGAGAAAATTGAATTTTGATTCATCATAAATAATACTTTAATTAACTTAGTCAACGTAGAGTAAGAATGATGAAAAATTGAGTTACTAGAAACTCAGTTTCCTTTGCTCCTCTCAATTTTTTCAATAACACGTTCTGTGGACTAAATACTAAATAATGTAACAAGTTGATTATTTCTGTCAAATCTGTCGAGAAATTCAATTTATAAAATCTCATTTTTCTTTACCTTCCATCTGAAATTTGATTTACTTGATACAGATGAAATGAAGAAATCTATAATTTCTGCAATTAATATCTTCCACCTTTCTTAAAACTAGATGTCTCATATATCCTTAATAACTATAATAACCAATCAAACAAGTAATATGCCGTTAGATACCTCGTTTGTGAAGGTAGGTAAATCCGCTCCTAGCGCCACACCGAGTTTCTCGAAAATTGTATAATTATGTGTAGATGACTGATCGAAGAATGGATAATGGATATTGTTTTTACTCGCAATTTCAGTGGTAACGGTTGATGCTAAGCCGCTATTTTGGTTACATGCAAGTACAGTGAAATTAGTAATATTTTAAAAATGTCCAAGTTTTAAAAATGGAGGATGTTTATTTGACTTGTTTTGTTATTTCAAAAGATCAGTTTCGACATAGTTGCTTCTCCAGACTGCTGCAACAGGAATATTTGTTTGTGCAATGTTACAATAGGACTGTTTGCTAAGAGTGCTACTAGAGAGAAATGAGACGGGGAAAAGTAAATCATAGCTTTTAGTAAGAAAGTTATGAAAGGAATGGGTCGACGGAGAAGTGTTAAAACTAAGTGTTCTCTTCCTGTGCCTGGCGTTTTGCTGGCTTGAGATTCTCACAAAGTAGTGTTGTGGGTGGCTGCACAATAATACACATTATCGGGCGTTGATATCCCACCGAGCAAGTCAGGAGAGAAACGACTGAAGGAAACAAAAATACTAGAGAATCCATAGTATCATCCATACACAATTTAGCATCTCCGACTTAGGAGTGGTAGCAGGTGGCTTAATTCATCGTCTAGCAATGTTGGATGTCTAACTCAACGCTTTATCACCCTAGAATGACATTTGCCACATTACCACCGTTTGCTGTATGCTTTCGAATGCCGTTCTCATGTACGTAAGAGCAAGGAATTATCTAAGTGCCAATTAAACCTTAATTTTTCTACAACGATATTAAATGCATACTCTACAAAATCATTCGAGTTTTTTCACATGCGCATGATCTTTTTGCTGTTTCTATGACTCTATTACACTATAAAAATGTAGTACAACACATGGTCATGGATTCCATTCAGTCATTTACTACCTATTATTTTTTTTACCCACTAACACGAATTTAGTAACAAAAAGGCTTATAATTCGATTTTATGCCGTTCGATAAACATTGTATAAAGCAAAATTAAAAAGCAAAATTATTGAACTATAATGTTGGATTATTTTACTTTCGGCATAGCATGGTAGCCAAGGCATGCTTTGACAGAGCTGTATGATTTTAAAACTAATGATTTTTATTTTCATTTGATTTTACTTTAGAATGCAAATTTAAAATTTAAAGTAATATAAAATGTTTTGGAGATTGCGTGAAGCAGGGTGCGAACACTTTTTGACAATTGAATATCCAATCTTACAGAATAAATAAATGAAGATCAATAATTAAACTCACGGTTACAAGTAGGTATTTAATAGCCAACATAGTAAACATCATTATTAAACTATATTTGTATTTCTTCTATATCATATCAAAATAAAACATGAAGGTTGTCTAGGAAAATTAAAAAATAGATTCTTTAGTCTTGCAAATTTTATACTATTTAGTCAGTAAACCAGAATTTGATCAATGACAATATTGGGCTGAATTCAATTATTACGAAAACTATTGAGTAGCCACGTCATATTAATACATATCACTGTGTGCCCAGAGATAGCTTCGAATTTCATTCCCGCGGCTTATAGGCAAATAATCCTCAAGGTAGCAGAAAAATAGTGATTTTATTTTTTTGTCTGCTTTGGTTGGGTATGTGGCTTCACCGTTCTGTAAAATAGACAAAAAAGTATTGCTAATAATATGGCAATTTAAAAGCTTTATTTATAATTTCAGACTTTAATAAATAGTAGAGCTATCAAATATCTTCCAATTCCAATACAATTTCGATTTATTTCATCAGAAACAAATAAAGGAATAAAACCATACTTCTTCCGTCGCGGCCGTCCTAATGGCTTGTTTGCCAGCTTTTTTGCTCGAGATTTATATGATAGTGTCGGTTCCAGAAGGTGTTCATTAGCATACCGCAGATAACCCTCTCGGACATCAATAGGCAAAATTTGCTTATGGTACTCCTCATTGAAGGTGAGAGGCTTGGTTTTAAACTGAAATACATGGTATTATTAGTGTTTACAGAATATTAGGAGACAGAATCATAAATGTTTGTCAATAACATAATATAAATTTTAATATCAGAACAGGGTATGCATTTGGGTTTTAAGTATCTTATTACTATTAATTATCTACAATAATTGACATCAATTGTTGTTCTCACCTTTTTCATGCGCATCGCTTGAAGCTCTCCAGCTTGAACCAATATTTCTGAAACGCTTTGTAAGCCAAAGCACCGTTTTTTCTGTAACAATAGAATCGACATTTTTATAATTACAATACCACTGCAAGTCAACAATAATGTATGCTGACGAAAAGTAAAATATGATTATTTAATTGATAAAAAGTAAAGTGTACTTACAAAAAATGTAGGATCGGACATGCAGGTATCCGGATTAAGCCCACGGGTATCTATAACACGCTCCAAAGGTTGCACAATAAGTCTTTCAGCTCGTACAAGAACAGCCATGTTCATTAATTCCGCAACTATTTCGTAAGTAAGAAATCCTAAAACATCGACGAAAGCTTGAGTTAAGGGTATATTCGCGTGAATGTTTTCCAATACCCATTCAGCAAGTCGTGGCATTTTTCTTGCAAACGACACAGATCTTGCTTTAGAAAACAAAAGGAACTTTGGCATTGTTAGCCTTTGGACTATTCTATCTGCGCGCAGTTCACATTCGGCCAAGGTAGTTTCCGGTCCGAATTCGAATAATCGGGCATATTCACCCGTTTCATCTAATTCCTCTGCGATTTTACGGAGTTCTGGTTCATAGGTTATAATAGGTTCTTTAGTTCCTTGTTGATTCTGTGCCTGTTTGGCCGATTTGTGTCTTTCTTTGCCCCCTGCAAATCCATTTGAAAACAAGAGTCAATACAAATTCTACCCCTTAATAGTAAGGCGATAATTTTATTCCGCCATAGAAATAATCAGCGTTCCATACACAAAAGTCTTCCATTTTCACAAAGGTAATCATTTTAATAATTAAGTTTTATTTTACCATAAGAACCGTCGCTCCAATCAATAATAAACGCGTTTCCAAATAATACAAATTTCATAAACAAACAATTAAAATCTAATTATGAAGAAAAACCAGTATAATAGGGGGTTGAAGCAATTTCACTTATGGGAAAATGATTATTCTTGTATTGACCAACGACTTTTATGGTTTATGTCTATGGTAATTGGATTACTCTTATGGACAAATGGCAATTTTGCTTATGGACAGCTGATTATCTTTATGGGAAGTTAAATACAATCCTAATAATAATATCAACAATTGCAGTAAATTGATACTTACTAAAGTATCGAAACAGTCTTCCTAAGCGCTGCTTTTCTCTTCTCAATGTATAAACAACTTCCCTGAAGTGCAAAGCTTTAGCCTTTGTTTCTAAAGCTGCTACTTCACAAAGATATACAAACCCATTGAGTTCTTCCCTAACAACGACCTCCATCATCTTTACAGCTTCTGGATCAGGGTAGTCATTATCTCCAAACGCGTACATGATGTTCTTGATATCTGTAACACATAAACTCCATTTTAAAATACTGAATAGGTATTATCAAAAATAACCGAAAATAACAGAATAACAAAACAATAAAACAACTAATAACAGAAAACGGTTAACTAATAACAGATAATGCTTACCTTCTCCAAAATCGTATTCTTCGTTTTCAGTATTCAGTACAGGTGGTTTGGGAGGAGGATTATTTGTGGCACCTTCGCTACTGGAACCTTGAGCAACATTGGGTGTTTGAGAATTTTGATTGGTATCATTTGGAAGTGTAGGAGTCGGTTGAGAATTGACATTAGGTGCATCATTATTATTTGCCGTTTCGATTTTGTCAGCTATGGGTTCCACTGAAGGTAAATCAGGTAATTTATCTTTAGTGCTGCTATTAGACTTGCCTTTATGGGAAGCTGACGGTTCTTTTGATTTGGATTTTGAAGACTCCTTGGATTTACTTTTAGATGACTCCTTTGATTTGCTTTTCGATTTGCTTTTGGACGATGACTCAGTCGATTTAGATGGCAAATTTGAACTTGCATCTTTTGTGTTGTCTGGTAACTTTTGTGGCAAAGGTGGTTCTACGTCTCTCGATTTCAGAAAAGTAGATGAAGACGAAGGAGTTTGCATACAGGCAGATGTAGAAGCCACAGCTTCCTTTACAAATGAGGAAACAATCGGGGTGGTGGTGGTTTGGGTTACATTTGTTGTTGCCGTAGAGGCCGAAACACAGGAATTCATAGTGGAATGAAAAGTTAGGAAAGCATTCGTCGTGGAAACATCTGTGAAATTATTATTACACACTAGAACAATATCATTCCTTATAGTGTTGACTAAGCTCTCGGAAATTATATGAACATCTATTGGCCCACTTTTGGAATCCGTTGATATGGGTTGCGGAATAGTGCCCCCAGTGCGGTTCCCATTAGGATTAAAATACTGTGCACTGCGCTTCAATCTTCTTTCTTCTGCTCTGGCATATTTATCAATCTGATAAGTATC
This sequence comes from Yoshiicerus persimilis, assembly GCA_020352615.2. Taxonomy (NCBI): domain Eukaryota; kingdom Metazoa; phylum Arthropoda; class Collembola; order Entomobryomorpha; family Tomoceridae; genus Yoshiicerus; species Yoshiicerus persimilis. The sequence continues at coordinate 22,763,453 of CM060170.1, read as the reverse complement.
AGTGTGCAACTCCGGACAGCAATTTTGCACTTCAACACTTGGCTCGTCACTTTCACGTTTTACGGCTTTTTTCAGAATGTGATTTTTGAAATCATACCGCCTAGATGGAAATTTTGATTTTGGAAGAACGAAAGGGCTGTCAATCTCTGTATTCACTGGACCGCAGTGTACGGTTTGTAATAATACTTTAGGTATTGCTAATCTTCTGGAAATCTGTTTAGCTCGTGTGCTAGTTTTCAAATTTTTATTATAAGCCATTACTCCACCATTCTTTACAATCAGGGATTCTTTTCCGGTAACTTCATAAGATGGCACCAAACCAGATTTTTGATAACCAGCTTTTCTTCTTCTAATTGGCTTCTTAGTTATACGGCATCTGGTCGGCACTTTTAATTTTGAGTCTTCAGGAGGCAAGCCAGACTTTTTCTTTTTTAATGCATATTTTTTTCTACCATTTATTGTTGTATATCTCAGTAGCTTTGCAAGATACTTTCTTTGAACTTTTGTGAGTGTTTTCTTCCCTGGAATCACAGTACGCTTTACTTTAGGAGTAGTCTTCTGAACCCCGGACTGCTTTTTGTCAACCTTTTTCAAAATTGAAGGCAGCTTTTCCTTACTAGTTGAGGGAGTGGCCTTTGATGCTACAACAGGTACAGATTTGAGCGAATTAGTCTGCACAGTATTAGTTGTTGGGCAGCTTGACTGACTATTTTGCGTAACTGGAGCGGTAATTACATTTTTTGACGCTGTTACCGCAGGTTTTTCAGGGATAGATTTAGAAGCGACATTAGGAGATTTATTGGTCACAGTAGTAGACCTTACACCGGGTTTTGCTGCTGATGCGTCCGTTTTTGCCACAGATCGAGCTTGAGATACTTGGGAACTTTGTTGACTTTTCTTACTTCTTATCGGTGTTGGCGTCACTTGTGGTTCAACGTTTTGAAGTGCGTACATTGTGTTGGATTTCCCAACAGCTGATGAAATCACGACGTTATTTGTTGCAGAATTTGGAGTTATTTGGAAGGCAGCTTTGACCGAGGAATTTGAAGTCACCAATTGGGCAGAATAGTCTTTGGATGCAAATTGGTGTGAATTAAGCGCTGTTGGCTTTTCCGGACTACTTTGAGATACATTTATTTGTGTGCTCCACGTTTCCTTTGAAAATTCTGCTAGGCGCCCACCCTTCGTGAGCACCGAATACTGATTGGTGGAAACAGAAACTGCTGAATACAATGGCACATTATTTGTTGCAATATAGTATTTATTTGCTGCCGTTGTGTTCACATTATTTCCGATTGAATTAGATTTCTTTGACGCCGAGGATCTACTCCGAGATCCTTTGGAATATCTACTATCCATTTTTATCTAAAACAAATTTTTTCTTAAAAGCATAAGAACAAATCCAAGATTTAGAGTGAAAGCCCCAAATTATTTTTAGTTTCCGTTTAAAGACAATTTTTAGTAATAGTTTTTATTTGTAATTGGACAGCAGATAAGTATTATGACTTTATAATTGAACATTAGAATTTCGTAAGTACCTGTATTTTTTTCTTTAATATCAGCGGAAGACAGTATGTTACAGGCAAGATATATACAGCTCTATGTTAAACATGTCTCTAATGTTGTTTCTGACAACCTGAAATTGACAAACCAAAATTTGTTAAGTATATGCTAATTAAAAACCATAAAAAGGAATATTCTCTGTACAAATAGAAGTAATGGATGAGTAGCTTAGTAAATTTATAGTGTAATTTAGTACATAATAGTGTTAGAAAAACACCCAACATGCCAATTTGACACCTTTTCACTTCTACCAACGGATAAATATGCGGTGCACTCAATTTAACTGTAATCCATAGGTATTGCGTTATTTTAACACTTTGCAATCAACAAAATTACGAAGACTATTTTCTATGCAATACTTTATAAAAATCTGCTTCAATATATGGAGCCAAAGGGAAACATAATTGGCATTTACATATCCGACCTCTGAACTTCTGTTTCAGGTAGATACTTCACACTTGAAATTGTGCAAATGAAGAAGTAAATTCCCGCGGATTTGCTTGAAGCACAACTATTTGGTTAATAAATACTGCGCGCATTTCAAATAGGACGGAGTACACCGACAATCATTTCTCTATAATCCAACTTTACATTTATACAAATTGCAGTAAGCGGTACATAATTTTTAGTTTATTAGTACCCTCGTGTTAAATATGCAAAGTTCAGCCATTTGGAAGATTTACAGTTTCAGGGATCTTGCGTAAGTGAAATTTCAATAGCTAATTTAATGTAAAACTTGAACAGGAACATAATCTAACATTTTATTGTAATTATATTCAGTAAAACATCTTCGGCAAGAATAAGCGCTGTAACCCATTGTAAGTACACTACGGCTGCACACAATTCCAGCAAGAATTCCGAGGGAAGTTCTTTAGACTATGAGAAGCAAAGCAAAAATAAAGCAGTATCCATCAATATACCAAGAAAAATTGAAAGGAGCGACACAGACATTCTGAAGGTTTGTATTTATTTTCAGAATTCTTACTTTTAATTAAAGTGATATTATTTATAATCTTACTACTTCCTTAGGCTTTAGCTAGCACAATTGGAAGAGACTATACTGCGCCTCATTACCGTTATCACGATGATCCTTACCTTATTCCCATATCCAATGTTGCAAAAAGAAGTTTTGCAATGTCCAAGGAATCTGGTAAGAAAGCAGCCAAGTGGATTTTACAGGAACACGCAGACCTCTTCAATCATCGCGTTGCTGATCCTCCAATAGAGGTTTTATTAACACTTTCACCTAATGAAGCTATTAATTTCAATGCACAGGAATTTAATTTGTCTTACATGCTTGTTATATGTGCGTACTATTATGTCCACTTTTGTCAATTTTATATTTACAGAGATTTATGTGTTTAGGCATTTTTTCCGAAGCCCGCGTACTCTGAAGGAGATGATGTCGATCAATCGTCATTGAGAACTTACATCGATAATTTACAACTTTCAGAAGCAGTTAAAGTTTATCAAGCACTGTCTCAAAATAAAAAAGGTAGGACACGTGAACTAATCTTATCTATATTTTTAGGCATCAATACTACTTTATTTTAAAATTATTCCAAAGTACTTTTTCATCGTAACCATAATTTTTAAATATAATGGTAGCTATCGACAGAAGTTTAAAACAGGCGTTACTGGAATTTATTTGCTATTATAATGAAACTGAGCCTCTTGATGAAGATTGGATTGAAGAACGATGGTACAGATCGGGAATGTTGGCAAGAGAGAGGCTTAAAAACTCTTGGAAGTAAAATAATAAACTTAATTATAATATTTTGGTATCAGCGTCCTTACTCAATTTACAAGGCTCCGCAGTGAGCTACATCTCATATGATCGTGCTTTAATTTTCTGCCATTAGAGAAAATGGAATTGCTGAACAAATATTTCAAGAATTGGAACCTCAGACCGCCGCCGAATATTGTGCTTTGATCAGGGGAAGAGCCAAGTATTATCAGGTAGGGGTTAAATATTTATCCTTCAAGAATTCGACATTAAATTTTACGGAAAATAAAAAGGAATGTTTTATTATAGGCAGAGAAGGCTTGGCAACTGCACAAAGAAGCTGAGTCCAAAGGGTTTTTCATCGATGTTGAAACCTACAACGCCTTACTTAAAGTAGTAAACTTTTTGCGGGAAAGCAGTGACATGAGATGGCAATTAACTGAGGTGAATTTTCAATTATTCCTTGGCTTAAAATTGTACAAAACTTGATTTTGGAAGACAGTTTCCATATCCATCATTTGCTGATTATTAGTAACCGTATAGAAATTTTGATACCGTTGGATATTGATTTCCAGGAAATTCTGTCCGATATGGAACAGAATGGAGTAAGACCAAACCTGGGGACAATGAATTCAGTTTTAGAGACGCTAAGTACATACGGGAATATTCGTCAGGGCAAAACGCTAAGTTTGCAAGTTCTTGCAGAATTTAAAAAGCTGAATGTGGAACCATCGTTGGCATCTTACTATAACATATTAATTACTCATTGCAAAGAAAGTAATTACAGATATATAATTATAACAAATATAATGCTAATTCATTATTTGAACATCTTAAATAATAGTATTATATATTAGGAGGACCCATCACCACAATACTAATCGACATTTTGAATGAAATCGAAGGAAAGTCATTTCAAATTAGGGATCCAAAAGACACTTTCTTTTTTGTTACTGCCATGGACGTATGCCGCAACCATTTACAAGACTTAGATGTGGCCGTAAGAGTTGACAATCTTCTGCATGTGGGAAACAATTATGATCTCATTGGAGATTCCTTTAAGGAATCAATATATTAGTAAGAATGATAATACTTTTACATTTTATGTACATTAAAATGTTTAAATGGGTTTCGTGAATATCAACTTTGTATTTTATAGCCGTCACTTTGTGTCTCTTAAATGTAATTATGAAACATTTGACACTTTTATGGAATTCTACAATAAAATTGTACCAAATATTTATACACCAGAACCTGCAATAATGGAGGTAATTTGTTGTACTTTACGAATTTCAAAAACTGATATAGGCAAATATTTATCGGCATTGTTCTAGTGTAAGCCTGCTTTAACTAAGGACTTCTTTAGTAATCATTTTTTTAAATTCTTGATAATGCACAATATGTTTTGCCTTATAGCTTCCAACTTATTTGAATATCAAGTTTTCCCATTACAATTAGTCTTTGTAAACTAAAGATTTAATTAAAAATAATTTCTTGTATTCTTGATTAACAGTCAAACAATTCCATTGGCTTGAATTCTTTTTATTATATTATTGTAGTATTTACTATGGCAATTATTTACCCGTCTTCCTTCCCCAATGGGAAATAGTTTTCATCCTGATAAAATGTGAAATAGACTTAGGAGCTAAATAGACCTGAATGAGATCCAATTGATCTGTAGTTATCGTAATGTCAGAGTCTGAGATGTTTATTCAAAATTAGTTGAGATTTCAAGCCCGTAATTTTAAAATATCTGGATATTTAGAAGATACTTTAGCTGTTACTAAAAAAATGTAAAAATTGTCTAACTAATTAGTACTCACTTTGAGTGGACGATCAGATTGAACTTCTATTAATCGTTGTATTTTGCGCAGGAAATTCTGAGTTCACTGCATTTAAATGGAGCCATTAACTACTTGGAGCAGATATGGTCCGACATGATTATATTTGACCATACTCATAGAGAAAACCTACTAGCACTTGTGCTACAAGCTATGGCGTCTAATTATCCAGAGCCAGCTGACTCCAAATTTTCTCACTATTCAAAAGTCTTCAGCGATATAAGCTGGCAAATTTGGAAAATCATAGAATTCTGGGATGAAAACCGACAAAAAACTGTAAATTGGAATGGCAAAATGCTAGGAGATTTACTTGTGATCCAAACGAAAAGTAAAGAATTTGGACAGGCGGGACAAGTAATGACGAGACTAACGCGATCTTCTCAAGATGTTATTGGCATCCCTAATCTAGATTCTTTGCAAATATTTTTAAGAGAAACAATTTTACGACAGCATACAGCCATGGCGTTGGTAAGTATACAGTGTTGGCCGCAAGTCACGCATCATGGGGAAATAACATTACCTGTGGCCACAAATAACGCATCATAGGGAATTAACATTACATGTGGCCACAAGTCACGCATCATAATGAAATAACATTGGTGTGTAGGAGAACCTTCGATTTCATTCAATAATCAGCTCCAATGCACCTTTATTTGAGCAGACTAACATTTATTTTGTAAGTTCTTTTTATCGAGTAAGTGTATCATTTGCGCAATGAGGCTTTCGAAAGATGAAAGAGTGGTAGTGATAATGTTGCTGACGTCTGCATCCAATACCCAGTGCAGTGGATTCGAGTAGGGATCTCGCTCAGAAGGCATCCAAATAAAATGGACTCATTCAAACTTCAAGTAAGCAACAGTCGGTTGACGTAACAAAGAAAAACCTTGCAAGCTGACCCCTCGACCTGGGGCTCCTAAGACTGTTACGAACCCAGAGACTTCAATCACCGTTCTTGTCAAAATTTGTTACATGTCCAAGAAGAACGCCGAGAGAGGTGGCCAGAGATCTGAACATTTCAAGAACCAGTGTTCGTCGCATCCTGAAATCACATCATTTTAAACCACATAAAATGAAAATTCTCCAGGCTCTTAAACCAGAAGATCCGGCAAGGAGAATTGCATTTTGTCGGTGGGCGCAGTCAATTTTAGAAGAAGAAAACAATTCTTTTCAGTGATGAAGCCAAATTTCATTTAAATGGAGTCGTGCATCGTCACAATTGTCGGTATTACTCCGATGAATCTCCTGGATTTATGGTGTGGGCCGCAATTCTGGACGACCTCATCATTGTTAAATTCTTTACGGGGACAGTAAATGGTCATCACATTGGACATCTTTAAGCCAGGTACCACTTCATCTTTCTAGCTAAAATCTTCAACTTGCAAACCTAATGTTATTTCATTATGATGCGTGACTTGTGGCCACATGTAATGTTAATTCCCTATGATGCGTTATTTGTGGCCACAGGTAATGTTATTTCCCCATGATGCGTGACTTGCGGCCAACACTGTAGTTCGCTCACAACCTCACTTAGTTTTACATGGTGTCAATTTTGTATATTTCTTTATGTTAACTTTGTCAATGTGTTGATTACTCTTGATATGATACAAATAAGTAAATGCGTCTAGGTAAATTTCTAACGTGTTAACAGTCATAATAATATGCCAAATGGATTTTTTTTGGAAATGGAATGGAAAAATAGAAGGATAACGATATTGTAATATGAACTTATATACCAAATGAAATTTATGGTGTGATTGTTTTACAGCTCTGCATCCAATACCTCAGTGATGCTGGATTTCCTGAAGTAGTGGATCTCGCTCAAGAAGTGCACTCCAAATTAAAAATGGACTCTCTTCAAACTTCCAAGCTAAGCAACATGGTCGGATTTGACGTAACTAAAGACAAAACTCCTTTGCAAGCTGACGAATCTTCTATTTCTAACAAGAAAGTACTTTCCTCATGAGGATAATTTTTTATTTAATTTCATTACCTCTTCAAATGTTACCTTCGTTGTTCTTAAGTACCAAACCGGTAATTGTTTCTTAAATTGCATACCATACCTAAAAGTTTTTAGTTTTGTTCTACAATAAATAGCCTCTTGTAAAATGAAGTATAATTTTGACCAACAAATAAATACTTTTAGCCTATTGTAATGCCAAGCAATTTGATATGCTTTAAAAAGCACTTTAAAGTGTAGTTGGTCTGGTGTAGTCATTCATCATTAAGTAAAATAAATACTCTAATAATTCTTTTAAAATTTTCCCAATTATCCATGTTTCTAAAATGCCCTTTGTGGAATACAAAGAAACTTGCTTTACATTCTTGAACATTTTAATGGGTTTTTTATTGCAGCAACTTTAACAGTAATAGTTATATAAGTATGATCTAAATTTATTTAGACATTACTACAACGAGGAATATTAACAAACATTCATTTTCTTGGCGCTAATCCAGTTTGTATTTTGAGGAGTTTTGCACTAAACGTACTGATGAAAATCAAAAGTTTAAGCATGTAAATAGCTTTCTCTAATACATTGTGACATAAAATTGGGACAATAGTGACTTTATACATGTGTTGGCCATACATCCACTTATTTGCCTTATATGGTCCACATATTAGCCAAGGCACAATCGGTTATGGCAAAATGAAGTACAATGCCTACAATCAAAGTAAAATGTCAATTGAATTTCGCTAAAGTAGTTCAATCACGGTAGTACTGTTAAGATCAGGAGGATTTTACAACGTCATTACAGAAGTTTTAAAGTATTCTGTGTTTTGACACTATGGATAAAGCTAATAATTTCAAACGTGTAAATCACACTAACAATATATCGAACAATTAAAGATATGTAATAATATATTCGCCATTCAGAATATGCGACGCTTCCAATTAAGGGCAAGTGAAGAAAGGGAATTTAAAAAGAAATGTCGTATGAGCAGCAACCGTACGGAAAAGGTAGAGCGGATGTAATAGTTTTTACTTCGCCTCTGAAGCCGACATGACGATTTTATCTAGAATAGACATCGTTTCAGGTTCTGACTTATCGTTGACAGTCGATGAAGGCGATGAAAGATTCGAAACCGATTTTGGCATGTCTTTCCATAACTTATTTCGTGGGAATCTGCAATAATTTCAAAAATCAATTATTTACCAAGAGTATCGAATTTCGGTGTTTGATCATGGTGAAATTAATCACACCTTTTAATATTTTAATGCACAGAAATTTTTAGAAATTCCAAAACATTTTAAATCAGTATCTTTACCAGCATATATGCCGAAGTGAATGTGGCAAAAGTATTATCAATTAACAAATGAATTTCAATATGTGACGTTTTCACAGCAGTTTCAAAAGTTAACATTTGTAAGGTCCAGAGACTGACTCTGGGCTTACTTTGCCTATCTTCCATGTGGAAGATAAGCATAGTGCACTGTGCTCGTCTTCACTAGGTTAAGCGTTATCTAATATTAGGTTTTCTGTCTACTTTAGTTCCTTTAGCTTACTATTACCTTTTGTCTAGCTATTAACCTAGGATGTAATCTAATATTATCTATAATTAGTTTCTAATACTAGAAATACTCCCCCTACTTATAATTAGTTTCGGCCATAAGAGCCTGTGTATAAGCTTTTTTCAGTTATCTTTTGTAAAATAGCATACTAACAGGCTATTTTACATAAAGAGAACTCCCACACCTGAACAAAAGATTTCAAAAGTATAAAAGCTTTTGAAATCTCCAGCTCAGGTTACAATTGCTCCCGAATTGTTCTCAGATGCTGAGCTCCTCTCTAACCTACCTACATAAGCCTGTTAACGGTTTTCGCCTGTACTCTTGTTTACGGAGTCCCATCTATATGCCTGTTATCGGTATTCCTACTACCCTAATTACCCTAGACCTTTTGGACCTTGCTACGGTATTTGCTGTCTCCGATACCCGGGTACTCTGTCAGTTGCTTGCCAACTTGTAAGTACCATTTATATTGTATTATGATTATTTAGGTATATGTATTAGGATTTAGATATTAGTATTTTTGATTGTGTGAATATACTCCTATTGAGTACATATGTATTATAATTCATGTTTTCTGTAAATACACCTTACCTACACTCTAAGTGTTGATTTTCTTATCTTGGCTTTTCATTTATTTATGACTACTGATTCATTTTGAACATTTAGCTTTACCATTCACTAGACCTACATTATTCAGCATTAGGTATTAGACCCATTATACATTTACATTTTTCATTAATGTATTTTGAGCATCTTTTATTCACGGTAAAATATTTGGGTTTTGTATTATAAATCGTATAAATGCCATCAATTAAGCATTTTTCCATTACCTGCAATCTCCAAAGTCCTTTTAAATGAAAATGATAGTTTTTCTATCTACCTGTAGATGCAGTTTGTCTTAAATTCTTACTTATTTGAAAATTATAAGCATGCATTAGTGAAACGGAATACGGTGTACTCCATTTCATCAATAGAGTTACACGTCGAACAAATTAATAAATATTACTCACTCGCAACAAAATCCCCGAAATATCTCACAACAGTATTTACTCTTGAGAGGACGAATGCATTTACACTCTCCGTCAATTTCTTCCACTCCAAGCAAAAGAAAGCAAAAAATCGAAATCATAGCTTTGCTTGCTTTAAAATTCATTTTGTACTGAATGTGCTTTCTCTTCAACCAGAAATGTACACTAAGGTTGTTTAATGTTTAGTTGACTTTGAGTACTATATTTTCTGAAAATAAAACTAGTACTGAACCTGCTAATAGAAAATAAAACTAACTGCCAGAGGAACAGGCTACGTTCAACAGAATTTTCAAGTGACTAGTAAGAAAGACTTACAGTGGATAATGAATAAGTTTTTTTAGCTTTTAATGTTCTTTCCATTATATACTTTGTTAAAAGATGACGAACAGCTATAGGATATAGTGTTAAAGACGTTACTTATTTACATACGCATGTAAAAATGCATGTTCAACATTAGAAGAAGATGATCACAAAGCAAAATTTTCTTGGCTTAAATTCCATGTATAAAAAATAAATGTATAAAATATCAGCATGTTTAAAATTTATATACCACTAGCTACGCATTTAGATTTGAATAATGTCTACCTTATGGAAATATCAGATAAAGCTCTAGTAAAATATGAAAGATATTCATATTCATTCACTACAGATAAGATGCTCTTTTGTTGAATTTTATCAATAAGACGACCTGACTAGTCTAACCAACAGGAAAAATAGCTGAATCACATTACTACAATTGCTTAATAGCATTTTTAATATTTAGTTGCACATGTCAAAGCAGTGATTATAATAAGAAACTAACAGAAAAGCTATCTGTTTGAATATTTTAAGAACATAATATGACTTTGAGCACATTATGTTAAAACATTTGATAATCATAAGTAAAACGGGAAAAATATTCACTTTTAATAAGATCGCAAAATTCGGAAACCAGGAAACAGTTGCGTTGCATTGCAAATTCATATTATTGTACAATGCATTTACCGTTAGCGGTGGAAGATTTGGTGACATAAATCTACGACAACTAGTCCTGATGAGTTAACGGTTAGGTTTCGCAAGACAACAAATTTTCGAAAATTTTGAAAAGGGCTATCTTATTCTCTTTAAAAACCGTTTTGGTTCAAAGTGCATCAACTTTTTGCTCTTGAACCTAAAAATATGAAATATAGACATTTTGGAAGACAACTTCATGGTCTATATCGCCAGGCAGGCACTTTTAGTCTGATACAAAAACATTATTGCATTGTATGGGTACATAAGCAGTATTGTTCGTCATAAAAATAAACAAGATAATAACAAAATTATGATAAACTGATTATTATTATGGTAAAATGAAGATTTTTGTTTATGGCAAACTTATTATTTTTATAGCCCATTAAATAGTAGCCCATTATGTATAGAATCATTTTAAAGAAAATGTAATTTATGTATTGCATTAGCATAGCAAGGTATAAGTTGAAGGATGAATAATATTTGGAGAATGTATAATCCTACTAACCCGCTTAGTTATTTCATTGTGATGAAAACATTTATATATGTTGCGTAGAAAGGTATTCTAATAACGGTAATGACCCTACTACAACGTAAGTCTAAGAAAGCTGACGTCAATACGATAAGAAGCTAGGACAAGGAAGGACAAAATGGGAAACATTATCATTTTCAATGGAGTTCAAATCCAACAACAATGGAGATCCCCTCATATTTTACAGACTACGTTGTGCGAAATGTGATCAGTTTACAACAGACCATGTTTACGAGGAGGCAACACTGGAATTACAGAAAGGGGAAAACATGGAAAAGTGTATTTACCCATCACACAAATTGACCGATCCACTACCAGTCAATCGAATTTGCCATTTGTGGTTTTACAACGGTATCAAAATGGCAATCTCTTATATAATGTTCCGCCGGTATAATAGTTGAAGGTTTTTTTCGGACAGCTCATTAGGAACATGATCAACACCCTTAGACCCAACATCATGCAAACTATACGTATGTCAAATACATACCAGCCATTCGCTCGGTAACTTCATACAGGCAGGCCTCAATTTGAAAATGCAAGTCAGGTTGCCAAACAAATAGATGTGGGTCTAAGAAAAACAATATACCTTGTGGAACCAAGTGTCACACTAGAATTTCATGTAAAAATAATGGTCAATCGGTATTTGAAATGTAATATTACAGCTGCTTCAATCTGCGATGATTAATAAAAGATTGTCCTTTATTCCATTCAGTATGCAGTACCTATTGTAAACAATGATAAATATCCGTCATCACTGGAATGCCGTAATCCAAAAGACTAGTCTTTAAATTCGTTGCTTCAAAGACTAGTCTTTGAATCTGAAAGTCTACGTCCTCTCTGGGACAACGGCGTATACAGCATTTCTTTGGTATAACTATAAATTTTATTACTTTTCTGATTGCAAGTTCAACTTAGTTATAGTTAGCTATAGCTGCCTATAATAATTAAAGTTTAAAATTTCACTCAGTACATTGGAAAACTGTAATAAAATAAAAGAATTATAGATTTTATAAGGTCGAAATAATTGAATAGGTAACCTAATGGCAGGAGCGCAAAGTACATTTACAAAGCTTCTTTCTTCTTCGATCGAGAGAAAAAGTTTTTAATGAAAATTTCCTACGAACAGTCTAGCAAAGCAGATTTTAGTACTATACGAGATTACTATTAAAATCTAATATCGATATTGCATGATTTGGCATGTGTATTGGTGGTACAAGTTTAGGAAAGCTTTTCAGTCACCGCGAGGGTGACCATACTATAAATTTATTTATTTAGGTTTCTTCAAATGTTTTTGTGGACAAATTACAAGAGTAAACAACGCGACACTAAATATATATTAAAGAACTGTATTGCAAGATTTATTGATAATTTAAAAACTGTAATTCCAGAAAGAGATATTACATGTTTATCTTCCACTTTTTATAAGGTCAACCACGCAACGCAAGAATCTTACTTTTTAATTCTTCGCAAGATAAAACGATAAATGTGCTCATTTATAGAACATTAATAGAAAATTTCATGCAGTTACGGTAAAATGAAACAAATGCAATTATATACGGTGCCAAAGCAACGTTATTTTACGTGCAGGTATTAATTTTAATACCACTTTCAGATAAAGGTATACATTTTTTAAATTGAGAAGAGCTTAGTTGGTACAAGCTTGTTAGCCGAGTTCCCACTAACCTAACCTCTACGTCCTTCTACCTTCTAGATACAAAATAAGGTCAGCTTAAATATGAATAGTGGAAGTCTGTTGGGTTTTCGTCATAGTTCGACAGCCCACCAAACATATAGGAAGGCAATATTCGTGTTAGCCTATAGCTACGAAACGAGGCTGATATTTGTATTGTGAAGCACATACATATACATAAATGCCTACATTATCTACCTGGAGGCATTAATATCAGGAAAGCACACTGTAAAATTGGCCTAATAGAATTTCTATTTCTATTTATCGAATATACGTGACTACTTATTGTACGTCCCCGTAAATAATGGCATATCTGGAGGTACACATGTAAAGTGGTGGGAATAAAGTTGAATAGAGAAAAAGGCTTTTTAATGTGAAAATTGTATATGTTAGTAGCATAAAGTGTATTTATTGGAAGGAGGTCGAAGTGTCTTTTCAGGTTAAGCTTGTTACGCCGCTATTGCAAGTGTAAATCGAGTAAACGTTGTGAGTATCGAATTTTATGGGGACTACGACACGGCCGCTTGGATTTGGCATTACTCTGAAGAAAGTGAGGTTATAACTGGTTTGTGGCTGGAATCCTGCTTCGTATGTTTGTTGGTTGGGCCAACCAATTGTATACCAATAGGAAGGATGGAAAGTAAAGGAGAAAGCTAACTAACTATCAATACCTTTCTATAGTTTACATTTTCTCCCAATCCGTCATTTTCTCCTGGCCATTATCAATGCATGAGTGAAAAGCGTAGCTCCGTATGTATCTAATGTGGGCTTGTTGTTGGTTTATCTACGGGATGCATGACCAAATTAAATACCTGCTCCAAAGCCATGTTTGTGGCAACCCTTTCTAGCGTGTATTATTTTCCACTGGATTGTTCCACTGCAGAGCTATATTATGAATGTATACATATAATGCTCTTCTAAATATTAGCAATAGAGCAAGAAAAGCAATTCCTTCGTTTAAACCTGAATTGCTGACCACTAAATAGTTATACACTGTTTCTCGTCACACAGTCAAGTTCCAATCAGTCTTATCCTTTGGTCTGGCTTTTGATTATTTGTACTAACACGACACTTTCAGTCGTGTGTTGTGTTCCACTGGACTGGATTGAATATTGGTTGGAGAATGTGGTGGTTGTGGGTGAACCCATACACGAGTACAGCAGGAGAGAGGAAATAGTGTCATGCGACTGCACTGCTGTTATATATGTACCGTAAATGTACAAAAGGTCGATAAATGGCGATGCCGATTAGGTAACCATCCTTTAAACTTTTAAACTCTTGGTAAATCACAATAAGTAATAGACGAGCACGTAGCGGCTACTCGACTCCTTGTCAGTTTTCCTTCGGCCCTGCCGTGGAATGTTGCCTTTGCTTGAGATACACCACTGGAGACAAAGACACAACACAAGGACACACACGGCAATTACCATTTCTGGGTTAGGTATTTCTGGAATAGGCAGAACTGTTATAGTGCACAATTATAAATGTGTCTTCGCTACTGCATACAATTCTATGTGCATACTGTTGTGAACAATGTGTCCAACCCAACTGTTTTCCCAATAATTATCTGTCCGATGGACAGTTAACTGTTAATTGCCTCCATCAATGCTTTCGGTTTGATGCGATAACATTTGCATTCCTAAACTTCGACTCTCTTCTACTCCATTTCGTGCAATACAATTTCCTCTCACTCCAAAAACTCTCCTTTCGGGTGTAGTATCACCCAAACTTAACTATTCTCTTGAATTTAGACCGACTATTTTACCCTCTTATATAACACAGACATCATCCAGTACAAAATAAAAAGAAAACTCACAAAAATCAAACAATCAAAGTCAAAACATACAAACACGCAACCAAACTAACAGTAAGGACAAAATACTATTTCATACATCACTAAATTATTCCGCTAGAAATATTCACTAAAGTCAACTAACGATAAACCTTGCAAACCAAATACTTATATTATTCATTGTACTATTTACTATATACAAAAGCAATTCGTGCAAATTTAATTTGTCTTGATTTTCTACAGAAATAAGGGAAAATGTGTATTCGTTTATATCGCTAATAGTACTTAAGGTAATACATTTACTGCTAACAAAAGGAATTAAGTATTTGTGGATCAATTAACCAGTGCAGCAGACTCAGACAGTCGGTTGGCTTATTTTAAAACCCTTTTACCAGTAATTAACATTAGGTATTCATTTTTAGACAATTCTCAATGAATTAGGCATTTCGGTGCTTATTCTTCTTCTTTATAGTTATAGCTACGAAATTCTGCGGATGTAAGTTCTATAATATCTTACTTTAGTATTTATATAGGATCGTGTAGTTATTAAACGGTTGCAAAAACATATTGCCGCAAAAAATGACGGACAATGTTTTAATGACTTACAATATTCCAAATCCATTGGAAGCTTAAGTCGATTTCTAATAATTAATGTGTTTTTGATTGCGGATCCCTATGTATTACAAAAGTAGAAAATAAATTTAAGATTAATGAAATTAAGAATAATATTATATAGTAATTATAATTATAAGCGTTATTCAGTAATAGTAATTTTCCATTTCATGTAAATTTACCATCTTTTTTGGCTGATTTTCAAAAATCATTTCAATGCTTTAGTTTCTATTTAGCTTTCACAAATAATTTAAAGTTACTTTTGACAAGCAATCTATAGGTTTTCATGTCCCAAGGATTCGGATGCAGTGGGCTGCCGTTTAACGCAATGAGGCAAATTCTTTTTTAATCACTCGACTAGAGCAGTTAGGATAATGCCGTTGTAAAATGGTTCTATATGGTCATCCCTCTCTTATTGTATGGCTACTAAAAGTATTTTTAACTGTGCTTTGAAGCAATCATTTTTGACATGCCCATTCTCTTCAATAACGTCTTGACTGTGTTCAGTGCTATAAGGATAAATCTAAGGAAGCTAATAAATCAGGATTGGTTAGTTTGGATGGTCATGCATGGATAAAAGCAGTATTCTTTAATTTTTGCAAAAAAATTTGAACTACTATTCTACTGTACTAAAATATCAGTAAATCTGGAAACTGAACGTTTCATGTAAGATTATATTACGACAACGTTGAAAATAGTCTTAGAAATTCTGTGTATGGATTCTGCAACACTATGAAAGTTAAGATTATAGATAATTCTCCATATCCACTTCTCCTCTCAGATATATTATCAATTCAGTTGCACAGCGTATGTCTCTATTGAACAGACAAGAGTTGGTATATATAGGTATGTACATTATGTAGGTTGCACAGCTTGTATATAAATACCCTAATTTATGTCGATTTACTTTTTGAAAAATGAGATGTACTTTACGTACTGAAAAGAAAAATGTAACCGGAAGCCTGGGAAATAACTTATGACATATTAAGTGATAAAAGTAGAGTCAAAATATGAAGAGAAAAATATTAAGTAACTATTTCTATCTATAGAACAGGGGTCTTAAAAGAAAAGTTTACAAATTTTGCTTCTTCTTTCTAACAAAAATTAATCATCCTGATAAATAGGCAGTTAAAAGGTCTTGTGAGACGTGTTCTTTCCGTTGCATTTATCAGAAAACTTATAAACTGTATTACCATTGAACCAAGGAAGAGCATAATTTTTAAAAACACCGAAAAAGGAAAGCAGTATTATGTTTCATTAGGTGCAATAAATATACTTTAATTAATGCATTTTGTGATTTAGCTAATGAAACGGATTTAGCCGGTAGTAATTGAAAATTTTAAGGAAAATGTGTTTATTCGAATTAAAATATGTAAGGCAAACTTAAATAGTGTTAAAATAATTTTATCTTTTTGGTTTTTCCTTCTTTTATAAATACTTTTGGAATATATTTGTTCTCATTACAATAATAAGTATTTCCCCATTTCTGCGGTAAAACGCAAATGAATAATACATAAGTATTAACTAAGGAAGGTAAAGGATGCAAAATGAGCATGTTATAATGTTATACATACAGGTGAGTTAGAAGAACGTAGGACAAACAAGTGGAAAATAGCCCTGGTGAAAAAATGAATTTTTAAGATCATCCTTAAAATTGGGAAATCGAAGGGGCAATTAAGATACGTGCAATTATGCAGGAGCTTGTACTGTCCTTTGTACTAAAAACCACCTGAACCAGGCAAATAATGTAACACTAAAGCGTCGTGATCTGTTGCTGACAAAGGAAAGGTAGAAAAAAAGTAAAATCCACGAAGTGAATATTAAATGGAGTAGGCGGTCAAGTGTAATCTGAGGCCCACATCTGACACTGACATATCTCCGACTCGGCAGTCTTTTTTGGCGACGTACTACATACTATTACGCTGATGGGCTTGCAAGCAATTCAGGTAGTCTGGGTTACTTGCCGTGTATTACGAAGAGCATAAAGGAAGGTACAATAGGAGTAGGCCACAGAATTCATTGTCAGAACAGGACAAGACAGCACCCCTGAATTATTAGTTCCTAACCTACTAACGACCTAGCCTCCTGCAATATTTGCCAGTTGACTATCATCGTCTTCTTTTCGTTTACTTTGTACAATGTTAACAAATATGCAGTGTGCTATGGTTTCAGGTTTCCTACTATACTAGATATCAGGAGTACCCCAATTCCGAATGGACAGCAATTTGGGTGTCTTCTGTGCTGTATGGTATGGTATGCGTACACAAGCTTACTTTACTATAAAAGTTCTCAGTATTTGCAAATAAAACATTAGCTAACCGAAAATTACAATTTACAATATTATGAAGTTAAACTTAAGACATTCCTATAAGTCCCAATACTTTCTTTTCCCCTTAAGATCGTCCAGAGGGGTACACCAGTTACACCACAGTTCACCACACTATAGTTATCAATGTACTCTAGGACTCTAGCAGAGTATAGACACAACTAAGTCAACCACAAAAGGCAATGGGACGGGTACCTATCAGGCAGTGCTTGCAAAGCGTATTTGTAGCACAGATATGACACTGTCGCTTCCTATGTTTCAGTTTACTAAAGACTTACCCTAACTAACATTAATTTTAGGTATCCCATTTGGACTGTAGTATTTTAGCGCCGCTTAAATACGATACTCATTTTATTCAGAGGTTCCACATCATATTAATTATATAATCCAGAATACAGTTACGGATTATGTTGATTCAATTGTGCTAGATTGTTATTTAGTGCTATCACGTAGAAACATGGCTTCTTACCGTTGGTTCATTTGGAACCTCAATAATTCTTTTAAATTTTCCCAGCATCACCATATGCAGTATTCAGTTATAAAGTTTTACAGATTAATGTTTGAAAGAGCATCTCGGTGTGCCGCAGAAATTGTTACAGATTTGCCAAATCCATAATGTAATTGGCAACGAGGGGTACACCTGAGAAACCTTATTCCTGTATGTTGTATAACTATGTTGTCCGGGTTGGGGTTACTTAATACTCTGCAAGCTTGTTCTGACGGTGACATATGCACATCTGGGATTGGTACTAAAAGGAACATATAAAAATGTATTTGTGAACATGTGCTGTGCTACTATTGCGAATTGCGATTTACGAGGATTCGTGTAATGTGAGTTAATGCCGGGTGACTTGGTTTGGTTTGTCGTTAGTTGATTTGACTTGGTTTGGTTAATGTACGTGTGCTATCTACTTGGGTTTTAACATGGGATGAGTAATATTGCTGGAAGGGGGAAAGCACGTTTCCCATTGTGTAGTTGTGGCTTTCTTGTACGGTGCCGTGCTTCGTTTGTGTGCAGTGAAAATAAGTGAGTGTCGAGGATATCACGGAAAATTGGGCAAAAGCAATAGAATTTTTGACTAGAATTCGCATGAGAACGTCAAAGTGGGCGCATGTTCTTGTGGCCGAGAAAGCATTTCTCCGAAAGCAATGGCTAGATGGTAAACATACATGCACGATGGTGTCAGTTACTGGACAAGTCTCCAAAGACCTTCCAATTGACAGTAAATGTCGTCCCATTGTGGTTTCAAGTAATGTCTTCAGATAACCGTCATAAATACAATACTAATGTCAGTAGCAACAATGATAACACTGAGTTAGCCCCCAGCAGAAGTGACCGTCAGACAGAACAGGAGAATTTATCCGTTGACATCGAAGAAGAGTTGGCCCGTTTGGAATTAGAAACTTTTGACGATTTCGGTTACACACTTCGGCCTTTCGACAGATCCACAGAAACCGAGCCGACGGTGGTCACTGCCGTCCCGGACTCGCCTGAAACAGACTTCTTGGCCGAAGGACCTCAGCACGGTGCCCCGGTTTTTCAGAAGGAGAAGAATTTGCCCTCGGACCAGGATCCTCGTCACGAGACAAGCAAGAGGTCCACCCATCCGTACAAACGGAGCTTTTCGGAGGACTATGCGGAAAGGCGCTCTGTTCATCAGTCTCTCGCAGATAGTGGTATTTCCTCAGCAACTACAGAACCTTCGCTAAAACTATTCCTTTTGGAGCAACATTTTTGTACATTCAGAAATTTGAATCATGAAAAAATAATAGGAATGGACAAGGGTAAGGTTCAAGCCAATGGGTCTGTTGTTCAACCTGGACCTTCTGGAGCCAATCGGTTACAGCACCATCCTCATCCCGAGATCCCAGGTTAATTCATTTTCTCATATGCTTCTAAGCTTCTTCCGCATTTTCACTCATTTCTATATAGGACTTAACTATTCTTTATTATAGGCTTTCAAGTAATTATTTTGCTTTCAAGGATTTCATTTATGGAAATTCTTTTATTCTTTACTTCATATTCTACTTTATGCTAACTAAATGATGAAAGATCGCAGTCTGTTCTGTCCATGTCCATACTTTACTGATTTGGAGTGGATTCCATCAGTTGGCATTGGCACTACTTAATCAGTACAGAACTGTACTGCATTATGACGCTCTTGCAGTAAGATCACGCTGTTTCTAATCTTCGCTCACAACTAAACCACCGGTATCCCAATCCCAAGCACAAACCACTGTTTAACTGACTATGAGTGGATTTTCCATAAAGGCCTTCTGTAATCCCTATTACTCTTACTCATTGAAGTTACCTAACTTCGTTATGCTGCACCTAAATATGCACTCTACTACTCCATTCTGCAGTTTTTAATCGCAATAGTCATAAATTACTACACTTTATCATAATTAGCAAAGAGGAAATGCGGTTTTTCTACACTTGATTTGTGATGATTCTGTGAAAATTTACCAGTTTTCCAATTTTTCAGTAATAAGAATTTAAAATATTTTTTGGGTCAAGTTAAAAAAATAAAAGTACAGTAAGCCGAGTTAAGGCACTCATTTAAGTTTGTGACGCAGGTAAATAAACTCTTTAAGAAGCTAAGTTATTTTGAGAATTACTTTGGTTCTCGTAAATAGATGTTCTTCAACATTGCAGAAAATGCCTTATTTGATAGAATAAAGGTTAGCGGTACTTAAGTCTGAAAATAAGGTATAAAATGTTGTAAAATATGTCCCTACTCTTACGTATTGTAATACCAAGAGTGAAATCCGTATTTTGTACACCTGTCTCTAAGTTCTAGCAATTAGTACGCTTTTATTTTTCAAAACTTTAATACGATTATTTTTCTTATCCATAAATTTATTCGGCTCATCTATGGCGTCATGGGTTTGGATTTCTTGTTACACTGATTGAGTATATACTCTTTAGTTCACATCATGCATAGAATTCTTGTTAATTAATAATCGTGTTAGCTTGTTTAGGGATAAATTTAGCATAGGAGGCTCATGATATTGTGCTCTGAATAAAAATCAAATGAATATTTGTTTCCAGTACTAAAAATATTCCAAAAAGTGAGCATTACAGTAGTGTTTCACTTCACCATCGTAAAGCTGTTTTTCTCAGGGTTTTCATTAATGAGTAATTAGCTCCACATAAGTATATGGTCATTTCTTTCCTATATTGAGAATGAAATGCAAAAATTAATTTTTCTATGCTTTAGAAGTCTATGTATTTGTGTACATTCCAATTCATAAGTGCAACTATAGTTAGATATAAATATATAGTTGCATAAGGGACTAGCATAAACAAAACGGCTATAGCAATTAAATTAATAATTCATTTTCAAAAGCTTAATTCCCAGAATCAATTATTTAAAAGCACTCCTGAAAACTTGTATTCAATACTGCCTTTAATTTCAAGTTATATTTAATAATTGAGTGCATGTACACAAATTAACCGTAGGGAGTGGGTGTCTCAACTCGGCTTTGTTTGCTTTTCATGAGGAAAAATATAATTCTTTTCTTTATTATCGCTGCAGTCCAGCCAATAAGTTCAAGGCGCTGAGAAATAAATGTCCTGAGAAGGTGAAAGTTTAACTATTTTCTTAAAATATTTAGGTACAATTATCGACAACAGTATACTTCGTTCCGACCTGCTTGCTGCAGTAGAGCAAAATAAACCGGATAAAGTACGCAGAATCTTGAGCTCTGGTGTTGATGCCAACGCTGTTTGCGACGAAAAGGGTCGCTGGCCCCTTCATATTGCTGCATTTTTCGGCTTTACTAATATTGTAATTACTTTTGACTTAATAGCATGAATGTAAATCAAAGATTCGATTGGGCAGAACTTTGTTCTAACATTTGTCCATATTGAAATATATGCAATTTCCTTATATTACTTGTACTACAATGAAATAGTATCTCTTCTTTGAACCAAAAGATGTAATAAGATATTGTAAAGTAATTAAAAACTAAATTCTGTCCAATATTACATATTTCGAGAGTCATGCAATCAGGAATTCATTGAAACTAGTAGTTAATCAATTGAAAATCATTTCTAATCTTCCAGTGCAGATAGTGCGTGGAATTATGTAAGCACAATATCAATTCTGCACAAGATTGTGCTGTTATTAACAGCCTTTGAGGACCAATGAACTGAACTGAACTTACATTCAATTATAGCATATAAAAGAATGCTGCAGCATAGTTCCGAATTTCAAGCATTCCTGTTTTCTACAATATCTGCTATTTTCGACGAATTCCTAGTTTGTATATTTTTCATAGCTTGAATGAAAATGGACTCCCATAAAAAGAAGTCAATTGACATTAGTGGAATTTGATGGCGAGGGCAGTGTGTAGTTCATTTGCCCTTCTACTTCATGCAAATAGATACACAAATATTTCTTGTTTTCAGACAAAAATTTTACTTGATCATGGAGCTCAAAAGGACCAGCCAGATACGGCTTTGGAGAGAACCCCCTTATTGTATGCAGCAGCCACATCCCCTGATACAGTGCAACTCCTCCTTAACTATCGTGTTGATATTACGGCAAGAAATAAATTCGGAGCCAATGCGTTGCACTACGCTGCTGGAGCAGGTGCGGGAATCAATCAATAAATACATATTCAGTCAATTTAAGAATTTAGGAATTCCAAGCTTGAGGATGCAGGATTTATTGCCTCGTTTGTATTGCCTTAGGTCAAGGAGAGTGCTGTAAACTCCTGGCAGCCGTTGGTTGTGATGTCAATTCTCGTGATCGCCAGAAAATGACCCCTCTTCACATGGCCAGTCGAGTCGACGACATTTGGAGCATAGAAGTAAGAATATTCTAAATGCCTTTCCATACTGCGCTTAATTAGTGACTCACCTTTCGTACAATACACCAAAGAGTATTTAATCCCCGTCTGACTAATTAATAATTCAGGCAATAACTGAGTGCGTTTCCATTTCCTGAGAAACTTCCATTCACTTTATTCCATTCTATTTAAATAACTTGATGAGCGCAACCTTTTTTCAGAGAATTTATTCTACAGTAGCTATTGTTAGTGTTTTTGTCATACTTACTTCTTTACTGCCACTACAACTGCGGGTATGTTTTCCTCTAGAAGATTAAGTGAATATTCTGCAATGCACTCCTGGAAGGTTAATGGTGCATCTTCATCTGTTTATCTGGAACTAGAGTTCAGGGTATCATCATGATAAGATATCAAACGAAGTGAATTCCCCAATGAGTTTTACTTCATTATTGGAGTTCTACTTAAAATACAGTATTCATAAGAAACAATCTTCATTAAAAGTAGTCCCCAACAAAATCTTAGGAGTTACCTTCGAGAAAGTTCCTCATCAATTATGGCAACTGCAGCACAACTTCAGGAACGTAGCCAAATCAGGCATATTAAAGCCTAGTATACTTATTTCACTTCCAGAACCACATTTGCTAAAAACCATTTTCCTCCTGACAACTATCAGTTAGTGCGTCTAAAAAACACAAATATTATTTAGAACCAAATTGGTTTACGCTACTACATAAAGAGTGCAAATGTCCCTGTCTTTGGCTTAATATTTATGTCAAAATTATGCTCAAAAATTTGCTTAAGGCATTTCAGATTTGCGACATTATAACATCGCCTTTATTTGTAAATGGTGTTTTTATTATTTCGATATTTTCATTTACATATGTAGTGTAGCAATTGCTTTTCCCGCAAATATTTTGCTTTGCATTCATTACCACTGAAATTATAGAAATACTAGGTATATTTTTGTAAATTGTTGGATTGTTGGCTTGACTGTATAAGCAGATATTGTGGTTAACATATTGCTAGTCTTGGTAAAGCAAAATAATTGAACTGATGATCAGCTTATATGCATTAATGTTTACATATCTCGATTCATGAGACTCAAAATAGTATTTAATATGTCGTAATAGTTACCCTACCACTGGTCAATTGTTATACTTTTCCCAAGAATAATGATCCCAACACTGAAGGTTATAAAGTAATCTTCCTCATTTTAAGGTAGTATTACAAGTACTTTTGTATTATTTGAAATAGGTATTTTTACTGAACAGTCTCACTCCAACCTAAATATCTAACATTTGTTCCACTTATTAGCAAACCTTGCATGAATCATCAAATCAACCATCAAATATGAGCATAGGGTTATTGAATGGACATCAGTCATATTTTGAGCTAGTTTCGTTGTCTATACTATCTCTTTGAATTTATATTTGAATTATGCATGAAATGAGACTCTGATGAATTGTGATGGATTTGAAGTGAATATCTGAAGAAATGCTTTGTTCAATTCCCTGTATTCTTTAAGTCTTTCGTTGTAAGTTATACAGTTAGATAGAGCCTTTTAACTTTAATTTATGACTTTCGTAAACTGCCCAAAATTGCTTGTTAGTTTGTACTTTCAGTGAGCATAATATCCTTTAGTGCATTATGTTACTTCTTGCATGGTATTTTGTTCATTCAACTGAACACAAATTAAGCACACGTACGGCGGAGCAAGACACTTATACCTGCTAACTACAACCGATTTACTTGAATTGTGACGACCGTATGTTACAGGAAACTTGTATAATGATAAATTATGGGTAAGCAGGCACAACAGCAGGCTTGAAGTATAGTACATTCGATTTCTTTGGTCGGTTGGATATATATGCCACAGCCGTGTGCCATAACCCGTTACAATTTTCTACTTTTGACAGCAAAACAGAAATCCTCACTTACCCTCCCACATTAGCATAACTTGAAATAGAAAAGAATTTGAATAGCATTATTAAAAAAAGCTTGCTAATACTGTGTCAGGGGCGTTTGTAATGGGATGACTTAATGTAAAATAAAGTTGTAATAGAAGACGTGATACGCACAGTTAAATCATTCATTTCATTAGCAGTATTGCACAAACCATTTAAATGCTTATGATATTCACCGCTCCTAGTAAGTTTTGTAAAATGTATGGGCACATGAAAAGAATTAAATATTTAGTACTTACAATAAGGATATGAAATTTATGAAACTACTGTGGTATGTTTGCTATAATGCTACAAGTTAGAATTAACACTAGAAAATAATTAAGTACTCTCTTTTTCTAAGATTTGCTCTGATATGCTGTGCAGTTAAATAACAAAACATGTTCAAATAGTAGCTAAAGGAAACGATTGTCAATGTCATTACAAAGAACGTAATACTAGTGAGCGATATGAATGTAGACGCATGCATTTAAGATTTCGGAGTTTATGTACAGATATCTGAATTTAAGGGGTAATTTTGTTTGTCTTTCTTTATGTAGTCATTGAGAATTGTTGGGGACTGTCATGTCACTTTAGAAAAGCCATTGGCGATGAGTCCTGTTCTGAGTGAGCCAAGTATTTGCTACTTCACTGGGTTGCTTCGTTGAATTCAGAAGTTATGGGCATTAACTTACGTAGGTAGCCATTTAACTTTAATCACTTCCACAACAGTTGAGTTTGTTTGTAAGTCCTTATTGTATGCAGATATATAATTTAAGAACGGCTCTTTTCTTTGACTGTTTGACGCTAAGCCAATATACCTCTTATGTATATATTGGTCTGTGACCATAAATGTCTTTACAATATGATCGATGTAGAACAGGAAGACAGAGGATATAGAGACATGAATATTTTATCGAGTAGGCAGCTGGTCTATTGATTTTTGAGGAAAGTGGTCCACCTGCATTAATTTTACAAGATGATGAGCTCCTGTTTGTTTTTCACTCTTCGGCTTTCTCTCAGGCATTTTATCGAATCATGTGTTTCATTTTGGTATGCCCTCTCATGTCCATCATTCTCCT
The DNA here is from genome assembly GCA_020352615.2 of Yoshiicerus persimilis. NCBI lineage: Eukaryota > Metazoa > Arthropoda > Collembola > Entomobryomorpha > Tomoceridae > Yoshiicerus > Yoshiicerus persimilis. Next base: position 22,738,025 of record CM060170.1, on the reverse strand, counting down.
GGCATGTGTCAAGCCCTCGATTTTTCAACGTCAACAGCGCCTGTGGAAAATAGATTAGGATACATAACAGATATACTCTTATCGATAGATGTATGTTAGCGTAAATATCCGCAGTATAGCAAATTGAACTTGACTTGGTACAATTTTATGCGAATAAGTGCATATTGCTATTAAATATGCCAACTGAAGAAACAAACAACAACCAGCCTTAGTGACGACGTTTCATATTGCAATAATTAATGGTTCCCACTGAGAGTGGATATCGTCTTAAAATTACTTTCATGACTGATAACTGTAGCTAACAATTTCTCTAAGTTAAGTAGATACATGTATTGAATTACTAACTACTCAGCAGTTGTGAAGCATTTTCAATAGTCGTTATAACGCTTAACTTTTCATTTCCCAAATATCCAAATTATGGATGCTCTTTATTTATTTTAACATGGGTTTGGATTGCTTTCAAAGGTCAAACATAAAGGCACAGTTATAAAGATACTGTAATTGAATTACTACCTCAAAATAATAATACATTTAGTAGTAATAGTACTTTACAATTTAGTTTGCGGACCATTAGCCCATTTCCACTTTTTAATGTTCGATCATTAAAAGTTGCAAATATGAATATCAAGTCGAGTAATGTGTCTGTTATCTCTCCTTACATTTCCAACAAAGTTTTGTTGTGTCGCCTCCGTGCATACCTGCATACCTCTATTGCTGCTACGCATTTGCAGTTTTGCTAGCAAACATGTCATGAAACATGAAATGAATACTAAAACTGTATTGGTAATTGCACGTTACCATAGAAAAAGTAAGTCAGTAAGAAGGACAATGAGGAGTAGATTTTTGTGTCCGATTTCTAGCGCCAGGTCTGTTTTGTTTGGACAGTGAAACGCGCCACGTCGTGTACGATTGGTTTTCAAAAAATGTGGGATGGCGTTCGCACACTTTATACATACGATGGGCGGACGACGGGCGGGCATACAAAATAGAGTACTTTTGCATAGACCTTTGTGAGTCTCTTAATAGCATATTTCTGCATAGTCTCTGGCACGTTACCGTAGAAGTGGTAACTATTGTCATCGAACATTTTTCTTAGTCAATGAAATGTTGTCTTTTGTGAGACTTCACTAATATTATTTATTATGTAGGTTCTTCTGGAGTATGGTGCCGATATTCATGCAAAAGACAGTGTTGGGAAGACGGCACTTCACCATGCCGCAGAGACATGCGAAGGAATGGTATCCGATTACAAAAAGATGGGTGCCACATTTAGACGATTAATATCCGGTGGAATAACCCTTAATGCTATTGATAACGACGGAAAGACTGCTCTTTACTACGCAATTCAGGTGGGTAACCACTTTTCACTTCTGACTAATGACCCAGTAAAACAATTTAGAACACTGTATGAAGATTTAAAGAGTTTCTTATTTATTTCTGAATTTCGAATTTACCGTTTTGTTTCTTACACTAGACGGGATCTCCAGAAGCAGTATCAATTCTTTATGATTTGGGAGCTGATTTGCAAGATGGAGTCAGTTTACTGGCAATGGGTCGAAAATTTCCTGCCCTAATTAGACCATTTTTAGACAAATGTGTCTCTTCAAACATTGACACGTGTGATGCAGAGTCTAAACATTTCTACATTCAATTCGACTACACTTGTTTAACATTCTATCCAAAAGATATTCCTGATGACAAACTGCTCAGCATGCAGAACAGAGATGAAACAGAATCTGCTCTTCAAGAAATGGGTGTGCTCCATGGACTGACGCGCTGCAAAGACACCAGCATATTGAGTCATCCTGTCTGCGAAAGTCTCTTGAGACTCAAATGGAAAAAAGTGAAGTGGTATTTGTACCTGGATATGCTTCTATTTGCCGTATTCCTCGCCTTTCTTACTGCTGTCATTTTCATGGAGTACGAGTCAGACAGCTCCGCAGCTTTGGAAGCAGGAGCTAATGCGACCGAGAACGGCACCCCTAATTTAAGCCTTATGCATCACGAGTCCCACAGAAACAGTTACTGCATGGACAGCACGCGGAACATTATCGTGTGGACCATTCTCTGGGTTCTAACTGCTTGTCTTGGCATCAGAGAAATGATTCAACTCATTCAAGCTCCTCTTCACTACGTAGTCCAGGTACAATTCAGAAATAACTCTTGTTTCGTCATTTATGTTATCTTCTAACCCTCACTTTCTTTTGTTGCACGTATTACTCAGGTGGAAAACATGTTGGAGCTCGTTTTGGTATTTTCGGTGGCTATGCTTTCATTAGCCGAATGTGGAGTTCAGAGCTTTGTCAACGCTCGTGATCATTTTGCAGCGGTTTGTCTCATTGTTGGATGGACTATCCAAGTAAATATCAAAATTTATTTAAAATTTAGATAAAATCATTACTGTGTAAATATTTCTTTCTCAAATCAACGGTTTTTACAATGGTGAAGAAAAACGCACTGCAGATGCAGTCCATATATATTTTTAACTAGTAGTAGGGCAGCTATTTAAGGCTGAGTGGACTATTCTTGGTATAAGGACAAGGATGATTTGTTTCAATTGCAAATCGAGCCTGTAACTTTTGACAATAAAAGATTACAATTTGTCAAAAGTATTTTGTATCTTATGAGTTTATTGGATTGAGTATTGGCAGGCAAAATTGCCAAGCTCGTTATAAAATTGCACAGAACATAATGTGTAGGTACTCTGCGGTTTTAGCTTATACGAAAGCATGTGTGAGTAGGTGAACAGCCTTCGTCGTTATCGAAAAATTTGCAAATGGTATACTATCATACCTAATAATAATCATAATAATATCAGCATTCTAACCTAACTAGCAACTTGCAGGAAGCTTTTTATTAATAGAGGTTTCTCACGAAACCTTTGACTACTCAAAGGCTAAGCTTATGGTGCTAAGCACTCAATGCAAATGTATTTGTTTAGTATGTTTGTGTACATTGATAATTCTCGTTTACTTGCTATTTTCGATACAGTGCTTGAAATGATATTGCTTTTATAGTTACCGTAAATGAATGAGGAATTTCGCAAATAAATATACGTAGTGTTGCATTGCATTTGTCTGTGTAACAAAAATCAATTTTATCTATAATTCCATTAACGATCACTTCCCACCGGTATAGAAATACATTTTCATCATATAGAGTAGGTAGAAGTGCTTTTACACCCATGCAGGTTCACAAAACCAGGAAACCAGTATCAAATAGCACATTGATTACCTAATAACACCTCAGTGAAAGTTTGTTGGGATTAGGGCTAATGCTTACCTGCAATACAATCTTAGCGCGCAACCCACCTTCTATCGCAGAGGTAAACTGATAGGTAACTTTCTCCATAATTCTGTAAGATTGCATAATATAACCAAGGCCTGTTAATGTGTCGGTAAGTTTCTATTTGCCTATATGGGGAGGAGAGTATAGGTGTGCCTAGAGTGGAGGATAGAAAAGAAACAAACAAAGACAAGGTTCTCCTCGATTGTAATTATCTGATATTCTTGGACTTTATTACATGGCACATTGGTGATAAGTCAGCAGAGATTATGTTTCGCTGAAATGTTGCCCCAGAACAATATTACATAAAACATTTATATGCTTAATATGTTACCGTATTGTAGAAAACGTTACAATTGAACTGTTTGATGTCTTAGGTCACCCTGTACGGAAAAATACCGGTGTTTGGTGTCTATATTAGGATGTTTGCTGCAGTAGCAGTCAACATCTTAAAATGTATGTTCACCTACTTGGGCCTCCTTTTTGCATTCAGTCTCACGCTACACTTTTTATTTCGTTCACAAAAAGAATTCGACAGCGTGGGATTCACGTTTTTAAAGGTAAGCTCACCGTCTGTTAATAAATTTATAAATTGTGCTACTCCAGAGACGTAATATTGAAACCAAAACCTATTTTTATGTAAACATGTTCGTAGTACTATAAAATTAGAATGCAAATTTGTCTCTGAAAATTGTATTTCTCTGGATCAAGTATTTGCTTTCTAGATAATGTTTTGAATGAACCAATTTATCTACACTGTCACTGAAGTTCTTAAAATTCCGTTTTAACATCAATCACTATTCATTTCACTAGCAAAATATAATAGCTTGATGGTTTGATTTTTCAGACTTTCGCGATGATGATTGGTGAGATAGAGTTGGCTCGAACATTTATTGACAAACCACCCGACACTTACATAGTACCTTTCACGAGTCATCTCATGTTTGCTCTTTTTATCATATTCATTTCTGTCATCCTGATGAGTCTTCTGGTCGCTCTTGCGGTGTGTGATATCAGCAGCATGCAGCGGGAGGGTGAATACATGCAACTTGTCCAACAAGTCAAGGTACCCTTATGCTCCTACTGTACGGCATAATCATATCTTATTAGTGCTTTTCTTGAATAGTATTTATTTCCATAAGTAGGTATTTATATTTTGCAGAGGTATTATTTAATATCTAAGCGAAGATGGGAAATAAACTATTACCACATCTGCTAATTATTGCAAGATACTTGATGATATTTAATTTTATGAATAGGTTGCCAGCCAATTAGAAGACGCTCTACAGCATCGTAGTTTACTTTACCCTCAATTCGGAATACGAGACATAAGATCCCTTCACCAAAGAAAAGGTGTCATATTTCCGAATCTGAAAGACCATGGAAAGTTAGGAAAAGATGCATTAGAAATCGTCATTACTCAGCATTTGAAAAAGATTGACGCCTCTGCAGCTAACGCAATATCACAACAAATGCATACAGATAGTAATGCTGCCAACTCTGGTGGACCAATGAAGTCCACTAATGAGCTTGCTGAAGATCTTATAGTAAAACTTAAATCTAAAATGGACATGTAAGTCATAGGAGTCACTTTTGATAGCTTTTAGCACTATGCCGCAAAATTATGCAATCAATCATAATCAGTTAATGTACTTAATGTCATTGAAATATTAACAATTTGTGTTATAAATAATTGTGATTAGGTATGCGATGGATTTTGAAAAGAGAAACGATCAGTTGTTTCACGATTTCCGAGGGAGCCAAGAAAGGGGAACGATACATTTGAACCGTGAAGTACTTTTGATAAAGAGTCAACTGGAAGACATGAATACATGCTTGCGGGAATTAAGTATAACTGTGAAGGCAATAGCGGAAAGATCTTTAGACGAATCGACTTCCTCTCCCACAATGGACAGACCAGCCAGACATCACCGTTCCATTGATGCCACAACTGGAACAGATTTCAACCCAACTAGTCCTGACCCGGAGGCAACTGAGACCTCAACACAATCGTCTCCAGAGCCTAGCAATCGAAATTCCAGAAATTCTCGAAGTTCTAGGCCTCCCACAAGCACAAATCAGAGTCCCCCTCCGCACCGCCATCACCATTGAACAGTTCTATTCACAGGGCTACAGGAAATGAAATGTTCCCTGTCAATTCCAATCTCTCATTCATACCTATACATATTACAGTAGATTCGTACTTGAACACATACGTAATACAAATACAAAATATTAATGTGTAAATATTACAGTGGACACCTTTTTAAACTTAGGGAAAAGTTTTTTTGTCAGCTATTTTTCATTCAATACTAATAAACCTTAAAACAATGCTTCACCGGACATAAATCTAAATGACAAACACCTGTTTTACAAAATGTTGTTATAATATTGATATTGATAATTAAAGACACAAACATTCAACAATTTCTCTTAAAGAAATCATACCTACTGCGCTACAACGCGTCGTCATTGCCTTCACGAATGCCACGGAAAAGATCAATAAATTCATAAACTTCATTTATCATAAACGTCAATTACTTCTATACTTCTAATAATTTATTTTGACTTTATGAAGGTTCAACATTTTTATGCACACAGGCGATAGAAACGAAATAAAACTGTAAACTATTTTTTGTCGAATTAATTAAATGTACAATGTATATTTAATCCATAATTATTTTTCGACTGACATGGTCGTCGTATTTCGCCCCTTGTAGTAATTTCCTTTCAAGTCTATGGCAAAATTGTAGTCTGTGACAGTACTCATAGCTTTTTCAATTACTTCATCCAAGTCTTCTATCTTAATAGCAGATTCCAATCGGACCTAAAATTTTTATTATTATTTATTATATATTTGCATTTAAGAAAAATAAAAAATTAACCTTTTCCCGTATGATGACTGATGACAATATTTTAATCATAAAATCAAATTTAATTGGCCACGTTTTAGGCTTAATTTTTGTGGAAAAACGACGCATAGAAAATACTGAAGAAGATATCAGTAAATCATTGTGCTTTCACAAAAGTTTTAAAGCCAAGGTTCCCGACTGCTACTAAAAGACTTTTATTGGCTATTATCAGAAATTTATTAGCTGCCAAATGCAACACATAATGACTTGTGACATAAACTTGGGCTATTTGAAAGCTTTTAGACAAATGGGTTTTTATTTATAACAAGCAAGGTGAGGTATGCACTTGTTTGGAAAAAAGTTAAATTAAAAACCATTGTTTTCGCCAATTATTTATTAAAAACTTACTAATTCTGATTTTATAAATTCTTCCTGCTCCTTTTGTTTCACCATTTTCAAATTTTCTCTTCTTTCCTTATGAAATAGAATGTTTTCCTCTGCTTTAGACCATTCTTCCTTCAAAGCCTTTTCTCTGTTTTGTGCGACTACTTTGTTTAAAGCGTCATTTTTTGTGAACATTTCTAGGATTTCTTCATCGGTACTTTTCATTTGTATACTATACTTAGCTTGGGCTATTCTATCCATTTCTCTCTGGAGCTCCCTGAAATTCAAGTAATTTAAATTAACAGATTCTAACAAGTATAGTTGTTCTGAGTCATTAAATCAATGATATGGAATATGTATTCATAAGTTCCTCATATTCAAGCCATGGTCTCTGATGACAGTGTAGAGAAATTAGGAAATAGTGCCAATGTCACTCTGAGAGATTAAAATATTAAAAGCAATTTTTAGTGAGGGTAAGAATGTGAATCCTTACATAAGTGAGTCCATGAGGGTTTTATAATTCTTTTTGTGATATTCTATTTCTTCAAATTCTTCCTTAGGTAGGATCGGTGGCTGAGGCACAATAAACATTTTGCTTTTTGCAATGGGCAACCAAAAAGGTTTTCTTGCATTACAAGGTATGCACTTATGGAACTTTCGATAAGATACGTTGAGGGATTCTGTGTGATTATAACCTAATACCGACCTCACTGCAACACTAGGCGAGTATATAGGGACACGTACAAAACCGGAAATCATTGTGGACACTCTTTAGTCATACAAGGATCAATTTTCTCACTCCTTCAATCGAAATTTCATGGATGCAATAAACTTTAAGAATTGTCCCAGACAGAAATACAAACACCGGATAAACACAAGAAGCTGAATCTCCCTCCTAGAACCACCACTCTGGAAATAGAGCTTCTGCTTACGGTAAATTTGACTGCGGATTCACGCACTCCAAAGATTATTCTCAAGAAGAAACCCCAACCATTGCGAAAGTAAAACGTCAGTATATATCTCGGCCTCAAAAATAATGTTTTAACAGTTGCAATCCTCATTATATAAGGGTTTTTTGAAATTTTCCTAACAAATTTTTGGCATTTTCTAATTTATTTACAAGGCCTAATATCTCATCAAAGTAATTGGCAGTCCGGGTGTGCAAACTTGCAAAGTGGGTGCAGGAGGATTGTGTTACATTATTTGAAAATCAGTATTAAGACTGAATCGAAAATCAACTTACGATCAGTTGTATTTCTACGATAAATTCTCTTTCTATTGCTGACTACCGCCACTGTGTCTGTAAGTGTTTACCTATTTTGTATGTACAAGGTTGGGATATAGATGCGAATTTATTTGGTGGTGGTAAAATAATTAAGAAAAGCAGGCAACCATTATGTTAATAGTTAAATATGAAGTTCACAAAGATATTTTTCAGCTGTGATGACAATTGAAAAAGTTGTGGTGATATTTTATTCTAATATTTAAACATAGTGCATAATGAATCCACTAAAGATTACAAGATACTCCACAGCTACCAAGTATTACAAATTAGTATTAATTAAGAAAACCATAGGAAAAAGCAAAAGGAAAATACACCGAAATATTACAACTTTTGTTTACACATCACCACATTTAGGATTTAAAATAGCTTCGATGAAAATATGCGTAAAATAACTATTATCATAAAAATGACATGAATAAAACACGGTAGACAGGTTACAATTTAGGGTATCTTAAATTATGGTTTGACCAAAAATATGCGCAGTCAGCCATCCTTAAATATTGCTTTAGTACTTAACCGTAATAATTTACTAAACCACTTATCCATTACTTACTTACCTACCTATGCAAAGTTAAAACTGTTTTTACTGTTTAAAAAATGATAATTCATACTCTATCTTCCGATGATTGATCCTAAAGAGCCATATGTACAGCATGCATCCCCGCGTATAAAATATTTTAACACAGTTTCCTAGAAGTCAATGTTTCGAAATTATCCAGCAATCTGGAAACTTTACAGTGTGCTTTGTAATTTTAAGCGTAACATCCACTAGGTTGTTAACAAAGCAAATGAAGTTCAATTTTTAACTTAAAACCTAGAAAAATGGATAAAAGTATAGGAAAGGTACACAACTTAATAAAAACTTACTTTACAGATCTTTTTGAATTTTGGTAAAATAAATTTTTCGGCGAATATTTTAAAGAAACACAATTACATTTCTTCTCTCCGATTGAAGAGAATGATTTCTATAAAATTTCCAAGATTACAATCAATGCCTAATTAAACAAAAGTACTAATACTTTGACTGAGTCGATAAAATCAGGTAAGTGTAGGAGTACACAACAGCATAGTGCAACTAGACTGGGTACAAATTATACAAAATTTTTAATTAAAATTACAGAATTAAGGATTATTCTTATGTGTTGTAGGTAGTGATGCTTAAAACCCCAGAAGGAAATAAATATAGTCGAGCTGAAACAGTTTCATTAATATTGGCAATTGACTTCAGTAGTTTTCATCGGTAAGGGCACATTCAGAACTATAGTTAATTCCACGTTCTTTAAAGGCCTGTGTTCTGCGCGCTTCTTTCAGTAAGCGTTCTTCCTGCTCCTCTCTTTGAGCAGCCAATATAGTTTCCACCGGAACGCATTTTAGAGGAGTTTTGTCTTCCTTTTCTTTGTCCTACAGATTAAAAACAAACTTCATAAATTTTACAAATGCAAGCAGGAATTACATAAATATTAGTTGCAAATACTTTAGCGTGTAACTTACAATTTCTCCTACGAGAACCACATTATCTCCCCTAACTAGAAAAATTCCGCGTGGAATGTCTCCGAAGTTGTTACCTACATGAATTCGTTCGACTGCTTGGTGTAAAATTAGATTGGCGAACTGGTCTACTGACCTTAGAATTCCGATAAATGTCCTCCCATCTCTTAATACAACTAGCAGTCGTTCTAAACAACACAAAAGTCAATCAATTGATTTAATTAATTAATAAAATGCGTTCGATTTAATTAAATGTTCACGGGCGTTTTCATTTCATAATGTGAAAAGTCTTACTTTTAAAACTCACAGAATTATTAAATAAATCCTTGAAAGGTTAAAAATTACAGCGCGCAATTTATTCAAAGCTAAATGCCGAACATCATTATGTTTTTATATTAGTCAAGGGAACACCCAAAAAATTTATTTCATCTGTGAAATTCTCAAGATAAATTCACTTGTAATGTCATATTTCTCAGTGCATTTATACGTACTGTAATTTGCAACAAGAATTTGTATAAAGTACAAATACAAGAATAAGGAAATTCAATTCAGGGAATATAATTAATTCGAAGGATAAAATTTCAAAACCGTAAAGCTATGAAAGAGGAAACAAGGCATTTCTATTATGTATTCCCAAGATTTCAGTAACGAATTCACAGTAATGAATCACAATAATTTCTTGTAAATGTATACTAAGTTTGAAATTACTGTCAATTTCTTCTAGAAGATGAGCACATCCTTCTACGATTGTGGGGTCCAATTCATGATTGGCAAACATTTTAGTCCAACTTTTAATGCTATAGTCCCAAAGATTGTTCTACTGACAAGAAAAGAAATGAGTTTAAGTTAAACAGTCATTTGAATTGAAGTTAACGACAGCCGATTAACCACAGACAGTGTAGTACTACCTCTGACCAGAAGTCATTGTTCGTGTGCAATGATAAGGTATAACGACTTGTAAAGAAACTCTTGGTTAGGTATTGTACAAAACTAGGCAAAAATTTGTATGGGTTAGTACAGCTGTAGAATAACTGACAAATCCAGAAATCCGACATTTGAAAAATATGTGGTCAAAATAATATTTTTGATGTTCTGTTAATCTGTTACTGTTAGACTACATATTAAATATTGGTCGTCGTTCATATTTTTTTAAATTCCGAAGTACTATAAATTGCAAACTGTAACATTTTACTTGATTGCTCGTATGTTGGTTTTAAGGTTGTCAAAAAGTTTCGCGGGTGGAGAACAACAGTAACCTTTTCAAGATTTCGTCTGTCGTCAATTGGCTTGGTCACAAATGATTGTAAGAAGACATTATAAAATATTACCTTGACTTTATTGCCTATATTTTGTACGGACTTCGACTTCCTCCTTATTGTGCGCTAATTTCCCCGGCAGACCACTTGACTCTGCTTTCTGCAGGGATGATATTGCTTTTTGCTCCTATTTCTCATAAAACAATGACTAGAACTTTTTTAAAGTACTGGCATACGGTTTGAAGCTAAATTTATGTATATTTTCTCGTATTCAAGCTCTAATTATTAGCAATTTAGTTTAGAACTGCTGGTAAGATCAGATCAGAGTAAATGTAGTTTTATTCATTAATTTTAAGTGTTAAAAGTCAAATCAGTCGCTACAAAGAAGACATCCTTGGTGGCCGTTGCAACAAAAGATTAAAACCAAGCAAATGGAATACTCACTCGGTTATCAAAGCAATAGTTCCTGGATCGGCTGGATATTTTTGCCTGCAATAGTCGAACCTTTCCATTGTTTCCATGAATTAGTATAATATTGTAATTAGAAAACGTAAATCATTAGGTATTCAAAACTTTACGTATTTTTTGAGCCGTACATTGATAATTTTCTAATCTGCTAGTAGGGCAACGAATGGTGGATAATTTGTAGCGTTCATTTTTGAACCACTTTGCCTCCCACTATGAACATTAATATGGACACATTCATACAGCGAACCATTGATAGGAACAATTTTTCAGTTTCCCTATTCAGTAGGTATTGAATATGCAAATAAATTCAATTGCAGACAAATTCCGAATACTTGAATTCTCAATTTGCATTGATATCAATATTTTGCATCTTTTATATTTCATGGGAACTCGCACATGAATCGACTGCAGTATTATCTATGATAGAAATAGAAGAACGATGTACAATCTTGTGGTACATAATTGTTAGTTAAATGTGTAGTGACGCGGTGATGTCAACGCCGCGGCTCCAATTTAAGTTTGGCAAAAACATTTTATACCAAAAACCGTTTTTTAAAATGTTTCCCAAGCTGTTCTGAACTAAGAACATTCCTGACGCTTGAAAGATGTCATTTAGTGCCAGGAGCTACCTTGATATTTAACAGCTAATCATAACCATGACTTATAACATACCCTCCCATGTACTATAGCTAACGGCATGTTTACTCCCATTATAATATTATAATGCTGTGTGCATAGCGTTGTTCAAAATCTGCATTATCCTCATATCGATGGACCTTTTCAAATGAGTGAATAAACAACAACACAGTCGTAGAACAAATATGAAACAGTGACTGTGAAATCTAATGCTTTGTAGTAAGCGTTCAAATATTGCAACTTTACAATTAGTAGATTAGATATTATGTAAAGCATGAGTGATTGCACACTGATGAACAAATATCCGTGTGCTTGTCCCTCTTTTAGAGAATCTTTTCCTCGAAGCATGAAACAAGTAGATTACTATCAATTGCATTTTGCTGAATAATTATGTTTGCCCAATACGTCCTACTCTTACAGCTCATTCCAGTTTGATAGGATTCTAATTCTTTTCTTGTTGGGCACAATAAGTTAAACTCCAGTTTTAAATATTTGATTCCACTTTAAATCAATTTACCTTCCACTTATATAGTGAATAATAGAACTTTCCTCTAATTGATTGCAAGGCTTTTCTCACATCATTTCACAGCTCGGTTAGACTGAGGACTGTGAATGGCAATATATTATTGCATAAAGGATGTTTGACATTTAAAATTTTTAGCGATAACCGTAAATAGTATAAGACACTAGTAACCATGCACAACACCAAGGTTGTATCCAATATTAACTCGGAACGTCCTACATTAAAAACTAGAGGGTAAAGACTTAACTAGCGTAATCATTCATGCATCATGATTTTACCAGTATAAATTGACAGCCATGCCATGCATTATTTTTATGGGTTTGACTGACGACGAGTATTATTTACAGGACATATGTTTCTCGGACTTGGCATTTGAGTGATAAATTGCTTTCGCAGAGAGGAAATATAATTACGAACATGAAACCTATTATAAATAAAGACAAAGACTGGTTCATAAAATTTACGTCATTATAAAGTTAATTGACATTTATTTGACTGATTTTAAGCATGATATTATATGCTTAAAATGTGTAGTGGTCTAAAAATTAAAATCCTTTTTATGTAGTACATTTATCACTTATGCGTGATCTTGATAGACTCCTTGTTTTATTGTTACATATTTATATTTAAGGTACCTATGTATAGTACGACATAGCAATATAGAATCACCATATCATAATGATTGTAATAGTATTTGTATTGCTGCTGGTAATTATTTGGTATCGAAAACAGTAAAATATGCTACCATATAAAGATAAATTCAATTTCTTGAACCGACCTATTCTCATCACTAATTGTACGTTATAAAAACCTGTACAATATGCGTTAAAAATGAGAATATATATACATAGTAACATTTAACCCATTAAACTAATAAAGTCTATTATCGTTAATTCCTATTTTAGTTCGATTCGAGCATACATATATGGCAGTTGTACTCGTTAGTCTAATAAAAAATTAACACCTCCACTTAACATCACAACACTATTTATAAAAAATTATCCTAATTGGTAAGATATTTTAATGCAAATGGTAGGTATACCTATATACTTCACCACATGATCAAATTATTTGGAAAGCACAGTTGCTAATTTTGCATACGACTTCTGGACTCTAGATCCGAAATCATTTTCTGACCAAGGGATATACGGAGACGATAAAATAAACGTAATTTTGTACGTCAAACATATTTCACGATGGATCTGATAAAATCATTTTGATAGTCTTTTGTAGATCCATCTGACCAAGACCACTGTCAGGCAAAATAGAACGTTTCCAAGAAATTGGATCGTAAGGTATGTAATTAATTAGTAGTATAAGTAGACTACGTTAGCTTTAAACACAAACACTTAAATTTGACGGTAACAGTAAAAAGGCTAATAGGAATTGTATTACAAATATACAAATGTGTATCATATCACATAATGTATAGTTCTCTACATATTATTCATTACTATAATGTATATAATATTAAATATGTAGGCATTTTGAGATTTATTGGGTATTTAGATTATTAATAGAAAGCTTCTCTCCAGATTATTGTAGATTGTATATATAGTACACTTATTTCACGATTCAAACACGTTTCATGTTCTACTTAACTGTGAGCGGTAGTCCCACAATTTTACATAGTTCGTTGTTGTACAAATTGTAAATTGGTTCCTTTAACAGTTTACAAATAATTCTATTGAGTTTACATAAATATTCATATTCATCGTTATATTGGTTACAGTGAAAATGAAGGTACTTTGGTTAGGAGTTTATTATTAGGACCGTGACGCTGCAGGACTGTAGTTTTTGGATTTTGAGGAACCTGTGTCGTTTCCTGCCAGCTTAGTTACCACATTGAATAACTTCCGTTCTCGCTTTTTCCCTGAATCACAGTTGATTGGATGCATGACTGCATTCTCTTTATTTCCCAATGTTGAAAATATTTCAGGTAGGTAGAAATATGTGGATCCGGACTCTTTAGCAAGGTGAGTGTCCGTAAAGCGAGAATCTTCTGAGGCATACGGATTATGGTGATACTGATTGAATGGAATGACGCTATTCAAGTAAAAAGATCTGTTATGATAGTTACTGCACTGCAAAGATTTATCCAACACGATTTGCTCGTTCTGGAAAGCAAGACAGCCGTCGTGTAAAAGTCTTAGAAAAATTGTAGCAATATTTCTGGCGTCGTCAGCTCCGTTATGGTGACAACCTTCGAATGGCATTCCAATAATGTTCATCATGATTTTAAGATTGAACTGTCAACACAATATCATTCAATTAGACACCCGGTTCATGCCAAACTCATTTGAAACAAAAAGTGCTTAGGAAATGGCGTTTACCCATCTTATTCCATAAAAGGAGCTGAAAACCTTCCTAATATTAATCCATCGCCTAGCGAATGCAGGATACTCGATGCCAGATAGCTAACAGAGTAAATAAGTTAATGATAATACTAAAAAGAAGGAGAAAGAACAATTCTACAAATATGAAATTCATCTACAAAACACTTACTTGGCATTGCTCCAGTAAAAATTTTCCCATATCAGTAGGGCCATCTGTTACAATGGTAAAATCATTATCTCCAAGTCTATGAGATTTTAGCCAATCGGAGAACATTTTAAGAGCCACAGGAAACGTAGGCGCTTCATTCACGGTTTCCTGGATTTCAAAAAATTAGTGAGTCAGTAATTGAACTATGCCAAATTATTACACATTGATACACGAAAACATTGTTCTGGTTAACTTTTAGTATTAAATTACCTGAGTAATACCAGTTAGATTGGTACAGAAGGCTGTCAACTTGGGATTTTCCGTTGGCTTAACATATACATTAAATTCGTCTATAATCACTCGATTCCTTGTATCAATCAACACGGCGGGGAACTGGATGATTTCATTTTGGAAGTCCGGAGGTGTTCCATCCTCGCATGTGCACTCGAAATCAACAACGACGACATAGTCAAACCAGCCCTTTCCGTGCACTGGATACATATGTTGGTAGTGACGATAGTTGGGCACCCAGCCGGTCATTGCAGCTTTTCTAGTTTCCATCGCATTAATCTGTAATTCGTAAGTCTTTCTGATTCGATATTGTAAAACGTCGATTGTCGCAAACGTGGCAAGATGTAAAGATCGGGCTAATTTGGAAAGATCCTCAAGACTCATGTACTTAATTTCCTGGGTTAGATTGTTGTAATGCTCGTTAGGGCCTTCTGGGAAGTTTTCCTCTAAGTTGAAGTTTCCCAAATCCAGTGGAAGGTACTGTGAGAACAATTGAACAAACATTAAATCACATCTTTCGTCATTACTAATGTAACTGGCGTCTCCACTTTTACCTTACAATTTACAGTACCCTAAAATATCACAACACTTTCCATTGTGTACAATTTCATGTGCATAGTTACGTGCACCACACTATGTGCATACAAATGGATATCATTCCTTCTTGTTACACTACAAATCTCGATAAAGATTCCTTGGGAATCCGTTGGGTCTACCTGTGCCTATCTCTCTCTCTCTCTCTCTGCATACCGTACACTACACGTTTCGAAAGACACTTGCTGAAAGTCACATATAGCATTCTAATATTCAGAGTGGCAAGGAATATCAGTTGACCGGTACGATTTCTCCAGTTATTTATGGTCTGTAAGTTGCAGTGGTACACTAACGTACGACTGCTCTGCATTTCCTCTCGATTCTCATAATAATTCGATTTACATTACACACATTATCAGATATAGCATTGTGTGTTGCAGTACATTGGCTATTGGCTATCAGGAGAGTGCAAAACTTGGCCATTCACATTTCCAAAGAGAAGATAGCTTAGTAGTGACTTCCTGCAGAATCCATACAGTTTAGATTGGTTTCTACGACACACCTAATGAATTACGACTGTTTCTCGTCTTGTGCAGTGTAGGTGAGTGTGTGCACTGCACCGCAAGTATGTGGAAGCATTTTTGCACTCGAGTAGGAAAACTATCTTTCACGCAGCCCAGAAGGATCGTAGAGAGCTCTACGACTTTTAGGTAAGTGACTAAATACGAAGGGACGTTCTACTTTGCATTTACAACGGTCAGCTCCCACTGTCAATGTTACACTTCAACTTTCTTAACTGGCAACCAGAAATAAAATTAATCAGCAGGTAGGACGGCACTGAGAGCCAAACAGATAGCAGTAACACATTATTGTTTTGTTTCACTAAGAAACGAACTGAGATACATGCAACTGATGCAATTAGGTATATGTTCTGTTAGTGCATTTCTCACTGCAATTCAGTCTCATCTCAGTCACTCTCAGCTCAGCCCATAACGGCAATCATGGCATTCTCGTATCTCTCCTCATGTGAACCTCTACTACAATATTAAGTACAGCTAACAATGCTATAAATGCGACGAAGCTGCTATTTAGTAATAGTACCTACACGAAGGAACGACGACTCTGGCTAATAGATATTTTATATCCATATAAAACTGTTCTGCTCACTCACTAATGTATATTAACCATTTTACGACGAGGTATATGTATTTATTTAAGAGTTTTTGATTTGAGAACTTGACGAGACACACTCACTCAGGCTCCTATAGCTGACAACCAACTAACTACCTAGTGCCATTATATGAAACGCTATTGCAAGCAGAGTACTTGAGTGCCACTAACTGCAGATATTTGCTGACAATAAAGCAGAGAACTACACGGATGAGATTGGGAATACAAGAAATTATGGTCTAACAACTCACTACATGGAACACAACACGCTGTAGAGCAAATACACAACAATGACAACAGTACATATAATAACACAATGATTGTCCCCATACATAAAAAGAGAAATGTTAAATAGACGTACATATGCACAGAGAATAAGAAATCGTACCGTATGAAACGTTCATTCACTATAATAGGGAGTTATACTTTTACATGCTCCTTTCGCAGTACAGTACGCTAACGTTTCACTCAACAAGCTATGCAATGCACCAACAGAAACTGACTTGTTTGTTCTATCAGTCAAGTAATAATGCATAGACACAAACACTACTTATCCGCAAGGAAAAACACTTTAACTGCACTAACAATATTTAATTTAAAAAAATCCTCTGTTACGAGTAGTAAAGTACAGTGTACTATGAAACAACAGTCAAGTCAACTAAAAGTTAACCAAACAAAAGCTGACTTACTTACTTTCTAGATGTAACAGGAGTAACTACACAAGTTACGTTACACTACCAGCAAGTCACCAAAGAACTTTGCATTCGCATGCACAGATTTGTGAAAAATTATGTAATGTGGTTAGGCGATGATTTCACCGAATGGAAAACTGCTTATCAACTGGAGAACTGATCGAGTGGAGCAGTGACTATATGCAGAATCAAATCAGCGGAATGGGTTTTTTCGAACAAACAACTGGAATGAGTAACGTGCGTCGCTTTCCACGTAGTCGACTGGTTCCCACAATTCCCAGATCCACTCCGTTTCATTTCTCGTTAATGTGTTGTGTGTGAGCTCATGCAAGGTGCACGTCTCGAGTCTCGATGAAAACAGAGGCGAGCACGCCGGCGAAGAAGGATAATATTAAATGTAGGTACATGTATATAAATGAAATCTCTCTGTTCTCAATGTCTTTAACTTTAGCTTACGTAGCAGTCGTACTCAGATGAA
Source organism: Yoshiicerus persimilis (assembly GCA_020352615.2). Lineage (NCBI taxonomy): Eukaryota > Metazoa > Arthropoda > Collembola > Entomobryomorpha > Tomoceridae > Yoshiicerus > Yoshiicerus persimilis. The sequence continues at coordinate 22,720,199 of CM060170.1, read as the reverse complement.
GCAACAGGAACACATTCACCAATACACCACTGCAGCCAATTCAATGTGAGTGCATAGCCGTCTCTGCACGGACTACTAATAGTTTGTCTGTTATAATGCCAATTGCCAACTCAAGTAATGTAGAATTCTATTGGTGAACTTGAGCACTCACGGACTACTGAGTGAGTCAGTAGTATTATTATGTACGTACTCCCTGATTATAATATTATTATTGCTTGCACTGCAAGAAATACGCTTGATTTCCATTCAAATCATAATCATACTAATAATATAACATTACTAATGCCGTTTCGAGTCTTAGACTTACACGTGTTGGCTGCTGTGAGTTATAAGGACTTTCCTATATTAATTGAGCATGGACTTTAGTGTATAGGTACGCGCATTAGAAGATTCTGTAAATAGTGGTGGTGCTAAGTACCTTCAGTCTATCTAGTACTAATAGTGTAGTATTACTCTACGTATCTCTGCTGAAAGGGCATGTACGTTCATGCACTGCACTGTACTATACGAAAGGATATGATAGATCAGTAGATGTTGGTTATGAACTGAACACAACCTCAACTGGTGTGCCCTAGAAGTACACAACAGAGTAGTATAAGGTAAGTTGTCTATTGTATAGTAATTGTAGTTAACTAACGTAACTTTATCTAGTATGCCAGAGTAGTATCTCTGGTTCTTTTGCTCCTAACTATTATTTATTCCATAATAATCAAGTCAACGCAACAGTACTTACTTTTATGTAATTTAACTTCGCACTTATTCAATTTCAAATAAAATAAATCACTTGTTGTGTTCGTTTGTGAATTGTAGTAAAGTAAATACAATAGATACATATATAATACATGTATTGTCGTGCACACTGTCCTCACTCTGGGATTCGCTATAATATCTATTTAATTAATTGAGCAGTAATAATAAAACACTGTTCTATGTTCACTCACAATTGCACTGATCTGATGTGTTTGTTGGCAAGAGATAGTAATAGCGCTATGGCGGTTACTTGTTTCGTTATGTTCTCTCCTCTTTACTTCACTCTCATCAATAGTCAACTTAACTGACTTGACTAACTAAAAAGTTCTTGATCGTCGTCATCGCATATCGTCAGCATAAGGCAGTAGTCACTGAATTCAACGTACATAATATGAATCCATCTACTTTTACGTTAAATACTTACGTACATATCTACACCACTAAACTACCATGCTTCTTACATAAACGAACGGAGCAGAGTACACGATGAGAGGCAAACTTTTTACCGCTGCACTATATTCTACTCTCATGCATGCATTTCTATGTAATCTCCTCACAGTACTTCACTGCGCTTTAGCATCACCCAATCTTCCTGGAATATTACATAGAAAGAATAAATAGAAAACAAACCAAAGGCAAGGAGATTGGATAACACGAGAAACATACAAGCAGAACAGAACAGAACGTCGTACTTTGTTCGTACTCCGTCGGCATTCGCCTATAACATTGGCAATATGCGAATTTGCGACTTTAACGTAATTCACACAAACATGCACAGCCAGTGTACTCACCAGTGTACTCGTATACATGAATGACTATGACTACCGATCGTATGACTGTGCGGAGTGACTATGACTGGGACTACTCATCGTCAGTGTGGCTTTGATGTTGATGTGATGATTCATACTATCATACTACTGACTGAGCTACGTTTTTTAGTGAGTATTGCGTTGGTTAGGCCTGTGTGCTGTGAATTCTGCCTGCTGACGAAGTTAGATTACCTAGTAATAAAGCAATGCATGAGAAACCACGACATGATTTTTTCCACTGCCATGCACTGCTTTCTGAGCAACTGAACCTCACGGATATACCTACAAATGCTAAATTCACTGCAAATCCTAATGCAAATTCTACACATAGGCACTGCAGTTACGTACGCAAAAATAGACACAATTCTCATGGCAAATATACACACGTAGGTAGAGTTAGTCGGTAAGTCGTAGTAAATGAATAGCCACACAAGTCTCAAATACATGAACGACCATCATTCAACACATAACTTCGTCTACCTCCTTATTACTGGCTAAAACTACGTTAAATTATAAGTGGCTTGCAGCAATACACCATCCACATTTTTTGGAACTTTAAATCTACGTGTACAAATATAATAACACTTAGACATACGTTCATCACATACAAATTGTAATAATATGCACAATATTTCATAAACACGTTACTCACTCCACTCAAAAAACCACAACATAAAACAGAGGGGAGATATTGACATATTTAAGAAAACCTATTGCATCACTCAATTCAAGATTGTTATACCAAATGATGACCGAATCCATTATTTCTTCCTAATTAGTCATAATTACCATTTCGATACGCCAAACCATGATTTACTCTGCATACAGTAACCAGAGAACCTTATACTCAATTGAATCAAATAGGCAATCAGTTTTCTCAAATAAGAACTGCGTTAGTGCTTCTATTTAACTGTTGCCTGCCTATCGAGTTATATAATAATAATTCTCAACTTTAATTTTTTTCCCTGGGAAAACATGGGAAAATGGAAATCCACAATAATCGTACGATACTATATAGTTCTCGTCATCTCCTCACTTTTTGCGTCTCATCGATATCTGTGAATTAATAAAAGTCTAGCAGCTTCGCCTTACCACTAATAATATTATACTGCAATATTATTATATTACACTGTTGATGTGGTACGGGGTTACTTGCTGATTGTAATACTTACTCCAACAGTAATAGATACATTATTATTATTTGTAAGCGAAACAAGGCAAACTGTTGTGCTTTCTGTAATCCTGTATAGCACTAATACCGTATGCCTGTACTAGTTACCTATTAACAAAGTTAGCACAGCCGTGCATGCTACATACTGGTGCATATCACATTTGCCGGCTATTGAAAAACCCTTTGTCTTCTTTGTTGCATCCATGCTCATGCTCACTTATCAATACAAGTTACGTCTTGGCATTTCAGCATCTTTCTGCAATTTGCGACCAGACCCAAGTAGCGTATGCTTGAACTTTAAATACACGAATGACAAGTTAATTAACTACTGAGAACGTAATTTGCAATACAAAATATATGCCTAACGATCAGGAGATAGATCAAGTGCTGTGGTAAACACTTACACAGCACACGGTCCCTCAATCTCATTATCACATGGAATTAATTACGAAAGCAACTAAACGTAGATTTAAAACCTGATAACTAATTCCACTGGTGATCTGAAGCAGTCATTTATGGTTTATGTCTTTCACGGTTAATGCTCTTGAAACAAGTGCAAATTGCCAAACTATTGAAAATCTGCAGTTTTAATTCTACACAATTTTCACTGCCACTATATAAAAATTTTATTGCATTTAGCAGAAGTGCACTTTTGATTTCTTAGAAATGAAAAACAAGTGCTAATTTTACAATAAAAAGTATTACAATCTTACAATATTTCAAACTTCAAATTTTGCTGCCAACGAATAATTGCTTAAATTCTACCGAACTCACTGAAGTAATGAAAATGATTATGTGAAAATTAAAACTTTGAGGTGAGTAGAGCACACAGAGTTCCTTAGCGTACCTGAAGTACTCCAAAAGTATTGTAAGTTAACGCAACTTTCAATGTTCATAATATGCGTAGCATAAACAGGATACTCTAAAAATAAAATAACTTAAAAGGAATGTCACCTTCACCTATCACACTAACCCCGGGGCCATTACACTTGCATAGGTATTTAGTCCGTTGAATTTTTATTCGCTACGCGTTTAGCACCAAAATATTGGTAGAAATAAAATTAGTCATAATAATCATAAATTTCATAGCACCATTTAATAGAATTTAATCAACTGCAACTTTTTTATCCAAAACTGAGTTACCACTGATTGGTTTAAAAGTTTCATAAGAAATCGTAAATTGACACCAGTTATAAAAACTAATTAATGTTGAGGGAACGATAAGCAAAAACATTGGTTGGCATAATTAATCAGCGCAGGCCATGCAAAGTTTTCTTCTACAGCAGCGTAGTTATAAGGAAGCAGCAGTGATATTATTATAAGTAATTACGTAGTTTTGGTGTACATACATGAGACAAAAGTGCTTACGTAGCTGGTGGTAAGTACAAGACGAACTTTATAGCGTTATAATACAAGTACGTATATAACTTTACTATAAGGATGGGAAAATAAGTCCTTCACCTGTGTTGTTTGCAGACATTATGTATACGCGTATTACGTAGATACTAGAGTTCGAAGTAATAGCTATGTATTTATTTAGCTATTATATTAGTACGTTAGCTATCCATAAAACGTACTTATTATGATAAATAGTATGCTACTTGTGAGGCTGCGGAATACTGTGGTGCGTAATTGTAATGTACTTACGATTTACGATTACTATATTGTTTCTGTACTTCATTACTAATTACGTTTTTCCTTTGTCTCATCTTCCCATCTGTTTTTATTTCTTAGGCTAATATCTAACACAACTAAGGTTCACAATAGACTCATAATTGCTATTGCTTTAATAAAACTATTAGTCAACATGTTGATGCTTAGAGATTTACTGATATTTATATTTCTAATAGAGATACATACAATGATACAAGATACAATGCTTCTTCCATGGAATATTTGCTTGGCATCTACGTGTAATTACTACAATGTCTCTATATGTTCTGTTCTTCTCTTCTACGAACATGAAAACCCTCTTTATTAAAACAACAGATGAGGACATGACTCCACCAAATATTACTTACTGCATCACAATGTATTGACTTAAGCCAAACTAGGTTGCCTGGACAAATACTGAAACGCAAATACGATTCCATCTCTTCCTTATTATATTCTTTGTCCACAGAGCATATGTATTCCCATTCTCATAGCACAAAAGATTAATGCATTTATTTGTAATATTACTTTATTAGTTATTGCCGGAATTATCTAGAATTATTGTACGGCAGTGCATTTTTCAGATAATTATTCTTTATGGAAAGATACGCTTACGTTTACTTATATTATACACATTCCTATTATTTACAGAAGTACAAGGCTATTACATAAGCTGATGCAGTAGTACTTCCCCGAAATCAAGTACATTTTATAATCCCAATATAATAATGCAAAGATCTAGTATTTTATTCATGGAAAATTTGAAACGGTTCTTGGGATTAATATACACTGTAATAAATGGTCATTAATTAAGTTGTCCCAGCAAGAGAGTATTGCGTGATGGTGAAATGACAAATAATACGACGAGTGATAAATAAAATATGAATTACGTTTTTTAATTTAGTTTAACAAGTGGAAGCTTGAAAGAAGTCTTTTGGCATCGTAGAAGCTAAGTGGGAAATGGGGAGATGATTGATTTCAATAACCCTTCACAGGTCAAATGAATAAATAGCCCCAACACGTTCTTCAGTAACAAAATAAATATGTCTCTTACTCCATTGGTCCGATGTTTATTTATTGGCTGATTTATTTTCACAGTTCCTCCTGGCCCTCAAAGCTTGACCTCTGCTCTTATTTCCCTTTCATATGGGATTTACCATTACAACTGTAAAGTGAACCCTAGGTATGGTGTAATATATTTAGCTATTAAATGCTTTCGAATAATAAAAGTTTTTCAGTGATGATAGTATTATGCTATTTATCTGTCTCTGCACATAGCTGTAAAAGCTCCGAGGAATAAAAAGAAACCCAGGTGCCTCCGAAGGCATGTCTGCTTAAAACGCCAATTTTATTACGATCTCAAACAGCTTGGCTTGGGTAGAGTTAATTTTATAGCTCGAGAAAAGCCATAAAGCTTTTCAAGCATGTAGAAGTCATAACAAGGAAGAAGTCCACTCGTCCAATAACAACATTACAGGCCGTAAACTCATTTCATTGTTTTTCACTAGATCTAGTGATTTATTAATCACTAAATTCGCCAAGCTAATAATTCTTCATAGTATTTTAATCCCATATCAAAAGTGTTTTCACCATAAAATTAGCATAGAATTTCCTCAAATATTTCACTACTAGTATTTCAAGTGGACTATTACTAAGCTAATGACTAAGCCTGTCCGAAATGGTGAATCACCATTTTCGGCTAGTTATTTCGTAAGCAAAGAGGCAGCAACTGGAAAGCTGATCTGGCAAGTCCCTAACTATTCTATTACATTTCCCAAAAACAAGACAAATCTTACACAATGGTAACTAGTTCTCATTAACAAAAAGATGCGGGCATTAGTAAATTCCGCTTGTCAGTAGATAATCGTTTACTAGTGTGAGTACTAATAATAACTCGGGTTTTCTAAAACGAGGCGACCGTGACTTATGAAGTTGAACCTCATCTCGCTCTGTTGGAAGCATAGATTGCAATTTATGGACCGTAACTTACTCAATCATTACGGTTTGACTATTATAAGGATACTACTATTAAGGGTGGACCTTTTTTGACAGGCCGCCTTGGTATTGCCTAATTGTTGAAATTTCATTACAAGTAGTTTACTGGATAACCTGGAGTGGCGATCGCGATGGAGAAATACCATTTCTAAAGTAATAAAATTAATAACGTTTCAAGTAAAGTGGTTTACCTAAGGTAAGAGAAATGACAAGATTTACCATAAAAGCAGGAAATCAGAATTGCTTTTTGACAAGAAATACAAATTGCATAGCCACATATTTTTCATTACTTAGACGACATGTTGCAAGGTTTAGCAAATTGTTCAACCTTTTGTGTTGTGATTTGATGTGATACATGCATGAAAATTAAAGACATGCTTCAAATTAGCAAATAAATAAATGCTTAAATGCATCACGACTCCATGTTTGTTCAAATTCAGCAAACCTAAATAACACAGCTTTTCCCTCGATCTTATTACATTACAAGAAATTTACAACTATTAAACCACTTACTAGTTTGACGGAGATTTATGATATATTATATGTATAAGTATACACAACGGGAATGGTTAGGTTTTAGGATCCACACAATCCACAGCTACTAATTATTATTGAGAGAGTTGAGTTCAGACTTGGAGACTCCTGCCTGTCTTCCTATATTTAGACATTTTGTACCTAGAGATGGAAACATATCTGAAAGTGTTAGCACTCCTCAAGATATATATATGACCCACTAATAATAAAATACGAATTTTAACAGCAGAACTAACCGAAAAGTAATTGCCGAGCGGTACGACAGAAATTCTGATAGTAAAATTTTTAAGTGCCTCGAAAAGTTGATGATATACCTGGAATGCACGATGCCGGCAATATGCTATTAGTATTTATATTTAACATAGTATAATTATAGTTCACTATTTATATTGCATACTCGTAAATACTATAAAATTAGACAGTCTGAGGGTCACGAGTATAAATTCAGTCCCTGACAACAGGCTTTTGCTATGTTAGACCAACTGTTAATAAATAGTAAATTTGCTTATTATGGACGAACATCTTTTGACTCCACCAAAGGATATGAACATTCACAAGTGATTGAATAGATGTCTACCTGCCAGTTTCACAATGACAAGAAAGAGTGTATTCTATTTTATTTAATAGTATTGTCCACAAAACAATATTAGCAAATATATAATAGAAGATTCACTGGCCGGCTATGTGTTCGTATTCATCCGTTTTATTTCTTCGTGGTTATTGCCTGGGCAAAATATGCCTTGCCACACTCGGCCGTACCCATATGACAACATAGGTGTGCCCATGCATGCATGGCCTGCTCCTATCCCAGGCAACTCTCTGTACCTTTCTAGTGTTTAACAGTATAGCTACCAATTGTTAATAACAGTAGTGACAGGTAAACAGGAGAATAACAAAGGATAGCAAATTAATTATTGAAATGATTGAAATTGATGGAAATAAGTGAGCGAGCCCAACTCGGTCTCAACTCTGCGTAACAGCCATTAGAGGAACAGAGTGACGAGGAGGTAGGCTACGGTAGAGAATTCTAGTACAAGAGCAGATTACAGCACAACATGAGTTTTGCGGCCAAGTCGAAGCTGTGGTGATATGATAATGTAGAGGGAAGACAAGAGCAGTAGTACAGCAACTGCACACTTACAACTTACAAGTACACATGTACGTAGTAGTTAGTATTCTATGTGCAATTTGTGTATGTTGAATAGTGCAGCACCCAAGTATGATATAAACGTGTAAGATATGGTAAATATGGTGCACATGCAATGCAGCTATAAGGTATAAGCTGAGTATATGGGGAACCTATTCACCAAAACCACACAAACAAGCCAACGTGCATTTCTAATTCGACTCTTTTTCAAGCTAGCGTACAATTAGCTAACTCTCATTTTTAGCAAAAGCAACGGAAGAGCGAAATGAAATCTGCGAAGTACAGAAACATAAACTAAACGTGAATGACCTTCTTACTATACTTACTATACTCCGTACGAACAGCAGCTCAGAGCTGAAATGTGCATCCACATTCAGCAATTTGATATCTTATTCAATCATCACAGAAAAAGCTTAAATAGATAGGCATTATTCTGTTCTTGGCATGTGCTTTTTATACTCTGTAGTCAGTATTCTATCACAAATCTCAATGCATAAACATACAAATTACAGGCAAAACTCTCCTACTTTAATAGGACAAGTGCGAATGTCAAATGCCAAATCCAATTTTTCTATACATTAACTCCAACTCAGACCATATTATGTACAATATGCTGCAGTCACGCAGATAGACATCGGCAAGCAATACTAATGTAATAATAATAACAATGCTATAATAATATTACTGTTATGACTGTATTTTACTATTATGATTATGACTAATGAAAAAGGAAAACACGATGACGTGGTTCTGGCTCCTTGTGTTCTGCCAGTCCAAATACCAAAAGTGAAATAGAATCTAGGAGCTACACAAAACCAACTACCTATACTTATAATTCTGTAAAAGGGAAATCACAACCCCATTTTGTTGTTCGACTTCGATGCCTTAAAAATGAAAACAGCTTGATTCAAAAACAAGACAATACATGAAAGAAAATTAATGACACAGACCCAATCCGTCTCCTCCCTTCTGAATTCCAGGAAAACAAAAATGCTAGCCAAATTACTATTTCAACTGCAGTATAACTATTAGGTAAACGTACATAGGTATACAATAATCATAATATTTTCACGAATCACGAATATCCACTTATTCTGGGATTATAATTTTAAAACTGAAATACTTTACAATACTAAGTGCTAAGAGGACATGCACTTTCACATGCACTCTCAGATCACTTGAATTTAAGGTTGTAATCTAGCAAACGAATAGGAGGACACCTTTTTCTTCAACGAATAGTAAGTGCAGTAACTTCGCATTTAGAATACAGTGCATACGCATTAAAGTTCCTTGATATCAGAAACATTAAGAATTTAAGGTTTCAATCAATATTTCAATTCAGAGATGCATATTCTTAGCACTTAATTAGTGAGGTTAAATCAATAGGTCGGGAATGTCCTCTCTCCATTTAAAATTCATCTTAATTTCACTTATTTTCTATTTTCTTTAAGTAAATCGTAAAAAGGTAGTAAAGTTTGAATTCAAGAAGAACGCTCTAGTATAGACAGCTTTGAGCCTCCTGTAGTATAAGGTGCTCCTCTATAGTAAAGTACCGTTGTAAGAATTGCAGTAAAAGGTGCCAATTGCTTTAGGTATCCGAGTGACAGTGATATTGAGATTAGAGTATAAAGAAGAAACCGTCGATAGCAAATCTTACTTTATTTTTGCCTGCACTTTAAATACCTATGCAACTCCTAATCCTATAACCCTTCGTCTTGTACATTAAAATGGGCAAAACATTTTCGACATAAGATTGTCGAATGCAGATAGCTTATGTGGCTGCTATGCTTGCCTATTTGAAGCTATTAATGTAAATGAACAATTTAATATCGTCAATACCTAAGCAATTTCCTATTATTACCAAAGACGCGTGTTTACATTATTAAAACACAAAGAATACATTCATGCACATAAAGCGTTACATGATATAATATTGTGAGATTAGATATAAGCCTTTCTACTGCTCTACTACGTATAATAATATGATCATAAAGGGTATTGTAAACACCAAGCGTAATAAATCCTACTAAATACATAAAGTATTATATTTACATGTTGCTGCAATTTGTTTTATTTATACATTATTATGTTTTAGCAGAATTACCTTTAACCAAAGTACAATAAAAGGGTTACGCTTCGCTAGTAATACAGATATAGCAAAAACTACTTGTAATAATATTTTTATGAGTTATAGCTGCAGTTACCTAGAAAGGCTGCGGCTGTGGCCTTAGCCGTAGAACAATTAACACTTAGTGTTATATTGTGCTACTTGACCTACCCCTATCTTAATACTAATTAATAATTGTCAATCTTAACACTCAAGTAATTTATATAAGTGACTTTATTTTACATAATTACTTTATGCTCTTTCCACTGTCATCTGGTAGCAATTCTTTGCCATTACCATTACAGATAACTAAAGAAAACTAGGTATGTAAACTATTGGGTAAATATGTTAGCAACCGTAAACCAACCTAGCCACTACGCAGTACATAGGCAGCATTATGTAAATGACGCCATCAACCAAAGCTCGCATCACAAAAAATGGCAAATCTCATTTCGATACCAAAATGTGCAAATCGAATGACAAATGTGTTGACACTTTTGTTTATACATGACTAATTTTATGTAATGCTGTATTTATACACGAGTTTAATAGGATGATCACCAAAGTTTTAAATACAATCTTCACAGTTGCAAAAATCGCTTACAAATAAATACACCAAGTCAAAAAAGGTTCACGGTCGTCGTATTTCTTTTACTGCGAGGATATCTCTATACGCTTTATTTCTCCATCCTACTATATCGACGCCTGAATGCAAACATATTGTATGTACTACTTATTTACCTAATAGTTACATCATAAATCATAGTCTCGATGAAAACTAAAATGAAATGTACATAGTAATTACACATCCTGGTATTAATTATGCACGTTTGTATTTAATTAAATGCAATTATTATTTGGAAATACTGCGTACTATTACACCCTCAACAAGAAGGGGATATTCTAAAGCTCTCATAGTTTTCAGTACTTCCCTACGCTGTGTACTTTTATGTACTACACAATTCAGTATTTCAGAAGAAAATTCCAGTTTTTTCCAGATACAGTCAATAATTATATGAATAGGGGGAAATGCAGATATAAGCGATAGAATTGCAAATTTTACTCTAACAATTGCACTGATGTGTGACTGTAGGGAAACTTTTCATTTAGATGAATTTTAAGCAGAATTAACGATTTAAAAACAATTAAAATAAGTTGTTTGCGGTAGTCTACTTCATTTCCTTTCTTGCCCAACCGTGCATATGTCATTTTGGTTTACCTACTATGACCCATCAGTAAAACAGTAAATAATCCAAACTTTGAAGAAAAAGAAGAACACTATTTATGAAGCGATTATGTCCGTCACCTCTGACTAAGTGATTAAATACATTAGTTTAGTTAACAGATAAACGATGCGCAAAAGCAAGGCTTTGTATAGTAATAGTGTGTGGACCCTGCAACGATTAAAGAATTACCACATTGCTATTAGCAAGGAGCTACTAATTATAAATTGGTATACTGTATCACAATATACATTATTGCAATGCAGTGAGATAAAAAGGAACATCATTACCTATGCAGATATTACACCTTTCAATACTTTCTATTTATGCAAAAGTTCAAGTTAGTCATCAAAGTTCATTGGTACTAAAATGCAAACTATTAACCATTCTGTCGTCCTTTAACGATTTGCATACAAATACTTCACTGCTTAATCGTTGTATACTCGCTTACATGATCCAGAGCTTAAGCTGATGCTTAAAATAAGGTTTTGATACAACAATACAATAATGTATTTTAAAGGCAAATAAATGTCAAATAACAATAGCATAATAGAATATATATATGTACTACTACATTATTAAAGATTCTGCGAGTAACAATTTACATGCAATAAAAAGTTACCTATTAATAGCTATGATACCGCGGCGATTCCAAAAGTCAGTGTGATAGCATAAAGTAAAAAGTATAGTCTATGAGAACAATAATCTATAGTCCGTAATAATGAATGAATGAATGATGTAACATGAAGCATACAAATATGTAGAAAATTATTATTTTGATATATTAAAGTGCATAGATAATTTAGCTATTTACTTTTATATAGATTAGCAGTATCACCAGAGGAGCTATTAAAGCGAAGACATACCTACTCCACATACGTACACGAACATTCGCATTACTGTGTATTTATTGAATTTTTGTATCTCTCTAATGTACAGTATCAGTGATTGAACCCTATTCTCATGATTGCTTATGCTTAAGCTGTAATATACTGTACAATTTACAAACATGCAAATGCAAAGCGCTACAGATTTACTTATTACTTTGTTTCTATGCTGTTGTGGTTTTGTTCAGTAGAAAGTAAATAATACAAGTACATGCACAAGTATAAAATAAAAATATTTCAGCCAGGAAATGTCAGAGTCGTATCAAATCACAGTCAAAACCAAACATAAACAGTATGCAGAAACACAAAGATAATAGTGAAATGAATGTTTGTATTTGTAGAACAGTTTGCAAAGCATGAAAACGCAGATGGAGAATTATTTATTTATTTTCCAACATATTTACTGACAGTGACAATGTGGTTTAACGTTTGTCAATAACAATCAATAGCCTAGTCAGAAAATTCAAATAATATCCTAAAATAGGTGTGAATGAGTGAAGTACGTATTTTTGCAAATAAATATCAAGTCAAAATAGAGGACATATCAGTACTTCATAGTTCAGTCAGAGTCCATCGTTCCTTGCACAACAGATATATCAGTCCTGCTTGTAATTAGAATACAATCGCTGTATATACTTTATATACTTGTTTAATTAAGTATTTATAGAGACACACAGAGCAACATAAGCAGTACTTAGCGATATGCTTTTCTGTTTACATTTATTTTTCGTCTCGTTAAATGTTAGAGGCATACAGGGCACTGTGCACACCACAACAACCAACTTAAATAATAATGTTCAGCAATAGCTCGGATTAGTATTAATAAATATTTACTATTTACATGATAGTAGCTAGTTAGAGATAGGACACTCAAATATGTATTAATATAAACATATTTTTTGCGTCTGATTGAATTTCCTCGATTACCTTCCCAAGTCAATCCTTATTTTTAATTTTCCTATCTGTCATAGAAAATTCAATGAACTCTAAATGCAAAGTTACAGACAGTGAAAACCCAATAATAATAAGTGATGTTCCACAATATTTTATCACACACTTACTCTATAATGCATTTACTACCATGATGATATTATTCATTCAGAATCGTTTTAACCATATATTGCCTGCTTTATTGTTTCGTTTATTTCTCTTCTGCTTGTAGTACATGTACACATACAAACACTTATAAGAGCTATGGTACATGCTACCAAATAAGAGTTGATTGATCCAATGAAATTGGAATTGTAAACAACTTTAAAACCATACCATTTTTGCAGTAGGCATTCAAACCTAAGATACCTATATGAAAAAATCTCAGTGAATAATAATACTTTAGTTCACGGATGTGAATTAAATAGATATTGTGGCTTGTATTTATTATAAGCCATGTGTGAACGATTTCGCACTTAAATCCCGGGCGATGCTCTAATTTATAAAAAGGCACACCCATGTATTATTTGATGTTATTCCTGTACTGAATAATTTAATGGCAATGCAATATAAATATGCTAAGGCGATTGATTTTACATCGGCGTGTTGCGTTTATGAGGAAATTACAATTTCTGTCAAATGTAAAATAAAAATTTAAACCATTTCCCACCATGTGGTTTACTTATTACTAACGTAATAAGTAAACCAAAGCGAAAAACCCGTTGCTTGTATCATAAATTGCATGCATGACACCATCAGTCCAACAAGCATAAAATAGTAAACTGAAAATGGGGTGTAGAGCTTTGAGTTTATGACAGCAGTTAAAATGAGTTATGCATCCAGCTTAGTAAGTCCATGTCCCGTCCACTGTATGCATCATTTTAGTATACAAGACCTCACATGGTGAAACTCTAAAAATATAACGTGAGAATCAAAGGACAAAGCTTTTGCACAGACCTTAATATTACAAGGGCATTGTCGGTGAGATTCAGGTATCCAGTGTATTTTAAATGACCTATTTCACTGAACTGCCCATTAGAATTTAATTAGAGCACTACCTCACCAGATAAATAAATATCACCAAGCCCACCTTTTTCCACACAATGGCCATGGGAAATATTTCGAAAGATACGACACAAATGACGTAACCACAATGCATAAGCCACTGTGCAAATTAATCTTTGAATATTGTATACAAAATTTGTAAGACTATCATTTTATATGATTACAATTGCAATGAATTGTAGGTGTACTTCAAATGCAATGCTAGTGTCATGTTAAACAGCCAAGGAAATTTCCTTTATTTCTGACGGATGAATTATTTCCCCACTTTCTCCAACATCATATTTGTTTTTCCCGTATAGGGAAGCAGGTTACAACATGTCCATCGGAAATAACAAAGCATAAAGGTAAATGTGTTCTTATAATATGTTTGTGTAACTCCTCTTAATTTAAACATCATTAAGTTTCCAAAGCATTCTAAAAAGGAAAGGAATATTTCATCATTTTCATTACCTATCAAAACGGAAACTAGATATTGTATGTACAATGTACTAGCAAATAAGTTGATGATTTTATTGCGTACTTATGATGAGCAAAATAATTAACATTAGCCGTCAAAACGCATCAGTGTGTATCCTTTACTCAGTTGAATAAATAAGCAATCTAAATAACAATAAGTCTATAAGTAGGTATTTGGTTTAAGTGAGTAATTGTTGTAATATTGAGTCATAATCAAAATATTTATTATGATACGGTAAGACTGCACTTTGTTACCTACCAAGAAATAAAAATACACAAAACAAGTGTAAAACTTCAATTCTCAATGACAAATACGATAAATATTAGGATCAAGCATAAATAAACAGCAGAACTATTCATTTTATTGCTAACCATTATCATAAACTCGTCAGAAAACGAGTAAGTACAGTTATAATCCGAATTTCAAGCTATAACTAGCCATAGTACTCAGCCAACACTTTTTGATTTCGAGGACTGCAAGTTTAAAGTTTAATCACTACAAAGGATTTATCTTAATGATTGTCAAATATGCGGTAAAGGAGCATATCGAAGCAATTTTTGTAGTGTAGTGACGTAAATGTAAAATGAAACCTAGTAATGAGGCTTGGAATTGCCTGACGGAAGCGTTAATTCCTTCAGTAGCCACAATTTGCAATATTTACCCAGCACCTATTTCATGGCAGCCGAAATACTACTTAACTAATCATTTTTATAGGAATGCCTAATTCAGCAAGAAAAAACCCCATCAACAGTATTGATCGTTACACTTAAAACTGCTTATGTCATGTCTTACTACTTCAAAGTTCGCATTTCGTTATTCCTTCCATACTCTATATTGTGAAGTAATTTCTGGTTTTCTTAATGGCAAGCTACATTTTTAATAACTCAGAAGAAATGGCACTTAAAATTATGAGAAGGCTAAACAAAATAGGTTTCGATTTAAGTAAAACGACATGTAAATACTATAGAAAAATCAGTTTTCAGCATTCATTTTTAAGTTGATCTCTCGACACAGAAGTAAATGTCGCTTGTCACTTATACAAAGTGTGGTTTCCGAAGATAAACTATAAACCAAGTTACAGTGCTTATACATTACACTGGCTAAAATTAGTATACTACAGCATATCACATTTTTCTAATGTGTAAGGCTAAATCGATTTAACGTGCCATCTGATCACAATCAGTGAAGGTACATACCATAAACATCGTATCATCAATAAGTAAATCTCAAGAACAAGAAGGGTGTGTATAACAGTATCTAACAATAGCACGACGAATTTCTTATAAATTCATTGATATCACGGTGGTTATTGCCAAGAGTGAAGTGGAGCTCGCAATAACAAAGTCGTTATTTTTACCTGAAATTGACATAGGCAGTTATTCTAACTAAACTTTTACAATATCTATTTTATAATTGTAAGCCAAAATCCACTACTTTTGAAAAAATTCTTGGCTCTATATCAGCATTGGGTATAGTGCAAAATGCACTAGTTTTTCCTAAAAGCACGCAATAAATAATGGCCACCATCAGGTGAAGCTGAATATTAAAAATAAAGTTTTCCCTAGCAAACAGCATGAAATCTTTTTTACTGAACGTAAAAGAGTAATTAGAAATCAGTAGAACAAATAAGAAATAATTGCCCTAAGCCCCGCCAGTAATGTAATTAATTTATACACAAATAAGTAGTTTTTGAAAGTCCTTGTAAAAGGAATATTCATTTATCATTCAGAGGTACCACATGTACAGAAGAATTTAATAAATTGCTTCACCAATTCTTTAACTTACTCTTTTTACAAACTTTTTAACTGCAGTTTTGATACAACTTTAACATGAATTTACAAACATCGCAGATTTTAGTGATTGGTTAGTATGGATCAGTGTTCGCCTTACGAATTTCGCACTGCAAAAAACATAGTGCAAAAAAAAGATAAAAAGCGCGTAAACTAACTTCTACGCAGTGCAAAAATGCGAGAAGTTAAAATTAAGGACAAATTAGGGCTAAGTGATGCAAAAAATGATCAATTTTTTGCAGGCGTTTTTATTTTTCGCATTTCGCAGCTTATCGCGTTCTGCGATTTAACTATGTGCATAAAATATGTGCGAAATGCGAAATAGGCGAACACTGGTTGGTTTGCATGTGCTTTGAGCGTACGAAGGCCGGGCTGTTTTCTAGTAAGATGCTAACAATGAGAAGATAGGTTGATGAATTGTATTGTAATTGTAACTTGTCATGGAAGCTCATAGTAGTGATGAATGAGTCATTCTTTAGATTAGAAAAGATGACTAATAAAACTTGTTAATTTAAATTGAATTCCTATAACACAATAGGAGTACTATTATAGCAAGCACTTCAGACTTCAGTATTTACGTTAAGATAGCTGTTTACCATAACGATTAAGTAAATTACGTACTTACTAAGATTGTAGCTATCTACCCAAAAGCAATAAGACATTATGGTACAGACAAACACAGTAGTCATAAGAGCGTAAAAGTATTTTGCTACGATGTATTCATACTGTTTAACTTCCACTTAGTATTAAAAGACAATGAAAACTAGAAACAATGAAAGTCATAAAAAATACATTTGCTAATAACTTTGGAACGTACGAAGTACATAAACCAAAATCTAGAGAAACGACAGAAATATATTTTAACTAAAGGTACTTTTATCTTATCTGACAAAGAGATGGGACGAGACACCATGAGACTCTGCGAAACTACATGTATGTTCAAACACATGTGGTATCTGTACCAGTAGTACATGACTATGACAAATTGCTTGAACAAGGAATTATTTGTAAGATTAAGTACAATTGTTAATACGTATATTTTCAGTAAATATCATAGCTTACTTATTGGATCATCTTGCTTTAACAACAAGTGAATAATCTAATGCCTTCCTCATCAAAATAATTACATACACTCCATAATTTTGTATTCATATTTTTTGCTTCTCCATCTCTACAGATAATTTATGCATTTGTGGATTCGCAGAACCAGAGATAGCAAACACTTTTATATCCAATAGGGTTTACTAAAAGACCGTATTATATGCTGAACAAGACTCGAAGTGTACGCCTAGCGTCGAGATTTAAATAGTAATGGAGTAACAGAGACGTATTATTAAACATACATTAAAAACTAGAGGAATTTTGTAGGATAAAAGACAAGTCTGGATTTATTTCAGCAATTTCTATGCTAATGGTGATGGTAATGCTGCCTGGGACGCCATAAATGTATTCATATGTAATCCACCTGTTCTGAACTGTATATATTTTTATCAGTTGTAGTCGCAATGCTAAACCAGGAAGTTTTTCTATCTCACATGCAATAGATGGTTATTCTCACAGTAGACAACTATGCCTAGCAAATATATTTAATGTTGGATGTTCTCTTGAAATGTACATTGAATAAATTGATCTGACTAGGAATAAGACCTCAATATTACAACAATAAAATATAGGTTATGAAGTACATACATAACTTGCAAAACTGTGAGCATTTGACAACTGTGGCCGGTTAAAAATGCAGAGTGAACTCGAATTGCGTAGCATCATGGTTTAAAATAAAATTAGAGGTACCAATTTACATTTAGGGAAGCGATAGTGGAAGCACACTAAAATAAGTCAGTGGCCTCTGTTTGCAAATAGAATTGTGTACAATTTCCGTCATAAAACACAATAAAAAACATGTTCAATAGATGAGTCTAAGTGGATTAGGGAGGTGAAAAGAATATGACAGAGTTTACTTCTACATACATGTGTTGGATTATATTTATTTATTAATAAAATCTACTATCCTTGAATGTGATCCGAAAAGACCTTCATTTTGTTGGCATTAGATTGTGACGCTCTTGTAACTCACACAAAGAAAAACTGTTTTGACTAGGTACAGAATTTAATCGAAAAATGGAGTGATATCTTCAATCTTACAGTAATCATTCAATCTCAGAACTACACTGCGCATATAATTATTAAAACCACCAAATGTGCATGCATTGTACTGCTATAATTATAATATGCATACCGCACAGTAGCTAAGTCTGCATTAACTGAACATTTCGCTTGCGTGCTATTTTTGCCCCAACATCACATTAGTCCGTGAATTACCAACACTATATGGTATTTCCATTAAGATGATTTATTTATGACACGGAGCATGAACATGACACTGGCAGACGACTGTCTTGTCTGTGCCATTCAATTTATTCTGCTGATGCTGACTCGGCTGGACACTATTTTAAAAATTTGCTGACCCTTCGACCAAAAACTTAAAACAAGTGCAAACACAGCCAAGCTGGAGCAAGAGTAACAACTACATTACCATTTGTAAATAACTAATTGTCTTTGTTTGTCTGTCTTGTGTATTTTGACTTGCATCAGTCTAGTTGATTAATCCCATCACGAGTATTATCTCAATCTCTTCTGATGCAACTCCACAAAGTAGCAGTAAGCGCGATGTACCCCTAATACAAGTTAATTAAACTAACTAATAGATAACGACAAGTTACGAACAATAACCTACCTAAAGAAGTAAAACTAATCTTATTTTCTCATAAAAGTGAGCATCGACTCGTACAAAGCATATGATTCCCCTACTCCTGATTTTTATCATCTTTCTTTTAAATATTTACTTCTCTCGCTGCTGATTTCCTTATCTCGTAACCTCACACAATCTCTATTTTCCAACAATGAACAATAAGTAGTACTATCAGCAAACGTTGCTGAGAATCTATCTTTTTATCTACTTCATGAAAACCAAACTTCGCTCCTATCCCTGCTAAGGAAATGTGTGGAAACTCTATAAACCTTAGAACAATTGAATGCAACATCTTCCGTTTTACAACGACAACCTCCATTCCTACATTTCCTCTCACCTACTTTAGTTTGTAAGAAAACTCTAACTCTAGCACAACGCCATACGCACACTACTCATTAACAACAACCTATGACTCAACGCAACGCCAAAACCTTCCCACTTGTCACAACAATTTGACACACTGGTTCAAAAAGCTTCGCCAATAATACTGTAATGTAATACCTCTTATGCTTAATGCTAAGTAATACAAACTAACATTCCTACTTCCTGCAAAACTTTCCCCACCTCAAGTGGAAAGACTAGGCTTCAATATTATTCTAGTCCACCCGAAAAAGTATTAACAGATGCGTCAACTAATTATACTGCAATTACATAATCCAAATCCCATTTACACAACAATAGTGTTTATTGAAATAAGAGAACATTAGGAAAATGAAGCTTTGAAATTCACTCTCTTTGCATTGATTAAAATATCAAATATTTGAAGTAAATATTATGCAAAAATAATAAGCACAACAATTATTATAGTTATTCTCTATTGGTGTAAATATTGGTATTGCTAAAAGGCAGGAAATCGAATCCAAATTAAATAAGTAAACAATCGATGATGTAATAAACTGCGATTCCCTACAACTACAATATGCACTAATTCCAATGCGCAATAAGCTTATTTATCTAAAACAATAGCGAAATAAATTTTACCTCTGGTTCTGAATAGACCCACATCATTGGATCGAAAGGTTCCTTGAGGTAGAAATTAGGATGTCCATTGTTCCATTTGATGTAATACCCCAATTTCTTTACTTCGGGTATTTTGACTGGTAGAACGTTACTGAGATCAAAAAGGAAGTCCTTGAAGGTAGGAATTGGGATGCTACTCTCCACAACTGCAATAGTTGGTTTCTCGTTGTCTATATCATTTGCAGACTTTTTCGAACGGGTAAATATGCGTGTAGGATACACTGGCCTTGGTTTCACCATTATCTTCCGATTCCATTTAAAAACAAAATACATGAATATTACACAATGGCAAAGAAATTCAAAATATTTCATTTTTAATTTTGGAGATTTTTGCTTCCGCAGCAACAGATTTTTGTGAAATAAATAGTTTGGACAGTACAGTACTTATATCAAAAAATAACAGGTTTTTAGTTCTAGAAGAACATTTAGATAAATCACATTTCGAAAATTCTGTTTCTCAATATTTGCATTCCAATGTCCTAAGTATTTATTTCATTACATTTTCCAATTCTAAGACTAGGCTGCATAAAATTTCTCAGTACGCTGCAAAGGAAATGAAAAACTCTGATTTTCGTACCAAGTTATCAGCAGCATCAGTCGATGTCCAGTTTGTAACGAATGCACTGGAATCTGAAACCTTTGTAACATTACCGTTGGAACGACTTTTCGTTTTATTTTCTGCTAGGAAATTGTTGTTGATTTCGTTTCCGTCGGAGCGCTTGGTTTCTTCGGATCTCAAATTGGTAGCATCGTTGTCAGAGTTTGTTCGAAGTATGTGTGTTCCAAATCCAGTGCTACTGTATTCAGAGGTCGAGGCAGTTAAGCGAGGTTCTGCAAATCGACGAACAAGCTGTAAACTGGAAGTCGAGTCTTTGTAATCGTTAAAATCATGGTAGCTCCAATTATGCTTATCGGGCTCCGTTTTAGATTCTTGGTTTTGGTCTGATAAAATATCTTTTGTCTCTCCTTCCACATTGAAACTTGTCAAGCGTACCTCCCTGTAACAATGAAATATTGTTGCATAGATTAATACACAGTTTAGTAGACGTAGGGTAAACGTCATAAATAAATGGTAAATATTTCTGCACCGAGAGAAATATAAGTATGTCCTATAATGGTGTTGTAAAAACATTAAGGTGACTGGCATACTATCTACAATCGTCCAAGTTATTTTCAAATTAGAAATATATTCTTCCTACAATTAAGACTATTGCTAACATTTTGCAAAAGGAAAATTTCGAAAAGACTTATCAAAAAAGCTAGAGCAACTGTAATTTGATTCGTTATTGAACTTTAAAGGTTCCACCTTGTTTAAAATGGAGTAATACTGTTCAATAAGTGAGCAGAAAGTTAACGCAAAATAATTAAAATGACTATTTCCGAATTGCCACAAAGGAAACGAATGAATTAAATTTAAAAATTGCTCTCACTTTCCAGTTATTTGGAAAAATTAATTTTTATTACTTTGCTTGGCCATTTTTGGAGATTATCATTGCTACACTTCCAAAAGAGCAGTGACTGAGCATCCAAAAGCATTAATACCCATTAATATAATTTTCTGTGAGGTCACTCCGATGTTCACCTTGAATGAAATCTGAGTGACAGGGCTACTGACCTAACTTCCGAGCATTGGAGTTCCAATCTCGTGTTCAAGAAAGATTTTTTCTACAGTGAGAAAACACTAGCAATCTATATGTTTAGTTAGTCGAAATTCATGATGGTCTGCCAAATTTTCTTCGAATTTCATGGTGCAGTGCCAAATACAAATGAGATCACCTTCAATGCATGGATATACTAT
The DNA here is from genome assembly GCA_020352615.2 of Yoshiicerus persimilis. Lineage (NCBI taxonomy): Eukaryota > Metazoa > Arthropoda > Collembola > Entomobryomorpha > Tomoceridae > Yoshiicerus > Yoshiicerus persimilis. The sequence continues at coordinate 22,698,114 of CM060170.1, read as the reverse complement.
TGTCTGATTACTCTAGAGACTTTTTAAGTGCCTACACATTTTCCGATTTCCATGGTTGTATCTAATACTTTCTACACTTGTGTATATTCCATAATTGGACACATAATTTGACAGTCTTGCTAAAACCAGACAATAATGCCGTTTTCCATAGTTCATTTCATAATTGCCTTTTTAAACAGGAAGAAAAATGCATTACCCTTTACAATAATATTTCAGAGTTTTTATTACAGTTGTAGATAAATTTGCTTTACTATTGAATATTTGTAATTAAATATAATTTATTAATTTTAAATTATAATAAGGTTCTTAAATTTTCAAATAACTTGAAAGCGAAAAGTTGCCTTTTATTTTCTTTCCGTCAGTATTAAAAATTTGAATACAGGAGAACTAAATGTAAAAATATCCAAATATTCAACTCGCCTTCCTGGCAAATTTCACTTTACTGGGATCATTGTTATATGGTATCGAATTTTCTAAGCATTTCATAGTGCATTTCTAATTGATAAACACGTATAAATTGAAATACTAATCCTGCCGATGTATCATATTTACATGAATAATATTTGCAATGGTTATACATTAATTCTAATTTATCTTGAGATGTGCGGCCCAAGCCATATCATACTGAACCCAGTAATAACAATAAATAAAAATAGAAAGCAATAACATATTTTTTGTTAACCATATCCCCATTGTAAGGTAACCCTTTACAATGAGGAGGTGCTTGAGTCAGTAATTTTGCAATTTTCTGTTTACATTTAGCAGTTGAATATTAAGAATCTAAATTAATTATCATTGAGATTGCTGATTTTTGAAGTCTTTTCTCCATGTAGCATTTCTATTTTATATTTATTGATGAATCCGTCCTCGCTATGCCACTAATACCATTAGATGCCGAGTCCACATCTTTGGGACAGCTTTGGCCAGCAAGTATTTTCATAAATAATATTAACAAAATAAAATAAAAGATTTACAAAAGGAGGCTTTGTAGTAAAAATTCATTATCACTAATTAGAATGGTACGAACCTATAGTTGCCCACATTACTGGAGACCATGCAGTTTTTTACCATGTGCATACAGTTTTGACCGGCAGTGCGACAGTAACCCCTAAAGGGGACGCGGACTGTTTAAATTACTGATTTACTGTCGCACTGTCGAAACTACAGGGTCAAAACGATATTGGTATGCACATCATAAAGCCTATTTTGAAACATAACCTAATAAGCATAACATAACCAAATTCGATCAACTGCCCCATCGCACAGTTACAGATTGTAAATTCCCGACGTGTGACCATATGGTATAAATAACTTATTAAGAGGGCGTATCCCAGGTTTGGTCCCATCCAAGAGGGCAATAATAGTTTGATTGGCTTCATGGGCAATAGCCCAAGGGAAGCGTCACCCCCTTAAATAATAAAATAAAAAATAATAGTTTGATACTCTGTATATAATATACCGTTTTTTGAGATGCCGACGCATAACGAAGTGATGAAAGTTAACTCACAGTGACAAGCAGTGACCTGACGAGAGATATTATCAATAATAGACCTTTTTTTAATAATTCACCGATACAGACAGGATACAAGGAAGAAAACTACAATACTCAGTTTCTGATATCCTACTTGTTGCACTGATACTAGTTTATTTTTTATGCACTGATTATTTCACTAAAAAACAATTTTTCAAATTAGTCACTGGATAGTTAATCAAAAGAGATAAATGTTATTCTTCAGTGTCATTTCTTAGTCAAATCTTGGATGTGATTCTTATTTTTGAGCGGTAGGAACTCTAAACATTCCACTTTAGTTCATATAGTTAATATTCTATTAGCTTTTGAACGACGATTGAAAGTTAAGCTTGACCGGATAAACGTTTTACCAAAGATAAAAACAATGAAATAATAAATTGTCAACGAAATTCAAGATACAAAATGACCCATTCAATTTACTCAGGAAGTCATTTGTAAGCTATGAACCTTAAAGTACCTAGTAACAATCAATCAATGATAATACATCATTATCTTCTAGCTACATCTGCGCTGGCATGATTACAATCTATTTATCAAAGCAGCCATTTCACAATTCAATACAGTTGCAAAACTTTGAATTCTCTACCACCACTAACACTGAAGTCAATAACTACTATAACCTTCCTATCATCTATCATTCGTATCAAGTTGAAGGGATAGACCTTATCATTCACACTATAGTTTTCAACATATTCGATTCCATAGGACTAGTATTTTGATTTTCTTCTCTTTGTTGCTTTATAATCAAGCGAAATTTTTACATCGATTACATTGTTAACAAACGTTCTCTAACAGTAAGCTAAAATACCCATATTCCAAGGTTAGGTGCTAATTTTCCATTCGTTGGACAAACATTCAGGGTACTGTTGCAATGGAGGAAAAGATTTGAAAAAATGGATGACTATACCACAAATGTATCTTTATGATGTATTACCTTTTCTTTCCTCCTGTAGTAAATACGAAATGCGCGAAGCATTGGTTACAGCATTAATTACAACACAGAATTGATACAACACTAATTACTAATCCTATAAGTACTAACTCTATCCAATAAAATAATTGCCAAACAATACCTAACAAATTGATTACCACATACATTTGGAAACTGTAAACGAAATACCACCACGCTTAAACACATGGTAAGGAAAATTGTCATTCTTAAAAGTAGACTAAAAGAAAAACTGATAAATGGGGTTCAGGCTGTCTTAGCTATTATTACGGGAACCCATAATTTCCTATTTTTCGTTTTTCGGTATCTGGTTTTGCATGCTGATCATAATGACTCTCTGTAGTAATATTCCAGTTTCCAGCTACATTATTATTTTACTTGTAGGTCATGTCATATATAAATACTTTTTATATTTTAACTACATGATTTACAGACATCATTAAAGTTGATATTGTGAACCGTGGATCCATTAACTTGGAGTTTACAATTCAACAAAGCCTATAAAATCTGGTAATTAGCAATTGTCATAATGGAAGCAATACATTTACGTCTTAGATATATGATTTGGAACTAATAAAGTAAATTATAGTGACACAGTGGTTAATTGTGCTTACTTTCGTTGTTTCCTTCCAAATGAGTAGGGAGTCCAGAACCAGAGCAGAGCAACCCCGACGAAGGTGAGGGCGCAGAGCCAAACAATTGTGATAGGTGCAGTGCTCTCTCCAAACAAAAAAGGCGAAAGATTTATGGACCTTTCAGTCGTCGCTTTCATTTCATTCCTATTTAAAATTCAACCCTAAGCGAACGGGTTATATCGACAGGAATGGGTTAAGGTGTAAGGGCATATGAAGAGAAGTTGGAATGGATTAGGTTCGTCAAGGAATCGAAATCTTTCTATTTGCCGCATAGAGAAAAAAAGAAATTCCAAAGAAAACTCAAAGCTTTGTTTCATTGGGGTTGTTTGCTGGGCAGGCAAAGATCTCCAAGTGCAGAGCAGTCCTAGAAAACATTTTCATGGCCATCAATGGTCTCCGTGTGATAATATGAATCCATAAAATTAATATTTCAAAATGATACCTTCAATTCAAAGTTGGCGATGAAATAATGTTCTACGCTGTGATCCGAGGTCAGTCAGACATGTGGTTGCCTTGTCTCTAAAAAACTGGATTGCAGGGCACTATAAAATCATTTGAAAATTAAAATAATACAAATCTGGATGGATGAAAGCCTGTCGATAAAACAGTTGTGTTATTATTATTCCTTGTCAACTGAAGTACTATCAAATTAAAATTGATGTTACAATTGTAGGCAGGAATCACAGGGAAATCAATAGATACATGCAATGATATTGATAGGAAATCACAATTTGTATAATGCGTAATGAAATGAAGTAATATCAAACCAAGTAAACATTGGAGTAATATAAATGATATTATAAATTCGGCCTTTGGGCTTCAAACTTTACCTCGAGCATTATTATCATACTTATCGCAGTTGGTTGTTGTGGGATTATCCCAATTCAGTAAATGCAAGCAATAAATTTAATGTACATAATTCTCATCATGCCTCCTCCTCCCCTAGCCTAGCGAATGCATGAATGCGAAAGAATATAACATCATATGACATGACGCGTAGTATAAGAATAACAGAGTAGAATAATAACTACCCACAAGCACACTATGGTTTCAGCACCTACAAGTGCTCAAACATTACTTCACACCATTAACTACTACTCCGTCGTTGTCCAAGCAAACCTTCTATGTGCATGTGACGTTGCAAACACATGGTCCTCATTAGCTTCCCTAAAACCCTTTAAAATGCTTCCTGATTCAGGGGGAAGTGTCTAAACAGGAAAACAAATATGAAAACACTCCTCTCACAAGTTTTAGCTTATTTTAGCATATCTCCCACCCTATTTCCAATTTGTTGTATTTTACTAACCGAATCAATGTAAAAATGGACATTTTAGATTCTCAGCGTGGGTAAGTAATTAATGTAAAACCAGCGTTATGGCCTCCACATATTTTAGTTTCCTACAAGGCTCTGAGTCCTTTGGACTTACTAAAAATGCTCTACTTGCAGATTGTGAATTCTAGTATTTTGTGTTTTGGATAAATGAAAGAATAAGGGATTGGTACCTCAGAATGTTGTTTGTAATTGCTTGGCTCGTGCAGGTGCTGAATCATCATTAAGAACGAAGGAGCGTAATATTTAGCAATGTGATATTACACACAAAAAGGCTTAGTGTGTTAGATTGGAGCTGCTCGTGGTGTGGCTGTGTCTGTGATGTGACGAAGACGATGAGAACTTTTGAGAAACATTATTGCCGACCAGACTGACTCAACATACAACGGTTTTATTCTAGGTCACCACATCAGATGTACATGTACACATTCACACAACAGCCAAGCCATGCATCATCATTTCTTAATAACTTAATGTATATACAATTTAATGCTATCCTGTCATGTCTGATGTCTCTCATCCTAACTCAGTATAAGTCGATAGGTACTACTCTAATTATACCTTGTTCCCCATTAGCATATTTTAGACGTTCGCATACCAAGGTACTAAAATGGTTTAGAAGAGGGCTGAGGCCTGTCCTATCTTAATCATGTATTTTGGGGGCTTTAGGTCCGCCCATACATTTGTCCACATTTTTTAGCCCCCAAAGCCTCTTAAATATGCCTAAAGTTTACTATTAATAAAGTGTTGTTATTATATGAATACCTCCGTATATTATTATGCTTTATCTCAGGCTGCCATTTGCTATCTGCTCACAATTTACATTTTTCCTGATGTCATTTGTTTACTCGTTTTTGTCTTGTTATGGATAGAAGATGTGATAGCAGACTCAGACATCCATTTCATATCGTTTGCAGTACACAAGTGTACTACAGTTTTATTCGCTTAGTCGCTTATTTAGCTACACCAATATTTATACACATACCATGTCGTACATAACATAACTAAAATATTTAGCGTTTCCATATTAATTATTGTGTAGCAGATAAGATAAGGCACAGTACTTACTAAGCACAATATCCAGTACCATAAAATATACCAACAGGATAGCCATTCCAAATGTACGAGAATCCTAGATCTACACGTATTTTCTTAGAAACAATCTTTGAACTTGCCTTACATATATCGTCGGTCGCCAGTATATCTGCCCTCTCATACCAGTAGTAGTTTGTTTTATAATATCATGTGGTAATATATTTGCAAATAAACAGTTGCGTAACTGTCACATTTTGCAACTACGCAAATAATTTACAAATGCAAATACTAGCATTGTAATTACAAAAGTTAAGACTCACTAACTACGCCTTTAAAATGTTGAAACTGCCACCAAAGATTTTTATAAAATTATAATCAGCTGCTAAGTTATTTAAGACTATATTCAATCCAAGTAATAGTATTGCGTCGATGCGCCAATTTACATTGACATTACTTAGATAGATTTATGACGAAGTCCAGGGAACACTGAGACTCTCATATACCGTCTTGGAAGTTGGAATGCTGTAAGCGTACTACCATTGTCATTAAAACATTCATTATGCACAGCCGAATATAATCCCTGTTGTTTAATTCTAGTTAATTTTTACTTCAGGAGGGAGTCTTGGAAGTAAACTAATTCAGTAAAATGTTTTGAGATTCTGGTATTCTACGACATTTTCGTAAAACATGTCAATTAAAATTTTTAATGGATATTAATGGTTGTTATTTAGGATCCGCTACCTAATTTTTCAGAGAATCCATATTCCAGGCTTTTCTAAAAATACTGCTGTAATAATTTGATATACCGTCTTTTAGCTACGGTTATTAAAACATTTCCGAATCAAGTATTATATTATTAGCTGAAAGGTGTCATTAAACCATTTGTAGAAGCAATTTTAACAACAAAAATGTTCAGAAATTGTAATAAAACTATTTATAGATAAGAAATAATAACGCACAGTCCAAAGTCATGTTCATAAGGGTCGTTGTGTGGTGCTTAAAGGTTATTATAGTAAAAATAAAAAATGCGTGTTTGTCCCTACCGGTATTTCCAAATATCCTTACAAGCTGAGTGATTGTAACGATAAGCTGAATAATGAAAGGAGATGAACTGTACCAAACAAGAAAGTTCCTTTCATGGTACAAAGGAATACAAGAGAATGGAATGTATAGTCAGGACTAGAAAAATAAAGGAGGGAATTGGCTAGATTTTTAGTTGTTTTGGCAGTCCATACAGATCCTAAGGGATTATTATGAGATATACGGTAGCGGTAGGTACGATATCAAAGATACTTCAATAACTGAAAGACTGGAATGAATGCGGAGTATATGAATGCGAAAACGAACTCGAAGATAGATAGTCTTATGGTACAAGGTACAGTGTTAACGAAACTTAAAGTGTGTGGTACAAGGTGAACAAATTTTACTGTGTCTGGCAAAACAGATTACATACTGGCGCTGTGAGTTCAAGTGCTTATTATAATACTTTAAGTACTTAAAACTAATACAAATAAGTGTCGCTGCAGAACTTTTGGCATATGAGCAATTAGTTGTGCACTCTAAAAGCAGATAAATATTATACTAGGACCAGAAACTTTTTCAGAACGATTAGACTACAGTTAATGATCTTTCTATTGGGAAGATAAAAACATTTATTGAAGTTTCAAAAAGCCTTAGTACAAAATGCTTATGTAATTTTTACAAGTAAATGACATGGCGAACACAAACTATAATCATTTTTCAAAATATTAAAAAATTAATATAAATTAAATACTACTTACATAGTGTCAGCTATTATTTACAACAATTTTCCATTATTCTCCCGCTAAAGTCTCTTCATCACTGAAGTAACCATCAGTAACTATCTTTCTCTTCTTCCCAGCGTCTACTACACTAGAGTAATCTCCACTCGCAACTCGCATTTTGTAATTCTCTTCCTCTATTCGGTTTTGCTAAAAAGCAAATTTTGTGCCACATTTTATAAATTTTAGATTCAAAAGTTCAAAGCAAATTATAATATTTAAAAGTAGGTCTTACTTCATCACGTATGGCGGTGCTAAGACTCTCTTGAACAGTTTCGTTATCACTTCCAGAGTCTGAACTTTCACCATCTTTGGACTCTCCGTCATTGAATTTTTTACCTTTCTTCCGTTTCTTTGGAATATCTCTGTCACCCAGAGAATTTTTGGGACATTTGTAGCTTAAATGTCCCTCCTGTCCACATTCATAGCACCGAGATTTGTCTGGGTATTTTCTTTTGCGGATAAACTCAGTCGCTCTTCCATTGTCATTAGCAATGCTACATTTTAACGTTCGACCGAACATCTAATTTTTAACGATATAGATTTTTAAACCAGATGATTATTGTGCCGGTTGCAAGACTTTTCTTGTAAATCGGATAAATATCACAATGTGACGCATAATTAAATTAAAAATTAATAAACCCACCTCAGTGTTGTTGAACTTTTCAACACATTTCCTTGCATCACTTTGATGTAAATACAGCACAAAAGCTACTCCTTTACTTCTTCTTTTGATGCCCTCTTTTACAATGGTTGTCCTGATTCATTAAATCGTCATTTATTAAATTATTATTTTTTACTAGCAATAAAGGTTTTGCAATACGATGCGCCATGGTCTTTTTAACTAGCACCACAGCTTGAATTTACAAACATGCATTTAGAAGCCTGCTAAATATATGCGGTCTTGTCAATCGGAGTAGATTCAAGTAGTAGTGATTGGATAACCGCACAGTGTCACTTTATGGGCAAAATCTTTATTGCCAAACTAAAATTAATATAGATTATTGACCAATATATATCAACTTACTTTACAACTTTCCCACAAGCTTCAAAAATCTTGTGAAGATCATTTTGTGTTAATGAGTAGGGTAAATTAGAAACATAAACAGTAGCTTTGCTGGGTGCTAGGGAATGTCTTCCACAAGAGTTACTTTTTTCTGGATTAGCGTTTATTGCTGATTCGTCCATCATATATAAAGACTAAAATTTAATCCTTCCATGCAAATGAATGATATCCGCAGGAAAGAGAAAGTCTGCGGACTAATGAAAGTCGCAGGCGGCCAATATATATGCAAATGAAAATCGCAGGCGGCTAATATATATGCAAATGAAAGTCGCAGGCGGCTAAAATATGTGCAAATGAAAGTCGCAGGCTGGCAATATTTGGGCAAATGAAAGTAGCACGAAATGATTTAAATTAGCATGAATTTTGCAATGCATATATTTAATCAAAAATTGTCGTTGAATTTTCGGCAGCAGCAATAATTGTAGAAACCTGGTAATAGTTGAATTAAAATATGAATACGAAAACAAAAATTAGTCAGTCAATGTGGTAAATAAGTAAATACGGTTGTGAGACATTATAGTTGGTGTGAAAGACATTTTTGTGTGCGCTTAGAACGTCCCCTCTTTCTCTTCTGGCCAACAGGAATGTCTTTTGCTCGAAGTTGAAACTTGTAATCGCCTTTCATCGCCGCAACTCCGATGACATTCTTACAAATAAAGCATTTTAAGAAGTGTGGACAGCTGCATTTACTTTGGGGTAACGAGGAATTATACGTAATTTGCCATAACTTGAGTTCTGATGTCGTGTAGTCGATGAATGTATTCCAATTTGTCGTTTTGAGGTGTCCATATAGCTTAGAGCTAAGCATTGGTCGACAGGATCACACCCAGAGCTGAGTTGAGAGAGTGGGGGAAAAATATTTATTGCTAAACAATCGAACTAACTACATTGTTTTCAGTCTACAGTTGCACTTCATGCTAATTTAAATCATTTCCTGCTACTTTCATTTGCCCAAATATTGCCAGCCTGCGACTTTCATTTGCACATATTTTAGCCGCCTGCGACTTTCATTTGCATATATATTAGCCGCCTGCGACTTTCATTTGAATATATATTGGCCGCCTGCGACTTTCATTAGTCCGCAGACTTTCTCTTTCCTGCGGATATCATTCATTTGCATGGAAGGATTAAATCACGGCCATATATAAATAGCTATAGGAAGTTCATCGGAGATTTGAAGAACTCACTCTATGCTTCCCCTCAAATACAGATATGGGTATTGAAAGGTGTGAAATGTTGTCGTCTGTGCTTGAATTACTTTTCCTACATTTGCAACCAAAATCCGGTACCCCTACGCCCTACAGTGAAGTTATAGCAGTATTCCTTTCCTGTAAAATAGGCAAAATATCAGCCTAAGGTCACTTTGATAAATAAATAAGGTTCGATTCGACCATTCCATTACATAAACGTAGTTGATATAAAATTGCGGTTCAAGTAATTAAAATAATATCCAATTCGTAAATATTATAAACACAAATAACACGTAAACATTTGAAATAAAATTCAAGATTTGAAATAAAGCTTCAAATAATTTTAGAAACTTGAAAATTAGATTATTTTGTCCGGAAAAAAATTTAAAAGCTTCAACAACGACTTTTTCTCAAATTTTAATAACATAAGTATCAACTTACTAAACTTACATTAGCTTGCGTTGTTTGTTGATTCCATTAACTAGCAAATCGAAGCCAGCAAAATGTTCTGCAAAAAACAGAAGAGGAGGAACTGTAGCTAATTGTGCTGACATTGTTGATTATGCTGGCTGAATTAAGTACTTGAGGGTGTACTGGATATGACATGTGAAAAAAATACTTTGAAGTTGAATTCAAAGCATTTGCAATAAAAATCTCTAAGTTAGTTGGAAATCCCGCTGTTTGACAAGGTTGTTTGGTGCACAGAGTATGGCAAAGTTTTCTTAAATGAGAAATGGTAAAACGTTACAGGTTCTTGAACTGCTGTTGGCTATTCTCTGGGGCTCTGTGTAGGAGGAGTTCAGTTCTTGGATAGGAAAATTCTCATTCCAGAAGATCGGCGTATTTAACATAGAGTAATAAAGTTAACATATTTGAAATCCAGTCATATTTTTCTATCAAACATGAGGGCCCAAGTTTAAAGTTTATTCTATTCGAAGCTTCTTAAGGCCCAGATACATTGTGGAGGAATACATTAGAATTGTGCTACATACAATGTACTTGCGTATATCCTTAATATTTATTGTTATTATAGTTTGGCTTTAAAGCCAAACAAGATAATCTTCTGCAAACTGTAGTGATATACAAAAATTACAAATTTTAATATCTGCAATTCCTAATGTTGAATTATTAATTTGCCAATTGTGATATGAGTAAAAAGTAAATAGCATTTCGGGAATTGAACGGTCGTTATGGTTCGATTCATACAGTCGTATTTTTTATCTACTTTTTATTCAAAGCACAGTCGATAAATTAAAAATTCAACACTATATATTTTAGCATTGGATATTCTTCCTACTTGTTAGATTAGCGTTTAATTGTTTTGCTTGGACGTTATTTCAGATTTAATTTGCCTAAATTTTCATGTAAAATTGGGGTTTCTGCACTAAGGCACATCTGAGTGTAAAAAACTATAGGGATTAAAACTGGTGTTAATTTGGAAATTCCCTAGTTTTGCTATTGACAATTTGACATTTGCCTAATTAGTATACTTTATTTTCACTGTGGATAATTCTTATTTTCTTATATTGTATATTCATTTATTGTGCTGCTGCGCAGTACTATTTACTATACTTATATACACGTAAAATATAAGTGCAACATCTTATTCTTAAGAAATCTAATAATATGTATACAAATGAAATAAGCATAAGGATGAGGTACTGTTAATCCGTTACATTTCTATGAACCTCAGCATGAAATTCAAGGTCAAATGAGAATGAGGCAGTGTGAGTATGATCAAATTATTTACGGCAAAGTTTAATTGCCGTACACTTTTTGTTAATAGCTCCGTCAGCATACAATTCTATTAATTAAGAACGTAAAGAATCTGCAGCTTCATTTGTGTCTTCTGAAAATTGAATTCAACTGCTACAGCTTTTGCGGTTACGTTTTCTTTCAATAAACACAAAATTAATGTAGTAATACAATAATAGTATATAATCGACAATAGCATAATATCAATAATAATAATATTAGCATCAATTTTGCAATTCATATACAGAGAACTGGAAATAATCTGGGGGCATTATATATTAAGCGGTTATTTAAAAGCAAACCTTGAGAGAATGAACAATGTCCTCAAGTCAGATATCTTATGGATGTAATATAGTGGGGGAAAATTTTGAAATTGACCGAAAAATCGTTTTAAAATCATTTCTGATTAGACATTACAATTTTGATGCAAAAGTATATGGCCATTATGATCACATTTCTATATTTGCCTACTAAAACTACTTTTAAATCAAACGGTTAAGGTGCGCGTCAAGTGTTTGGATAATGTACCATTTTGTACATTATCCATTGATACTTGCATTGACAGATTGATTGATGAACTCATATACATATATAATTATACTTCTCTCTTATAGCAACATCCTCTTATTTTAAAACACGTTTTATCATTTGCAGATCTTTTAATTTTCAATTACAAAATGGCATCTTCATTAACGAAAGCAGCATTAAGAAAGGAAATGAAAAATCGCTTAGCCTCAATACCTGTGGAAGAAAAAATAAGGCAATCCAAACATGTTACTTCGAAAGTAAGTTCTTACTAATCGTATCTATAAATCAGAGAAAAAACTGGGACAGCATCTAGAATCGGTGTCTTTAGAATTATGCAAGCGGTATATCTGTAAATCCCAACCAAATGGTTTTACCCTTTCAAATTATTTTTTGAGTTAACTATTAATCCAAATCCATGATGTGAAAACCATAAGTGCATTACGAAAACTGAGCGCAAAAGTGCTTGCAAATGTAATTTTATGCCTCATTCATTGGTATTTTGTATAGGATTTTCAGTTTTTGCATTGAAGTAATGGGGGTCAAATTGAAATTTTAGTCTCCATATACTGGGTGTAAATAAACTAAAGTGGCTCCCTGTACCGGAAGAACCGGAGATAGTACAGCAAAACTGTTTACACCATTCGAAAGCCAGTGCAAAGTTACATTGAAATCTCTATTTTGGTCAAAATCTGTTGAAGATAAGTGGGTGAAATAATTCGGTGAAAAGTAAAAGTATAAAATGTGCCCGGTTTTTGGCGATTCGGATTTTTCCCGGCCAAAAAAATATTTTTTCGAAATAATATTTTCACAGCTGCAATTCATGTTATGTGAGTGACTTTTCCTGAATATTTCATAATAATCGAACAAGGTTGAATTTTCAACTTATCTGGAATTTTGTTCCAGATTCCAGGAAATTCCGGAAAAGTTGAAAATTCAACCTTGTTCGATTATTATGAAAAATTCAGGAAAAATCACTCACATAACATGGATTGCAGCTGTGCAAATATTATTTCGAAAAAAAATTTTTTTGGCCGGGAAAAATTTTAATCACCGAAAACCGGGTACATTTTTATACTTTTACTTTTCACCGAATTATTTGACCCACTTATTTTCAACCGATTTTGACCAAAGTAGACATTTCAATGTAACTTTGCACTGGCTTTCGAATGGTGTAAACAGTTTTGTTGTACTATCTCCGGTTCTTCCGGTACAGGGGGCCACTTTAGTTTATTTACACAGTGTACATCATTTGTATTTTAAATGTCATAAATGTGATAATTTCAGCTATTTAAAACCTGTCTATGTCTGATTATCCAGGTTCTCAACAGTATGTTTTATAAGAAGAGTAACAGAATATGCATTTACTTAAGCATGGATCATGAGGAAATCAGCACGAAAAGCATAATTGAAGACATATTTGCCAGTAGTGGGAAACAATGTTTCGTTCCAAGGTTTGCTATTTAACTTTTTGTTTGGTATTAGGAAAATTAGGGCGTCCGAAGTGATTTGGATATGAATAATTTTCGTAACATTTTTTTTGCCTTTATAAATTTTATTTAAAATATTATTCTGTGTCTGTGCTGGATTTAATTTTATGTGCATGATGTAATAGGTACACAAAAGAAAAAATGGAAATGCTGCAATTAAGATCCCTTGATGATTACAATACTTTACCTTTAACAAAATGGAATATTAAGCAACCAAATGGAAACGAAAATCGTCAAGAAGCATTATCTGGAAGTTGGGCTTTTTTCTTTTAACCTTGTTGATGTTTTAAATTCTCATCCATCGTAAGCTATTAAAGAGTAAGGAGGACTATTGATATTTCCTTCATGAAATAATACTTCAGATAAAATGATACCTACAGGTGGACTGGATTTAATTCTTGTGCCAGGACTTGCCTTTACGTGTCAAGGGTACCGTCTCGGTCGTGGTAAAGGTTATTATGATACGTACTTGAAAAAGTGTATCAACACTCCTGGGTTGCAGTCAACAACAACAATAGCACTTGCATTCAAAGAACAAATTGTAGATGATATTCCCGTTGAGGAGCATGATGTGGTTATTAATCATGTTTTTCATGCCTAACTTTTGCTGAGACACATTTTGTACGATTCGTTATTTCTTTGAAGTAAATATACCCAAAAAGATTTATAGAATATATAATTAATGAAATAAATAAACTATGTATTACAAAATCTTGTAATCAGTAAAAGAAATAAAAACATTTATATTTGCACTTTTAATAATATATATTTTATTAGTTGTCAATCTGAAATACATAATATTAATTTAATTCAATAACATGATTAAATGAAATTATTTCATATGACGGTTTTCCAACAATGGAAACTAAATCTATTGAGGTCCATTCGTGTGGGTAAGTGTAGGATATAGGTCAATAATAAATGTACTATGTCTTAATAAAAACAACTTGAAGGAGATTATTTTGATGTCCGTCAACTGTTAAGACTTATTCTCTTTAATGCGCACTACGGATAATGCATTATTGGGGTTGTGTAATGACGATAATATACATATTCAATTTCATTGATGTAATGAGTATATACCGCTTTCTTAGCCATGCCTTGCATCCACACTCGTCAAAAATTATAATAATACTTTATATAACTACTCAGAAATTAATTTTCAACTTTGCCTGCCAAATTAATTGCTATCAAAGAAAACTATACCTATCTGGAGCAGAAAAGTCCTAAGCAAGATTTTGTAAATGACTTTCAGAATTGAAATAACAAATTCCATTTGTATGATTTGTGTGAGCTTCGTTGTTGGAGCAGTATTCTTCGGAGCCCTTTCCCAATCCCATTCGTCTGATAGCTATGATTGCATTCACTGCTTTCACCCATCGCATTTTTACGACGTATCGCTTCAATTTCCTGGTATCTAGTTTTACATCTCGGACGTTTTGCAACCACGGATGATTCAGGCACTCCGATCCACAGCTCCTCTCCCTGTACAATAGTAATGACCAATTATTCATCTTTCCAAAAGTTTACCAAATTTTGTGTATTTAAATTAATTATTATAGTCATAATTTTTTGTTGGCTTGTTGAAAACTAAAACTCTTAAAATGGGATTTCTGCTTTCAGCTCCTGAGAAAGAAGAACCTTTGAACTGAAACGCAAAGCAAATGACAAAAATACAAACATTGAACAAATATTTACTTACATACACATACGGTATTGCAAATCGTGGTACACATGAACCAGTGTATTCACTAATATTAATATGAACGAAATAATAAAGGGTATAAAACTTAGTATGGTTATTATGTAGCGGAGCTACATTATGTGAACGCTCTGTCTGTCCGTCTGTCTGTCTGTCTGTCTGTCTGTCTGTATCCGTCTGTATGTATCCTCTATAACTCGAGAACGCATTGACACAATGAGTTCACACTTAGAGCACATCAAGATGAGGTCCAGTGGGAGCTAAGGCTAGAAGATGGGGTCAATCGGTCAATGGGTTCCAGAAATACAGCCCCAAATATAGAGCCTACAGCCCCATGTATAGCATGGCTTAATCTTTGAGACTAGCCAAGAAAAGGGAGAGCGCATTGAGATAATGACTTCAAGCTTAGAGCACATATAGATAAGGTCCCGTGTGAGCTAAAGCTAGAAGATGGGGTCAATCGGTCAATGGGTTCCTGAAATACAGTCCAAACGGAGTTGGAATCTCGTTAATCCATTCATGCGCGTCACTAATTAGATGACGGGGCATTTGGCTACCTTAAGAGAGTCATAGTTACTCCTTCCATTTGATTGCGCTTGGTCGAATTTCCTAGTGATGAGCAACTAATGAGCAACCAATGATCAACCAATGATCAACCGATGATCAACCAATGATAAACCGATGAGCAACCAATGATCAACCAATGATCAACCGATGATCAACCGATGATCAACTGATTAATAATCAACTAAATATCTCCGCTACATACTTACTCTGTGTTGCACCACGGTTTATTTGAGTATTAAACGCCGAACTGGTTTCATTTTGGACAGGATAAATTTAAACGCACTTTTGTGCTAAACGCACGTAATTTTATTACCGCAATAATTCACTGATTTCCGTAAAATGCATCTTTAATCACTACTTGGGGTCAACGGTTGTAAAATTTTGTAATTGCAGTTAAATATTTCAAATATTAATTTTTATGTCCGCTTTTGGAAGCTGTGATTGTTCAAATTAATATGTGAATGATGCAAATGACATTGAAAGTGCTACATTGAAATGATTATCGACAAAATATTTGTTTAAGCCATGCATAGTTGAAAGAGGTACCATTAGAATTCTACAAATGCCAATACTTTATGCTGTAATGTAGGACTTTATTTATGTGGTAACGATTAACAAGATGAAAAGCTTAGTTATGTTACTAAAATCAATACCATTAATATCCTTTTTAATACTGTTTAAAGCCAATATTTTAAACTAGGACAAACTGACAAATGAGCACTACGAGTAAAACAAAGTAGAAAACATTTTTCTTTCATGGCAATTAAAATCGGCAAGTTAATTAAAGATTGTCTTTATTCGAGAATTGGTACATAATCCTTATTATACTGTAGATATAATTGAATTACTTATGGTTGATATATGTTGTCAGCACACTGAACAATCGACTGGTCAATAACTTCTAAGTTGGCCCTGCATATTTAGAAGCAATTAAGCTACTCGGTAAACATAAAAAATTTTTGATTGCGGTTTTCATGGCAGGAGGTTTTAAATCAAAAGGTTTGAAAACTAAATTAGTGAAGAGGTCTTTTTACATTTTCATAATTAATATTAATTATTCATGTGACTCAAGATATGTTAACATTCCCCTATTTGATGAATTCTTTGGAAAAAAAATCTTCTAAACATGTTGGACTGACAAAAAACAGGACAATGACCGATGTCTGGAAGTTCGTGGCAATGAGGAAGTATTCACAAATCTTTAAACACGATATAGGCACTTAGCTAACTTACTGTTTAAATAATAATATAAACAATAATTAAAGCCATTATTTTAGTGTACACATTATGTAAACATGTAAATACAGAATATTACAACAGCGTAGACCTAATATATAATAAAGTTTAGGTTAAATATAGTACAATCCATAGTTACTCATTTCATTTGATAACATAACACTTGTTTAATTCGGATATCTTCACTCTCCCCGAAAGATGGATGTTGAAAAGTTTTAGGATATGCACTATGGTTAAATACACAATATAATTTAAGGAACAAGCATAATAGCTTTCGGAGGCTACTAACCGAAAACATTTTATTGTAATATGTTAATTGTTTACCCATTTCAAATCAAACTCAGCATGAGGCAAAGGCCACAGGCTCTTGCAGATACATGCCGTTCGCTAAGACTGAAAAAATAATACATTTGTAGTAACTAAATGTTTGTCGGAGAACGTGCTTTTAAATGGTAAATGTGTATTATGGATGCTATAGCCTAATGATCGCGGAATTCTAGAAAATGAATGAAAATTCTTTTTTCTAATATATTATGTGTCAAATAGGAAAGCACTAAAGGTTGGAAAGAGATTATTTGGAGTTGGAAATATATTTAAGAGAAATAAGTCTGTGATGGAACCTAATACTATTACAATCTTAAACTGCTACTCTGGAAATTGATTCATTGATTTATTATTTTACCCGGCTTACGAAGTTATTAGCTTGTGTGATTAGGATTGATTGAAAGTTAAGACTAGCGATTTAGCTGCAGTTGAGTTCCTATATAGATATAAATTACAAATAATTTTATGGGTTTTGCATCTCAAACCAATTCACTATTATTATATTAATGGCATAATTCATCCAAGGCTACAATAAGTAAGTCGAGATCATAGAACAACGGAACTGCAGAAAGGAAGCTTGACTACGATTGAATATTAGGACGAATATGCATTAAATAATTAAGAAAAATTAAAGTTGAAATTCCATTCAGAATTAAATCACCATTATCATATTAGTATTACAACTCTGCAATTATTTCAGTTATTTATGAGCCCAAGGTACGATAGTGTATTTAATTTACTACATGACTTGACTATGAAAACTAACAACCTCACAAGAACACCGAATCCATATGGAATTATCTGCCGGGGGATGTGAATATCTCCGGTGTTATGTTATCCTGTGTCTTTATACTTATACCAAGTATTTTACATCACCTTAACATTATACTACTAATATTTATAATTAAATCGAAAATCTAATTACACATACCTACATAATAACGTACATAGTATATATTTAAATATATAATTGGTAAAATCACTACGGAATCGAACAGTCTGACGAGGTATTACTTAACATTGTAATTAATAAACGTATTTATGTACTTAAAATGAAAAACGAACTTGTAAGCAGATGTCCACATTACTACTTAATACATGACATTTTAGTAGGACAACTATTCAAACGGAACATGTTTAATTTTCATTGTGTTATTTATGTCATTCGTTTCTCATAGTATTTAATACTGTGGTAGAGTAAAAGGATTGTAATTGTAGCGCTACCATTTAACTCCTTGTATTGTTACACATTTTTGTCTACAATCGATGACATATTAAAGGTACCTATTGAAATGTCCGTATTGAATATGAATATGGCAATAAGTAACCAAACAACAGCAGAGCTCATGAACAATTTGTTTAAATTCCTAAGACTATGAAGTAGTGGGCTATCCGTTAAAAACAATAATGTCGGTAAAACGATAGCACAATGAGTAAATATTACAATAACTGATTTTACTGGGCATTCACTTCACTCCAAGAACACTTTCGGAGAGTATTGCACTTCTTCATCATTTCGAGTTCTTCGTGCAGTTGGTAGGAAAAGCGGCGGATTTGACTGACAATGTTAATTCCGCAGTCAATATTACTTCCGGTATTTGAGAGAGGAGACAAACTGCTACTGCTGTCAGTACTATCACTACTGCTGCAGATGCTACTACTACCAGTAATATTATTGTGATTATCTTTGTGATGAGTGGCATTGAAAGGTTTGCTAGGCATTTCCTCTTTGTCGACAGCAGCTGCGCAGAGATGCGTAATGATTCCGCGGGGACTGTCAAATAAATACGGATTGTCTGTCCACCGACAAACGAATTCTTTCAAGTGATCCTTCGTTAAGTCTAAACTGGGGCGCTTTTCGGACAGCCTAAGGGAGGGAGGGAGGAGGAGGGCGGGAGACGGGGAACGGGTTCCTGCGTTATTGTTGTCAATATCCGTTTCCCGCTCGTTTTCGTCATCTCTGCCGCTCAGGCTACTGCTAATTTCTAGATTCACAGGACTCTCGCTCTCCGGCTCGGTCTCTGTGTCAATTTCCACAGAATTAAGTTCTGTGTCACTATCTCTAGTGGGAGAAAGGGACTGAGGACGAGGCGCAGGTAAAAGCCATGGATGCTTAAGACAATCGTTTGCCGTCATTCTTGCCCTGCACAACATAAATCAAAACACAAGCCATTAGTGTTATTTCACTCTCATGTCGCCAATGCAATGAAATATTATACATTGAAATTTACATTAGTTTCGCTTGCTTTTTAAATTACATCTCAATTGCGATGCTTTTTTACTCTTTATGTATGGTTAAATATTAACAGTTTTCATAAGGCAGCATATTACCCCAGAAAAAATCACTAACTTTTGGGAAACGCCAAATTGTGTTTCGTCAATTTATTGACACTATTTATTTACACCCGTTGTGATTTATCTCTGGTTGACTTGATAATATACAATACTACGAAGCCACTATTATATACTTCTATTTTACCATGCACGAAAAGCTAATTTCGGCCAACCATCTAGAGTTAGCACTTTTAAGCAATTAATTTGTAAGATTTAAATCATGTATAGCTATGTTATTTGCATATTAATTGACGAATATTACCAGCAGGAAATTAAATATTAAATTTAAAAAACATTATGCAAATTTATTGTGTAAAAATAAAATAAAATATTTCCTCTACTAGAGAAACATAATTTAATAAATGTACTTTGTTGCAATATTAAGTTCATAATACTTAATCCCTTTCCTTTCTTTACTTAAACATTTGTCTACATATTCAGAACTTTACAGTGGATTTTCATTTACAAAAACATGTTTATTTTGACTCTCCATATTTAAATTATAAAAATGGTGAAATCGTTATTTCATGCTTATTTATCATAAACGTCATATCTATGAGTTCATCATTTATGGTTGAAAAAAATTCCTTCCTAACTGACAAATAAGCTTTTTTAATTATTTAACTTTAAAATCAGTTGAACTTCTTTATCACCAAGATAGAAATTAAATTTAAATTTCATGAAGTTAACAATTTTTAGCCTCGTGACTTTTGAATACACAATAACAATTCAATAATCTACCATATATCACCTATTTACGTTTTACGGATTACTTTACACCTATTTACGTTTTCAGAGGCACCAACATTAAAAACTGGACTGGATAAAATATTAGCTGTGTGGACAATTAGATAGAGAAGTACACCATTTGGTAACACACCATTGCTTGATTGGCAGTTATGCTGATTGCGCTGAAGTTAATCGCAACATCTCTATAGTTATTATATCTCTCTCGGTTGTATTTTAAGAATTTATGTGTATAGTATACGAAGCAGAAGGAAGCAATATGAATGAAACTGTTGAAAGTTTTACATGATGTACGCGAATTGTGCTTTTGTAAGATTTCTTAAGCAAGACAAGAAAAATATTTACTAGGCACTTACGAGAGACTGACTAGCTAAGAATGCCAACGCAGAAAATTATTTATGAATGAAAACGGCTAAGTAAGCATATTCAGTGGTATGAATAAGAATTAGCATTTAGTATCTAGTATAAAGTAGAAGTAAAAAGTCTTGCTACTAGCAATAAGTAAAAGTAAAAGCAAAATCTTCAAATCGTATGAATAAAAGAATACTTTGGCTAAGAAGTAGATACTTCAAGATTTCTAGCTTTTACTTGCAGTTTGCAACCTTTTCCTTTGCTAAAAGGATTGTAGTCATGGGTACAATTTAAAGTACTCCCCTCATCTTCAAGTGACTTTCATATTTGGCGATGATACCGATGCGGTTGGTCAAATTTCCATAGAAACACTTAATTTTCCACTGAATCCCCTGTCTTACAACAGAGAAAGTAAAAGCTGAAGCACTGAGAGGAGGAGCTTCAAATTTTCATAGTATTTACTATGAATGAAAAGTAAAAGCTTACTTTTATTCATACCATTTCGTTAGTATTTACTTGGAAAGTAGTAAATACTACACTTACTGAAGCTTTAACTTTTACTTCTAGTTTCTTGTTTAGTAAAAGCTGAGGTTCAAATTTTTATTCATACCAAAGGCACCTTTTACTTCAAAAACGTGAAGTAAAAGCATTTGCTAGTTTTTATTCATACTACTGATTAAGAAGAAGAGATATGACTACTGAGAGAGTACTACGAAATTTGTTTACCTCTTGTTTTTTGTTAGTAATTTAGAGATGAAGTCCTCAGCCTCTTCAGAGATATCTTCAAAGCATTCGTCGTCGAAATCATACTTAGCAATTGTAACATTCGCCATGGTTTGTATATCAGTTTCGCCCATAAAAGGGGATAAACCGGATAGAAGGACGTAAGTGATGACACCAATAGACCACATGTCCGTTGCGTAATCAATCGCTTCAAAGTTTACAACTTCCGGGGCTACAAACTCTGGTGTTCCAAAAAGAACCTAAAACACAGTATAATCATTTCATTAAAACAACCATCACGTGACCAAAATGTATCTGGAGATGGGGGGAAGGAAATTCTGCAATTTTAACACAGGCACAAATAAATGAATTATGTGCTTATCTATAACATATCTACACAAAAGGTCGTCCTAAAATGTATTTATACTTCAATATTTGTTAATTAGTAATACTTAGTAGTAATACACAATCGCATCTATATATCAACATGGTTCTCTGAATATTTACCTATATAAATGAAATACTTGTGATACCTATAGAACCCTGGTATTATTCATTTTCACTTGTGCATGAAATGGTACATAAACATCAAACGTGTGGTACATAAACAACAAACGTGTTCTTGTGCTCTGCTAAGCGTGTAAATTGTGTACGTAACTACATGCAACTTTTGGATACCTAACAAGTTTTGCATCCTAATCATGTAATGCAATTATTAGTAAGCGGTGTTGTATTCGTAACTCATTGAGGCAAGAATCATGATTATTATTATTCATAAGTGGAAAGGTCTAAGTATAATGACATTAGTAATGGATTTGACTTGACATTTGAAGTTGAAAGAAAAATAAAATAGGCTTTAGTTTTTGTTTAGGGTAAATGACACGGAGGAACTGAGGAATGCTAAGATAGTATTTAGGAATACTGTTCATATTCTGCCAGAGCAAAGACTAATAACTGTATAGCTTAATTTTTTACTGGACAAGGAAATCAAATGACAAGAAAAGTTGTAAGAAATAACCTGTAGTTTTTTCGATGGGTCGTAAAATCTTGCTAAGCCAAAATCAATAATTTTAATGCGATTTCCACTTTTGGAGAGACACATGACATTTTCAGGCTTCATATCAAGATGCAAAATACTTTTGGAATGTATATACTCGATAGCTTCACAAATCTGACGAACAAAAACAGCACATGCACGTTCCGTAAGAATGAATTCGTCTTGGATTACCCGGTCGAACAGTTCACCTCC
Organism: Yoshiicerus persimilis; assembly: GCA_020352615.2. Lineage (NCBI taxonomy): Eukaryota > Metazoa > Arthropoda > Collembola > Entomobryomorpha > Tomoceridae > Yoshiicerus > Yoshiicerus persimilis. The sequence continues at coordinate 22,675,573 of CM060170.1, read as the reverse complement.
GCCGACCCTGAAATTGTAAAACCTTCCATTAATCTTTTACGTCTTAGTGTATCATAACCTAAGCTGTCTCCTTTACATACCAAGGTATTTACAAGCTGGCATTTTGTGTACGATAATTGAAACCAAACAAGAAACAAACAAACGAACAGAACCCGTGACGGAAGGACAGGGTCAGTAAAATACTAATTTCAAAATGTCAAAACTCACGATGGTAGAATGTAGAATGAAGATTCAATGAAGATTCTTTAGGATTGAAATGAATCACTTTAAAAAAATTTTTTCACCAAAGCTGAGTAGATAAAAATATTCAATCTAAATCCCCGTAAATAACATGAGAATTTAACTTAAATGATATATAACATATTTTATGAGTCTTTTTAGAATATTTTCATGTAATACTGTAGCACACATGTTGAATATTTTAATTTGCAATTTTAATGGGTTGATAAATTATAACGAATACTTCATAGTCATCTAAAGAATAAGTTTTAGCGTTTATGCTTGTAGCAGTCATATGTATTTTTTGCCAGGTTAAGGATTGCCCTTGACCAAAAGTTGACTTTTACTTTTACAACCACAATCAGAGATCTGTAAAGCATCAGTTTAGACAAAGCAAAATTAGAGATGGAGACAAAGGGCTGGAGCTTGAACATCTGAATTTTTAATGCAGAGTGGTCATAAATGTTGGCAACTCATAATGGGCAGTCATTTTTTAATTCGTTTAGGTTTTTCCGGACAAAATGGATCACTGCTAATCGAAAGAGTAAAGGTTGGTTTTGTCCTGCAAATTGTATAAGATATTCAGAGGAGCGTCGTGAAAATGCAAGGAGGGCATAAAATAGAAAGAATGTTTCATGCCAAATGCCATTCATTTGGCTGTTGGCCAAGAAAAGAGTTATAGAGCCGAGATATAATGTACAGTACGCAATTAGGTAGTTGAGTTGAGTCCAAAAGAAAGAAGATTTCAATTTTAACTTACATTTCAAGGATCAAACACATCTCCGAGTGTCTGACATCCTCAATGGCGTCGAACAATTGTATAACTCGAGGATGCTGCAACTTTTTCATGATTTCTATTTCTCGCTCAACATTCCGTTTCTCTTCCTTTTTTTTCGTTGTCACTACTTTAGCAGCCAGCATCAGTCCTGTCTCTCGATCTTTGCATCGGTAAACGCGCCCAAACTTCCCTCTGTTTTAGATTGGAAAAAAAATCGTACTTGCAAATATAATAGATACATAGAATCGTAACTTGAACTAAAATTATCTAAGGTGTTGAAATTGCAGGATATCGGGTAAACTTAGAACAAAAGTCAAAAGGGTCGTTTAATAATAAAATCAAGTACATGTCTACTACATTCAAGATGAGTTCCGTTCTGCGAAATAAAACTGCATTTACTACTCTTGTGATATTGCACAGTAAGTTCTAATTTATTTTCCATTATTTCGGCTTGCGCTTCTTGTTCTAGTATTTACCAGTATGTTACTTCGGATTACATTCAAATTCGAAGCAATAAATTTTAAAAGAGTCTGAGTTAACACGCAAAATTCAGACCTACATACGTTTCTGCGCTACCCTATGCATTAGCAAGAGAAGATTGTGTTTTCTTTTCCCTTACTGCTCTGCCACATCATGAGGAGGCATGGGAAAGAGAAAAAAGATTTCCAGAACACGATCCTGAATATCTTATAGTAGGTAAGTAGGCAGTATCTAGGTACATGATGATGTTGCTCTGCTTGGTAGTAAATGTACTGCTACAGATACACAGATATATACAAAAATGTGAGTACATGTAAATTGTAAATGGTGCATTTACACAAGCTACATTACCATGCAGTACATTTAGGTACGCATTTTGCACTTGCCTGGGAAATTAAATGTTTACACTGTTTTTCTTCTGCTCCCCTTTACGCTAAAGTTTGGCTAAATAGCACTTTACTATACATACTGATATTACTACCCTACATTTCGTACATGTGATTCAATCAGACATTTTTCCCACATTTTTATCCTTATTACGATGTCTCAAAATAAATACACCACAAAGCACAAGCGAAATGCAATCAAGTGCTTTGATTTAAATGCTATTTTATCATGCCGAATGCGGGCTCCAACTAAAGTACCGCTTTTACCTGCTTAAAACACAAATTCTAAAATCCTATATCTCGACATACACTGCGTGTTTTTATTGCATATTGATTTTCATATAATTGTGCGAAACCAAAAAGGATGCATTTTCCTCTTTAATCGGCAGAAAAATATTTAATATTTCCGGAAAATAGTCTTAGTATGATAGGAATTTCTTTATAACAAATAAATTGTGTTTAAGTATAATTGCAAAAACAGGTGGTCAAAGTAATGTACGGTGGTCTGATTTCGGTTTCACAATTAAAATGATTTAAGTAGGTTTTAATTTAGCGTACAGATTATCGGGTTATAAAACTGTTCATTGTACAGAGTACTATACTTCTGTTATTATATGTTCTTGTTAAGTTGACCTCAGAATAAGAATGGTAAATGAATCAGTATTACCTAAAGAAGAGAAAATAGCGAATAATTGTATTCCTTTTTCTAAATATTATGCTTGGCCAACATTGTCGAAAAGAAAGCCAAGGTTCAATTAACTGCAAAGTAAACACGTTGCCAAGAGTGCATTCATTGCCTTCGGTTATTTGCACATTAGTTAAGTTTAACGTCAAAGTTTATGTATGACCGGACTTGCAAATCATTTTTTAACCTTGTGTTCAATTCGCGAATACATTTTCATAACTACTCTTTTCATATTGTTAGCTAATGGTTGAGCTTTAATCTATTAATACATATTCATGAAAATCTGAAGGGTTATAAATTAGCTTACCGGCCGATTTCATCCAAAATTTCGTACTCCTCTCGAATTGCGACATCACACCTTGTAACCACGTCGCGATAAGGAAAGGTTGGCTGCACTTCTGCATAACGTAGCAAAATCAATATAAATTACTTTTATAAGGTACAGGTTCATCTTTCGGAAGCTATAATTCTGTCTCACAATTCATTCATTTTCGCAAAATATACATTAACATCAGCAATTATATCTATCTAGAATTATCTGCATAACTTTACAAAGAAATGTTTTGCATACAACTTGGTAAACATTAGATAATCTCACTAATCCTTTTCTAATTGTAAACTTGATTATTTATACCAATATTTAATCAAAAGGAAGCATACTTGTAACTCATTAAGCATTTATAAACCTAGCATAAACGTATAAAGTATGCGTAGGGTAATATCATATCATTAACCAAGTTACTACTACTTAATTAAAATCATCATTTGATCAAAATATATATTTTTCAGAGCTCAGAGTTTGAAAAATAAAAATTGGAAACTCAAGGTTAAATAAAGTTAAACGTACTGTTACTATATTCATTTCACTATTGAGTTGAATCACTACATTACAAAAGTAAACTAAGTAATGTAGCGTATTATTTGGCAGAGCATGAACATTCTTGAAAGGGAAATGCGCAATTTCTAGAAACTGAAAATTCTCGTTTGAAATTCGAAACAGAGAACCAGGAAGCCATGAAATAATGTCCATAGAAATGAGAGTCGACTAAATAGCTCATAAAGTGCGAGTTGAAGTTGAAATAAAAGGATGTTCGTACTCTCTCTTTGTTTTTCTTTGTTTCTTTGGTCGTGTTGGAGGTGATTAAATGCACTGCATTTACTTACATCTACAGAAAGTATATAATAATCCCTTTTCTAGCTTCTGCAAAACAAGTAAAACGAAACATAAACATATAATCAGCAATAATCATTACGAAGCTGCACACGATAACTACCTATAGTTTTATACACACACACATTTTATACACAGCTTTGTCAAATTAGAGCATGTTAGCGGCTAAAGAAAGAAAGAGCATGTTGGAGATAACATCCTTATGATTTACAACTACCGTTTTCATAATTAACTGCATCGTAAAGTGAGCATGAGAAAAGAGTCGCACCACAACAAAGGAAATGATTTGCAGAGAAATATAAGATAAGTAGCCATTTCGATTTCAAATTCGTCTTTGCTGGCATGTAAGTAGAAAAATCACAATCCCCACAATTTGCAATACAATCTGCTTTGGCTCCCATTTGTATACAAAGCAGACCCATGACTCTACTTAACTTTAATGCTCCCAGAAATACGTACTATAAACTAACTAAGCAAGATTTAAAGACCTTTTTCTTAGCATGTCGGTACTTTGTCAAATACCCTTGCAAATGAATGAATGTTTCTTCGCCTGTTAATATAGCATTCCATCCTCTCTAAAACCTTCTCATTTCAATTTTCTAGTTTTCCGCAATTTCTACACAGTAATTTTACCCTAAGTTGACGATTAAGTCTCTCTTCGCTAAATTTAACGCCATTGATTCTCCAAACGCGAAAACATTTTGATTAACTCTATTCGTCATTTTAGCTCAAATATTATGGAGTATCCATTCATTTTCTTAAGAGCAATATTCCATCCTCATTTTCATGTGTTTATTCAGGAGTTACAAGAAACGACGAATGAGTTTTATTTGCTTGTAAACGTTCCTGTTATTATTGCTTATACTGCCATGTAAAGTGTAAAGAAGAAACAACGTAATACAGGAAGATAAAATAAAGCAACATTATTGACTTTTTGACAACTTACATTGAATATTCAAAGAGGCTCTAAAAGTAAAAGACTTAAAATGGGAACCAATGCTATTCTGGTATACATATTTCATACACCTGCTTAGAACTATTCTTCTCCTGGCTCGTTGTATACTTTTTGACAAGGGTATGACCCTAACCCTCACACAACTTGTTTTTATAAATATACGAATGATCTATCTTTCCAGTTCACTGTTTATTTGTATAGTGACTAATAACTAATACATCGTACACTCATAAATAAGCATTACTAGCAATAAATACTACCATTAGTAGTTGCATGTAGACCAAGGTGTGTTTACATTAAACCTATGTGAGTTCTTTGCCTAGGATCATAATGCTTAAATATTGCAATGGTTCTTTTCTTTTATACTTACATATGTCCACCTGCATATATATGCACGTTTGGTCCTCTTTTATTTTAAAAACAGAGTATCTGGCTCCAAATTTAAATTTTGAAAATTGAGTTAATTTGCTAAGATTATATTCCTTTGCTAATCTGTTTTGTGTAGCCATTGATCATTTAGTTTGACAGATAATTACAAGTATCTCTACAGGTTGATAAAACAAAATTAAATTGGATAATACGGCTTTTAGTTGCCAAATAGAATAGATCATACTACTTTTTTTGTTTTAGAGTGTTTCACATCACGATACTTTTGGGAAAATGCACCAACAATTGAAGTTCGTGGTTTAGTTGTCAATGTCACCAGCCATTACTGTTAATCTGCTACAACATGGGAAAGTTTTTTGGTGCACTATCTAATGGTACCTTGGATGTGGCAATGCTAAATTTGCAGTTCTACGAATGAGTAATACATGATTTATCTTGCTTGATAATGTCATGAAATGAAATTAATAACAATGATTACTAATTATGTGTCTACTGTATGTACATTGGTATCAATTTAATATTAAGTTAACATAGATTAATTATATTAATTATGCTTTAAAAAAACTGCAGTGAACGCGATAAAAGGGAAAAGGTGAATTCCTTTATATTGGACTTTTAACAGGAAGATTATTTAGTATATTCATAAATATTTCGATATCTAAATATAAGCAATATTTATCAGGTATCATTTGAACTGTAGTTTGTGCTACTAATCCAAACTATTTCCTAGGAGATGTGTATTGAATATAGTTATTTGTAACTATATTGTTAAAATAATACTTGCAAGCTGCGCCATTTCCCGATGGCTCATCGCTATTTGCAAAGGTGAAATAAGAAGTAAATGAATATTAGTATTATTTACAGGGTCATCTGTGGTTATCTAAGTTCATGAAGAAATAAAGCAATGTTCATATCAAAAGTAAACGCGTCCATAAAATAGAATGAGTCTTGCAAGTTGTGATAAGCAAACGTCAACGTTCCTAGTCGATAGGAACAGAACGCTAACAAGAGATGACAATATCAGTACACAGCGTAATCCTATAGGTCAAAGTCAAAATGTGATATTGCATTTATGGGCTGTGAAAAAAATGACAATGAAACTGGACACGAAATTAACGTTAATATAAACGATATTGAGAATGCGAATTGTATTCTCCAGTAAAAGCAATTGTCATTGCCAGTTAAAGAAATAAAACTTATCTAAGCTATAATTGGAACAAAGAATGTTATAGGTGGCCATGTACATGAACTTAACGCGGCTGTCTCACTTTTTGCTCTGTGAACAAACTTAAGAGTAAGCGTCTCATAAAATATTATGACTGGTTGTCATGCTTAATTTACTTTCTGATAACCTTTTGGAACGGTAGAGGATTGGAAATGGCTACTCAAAGCTTTATTACATGTTTTGTTTTTGTTTCTGAGTTTTCTAAGTCGATTGCGACTTAAAAATATTGCTTTGATGGATGAAAAGGTGTAATGAAATGGAACTTGTGTCTCATGTTTATGTTATCGTAAGAGGATGTAATTGCAAAGCGTAGTTAATAGTTTCCATAACTAAAACACAATTAATAATTACTGCGCAAATGAAAGCAAAGCAATATATTAGCAGAGACACTCTATCATCACTCTATCTCGTTTGACTTCAGTGTGTACAGTGATACGGATAAGGAATTGTCAATGTGACCTCTACTGATGCTGGCTGTCGGTGTGGTGTTGTGCAAAGCGCACTATTCGCACTCTGTCTTATCAGTTCTCTACTCCGCCTTACAGAAGATGCAAAACTGTGGAACATTAACTATACCCACACCATTCCTCTCAATCCTATATTAGAACTACAAAAATAAATGCAGCTTTGTAGCACCTACTTTACTCTATGGGATACATGCATAAAAATTGCATGTCTGGTTGATAAAGCTTATATAGGTGAGTGCAGAACGCTATGTCTGCACACTGGGCTCCAATACACCAACGCAACAATGTTCATTGCCCGTTTCAAAATGCTTTGCTCTTCCTTACTCTGATTTCTCATATTTGTAATACCATCTGAAGCTTCTATGATAAACACAAACAATTTTATATTTCGTGAAATATTATTGTACTAACAAATGTTGATATTACCCAGGAATAAATGGAATTCTCTTGAAATATTATTACCATCACTTCTCAGTAGAAGGAGCATTTTTAAATCTTATATCCTCTTCTCATTGGTAAATGAACTAATTTATATATATGAATATTTTGTATGCAAGTAAATACATGTACTATTACATGTAAATCATTTACTGATTTACTAATTTTAGTTGCTACACAAAACAATACATAGTTAGTTACACAGTAATGATTATTTAATTAATGATAAAATAGAGTTGCGCTAATTAAGAAAGAAACGGATAGCTTACCCTCAATGGGATCGGACTCGTCCACTAGAATCATATTCAATTGGAACCTGAAAACTAAAAAAAACCTTCAATTAATTAAAATCCCCAATTTCGTAAATTTCCTAAATATACTCTTGCAAGACATATTTCATGTTCATTGGGATATTTGGATGTACATAGCAACATTTCCTTTAAAAATTGGTAATTTAAAATGGGTTTGGAAAGATAATTCCTAAGAAGAAAACATCGCATGTTGTGTCCCATTTAAACTTATCGCTATTCTTGAGTATTACCTATTGGTAGGAAAATAAAATTTTGAACGAAATCCTAATATATATTAATGTTTACATATGGGCAGTATACTCAATATTTCCCAAAATAGTTTATAGTACAAGTGATCTCATCCACTCAGTGTTCAGTGAACTGTAGTTTTCAAGCCTTTTGGTCCCAATAGAAAACCAATAAATCTATATCATTTGACTAGTTTATTATTTCAATTCGGTTTTGCTTAAAGTGTATCTGCCGTATAATGAACTTCGTAAGAGCTTCCCTAATCTACATTTTAAAACACGTTTATTCCATATGTCTCATTCACTGAATCTATATCCTCACGTGTTTAAGCAGCTATCTTTTTTCAGCGTCCAAATATTTTGGAAAAGTCGGAGTTCTTTGCTTGTGTACTTTATTTTATACATACACTGCACCAGATTATTATGAAATGAGTGCATTCACTACGGTGTTTGGTATTTAGGTACCTGTAGAACCAACACTGTTGTCAAACTAACTGTGAATAGTCTTAATATCGGCCTTTTCTATGTTCCAGTGCACAATTTATTAGAATGGTTCAACTCACATTAAAGTGTAAAGTGTGTAAAGTCATTTAAATATTCTAAAATGTTTGGAAATTTATTTAAAATGAAAACGACTGTGCAATAAAAGCCACTTTGAGATTTGAGACACTAAAATTCTGTTATTGTTCGAAAACCTTATTACTATAACTGTTGTATAATAAAACAGGTTAACTACATTTAACAACTAAGAATACAGTAGTATTCGTTCTTCAGAGGTTTTTATTAGCATAACAGAAAAGTAAGGTGCTTTGCTTTGAGTGCCCGTGTGCCTTGCAATAAGTGATTGCCAATGCCTTGTTAAACGATGTGATTGGTGAAGAGGGACACACACTGTAAATGGCAGAGTAAAGATCAATAGAATTATAAGCTACTGTTAGAGAGAACTGAATAAAAAGGAGGATTTTCCCCAGTTTGAAATGAAGACTAATAAATTACTTGTATAACATTCTAGATAAAAGGTAGCGTACACTTACACAGTATTAATTGCTAGATAGGGTTCTATGCGTCATTGCACATTGCCTCATTACTGATACGGTAGACGGAGAGCAAAACTTATGAGAAAAATGTATTACTAGATGGAATTAAAATAAAGTGTGTACACAGAATAACCGTTTCACAAAACACAGAGATAAGAGCGAGAGTCACACACAATGCCAGTGCCAGCAATGAGTCCAACTGAGGTATAGTAGAAGTAAGTATCAAGCCCTGTTGTAAATTCTAAATGAATAACGCTACAGCTTTGTATATGAACTGTAGTAGTGCATGGGACTATATGGTCGTCGTAGTTTAATTTAGATTAGATGGTGTGTTTAAGCTCAGTATCTAACGTTGTATTGCAATTACTCTACAATTCTACAATTATACATTATCTTTATGTTACGTAGCAGGTCACTTAATAATGCAATAAGCATAATGTATAGGCATATGTATAGATACGAGAGAAGGAAACAAAATTACTAGTATGAGTTTAGATTGCACCTGGTAGATAGGATTTGAGTCATTTCAGATATCAAACTAGATAGCTTTATCATTACAGATGAGATTATGCACTCTCACACTTAGCGTCCTATTGGTTATTATTATGCAGTCTAATATTTGACACAACTTTGCTCCGATACATGATCTTCATGAGTGTTTCTCTACACCTGTGCCCATACACTATTAATTCTACGTTTGCTGATATGTACTAAATTTAATATTAATACATCGTGCTCACTACATAAAGTAGTAATACACATTTTATACACAACTCTTCGAATGTTAAATGATTTCCATAATATTTACTTGAGTAGGTACAAATCATTATTAAATAGCATAGGCGACTACAAGGCAATTGCAATCCCAACTAAGTACTTACTACTATATTTATACATACACCTACGTACAATTTCAGTGTAAAACACAAATACTAGGTACGCTTAAGATCCACCTCGTTGCTACATAAGTCTGTCAGGGTATTCTTCCTCTCTATATAAAGTATCCATCCACAATAACTACTTGTGTGTATGTAACTGTTGTACTAGATGATAGTCAGATTAGTTTACAATATCACAATGCATGTCTTTTAATAAAAACAGCTTCAAACACAAAGAAAAACATTTCTCAGACAAGGCCTACAAGTTGTTGTTTCTACTTTTGCGTCTTTTAGCTGAGGTACTACGGAGGGTGGGTTTATTTAGGTGGTAATTAGATGCACGCTCAACAAAAAATAAAACAGATTTTATGACTTTTGAAAGAATCAATAAAACTTGAAAAAATCAATTATAGTACTTTGATATATTGTTGCCACAAGCGCTACGAAAGGAACTTATCAATAACGGCAATGTCTTTATTCGCCAAAGTAGAACATTAATTTCATTTTCAGGTGATCAATCATAATAACTAGCAACATGCTGATGATAGGTGTCATATCCTCCCACGTGGGGATAGTCGTGCAGCAAATGAATTTTCGGGGCAGGATGCATAGACACCGATGGTGAATCTACAGGAGGTCAAATGGAGCAGTATAGTATTACAAATAGTTACAAGGAGACTTTATTGGGGTTCAACATTATATGTCGTATTTGCACCTTTCTTTATTCAATTTTATGTGAAACATATGTGTCTCGTTGTAAATGTAACTCAAGATCATCCGGCCAACTCTGTGAACGTCCTGTTAGATTTGAAATGGGATGATTTTATTTTATTGCCCTCTGTAATATTAGGGCGGAAATGAAAATATTATGTGTTAGCTCTAGTGTACATGTCATTGTTTCATTTAGGAACCGTTTTACGATAAGAAGTTAAAGAGACAATACAATAAACGTGTTATGATTCTGTGCAGTGTTGAGTAGGTCACATCACATCTCACATTCAGGCTAAAATCTAGACTATCAAAACTTTATGCATCTCATTAAAGTTTTGTTTCTTTTAGTGGTGCTGCACTGCTGTGAATGTTTATAGCTTGAGCTGCTTAACATTTGTTTTAGGGATGTGTTCGAAATTGCAAATTAGTAGTCGACATAAGGATACAAATGATGATTTGAAAAACTGTAGTAAGAGGATGAGTACATTTTAAGATGCAGTAAAAGAAACATTCGTGCTTTTCTCATTCACGTTACTCAGTCGTATAGGTAGGGATGAAGGTAGGACATTCGCAAGAGTAAACAGAAACAGTTGAGTGTGTGGTTTGGTTATGTGAGATATCTCAATATTTATTAAGATGTGACAACATAACCTACACGCATACCGTAACTTATATATAGCTTAAAACAGTAATAGTTTCTAAAACATAAGTAATAATAGTCATTTAGGCAGCACTTATGCCATATTCTTGTCAGATGTCAATTTAGAAAAATAATAATGTTATTAGTTTAAGATACCGGTTGTGGTAAACATTACCTGTCTACATACTTACTTACAATTAGCTAGCTGGCAATAAGTTTAGGCTTTTCCGCAAGGATGACATGACACTGAGTGTCTTTCTCACAAATCTACACTGTGTACACATATAAATGTCATTCCCAGCTTACGAAGTCATGCTTCATGTATTGACCATGACCATCCGTTATTTTCTTGAAAAACTATCAAATACATGGAATCATCATGACGAGAAGCATGAAAATCGTGTACTTTTGACGCAAAATCTCACATTCAAAAGCCAAAAATGTTTTTGCAATCGCAATATCACAGTGATCTGTTTTGCAACGCATACCAGATGCATTTAGACATGTTTTTCACTTATAATCTGTTTCCCCACCATCCATTCCACACTGGCTGAAGGCAATTTTTCTTCTTCTAACGATAATTCTCATACAACGCAATAAACGAACTTGTACTCTGACAGATTGACAATCTGTCAGACACTTCTGCTTCTTTCTGGTGTGTTCCGGTACAAAGTATGAAGTACGGACACTCTTTTTATGGTACAATAGTTAAGCTAGCATTTGTGTAGTGCAATGCAACTGGTAAGTATTTATTTGTTTTCGTAAGGTGAATGCGACCAACTCATTTTTAACAGACACTGACGTCACTTTTCGACTTGTTACACATTTGTGCTTTGCAAAAGTTCAATATTGTAAGGCTAATTGTGTGTATTATTCAATACATGTTAATCTTATATGTTTATCCAAAGCAAATACCATATATATATTAATACATTGGGAATTACATTGGAGTTTAATATTAAAGCTAATAGGTTTATTTACTACATCATTGCATTATTGCTATATGATAAAGGACAGAAATCTTCACAAATCTCCCAATGTATATGTAGCTTTAAATCCAGACCATTGTATATAAAATTAAAAAATGGATATGAAGATGCATCCGAGAATTAGTGTAAAATGTGTATAAATCCAATTGTGTAAATTTGTGTGATAAAATAAAGCTTGATAATTGGTAATTTAAGTTTCGAAAACATGTACATGGATTTCCATTACTTGAAATTCTTCTTATATCTTATGATAATCTATTGAATTAAAGTCGTTAAAGATAAAACGCAGTTGAGTAACTGATAGTTTAAAGAAGTGTAAGTTACACCAATGGCTATAAATACTTCATATATCTATGTGGCTGTGGCATCATTAAATTGAGACCATTCTAGAAAAATAGCGAAAGAAAGCAGGATGATGATTAATTTGAAAACTGGAACAGGAACTACAATATCCTTTATTTTAACCGTTGATCCGTCCTTCGACTTTACAGTCTCTTTAGAAACATCATGTCAACGTTCTCATTACACTATAGTGACACAAAAGAGAATTTAAAGTAGGAAAGGCATGTATAAATTGTTCACAGGTGCCAAAGAGAATAACTTAAAGAAGTCCAACTCGATTAATAGCATATTTGCATATTGTTTAGCTTAGTGTTGACTTTAGCTTCAGACTATTCTTGTACTCTCCTATATTGACGCAATACACGTAATACTCTATCCTTCCATACCACTTCACTACTACGTAACCTAGTGTGTCAACAACACGTTGAATTTATTTAACAGTTTTCTTAAGAGTAAACTATAATTATCTATTACTCCCATTCTATAATCTTTATACCTGCTTATACTACAACTCGTAAATATAGGGGCTTGTGTATTATTAATGAATTACAGGCTAAAGCTATCATGACGCATAATGTAATATTTATGCAGTTTGCAATTAGATTCACTTTTTCCATAACGTAGTAGTCTTCCTATTCACAGAATACACGCTCGAACAATTAAATATCTACAGTCTTAGTATTTGTTTTGATTAGAGATTAAAACTCCATGGCACTCTCGATAGACAACAGCAAGTGTGCATCAAAGATAACCCGAATATCATATTAGACCTAAGTATATACTTATAAAATTGCATTTCAATACAGCTTACTTCAGGAAGGGTTCAATTATTATGAGTAGGATAGGATCTTCTTCCTTTCCACATTCATTTACTGCTCTGCAATAAATGTACTCTTTTCTAAGTAGAATTTATATTGTGGGTACAATTTGCACTCCAAAATGTATAAATAAAACACGACTACACCTTTAATAAAAACCAAAGCACTCTATTCTAACTGTGGGCGAAAATAAAAACGAGGTAGCTACAATATTATTATTGTATTATTTAGTAGAAATGTAACATGAAGCAGGAGACTGCCTGTTAGATTTCGTGTAGAGTGTAATGTGTAATTATTGCCTTTGGGTCTTTGATGTTGCTTTTTGCTTACTCAGATTTCGAGTGTCTTTTTTCACTGTTTATTCTGTTTTCTTAATAATTTATTCCTAGTCAGGAGCATCTCTGTTCCTGTCCCCATCGTTCCTACTCTGATTTTATCCATGAGTGGTTTCACTTCACAATTAGTTACACGAACAATGGTGCAGACCACTCTGCTCTTCTTACACAATGTTTGTACATTTCAATTGTCACTATTAATAAAACAAATATCTGTGTTCATTCTATTGTAAGTTAAGAAGTAGTTGGATCGTTGGATGGTATGCTCATTCAACTCATTGTCACATCCAAATCAACAGAGTAAGAAACCTTATGTAATAACAACAATAAGAAAGGTATATAATTGTAGGCACACCAAGTCTATCATATTAAATGTAAGTTAAACAAATGGTAATAAATACATATTACTTTATAATGCATGCTTATTAGTGCAGCAGGTTTTACTTATAACAAAGCTAGTTTCATTTCTACATGCATTGCATATGCCCTAATATGATAATGCTCTTTTTTGAGGAGTCAACCAAAATGATCGGTGATTTTTAATGTGTTTCGTTCCCATCAACAACATCGCTCAATTCATTCAATGCTCTTCAATGGTATATCTATAAGGTCCTAACTTATCTTGAAAATGCTAAGATGAATTTACACTGCAGCCTTAACTTACATAAATAAAACATGAGTGCACATTGTCAAATGCAAATGAAGTTCGGATTCAAATGAGTAAAGCAAAGTAACATGCAGGTTACTGGTAATCTATGCATTTCAAACGCTCATCGCTCAGTTCAACGTGTACTACATTCAGAGTATATCCGACAGATCAGAGTAAAATCCGTGTCTGGTTGGTTTTCTGTGGGAACGTACCTACCAAAATAAACTATCTAGGTATGTACTTAAGCATACGTAACGTACCATCGCACCCTTCATTGGAAATCATAAACAAATATTTCTGCCATTATGAAACATTAAATGCAAAGTCAGAGCAGAAGCAGCTGTGTCTATACTTAGCTGACATCATTTGTATTAATTATGGATTCCAGAATTTACCTGTATTATAAGCACAGCACCTTACAGCACACAAATGTGAACTGCCGTGACGCCTTGGAGATGTACCTCTTTATAAAATTATCATACAACTTGTCGATGCCCAGCGTTGTTTTCCAAATTGTCATGAATTCAATATATTGCGGTGTTTTCATGGTGCCTACTGTTTATATAATAATATAAATATAATAATATACAATACCCAATGTTTCATACTGTTAAGGATTTTGTCTCTGCCGATCTAGTAGCTTGTAGTAGTAGGTAGCCGAAGTAGTAGCTGGTAGATAGTAGCTAGTAGTACTAGTAGTAACTAGTAGAAATGTTATCTAACAATACAGTGAATCCAGATTACATTTAAAAGTCCAGTTCATTAATACCAACAATGAAGACACCTACATCTTTTATTTTTTATTATGCACATAATATCCATGAATATTATAAAGATAATGAATATTTTTGATCTAAATGTGGACAAATAAAAATTGAAAATTACTGAAATACATTTTTATCTTTTTGCTGTACGTTCATACGTAATTATTACGTTATTCATTATACTAAGAATGGGTTATCACTATCACTAGCATTTAGTATGTGCCTACCTGTAAATGATGTCATGTAAAGGAGAAACTTGGTTAAGAAACGTATAATACTTAGCTTTAGAGCTGCGTATACCGGCCCGGTAAGTTTTAATGCACTTAGAGAATAGAAGTATATTTACAGATATATTAATTACTTCGCAGTAATGTACGAATATTGCTCAAATTATTATTATTATTATTTATGTTGGTAATATCAGTAATATACATAGTAGTTTGTACCAATATTAATAATAGTATAGTAGTGCAACACTGCTGTTGACCCTTGCTCAGAAATAAATGCTACTCTATAAAGTCAATGAAAAGAGAGGTAAATGAATCCTAACGTTTCCAAGAATTATTTCCTGAAAATATGCAAAAGTGATAAATCAGCGAACTAAAGATAAATAATGAACATTCCTACTCTCCTGCTACATTTACTGACAGCCCAATACTTGCAGTTGCAGTGCTAGTGCTAACTCAAGACTTAAATGCATACCAAATGAGTACATATAATTATTTACTATGTGGCGTGATCAGAGCTATAAAATAAAGAATGCTATCATCACTTCTTGTTACAATATTATTAGATTTTCATTTTATGTGTCACAAAAACTGAACAATAAAACTTGAATTTAGATTGTAATACGGAGAAATTGTTGAGATATGCATATGTAAGATTTTATACAAAGTGAGATATACCGACTTATAGGTAAACGAGTTTTAAAATAGTTAATTCAATATTCAAAAATTATTTACCTTATTCTTTTATAGATAAAATGTCTTTGTTCTGCTGCCTCTTCTTCAAAATATGTTCAGCTGTTTGATACTGTCTTCCCTTATAATTGTACCTTAAAATCAGGTTTCTTCAGTAACTCTTGTTTATGGGTAATCGGTTACAGTTGCACCTTTCTTACATACAGAAATGCAAAGAGAACAATTCAGCGCAGTTTTTTAGCACAGTACTACAAAACACAATTATTGAGTTGTTTTGCAATACACTGAAATTTTCAATGTCTATAGAGTGAAATATGAATGGAAGTAGTAGGGATTCTTAAAGAGCACTAAACCAGGTATAATTTAGTTTTTCACCGTTCCGTGAGCAAAATGACCGGAGAAAAGTTAATTTTGCATGAGGACATTAAGAATGAATGAGTGAGTTAGAAGTCTGAGACTGAAGTTGTGCGAAAAGGCATGTGAGCTGTAGTTGACTGCTTGTGTGTCTGAGTGATCTGTGGAAGAGTGGGAAAAGATCTAGATCTGCTGGCACACTGCACACCATGACATGACCAACACCACAACCTGACTGACTGAAATAAACCAGAGGAAATGAAACTCTTCTGCACTGACTTGAGATGAGAAAAGTTTAGCAGTCCATGTCCAACTCCAAATGAAGTTATGTTATGTGTGCGTTCTATCTAAAAGTTTGCATGTTATTCCGAATGGGATTACTTACCAGTGTTAATGTTGCTGCTAAGTAAAAGGACGATACGCACGCTGTGCTGTGGTGAGAGTATCACTCCACGTAATTATAAAGTCTTTAGAACATGGACAGACTGACGACCAGACTGCTACTGACAATAAATGCTCTACTGCTCTACTCGAATAGCTACCAGCTATGTCATGCTCATGCTGGTGATCAACACTAGTTTTCTTCTATCCAATATGTAACACCGTACCGTATGTATGTACCTTAAGACATTATGCGCCTTTGTACATTGTACCTAGGCACACCGTTTGCCAATTGTAGATACCTCGTAGAGGTGGGCACCTTTAAAGGGCCCCTCACCCGTATACTATCTATATTCTCAATTGGAACGCCCACCCATACTTAATACATATTATTCTCGCCTAGTCATCCAGAGAAGTAAACAGAAAAGCAGGCCATGAAATTAAGAAATTTGTACAGAATACTTCAAATATCACATTTACAGCAGGAAATTTCATTTTTTTTAAAAGTAGTTACAGAAACTTTTTAATTTTACACATTGGATGGGTGCTCCATTTTTTATTCCAAATAGCTTAGTATACGATATTTAATATTTTAGTACAATGACTTTGTAGCTTTTGTCATATCAAGTAAGATTTCATCACAAGGAGGCTTGATTCATATCGAATATAACAGTGATCCCAACTCTGTTAGCTACCTCAACTTCTAGTGTGCTGCTCTACGCATTAACGTATCACGAACAGCGATTACGATTGACATTAACATACCTAACATTTAATTTACATCTGAATGACTTACAGAGTTGCGTGTACTTTATTTTGCATAATAGTTATTTTATTATGCATTTTCCAGATTTTGTTTTACTTGTAAACAAGGAGAAATAGACGTTAACAGTCATCGTCATCAGCAGTCTTGTCTGCCGTGCTGTTGCAGTGCAGTTGCAATCTTGCACTAAGTATCTAGGTAATAGCACTATTGTCAGTTGCAATAGTTTTAGCGTTAGTTTGTATATTGTTGTGATTATAACACTTTGCAAAGTACCTTATTACTATTACTATTTTCATAACACTACACACACTGCGCACTCCACTACTGTACTGGTACATAGTACGTTGCCATTGATATATACTAAGTAAACACTATGCACTACTAGTACAATGGTTCTTTGCAATGATATTTAAAATTCTGTAGTTTGAAGTACATGTGAAGGGGCTTAGATTCCTCGCCAGCAAAGCACTGTTAAATAATTTGTGAGCAGAAGTAATCTAAGCATATCATGAAATCTGACAGGGTGAGAGCGACGATTCTCTCTTTGGTATATTAATGAATTATAAGTTAAGATAATACTTACTAACTAAGTATAATTACTTAGGTTCTACTTTTACATGGTAAATTGATTAATGAACGTGAATTGCGTTACAGTCAAGAATACAGCAGCGTTGTCGTTTAAATTATCTATGGCAAGAGGCGTTGGTTCACACCAGTTCAAAACACAATTTTTGATGAGCGTAAGTAGCATTAAGGGATACTATTTTAGAAAATAAATAATTAAAAACATCTGCAAAGTTTCCATAATGAAAGGTTTTGGACATCTTGTTTCCTCGGTTAAATCTTTGCAGGTCCATTTACTAATCCATGTTCACTGATGTGATTTTCCTCTGGATACATCTCACCTTCTCTGAAAATGGTTTGCCATGAAAATTCTCGAACAAAGTTTGCCAACATCCTCAATTATTTCAGAGATTACACAAGCCTTCACATTCTTTCGTTTTAGGGTGACGACGGAGTGTTAATGAACCTGAGTGCCAAGAATTGTGCTTTCTGGTTTACCCTTGTGCCTTGTCACAGTTCTTACTTCCTTGTTTACTTACACAATAAATACATGGCATACAAATTTTGGGACTAATGGAAAATATAAGAATAGCAGGAAATTACTTAAGAGGGATTTATTTATAAATGGCAGGCTGCCTTGCTTAAAAGTAAATGCTTATTTTTGAACAGCTAGAAAGAAGACTATATGCAAGTAAAATATAAATCACGCTATCTATTTTGATAGATTTGGTCTGCGCATCTATACGAGACGGTTATACAGGTACGTCAATTTAAGTCACTGGTATCTGAATGGTACTACTTCAGATGTGTCCATCTTATGTTATAAAGTATTATTGGATAGGCCAGTAATACTTATACGTTTTAAGTTAAACAAAAGGCAGTTATTTAAGCAACTGGTTTTAGTTGGATCTTTCCATTATTATTCTGTAATTCATTTTTGAATAATAGATTGTGAATTTTAAGGATTCTATTTTAAAATACTTACTTGAGGAAGCACGACACTAGATACGTAGAAGTGAAATCCAATCTAAGCAACCTTGAAGTTGTAGTGACAGTAGAGTATGGATGCTTGCTTTTATTTTAATGTTCTCAAAGCAGACGATTACATTTAAGGTAGGTAAGCATGTTTTTTATGTGCAGTGTAAAATGGCATGGCAAGACTAACACCAAAAATTTTGTTCCCATTGACAGATTTTCAATCTTAGCTAAAGTAAAATACAAATTAGGCATTCACTTAAAGTTTTTGTCGATTTTGAAAAAAGAGTGTCTTGTAGGGCAGAATAGTAGCTTAGTAGCTTAGAGAAACCCTGCCATAATACTGATGGCTATCCGTAAATAATATTATTAGGTACCTGTCAATTCTGCTGGCGACTCCCAGGCAGTTTCATAAAAAACAAACTATTTATTTCAATTTCATATGAAATTCTTTATCAATGTCAATTGCGTTCTATAGTACACTTAGAAGGATTAGTTTGCTGGCAGAGCGCAACAGTGCCCATATTGGTATATACTGCAATTCAACACAAGGCAAAAAAGAACCGTAGGTTTTGGTTTTATTATACGATAATCGGTATAATACTTTTGATTCATCGTTTTTTACTATCTCTTTACATTACATAACACAACACCCCAGCCAGACATGTCTTCCACTTATATGCAACCAGTAAGGTATCCGTCCTACTGACGGGCGATAATAGTGTCTATCCTATAATAAAACTTGACTGTGTATATCTGTAAGCATGTCCAACTGAAGCGGAATACCATATCCTCCGAATTAATACCCCGTAACCCACCACGGTATCATTTTCCTCGTACAGTTGCATCTCTATTATGTTGAGATGGAAGCCTGGGAAACAGTGGTTCTCCTTCGTTACCACACACTGAAAATGACGTAGCTTATTCAAGTTATTATTTTAAAAAAACAGTTCCAATGAGACCTCCACTAATAGAGTAAAATTTCACCCGTCATACCTGCACCTCCTTTAATAGAATAAAATTTCTCATTTGGTAGTTGCACCTTCCCTAATAGATAATAGATAAATAAAATTTCTTCCGTGGTAGTTGCATTTTGCTGGTACTTTTAAATGTTAGATGAATGCCCAGTTTCAGCTTTAAACGTGACTGCATTGCGATCTGTGCTCATTTCATAGGCAGCTACAGTTTTGTGTTTTGTATTACGTCTCAACCGTTTGAGTTCGGGAAGGTTTCAGCATACTTTAACATTTTTTGAAAAAAAATATAGTAGCAAAATGTGATACTGAGGTTGCGATTGTCAAAATAGCAAATAAAAAATTTTCCAAAATTTTGGAGCCCCAATAGCCCGATCCCAACCTGTGACATATGAACACCCGCTGCTGTTTATATAATGTAGATTCTATCAAAGAACAACCCACACAAATTCTCAAAGTATGTAGTCTAATATTATAGCTTTAGCCTTCCTACATTAAAATTTATCACTAAAAGCTGCAAAGATAATTAAATTTAAGAAATGTACCTAATCAAAAATTTAAAAGGCCTTACAGCCCTCCTGCATCTGGCTTTTCCATTATCCACAAAGCGTTGGATTCAAAAAGGAATCTTGTCTTTATTTATTATTTTTTCATCCTCTCACAGAAATTCTAGTATATTGCCTCTTTCTTTCATTGTAATTGAATGCCATTCAAAATATTTATTTTCAAAAAATGTTTTAAAAGAATTACATTTATAACTAGATAATTATGAATTGGATTATTTCCATATTCAATATTCCAGGTATAGGTAAATAAAAATACCAAACAATTAATAATAAGAATTTCTATTAAAAAGCATGACTTGTACAGATTACGTTTGGACTTCCAATTCTTATGAGCTATGCAGGCATTTAAAACAAAATGATCAGTGGTACATTAAAATTTAGATGGTTAAATCATTCTTTATTTTTAAAGAGGGTGATGAGCATGGAAACAAAAAATCACCATATAAAATGAAATGATATTCTCAACGGTAGGATTTCTGGTAGCGAGCACGAGCACCTGGACCTCCGAATTTCTTGGGCTCGCAGCGTCTGGGATCAGCAACCAAAAGACTTCTGTCGTACTGTGTAAGAATGTCTTTGATTTCTTTCTTAGAGGCTTCATCGACATCTGCAAATCGAAAAATAATTTCAAATTAGATGTGGATATCATGGGTCTTGGAGTCTTAGTAAATAAACTAAAAAATAATTACTTACACTTTTGATAGTAAGCGACCAAAGCTTTAGAAATGGCTTGACGAATAGCATAGACTTGAGCTACGTGGCCACCACCTTTCACTCGCACTCTGATATCCACATCAGCGAACCGATCCTTCAAAATTATATGATTAAAAATTTAGATTTATTTCAATATATACAACTGTTCCTTCATACAAGTTACAAAATTCATTAATGATATACATACCTTTCCCAAGAGAAGAATAGGCTCCATCAGCTTAAATTGAAGGATTTTAGGTTCGACCAACTCTAATGGCCGTCCATTTACTTTTAAAAGGCCTCTGCCATTCTTGCAATATGCAACAGCAGTTGCGGTTTTCTGAAAACAATAGTAAAAATAAAAAATGATTTTAAATAATTCAAATGCAATCTCCCAAAGTTCTGGCTTCCAATCCTTAGAAGCCAGAAAAACTGCATCTTCTAATTTTGGCATTTCCCTCCTTTGTAATGCCCGCTTCCGCTACCTACTTCTTGAGATTTCACCCAGAGGGTAACCATTGATAATTACTTTCTTAACTTATATATCTAAATTACAAAAATTGTTCTGTAGCAATAACAATTCCAATTCCAACCCTAATTGCAGTTCAAATAGTTCTTTCCTATTATCAGCACACAACAACTTAATGCATGCACAGATGCACATAACTACTACAACTACAACTTTATAAAATTTTCTAATCTGCTCATTAGTAAAGTGGTCAAATCCAAAAGACACTGGTTATGTCGTTATCTTCTTTACAATTTATTACAAGTTATTTTAACCAACAATAGTATAGTATGTTGTTGATGTGAGCAGAGTTGACTGAATACAAACTGTTTAATCTTAAATTCATCCTCCTTATTTCAGTTTACGAACAAAGCACTGTGTATTCAAACGTTAATTTTTCTTGTTTGTATGCCAATCTTACATAAACGATTCGTTGTAATTGTCTTTAACTTTAAGTGTTACTAAATAAATAATAAATATCAAATATCAAATGACAACATTATCTAAAATAGTTTATCAATTTTCCAAATATTTCCAAATAAAATGAAAGAAACAAGATTTTAGAAAATCTTACCTTTCGCCCGAACACCTGCACGGATTGTACAACTGTCTCTCTATTCTGCATTTTGTCAAATTTTGGATTAAATTTGGAAATTGTATGAAGACAGTGGCTGACCACACTGTTGAATTAGAAGAGACTGATTGAGTGGACTGAAGTAGAAGTGCAATCTGCTGCAAGCAAGCCGACAGGCCGACACACATGCCGCCAGTTCTCCATTCCTGATCAGATGGCAGCTGTTGTCCCTCTTCAATTCAGTAGGTGAAATCTTGCGATTTTATGAAATTGCATATATTGCGCATTTGTCTGCCTGCTTTCATGCATTAGACTACCACACAGAAATGCTTCATAAATAGTGTACTGAAATAAATGCATTACAAAATTCGCACTACGGTAGGAATGTTCTGCATCTAAAATGCAAAATGTTCCAAGTACAGTACAGTCTTTTACTTTGTTCAACAAAATTTTCATTTGGAGGACTTTTTGAAAGTCTTTGTTCTACAGTAGTAGCTTCAGCTTTCACATTTCATTAATTAAGGAGGGGTAATCAGTTTTAAAATCCCTGATTGCGGAAGAATGGCTAAACGGAGAGTTTTGGGGTAGACATTTTTGAAATCGCCGCATATTTTTCTAGGGGCTTTGATAGCTTGATTTTCGAAAATGTTTTTTAAGGGGGAAATATTTGGGGTTCTTTGGAGTGAGGGAAATACATTGAAAACGTGTATTTCTATTTTTCTTACATAGTTGCAAACTGAAATTCAAAAAAAGTGACCTCATAACCGCTGCTAAATTTTTTTCTCTTTTTTTGATATTTTTTTGAAACGTGTACGTTACTTCAAAATCCCAAAATCATATCTTCCCGAAAACGTCGGAAAATTTCATGCGAGGGAGCTTGTCATACAGTAAAATATATGGCAATGTGATGAAACCTTCAACGGAGTAATTAAGTACTGTAGAACAAAGACTTTCAAAAAGTCCTCCAAATGAAAATTTTGTTGAACAAAGTAAAAGACTGTACTGTACTTGGAACATTTTGCATTTTAGATGCAGAACATTCCTACCGTAAAGCGAATTTTGTAATACATTTTGTTCACAACACACTATGCATATACTTGGAATTGGAGCACTCATAATTATTGCACTCTCTCATTGAACTGGAACTGGTAAAAATTACCCGGAAATGAAGACGAAGGCCATGATAAGTATATGAAAAGATAGTAATCTGATCAGTTTTTGAAGGGTGTCGGTTCTGCGGTTATTTTTTTGAACCCTACTCGGGGCTGGTTCCTATGGTGTCGTGTACCTTTCAAAATGGGGAGTATAGTACTGAAATAATACACATGTCGTGGTAGGAGGCCTAGGAGGGGAACGGTAGATAGCAAAGCATGGAAGATGAATATCCGGCGTAAGGTGGCGCGTTCTTTCCTATATGGAATTATTAAGTAACATCGGTTTCCTGTAACAAGTTTGTCCTTCCTCAGTTTGCCTCGTATTAAATATAATATGAGTTAGGCAGGACGCAGGAGGCAAAATGAGGAAGCAAAACGAGGAATACCGGAATACGAAATGAGAAACAGAAACAATATTCATTTTAGAATATTGTTTAACGTACTGTAGTGGTGTATTACTCATTTCATACATGGAATAAATGGTTTACAATTTACTGACCGCCCTGTGGTTTTTTTTAATCTGCATACTTAAATTAAAAGAACTGAAAAGAAAAATTACTAAAACGTACATCTTTTTTCCTCTTTGGCTTATTGGCTAATAAGTGGTACCTGCTACTTTTTCCATAAAATGAAATCAATATTCAAGTATTTAAAATTCTTTTTGCGCCTTAATGCCACTACTAAACCAGATACTTTTTTTAAAATGCATCGGACAAGTCTCACTCAGTCTCACTGCATATAGCTGCAAAACTGAAATGCAGGATCAAGCCTCCCAAGGTCGGGATATTTATGCAAGAAGGTTCACTGTGAAAATACAATGGCAATATCTTCCCAATATATGATGACGAAGTAAAACTACACTTTCAATGACAGTGTCTAGTAACTGGATTACAATTCATAAAATCATGATAATGAGACAAAGAAAACCTAGTAAACTAAATTCAGAATTTCCACAACTATAAAAGGTTTAGGTCGTACACAAGAATTTTACAGAATGTAACTCAGTAATACATAAGAAGAGGCTAAACAAGCATACCGATGAATCACTGGAACATCTATCCCTTCCTTCACTTTGTTCTCAATATTGCATAGCATAGTGGTTCGTTTTAGTGTAGTATTTCTTGTGCTAGGATACGACAAGCGTAATCAAATTATTGTCAAAAGGGAAGAGCAAGAAAATCTCAACCACAAGGACGAATGCAGATATAACATGAATTTATATTGTCAATAAATAAATATCTCTATTTCTAAGGAAAATATTGGTTGCATGCATATAAAATGGAAAATGTATACAGGGATTAGTTTGCTTCGTTAATACTGAAGGTTGGTTAGACTAGCTTTAAATACATTGAGTTTCGTACAGTACTATTTCCGTCATAGTAGTCATAACCAAGTTAATGTTGATCGAAAATTATTTTAAAATGCTGGTCATCAAAGATCGACCTATTATCCCGGCCAGTCGGCCACATCATTCTCATATTGTGAAATCTTGCACCCCATACGCTGTGAAAAATTTTGAAAATAGAAATATCCAAAATGATGGTAGGAAAGGCAGGAATTCACTTTGTTTGATTATTGCTGAATTTAATAAGATGTAATGAAGATTATGATATTATTGAAAAGTGTGGCCGAGATATTTTGGCCAGGTATCAGAATCAGTTGAAAAAAATGAAAGTATTTCAGAAAGCGGTTATAGAATTCCTAAAAGTTTGTAATGCCAACAGGTGTACATTCGGTAACGCGCATTACTATTACGAACCTAACCTTAAAACTAAACCAATTTCATGGTAGACATATTTTTATTAGATTACGTTTGCAAATTCGAGTTTCGTTTTGTACAAAGTAAATACAAAGAATTTACTATTCCCCCATATGTCCCGGTCCGCCCTTTCGGCCACACCCCTTTGACCAAGCCTACCATACTCTTAGGCAGCGTAAGTACAGCATAACGTTAAATTCCTATCACCCTGTACGGACCGGGCGTTTCAGTAAGAACGATTTTTAAGCTTACCACAAGCTTGGTTTCTAGTAAAATACTCAAATTAAGGTTCTAAATCTCTACTAATTCCGAGTACCTACCTGCCGAAAGATTTATCCCTGCAGCATTGAGATAACATTGAGAGTAAAAATTCGAAAGCTCGGCTACGTACTGCATTATTACGTGGAATAATCATGGATTGCATGGAGATTGAAGGCTTGTTTTAGGAAGAAATGCCATGGACGTTGCAGCCAGTATTTCAAAGCATTTTCCCGATTCCCATTTTAGATTTATGAGCCTATTCCATTGCTTCTGATGACAAGTCTTTTCTACATAAAATTGTATTGACGTACGTAAGCTTTTAGGATTTATCAGGGATTTTAAATATGTCGATTATGAAAGCAATCGAAAAGTCGAATTTGTTTTGAATGAATCATTTCGTAATATCCTTATCTGGCAGGTCTAATTGCACATATGTATTTTAGGAGTACTGTGTACTTAATACAGAATCAATGAAAGAGATGAGTTTTCTATCCTCCACTTTAATCAAGGACTTTGGTACAATTTAATACCAAACCAACTTCCCTGCAACTTTCCTAAATCGATTTTGTTATCATCAAGAAAATTAAGCACCTGTCGGATTGATGCTCCCTGCCTTTTGTAATGTGACGTGGACGCATTTGCTAATATTATTAGTTTCTGCTAGTACTTTTATACACGCACACTTGAATATTTTATATAATACTCCCTGTGTGAGATGAACTCATCATGCAACACAGACAAATCGGTTTTGTGTCAACCACGGATCAGAGAGATCAGACTTCTGTCACTTTGTGATTTAGCAGTGATACGATACACTGGCTGTGTTCATTTCAGTCCACATGTATGTACAGTACCAGGGACACTGCAATCTTTCCACAATATATAATTATAGACATGCGGGTACTGTTATACGTAAATACGGTTGGCTCATTGGATACGTGTGCTCAATTAGGAATTGGACTGTTTACCAGAAGACAAACAGTATAGTCAACCTATCTCCACTTATTAGCAGGAAATTACTTGAACTTCAAGGAAGACAGATCAGTAAGCTATCTCCACGTTCTCTGAAAAACTTTCATCAAAAACTTTCATTAAACTAATAATCCATCCGGCTTATCATCTACCCGGAAAACTTAATTTGGATACAAATCCCAGCCTTTTGTATATGTATTTACTTAAGTAAACGTACGTTTACCTGAATGGAATGGAACGAATGTCATGTCAGATTTGAAGACGTAATATTATAGTTTACTTATCTAAAACATATGCTCCGGTGAGGACTTGTATACATGGAGAGATATACGCAATGGACTACTTGTTGGCAGTCAGTGTGCATTTAATATTTTCTAAGGCTACGTATGGACAATTTATATTTATTGAAACCACAGATTTATGTTTTACATATTTATTGCAATACTGGACGATGTATTTAATTGACCCTTGTTTGCAGATATATTTATCGGTAGTAAAATTACAGTTGAAATTTAAGCGAAAGTCAATTAATTACGGCCAAGTTTTATGAACGAGTATGATATAATAGAAGTATTAGTACATTACAGAGTTTTTTGTCAATTAGTATTCGGTAAACAGCTAATTTATTCAGACCAACCAGTGTGTGTTGCCGACTCAGGGATTTTGGGTTATTGAGTTTTTGAACAGAAACCCGACCCAATCGGTTATGGAGAACCCGTGGAATATTGGGTTTTTGCTAGGCGGAAATACAAACTCCACCGTCTGTTGTCCAACTAATTACACTTTATCATTACAAAAACTACAATTACTGTTAATCTAATTTTGACTAAAAAGGTACGGAAGTCAATTAATATACTTGGAATATTATTCTATTTGGGTAGACAATTTACACAAAAACCCATAAATGAAAAACTCCATGGGTCGAGTGTTTTTGCCGAATAACCCATTGGGATTTGCATTCTTGATTCAGACCCATAATATTTTTCTAGAATTTTATATCACAAGGCCTGACTCATTGATAAAAAATGGTAATTTGGTAGTTTTAATCCCTTGTGAACACATGTTCTTTTTTTCAAAAGAGTCGATCTAACTATTAAAGAACGAAGACAATTCTGATTCCGATAGATAATTCACAATGCACTGCTTAATACCTTTATTGTCTCTTACACTGTTGGTTCAGAACACCATTAAAGAAAACCCGATACTGGGCCTCAAAATATATATTGCATATAACACAATCCAAATGCATCTCAAACTTTTCCAGAGCAAACTGTATCTTGTAATGCAAATTCTGAACTGAAAATAAATCATGTTTAGAGCCGTAGGCTATAGAAATAATAATAGATCGAAGTTTAGGTGCGTGGGTAGTATTACTTCAGTTTCAAAATTCCTATATTGTGTGCTCCATAAAGCGAGTAAAATGAAAGTGCCTTATTAATTAACTTGCTCAATCTCACAACAAATTTGAGACTTC
This sequence comes from Yoshiicerus persimilis, assembly GCA_020352615.2. NCBI lineage: Eukaryota > Metazoa > Arthropoda > Collembola > Entomobryomorpha > Tomoceridae > Yoshiicerus > Yoshiicerus persimilis. The sequence continues at coordinate 22,647,786 of CM060170.1, read as the reverse complement.
TGCTCGACTGCTACTATTTTTTGTCACTACAAAATAAACAACTGCCTTTCTTTTATTATACTTTAGTTAGGATTTTAATTGATCCCTTTCCATTATATATGGCAAGTTAATTCATTTGATGTCCAAAAATCTGGAGTGCAAAACCCTAATCATCGTCCACCTCCTTTGAGATGAATTCTCCCATTGAATAAGCTAAAAACTATAGAGAAAGATATTCAAAATCTGTTTAATTCGGTTCTAGCTACCCCCAAGTGATTTGAAATTACCTACCTTATCATCGTCGCACAAATGTATAATTCCATATTCTGAACATTAGATTATTGTTACGGAATTACTATTGTGCATAACTTGAATTAAATTCATTTATTCATTAAAAAATTACATTTATACCTGGAGAATGTAAATGATTATAACTTATTCTCAGTAGAGTTTACTGAAACTTTAAAGCTTCTCCCATATTCCCGTAGCCATAACCAATAGTTTTTTAATGCATTCTGTAGTTTACTGTTAAATCCTAAAATCTGATTCTGATTGATTGATTTCATAGAGGTGTACCAACACACGACATTTCTAGAAATTGATATTGATGCATAGAGTTGGTCATAATATTTTGATGATGAACCTTATGTATTTGAACCTATTAATGTGAATTATAAGGGAAAATAATAAGTACGCCTTTGTAAAATAGCATAAGTCAAACAGCATTCTGAACCAATCCCCTCTAGTTCTTAGGAGGTAGGATCGTAGAGGATACAAGGTAGGGTAATGCGTACAACCGAGCTCCGAGCTAGCATTGGTGTCGGTTCGCTATAAAAATAGACTGTTTTTAATAATTAATAAAGATTACCAACCAGTGTTTTGAATGATGGCCAAATGTAAAAGTTGTGAAAAATGAAAAGAATAAAAAAGATGCCTCTCAAGGAAACAATTCATTAAATAAAATGCAATATAAACAATAAAATCTGATACTACCAAAACTAAAAAATGATAGTACAAACCAATTGCGACAAAAACGTAATAACTATATATCAATTTTAATGTTATTATTTTGATCCTGAAAATTCATCATATCAATTTCATTGATACATAATTCGATCGGCATTCCAATGTATTTAAAATTTTCTGTTTTATTTCTTTGTTCCATTATGTGAAGAATGGGTTGTCTTCCTGCATATTTTACTTTGTGATACAAATGTAGCCTAACGATAATGTTCAAACCTGAATATTTGTGTGCTACCAAAAACAAGTTTCTCGACTTGTTTTTAGCTAAATTCATAAAATTAAGAAAGACGAAAAATCAGAAATACTACGTTGTGAGCAACTTATGTTGTTCTCCAATTTCTCATGTTTATGCAAATGTAACACATACAGCCCTGGTGTTCCAATTGCTTTCTTAAAGGGAGCGTGTCTAAACGATATACCTTCATGAAGTCAACTAGTAATGTTACACCAACCATTGCATCAAAAATTCAAATCCGTTAACACGAAGCTGGGAGCATTCAATGAAAAAATAAAACTAAACTTTGCCTAACTGTTTAATTGACTGAGAGTTGGGATAGTGTTTATTCATTTAATTTTCAATTACAACAGTTTGAAAACTATGTCATAATTATTTTATATTTTTAATGGAAAATGTTTGCTACTGAAAATTGGTGAAATATGCAAACCCCTTACTCAGTATCAGGGTTGCGTCCTTTACTTCAGAGGGCAGACAAACTAGACATGCAACAGGACCGAGCCGTACTTTTAACTCGTATTTTAAGTAATTATTTCATTATAGCATGATTAATATCTTTGGGCGTTTTATTAACTGGCTTATTAATTGTTTTTAAATGGTACACATTCAAGTAGAGTAGTACAGACCTTAATTTAAAACTTCGTTAAACTGTGAGCAATTTTTCTCATACTGTGAAACTAAAACATCGAAAGGTGGAGTTGTAAGATCTTGATTTATTTCAAGGCACTAGAAAGTCAAAACGTAGTTTATTAAAAATAATTAACTACCAATTATTCATACAATGTTGTCATTTTAAGTAACCCTGAATGAGATAACATGCCATTAGGAAATTATTAGAATAGGCTTATGTATGTATTTGTGCTCACCAAGGTTTGCAAAATAATAGCTGCCGTGTTAAAAGGGGAAAGTGATATTACTGCATTGCTGGCGTTTCTTTAATACCATCAACGGAATCTCTTCCTGGTTTCAAACCTGCCTTAGTTGGAGGCTGGAGGTTACCTTCACTGCCACCGGCTGCATTTGGGATACAACAAGCTTTGAAGGATTTTCTCATGAGATAATTAATTTTGTAGAAACCCTACAACGGTGTAGAATTATTTCAGTCATGGTGAAGTACTTTTTAATACAATGGTTTCGTGAAAAACAACTTGGCATTAGTTCGCGTCCCTTGTTTCTGTAAATACAGTTGGTATTTTTAGCTACATATTTATCTTTGTTTAATTTCATTTCCTTTGGCATGCTGCGATAAACAGTAAATGTTTTTCTGGATGGCAATGAAATAGTAAAGTTTTTCATTCTTTCCTTGTAATGCTGTATTATTTATTTTCAAAATTGTGTTAAATTCCTACAGGTATGCAATTATGCAAACAACACCACAAACAATATTACGTCGATTTAACGTTTATTGATAGGCATGATTCAAAAGATTGGTACTCATAACCATATGCCTGCCAACGTTACAACTCTTTTTTACAAAGAATGGGAGTGCTTATTGACCAAGTGGAACGAAGGACAGTGCTTCGCAAATATTCAAATTACACAAACCATATTCCACTTTACTGCTGATGACACATAATTTCAGAAGCATGTACATGAAGATTCAATACGTACGCGTACCTATTAAATTTGATGGCAGTGCCTTTGGCAAAACGGCATTTAGCAAAAATTACGTTTTTGCCATATGACAAGGTTTCCCCAAAAATCACAAGTGGACTGTTTGGCAAACAAAGCGGCCTTTAGGCAAAACGTCATTATCCTAGCAGTTACGGGCTTTCAACCCATCCCTTTAATGCATTAAACGAAGTTTTTATTTTCAAACAAGGTAAGCTAGACCATCCGAAAATGTTAGCTATTCCCAAACGCAAATGACAGCAATTTTTCCGCAAGCCCTCTATCAAAGAAGCTGACGTGGTATTAAAGGGGCCTTTAGAGAAACTCGTTTTTTGTAGCGTATTCATTATTTTTTAATTAATTTTAGCCAGCATTGCTGACTTCCAAATTTGTCTACAATAATGTAAATATTCTGCAAAGGGTGCATTTTCTGTGCCAAACTATTCGGATTGATTTGTCAATCAATCAATATAACCAAAAATTGTATTTGCCAAGTGGTCCTTGGCCAAAGGAATTTGTATCCTGTACAATTAAACTGCACACCTCTTTATGTCTTTATACAGCTATATTCCACACACACTGAAATATGTCAAATGAATTAGGCATAGCATCGGTCACCACAGACACTGAAGCATGATAATGTAGCTCAATAGGTGAATAATAATTTAGTATGTAAGCAAAACTATATGTCTTAGTGACGTATATGCAAATTAAGTAATACTCGTGAATACAGTTTAATACGAGTATATACACAAATCCTCATATAAGGTATTTTGATATGTTTTGTATGTTCTGAAATAGTTAATTGCATTTATTTCCTTGTACCGCGATTACATTTCTCGCAAACAACGTAGTCTTCTGATTAGATTAAACCCTGGCTCCAAAACTAAATGCCTATGAATCAAGAATTGTTTCTGTAAGGGCTTCTCCTTGAGATATCGAGTGAGCACACAAGTCTAGGTTGTTCTCCGTAAAATAAATTTGGTTTAAATCGGCCAAATTCGGGGAAAATTGGGTGATGCAGTGACTCTGTTACTTGACGATTACGGTGAGGAGGACACTTTTCCGTGAAAGTTAGGACTTTTGCCCTTCTTTTTGGTTTCTTCTGAAGTGCTTCACCGAAATATTGTAATTGGATAGTGATTGAACCTTATCGCAGAGGACTTTGCAAAGAAATTTGTGGCGGTATGCAACTAGGCGGAGGTTGTCCTATTCATGAGGACATATACAGGGTGTCTATCTCGAGAGTACACATAGCAAAAATTTCTCAAAATCTTACGAAAAACAAACATTTTCACATTTTTTTCAAACTGCTCCTGAGGTCTTGTTTGATGCAAATCCGGTGTTATCTCATTTTCTCAAAAAAACTTTTAAGGGGAAAAAGTTTTTTCTATGTGTGCTTTCCAAATAGACACCGGACACCCTGTAGTCATTTTTTGACTGTTGTTGTTCTGCTTATCTGGCCTTGGAGCGCGAGGAGAGTTGCTGTACTCTTACGTGCTTAAGTCAACATTCAGGGGCCCATATGGAATGGGAGGCTAAATTACAAACATTCAATGCTACCAGGACCTTTTACATAGGTAGGTTAAATATGTTTATGTTTAATTAAGTTAGGTTAGACGAAAACGCGATATTTGAGGGGGGACTCTTCAAAAGGGTACTGCACCCTTACGGTTTCCAAATTACGCAGACGGGTCACCCGCAAACTCAACTTTTCAGGACACGGAATACAAATAAAGATTTTTTCCTGGTTTTTTTCTTATACTGGTATGTACTCTAAATTATAATACTGTAATGATTTTTCTGGAAGTCTTATAATACTACTATATTAATTCGTCTGATACTCAATGTAAGTCCTGTATGGCAGATCTCCTCGGATACTAGTGTCATCACTAAATGTTTACTTAGGTTTGTATTTCCCTGGTCAATTGTGATCCAGTTGATGGTAATTTGTGGGTGTTGTGAATGGAGGATTTGATTTTGTACGTTTATGGAAGGTTGAATCTTACAGTATTGTATTATATTAAGTGTACTATAAGATGTTAGGAGGGTTCGGTGTGAATAGGATTTTTTCCTGTTAACATTGGCAATCTAAATATGCAATTAATCTTTGTAACGTGTATAGAATGTACCTTGAGTCAAATTCAGTTAATAAACAGATACTGATTGTTTCTACAAAAGGATTCGAACTTACTGACATTGGATTCCCTTTACCTTTCTTTAACCGCAAGCAATTATTTTACTGTGGAAATCACAGTGTATTTTTTACCTTAAGTTTAAATTTTAGTGGATACGAAGTTATTTGTCTTGACGTTTGTTTGTATGAACTTGTTTTCCCTGTTGGTCTTGAAGGTCTTAGATGAGTACGAAATGAGAAAGCAGCAGAACAAGAACAGGTAATACTCCACAGCAGCCTACACCACTGAGAGGAGAAAGGAGAAAGGGGGATACAAGGAACGCCATGAGACACTCACTCCACATAGAAACTGACACAACCCTGCCAGGTGTTTGTGAATGCATTTAGAGTCCATTCATTCACTACGGAAAGTGAAAGCATTCAATTTTACTTTCCCCAAAACTTCGGGCTCAGCAAAATCAAATTATTTCGCTTTGTATCTAAATAAGTAGAATTGGAGGTTGCATTGACGGACTTTCCCGTAAATCATAGTAGCCCCACAGTAGTGACGTTGTGAGCGAATGCTCCCTCAGTTTCTACAACATATTTCGGATGGACCGACGCTCTTCGTCTTGACTTGCTTTGGATTTTGCATAGCATGGGTAGTACAATGGGAAAGGGACGAAGCCCACAGACGAAACGATTTACAGGCAAATCCCCATATATAAAGCTGCTCAAGGGGGAATACGAGCAAGTATCTTTTATTCCACTAGCGATTCAATCTATCTCATCTCACTCTCTTCCAATTTATCTCTGCTTCAAAAAGTTACCACGTTAGAAGTTACTTTCACAATTTCAAGAAATTCTTTACTTCGTCTTTATTTCTGGACTTGTCTCTATTTTCTAACATTTCATAAATCTGACAAGTCTTATCGAAACTTCATTTTCGGCTGTCAATTGTGTAACTAGCGAGACTACACTTTCACCTCAGAAAACCGTAAGCTAAGAAATTTTTCAAAATTTCTTTTCCTAGTACACTTTTTAAATTAAGCATTTCACAAAATAATTTCGTAGTTCTCTCTACCCTTTTCTCGGTAACAGGTAGTTGTCTAATTCTTACTTTCTGTTTCTGTCGCATCTATCTGAAATCCAAATATGCAATTTACTTTCCACCTGGTGAGCTGATTGATATTTCTCGTTAAGATAATGTTGATTAACGTCATTTGTTTTTGTATTTAGTGCTTGCAGCGTTTTTGACAAGTTGAGTCCAGCCAGTGTGACGAAAGGAGAGACAAGATGAAAGAAAGTATTGGTGTGTGCATTCTCCTTGCAACTTCTCTATGCATCGCTACTCTTGCCATTGACGTTGCTTCTTTCCCTATGCAAGATTCCCCCGGAGGTCCTCTTTCAAATAATGACTTTGCTCCGAAAAGTCCATACCAACAACTCCCCGTGGCTTCTTCTCTAGACAACAGGTAACTAACTCCCTTCCATAAATTAACTCCCTTCTGGCAACACACATCTCCGTCAATACTTATTTCCATATCTGGCATATGCACAGTTGAGTGGATATTGGCAAACTCCGTTCCGTAGATTGTTTCCAGCTGTCACGTCATCTTCTTTGTCCAGTTCCCTTACCTCAGCCCGTTCTGTTTCCTAATCTCCGTCCTAATTCATTTGTATTCATTTTGTGCACCGAAAATAATCAGAAATCTCTCACTGATTCAAATTCCTTATTTCTATCCCAATTCTCAAAATTCGTTGTTCCTGGAATGTAAATAAAGTCATTTAAATAGATTACGATGTGGCATAACCGTTAGGCGCATCACACAACACAGGTGCATGCAAATTCCCATTCTTCACTGCATATACGGCCCTAAAGTCCTTCGCCATCATATTCTTATATATGTTTGTAATTCCATCACGTTTCAATTCACCCAACTACTACAGAAGAACCTGACCCAAGAACCGGAACTATTTTCTCATTTACGCTTTTCCCCCTCCTCCCATAGTCAAATACATCCATTATTTACACATTCTAAAGAATTCAATGCAAAAGGCTGTAGTCTCAGTCTTTGCTCTAATATGTATGACACCTTAGACCTCCAAGACAACCAGAATCATGCTTCACTCACTTTCTTGGCAGAGTAGGCGAATAAATACCGAAATTACTTTCGTTGTTAAGTACTTGCGTAGCAGAAGTTAATTGAATTAACTAAATGAGATACGCTCATAAGTACCACAACCTAACACATTCTAAACATCTTCCAATTGGTTTCAATTCCAACTGAAAATGTAAAAAGACAGCTGCCGTTCGTTGAAGTGAGTTTTCTTTCCCCTGCATAGGGTGAGAAATCAAAATTAAGACTGTCGGTAACAGTAAAAGGGTAGAGCGAGTCCAGTTTTGAGGCAAGGTGAGACTTTCTATACCATGACAAGAAATACTTATCTTATGTGCGTTACGTTTTGCCTTCGTCGTATGGTAAGGCTGTAACAGGACAGGGGCTGTGTCATAGTGTACACCAAATGATAATGCAACTGCATATCTGCAAGAGTAAAAATTCATCTATTTTAGCGTCAGAGTACTTAATCCTTAGAAAATAGTTTGCAAATCGTCACATACCTTTTTATATACTCATCGTGACGGTACATGGTGAGTTCGTGCATTTGACATTTCCTACCTATTTACTCAACAAGAAAAATAAAAAAGTTCTCTCATAGAAGTGCCACTTTAAGCATTTAAGTGAGTAAGCTTTACTGACGTAACTCAGGTATACTTACGTAACAGAAATCAAAATATCGAGCTTTGGGTTCTCAATACCTACTTGAAATGAGTTTCAGCCTGAAACCTGTTGGCAGCAAAAAGTTAGAAAATTAACTAAAAGTTCGACGTTGAAAAATAAATGTCAACTAAACGGAAGAAGGTGAAAGATGAGACTTCTTTTCTTTTATCTAGCATTTCGTCTTGCTATTATAATTATTGGCTCTGAATCTGAATGAGGAATTAATTAGTTTGGTATGGAAAATTCTGTTTTCAGGAAAGTGTGATAGAGCACTGCCTGTATTTAATTTCTGCACTTTAATTTTGCTAAATGGTACAGCTTTGCTAATAAAATTTGTTTGTAGTTGAGTATGCACTTCAACTGTTCATTACTTTGAGCTTCACATTGTAAATGGCATTCAGTGGATAATTAGATCATTGAATAATTTCCAATTGGCAATGATAATTGCTTTCCAGGGTTTTACAGATATCATGTAATTCACTTGTCATTAAGTAAGCGATAGTAGGAAAGTTCCTAATGAAAGCAATTACTATTCTACTGGATTACTAGAAAGGTTATCAGTTATTATATAAGTTGTGAAAATCAATATGGAGTAAGAGCACATATGCAATACAATGTACGCAATTGTGAAAATGTACCAACTTAAGGTGAATACCTCGAAGATATGATATGATATGGGTTTGAAAATATATGCTGAGAAAACTAGTGAAATACGAAGAACTAATAGTATAACACACTACTAATGAAATGACGGTCATTCCAGAATAAGGTGATTCTTTCACTGATGTGTATCTCTAAGCCGAAAAGCAAGGATTTGTCACGAATCTTTCGTTTGTCAAAGCTGACGGTCTGAGGCTTGACATATCTCATTAGCAACTAGTACAGGAATGCCAATGCTTTGAAGCCAACTGTTAGTTACGGCTGTAGTCCTGTTTATTTCTAAAAGATTTGTCCAGGTAACTCAAGAGAACTAATAAGAAATATTTGATATTTCTACTCATCAGTATGGCAGATATAAATTTTATATTAGTATAGGGAAGAAAAACATTGCTGTTTGGAACAAACTGTTGAGAAAAAGGAAAGTTGGTGCTTGAATAATTTGGTGTAGTCGGTGAAAGCTTTGAAAGCACTTTAGGAGCTAGAATAAAGCAATTTTCTCAACTTCTGTGAAACGAATGAGCAAGCACTTGACCTGGTTCAATCGGTATAATGCACTAAAATGTGTTTATACATAAATAGGAAACATTTCGTTTGCACGCATACATTTGCTTGTAAATTGAAAACTCTGTAGAGATGCTTTTCATTAGCTTTAGATCCGATAAGGTTATTTACGATCCCCGTACAAAACAGGAATTCGTTCTAAATAGGAAACGTTAAAGATAGCCTTTGTAAAATTTGGATATTTTTGAAATTCTAAACCGATAATTTAAAAACTGTGTATCCGACCAATTTATTCCATTTCTTTAGTATGGAGGTATCGAATGTTTGGTAATCAGGTAGTTCAAATATTTTATGATGCAATTCTTTTTCTAGATTGGAAATAGATCACCACAGCTATTATAATATATTTCTGCATTCATACAAAGGATAAATTATATCATTTCTCTGGGAGTCATAACTGATTGTAAGGTATTGTAAACATTAACTTTTGTTGTTATAAAGTTAAAAAACTCATTTATGGAGGCCTGATAATTCCTATTTTCGTCTCATTCCCAATTTCTATGACTTCTTTTTGGTGTGGTTGCATTTATTTTGCAGCGAAACAGTTCAGATGAGCAAACACTTTTATCTGTAAGGGGAGAATTGAAAAAGTTGAGAGCGAGGTTGACATTTTTGTGAAACGAGGAAATATGATATGGGAGAGGCATATCTGCGTCCATTAATAATGCTATTTGTTGGGTGTATACTACTAGATAATGTTATCTGCGTTGTAGGAGAAAGAATGACATGAAGTTTCTCCTTGTCTCTTTCTAATTTGTGTATCCGAGTTGAGCCCTACTCCTAATGTAATACTTAATGTATTTAGTAACCCCTAGACGTTTCATTTTCATCCTTTGATCCTTCATCACATGCAGTTCACGATCACCTTTCGTTTTACCTTTTGATAACTTTAAATTAAACTTCGCCCCAAAACATTTTCCATTGCTGCTACATTTTAAACAAGATGTTGTGTTGTTTCTGTCAAATTTTATTTCCTTTGAACAACTGAGCCTTAACTTTTCTTCATGCATACGATAAGTAATCTAGTAAACGTCTTTTCCTAGAGAACTGATTATACAAGCGCATTTGTTTGTCATCACGTTCTCTCTGATCTTTTGATTTCTCAATGTAACAATATAAGAGAGTGTGCGATCATCAAGAAGTGTCAAGTATTTTTCATATTGAACACCTTTGCTCTGCTAATCAAATTATCTCAGTCTGATTGCGTACGCAAGGAATAATTACAATAAAAACCGTGCATTGCATATATTTATATGTCTTTGTCCATAAATAAACAGATGCGAAGTCTGACACCCGGTTCTCCTTCCAGTCTAACTTATTGCCCTCAATGGACATCTTAAGAAATTGAAATGGGTCTAATAGGGAATTGGTGAACCAAGAGACGCTTAAATGTAAATACTTAAATCCTTTCTTTGAGAAACAGATGTTTCTGATGAATCAACAATGAACTTAGTTCATTAATATTGCTCAGACAATAGTTTCAACGTGTTGGATGGAATATGTATGCGGTATGTAGATTGTTTAGCTCCCACTGTCTGTTCCAAGTTCCAAGTGGGCTATTACTTTTTCTTGACGTGGGACGACATAATTTCGAAAGGAAATCTAAAATGAGTAATGAGCTTAAGATCGAAGTAGACTGCCACATTTTACTTTCACATCAGACGAGTTTCCGTATTTTCATGATGAATTATTTCGAGGGACGTGGTGGCAGTTCAACTTTTAAAACTTTCTCCGTATATTTTATGGCTTCTTTCCCATGACTAACTAGACTCTATCACACCCCTCCACCGCTTCTGCCGAACTCACTGCACACAGAGAAACCGTCTTTAGGTACCTATCCCTAATTCAATTTCAAGGTGAGAGATTTCACCTTATTACACGTACCTTCATGCACTTATTAGCTCAACTCTTCCATTCACTGCTGATGCGATTTCCAGTAAAAACTCATCAACTCTACGAATGATAGTATTATCATCCTCGCTGCTCTAACAATTAGATTTGCTTTGTGCTTTACAGCCAATTTCACAACTTCATCCATTTCTTAGCAGTTTTTTATTCTCCCGATATATTTTCATGATGCGAGTGAAAAGCAGAAGTTTTAGAAATATTTTTGATTGAAATAGTGGATGAAACCTTTATTCTAAACCAAACGGTACATCAAGGGCACTTCTTACGTAATATGTTGTAAAACTAAATCAATTAAGTGGCTGCAGAAACAAAAAAATAGAATTTTTAATATTTTTGAAATTTGTTTTCCTTTTTAACAATAGTACGTCCTATTAAAAATATAAATGCTTAAAAATATGTATGAACTTTTTACTGCCAATTAAAACTTCCAGACAATGATTTTTAAGCTCATTTTTCAGAAATGAAATGTGCAGTACATTTACAAAAATAAGGCGCTATGTAATCGCTGGACAATACACATTAGGATTAAAGACTGACAACAGAAATGAATGCACATATACCGTGTTTACCAAAGTAACATACCATGGCCTCATCCGTACCTCATCTGTAAGGTACATTGATAATATGTAGAAAATGGGAAACTTCAAATAACAAATCACAACACCAAAGAAATTTTCCACCAAATCTTTATGTGTATGGCGTAAATAATGCCACCTTTTAAACCAGGTAATGAATGTAGGTCTGGCTATGCTAAAAGATATAGCGAATCCATTGACAGTTTAATTACTCTAACAATTACAGAAAATGATATGAACGTTCTGATGAAGAACTTAAGGAATGGATGTAGACTTATTAATTATTACACTAAACTTTTTGTATTTATGACACTTTGACCACTACATTTTTTTCTGCATTGATACAAATAATTTGTCTACGTCGAAATATTTCGGCATGGACAATAACGAGAATGAAATGTGAACCAAAAAACAATAGATCGCTAGGGCATTAATTTGGCATATATGGTGTAGGCGTAGAGTTATGTTGTAAGAGGTTTTCTCATAATTTATGACTCTACTATTGAGACACATCATTATAGCTCCTCCTACACTATTTTCTACGTATCCCTCACGTAAATCTTAATAATCAGTAGCAGCCAGTTTCCATATATTTGGGGAGTGTTTGATTGATTGTACTAGGGCATGAAATGCAATACAGACAGAAAGGAGTTTGGGCAATTCTCAGAAATCTCCAATCAGAAAAAATGAAATAGTATTTTTAGTTCACGGGACACAAAAGGTTAATATAAATATTGGAAACGAGTAAGTTGGCTAAGGTTGAGCCACGGGCATTTCTCAAACCATATACCTATATTGGAAATGCATATGTCCAGCAAAGTCGGAATCCTATACACTTCCTTCATCGAGCAACGGCTCAGCCTTTTAGATATTTCTTTTAATGTCAAATCGGGAATGTTTGCAAATTGGTCAAGGACACCTTTAGTTAAGTGGACAGATATTGATACCCTAAAATATTAAAAATTGTTTAATTTTCTATTTATTTTTTATTTAGCAAGAGTATGCTGATAGTCCTTTTTTATACTACATTTATAAAATTTTTCATTGCGCAGTTTGAATTATTTACTGCAACGGTATACCAAGATAAGGATTTCCATAAATGTCTAAGCAAGTTGACCGTGAAATGTAATAGTAACTAAATGATGGACTTAATCAATGAAAAATTTTGCAATATTTGGAGAGCAAAAAGCAGAAAAAGCTGTTTATAGAAAATCGCAAATCACTTTTGCGTGTTACAATTTATCAAGTCTTATTAGTTTCGTTGCATAATTACCCTGCATTCTTGCAATCTTTGGTAACGACAGGCATTTTACGCAGTATGAACCGTAATTAACGAAGTTAGCAGTGGCATTTTACTTTTGATATGTTAATTAATAATAAAGCTCATGAATTTTAATAACTTTTAGTCAAGTTTTTAGAAAAACTTTTGGAATACTAATGCTAATGTAGTAATTTAGCTTAATTTACTCCAATATTTTAACGAAGTACAGAATACAATCTCTTACTTCTAAACCTTTCCTTCATGCCAATACATGCTCATAACATGAACTTATAAATCGAGCATATAATGATTGGGATTCATCGAATCATCATATTACTGGAGAATTCAAGCCTAAAAATCATCTTTTAAATTGCTTATGTCATTCAAAGCTTTCTTTTGTAGTGAAACGCTTCTTTATTGTTATTTTCTACTCTGGCAGTTCAACCATATGTATTTCCAAGTATCTAACCTGTGGAATCGTAAAATCTTAGAGGATAGTCTACAAAGGAAAAATCATTAGTCGAACAGAGAGGATGATGATAAAGGGTAAATGTTGTTGTCTTCTTGTGTAATGTCCTTATTTAGTAAAATTATTAAGTTACAATTAGTGCTGACTTATTGCTCTCAGATGCACGAATTTTGTTCAACGGGACACATTTCTTCAAACCTTTCCCAATTCATTAATTTACTTTTTCTATATTATAAAAGCATATACGGCGCTTGGGTATCCAAATATAAATGAACTTCATTGTCATATACAAAGCAATTCAGGAATTAATACACATTTTTATGTTTCTAGGATGCGATTACTGCTTCTTTCCTGGCTTCAAAATGCTGCTTCACAGAATGAAAGAAACTTGAAAGTGTAAGTCTTTTAAATAAGTACTAATACCATACCTTATAACGTTTAGTAATTTTCATTGCAAAACTATCTGGTAATATAATTAGCACAACATATATCTATGAGGCCATTATATTAATTTAAGAATGAGGAATTTTAAGAATAGGAATAAGAATTTCAGAAAAATTCGGATTCTAAGTTAAAAATTGAACTAAATACTGAATTCCATAATTATTTATATTTCACAACGCCTTTTAAGCTAAGAGACGCAATGAGAAGTCATTTCTTTATAATGTTTGTAAGAATACCGTTGACTGCGAGCACAAAAGGCATTTCAGGGAATCACCTAGCTTTTGAAGTTGCTATTTTTCAATTTAGATTCAAATGCGTTGAGACGACAGAAAGATAAAGGAGTTTCAGTGTAGCGACATTAGTGTCCATCCGAATTGCACCTGAGACTTGGGTTTTCTACGGTCTTTGCAGAGGACACATAAACTTTAGCATACTTACGATTTACGAAGTGTTCACACAGACCTGAATATTTGTTGGCCAACTGCAGTGCAGACATCAATCAGATCTTTCCACACCACATGACCCAATCATTCGATTCTATTGCGACAGTAGTCCTTTATAAAATAATGCTTATAAACAACGGCTTTTCTTGCTATACTACATTCGTTGCAGTTGCGATGAACGTACGCTTTTCTGGAACCTTCAAATAAATCGTCATGAATAATCACCAGTGGGAGTTATTGACCTTACACCTTCTCCGAATTGATAACACTAAAATCGACACGGTGATGATTTACCCGAATTTTCAGTCAGCACTTAAAGTCTTTACCTATTATTAAATAAAACCTTCTGCTTTCCTTTCTAAACATTTAAGTTTCACTCTATAATTACAACTTTATACATTTCGCTACTTTTGGATGGAATGAGAACTGCTTCGATGCTTGAAATAATTCCACTTTAAAACACATTTAGCTGCGATTGCAATGAATACGTCGACATTTTACAAAGCAATTAAAACTCTAATTAAAAGTAACCTTTATTGAAGTTCAATTAAATTGACGTCTACAATAACGGTCAAGGAATGGATGTTTTGCCTCACATGATTTGCCACAAATTAAGCCTTACTTCATGCGTAGGAAGCTTTTTATTTAACTATATACCATTTTGTGGAATATCTTAAAATCAGTCAACTTTTTTCACATTCTGTGTTGATTTTGTTAGATAGATCATACATTTGAGAAACATCAAATATATTAGGGAATTCTAGTTTGACTTAATTTAAGTCATGTAAAAACCTTCCTGTGTTGCAATAATACTGCTTCTTGGTTTTGGGGAAAACCTAGATAAAATCCTTCACACCGCTCTCTTGATAAAATTCCGTAGTTATCTACCCATTTGTTTGCAACTATTAAACTCAAAATGTAAAGCATTAAATTCGCCAGTAATCTAGATGCCAATTTAACTCAATAGTCCAATCGTTTCTTGGTTATTGTCCTTATTGTACCCTTTTACAGCTCCTGTGTGAGCAAAACGTCTAGAGCGGTTTTTATTCTGTGAACTTTACAATTGCAAAAGAACATGGACTAAATAGAAATGACATGTGGAAATTATATATGAGAAGAAAAGATAAATAGTTGCTTTAGCGTCTGTTCTGGCAATGTGCGGGTAATTGTCAAAATGTGCTGACAACAAAGTAGGTGTCAACTTGTTATTCGAGTTCGCAGTTCTCAATGTAATACGCTTAAGGCTTTCACTGTGGAATTGAATTTATTTGAAGGAGAAAGCTTTGGCAGAGAGACAGGTGAGACAAGATGTAACAGTAGAATCAACACCAACAGATTACTACTTACTCACTCCGTCACTCTGTAAACGTCCAGGTGCAATTCCATAGCACTGCCACTATGCCAATTCCCACATTTCTCACCCAGCTCTCCTGTCAACCCTCTCTTATTGCACATGTAGATTCTAGTGGACACTTCAAATTCAATTCAATCCAGTCAAATTCAGCCAGAGAACGATCTAAATGTCACCAAGTATACAGCAATACCATCAATATGCATCTTAGAAACTTAGAAATAAGTAATGGCAATTTTCGTCATAAATGTCTCCTTACAAGAATTTCGAAATCTTAATATACCAGGTTATCCAGTGGTGTGTCACAGAATAGTGTCATACAAATGTAATATCTTGTGTTTGGTCCTAAATTTATCAGAAACTTTTCAATCTTTCAGACAATCTTGATGTTATCAAAGTCTAATGAATACCCTAAAAGATGTACTAAGGTATTGCCATACATGAGTGATTTTATCTAAATCAAACCGAATTAATTCTCGGTCAAAATTCCACAATTCCTGCCCTTCTAGAAAATTATTTACTTACTATTGGGGCGACGTGATTTCTATACCGTTAAATACTTTTTATAAGGAGACAGCCCTTTGTCTGTAAGGAAAATCACAAAAAGCTAGTATGACTCGAGAAAACTTATTGGCAATGGACGTTGTGTGTATAAAAGTGATAAACAAAAATATTGGTCAGCCAGCTCTGCCATTCCTTTGAAATCAAACAGGCATGAATGTTCAAATGGTCATGGTTAGTACTAATAGTAATGTCTGTATGACAAGCTTCTGGGAAATTTTCATTTGCTTCTTTCCCACGAAAGGAGAAAGTTGAAAGCCTAAGTGCATTTCTGGTTACCATGTATTACATGTAGGTACTTTGTCTGCCTTGTCTTAAAAATATAACTCACATATTACGTAACTTATAACATGCATACATCAGGTTTATGACTACGAGATCAGAATCACAAATACGTACCCACAAATTAATGAATATAGCTTTAGTTTAATGGGAATTTTCATGTTTTACATTAAAATGTGTTGGATTATCCCATGTTGATTTGCAAAACAGAATTCTGTTGAACAAAACATTCTTGCTTCAGAGCTTTTAGGACGTTCTCCCAAAAGCAGTTTGGCTTACTTCTGAGCGGGAAGAATAATCAACGAACTATTTTCAAGTTTTGCAACCTTTTTTGTCATAGCCATTAACAATTTATATTTTCTAAGAGAGTCTCACAGCCTCTGACTTGAACCACGAGTCGAGATGAATACTTATCTGTATATAGCGAAAGACAAATTTCTACAATATTGTGACCTGGGAAATCCACTACGCATTTTTGGTTTTTCAGAAATAGTAGGTATGAACGCCTTAAGAACTTTTGAAGCATTCACCTTGCCAGCATGCAGTAGAAAGCATTTCGATTATAATTTCACTTTTCATGCTGCTCACTCTCTGGGGAATTTTCTCCGCATGAATCGCTCACGTTATTTAATACGACACAGTAAGAACAAAATACCAGCTAAAATGCAATTGATTATACCTATGTTCACTCGCAAGTTTGTGCCTAGAATTACACCTACCTTTGCTACACTTTCTCTGTCTGTCATTATATCACTGCAGCCGAACACATTGTTCAAATCCTACACGTTCCATTCTGTGTACCTGTACTATAGGTACAGGCTATACTTTCCACGGTTCTTACCTCAAAAATATCAAATTGAACACGAGTTATCTCAAATATGCTCTAAAGCTACATAGAGGGTAGGATGTAACGATATAAAACATTAAGGCCGCTATTGTGGTAAACTGGTAGATGAGAGCTATGAAATAAAACATACTATGAGATTCCTCTTTACATGAGGAAGGTGTTTAGGTGTCTGCAAGCTCTGATTTGTTAAGGGACTGAAGTCCACAGTTTTGTTTTGTGTGTTTCTATGTCTGGCTGTCTGTAACAATTATTCAATAACACCCCAAAAAGGTAGATAAAGATGATTCGCTCAAACTATTTTAATGAACCGAGCACCGAGCATTGCGAAATACCTTAATTTCATATATGAGCACTCTCTGACCTTTGACCTCTAAATAAAATATAGAAAACCTTTTTGTACATTACAACGCCATTTATTTTGCGCCACTTTGCGACAGCGGTTTCCACAGTTTATTTGGGATAAACTTGCATCCTCTTCAGAAACGCACATTAATTATAGGCATTAGAATGTAATGGTCACAATGACAGATATAGTTTTAGTATTATCCATTTTTGACAGTAGGAAAATTAATAATTTTACATAGTATATGAAACCATAAGAAATGCATCTAAAGATTTGAGAGTTTATAAAATGAACGAAGGGTCTAATTCCGTACGTACTAACGAGAAGTAATTCAAAATGTTGACGAATGTACTACATAGAAGATAGAAGTCTTAAGCTTTTCCAGCAGCCCTATGGGAATTCCTACCTTTGGGTGACAATAGATAGAGGTGTGGCATGCGGATGACATCTATTGTGTATATAAAACCCTGAAAAGTATTCATGCTAGAGAAACTATATGCGAAGGGGAGTTTGTGCTGGTAATACTTTTCTGCAATCTAATCTACACTTCTATTGCATTCTCGTGTCATGTCTGTAAAAACGGGTGAGGTGTTGCAAAATGGGGTGTCGCATATCTGCGTAACCGTTTTGTTTTATTGTAGCATATTGAAAACTGTAGCGCGGCGCCGTTGTACCGATTTTAAAAAATAAATTAGACTTCAGCACGATGTACTCAGCGATACCTGTGTTTTTGAAGGTATTAAATTAACACGAAGTCTCTATCTCCAGAAAAGGCAGATACTTACGTACCACCCTGCATTTTTGAGAATACTAAAGTTCATTTTAGTGGATGACAATTAGTCAAGTACTCCATTCGTTAGAGATAAGCAAAGAATGAAATACTTCAACTATGAATTCCGATGTTCCCTATTCACTAGAGAGAGATGAATGGTTTATTTAAACGTGTAGTAGTACCCTAGCAAATTCTTTTCATTGAAATCGATCTACGTAAATCCTTATTTTAGAGCAATGTGGCCGTACAAAAGAACAAGCAGACGTTAATCACATACATCAAACATTTAGTATCAATTATACTTTTGCAATGGCTGCAGAATGCACTACATATAACCATGTTTCAAATAATTCCCCATTCATTTAAGAATTGCAGTCCACTTCATCGTTAAATACAAAGGGTTTTTAGAAACTTCAATTAAGGATTCAGTCTCATTTCGATTGACGCAAAAATTATGCAATAAATATTAATACCATTATAACTTCTTCGTTGTGTGCCAATTGCAGTGCACTTTGAATTTTGTTTCAGAATTCCTTAACTTCAACTATTCATCAACTAATATTATGAAGTTCTGAAATTATTCAACTACTCTTTATTTTCGACCTGTTGTGTGATACACCTAATTTTATTTATGGAGTTTCTGGCGATTTTTATTCAATGCAATGCAATAGAATCACAAATAGCGCAGTTAAAATAAGGGACGAATTGTGAACAAGAATGAAAGTTGAGTTGGCGGCTGTCACTTCTCATTCTCCACTACAGGGATATTTTGCTAACAATTAACCATTACAGTACAGTGATTACTAGGTACTCACATTTAAGATTGCTACTAGTATTGTGTCTCTACAAACACCGTTATAGTCACCTACTCTGGTTAGCACTCCTTTGTTACACATTCACAGCCAAATGTTTATTTAGTGCGGTTTTGACAGTGACGGAGTGTGAAAGAGACAGAGCTCTGACACTTTTTATGCCATAGATTTCATTTGCAGTGGATGCCTTGGGTGTAGTAAGCTGTTTGTTTCTCTCTGAAGTTGGAAAACTTATCTTACCTTGACTAACCACGGTAATACCTACTAGTACCATCCGTTCAGATAAAACCACGTCTTCAATGGCAAATCACAGAAAAAACAATTTTTCAAATGGTACCCAAAATAAATTTACATTTGCTTAATACTGAAGAATTAAACATAAAAGGTTATCAATACTCACCGAAAACCCACTTTTAAAACCAGGTTTAAAATGCACCATAAAGATGAAATAAAAATCCCAATTCTTATGGTGTATTTACAATGTAGATAAGGAGCATTCCATAACCGAGTCACATACCATATATATTTGATATTATCAAAAATGTGTTTGTGATTATTTTATATGCCTTCTAGCCTCACTATAATATACCCAGAGTTTTTTATAGAAACAGAATTTACAAAATGATTTATTTTAGATATGTTTTGTAATGTCTATGGTCACAACTCAGATTATATAATGAATATGTGAATTACTGGTTTTCCTTGACTCTTCAGTCACGGAATGATTGAAATTTTACGGAAGAGTAGCGAAGTTTCGGAAATTTAATTTAATAATTGCGTAAGTACACATTGTTATGATTGTTTGTTTTACCTTGCTGTGTCTTATTATCTGACGCTCCTGTATATACAGCTTTTTGGACTAGAAACTCATCGCATGAAAATAACTCGTTGGTGAAAAACTACGCAGCTCATGGTACATTCAGTATGCCAGTGCACTCATGGTGCACTAACATATGGAATAAAAGTGCGAGATCGAGTTTCGAAAAGTTCATGCAAAAGGGCTAACTTGTAATATTGAATAGAACGGGACAGAAGGAGAGAGATAACACATTTTTCTAATTTATGCTCCGCTTTGCTGCTTATTAAAGCAGAAAATTAGTTTTTATGATAACGAATATGAATACTAATTTGAAAATCTGATGAGCATTAAACAAATGATATGCTAGTCATCGTAGCATGATTATCTATAAAGGATTTTGGATATAATGCAAGGATTAAATCATTTACACTTTCACAAACGAATTTGCAAAATGAACATTTTTGGAGGGTAAGGAAATTGTTTTGATTACGTGTCTAATATGAGGTTTATTGGAATTGACAGAGCAAAGAAGACGTGCTTGATAAATGCTGGATTGTCACACTCTTGTGACTACAAAGATACCCTTGCAGCCATTGATGAAGGCATGTATCTGGGCTCCGACCAAACCCCTGGAAGAAAATGACTGGGTTAAACCAATACTTGAAAAACGAAGAGAGCCAAGTATCCCCGTAGTATTAAAGTATATTATGTAACTTCTATTAATATTAAATTATATGTTAATGAGGGATTTAAATAGTTATGCTGCTCTATCTAGTTACCATTTACTAATGACCATCAATAAATATTTGACACTAATCTTTGATTGTATCTATATGCATAGAATCATAAATGTACCTACTTATGTACTATTTACATACTACATGTACTTATATTTATCTGAATATAATTCTGTAGAAGCCACCTGCGTCTTGTATGTCCTGCAGAAATGTCTGTTTCGTACACAAAAACCGTTAGGTGCAATTCTCCCTCCCTGTAGTTTTTATGCTTATTCATTTTATTATTGGTTCACTAATTCCTGTCGTTCTATTCATACTAGAAATCAGATAGCACTGCAGCTAACCCTCGTGTCTCAGTCACATTACAACTTCCATTCAATTAGTGTAGCGCAAAAAATGTTAAATTTATGCACATAATGCATATTGTAGTCCTTTGGGTCTGCTTGCACTGGCTATATGCACTAGTTGTTAACTATACAGCATGTAATCAGCAAACTAGTAAACGGAGAAACTAAATTATAATTATATGTAAAGATTGTAATGGATGTTGTGACAAAGGATAGTAACCCCTGCTGAGCACGTCATGAAATATGGCCAATACAGTGTGTGTAGTATGTACTAGACATATGGAGTTTACAAGTAATTAGGTGTCATAATATCGATAACAATTTTAAGAATAGTTTTACAACATTCAAGATGCCTACGTATTTACTAGTCATGTGTGCACTAAAATGTAATATCTGTACATAAATCACCTATTTGTTGTAATGTAACAACAGTTATACAGAAAACTTTGTTTGCATAACTATTACAGTATATCCTGCAGTGCTGAATGGAGAAAGCTTAATAGTATGTAACTCTATAGGTATTACCATAGTATCATTATTAAGAAAATGTTAAATGTAGGAAAATGCAATGCAAGCATACAATTACAATAGAATTTGGGAGAAGAACTTCTTTGTCATGCTGGTGGGCTATGGGTGTGCAAATAAAGTGCATAACTAGCACATAAATACCTAAATAAGTATACGTAAATAGGTTAGCAAAGTAAATATATGAATACATACATGTAACATCTAAACTTTTGTCCTGTACACTATGTATCCACACTTATAACATTTTGTTACGCTTTCCTTATGTTAGCTGTGTCATATCACGTCATTTTGTATTTATTTTCGAGTGGAGTCAGTAATAAAGAATCCAATATTTAGTATTCTGTTGGTGGTCCCTCAGCGATGCAAACTCAGCGTTTACCGTCTGTTTGATTTGGATGCTAAGCCGGCTGTCTGTAGTTCCTTAAAGCAAACAAATACTTTCGAATGGAAGGTACACATGTCATTAGGGAGGAATGATTTCCCCAAGGAGTTACCTATCCGTTCCGCTTTTACCTGCCCATCAATACCAAATAGTCCCCGTCTACTCCGCAGCACAACAATCCACGCCCGCCACACAACAAACACCGCAAAAACCGAAATACACCCCTCCCTACATAAACACTGGCCTTCCCGTGCCTCACGGCCTTTGGTTAACATTGTTACTGCCACGAAAAACAAAGTGCCTTCAAATAACCTCATTCATACCCCACCCTGCAAAATCATACTCTATTGCTCTATTCCATCCACATGCTCGTGTCTTTTATGTGCATCTCATATAAAGGTCAACTTAAAATGAAAAGGTTAAAGCAACGTGCAGAAATTGATAGACTCAGGGCTTTCTATTAAATAGTATCTTTCTTGGCTCTCGTGAAAAGAACAGTATAATTTCAGCAACCCGGAGGGAATCTATTAGAAGATTTACAGCCGTTTTGCAAAGAAAAGAAAAGCTATATAAGCACAGGTAGTAGGATGTAAGATGTAAGCCAACAAACAGTAAACGAGTAAAGAAATCGTTTTACACACTTTCCCAGTCACTCATCTCCCATATCGCTTTGATGAGACTAAACACCTTGATTCCTTTCTCCGAGCACATACCTTCGCTTTCCTACTTTAAATATATAGTAGGCATTGCATAGTACTACTGAATACCTTCAGCAGTATGCTTAGCTTTGCTACGTATGCAAAATATCCGTATGCCAATGATTTAATCTGATAGGCAGATGCATACAACAGTGTGCAGTGGTGTGCATCTACTATCTACTCAATGCATAAGGAAAACGGACAATGCAGGAAACTTCTGGATGCGAGATAAGTCCACCTTATCCAAAAACGATTATAAGCGTATTTCAGTGGTATAAGTTACAATAGAAACATTTAAGTCCACTTGACAATGTTTAATCAAGGTAAATACGTATTTGTATGAAGTGACGATTTACAAAGAAAGTAAACATAGTACAAGGGAGGATTCGTCGATATCGTCAATTGTAGGTATTTTTGTTTCCCCAATATTCTGCAGTTGCATGATTTCAATTTCAATTTTGTTCTAGTGTCTTACAATATCAGCACTACAAGAATATTTTTCACCCTATAATGACACTATCACTAAAAAAACAATTGGAAGGTCACACAGGACGTCCATTTGAGTTCTCAGATGTCTTAAAAATCTCATTACATAATACACAAACTTAATTAGAAAAAGCCTTATTCAAATTACATCAATTTCATAGCATAAATTTTATTAGTAAATTTTATTAATACATAAACGTAATAAGAAAATGCCTGATTCAGATATCAAATCCATAAATTTAATTAATAAAGATCTTATATACAGAATTATAATATCATAGACATAATTTATCTCTATTACTTCTTACGAGTTCTCTGACTTTCTCACAGATACCGTCTAGTTTATAATATTTAAATCCAAATGAGGTACCTAACTTATCCCAGTAAGAAATAGAGAACCATTTAACAGAATTTAGAACTCGTTTGATCTCGAGTTAACTTATTACAAAGTGTCTAACTTCGGTAGAGACTTGTATACATTTCCGTGTTATATGAGGTTCCCCTACAATACGGAGTGCAGGATCTGTGCGGATTCTACTCATGGGGACATTGCAATCTCCTCTTAACATTTGAAATTGTTGTTAGTTAATGCCGAGAGGTCAAAGGTTGTCATCTGAATGGATTCTTAGCTTCACTACTAAATTGGGTATCTGCGCCGGAGTGCCCGAGGCAAGGAGTTCTTATAGGCTCTCCACTGCCAATTCCTTACAGGCACCTTACCTATCTTTCCACTCGTGCCTCGGACAAACAAACTCTATTGCCTTGTCATCCAAGCCGGGAATCGAAGTCGTGATTGGTCACCTTTTGGAAATATGATCGAAGTGGCTTAGCACTTTTCACGATACTGATCATTTTGGTTTAGTACTTTTCTGAATTAATGATCACGTGGCTTGGCACCTATCTAAATTAGAGATCAAGTGGTTTAACACCTTTGTAATGAAGAGAGACGGTATATCTTATAATGTAATAAAAGTTTATAATAACGGAAATGACTTGGTTAAAGTCGTTTATATTATCTAAAGTTTATATAAAGTTTTGGAATGAAAATAATTTGGAGTGCAATGTGGACAAAAATTTGCTCATGTTTACTGTAAGATCATTCCTGCTATACTCTTAAAGCACAAACAATAATCTATATTGTATCAGTACTAAATTTAATAATTGGCTTTTGAACTGAAAAATATTAGGGTTTGTCAAAATATTTACAAAATTAAACAATCAGTTAAATTTTTTATTGCAGACACATTGTAGCTACCAAAATGTGTTTGTACCCATTGTTGAGACACCAACTTTTTATAACTATTTGACTTTAACTGCGCTTCTGAAATTGGCCAGGTCAGTAACTTTTAGCCTGACCTCACATTTCCAACTCTAACTAAATATTTACTACCATTTTATCCATCAATATTATCATCTGAGTACTTCTACTTTTACATGGGTTTTCCGTTCGCTATGTGTATTTTAGATAGGAAGCATGTGGCGTCCCGGGTTTAAATGAATGCTGCTGAATTTGATCCCAGGGTTATTTTTCTACTTCCTTAAGGAGAGGAGAGGTTCCTTGATGGATAGGTAATCATGTATTTACCTAGCGCCTACCAATAATATTATGCTTATAAAGTCCTTTGCTCTTATTATTTGTGTCTACAAAGATATTCGGCACCTATGATATTGAAAGTTATGCTGTGCTGGAGAAGATAAGCACGAAAATGCATGCAAACAGAGTGCCACTTTGAATTATCTAAAGTCTTCTAGATATGCTCTCTTTGGACTAGACCGTAGTCTGCCTTTGCAAAATGAAAAGTGACATTGAGGTGCCCACCTAATCTGATGGATACCCTTCTAGCTACTTAATCGCCTCTCTATTCGAGAGGCACCGATGTTTACAGAATGATAGACACTCACTATATAATATCACTAACATAAGGTTCTTTGAAACTTGCGATCAGATCGTTACGATTTGCAAACACTAACAGAAATTTTTAAAATCGCCTCCCACACCCATATTGTAATTGTCTAACAACCTCTTCAGAACACCTACACAGGTAAACTGTAAAGAGAAACATAATATGCGCAAAATGTATTTTGTTATGGACATCACGAAATATGTCAAATATAGAAAATCTATTTATCCAATGGCGCTGATTTCTTCTAGAGCTATAATTACTTTGTAATAATTGACAACATATTATCAAAGTCAAATTAATACTTCCCAATATTCTTGCTTAAATAAGACCAATATTTGCGAATTGCGACTTATATGACTATTACGGCAAATAAAACTGTCAAAGAAGTAACAAAAAACATAATTTTCAACACCGCACACAGATAAATGAAAACGTTGAAATAATTGAGTAACATAAGAGAAGAACTTCACTGGATTGTATAGTTTTTCCAAATACTGTAGTTGGAGAAAACTCAAAAACTGGAGGAACTCAAGAGTTTTATGGTACAGCTGTCATCTGAACGGTGTTTCTCGTCTCCTTGATTTCACAATGTTACTTTGATTTAGTTAGCAGTTAAAGGAAGCGACGCACTTGATCAATCACATTTGCATATCTTTGCAAGCAAAATTCGGTCAACATATTCGCTACTGGTTTATCTTTCTCAGTTGTCGCTGTTGCATATTTATTCTAGCTGTTATGTAATTACCTATGTCAATTTTACTAGAAACTCATTCATATGTGTATGCGTAATCAGTGCATATGCATTACGTAATAGATAAGTGTAATTTTTGCAAAAACAATATTATTAAAATTTCTATTGCTGTTTCTACGCAGTAATATATGTTCAATACTTTAGTGTAGTTCGTAGGCGTACCATATGGCATTCAATTTTATTAAGTTTACATTTATTTGGGTAGGCACTTCTGTTTGGTTTTGAGTAATTGACGTCAATCTCTAAGAACACCTTTTAGGCTGATTCTCCAGCATTTGTGATCTATCCATCGTATTCACCAAAATATTTGTCTTAGCTCCTTTTTTACCCCTTAAATAATAAATACCCAATAGATTTAGTTTAGGTTTAGGGCGGCTCATTGGAGGGACTGTGTTTACTAGATTGCATTCGAGATATACTATAGGATGAACACGGTACGAATTTATTTCCTGTGGTAGACGTTGCATTCTTTACTCACCCTAATTTCACCAATTTTTTATGAGCATCGATACGATGAACTATCACAGTTTGAGCCATGATGGAGCGATAAATCAAGTATAATAAGTAAGAAGAGGACCTTCTGAAGTCAATTGGGAGATTAGCCTTGAATTGCCTAGCTCCCTTTTGAGAAAATAATGGACTACATCGAAATGCTTTTGTATTGCTGTTGAATATTTTAGCTGAATTTAATACTGGTAAGTTACTTTGTCTAATAAATTGCCTTCAGGTTTTAACTAATCGCAAAAGTAGACTTTGACTTATATTGCTCCATTTCAATTTTTAGTATCTTGGTTTGTTTGTAAAGCAGCAAACAGTTAATTAAGCAATTTAAAAAGTAATACTGTAAATAGTACTAAACTTAGAATTGAAAAGTTTTGCATGGTAAACTTTTCCTATGTAATTGCTTATTGCATCTTTTTCTACCTATTGAAATGGGGAAATTTTCTTGAGCCAGGCAAAGTTTTCCAGGGGTAGATGAATTTATTTATTTACTGGCCACTTTCAAAATACAATTTGAATCTATCATTTTCGACAAAACATGATTACTTCTAATTGCGATTTATTTGTCATGATTTAGGTTACGTCCATTATTATGTACTCCGATCCAATTACAAGGGATATGCCCTAAATTCATTCATCTCAGTCCTCTCAGTTCATTCCTCTCAGTCATCTTAATTTCGATTTCCAGCAATATTTCTACTTTTTGAAATACGCTTACAAAGTACGGGTTTTAAGTCTTCCAATCCGAAAGTTCCACATTGAAAAGTTCAGAGGAGCAAAATGCTCAAAATTTTTTGCTCCTATTTTATATAGTGGAGGTTGGTTTAATTAAAAATACCGATCTTGGTGTGCTTTTTGTAATATTTTGAACATTTCACCTTTTTTGTTCCTTTTGAGTTAGAAATGCTGTTTATAAGTTGAAGTATAAATAGAAATAGGACTGCACTTCGTATGATCGAGCCAGAGAATATATTCACAGTATAAATGGTAAAAATAGTAGGGGAGATCGTTAATTTGCAAACATAATCCCTACTCCTAGGTCTTTCCAAGGGTCTAATAACATCAGTGGATTATGGAAGTATTGGGAACCCTGCTTAGCAGAAACATTGGTAAATTGATCATGCCATGCTGCTTGGACTGCATACAACACGCAATCCTGAAGAAGTTAGCATATGCTGTTCTTTTATTAATACACCACTTTAATTTACATTCAGTGCTATTGATTATCCAATAAATATATAGGTATCCGATAATTATTTAAATATCCTACTTATACCTTATTTCAAAGTTTGCTTACAACTACAATGAATAAATAGTAAAAGTACTATTGTATACATTAGTAGAAGTTTTGTAAGCCATGCATAATTTAATAATTTTTGAGGTAGTTACTGTTGCATCCATCCATGCCTGTTCTACGTGAAATGAGACAAACTAGGACATTTAGTACCCCAAGGTTATTAATTTTTCAAAGGAATAATTCTGTAAAAAGTAGTTTTGTGGAGAGAGCAGGAGTCTGAAATAGTCTAATTACAGGAGAATAACAAGATGCCCCGTGGTATTGAAGCGATTTGCTGCGAGTAAGAGTTTTCCGTAATGACGTGAGCCACCCAGACGAGTTTGGATTTTATGTACACCTGTAAAAGCATCAAAGTAGGAAATTTGCATTTTGCAAAGTTTGCTCTATATGTCAGTTAAGAGATTAGGTGCCTATGAGGCTATGGCAAAAGTATGATTTCTTAAGTTGGTCCATGCAAATATTCGACTGTTTTGTGCACAAATGAAAAGTTCAATAGCCAAAGTTACTTATTTATGCATCACCCTCGCTGGTTTGGTCTAGCGCCTTGTACGCTTCGTTAGTGATATCGAATGCAGTAATATGTTTTATGTTTACGGGACTAGTGCATATAGTTCCTGCAATGTTTCAGTTCACGCAGACCTATCGACGCATTTCGGCATGAAATCTATACTCGCTCCGGCTGGCGGGTTTGGTCTGACTTCCCTAATGTCCCATCTTAACTGGATCGATAGCCTCCTACTTGGCTATGACTAACGAAATTCTGCTGCATGCAAGTGTCCTGCATATATACACCACAGACATAAATACTTATGAGTTCCTATATGTGTCCCCGTAATAATTCGCCACATCTCTGTCTTTGCACACTCTAATTCCCATTCAACAGCACCCTGGAGTAGCAGTGCACTGTTCTCATGATCCAGTTTTAGTGTTGACTAACTGGACTCTGTCAGTTACGGGGCGGGTTCCTCCTAAACTCTAGTAAGTGAGCTAAACTACATAAATACCAATCATTTAGCCTAAGTTCTTCCATTTAACCACGACTACGCTGTAATTGAGGAGTTGTTAAACTTGCCAACTATTTAAGTAGGTTCAATTGAAGCAATGATCAAGTCAGTGCGAGCAACAGGATTTCCTTCTGAAACGAGCACTATGAGAATTGTGTTATGGATTCTCGTAGTGATATCTGTGCGGCCACAAGGGGTCGAGGGCCTCGAATGTTATGTCTGCTCCTGGGGGTGGAGCCCTTCCTCCGACAACAATACCTCCAGAGGGGTAGACACATGCTCACCCAACAACTTTCAAGCGGACAGGGCCAAAACCGTAGAATGTCCATCAGGAGGATGTGAAGCCACCAGCTACAAAGACTCCAAGACAAACCGTATGTGCACATTCCTTTTCTTTTTCACTTACGCAGTAGCCTACAAACTTATTACATATTTAGGCCAACAGCAAGGCTTTCTTCTTTATCTCTACATGTGTGTTCCTGTCGTAAATTTAATCGCAAGGGTGTGATGCGTGCAATGCATTCTAGGAATCTATCTCTTTACTCCGATTAAATGCCACCACGTATTAAGTAAACCCTTTTCTCATTTTTGTCAAACAGCCAACAGATACAAACTAGATCAACAAATTCCTTCCACGATGTGCATGCCTTCAGTTTATGAACTGTTCAGTATTATTTACTTGTAGATACTACTGAATGGACTTAGATAAACAGAGGAACATAAGGCAGCCTCTTTCTCGCGCTATGAAAATCATACTGATTATTAGTTTCGTACATATAAACTTATAGCTAATGCATTTCCTATTTTTATCTTCAATAGAAACAATCCATTTCTACCGAAACTGTATGGGGACGTCAACTGGAAACCAACTGAAAGACAGATGCTACTCTACTGAAGAAAAACCGAATCATAAGACTTCAACGTGCGAGTGTGTATCCAACCTGTGCAATTCGTCCGTCAAAACACTCCCGCTTGCATCGCTCCTATTTGCTTTCACTTTATTTCCTTTTCTTCGGGTCCAGATAAATCGCTAAGGTAGTCCCAATGTTCACTCAGGGAAGAGACCATAAACTTTCGATGGGTCAACCCATTACATTTTATATTGCTCTCCAAAGATACAAGTCCTGATGTGTCTTAAAATTGGTAGCTTTTTTAATTATGGCTAATAATGCAAGTTGCTTGTTATTGTAATTCAACACTGTTCAATTTGGATGTAGTTCCAGTGAACGCAAAATGGTGCACAATAGGATAACACAGATTTTATTAGATATAGATATATTATCTCCACCATATATTTGGTAAATGAATGCTACCATTTATACCTAAACCAGGAAGTTAACATCTAAGAACAATACTAAACAACTGTCTGTCCATACAATTTTTTTTCAAGCTTATTTACAATTTTATTGAATAATACAGGTACACCAAAGTAACCATGACAAATAATTGTAATTACCAAATCAGTTTCTTAAATCATCTTTACTGTTGACAGTAGAGTTACTTTTTAGACAAGTTATATGAAAAGGAAGATAGGTAGTTTTTATATCTCTAGCTCTAGCACATTGCCATCGTCCTGATTCAGGGAGCAAATCCTCACTAAATACCTCCTGTACTCCTTTCCTCATGCAACTCCAAGTCCAAAATGTTGTCGTTGTTATCTCTGTTATGGGGCAAACAAGGATGCCATGTAGACATGTAGATTGTCAATCTTTGGTTGGGTTCCTTCCTATAAACCAAATTCTTATTAAAGGAGCAAATTAATCCTAATGGAATTATTTGGCTGGCGAAATAAAGGTTGAGTTGATTATCGGAGAGGTTGTATATAGATTCATTTGACCAAAATCAAAATAATTCTGATCCAGATCCAAAGTTTGGCGAGATCTTCAAAATTTGCTTCCAGGAATACTACATATAGATAGCGAAGCTTAAACAAAGGATATTATCTATTTATGGCGGATAAAAGAATTTTTGCTGAGCTAGAACAAAATCTCAGCATTATAAACGCTTATAATAATACTACCGTTAAATAAGTAATTGAATGAACGAACAAGAAATTTGAAGTATGTAGACATGAGCATGAGCAAACTTAACACATGTCACTATTTGTGTATATTATTTTGTAATTGCAATATATTCCATGAAATTACACAATTTCGCTTATTCAGAACAAGGTAATGATAATTTGAAAATACCGTAAAATCCTTCAAAATACTTATAGATATGTTTGTTGTACGTTATAACTTAATCGAAATATAGTTCAGTAAGGGTTGAATAGGCGAGATTGAACTAACACCTGGGGTACAGGGCAAAATTTTCAAAGTGCTGTTATAAATAGCCATTATAAGTTTTACGCTTTCGTATTCTATGGGATTTGGTCACTATTTATCTTTAGTGATTCAATATATTTACACAGCAAATTCAAATGAAGAACAACTATATACCCCTTGTAGTATAGGCGAAATAACATTTGAATGCTTTTATAAAGAAACCTTCCTTACCGGTACAACAGGTATGAATTGCATGAAATGTTTGCCATTTACGAAATTAAACTTATGGGGATTACGGTAGTAGGCATGGCATAACGAATGAATAAAACAGTCCATTTGTCAATCATGGGTTGGATATCCTTTTGGTCACTGTATAAATATCCGTGAGGTAAAAAGTGAAGACCATTCTTATGTATATTCTTAAGGAGACTCAGATATGTAAAGATACTCTAATAATGACAAAGTTCTTTCGTGGTGCCTATATAGTTTCACTTATAAAATGTACAGACTTTGACAGAATTAACTACGTGTCTTTGTAAGAAGGACAAATGTAATTAACTACAAGTATGTACCTGCAAATTATGCACCAATTTTTCACTAAATGTCCTAATTTAGTGAAAAATTGGTGCATAATTTGCTGGTGAGTGGGATTTAAGCTTTGAAAAGATGAATTGCAAATAATACTAAATCCCTTCACACATATAATAAATGGTTTTAGACCACTATTGTTAATTTCCAGATTCGTCATATGAGAATGACCTTGATGAGATGCCATTTTATTGCAATCCATCCTTGTTCCTTTAGTTACTATATGTAATTAATGCCATAATGTAGATCATACTGCGGAAAAACATTTATATCAAGAATGTTGGATGGAATATAATACCCGTAATATAAAAGGACATGTCAATTTTGATTATAAAATATATCTGTTAGTAAATCTGGTGATTTAAATGTAACTGCTTATCAGGTAGTATTTCTTTACTCATATTATTAAAATAACTTTAAAACTCGAAACGGTAGATATTAAAGTAGTATATCATAATAAATATCATGTCATATTATAGTATATGGAATTCAATTTACTTATGTACCATAATTATTTTCACTGTATCATTGTTTCTCGATACAAATATTTTTTTTAAATAACGTGATGGTGATAATAAATAGAAAATATCTGGATGCTGTTACTAGACGTAAATAAAATTTAAAGATGTTTAATCAGAACGGTTGTTAACTTAAGCAGTTTGCTGGCGTACTGTAATTTATAGTATTATAGAATTATAGTAAATAGTGAGATGTAAATCTGGCTAAATCAAACCTTTGTATCATGCTAAAAATCGCTAACAATTAAAATTGTTTTTGTTGCCAACCTATTTTTATCGTAATTCAGCATTGCAAAGCAATGAAATGTTTTATTTTTTAACATTGGACTTGTGCTACACTTATTATAAGTTGAAAATATACTGCGTAAGGATTCTGAAATCGTCCAAATGTATCTAAAAAAGAAATTGCTATTAAAAAGGATATTATTATGATATGATATATGCAGTATGTTATAGAATAACGATAATATGCAATAAATAAATAAACATAATAGTGACACTACCTTGCTGTGGTTTATTTGACAAAAAGTTTAGTGGACAATGCAAATTAATTAAATCTTAAAGACGTAGAAAACAGTGTCGGGATACTATGCAAACAAATTCTTCCTATTTTTATAACTTGCTTAACATGCTTACTTATATTTGTAACAGCCGCAGATTTTCAGTAGGAGGCCAGAATACGCTGTTCTCGTCTTTCTTTGATCCACCGCTGAAGAAGAGTTGGTCCGTCTGGTTGCTTCATGTAATATTCTTTAGGAGGAGGACCTTCTTCCAACCGTACGAAATAATGGCAATGGAAGTACTCAACTATTCCAACTTTTTGTCTAGCATGACGACGTATTCCTTTAATGACAAGACCTTTCCCGACGAATGATTCAGCTGAAACGAAATTACAAATAGAATGTGTAGCCATATGAACTTATTTAAATCAAATGAGAGGCTGCGCTAATGTTAATAATTAACTATACAAGTAAAACAAAAATAAATGAAAATATTTCATGGTCGACAACTTGAATATTTATTGGTTAATATAATAACCGAAATTATGATTATTAATTACGAAAAAAGATTTTCTATTGAAGACACATACTTACCAACCCAAAGGTTACTCTTAAATTCAACATTATGATTTTGAACAGCTAATTGTTGAGCCTCCAAAATACTATTCTTAACAAATGCGGACCCCTTCTTCTTTATATAATCTAGTTGACGACAGGCCTCATCTACTGATAGTCCTCTAACAAGCACTGCAATGTACCACATCTTCCAGGGGCTGTACTTAATATTAGTCTTCATATGGCAAACGTACTGCAAATTAAAAACATTCAAATGTTTTAAGGACACTGCATACGTGCATACTTAAATATTTTGTGTTTTCCGGTGGGACAAACCAAGATATGTTTTCCAAAATAAAATCGTGGGAAAAGTAGGCCGTTTGATAACCCGCCAACTTAACAGTTGTTTTGGGGGTACTGCCACTTACAATAATATTATTTTCTATTTAGGGTTAGTGATTTTCTTATAGTTTGCATAGGGTCAAACTGAACTGTGTTCATTTTAATACAAACAAATCATTGGTGCACTTGCAAAAAAGTGAAAGAACAGTACAGCAGTAATAACACAATTAAGTTTAAAATAACTTACAGCTGGTCGGGGTTCTTCATTCATTTCTTGTGGTGGAAAAACTTTGTCATTGTACAAGGGCCATCCCTTGGGAACTGGAGGTTCATATTTATTTCTACATTGAACACATGAAGTCGAAATAAAACGTAAAGTGCTAAATACTTCTTTTGCTGTGAATGAACATAAATTCATGGATCCCTTCAGAGTCAGCATCCTATCACTATCGTTCAACGAGGTCTTCAACGAAGTCTTCAATTATAAACTAATATAAAAATAAATGCAATCAATTTTTGGTAAAAGTTTACACTAGTTTTATATTTGACCGGAATACCATCATCACACCACTAATAGAAAGAAGTTGGATTTAAACATCCCGGTTTCCCACACTCTCGGTGTGCATTTAGTGAAACACAATATACCGTTGACACCAAAGCATATAAAAGTTCTTGGGTTTCAGTTTCCGACTACTAACGCTGAGAAAATACAAAACAGTTATTTTATGACTTACAGTGTTACAGCATATTTGTCGTAGTTTTGGAGGCATAGGACCATTGCATTGGATGCCCTGAAACATTATGGTTCGTGAGGCCTAGGTCTGCTCCAACTCTGGGACAGATCTTGCTTACATCGCAGACTGTGTTCCTATTGAGTTTCCCTGTCATCAGGAATTAAAATGATTAAAGTATCCTTATCCTCATTTGAGAAGGAAGCTACTGAAAATTTCACTGTCAAAACACGCAAGTTTTATATGCATCCTGATAATGCGATGACACAGAATTTCTGAGTCAGAATTACTTTATTTGAAGAAATAATATAGCTTTCAGTTTCTAGGTTTCGGGTGTAACAAATGTATTTCTCAGGGCGTCCAAAACTTTCCGGATCCGGACTATGACATATTAATTCTGCTTACGAAGCAGATGCCGCTTCGCGCAACACAAAACTAGAATGCCAGCGCCACCAGCGGCAGATTTAGCGTTTCTAAGTTCACTTCTAAGTTTCTAAGTATTCACATATTAAGCCAGCAATGCCAACATCGTCGAAAGCTAACACGGGCACCTACTTAATATGCTTTTATGACATTTTAAGAATAAATATATATTAGGAATTCAGATTGTTAAATCATATAATCATGTCCCTAGATTTGCACGATATATTAAAGGAAGTTGGAGTCCAAATTGTTAAAAAAGGCTAGAAATTGATTTAAAAAAGAATTCAAACGAAATTTAATTTTGCATGGGGTTTGTTAATCTCAGTTTTAATTTGCCTTGATTATTGAGATCAAAATTTATTACTAAAACTTCTGGTTTTAATCACTATTATGCGAAACTTTTAAAATTTCATTTAGCATTTAAATACGTCGGATTGAGACATTATTTTAAAATAGTAATAACAGGCACGCTATGGAAGAAATTTAGATTTGGCAAAATCCAAAGCAGTAGGAAAAACGCATCGCCATTTTAATTATTTAATGAACATCATACCCGTTAAAGTAATTTAATTGCCCATTAAACGTTCATGAAAGAAAGTATGCAAAACTTAGTAGTTGGCGTTAAATAGTGAGTGTAATTCAAAGGGGCATTAATCGTTGGCCTTCATTCCCATAGCCGATATACGCCACTGAGAAGTGGTTGGTGGTAGTAGTGACTCTAGTGAATGGTGACTAGTTTAGTCTGGTTGGCTGTTACAGACGAAAAAATTTGCAAACATCACGGCAGACCTAAACTGAAGGCAAGGTGTCATTTCTATCTCAGAATTGTATTTTATTTTATTTTTACACGTTTTAAAATGAACTGACTTTGAAAGCGAATTCTCCAGTTGATTGGGATAAAATAAGAGATGTAGGTATTAGAGATGTGCAAGGGAACCCGCGGTACACAAAGACACCCTCGACCCGCATGGGGCTTACCGTGGATAGGGTCGTGAATATTTAGGGCGGGAAAGGGGCGGATTGGAACTCAAATTTTGCGCCCTTTACGGTTCGGAAAGTTGCTTACTAATCAAAGACGCGGGTCGCCGCAGGTAACCCGAAAATAAATTCATATTTATTCACTATGTATAATATCTGGGGATGTTGTGCTCATTTCTTTTAAACTAAAAATATAAAATGCGCTACACTTTCCATCAAAAGCCTTGGGAGTGTTAGGAGGGAGAGATTATTGAACTCTTAAAGCGCCGCATTGCTAACTATATCATTATTTTAAATACAATACCCGCGTACTTTTCATTGATAGCTTTTGCGCGGGTTATCTCGTGTTGGTGTATTTTGTGAGGATTGTGAGGGTTGGGAGTTTAGCGGGGCCGGTCGAGCACGGGTCGCAAATTACAAACTGAGGGTTGGGCCCCAGACGTTTTTCCATTTGCACATCTCTAGAGTATGAATCCAACACAAAAGATTGAGTGATTGAGGTGAGTCTATTTGTGATTTTGTTCATAAAGGTTGTACTGCACAACATTTATTTACCTAGTATCACCTGTGTTGTCTCCTTGACTTTGGCTTTTTATGTTCTTTACAATGAATGTACGAGAACAGAAGATTTCCATACTTATAATATCCGGACTCCAATAGATCGTCTTTCAGTCACTCATGTCGAGTAGGCACGAATTTAATTTTGTCAAAATCTGATCTCAGGTTTCTTAGTTTACAAGTGTGATGCAATAAATGGTAGTTTTGCATTTATTGGTCATTATTTAAAAAAAACCTAAAAAAAGTAAAAAGTAAAACTCGTATGTTTTAAGTGCCTTTGAGTTCATTATCCATTGCAGACAGTCTTCGTCTGTGTGTGGTTGGAAGTTGGAATGTCAATACATACACTGATATAGACGGGTTTATAAAAAAACGAGTGGAAAAGCAACGGACAGTAGTAATAACTATTTCTAAGAAAGTGAGCACAATAGTCGTAGCTGAGAGTGCATTATAAGTTCCAATTGTTTACGTGAAATGATTTGGCAACAATTGGTAGCGTACACCTGACACATTCATCTTATTTAAGAAAATAATAATTTCCGCATTTAAAAAAATTTTCAAACCAAACCTAGAATACACATAATAATCGTGACCTTTTAAGAATTAAGAACAGGAATTTGAAAAACTTAGTATGGTTATTTATTAATTTTGTTATTAATATAAACTTATTGAAGTATTGTAATACTTTTAATTATACATCACAGCATAATCTGTATTGTTTTATATCCTAAAGCTTGTATGTACTTGTTGTCCCTTTTAAGTATTCATGACTTTAAGTTCCCTTGACTATTTGGAATGAACTATAGACTTTCACATTTTGTACAATAGGAAATTAAAAATCCTCTCCATAAGGTTTTTCCTCTTTCTGTTTTCTAGTAGTGGTTTTCTGTAGGCGAGCCACTTCTACTAGCAGACCGATTTTTAATTACAACTTCAAAAAAATAATTCTACTTCGCTCAGTTAACAAGTAATTTTAACTGCATTATTTTCGCAATTGAAATATTTTGTATTCTAATTTCAGATAATTTAAAATCTATCAAATGGAAACATATTGTTGACTTTGAAGAGAGGGACGACAAAGATTGAACACAAAATAAAAATACTATTACCAATCTAAAGCCTACTTACTGAAAATTCTGGAAATTGTTAGTTAAGTATCTAAGTACATAATTATCACTAGGAGAAGAAACTAAAACTCAACGCAACTGGATCTAAACGCTGTTACTTAAAGTTGTCCAAATCATGATCAAATTATTTTCATTGAAGCAGCAAAAAAAGGATGGGGAGTCAGTACCTACATCGTCAACATCCTCACAGAAAAAATCCTCACCAGCTCAGTTACGAGTAATGAAAGGTAACTGCTCCTAATCTTATGTTCAATGTTTCAAAAAAGAGATGTTACAGATAAAGAATAGTATTTGTAAAATATTACTAATACTATACTAAAATTGCATTGCGAACTACTACTTTAGAGTACAATTTTGGCTTAAGATATTAAATGAAGAATTTCAAAAAGCAAATTGAAATTAGTTAACACTTTGATGCACAACGGGAATTGTTTGCCAATAAATGCAAACAGAGGTAAAGGGCAAGGAGAAGTATAAAACGTGTATTTTTATTTTGGTCGAAATGCAATGCTGAAATAAGATTATAAACTCCAAATTTGTATCAAAATATTAAAATGTTTAATTTATTTCTTGAGTGGGGAAATAATAAGCCTACGTTTTTGTGTATAACAGATTTGAACGAGTTAAATCTTCCCAAGACTTGCAGCACCGATTTTCCAGACCCTGATGATTTGCTTAATTTCAAGTTGGTCATCAGTCCTGATGAAGGATTTTACAAAGGCGGAAAATTTGTATTTAATTTTAAAGTGGGAGCTAATTATCCCCATGAACCTCCTAAAGTAAAATGCGAAACACAAGTGTATCATCCTAATATCGACTTAGAGGGAAATGTTTGTCTCAATATTTTACGTGAAGATTGGAAGCCCGTCCTTACAATAAACTCAATTGTCTATGGACTTCAATATCTATTCCTGGTAAGAGAAATTGAATTCTTTGGGTCTCGAAACTATTTAATAATTTACTTTTTACCATCCGAAATTTACAATTACTACTGCTCAATAGAATAATATCATTCATTAAATTTTGATTTACTTTAGTCACTCAAGTCACTAGATCTTAGGAACGTTTTTGCGGAAGTTGATGAATAATAACACGCAAAACTAGAGACTACTAAATGATAATAGAATAGAATAGATAATAAGAATCGTTAATCGTAAAGGGGAGTAAAAATTAAATATTAAAATTAATGTATTCGGCTAAATACCCAGGCTAAGAGTATACAATGGGCAGCCCCCAATCTGTAGTAAGAAAATATTTAGCTGGGTAAAAATGTTTTATTCATTTACAATACTAGATGTATTAGGAGTACTAATTAAATTTAGAAATTATGACATTAAAACATAAATGGTGGTATCTGATGGCAGCGTGGTCATGGGCCATCGACTACAGAGAGATTACATTAAACGGAATGAGCTCTGAAAATTGTCATGAATAATTACCACGTGTGCCTTAATTACCAAATGTCAATTCATAAATTTGCGTATGCATATGCAGTAATCATTTATGGGGGTAGAGTTTGGAAAACAGTTATCAATGTATAAAATAGGGAATTGGAAAAATTGTTTCGTACTTTCAGTAGGACGACATAAATTACGTAATACTTAGGTTGATGAAACGCAAATTACTTCTCAGTAAATTTGTGACATTTTAGAATACATTCCGATATTTTAGAATAAATTTTGGCCCTTTAGAACAAATACCAACATTAAGTATAAATTCCAAAGTTTTAGAACACATTGCGACATATAAAAATAAATTCCGA
The DNA here is from genome assembly GCA_020352615.2 of Yoshiicerus persimilis. NCBI lineage: Eukaryota > Metazoa > Arthropoda > Collembola > Entomobryomorpha > Tomoceridae > Yoshiicerus > Yoshiicerus persimilis. The sequence continues at coordinate 22,608,967 of CM060170.1, read as the reverse complement.
TATTTTAGAGCAAATTCTGACATTTTGGAATAAATTCCAATATTTTAGAATAAATTCCGACATTTTAGGATACAATCCGATATTTTAGAATAAATACCGACATTCAAAAAATTTGAGACATTTTACAATAAATTGACACATTTTAAAATAATTTAAGACGTTATACAATAAATTGATTTATTTTAAAATAATTTAGGACGTTTTACAATAAATTGACGCCTTTTAAAAATTTGAGACGTTTTACAATAAATTGACCCCTAGAAATTTGAGACATTTACAATAAATTGACACATTTTAAAATAATTTAAGACATTTTACAATAAATTGACCCTGGCCCATTTTAAAATAATTTGAGGCATTTTACAATAAATTGACACATTTAAAAAATCAAGGTATGAAATGCCTCAATTTATTTATAAATACCTCATCTTATTCATGAATGCTTCGGCGTATTCATCAATGCCTCAAAGTATTCATTACTTCAATTCATTCTAAAATTTCTCAATTATTCGTAAATGCCTTGATATAATTCAAAATGCCTAAATTTATTTCAAAATGCCTCGATTTATTTCAAAATGCCTCGATTTATTTCAAAATACCTCGATTTATTTCAAAATGCCTCGATTTATTTTAAAATGTCTCGATTTATTTCAAAATGTCTGAATTCTATTCTAAAATGCTGAAATTTATTCTAAAATGGCGGAATTTATTCTAAGCTGTCGAAATTTACTCTAAAATGTCGAAATTTACTCTAAAATGGCGAAATTCATTTTAAAATGGCGCACCACCCAGTATTACGACAAGTATTCACCACTTATTTAGTTTAAAGTTGTGTCCATGGAGAGACATTGGTCAATACATTACTCTGCACGATTTAATGCCGCTTAACGGGATCGAAAACCGAATTAAGGGTTAATCGGTTTCTATTGGTATGCCATTTATTGCTGTACGGCTATTATTTGCCATGTTCATTTTCATAGTTTTGGTTTTTTGGAATTTAAAGTCGCTATAACTTCTGTACTAAAGAAAACTCATTTCTGAAATTTTCAGATTTTGTTTGAAAATAGTTGAATTTTTTGCTGCTTAATTTTCATTTTTTAAAGTTTTAGGCACTTGTACTTTCCTTATGTTTTTAGCCCAAGTGCAACACATTTACACCGTAAGGTATCTCCGAAACTAAAGAGAACTCATCTCCAATTCGTAGAATATTACGCTTAAGTTTCTCATAACGACGTGTTAAGAATGCAGAGTCCTGAGTTATAAACAAATACTGTATTTATCGAAATAATTGACCGGCATATTATTGTTTCAAGCAATATTTTTGGCCGCGCAATGTGCATTATAAACTTCGGATGGAGGATTATCTTGACCTGGAGCTTTATTGCTTCAATGCATGATTTATTTGCTTTTTAGTCAAAATTGTTTACCGATTACTAATTATAGATAACAATTAATAGTTAGTTGGATATTATTCGTCGATGTCCATAAGATTGTCGTCAGAAGTGCTAATAACCGTTAATCATAGCATTTCATGTCCAGTTATTAGGACGCAGTAAATTCTTTAGACCCCCTTTTCTGTAATGTAAGTGAGGTGGAGGATTATTTCGACGTAAAGTATTACTAGCTTCAAAGGCCATAAATTTGGTTTATTATAGGAATAATCCTCCACATGGAATATTATTTCGACAGGAAAATTATTTCGATAAATGCGGTAAATAAATTCCATAATCATTATTATTATAATAACTAATTGATTCTATAATAATAGGAACCGAATCCAGAAGATCCACTGAATAAGGAGGCAGCAGATGTTCTTCAATCTAATCGACGAGCGTTTGAGACAAACGTAACGAAAGCTATGAGAGGAGGTTATGTTGGTTCAGTTTATTTTGAAAGATGTCTAAAATAACAATTATGTCGATTTCTAATGCACATTTATTGGAATACGATGATACGTTGCTTGCTAATCTTGAAAGCGTACTTTTAATGACACAAACCATGCATGTATAAAAGGATGTATGTACCCTTTACAAATTTTAAGGCTATAGGCTATCAATCTTGAAATAAAGCAACTTTTGAATAATGGAGGCGCAGATGTTGGAACAGTTTAACTAAATGATATCCAAAAATGTCAGAAATGTTTTAGAAAATCAAGATTTATTTTTGACCCATCAGGATTTAAAAATTGTGAGTTATCTGAAATTTTTGCCGGTATATTTAGGGAAAATTCTTCAATAATATTGGAGTGCTTAATGCGCACATCACTTTTTTCACTGTATACATTTACTGAGTTGATTGACATGATTACCACTTTATTGCCAATTATTCAAAATTTTGCCAATTAAATGACATTAACGTTTTTGATAAACTATTAATTCGGTAGTGTTATTCCACAAGTCTGTATTCTTGGAAAACTTTAACGATACGACTATCATAATGAATTGCTTTGAACGCTTGCATGTAAATATTGACTGTCCAAATATAAAAATACATGCATACTCATTTTCATATCCGATTTTGTAATATTGTTGTTTCAACTGATATTGTTATTTAAACTATGCCTTAAGAATTCTATAGCACTATATACAAATCGAGTCACTTCCCAATTCGAAACCAATTTTTATTTGGGGCTTACATCCTCCAGAGAAAAGGTGGTTTGTTTCATTGACAGCAATCGTTTAGATTTTGGCACCAACCTCTCCTAAACTTTAAATGTACACATAATAATGATAGTTTCATTTTACGAAAGTTTAATTAATATGTGTATTTTCAAAAAATTAAAATAAATAAAAAACTAAAATGTAGTTAAGGATAACGCCTATTTAACCTGTTGCACGTTAAATTGATAAGTTGTAATCAAGGTCGCATATGTCAATATTAGCATTTAAAATTATGAATCATGATGTAAAGATATGGTTATGACCACATCAAACGACTTAACTTATATCGTCTTATATATGTTACGTAAATGGGTATATATCCTTAAGTGTTTTTCTATACATAACTTACTGTTAATATCATGTTAATAATTACCGCTATGTATCTTAAATAATGAATTCATGTCTAAAATCTAGTAAATATTTATTTGAATTTAATAACGTCCCAGTTAAGAAAACATCTGCAATGTGGTAATTCATTGTTTTGCGTAGTGCTGACAGATTATGATGCACAAAATGCATTTACTTGTCTTAGTATAAAAATAAAAATAAAGTAAACGTAAAGATCACCACATCGTTATTATACCTTAACCGTCAGTAATAGATGTCGGTTTGCCTTTTATTTTGACAAGGAATTGATTGCATTCAATTCATTATTTCAACGACAACAAACGGTCAAACTCAGTGATTGCGATTGTAATACTTGTGTATGTGTATAATAAACTAGTTGTAACTATATTTAATGGTAATGGATTGTGTTTGTAATGTAACTATCATTTTACACCAATCAACTGTGTGTAGGGGTACATAAATAAAGTTAATTCACCAGAAATTCGATATAAGGGTTACAATAGGGTTAACATGAAGAGCGTGCATGATGACATTGAATATATACAGTTAATGATTAAACACCCCTCATCTAAATGTCGAACTGACGCAGTTGAGTCAACTTATACATCTGAAATGTTTTAATATTCTCCAGTTTCTTAAAAATTTTCTTTTTGTTGTATTCATTGTTATTACATTAGTGGAAAATAAAAACTCATTTGCGGTTACAGTCATTCTCCACAGATGTGTTTCGAATTATCTGCTAATTTTTATGGCACTGGTGTTAAAATATTTATTTCACATACATGTCCTTTAACACTTAAAGGTCAGCTTCAACACACAATATACTAAATGGTCTAGAGAGAAATAGTATACTCTTTCAAAAATACAAAAAGTAACTGTAACCAAGTTTCACTTGCATGCTAGGAATTGTATGATTTTATATGGGGTAACAAAGGGCATACTGTTGCTTAATTGATAACAAATTAATACGAGCTCAGCTCACTCAAAATCATTCAAAATCACTCAAAAAGCGTATGTATTTGTTCAAAACAATTTCCATCCTTGATTTACATCATTTTTGATTTTTGGAAGGAATCGCCGTTTTGAAAGTGAAAAATTATCTTGAACATCGGATATCATATGCTAAAACTATATATATGTAAGCAAAATACTGAAGTCTTATGACATTGTTTACAAGTGCAATTAAAATTAAGGATCCCCAAAAATGCGTGGATGCTTTAGAATGGGCTATGAAATTCTATATGGTGGTCCATAACTAAGGTATACACCTGTTCCGGAAGAACAGGAAGTAGTACAGCAAAACTGTTGACACCACTTGAAAGCCAATACAAAGTTACATTGAAATCCTAGTTTTCATGCCCATATCCCTGCGCATTCGTTTACAGTCACAATTCTCCCAAAAACGGTCAATAACTGATAATACCAAATTGATTGCTAGCTAATTCGTAGTTAAATCTCTCGCGGGAGAGATTTTCCGAGGCATTATTTTAGCAAATCATGTTAAAAGACCCTGAAAATGTCATCGATCCCTCTGATGGAACATTTTGCATGACAGGGCTCCTTGCATGAAGGCGCTGGCTACTCAAGATCTGTTAGCAGAAAATAACGTCGACTTTTTCAACAACCTGCAGTGGCCCGGTAATTCGCCAGACCTAAACCCGGCGGAACATTTAGGGGCAATAACGAAGGCCAGAGTTGAAAAGAAAATGATACAGGACTTTCCAAATAACAACTTTGGCACGGCAGAACTTTTGGAACGCTTAGCGGCAGTTCTTGAAGAAATGAAGACCGACACCACTTTATTCGAATCTCTTCTTCGGTCATTTCCTGGTAGACTTCAAGCTGTTAGAGAGGCTGGAGGAGGACATACAAATTATTAGTTAATTGTAAACACATCGGAACAGATAATTTGTTTATAATGTTTCAGTATTTTGATGAGGCAAGTTCAGCTGGTGTAACAGTAAAAGTTCCTCATGAAAACGACTTTTAAGTTATATGTTTTTGAGTTCTTTTGGGAGAATTGTGATTGTAAACGAATGCGCAGGGATATGGACATGAAAATTGGGATTTCAATGTAACTTTGTATTGGCTTTCAAGTGGTGTTAACAGTTTTGCTGTACTTCTTCCGGTTCTTCCGGAACAGGTGTATACCTTAGTTATGGACCACGGTGTAGATTAATAACAAAATATTTTTTTATTTATCCAGAGTAGAGCACAACTCTTCAACCTGAGAATTTTGATCTAACAGAAGTAAACAGATCTGAATCTGGGTAATTAATACACCCAGGGGCGGCTCTACCACTAGGCGGACTAGGCGACCGCCTAGGGCCCCGCGCCTGTGGGGGCCCCGCGCTTGGCCGGTCAGAGAAAAAAATATTAAACTGACCACAGCAAATAAAACACAAGTTTTGTACTTTAAGAAAAACATTAATCTATCGATAATTTTGGGAACTTTTAGACATAGACAAGTAAACATATTTTCACTTTTGCAGCAAAACAATAAAAGAATTCACTGAGCGTGAATAAATGTTTCATTCCATAATAATCTATTAATTGGAAAAAAATTTAGCGCTTGAATAAACGTTTCATTCCACAATAGTCTATCAATTGGAAAAAATATTACGTTTCATTTCAATCAATTCTTTAAAAATTTGGCTCTGCGCGCGAATAAACGTCTCATTTTATAATTGTCTCAAATGTTAACAATTTTGCGCTGCGCGTGAGGAGATGTTTCATTTCGTAATTTGCCATTAACTGATAAAAAATTTTCGCGCTCCGCGCAAATAATTGTCTATATTGCTTAATGCAAACTCAAATGCCATCAAAACACAAACCAAAATTACGTAATTGGTCAGCTTATTCATGCTGTCATGCAAACAATTGCACATTTTTACGTCTATCTGTGGGTCCAGAAATAATGTCGGCCCATAAATAAGGCTTCGCAAATTACTTGAATTCTCGCCTAGGGCCCCGCGGGTACCCAGAGTCGCCTCTGAATACACCTCTTATACTTGTCGGGTGTCTCGACAAATGTTTTTCGAATGAAAGGTGGTTAATATTAACTGCTTCTAGGTGACAAACAGTATTTTCTGTTTGAATACTTGTAAGTTAATGAAGAATGATTTATATTCAGGAGATTGCAAGTCTATTCAGGTACTTCTAACATTTATAGCGAAGAACAATCCATTTGAAATCCAAAATTTGGAGCTACCCTTGGTAGAAACCACCTCGTTATGCATACTAATATTGGGATAAATAATAACAAAATGTGCTAAATACTAATTAATGCTGCAGTTTAAAAAACTATTCACAAGTAGTATTCTAATTTCCTAATTACTACAATAAAATCCTTGATAACGATTTTTTGTCATTCCCCCATTGGACAAAGGTTTGAAAGATGCGGAAGTGAAAATACCTAAAACGGACACTCCCCTTTAACATAAAAATACCTCTAGCTAGATACAATCAGATAAAAAGCAGCTACTTCGAAATAATACTACTGAAAATTTTGGGTGTTTGGGGCATTTTGAATACTGAAATTGTTGCATTCCAACATGGCAGAATAGAATTAACGAGGTGAATTGTATTTTCAATCCTCCATTTTAGTTTTTATTCCAAGGTCATGTACATTTTCCATGCCATCCACCGTGTCTTCTGGAAGCGGGTTGTTATTCACTGCTTTCCAAAACCCTCTTGCAAATAATTCTTGTATGATTTAAATGAAATATTTCTCACACCTACTGCATTGTGCATTGCCCCGTTTATAAAATTATTAATATATATTTTTTAAAGGTAAATCTATTTGGCTTGGTAAAGTAAATGCCTTTAGTGCAGAAAATAATGACTTTTGCTTTCCAATAAAATGGTGTGAAAATACGCTCATTTGGGTGCTTAATGGAAGTTTATTGGCAACACCAAGGTGAAAATATAAAACTTAAGTACGTTTGTATTACTTTGTAATTCCTATTTTAAGTGCTATTTACTGCTTTATATACTTAATCACTATTATTTCTATCGCTTATATGACGGAAGAAATGTAAGAATGTGGTACTTAGTGTGCCGCCTGCCGCAGTGTTCCGCTTTTTGACAACGATATTTCTATTAGGTAGCTATATTTATGGAGAATGGAGAATGCATTTCAGTAAAAGCTGCAGTTATATCATGATATTAAATGGAAGTACAAGAGTATTGAAGAAATGTTGAAGGAATGCAATGAAATTATGAAATGAAATTACGAAATGAAATGATGAAATGAAATAAAGTTACATGAGTCTTAATGTTGACAATCTAAACAGCCCCGCTTTGTAAAGCATCAGTCTAATGTGAAAAGAAAAGTAAGTTTTATGAATTGGAAACGGAGAACAGAGATGAACATTAGATTGACGCTGTATGTGAACGGGGCAGGTTGGACAGTCATCTGCGATTAAGTTAAGGTGAATCCAACGAACACACTAATTTAATTTGAATCATACGACCGCTTATATTTGCTCATATTACTCACAAAATGCATTTATAACAGGCATACTAGTATTTAATGTATATACGCTAATTAAATGTCCAAGTACAGCGAACGCGTCTACCAAGGTCTAACAATAAGAAAAAATGTATTTAGACATCCACAGCTAAAATAATCAACGTTCACAAAGAAATGCACATTATTACAGTAAAACTGAAAAGTTCACATTTAGGGATTCAGGGATGTTTGTCTCAGCCTTATTTCATTGCACTTGCACTTTACTTCACCTCATGCACTTGAAACAGCAGAGATAGACATACACATACGATACGATAGATATATTATTTAGTTAATGTGAGTATGAGTGGTGGCTCAGGTCAAGACTGGCGAATGGTGAGTTGGCTGTCTCGTCACCTGTTTACTTCAAGTGTGGAGCCTGGATCGACGACGCGAAGAAGACTTGAATCCATGTGACCATGCTGCTACAGCTCACGCAGATGCGATCGTCATCCGAACCTCCGTCGATGCGAATTCTTCGTGTGATGTCGATAAAGTAAACGTAGCGAGGTCATCACTTTGTATGTATGTGTGCACTGTCTGTGCAATGTAGAGTAGATGACGATCTTCGTGGAGGACTCTCTTTTCCGTGGAGCGATTGGCCACCCCTGCCGACATCGGCCAGAGCTGCTGAGGGGTGCTATTCTGGCGGCGGCAGGAAGTCTTGTGATGTTTGTTCTGTAAGTCAGGTCTTGATTAGATGTGGACTGACTTGGAACAGTTGGGAGTGCGAGTGCCGTGCCGATGCAGCGGGTGCCCCGAGAGAGTCAGACTGATTAAACAAGTCCTACTTCACTACATTTTTACTGATTCAATAGGTTACTAGACTTTTAGCAACCATTCTTTCTCATCTCTCCTCAGTCTTCATTATATTCAAGTATAGGTTATGTTATATAGATGTACATATGATTATAATAATGTATCCAAGAAAAATTAGCGTTTCTCCTTGTATGTAATAATTAGATCAGTCTTGTGGGTACTTACTCACTTAGAAGTAGACGACCAAGAAAAGAAATCACTGTTAAAATTTCTGATAAACTCTTTGAGCTCCAATAACACTATTTCCCCTTCTCAACTACCTGTGAGTGATTACGCTTAGGCGGACGTGTGTCCACGATGCAGAATCATCGAAGCAATGGTTCATCATAACTTGTGCCTCAACATATTAATACCAATAACTCTGCATTTGCGTCCTCTGAAAACCAACTTAAACATCAGTTACATGTAGACAGTTATATTAGTAGTGTAAATCAACTAACAAGACGCTACTGGCTAAATTCGTCTAATTCTGATGGGCCCTTTAAGTTTCATATTCCTATGTTTCACTTGTAAGTTTGTTTTCGGTTCTTTCGCTGGAATCTTTACTCGACTCGTCCGACGTCAAGGAATTCAGACAAGTAGCTCAGAAGAGACCAATACCATGATGCATGGTTCACGTCAATAATTTAACCCACGGATGTACATTCGATTCAACGTTCCACAATATCATGAATAGGAACTTCAGGACCTTCTTCCTCTCCTCTAATTTGTGCTCCAAAACCATAGTGATTGTCTCGACTCTTGAAATCTTTGGCACAATTTTCTTGTGCCGCAATCGAATTGATTTCCTTGTGAAGAAAGAACTTCGACGAACTTCAGCTTGCAGCGTTCGGAGATGTACTTGGTAATTTCTGGAGTAGCGTTTGGTTCTGATTGACAGGTGGCGGAAATGAGGCAAGAGAGCCAATGAACTCAACCCGAGTTCGATCCTAACACGTTTATATATTAGAGGGCTACTGGATTTAATTGAGGATAATACAAGCGCAGCAAGACTGAGGAACAGAAAGAAGTTCTGCTTGAAGAAATTTTAACCGTTGTTGTTGTGTTGATCAAAAATTATCGTGGTGGTGGTCTCCGCCCCCCACTTGGTGCCCAGATGTGGCGAATGATGCAGAGGACTGTAAGATGCAAGAAAGGCGGTAGGGCCGTTGATGGGCCGTTTGGCACTGCTTGACAAACAGAGGTCATCATCTACTTCCGTCAGTGAGCGTTTCAGTCTTGGGAGTAGTTTCCCAGCTGTTCCTCTGATATGGGAATCTGTAATTCTACTTGTACTCGTCAGAATGGGTGGGCTGGGGCGCAGGACGTTTGGTCCCACGTGGTCCAAAGTATGCTCCGTTACAATCACCAAGTCGTTGGTTGCGGGAGGGGGAGAGATCGAACCTAATTTTTCTGAGTGGCTACTTGAAATTGAGTTTCCATTGACCTGCAACTCCGCCGGAGCATTTGACTTCCGCTCGGGCGACATCACGCTCCCGGACTCCTCCGGGGCCAACTCCACAATATCTACAACGCTGGCTGCAGGCAGAGTCGGCGCTCCCGCCGCAGCCACCGGCTTCTCCTTCCGGTTCAGCAGAGTTGTCGTCGTCAATGAGGTAATAATTTTCGAGGTAGCTGGAACGGTTGACTGGTGTGATGCTGCGATAGCCTTTGTGGAGCTTTGAGTCAAAGATTGAGCTGAACCACCTGTGACGGAGCTCGAATTTGTACTTGTAGTTGTTGTTACTTGTTGAAAAGTGATGAATGGCGTAATGCGTTCTCTTTCCTTCTCCAGTTCCTTGTCGCCTTCTTCAGGGCTGTAAGCGTAACACAGGCCATTAATTCCAAATCAAACCCAATCTTCTAATTTCGCAAGCAGCATCAAAGCTCTCACGAAAGTGACACACAGAGTCGAAACAACCTCGAGGACTCAAAACATGAATGTCCAAAAGAACAGTTGTAACATCATTAGCATTTATTTTATTTCTTCTTTATTTATCCGTGTCGGTAAAAGAATGGAGTTTAAACAAGTTCAATTGAAATCCGTACATTCTGCATAAATATGTATTTATGGAAAATGCGTGATTATCAAAACACTCCATCTGACCATTTAATGCGATCCTTACAACGCAAAATCTTAATAAAACTGTCACACTTACGTTAACAATGTGTTGATGCAGACAAAAGTCTCGACCTTTTGAGTAGTTTTGTTGAATTCTAAGTAACCTCTCGTTCTCAGATGGATCAAAGTGCCAGTTTTCGATCGCAGGCGATAAACCGTGTACCCCTGGCCGTCCACACTACTGAACACTGTTATTCAAAATAAATACATACGATATAAAGATGCAATCATTTTAATTTTGAATTAGAATGAAGTTGACATCTGAAGAGAGCAATACAATATTCATATTCCATATAACAGAGCATCATAACAGTACATATGTTTGATAGCATCTACAAATTTTGCATCACAAAGCAATAGTTCATGCCCTACTAATGAATGTAGATTCCAATTAGTCATCAAAACCCACGCTAGAAAGAATTGAGGTCTTTATTTTGAATAATGAAAGTTAAACATGCATATTAAAATCAACTTTCTTCAAACATACTTTGTCTGTTAGCAACGGTTGCCCAAGGCAGATCATCTTGATGAATAAAGTTAAACGCAGACATGCCCATGACCTCTTCAGTCAAATATCCAGCCACAAACGCAATTCTATGATCCGAATAAATAATTCGCCCATCAGGAAGATGTCTTGTCACGTACTCATCTTGAACAGCCTCCATGAGGGACAATTCAGTAATTCCCTTGTTACGAAATGGTCTGGCCACGCAAACAAGCAAGTGCTCATCATTCGAAGTTGTTGAAGAACAATCTAAAAATTAAAAAAATATTTTAAAACTTTCTTAATAAAATAATTCGTAGCATTTAGGACTAATAATATAGAAACTCGCCTTTCTTTCCTTTGCTTGTCGTCTTTGGAGTATCCTTTTTATTTACTGGAGGTCTCAGTATCCCAATGAGATGTACTGTAACATGGCGAGCTGGATCCCCACGTGCCATTGACCTTTCTGACAATCGACAGTAAAACGATCGTCTTTCTCCAGAAGCTAAACCCGACAGCGCATCTTCTGGTTTTCCACCAAAGAAGGATGGGGAACGAGGAACATAGTCTGCCGAAGCTGCATCATTCGCATCTTCTGCTCCTGTAAATTAAATACAAGATATTGACATTAGGTATGATTATTTGCCATCCTAGGTACGATTCATTAATTATAAGATCACCATGCAGTGATTTATTTGGAGTCTCACCTTTTGTATCAAAATTGGACGGCTGAAGATGATGTCGTAAAAGCTCATGATCTCCATTGTGACAAATTGTATACAGCGATTGCCCCATAAGATCTAATTGCGAATGACCTAATAACTTTTCCACACTGTCGGACACAAATACAATTTTTCCAGATGACGTAACGATTAGCATAAATCCTTCTAGAGCTTCCAGGAGGGTTGCTGATAAAGTCGACTCTAACCCTTCGGGAGCCACTTTCACTATACTTGTAGTTTCTTTCTTTTTCGTAGCTTGCTTCAAACCTGAAAGACAACATCGAATTAGGAATTTTGAAATTCAAGAAACATTAGATTTTTCAAGACTGACATGAGATACTTACTCAAATGAATCCGCAAGAAATTAGCAGAGAGTCGTAATACGGATGTTTTGTCCATTCTCTTAGTGGCCATCGCTACGATTGGAACCAAAGAAGATAACTCCGAAATGTACATGTTGAGTTTGTCCCGTCTCATCTTCTCTGCCAGGTTTCTCATCAATCGACTCGAACTACAAAAATGTCAAGTTTTTAGTAAGCATATATTTTTAATAATTCATGGCTTGTGACCATTTACTTAAATACATCAAATCGACATAATATACACTGGAAACTACCTTTTCAGTACGGGTTTATCATTGCGCACTAAATCCATATCAAAACACTTCCAAAAACTTACTTAAATTATTAACATGAACACAAATAGTTTTGTTTATTTAGGATACGGTATTTTAATAAAAAATTACACTATCAAATGAATTAGTATCTAAGAAAATTGCTTTTCGTGGTACAAAATACGATAAAATACGTCGTGTAATTTTTTGGTAATAAGCTATTACGAGGCAGTCTTCAAGATCAATAATTGATGCTACAGGTAATATAGGTTCGTATAGAGTCGATATTGAAAGGCATGTTTTAAGTCGATTTTTATAAACTATGGTGAAATGTCCTACTGCTACGCATTTAGCGTGCACGATTTAAGGGCCGACCTTCACTCAAGTTATAAAAGAGTTTTTGGCATTCTGTGGAAAGTTACTGGTTTATTTCTATCTCTAGCATAATTAACAATGTTCATTTGGCTGCTTACATACATGCAAAAAGTTCAAGCCTGGATTAGATGCTTGGAATTTTGCAACTGAAGGATATTTGACTACATTTAATCTAGCCCACACTTTAAATGCAATTACTCTAAAAGGTTAAATTAGATTGCGACGTGAATTTTGGAGATCACTTGCCTGCTAAGCAATTGATTATGATGCATTTTTATTTTAACTCGGCAGTAGCTGAAGATATTTTTAAATATTTAGCCGTATTTAAAGATTCATGGTCTTGTTATGGCTGTAGTGGTAAAACGATTCTCAATTCCAAAATTTTATAATTCCTTATTTGGTAATGACAGAGAAGCATCAAGACGACACTAAACTAAACATTTTACCTTTGCATTTACAATCAGTGATAAAGTGACTCTTAAAAAGCACCTCTATGACATTTGCAAAGCAGTTGTGCTGAGCAATTTTGCTAGGTACCTCCATTAGGAGTGTTTACACGAAGAAGAGTCATTCCTTAAGTAGTAACATTAATAGAAAAAGAATAAAGTTGAGTCACATCAAACCCAGAAGAACAATCAGAACCATAAACTCTGAAATTCAAAGGAGCCGAAGCCAGCCGAAGTAATACAACTCGGCTCGTTTCCAAATCTGGTAGGCGTGTAATGCCCTTAATAATATTATTATATTAGTGCAACGTGCTTATATTACCATTCTGCGATTATTCCAATATTGCCTAACCATTCTAGCTGGCTTTTACCTTGGTTCGTTGTATTGGCTTGATGTTTGGCCAATTGACATCCAAAAATTATAAAAGCATTTATTATGAATGTAGGTAGAAATAGGTTTTGAAAGGGATAGTCCAAATGTTATTGTTTATTTTTAGGGAGCTGAGGCTTTGGGGTCGCCAAGGACATGTGGCATGTGAGAGAACATACGAAGACAGAAATAAACAAACTATTTCTCGTGCCGCACACAGAAGGAGAAATGTCCAAACAGCAATACTACTACATGCACCAAAGTAAAAGTAACCCAGAGTTGTCAGGATACATGCATCTGAGCGGGGGAACCCACCTGCCATAAAACAGCTGATTTTATTACTTCTGTCGTCTACTTTTGCAATTTTGGCATCATGCATGTAATATAAAGCTTCTACTCAAATTAAAAACAAATTATCAACCGCTTTCGTTACTGCACCAATAATCACCTACTTTTAATTTCTATTGATAACTATTATGTTCCCCCAAAAGAATGCAAATAATACTATTTGCATGTGGAGTAAGTGGCCTTAACACTGAAGCAAAGCAGCAGGCTGGTCATAAGAGAATAATAAAAATTAGATCTAAAAATGTCAATTCTATTGCCATCGTAAATGTCTGAATAGTATTAAACTAGAAATTCTCATTGGCATTTCGAAAAGCACCTTGGCAGTTTTATTTCACTACAGGAGGAATAAAAGTACAGAGTTAAATGGATTTTTATAGGTAGAGTTAAAAACAAAGAAATGAAAGAGTATGGCAATAAAAGCTGAATATTGATAAATGGGCAAAATTCGTTGCTTCCATTATTTAGAGTATATAAAACTGAAATAGATAGAATTATAGAAGCAATTCAGACATATCTTCAGCCTGGAAACACGATGTCCAAAGTAGTACTCGGAAACTTGGTAAGGGGAATGCTGAGACTTTTGCGACTATTACAGGAAATGTCAATCATATAAACTATGAATAAGCAATTTCTACCAACCGAAATTAGCATACACATATGGTGACAGATTAAAATGATTTGACGATACGAGGGACAAAAAACGAAGAGTAATTTGAAAACAATCCACCACAAGAATTATATTATCTCAGATCTTTTCAATAATGACTAAAGAAAGAATATCATGACAATGACAATTAGCAATACTATTACGTTTAGTACAGCTGACAATCAGGAAGCTTCTACTCCTAGCAAACTGCCAATCTGGGACTTCAGAGTATGAGTTGCGTAATAATACATGTATGTAATATTATACAAGCTGACGAAAGCCTTGGAACATGAACTAAATGGAGTATACTGTTTTCAATGAAAGGAATAGGATTAAAACAATCTGATAAAATCGGCGCTGACAATTACTGCTGTCTTCGTGAAATTTTCATTTATGATATCAGTTGTATAGTACTGTTATTTTCTTTCAAAAACTGAGAAGTGCAAAGTGAAAGATATAAAAGTGGGGAACATGTTAAAGAATTGCACATATTGATTAAAATGATATTTGAGTTTTACATAATATCAATGTCTTGTGTCTATTCCATCGTCTCGTCTTCTGCAATTCGTTGTTTTTACTAGACGCGCACCCTCAATAACTCAGTTCGTTTTATCTTGCTCTGATATTGAAAACATTTCAGTGACATTGTTTCTAGCTAAAAAATCCTAAAATTTATGTATTAAGAATAAAAAATGAAGATTTGTAAACAATCGAAAAACCTTTCTAACGATAACATGAGACGATTTCGTCACTTTTGAATGTATGCAAAACTCCGTTTATTCATTTAAAGAAGAATTTCAATTACTATCTTTCCATAAAGCTCATAAAGGTATGTCTTTTGTTTCCATACAGCTGACTGCTGAAAATTGTGAATTATCTATTCAACTATTTCATCTAGTAAGAGAAAACATGCTTTTAAATCAATTTAATACAAGGAATTTCAATCCCCTCAATTCATAACTAATAAATGAGCTATTATTGTTAAATTAACTCTATTCTATTTACCACGTCTTTACACTACTGCGTCATTACATTTTTAGCGAATTTCTAAATAACAAAGTCAGCCTCTAAAAGTAGATACGTAATAAGCAGCTTTGCACCATCCACTCTATAAACCCTTTACATATTTGAGGCAGGGCGTTTTAATTAGCGGGTCCTCTAATTAATTAGTAATTAGTAATTAGTAGGTTTTGCACACAACTAATTAATTAGTTTAGTTATTAATTAGTTATCAAAAAATTCTGCTAATTAATTAGTAATTAGTAATTAGCTAACAATTGGTAAACTAATTAATTAGTAATTAGCTAATTAATTAGTTAATTATTTAATTAATGGAATTTAGTTAAAAATGTTCGTTTATAGTAACCAGCTCTTCTAAAATCAGTTTTCTGCGTTTTTTTCAAATTGTCACAGCATTTATCATTTTAAAAGTGAGTTTAAATATTGACGGGGTACTTTGCTCAGGCATTGTAGTGCATATTTACCAGGCCGTGCATTCAATCTTCAAAACAGCGCCGTCATGTGAACAAATTCCGAAACTGGTCCAGTGGACCATTGGCAAAAGGGCTATTTAAAATCGCTCTCGTTATTATTTTGCCGAATGTTGATGGAACTGGGAGGCTAAACCTATAGAGCCTATTATGGAGCCAACAATATATGAATTTTTAGCGTTTTATGGCTAATTGGCCATCATATTTGACACTACGGTTTGGTAAATAAAAATAAAATGCAACCCCTCTAATTACTAATTAAAGTCATTCAAGGGCAACTAATTAATTAGTAATTAGTTAATTACTTCTGCGCGCCAAAACTAATTAATTAGTAATTAGTTAATTACTTCTTTGTGCGGACAACTAATTAATTAGTAATTAGTATTTAGCATCTAATGCGAATTAATTAGCTAATTAATTAATTTGCTAATTAATTACTAACGCCCTGATTTGAGGCTGCTATTTCTTTAAAAGTTATTCTTCTCCCAAATGCCATCCATAAGATTTTGCCCTCGAGTTCACACCAATTAGAATCGGCTAAAATGTTTCGCTAGCGTACAATAGTTGACTTAGAGAGACATTTCTTACAGACGAATAAATAGAAAATTAAATACCACCTTCTTTTTGCATAGCATGTTATTCAACATTACCGATGAAAAATGCAGATATTACATATCATGTTAGTAAATAAAGTTCCATCTCCGTTTCAGCAAAATCATTCCACTCAGTTTTTCAATGCTTCATTATTTCTCTTTTGTATGATATTAAATAAAGAGTACCTGGCTAAGTGGCATTTAGCTTTTCTGGTGAATTGAATTGCCACTATTACCAGCATAAGTTTGTCTATGCATCAAAACAGAACAATCAAGTCTTGAGAAAAACATCTTATTATCACAGCTCGTTCACTTATACCACCACGGTGACATTAAGTTTAATTCTCTTGCTAAATATCTTTCTTGATGATGGGTAAATTAAATTACATCTGTTCATAACTCTCATATGGTGATTATCATTTGTCAACATAAAAGAGGAATTGTCAAGTTGTTACGAAATAAGCACTAATTCAAGCATACTCATTTCCACCCATTTTCTTGCTTACTTAACAATTCTTCAGCGCAAGTTAGTAATAAGACCTTTTCAGCAAATACCGTTTAAGAAGCTACCAATTACTTTCCGGTGTTTAACAGACGTATCATTCCACCCAACAATCTTTATCTTATAATACTCGAGAGGTCAAATACAACGAAATGACGTAAAAGAAATAAATTGCACCGTGTGCCAGCATTTGTCTCCTTAATGATATTATACAATATGAATCGCATCATGGGAATTTAGCTTTTCTCTAATTACATCTTTCATTTATTCCAAACTGTAGGTATAAAAGCCTAGATAACATTGCAGTTGGGAAAACAAGGAAAATTTAGAACGCAAAAGTAGGCATTATTCGGTGTTTACTGGCTTTCAAATTTCATTTCATTACCATTATTTGTGCGTCATAAGAAAATAAGTAGTTATGTAATTCGTCCTTACATGTATTTGGAATGACATTTATGAGACATTTCCAACTTAACTAAACTTAAAGCAAGCCAAGATCTTTCATTAAACACCAGGGTTATAAACAACCTTAAATTATAATCGTACGATTTTCTAATTTAAATACAAAAAATATCATCCGAAAAATGATTGCAACGAGAAAACCTTCTGAAAGAAATGTGCTTAGGTGTTTTGTGCAACTGTATCACACAAGACCTACAACGTAATTTCAACTGCGTGCCTTCTTAAGCTGTCAGTCCTACTCTCAAACTTTGTGAACAAAAACACGGTAAACTGTAGTGAAATGGAAAAACCCTTGTCCTCAATAAAGTAAACAATTCTCAAAACATTTGCATTAATAATTAATAAAAGGAGGAGTACAATGTGTTTTTACTTCTATAGGTTTACGTCATTTCGTGCTTATATTATAAAAATGTTTTTTAGGAAAATAAGAATTGCAACTGTGTTGAAAGAAATGACAAAAACTTGCGCAATTAGTGCATCTTGCACTAGGATTAGGATTGCCAACATTCAAAATGGCGTATAATGCAAATACAATGGACAAAAGTCTGGATTTCGAATGACATCATAAATGTATTCCATATGATTGCGGGTGTGATTGAATACACTGAGTATGACAGTGGACTTGTTTATGAAAGTTATCAATTGTCTTGCGTCAAAAAATGACAATTGCGCAATACCGATGCACTGCCCAAAAACAAAGTTCGGATGGTGAACAACAAAACAATTTTACTGATCTATTTTCAAATCCTTTTGCAGTAATTAAAACTACTTTGTTTGGAGAAACCTTATTCCATGACCTCAAAGCGAATGTATAAATGCAGATTGCGTTTATCAGTTGACAATTGTGTGGTGCTAAAATATTGCAATTGATTGAGGTCGTAAAAGTGGTTTCTCCCGTCAAAGTAATTTTGGATTGCGGAAATGGTCAGGCTATTGGTTACATATAAATTACTTCGTTATTTTCCAATTCCCCAATCAAAAAATTACAGGGAACAAATCCATTAAACATTTATCAATTAATATGGGGCATCCAATGAGTTCATAATTCATAATGATAATCGTAGGTGATGCTTATAACTTGATAACTACTTCAGCGTACCTCCTATTGGCCTACTTGACAAAATAGCACAAAACATTGTTATAGCACAGTATCACTAAATACCTACGGTACCTAATACCTACACTTGCACTTGGTTCGTAAATACATTTCTACATTCTACAGCATGGTATTTTCCTTCGCAAAACTCATAAATGTTGTTGGTATAGAACAATCTATTAGTGAGGACTTAGTTCGTCAACAAAATTCGATCGATTATGCTTGCAGCCATTGCTGGCCGTCAGTTGTGCAGAAAACTCAGGTATAAAAGTACCTCACCGCAATACTCTAATTTTCCTCATATAGAATTCAGGCATGGATGGAAGGCTAAACTGAACGAGCGCAAGTAAATTTATGGCGACAACGCAATGATTCGGTTTATCTCGTCGATAGCAAACCCTATTGTATTATGATTTGCTCGTACGCATTGACCTTTTCCAGCTGAGGTGGCAGGGCTTTGAAATCACACCGCTCGCTTTCGCATCTTTCGGACTATTTAAATTGCAAGCGATATTGCAGGTGCAAAGCAAAATAGTGAAAGATAGGAAGAGTCCCTGCACTTCTGCCTGGAGTTCCCTAATGGCCACCTCTGGAATACGGCCCCCTAAGTCCATCCTAGTAAAGTCGCATCGCAGATAATGAATGCATAATCGACAATCTCTCAAAATGTCGCTGTCAATTTAACCTGTTCACATGATGATAGCTACTGTGCATTTCGGTTTTATTGTATGAGGGGAAAGTAAATTTTATAATGCAGTCCTCATAATCCAGTGAATACTCATATCGACCTTCTGGTTCTCTAATACGTAAGAGATTATGCCACATGCTGCATCGTGAATGATAATTTAAAGGAATATGTTTTGATACATGTCCGACATGATAGAAAATAAATCCTTGCTTTCAGAACCGATATATGTTGGTGATAAAAATGTGGCTGGAGATAATTTACTTCTGAAACACATAGAAAAACATTGAATTGCATTTTATTAGATTACTCTGGGCATTGCCAAATCTCAAAAGTGTCAAAGATTGTGAAAATGTAAGGTTTTAATACGTATTCTTGTGGTAACCGAGCAGAAGTTGCGTAACGCTCGACTTCACCTAACAATGAGTTGGATCGAGATTTTTGAAGGTCATTCCTAAATATTGATCACATTCACTCTTCTCTTAGACCCACGTAAAACTTATAGTTCAGTTGCTATTGCATTTAGAGTGGAAGTTTTAAATTCTGATATTAATTTTTGTTTTCTCAGAATTACTTTTGTTGTGACATATCTCTGCGCAAATTGTAAATGCCCTCTAGTTTAAATTAATGCTCATTTTTATCACTGCTCTCATTCAATCTAGGTTTTATAGCATCAACTACCTCCAACATAACACCAACTATCATCTACTTCACAGTTTGGTAACTTTAACCACATTCAAGGTACTCTCACTTCACTCACTCATCTATCCATGAACTTGTAGTGGAAGGGTAAGGTTATGTTCGAAAGAACATGTTCATTTACACATAAAATACAATACATACCTAATATATTTATTTATTGCCAAAGAAGAATAAAAAGGTAAGCCCAAAGGTTATTCTACAAATCTAAGCAATGACATTCAACAAAGCTCCGCTTCTCGAAAATAATCGAAAGATTTTCATTAGAGTTGTATTATTGTTGAACTGTGTATAGTTCTTACACTAATCTCATCCTCCTAACCTTAGCCATTTTATTCATCGCGTTCAACAAAGCAAATGCAAATGCGTGACTAGCGTGACGCCACCATATTCTACCGCATCATTCCACCATACGCATACATACATACCAACATACCTCATCAGACCACTACATTGTCTATAACATGGAGTAGTAGTACCACTATGCAGTTCTTGTGAGGTTATAAGTATAAACGTATACAAGCGAATTGCACAGGTACACTAGCGATAGCAGAAATAATAAATATAAATTACAGTAAGTAGAGCTGTGTATATCTGGCGCCTAGTTTCTGGGCTGGTGTTGTATTTAGTGAAAGATACGCCGAGCGATTTGTATTTTCTACGATAGAACTAACCTACCACAAGCTGAGTTAGCCAGCAACAAGAAGTTAAGAAGAGTACGATTTCCGCTCGATGTTGCTAGTTGTATGCACATGCGATGATGCCGGATGTGGCCACCGTAGAGCTAAGCCAGGCTAACAGTCGGGTACAATGAATCGAATGCTTCACTACCTAGTTGTATTTTTCTATTCTCTATTGTGCTCATGTAAAGTAGCAGGTTCATCCTCGTAAATAATGTCTGTGATGACTACCTCATCATGCTGTCCATTTTAACATGACTGTTTGCATCACAATTTTAGTTTGCAGAATGCTACTTTTTATGCTTAAAAGTTAGAGCAAAGACAGTGACAACATGCTTTGCAATACAATTGCAGAACCTAGGGAGATGGAGTACGTCCCAAAGTGCCAAGGTAGGCCATTTATTGCACCAGCTAGCACGAACGGAGCCGCTTCTTCAGCAATCTCACAGCTCCAAAGTGCAGGCAAAAGTGGAACAATACGGGGTGTTATGTATTTTTACGACACATCCTTCCATATACATGGATTACGCGTTATATGCCATAAATTCTGCCCAGTATTACAAATTCATAAGTAGGCTACTTGCAAATTCACTGATCAACTTTATTCAAAGGAAATGGCTATCCTTTCAGTTTCTTTTCTACATTTAAAACGGAGTATGATGCAGCTCCGAATTTTTAATTTGTTAATTCTCGTTTTTACTGTCATTTTGATGTATTGCTACCTCTATTACCTATGTTTTGGGACCCCTAAATTTTAATTTAAACTACTTTGAAAAAGTCGCCAGAGCAGCTCTAAACTTGACCACTACAAGGAAAAATATTGCGTTTGCTACTTACTTATGCTAACTTCGCATTATATCCCTGAAATAGGCAATTAGAGGAAACGAGTTCTACCTTTTCTATGGTTGAAGGAAATTGAAGAAAACTAAAAACGTCTGCACGCCACCATCATGACTGGAATTCTAAGAACCACGACTAGAAATAGTCGTGTTCCTGGCTTACACACAGTCATTTAGTTATGTAATCAGCAAATTCAGCTATAAAAAATTTGTTTTTGTGTAAATAAAAAGTACTGCAAGAAAAACGAAGATTACTATAATTTGGAATTTATTAACATTCCTATCATGAGCAGCAGTGTGTTGTTTGTCATGACTTAATTTTAAAATAAAAGCAATAATATTTAATGGACTTAGAAAGAATGACTGCAATAAAATTTCCAATAGTGACACCGTCACAGACTATGTTAATAATTTGCCTTTTGCTACTCGCTAGTCAACAAGTCACGTTATAATAAATTTTATGTAAATTCCTACCATACGAATCTCGTTCGGTTGAAATATTCTGCATAGTGTGCATACTAATTGTCAGGCATACTTCAATAACTGAATCATTGCACTGAGTTGGAGTTTTAGAGCGTAGGAATTATTTCAAGGTTCCTAAAACCCATAATATAACAAATATTATGTATTAATGTACTAACAATGTGAAAATAATATCGCTACTACAGGGTTGTTAGCGCAGCAGAAGAGCTGAAGCTCTCATATAATATAACTATTCAATAAAATACGCCACTCTGAACTTAAGCATGTTATTTAGTATCACACAAAGGTATTATACTTAATATAATAGGTTATTTTAATAGCATAAATTGCATTTTTATAGACTGTACACACATAAAATTACGCTTGACTACAAAACAGCTACAAAGAATCTATGTACAACCGACTGCCAACAACAATAACAGAAAACAACCATACGTAGTTGGTAGTTACTGATAATGAGACTAGAAATAATATTATTGATGTAATTTGCCAAAATATAAGGTACATAGGTAATAAGTAAGTAATTACGTTTGTGAAACGAGTGAGAATGCAACCTATTACGTCTACGCCATTGTAATATAGGTAGTCTCACAGTAGCCAAGTGGTGGCAGTCTACAAGAATATCAATGACGATTGTCTATACAATTTGTTTATGTATTTTATTACTGTAGGTATAGCAAAGCACTTTATTTCCTACTTGAATTCAACATGGTAAGTCAAACGTAACACCACATCGTCATGCCATATATACATAAAGATGCAGCATTAATAATAGCCAAGCAAAACAGCATGGCATGACCATGGGTACCTAGATCTACACATGTACAATTTGTACATGCCAACTCCGATAAGCAATATCAAATAGAGATGATAAACGTTGATGATTAACTTAGTTGTGGATAACTACAATTGTAAACAGTCACTTGACTGCATTTACGATGTTCTACCTGTCGTCCATAATTATTTTCTTTGAAATCAAGCAATTATGTAAAAAAAACTCAGCAAAATAGATGTTTGCAGTAGTGATTAAATAGATATGGAATTGCAATAATAAGTATTAAAGTAGGTGGCTTAACATGAGAGCTAAATGAGAATGGGTGAAATTAAGAAATGATAAAAGGGAGAATAAATATAATAGAATTATAAGTAAAGTGAGACGAGTCGAGTGTGTAATGGAGGACTTTAGTGTTATATAAGAATTTACGGCGCACAATGCAACCGAAGTGCAGATGAAGGAAGAACAGATGATAAAAAGTATTACCATATAGGAAGATGATCGTATTCCCCATTGTACGGAAAGTCTAAGTAAAATTGCCGGTCTAGCTCCATTTTTGTAGCTTTGTAAATCGGACACAGGTCACGCGTCACGCCACAAATGACAACAGTGTTAAACGACGACTTGTCACTGGAAACTGAAGACACTCGTGTCTAAAATCGCAACCTATTGTCCGTGGTTGACAGTGAATTTTTCTCGCGGCAGGAATTAAAGCCCTTAGAGAGCAAAGTGTATTTGAGATAAATTAACTAGTAAATCAAGACAACTATAACTGCTGTAAGTCGCATTTTCTGCAAGACAAATTCACAACCTCATTGAGTGGTTAACAATTGACAATGAAATAGAATTTTCCTGTTGAGTGAGGCAAAACTCCTTCAGCACAGTACGAAGGTCAACTCGTAACTGCAAAACCAAGTCGAGGCGAGTTAGCAAAAACCCGATAGTTATCTGCTGCGTTGACAAATTTCCGCAAACAACAATTTCGCAAACTGAAAGCTGGCAGCTCTGTGTGTTATGTATGTTTTACGTAGCTAGCTTCACGCAATGCATAATATGCAATTGGAAAAGACGGATGATGCTACGATGCGATGATGGCTTACTTAAACCTGCATTAGATGTGAAGTTTATTCTTCTTGTGCAGCAGCACTGAGTTTGCACGCAGCGTAGCACTCGTGCACTCCTCCATACATATGTATTTACTCTGCTTACTGTGCAAAGTGTGCATCCACCCAACCCATGTTCATGCAGTTGCAAGCCATCCAGCAGATCCACAACAGTGCAAGGTGGATGGATGCCTCAGCATTGCGAAATGCGAGAAAAGCTTTTATTGGCAAAACGACATTGCCAGCTGAAGATATATGCGGACGTAGGAAGAGTACCTCTACCTCCACTACCTGCACCCCACCCCCACCTACTTTGCATTTTCAGATTGCAGTCCATTGTGAATTCTGATCGAAGACAAGACACGCATTTTAGGTCGAAAATGGAAACGGAGAATACGGAATCTGACTGCTAGTGGAAATTTCCACCATCCTCTGCTCCTCTGTGTGGCAATGCAAAACAAATCACAAACTATGTGTACTCGCGTACCTATCTCTTTTACCCAGCTCTAACTTATGGTACGGCACGGATGTTTATGATGTTTCTCGAATTTTCTACCAACGAGAAATATTGATTTAACCTTAATTTTAGCTGGAGTTACCATTCCGCACCCGCACGTGCAGAAAAGCTACAAAGCTACTCACGATCACCATTCTACACACAAATACTTCTTCCCGACTCCTTTATTACCTTACCTTTAATGCCTCGCTACCCAATGACCTTCGATTTCAATCAAATCCCTCATTCGCATTCGGTTTCATTTTCTCAAACGAAACGCCAAGCTTATTTCAGCACTCACTAGGTCTCTATTTTACAAATGCAGCTTTATTTTCAATGGGATGTACCAAACTGCATCATCTTACATGGACACCACTGGGATTACATAAAAAGCATTTGGAACGGCTGTAACCTAATCCCTATTTTAATTTACTTGTATTTACCGTCCACAGTAAACAAGTCGCTTATTACTCACTACATTCCACCTTCCACCTACCTATGCATTGTCAGCTGTTCAACTAAAAGTAATCCAGTTCATTCAATACAAAGGAAACATAGGCACCTATGTAATCCTTACAGCTTAAAAACTGTAAAACGTATTTCAATAATTAAAAATATTCACGTTTCTTAAAAACAGCATAGTAATAAATTCTCGGAACACAGTAAATCACTTGTACTTACACAGTGTGCAGAATAGTACTCATAAATTGTTAAACAGTTTTTACCGAAGTTATAATGTTACCAAATGCACAAGGTTATTTGCCTATCGGTACGACAGTTGAAGGACGTGTTTTACAATTTGCAAAAGACATATATAATGTGCAATTAATTTAAATGAATGAGCCGGTAAAATAAAAAAAAATTGGGTAAAATTTTGGTCATTAAAATAAATGAAATGTTTCTTAAACAAATTAATGGCCCTATTGTACGTAAAACAATGAGTCTGTAAGCAATATGAGTCAGCCAGTACACAAGGATTTAGAACAAGTTCCTACCACTCTCCTGGACAGAGTGAGGAACCTGGAAAAAACAGAATTGTACCACAGGTTTCGTATGTTTTTGCGATGCTTACGTAGAATGCCCAGCTTTTTGTTGTAACACGCGCGCTGAAGCGAAAACAAACGGCTTCGATTATGATGATATTTGATGGAAATTTTTTTCCATACCAGCCTTTGAAAATATGAAAAGAAATTTTTTATAAAGGTTCATTTGTGTGATTTGTGGCTATAAAAAATCAGTGATGGTATAACTTTTTTAATAAATTTTTTAATAAAAACGTTACAGCAAGCTCGTAAGAGCGCCAAAATATGTTAGTGAAGAATCTCAAAAACATTCGAAACTTGTGATAAAATTTTGATTTTTCCATGTATTTACTATGTCTAGGAAATTGGCGGGAATTTCTAATTCAATTTGGGACACATAGTACGCGTATTCTTCCATATTTACATAAAGATATATACCTGTATTTTACAGTATCCAATATTGAAATGTACAGGTTAATGTATTCGTTTGCGTATTGCCTCTACAAATTTTTAAGGAAAATTCATTTAACTACCTAAAGACGATTCATTATTTTTACCAATTGGAAATATGGTAAAGGCAACATTTATTTATTTTACTGGCTCATTAATTCCCAGCCTTTGCAAAATGGCTTAGTCTCCAGCACATTTTTAAATTCTGTTTAGTATATTTTATACACATTTTATACCTGTATTATGAGCAACATACGTTAACTACATTTCCTTTCAGATAAACAAGTATTAAGAAAGTAAGTGAATGTTCTTTGAAAAATAATGTAAGATTTGAAAAGAAAAGCAACAAATAAATTAACTATAACCTTCATAATAAATATGGATTGCCTTTTCCTATATATACGGCTGAGCTGGAACAAGTTTGGCGTGCTCATTTAACGATTTAACCATCTTTAAATTGCAATTATCAAAGCCTTACAAGTAGTAGAAAAAATACCTTAATACAATAATACCCTCTTGGATAGCTTATAATTCTTAACTAGAAAAATATTCTTGAGATATCTACCCTCATTTAACACGAAATCCAAATTTACCAATAATAGTACAGTAAACAAATATAAATGCCCAGTGAAAGTACCGAAGGAAGGGGTTACTTCATTTATAATTACATATGTTGTGACATCATGAATTATTTTAAAAATCAAAGAGTTTGTACTTCTATATAAAAAATACACTCCTTTTGTAATTTTTATATTTCTCCTTTATCTTTTAATTATCACACAATTTTCCCTCTTCGCCTAAATACTAAAGCAAAACAAATAAGTTTGTTTTTTAATATTTCGGTAACAAGTAGAACATCCATAAAACAACAATATTCCGAAGTATATTACTTATTAACCATTTCGTGTAACAATAACACAAAGCGTTTCCAATTTCCTTGATAAAATATATGTGAGTACAAATACGTAGATTTCCCTGTGAATGTTTTGTAGATTCTTTACATCACTAGGGAACTGGGGAATTTCATATACAGCTTTTACAGTATATTTAATGCCATTTTACCTTATAAAACGTCATTAATATTAATCACAATTGGAATGCAAATGTAGTGAATCATATCATATCGCTTGGCTTAAATATAGTGATAAATGCAATGCATATTGAGATATTGAGATAGCGATATGGGAATAACACCAACTTAATAACTAAACTAACGATTATTCATCGACATCCTTTTCCATGTTTATAGATACACACTTATATTACAACTTAAGGGTAAAGCTTAAGAATATTTTACACGCCGGTTGCAGAAATTATTTTTCGATCAAAATGTGTACATTTCAGTTAGGATACAATTTCAGTTTCAAATAGGACAGATAATTTCTCACTTTCCTCGCCAAGATATTATAGCTATTTCTGCTTTCATTCATCTTACTAAAAAGTAACAAAGCCGGATTCAAAATCTTACTCAAATTCTGACTCTCGGCATCAATATTCTAATGATCAATTAGGATTTTAGCAAGGAAATTAGGGTAACTTTTCTTTATTTTTAAGATGCGGTTGAATATTGTTATCCTGATGCTGGAAACAAAATTTTTGATATCATTGGTTCGAGGTATATTTCTAAGCTAACGATTAATACTAATTATAAAGATTTCAATCGATTTCAATATTACAGTTCTCGAGAGTGATTAATATGAAAACAAGATCAAGGTTTTGACCGCCAACTGTTTCCTTTTGAAATAAAGAAGTAAATCGTATAAAACGATCTCTGAAAATGTTAATATTATCATAACTTAATAATAGATAATTTTCATTTGTCAATGAACGTGACGGTCAATCGTATATAACAAAATCTACTGTCATTTAAATTGCGCAATTGAACATTGCAAATTATATGCAGTTTGCCAACGCGGTTTGTGCATCAGTGATAAACTAAGCTAACACAATGTAATAAGGTGAGAGCTTTTCTGTAACAAACCGTTTTACATGAAAAAAACATAAACATGAATTTATTGAAAGCATATTACACACTACAAGGAGTTTTACAGCAACATTTAGCTGATTGAGTGCGATAAGATTACTAGAGAACTGTTACAAAATAAATGCTAAGCCTTGAAGGTCGGAAATTTAAATTCGCAATTCTCACATTAAATTCACAGTCAATTAAAAATTCACTTTAGCTGCATTTCTTTCCAGCAATACAGAATATTTTTGAACAATATATTAATAAAATAGAAATGTGCAATTTCAAACAGCAATACTTGAAGCAAACACATACACTCTGTAGCTGATAGATGAACATGATGAAACAGTAATTTTAATGATTAAAGTTAATATTGTTTTATGTACCCTCAATAGTTTTCCAGTGCATTTTATGCAACAAAAATGAAGAAAGATAAGGTTCACAGACACGTGAGGCCTAGTGACGTAAAGATGCCTATTAACCCACGCAATTGTTAAACTCCACTTACCTTGGTGGAAGCGTTGAATGAGCCGGACCAGCTTCTGAGCTCGAACTTTGGGTCTCCGTGCTTGTACTAGAAGATGCATTTGCAAACACTTTGTCATCAACATCAACTTCACTTTTGACACTGGCGGTGGCTGCGATGTCATCAGCTTCGCTCGTAGTCGCACTGAAGCTTCCATTAGGAATTTCATCGTCTTTAGAAGACCCCACGCTTTCTTCCTCTTCTCTGCTTTCCATTCTACGCATCATAATTAAGAGAATACAAAATTATTTTTAATTTTATATTTAATTTTACCTTTTCAGAATATAATTCATGCATTGCGCTATCAAGAAAAGTTAAACTTCTGGTCAACCCATGAACCCATCTGGGACTTTATTTTATTAAGTAGCAAAGGGTCGTTTAATTTTGCAGTTCGTTAAAAACCCTAAGAAAATCTCAATTAGAGTGAGGTTAAGGCAAAGAAGTGATTATAATTTAAGCCTCCCTGCTGGTACCTCCCACTGCCGTGCCTTCTCAATTCTCAAAGATAAAACTTCCAAATAAAATCCGAAAATTAAATACAGCCATATTCAATTGCAATTACCTATATGACATAAAAAGCGCAATGCCGTTTCATTAAATCTTAAATTATTTAAATTTTAGAATTATCAACAAAAAGATTATATTAAAATACAAAGTCGAGTGACATACCTTTCTTGATTTGCTTCACGGCTACTGTCACTAGCCTCTCGCAACATTCGACCGCCACTTTACTTGTACAATTTTTCTTAAGTTCTGAGTTGGTATTAATTATTTACTTATTAATTTGAAACAGTTTTGTGGCTACCGTATTGTACAATATAAGGACGAACAAACGCAGTTATTGTAATGTATAAGTAAATAAGTAATTATAACTATTTTTAACACGGGCACTAATGCACTGGGATACGTAAGGGATGTGATGTAGCGATATTTGCATATTCTTCATTTACGATTGTTTTCTTAAAATTATTTCGAGTTGTGTAGAATGTTGCACATATATCGTACGTAGTTTTTGGGTTTTCTATGGTTTAAAGCGAATTTTGGTGTGAACAATTACGTAGTCAGACGAGAATGGCGTACATTTTTGGTATAGACATTTTCTGCATAGCTACTGTTTGGGACTTGAATATATTACTTTGTTCATCTCGAATTTCCCGTTTTCAATATCGTGAATTGCAGTCTGCGATGTATTGTCTAACAATAATAATGCGATTATATATTTATTTAATGTACGTATATTGTTGCAGTGATTTAATAAGAATCCGTCATTGGAAAATGTTTATCGGATTTTTGCACTTTTGAATGAACACAATGGTTGAGTTTCTTCTTTTAAATACTACATAGATTAATATTGCGTTTTGCCGCACAAATGATCGTTTGTGATTAACTTAATATTCTGTTACTTCATAATGTTTGTGATGTTGTAACAAAAGTCAAAGTCAACATGTGTGTAGACTAAGAAAACACATGTCCAATATATGTACATACATTATTAGTTTCTTAAAGAGTTCATATACCCAGTTTGCTATAACCGAAATTGTAATGTAAGTTTGTAATTGTAAGTATAAAAATTACTAGTATAATTTTTAGTATTGCGATCTATTCACTCATGCGTGCGAGGGGAACTGGGTACAATAGAAATAAAATTATTTTAAAAGTACTAATATTATATTATAACAATTCAGAGGATAAAGAAATATACCACTGGTTTTACGATTGGAACTGGTCCACAGGGTCAACTATCGATCTACCAAGAATCTACAACTAATCAGTCAGTTAGTTACCAGTTATTGTGAAATTTATAACATTTTCTAAGATAACATGTGATGTTTTGCTGCCAAATATTGCATCTCGTTTGCTATCCACAAGTCTTTTTAAACTACATCTGTAACAAACAATGAGTATAAAATGTGATGTCCAAATCCTTGTAACTGTCTATATGGTGAATGTGTACATAAACGTTGGTCAAAGTAAAACTTGTCTTTAATTATTTCATGTCTGTTGCAAAATGGAAATTTGCCGGAAATGTTTTTATATACTGCTGTTGTTGCTTTCCTAACTTCATTCTGGCGTAATTCATCGAATTCTCCAGTTTTACTGTCCAATACTATTCCTTGAAAAGATTAAAGTCAAAATTATTTGTTGTTTTTATAAGTGCTAGAACATTCCATGGTAGAATTTCTCTGGAATTTCACATAGTCTGATGTCACTTATTGTTAGTTTGCAGCAATGTGAAGTTTTAGACGATTTAAATTAAAAGGCGTTATATCGACGAGGTTAATCGATTTCCTCGTAAAGGACATGTGTGACAAGTTAAAGTCTTATTTTTATGTACAGCAATTAAATAAACACACTTCACTTCACTCGTTACAAAGCTATACTATTATTTCAAAAGACTTATGCAATAACGATAATTAACAGACTATTACTATATTACGTATATTTTGTAAAGCCTAATGAACACATACGATGCTTATATTGTTCTTTGGTGTACTACTTCATAACTGCCACATTATAAATTGTTTTAAAGACATCACTTCATTCTCTTCCAGTTCATTTACATTCAGAGTAAACTTCACTCACTTCCATTTTCCATGAAGCCAACTGCCTAAAATCTAAATCGAATAAAATTATGTGACCAGGGAGTTGTGTGATTATCAATCTTAGGTCAAATACAATACTATCATGTCCCAGTCACAATTTTCCACGATTTTGTGAATTCAGTATTTAATATTTTATTGACTTCACCTCGGAGGAGCCACCATAAGATTCCCTCTTTGCCCATCCATTTCTCTCATGGCTTGCTTGACGAAGACTGTGATGAAAAAAATATCCCTGGATTTCGGAATGACATGTGATGAACGAGGATCCAGTCAATTTGTACTGATGCGATGGACAATCAGAAATGCAGCATGTGTTCCAAAAATAAAATTTTATGCGAGAAGCATTAGTAATGTTTTTAGTCCTCCGTCTGATGGTCATTTGTCCAGTCGAATTCCTGGAAATACAATATATTTTATGTCAACAATAATAATAAATAAACACAATTATATATTCTAAAGCCCATACACGCCCCAATTAAAAATTATTTGAACGTAATTCGCAGTTAAATTAATCTAAGAAATCAAAAAATTACTAAAAATCCATATAACTCTTCTAATTACAAATAAAAATTCAATTTTGATTTCATCCAACAGCGTTTTAGCAAAGTATTGATGCTCTGCGTGAAATATTATTCATATGCCGTTCAAAGGTTCAAATACTTACAAATACTTCAAATACAAATATACAAATTTCAATAATGGAAAAAAGCACTTCTTGGCATGAGTAAAATCGTAGCAACAGAAGGAAAACAAAAATAAATAAAATAACCACATAAAATTAAGAATGTTGACGGATACATCGGTTTCTGTAAACATAAACATTTACACTGTCAATTGTCAGTCATTTGAACACAAAACATTGTTTAAAGCATATTTCATAAGCTGATGCTGTACAGTACATTTCAGTTTCTTTTCCGTTTCGTTTCAGTATAATTTTGTTCCAACCTTTCTACTTACTCTAACCTTCTATGGAGAAAGTATTTTGCTGTAAATTTGCACATTGAATTTGGCAATGATCTTTCAAAGGAGGAAAAAAATATGCAAAATTATCATGATGGGAAATGAAAGTTTGTATCATTACAAAATATAGAATCATCAAGCAAATGCATTACATTTTGCACGATATTTCAGAAAAAGGTTTGAGGAAAATGTGTACTGTCTTATTAAACGATTACGGGGCATAGTACTTAAGCAAATAAATGAGTCATTTTTTCTATTTATTTTGCAATGCAGAATTTAATGTTACCTTTTACAAAAAATTCCTATATAAACAATGAAAAGAGTATTATCCATTAAAAACTTACAAATTAGATGTATTAGCATTTGGTTTGTACACACTTAAGTACTTTGCTCTATATTACTATTACTGCTAAAATATTCAGGGCTATAATTATTACTAATGCAATACAAAAAGCTTATATAGAATTAAAAATGATCATCATAAAACTGATAAATTAGCAGAAACTACATTTTAAGAACTTAATGCTGACATATTGATATTTTTTGTCATCTGTCTACATATCCTCGTCCCAGGAGTTTTTTACCAGATTGTGTAGTGTCAACAACACAGCCTAGGTCTTTCCTAGTACATGCTAAACCATGGACAATGCCTAAATATACACCAAAAGACTATTGAAGTCACCAGTCACCACCAGTAAATATTTTTGAGAAGCAAGAATTTTTTTCAGATTTCAAACTACAGAAGTCACATTTTCTTACATATTATAATACTAGTTCATAATCCGTATTTAGGTGAATCATTGTACATAAATATACCTATTCCGTTCCTTAATTCTAAGCACCATTTCAGCTAGAATTGTAGAATTCTGCAGCTGAGAATAATTATTAGATTAAATTTAATATTTGTTTACTGTTAATAGCCTGTAAGTGACACTAATAAGCTTTATTGAACTAAATAAATGTTTTCTTAATTGTCACTATTTTCAATCACGTCAACATTACATAATCCGTAGCGAAAACACGGTGTTTAGAGTTCCAACTAAAATAAAACTTATCTTGTCCGCCAAGGGATTTTCGTTTAAGGGAAACTAATTAATTCGCTTTACGGGAAGTTAATGTGGAATTGATATCGAAAGTGGTTTTTACAGCTGAGTTACTTTTACGAAATGGAAAACATCCACCCGACTTTGAATTTATAATTTAAAAACTTGCAAACTAAGCAAGAAAGGCATTAAACATAAGTATTTCCCAATTACTACCTGTGTAGCAATGAAATTAGCTTTCCCAATAGTTCAATAAAAATAAGAAATCACTTTCCTGCTTTTTACCTTTGTATTTATCTGTTATCAGTGGATGATATTGTAATTTGCTAACACTGTCGATTGTGTATAGTTGCAATCGAATCAAAGTCACATTGAAACACAGACATCAGATGTCACGTCAAAAAACATTTGGAACGTTTAAAAGGCTTAAATGGACATTTGCCATTTGTCACTTAAATATAGTTGTGATGTGTTAATGTGATGTTTTAAAAAATGATTACCCGTTATTCACAACTTATAACTATAACAAATGGAGAAGGAAACGAGAGAGAAGATGATGTTTGATGACACTATTTCAGTCGAAGTGTAGTACAGTTAATGAAGCTCTTAATGAGGACTATAATTGTTGAAATTCAGTCAGATTTCATAGGTCAGGTCCGGTCAAAAAAGAAGGGCTTATATAGTACTTAATATCAACAATCAGGAATCAACACGGAGATGATTGACGATTATCCTAAATCCAAAGCAACTTCTCACAACCATCTTGCTTTCCTTGGCCTACAACATGCGCGGTAGTGTAACATGTTATCAAAACTATTTTATGGAAATAATGTTGTTATTTCACCCAGTTTAGCATTTTATATCCATTGGGACTTGTATTTCACAACAGGAACAAGAATACTTTGAAATTTCCGATTTAAAATATTCAATAAAAGACCAAATTGGAAATTTACAGCCATATGCGTTTCTATACGCAGTCAAACACTGCAAAAAGTGCGTCAGCAAGCGTAAATCTCGGTCTCCTTGCGGGGGAGCATGGGAGAACGCAGATAGCACAGTGGTGTAGTGAGTGTAAAAACTCTTGGCCCCTCTATATGTTTGTGTACTTTGTAGGGTCTGTGTCTGTACTCTGTGCCATTGCACTACTGCCTACTGCTTTTAATGCTGCGTATTCTAAGTTCATGTATTTGTCTTCTGTACGCACTCCTTTTACTATTATTAGATCAATCATCAATGTATATAGGACATAGACGCACCAACAACGGTATTATCATTATTTACCCTAATACATAGGTAGGTATTACTACAAATAATTCGTTGGTAGGTATTATCATTTAGTGGAACGTAGGTATGCAGAGGTTTAACTTGTACCACTTCTTATTTTTATTACCGTGTACTACGTATTATGACGGTTACTATAGGTAGCTTGCTCTCAACATAGCGTTCCGTATGCTCTGAGTTTACATGTAAAGTATATCAAGAGATTTTTCGGCGGAGGCGCTGCTTCCTGCTGGGAATCTTTAACATGCAACTTTCTACTCAAAATTCCTTTATTTTCAATTACTCAGGAAATCGAAAATACATCATTCCATGGGTTTTCCTTTGTGGGTACTACTTCAAAATGTGGAGTACTTAAGTACTCCTCGAATTCGCCAGGTAATTTGACAGCATTGGACGTAAAAGTGTGACGTCACCCCCGGTATGCAGCGCCATCACACCAAAATCGTTTTGTGCAAAAGTCCAAAAGCTATGCGTAAACCCAAAATCCCTAGGTCGGCAGTCGGCATCCTTAATTTTAAGTCAACTTTGATGTTTCGAATCAGAATTTAATTTCTGCATCTAATTCTGAATTTACGAAAGTTGAAATATTTCATATGTACGATTGTGCAATTCGGAAACAGAAATCAATTTGTAAGTGACTCTAAATACTTCGGAATTTGTGAATGCTGATGGGAACAGAACTCAAATTCAGATTCGTAACTCTAACTGGGCCTTTATAGAGTCCATACGG
This sequence comes from Yoshiicerus persimilis, assembly GCA_020352615.2. Classification (NCBI taxonomy): domain Eukaryota; kingdom Metazoa; phylum Arthropoda; class Collembola; order Entomobryomorpha; family Tomoceridae; genus Yoshiicerus; species Yoshiicerus persimilis. Next base: position 22,574,038 of record CM060170.1, on the reverse strand, counting down.
ATGGCTATGTCTTCAGCAAGGTACCTATAGTAGCAGGCTAAGGCAATGATAAAAAACCAATCAAATACTACAACTCCCTTAACTTTAAATCTTTGGGTATCCAAATTGTCTTCAGAAAATCTGAAAAAAACAGAAAAAATTTTGGGAGAATACAAATTGCTGTCAATATACGGTAATCATTAATTTAGGAAGAAATCAGAATCCTAACAAATGTATCTGATAGATAACGAGAGAGCAGCGAGAACAGTAATTAAAAATGGATGTAAGTGTAATAATGTATAAAATTACTCTGCTTTCGAGCTTGCACTTTTCATGAGTACAGAGTTACGAAATGCAGTTCTTACCTCAATGAAATCCTACTCTTCCCCAAAATTATAAGTCCCATTGATAAAAATAGTACAGGTTAGGAAGTTAAAATAATTACACAAACTATTGACCTCATGTATATTTGCAATTACGGTGATTTTTTGAAACGTATTTAAAAAGGTACTCATATGTATACCGATGCGATGAAAAATTCCGAATTTAAGCATTTTGAAATCTAGTTTTTAACTCTCTATGACATTATCCCAAATATTATAATTGTATCCCGATAAAATATAGTAAACCCCTTAGAGGTTTACAAATAACATTACTAAAAATGCAACCCTAGTGTAAAAGCGTGTCTCACTGCATCAGGTCTTGGATAAGTATAATTTTTCTATTTTTGACTGTAATTTTCCAGGCTCTAAAATTTTATGAGACCCGGCAAATGCGGGAATTGTCCTTTAGGGAGATGCTATTTGTCCATTTAACATTAAACGAATAAACCACTGCAGGGATTATACATTATACAATCCAGAATGACAACTGTGTCCTTACTAACTATACCATTAATTAGTACCGGATCCTGGTTGTCTCTGTCTTCATTCGTGTCGTTATCCCGTTATCATCATGAATTCCTGATCTACCTAGCGACATCCATTCAAACCTTATGGCGCGGACGAATCAGCCACGAAAATTTAATTCACACTTAGTTTTCGGAGTTCAGTAAAATCGGTCTAAGCAATCATCATACTATAACTATAATTGAGGATTAATTAACAATAATGATTTAAAGGCGCAGACATTTAATATAACGATTACATTGTATACAGCGAAACGTAATTATTAATTATTTTATACAGCGACACACATATCTACGCAATGCTTCCGGTATGGTATATAACACAATATAATACCTGGAATTTACTTTTTTATGGATGAAACTATTTAGAGGAAATTGAAAAGTATCCACATTTGATTTAGATTCATGTAACTTTGAAGACGTCAATTCGGTTCTATTCGTCAAATGTTGCAATGGAGATTAAAATGATGACAATGCTGAAGGGACTTAAAGAAGGAAAAAGAAACCATTTGGCCTCAGCGATAACTCTTGTTGAAACAGATCATAAACACAAAAAGAAAATGGCAAGTTATTTGATGGAACGCATAATCGATACCAACAAGAACGACAATAAAAGTTTCAGAATTGGTATTGAAATGCTAGACATTAACAAATTATACAAGTGCTAATATATAGAAATTGGAAATGAATATTTTGCAAGATATGATTTTCGTAGAATCAGGATAGCACATAATGTAGGTGTGAATCATTACTTGTAATGTACCCCGTATTCGTAATGTGAATAGCTGCCATTGCGTGAAATTGGGCACTTTACGAACAAGATCTATTAACTGCACTTTATAGTGTACATTATTTATGGAAACCGTAACGATAAAATAATATTTTTGCGTTAACTTTACGTGTTTGGATATAAATTTGTGTTTCATTTCTTTTGAAGGTCTTTCAGGTCCTCCCGGAGCTGGAAAATCAACTTTCATTGAAGTCCTGGGGAAAATATTGACAGAGAAGGGGCATAAAGTGGCTGTTCTGGCTGTAGACCCTTCCTCTTCTAATTCCGGGGGATCCCTTTTAGGAGATAAAACTAGAATGCCTGAATTGACAAGAGATCCTAATGCATATATTCGACCCTCTCCAGCAAGAGGCCACCTTGGTGGAGTAACCAGGTCCACTAATGAAGCTATACTACTGTGTGAATACTGTGGATATGATTTCATTATAGTCGAAACAGTAGGTATATAACTACATTGATTTACTCATACTAACCAATTTTTTATGCAATGGCTTTTGAAATTTTATGGCTGCTTTTTAAAACCGACACGTTTATTTCCATAAGGCGTTGGACAATCTGAGTATGCTGTAGCAAATATGGTCGATATTTTTGTACTCCTTGTGCCACCTGGAGGGGGTGACGAGCTTCAAGGAATAAAAAGGGGAATAATTGAAAAGGCCGATCTTCTTGTTGTAACAAAAGCTGATGGAGATCTGGAAGCCGCTTCATTTCGAACCCAGTATGAATACACAGCGGCATTAAAATTCGTTCGTTCCTCAATTCCTGGATGGAAAACAAAAGTATTTTATTAGTTACATTAATGCATACTTTCGATTTCATTTCAGTTGTAAGAAAAGTACCTAAGTAAAGTTACCTTGACAAATCCGGAAATATATATTTCCTTATGAGGAATTAAATAAGGTTACATAGTAAATTGAATTTATTTTCAGATATGAAGTGATTAAGGTCATTTAAACATATTTGAGGTATTGAAGATACTATACAGGGTTAATATTTATTTTCTTTGTAAAGGCAACGGAGCCTAATACATATGCACAAGGATTTAGATTTAATGTGAAGGAAGGTAACATTGCGGATTATAAAAAATAGTGTTACAGAAAGAAATGCACTAGAAACTTTGTTGTTGACGGATTTTGTATTGAAATAGTTATCTTGTTAGTCCGATTGATTAAATTATAAAGGGAATTATTGAGTTTATCTAAGTGAAAACCTCCAAAGGAGATCGTCAATGGTGAAAACTCTATTTAATACGTAATAGTAAGAAAGATAATATCGGATTTGTTTTTAGGTTCTAAGAGTTTCCTCAAAAACCAAAGAAGGAATGGATTCATTCTTAGGGCACATTGCTAAATTCCGATCGTCAACGAAAGAAAATTTCGATCGCAAACGAGGTGAGCAAAGGGTCATTTGGATGTGGGCGCATATACAGGACGGCTTAAACAACATGTTGCTTTTAGATTCAAGACTGAAAGATAGAAGAAACCAATTGTCACAGGAAGTCCGAGACGGTAAAATGACCCCTGGCAGTGCAGCCGACACAATACTAAAAATGTTTAAAGAGTCATTGAAGCAGGATGATTAGCAACGTGAGGCTTAAACTTACATGACAATAATTGGCGAAACGTTATTTTTATACAGTAAATAACCTAAAAGTATATAGTTGAAAATATTACTTTAGTTCATCGTTCATTTAAGGATTATATGTAATTTAATATTGTTCGCCTTAAGTATCTTACTCTATATTTGTAACACGTTGATTTTAACTAAAATTGCCAGTCTTTGGCACAATTTTCGAATATTGTTATGACAAGTTCAAAAATAAAACATGGTTAATATTGGAACTTCAAACTTATACTTATTAAATCGGTATTTATTAAATCATTTTCGGAAGTGCAGAATGCCGACACTGATGCTGATGCCTACAGTGCAGTGCAGTTGTCGACCAGGCAGGGTAGATTAATCAAAGAGCTTCAATCCTTTTGGGATACACGTAAATGCCATCTTTGTGCCACTATGTCCATTCATTTAAATGGATACTCAAAAGGGACAAGTGTAGTGGGAAATTCGAAATAATTAATCATTGTAGATTTCTTCGAAATCCTGGTTGTACGATGTTCAACCAACGTGTTTTACAGCATAGAAATCTAACTCTGGTTGTGGACGACCTGTTGTTGAACAGCCGACAATTTGGCAAATGTGAAATAGAAAGTATCCTTCAATATTGTTCTACTTGGTTCTTAGCATGTTACAAATATTCTCATTCTCTTTACGAAAATCCATATGGTCAATCACTGATAACTGTTTCTGTAGTAATTTCATTGTGTCAAAAGTATATTTCGTCTGAAGATTAATGATTTTTTTGATCATTTAGTTAGGCGTTTTACTCATTTTTGTTCTTCAATCTTTCACCATGAATTCCGAAGATCCGAATATTTCTACCAGCAATGGTAACGTGAAGGAAGCCGAAGTGGAGATTGAAGTTGCTGCTAACAAAAGTAAGTTTTTAGTAATTTTTCATGAAAACCTTATTTATTCATTCAAATATTGAAAAGACTTATTCTGTTAACTATAATACTATAATACTAATTTTTTAAAGCAAAACTATTTAATATTAAAATAGTGTATATTTTTGGAGTTTCGGTGACCGGAACCGTGTTAACGTTGAGTTTTAACATTGGCACCTTGAAGCTAATAAAAAGTTTTTATTTCCCTTGTGTTTGACCGCTGATCAAAACAGTTTATGTCAACAATAAGAATACCCTTGAGACCGTCCTTATAGTACAAATCAGAATTCTTTTAGAACTTATACCCGGTACCCTGCATACTGAAGTACCCGGCAAATATCTAGAATGAAAATTTTAGTTATTATTTTTCCTTATACCTTTATTTTGCCTCCACATTTTCGAAATATGTGAATGCATAAAATCAAGCAGCACGCACTTTCATTATTGAATACACAAAGCAATATACCCTCTTTCAAAATTTAATGGTGTCTTTAATTTCAATTCTATAAGCTTATATGATTTTATATTTCTCTAATTAACCAAACCAAATTTACGTAACTATTTAAAGTATTTTAACAGTATTAGATCTAATTTCCTGCACCCAAAGTACTTTTAAACTTTACACATATTTTCAATTATAATACCAACTCGATTTTTAAAATTTGTCGTTAATATGAGAATTCAGCCAGGTGACAACAGAAACCTATATTTCTGTTTAAAATAACATTGGGCGACCGAACCTTACCAGATAACTAACAATCATTGTTATAACTACCGCATCTCTATATATTTTATTTGAAAATAGCTAATTGGCATCTGAAATGTATTTTAGTTCAGTTTAGTATGTATATAGCCTATATGTACAAGAATAATTTATCTTGTTACACTAACAAGTATTCTTGAATATGTAAAAATAACCCATAGCTACTAGGTTAAGTTTTTATTACCAACTCGCAATGCATAACTTTAAATTGTTAAAAGCAGCTGGAGAGAATGTAAAGAAAACAGGAGCTCAAAAGAAGAGAGAGAAGAAGCAAAAGAAGCTGCAACAGGGACAAGATGACGCTGGGGATGTTCCTGGGGAATCTACCCAAAATGACAATGAACCTGGAGCTGACAACGAGGGACAAGAGGATGCTGGAAAAAGCGAAGCAGATAAAAAGAAAAAGAAAAAACCTGGTGCCAAAAAAGTAGAAACAAAAGAAGCTCCTAGAAAAGGACCAAGTAATAAACAAATAGAAGCGATCAAAGCAGCGCTGCAAAAAGCAAAGGAAGAAGAAGAGGCGCTGCTCAGAGAAGAGGAGGAAAAAGAGAGACAACGTGAGGAAGCCGAAAACGCACGCTTGGAAAAGGTACACTTAAACTCAATTAGCGTCTTTTAAAAAAGCAAATCATTCATTATAAATAGACTGGAAAGATTTATTGCGTCATTAACTGAACACATTGATGGCCAAGATTGCTTTGCTTAGTAACAGGACACCTGATACAACTTGGCTGATAGTGTGAGCATAGTGAGCAATAAACTTTCACTGTTGTCATTTTAGTTCTTTTAGGATTTTGAACCCAAGCTGTCTGCAATCAGCATAAGCCAACATGTCGCTAGTAACATTCAAAATGAAAAAATTTCGTTTTGTTTCGTTTTTTCTGTTGTTTCTAGTTATTAAATTAGAATTGATTGCAAATAAATACAGCACTGATTGTGAGTACGCACCAAGTTGCACCGCACCGAGTTGCATGCACCACACACGGTGCATTAGGTAACGAGACATTTGTACATGGGCAGTAATTTGTTGAGTGTTCCACAGTACTTGTTTGCGGTATTCGGATCATAATTAACGTTTTAGTGATAGCTGGTGGAGTGTAACAGAGGCTTTCCCTATTGTAACAAATCATACTTATTTTAATAACGCCTCAAGATAAACGGTTTTTTATAAATAATCCAAAATTAATACATTAGTCATACATAATTAATTAATACATTAGTCATACATAATTAATTAATACTAAAACTTAAAAAAGGAAATTCCTTAGCAATTCAAAATATTGGCATTTAGGAATCGAAATAAGGCAGTTTTGTCTGTTGTTGTTATACTTCTAGGTTATGTGTGTTTTCAACCTTTCGAATTTAAGCTAAATTTTTTAGGCAAACCATTTAAAAATTAACAACTAGATACTAATTTTTCTTCTATCTTAAAGCTTCGATTGGAACAAGAAAAGAAGGAAAGAAAAAAGCAAAAAGAAAAGGAACGTAAAGAGCGGTTAAAAGCGGAAGGAAAGCTATTAACTAAGGAAGAGAAGCAAAAGCGCCAGAGAGCACAGGCAATGTTGGAAGCTCTGAAAGCCCAAGGTGTGCAAGTACCAGATGCAAGTGACAAAAACAAAGCTCGTCCAGGCACTAGAATTCGAAAGAAAAATCAATTGCAATCTCAGAAAAGCTCTGAGGAGATTACGTCGGAAGGAAATGAAGCGGGAGGAGAAGGGATTTCCAAGTCCGACTCAACAGACGCAATGCAAGCCGAACCGGTGAACGAACCGGAACCAGAGAGAGTTAAGGATGCATGGGATGAAGAATCCAGTGAAGATGATCTGAGTAAACATGAGTCTGAGTCTGCCAAGGAAATCACTTCTTCAACTGTTGAAAAGCCTGATGATGGGAATCAAAAAGATGGATCTTCACAAGATGAGGACAGCGAAGATGACGACGATGACGACGATTCTGGTGATAGTGGTAGCGACGATGGGGATCAAAAGACTGAAGGAGCAAAGAAGAAAGAAAAGGCCTTAGTCCGCATTATGGTTTGACTTAAATATTTTCTTTTTCATGTTTATTTAGTATCCTGTATACTCCGTGGGATAAGTAATTAGTAATAAGTAGGTAATTTAAGAGGGAGGTAGGTATACATGCATTCGTTCAATACCTTAATATTTCAAAGTATTATGTTGTTGAAACGCTGGCTAGAAATCGTTAGAGTAACTAGCTGGCTAACAATTAATTTGGGTATGGCATTCTTCTAATGAGTGAGATATCAGTGCGGCATAATATTAATGAATCATGAAAGAGTTAAATAGATTGATAATAACTTTCGGGAGCTGCAAACGCAATGGTGGTATTGATTTTGCATGAACATTTTTTATAAATCTATTTCATGAAGCTTTTACTTTTATAGTGTTTCTATAATTATGTGCATGTGTGAAACCAGTGGCCAGTGCTGTTTTTCACACTACTTCAGAAAGTTCAGAGAAGTTTTTAATATATTTTAATAAACATACCTGGAAGCCAACAATATATACCGGTTAACCATATATTTGCATAGAAGCCTGAGCGTCGTCCAAATTATCAAAATTCTTCAAGATCAGTTGTCTCAAAATTTTTTAACAGATTTTATGCTACATTGAGATTGGTGTACCTAGCACTGTATTTACTGGTTTAAAAGTATATAACTCGTTGCTTTATTGTAATTTGGTGATGATACAATGTGGTATAATCATTGGAAGTGGTGTTCCAAAATTATGTGCCTTCATTTTTATGTATGAATATTACGCATAGGTCCTACTGTAAAATGTACAGTTTAGCATTTGGATGCCAACTTTATGAATAATATTATGAGAAGCAAGTGGCGCTTTGCAAAGACCTTGTAAAAACATTTTTTCACAAGGTTTTTAACCATATTTCAGAGACTATGCAATAATATGCTATTAAGAGACGAACAAAGGTCTATGCAAAAGTACTCTATTTTGTATGCCCGCCCGTCGTCCGCCCGTCGTATGTATAAAGTGTGCGAACGCCATCCCACTATTTTTGAAAACCAATCATACATGTTCCCGGTAGGTTAGGCGTAACCACACCATCTAATCAAAATAGTTCCCGGTAAAGAAATCGGACACAAAAATCTACTCCTCATTGTCCTTCTTACTGACTTTTTCTATGACCATATTTGCATTAGTAAGACTTATTATAGTTCAAATGAAATAGTAAACAATCCCTGATCATCCTGGCAATTTGCAGTGCATCACAAAATATTCTTGGTGGTCAATTGAAACATTTACTTAATTAAATTATTTCTTTTTAGAAACGAAGAGATGAAAATGAAAAACAGCGAACTTTAAAAAATTTGCGATCTCCCGTTGTTTGTGTTCTTGGACATGTTGACACCGGTAAATATTTTTACTATTGAAAGCTAGCAAATATTTTTATATATGAGCAATTTATTAACGTGTATTAATTCTATTGCTCAGGCAAAACAAAAATTCTAGACAAACTTCGCAGAACAAACGTTCAAGATGGAGAAGCCGGTGGTATAACCCAACAAATTGGAGCAACCAATGTTCCAATGGATGCGCTAAAGGAGTCTACAAAAATGGTCAAAAATGTAAGAGCGGGTGTAATTTTATGTCTGAAGTCAATTGCGACGTTAAGTTTTAATCAACTTTTGTCTTTCGTGACGTTTTTTCGGCCAAAATTATTTTTTAAAGTCCTCTTATTAGTTTTTGATCAGTATATTACGGTAGTAAATCTCCAAAGTTTTATGACGATCGAAACAGGTTCCTTACGAATTTTTGTTGTTGTAGGTCTAAAAATCAGAATTTTTTAAAGATGTCACCATTATAATGTTCTAAAATTTGAAGATGATTTGCTTAAAATTTGGTTTTTGTTTTTTAGTTAAAAATTACAAGTATTAACATTCAATTTTTGAATTTCTTAAAGCCTCCTAAGCCACTTCATTATATAATTTAACTTTTGCTTTAAAGACATACATTCAATTCAAATGTAAATTCTGTATTCAAAAATTACTTTGAATAATTGAAAACTTTCTTCATAACTTATAAATAAATAATTTCCGCCGTAACGAGTAACTAGCTATTTTCAATTTTGCTGAAGGAGTCTCCAGAAATGCTGCTAACATATAATTGTAAGTAGTTTTACTCGTTTTAAAGCTTGCGAATGGTATTTATATTTTTTTAAACAGATTTCCGACCTTGAATTGAAATTACCCGGACTTTTAATAATTGATACCCCTGGCCACGAGTCATTCAGTAATTTACGTTCTAGAGGATCTTCCTTGTGTGATATTGCAATTTTGGTAGTGGATATTATGCACGGATTAGAACCACAAACTATTGAGTCGTTAAATCTATTGAAGAATAAGAAAACACCCTTTGTTGTGGCATTGAACAAAATTGACAGGTATATATTTACTTTTTCACAGTATCCTATGTAGCATATCTCTTCACAGAGAAAAATTTAGAATAATATTTTATTTTGATTTAGCGATCACCTTTATTGAAATCAAACAATCAGTAAAGTACATATATTATGGAAATCTTTGGTAAAATTTGTAGTGAAAATACTAACTTTTCTTTACAGGTTATATGACTGGGTTTCAAATAGCAAAAGAGATATTCGAGATGTTATCAAGGCTCAACCCAAAAACACTATTCTTGAGTTCGAGAAAAGGACCAATGAAGTTGTTGTGCAATTTGCAGAGCAGGTACTGTTATGATCGACTTGATTAAAATTTCCATATTTAATTTCCATTTCATTACTTAACATTGATTTGAAATGCAGGGAATGAATGCACGTTTATTCGATCAAAATCCTGACCCTAAATCATATATATCTATGGTCCCTACAAGTGCCCTAACTGGAGAGGGCATGGGCAATCTAATGGCACTAATAGTGGAATTGTCCCAAACTATGTTAGCAAAACGACTGATGTATTCTAACGAGCTCCAGGTATGTACAAGTTGAAGATACATTACAATATCTCTTGGTTCTTTGCAAGTTTATTATCATTAATGTAAATTTTAGGCTACCGTTTTGGAAGTCAAGGCAATTCCTGGTTTGGGAACAACTATCGATGTGATATTGATAAATGGAAGTTTAAGAGAAGGAGAAACATTAATTCTCGCAGGAACTGATGGTCCCATAGTTACTCAAATTAGATCACTGCTTACTCCTCAACCCATGAAAGAACTCCGCGTGAAGGTAGAATTTATCTGAAGTTACTTCATATAATTTTTCTGTTCCTGGGCTTTCACATTTACTAAATGTGTGATTTTTTATAGAATACTTACATTGAGTACAAAGAAATTAGCGGCGCTATTGGAGTCAAAATTGCTGGGAAGGATTTAGAGAAGGCAATTGCCGGTTTGAATGTTTTAGTTGCATATCATCCTGATGAAACTGAGATTTGCAGAGATGAAGTTGCCCGGGAATTAAAATCTGCTTTGAGTTCTATTCGCCTCCAAGAAAGAGGAGTGTACGTCCAAGCTTCGACTTTAGGTTCTCTAGAAGCTCTTCTAGAGTTTTTAAGAACTTCGTCAATTCCGGTTCGATTCTCTATCAATTAACGCAAACATTCCATCATAGTTGTAACTTATTTTAGCGAATAGCTTTTGAACGCTTGCATATTTACTCTACTTGGTGCCATCTCTTGCGTAGCTATGCATAGTCCGTGGAATTCTGAACCCTTTCAAAGTTGATGAAGCCTAATTGCCAATCTTGTAAATTCAATGTTTTCCACGCATTATTATTATGAATTTACTTTATGACTTTACACAGTACAAATGTAAGTTTTAAAGCTCTTCAGTTCCCTAAGCATTGTGCATGATATCTTATAAGTTTGTGGAAACTTGAACTAAGTTATACCAAGTCCCTGTATTAATTATTAGTATACATTGAACACAAACGGTCCTACATCCTTTACGCATTTTGAAGAATATGGATTTAGAATACACTTTCGTTTTTATTTTAATTTAATTAATATTTTTATATGTCTATGGTCAAGATTGAATTGTGATGCATACAAAATCCATGGTTTACACACTAATGCCATAGAGTACAAAGTGGTTTTAGGGCATTGTTTGCTTTTGCTTATGTGGAGGAAAAGTGGAGCACTAGAAAAGGTGGCATTTAAACGCATATTTGCATTTGGATATTGTGTACGTTGTGGTTAGCTTGGGATACATTTAACTAACAACAATAAAAAAAATACAGGATTTGGCCTCCTTGGTGTATTGCTGGCACAGCTGCAGTGGGCTTTGTTGTTTCTGTACATTTTCTTTAATTCTGTCTCCTTCATATACAGGAATGTATTTTATTCCATTTGTGTACATGGGAGTAAAGCAATTGCATTAGCATTGCATTGCTATTTACTGTAACTTACTTTGAAAAGTTTGATGGTTTTTCGCACATAAAGAATATCTGTTTGCTACATTATGTACTAATTATTAACTGAAAGCAAGTTTCTGTAATTTGATTCGCTGTACATTTAGGTAAAGGTATAGGTAAAGGGTTCTGTAGGTGGAAGACGGAACAGAGATGGTTAAATTACACATTTTTCTAGCACAATGCAGGAATACGCGTCCCTACTGTGGACAAGTAAGGAGGAGGCATAAGTCTATGTAGCAGGAGTTAGAATGCAAGTAGTTATTGTAGTCAGTAGTCGAAGAGTTAACATTGTAATAATAACACAGTAAAGGTTAAAGTATAATATTAAATATTACGTAGCCATGGTAGATGATGGACGCTTCGACTTTAGCTAGCAAACTTTAGACTAAACGGGGTTATTGTATGAAAAATGAAAAGTTGCTTCGTATGTGTGGATGAGTAAAGCAATTTTCCCGTTCACATAGAATTAGAGGTTTATGAAACTGGGAAAGTCAGCCACTTGTAAATCCTGTAAGTTGATATTGTCAGGTCTGTTCACTCTATTCCATTGTGCTATTTCCGTTCAACTTTCTTTTCATTGTCAGAATTGGTGTGAGAGTATCACTTATCATTCTAAAACTATCTCGGGACAATTTCCACATTTCCTGATTCCATTTCTCACAGCGCTTTGAGGATTTTGCAGAGGTGAGCCAGACCTTGACTTTGCCATCAAATGGAATTCTTAAAACTAAGAGCAAAAAATCTTACCACCTTATTTAACTGTGAGCAAGAAACAGTCATGTTCCGGCAATCAGTTCTGCTACGTTAGGTCCTTCGCTCTTACGTCTCTCTATCTCTCTATCTATAAGCCCCGCAGTCCCTACATACCTACTATACTAATAGGTACTAATCTTCTGCTCCATTCTACTGATACACACCGATATCCTCCACCATGCTCTCATCTCTACCCGTAGTAACATCTTTATTACTGTTCGTAGCTAATATCGACACACTCACTAAAACAAAACCAAAAGATTCAACTAAAATTCTTCCTTTCCCTCTCAACTCCAAATTTATCAAATTTATCCTACTAAGGTCCTAATATTCTTAATATTCGTTATACCATTATTGGTTATCTAATTTTTGTCCCCGGTAGTGCATCCTATACTACTCTTGTGGTAGCAGTATATTCTCTATTCGATTATAAGTTAACCAAATCTGCCCCTGAGGAATTCAAATATCATGATGAAAATAAAAATCTTGCTGCCGTTCAGACTTCAGACAAAGCTCATCATTTCTAATTCGATTGAACTATTATTCGACAGATTATTACAGAAATGCTCACGAAACGATTTCTTAGAACCAGCAAACAATTTTGACGGCTTAATGTAACCCAACAATCGATCGCCCAAGATAAATATAACATAAATTATCCGATAGATTTCTTTTGCAGCAATTTTCTGAAAATAGATTTATTACCTTAATACATGAGTAACAAAGGTATGCATACAGTAACTGTTTTAACCAATTCAGCTACAAAAGTCGTTTAGGACAATTTTTAGTTTTGACAAACTGATCTACTTACCAATAATTCTGATAATCCGGTTAGCCATTGCTCGTATTTCCTACTCAATGTACCATTCATACACAAATGGCAATGGGTTTTGACAATTTTTCTGAGACCCATTGTATTTGCTGTCCTTGAACTGGCATTCACCTTTTTCCAAATTGTTTTCAGGAAAGCATACAGCATTCGGCGAATAAGGCAAAGTGATTATAAACGAGTTAGGAATTTTTTCAAATTGTGATATCGAGAAAAGAGCAGTAAAAGATTGGGGTAGTATTTTAAAAAAACAGCTAATGGTATGATTAGGTCATTTTATTTAATATTTCCTCAGATTGTTAAGATTGAGAATCAAGCCATTCACGTGACTTGTGAATTTGCAGGAGAAAATGAAAAATCCTCATTCAGTTCCCAATATTACACAATTTAATTTTGTGTGAGGGAATGAATGGCAAGTTTAATGAATGTTACCAGTAAGGTTTAGCAGCTCTTAAAAACTTATTTTTTAATATAAATAGTGAATTAAGAATAAGGCTATTATGGATGCATAGTCTTTACTTTACTTTGCCTACTAAAATAATGCTGACAGGAAGTTACGCAACTGAGGTAAGTAAGATGTTTTTCCACTCTGGTAATCAAGGGCGACATTTTACTTTCTTTATATCAGTATTACAGACATCCGTCTTTATTCATTGAGATTCTTGTTGCATCACTTCATAAAGCGTGATCATGTCCATCACACAACTACATGAGTATTACTGTATTTTATCACAGCTGGCCCTGAATTCTTCTAATAATACTTCTTGCCATACAAAGATTGTGTGAATATACTCTTTGGCAAAACTAATGTCTTCGCTTACTGATGTCTGTGCATTCTTCACTGTGATAAAAAATAATTTTTCAGCTCTGTTCACTTGTTCACACTTTCTTTATTGTAATATTTCAATCGTTTTTAATGCAATATTTAAGAGTTCAGTATGCAATTCATTTACACCAACATTATTAGAAAATTCTATCTTAAAGCACTGCGATTAATAAAAATTCATAATTACATGGGAATTTAAAATTAAACGGCTAAATATAGAAGTTGGTAGATGGTTTCTAGAAGTGGGAACAATAGCGTTATAGTATTTTTAAGTTAGTAAATAAAGTTGCAAAGTAAGTAAATTTTCAGAATAGAATTCATGTTAACAGTATTAATTAATTCAGTAATTAAATTACAGCGTTTCTTAAGCGCCGAGAAATTAAGATTAAATATACTGGCAGTAAAAAATGGAATTACTGTTTTGCTTTCATTTATTCTTGTCCGACAAATAAGCCAACTCAGGATTTAATTAATACTGCAATACTATTTGAAAAAATATGTTTTTAAACACGTTGTCACTTTACGTATCCAACTTATTGTCAGTTTACACATACTAAAGGATAATATTTTTGTAGCCATTCCCCTTTAGTACCTACTACAGCAATACTAAAAGAATAGGCGCTGCGTGTTTCCTACAGGTTACAGGCAATTTAAAGAAAGCAGGTGTTCTCCTGTATTTTACTGAATAAATTATGAAAGATATAGCATATGGAAGGCAATCGTGGATCAGAATGAAATCTAGCTCCGTCATCTGCTGCAGTTTTTTGAGAAGGGCATTAAGTACTTAGAGTGTAATAGCTGTTCAAGGGAAACAAATCTGTGTTACGGCAGTGTGACCTGTGTGCCTACGACGGAAGAAAAGGGTTTCTTTTGTGTTATGCCGTGAGTTTGTATTCCTTCGATGTCCTTGAAAGGGAGCGGAAGTTAGACCCTTATTTTATGATGTTACTATTTGGATTCACTCGAAATGATTTGTACCTAAATATAGGAAGTTGTAATTCATTGAGGCAAAAGGCAAAAGTTATTTAAGGTACTTTTCTATATTATGTGTGATGAGACGCCTATAGCAGTTTCAAATTCTATTCCCACTCTGCTGTATTGCCACTGTTATACTTTACTTAGGCCGAGGAGGGTAATGCCTGTAGAGGAGAATTTCTCAATTATGTTGTGTAATGAATCCTTGCTTGCATTATGCTTTCTGAAAGTGTTACACTTGGGAAATTTTCTATTATTGACTTTATTTTCTCCTTTAGTATTCTAATATCCGTATTGGACCTGTTGTAAAAAAAGATGTCATGAAAGCGTCTATTATGCTCGAACACGACAGTCAGTAAGTTTTACTCACTACCTATATGCAATTTGAAATAGTAGATTTAACTAAAAACTACTCTATTGTTTCCCAGGTATGCTGTAATATTAGCTTTTGATGTGAAAATTGAACGCGATGCGCAAGACCTTGCTGATAATCTGGGCGTAAAAATTTTCCAGGTGAGATAATAGTGTGTCAAATGGTATTGTTTTTTGTGGTCGTTATCCTAGTTTCAGTTCACTTGAATAAAATGCTTTCTCTCTAAGGCGGACATCATCTATCATCTTTTTGACAAGTTCATGGCATACAGGGATGAGTTGAGAGCGAAGAAACGGGATGAATTTAAACACATAGCTGTATTTCCATGCAAAATCAAAATTCTTCCACAGGTATGCTATAATTTCTTTTCCTAAAACATTTATTTTAGATGCTGCACAATTCCAAAAAATATTAGAAATTTCAACAATTTAACATTTTATCTAATCAAATTTCACAATTATTCTTACTAATTATTGGTAGCAAATAAAAAGTTTGTAATACCAAAAATAGGCTATTCAATTTGGCAGTTAAGACATTATTTCCTCCAATATTGGTTGAAATCCTAATTAATGCCAATTGCTAATCACCAACCACTGACATTTTAAATTATTTGTTAATCTTTTCTTTCATCCTAGTTTATTTTCAACACTCGGGACCCAATTGTTGTTGGTGTCATGATTGAAGCCGGTACTATCAAGGAAGGCACACCATTATGCGTGCCTAATCGAGAGGTAAAATTTAATACTTCTGCTTATCATTAAATCACGTACTCTTGTTTTCCTGTGATTTCATTTTTCAAAACAACACTGCTTTACTCTTTCTTTGCCCTGTTTGGCGCAATGATTGCAAATTACAACTGAAGCCTATTGGTAGTAAAATTTGGCAAAGGACAACCTAAACAAACATTTTCAGTTAGCTTTCTTGCATGTAAACCGTTCTCTAGGGCCTCCATAATGACTCCATAAAACAAAACACCAATTTCAAGTGCAGAGGCGTCATTTAAAAAATCATACCGGGATAAGTACATCATTGTAGAAATGCGGTTGAATCGACAATACCAAATAAAGCTGCATACTTGTTTTCACATTAAGAGTTACTCACAAAAGCATTTATGAATCCAGTTAAATATCCATGCTTGCCTATTGGACAGAAATAGTTTTGAAAATGACAATTAGTTGCCTGGGGGATTGTGCGCCTTTATCGTAGCAGGATGTGAATGTGTGAAGGGTTATGAGCATATTATTAGATCTCACTTTGTAACGAAAGACAAATGTAAGTAAGTATATTAAATAATTTTAATACATGAAATACAAAATGAAATATAATTATAGTGCAAAGTTAAATCTAAGTTCATTTCAAGTTTAGTATTTAATGTAACAACTATCCTTTATGTAGTATTGCGGATATTATTACCGAACGGTCAGATTTCTCAAAAGAATGATTGATTTCTGAGTACAATAATATCTATTATAGGTACATCCTGTATTTCTAAGAAGGAATTATGTGGGCATTTTAATAAAACCACGAACAATATGACAAGGAATGTAGACTTAAGCAGATCATAGTCATCCATGATTTGTGCAGTACAAACCGATTGTCAGATTACCCAGCGTTTTCTCTTCAACAATGAACGGATTATTGGATTAGAAATTTGCTAAGAATTGTTAGAAATAATAAAAACAAAGTTTATGGTAGATTAATTGCGAACGTCTGGTCGGGTCTGTATAAGTTGAAAAACAAGTCAATGTATTAATTAAATATTAAGGCTAATTGGACATGATTTCCCTTCAATATTTTGGAATTTGCCTTTCAATTTTAATTGAATGAAATAGTTGCGATAACTCCTTTGTTGTGTTACGGCTTGAAGGAATTATTTGAAAGTAAAGCCATTTCGGTTTTTGAAACGTTGAGGCCCCTTTGAGGTTGTGTAGGTTTGTTAAATATACGGTAATGTAACCATAAAGCAAGCTTTGCGATCGCTGCCTATAATATTTCCCATTTCCCATTATTCTCCTACCTAAATACAGGAAAAACAATCACAGTCAGGAAAGCTTTACGCGCAACAGTACCTATCCCATGTATAAACTCATTTTTAAAATCGCTGGCATTCTTTAAAAAAGTTTTTTCTTGAAACTTCTGGATCTGACAAATACCTTTAGAACCTGGAGATTTTAGATCCGTCCTGTCATTAAAAATGTAATAAAAAATTAAATTAGCCACAATTGAGAGGGGATTGTTTATCCTGATTTGGTATAGGAACTGATACACAGAGCAAACTTAACGGCCAACACAGCTTCACACTCTTGGAATCTGTATAAAGTGTGACAATAAATGGCTAAGTTGAGTAAAGTCGTTGAGTGAGAGAGAGGTGTGTAGGAGTAGAAAAGAACGGAAGCTGATTATAAAAGTACACAATAGCAATGGTAAATACGTAAATAGAAAAGACTCGGGTTGTATGATATTTGGTGAATGGAGGTATCCTTCTAGCCTTGGTGTGACTCCTATGGGTTTATTTTCATTCATAAAACGAACCCTCCTACGCAAAGACGTGTGTAGCAGTTGGAAGGGTCCAGACTCCAGACGTTAGACTAGGGTAGCCGTGAAATGGACAGAAGTGTGTATTTACGTGGCTGTGTCGTAGTAATTACGCTGAGGTTGTGCTGAGCTTCCTCTGCACGTTTCTCTTGAATGGCTGAATCGAAATCAGCTCAGTTGACAATATGCTGTGATGAACAATGTGCTTCCGGTGTGTAGTCTTGAGTCGTCCTTTGCTTTAAACTCTGTTTTATAGTTTCTAGAACTGGGACGAGTGACGAGCATAGAAGTAAATCATAAACAGATGGATAAGGCAACTAAAGGGCAAGAAGTATGCATCAAAATTGAACCAAATCCTGGTGAAGCTCCTAAAATGCTGGGCAGGCATTTCGAAGAGACGGATATTTTATACTCCAAGGTATGTGTCTTCCACTACAATAATGCATAGCAACAACTAAAAATAAGTATAACCTACCTACCTCTGAAATATCCGGGAAAAGGATTTCCGCCGGATGATTTCGTTTCCGCTTGTCGCCTCATCATCCTTTTGCTAGCTCTGCTCTACACTCAAGCCACGTTTAGTTTGTTTTACCAAGTTTCCGTTTCAACCATATTCCTTTCACTATAAGTAGAACTGTTTGTCAGATCGGAAAGCAGAAGGATACATTATTATATAATATTGTTAATACTCAGAATTCTGACTGCTGTATTGATGCTCAAATGCTGACTGCGGCTCGTTTTTAGTCCATCATGCTATCCAAAGCAGTTTTACTTGCTATTTAATTTACTATCCCACTACGCCATATACTACTACGTATTACCCATGTAGAGATGGGAACGATAGGATACTCACAGCTAGAACCATTTTATATTTTACTCCTCACGATCATCTCAGGTCAATTGTATTTTTAAACCTTTTCAGTCGAATACACCATTATTGAACCCCTTTTTTCTACAGCCTTGTTTGTCATTCATTTTTGGGTACTATTGTGTGTAGTTTCCTTGTTTTCGTATTCATAGATGCAAAAGATAGTTATGTGAAACATTTCTTTACAACGACCCTCACTTTTTTGCTATATGTTGCAAGTGCGTATTTGTCATATAATACCATTTACTAAATGTCGATGGTCACATGTCGATAAATCACGTTTTTTATTCCAATTTATTTCAGTGCATGTACTTTTTACATGTAAACAAGTAATAAATGTAAATTCCAAATATCTGAATTTTACTTATTTTAAGGGTAAAGGAAAAGTAAATGGTGTAGATAATTATACATCCGATGGCAAAAAGACATTGTAATAAGTCTTTAATTGTAGAGAATTTACTCCTAATTAAAGAACAAGATCAATAATATCATGTCAATGTTTTATTGTCAAACTCTATTCTATTCAGCGAGAGCACGTAGTCCCATGAATTTCCAACATGGGAAATTATAGATTTGGTGGTATCATAATAAAGACATTAGACCCTAAGAAATTGAGGAAGAGCTTAATTAAGCTAAATTAAGAGTTGAGGAAAGGATCTCTATTGCAATTTTGATTTCTTTTTAACAGCGTATTTTCCTGAAATTGTTGTTTAGAAATAAAAATTTTTAAGTAAAATTGCTTTTTTACAGATAAGTAGAGAATCAATCGACGCGTGTAAAGATTACTTCCGGGCAGACTTGCAAAAGAGCGACTGGCAGTTAATGGTGGAGATGAAGAAGACCTTTCAAATAATGTAACGGATTTAAAATTAATTTTCAGTGGTAGATAGTTTAAAGTGAGTGAAATTTTTGGGTAACGTTATATTTGATTTACAAAGTTTTACGATTCGAAATTGTTAGAGAAACTTACGTAAATTCGAGCAAATGATTTGTCACATCACAAATATTGTAAACTGCAGCACAACTGCTATGCAAAGTTTGCGGAAAATGTCAGCCATGTCTTACTTTTGTATGGATGTGTTTGTATTATTTAATTAGTGCCAGCACTTCTTTTAAACGTCATGCAGTGGGCACATTTAGAAATTTTATAATATTAATAAATGCTTTGGTGATGATAAATTTTACACATTTGATGTACTACATTGAGTTTACACTTGGCATGTTCTGTGATTCAATTATGTTCAATGGGCATAGAAAGTTTAACCTTTTTACAAAGGTGAACTTCAGACATCAGCTAGGTGGATTTTCTGTTATGCACATATAGTAATAAGAATTAGATTATCATGCCGAATGTATTATGCAGTTCGTCTCATCGTCAGTCAAGTCATTCATGAAGAAAAGGCGGAGTGACGAAACAACACTTCGGCTGCGGCTGGCTATAGAAGGACAACTCGTTTTGTGAATGAATTGCGGCTGCACCCTCCAGCTTCCAATTCAGCCCACACCCCTATATCTGTTGTGTTACGCGAGGGTAATGGAATATTATATTCTAATTCTCTCTTTATTAATAGGCAAGGTAAAAGGTAAGCAAGCACAAATCAGAGCTGGGATCAAGTCAAAACATTTTTATGCTTCTAGACATTTATAAACAAAATTGTTCGTGCCTCCTTGAATTTACTCAAACGAGCTGTCAACTAAGATGAAAGCTTGTCTATACACTCCTCGACAAGTTTTATGGGCATTGGGCAAACCTCGTTTCTTCATATTAAGTCAAGGAGTAGTACACCGTAGGAAATAGCCATACTTTTTTGGTGTGTCATTGCGAGAATGTAACATCATTTGCGATTAAATACGGTTAAGAACACATTATCCATTTAGTAATTACCAACAGTATTCTCAACAGTATGCAGAGCAGAAGTTTGCAACGACATTTGAAAACTTTGAGGTTGATTATTCTTAAACAAGGGAATTATGAAATTTAAGGCTTTAGATTATGCGCAGCAGGGCATCAAACTAATTAATGAGTGTAATGAGTGGCCTTCAAATGCTTCACCTGTAAAACTTTTGACGCTATCGATTCTTAAAATGGATGTAAATGTACATGTAAATAGCCTTATTTTTTCCTTAAAACATTTCTTATACAACATTAGGTTTTCTATCTTAAAAGTATACTTGAATGGCAATGATAGTTATTTACAATGCCACCAAGGTAAATTTTAATTCATTTGATCTTATTAGAATTGAAAATGTGATATTTTGATTGAATGACTGCCTGGGCATTTCCAATTGGCTCTTGACAAGCAAATTTTTCATAAAAGCATGAAAACAATAAAATAAGGCATTACATTTCAAAACAGTAAAGCAATTTCAACTTGCAAATGAAGAGTCGGTCGATTTTAATCAAGTTCACAACCGGAGATAGTGTTACGCCATTCTGATTTGTTATCTGTATTGTAAGAACTTATGCATAATGGCAACAATGGAACTTATATTGTATGAGATGGCATATTATTGTAATTGTAAGTCTTATCTTTTTTGTATAATATATAAAATGCCGTGTACGTGTGTGTGCGTGCGTGTAGTGTGTTCTATGTCCATGCACCAATAATAATAGTCTGTTGCGTTACGTTATGCATGTGTGTAGTAAGTATATGTAGTGCAATAGAGCATTTCATAACTTAGAATTCATCAATTGATATTTGATATGTAGCAAGCAAGAAGCAAATAGCCTGGTGTGGTATAAATTATAACGATATGTAATAGCTGCACCTATAGATGGAAGAAAAAAAGGATATAAACAAAAAATGTCTAGGTAAATAAAAGTCAAGCTGTATTTACTGTTGTTCACCTAGGTACTCGAACATTTGGAAAATGGTAATTAAATAGAATTACATCAAACAACACTACATACAAACCTGCAAAAATGTTTTACAATACAAGAACTAGATTTGAAAAATGGAATTTAAATTATGGTATATATGAAATAATGTTTACTTATTATTATGTTTGTATTGTTACACGAAGCTCAGACTCAGTAATCTGCTCTTAAAACTTAAAATATTATGTTATCTATGTTTTTACAGTCAATTCAACAAAGATCAGTAGACTGGCTCATACATCGTATAATAGATCACATCACACACCACACAGTACAGTATTATCAGAATTTTTACAATGCAACTAAAAGAACAGTCAAAGGATGTGTGTAAATTGTGAGGTATAAATGAGTTTAACATTTAAATTCGTTTCGCTAGTTGGAATAAGTGGGAATAGTGGGAAACCATTCATTTCATTATTATATATAAATTGTAGCCAGACATGCATAAAAATAAGATTAACACTAACACACACAGTACATTAGTAATACCACATCTACTTTATATTATATTTATAATTATACGATTAAACGAACAAGGTAATGTTCGATCGTAATTATGTAAGACGTCTCATAATAATTCAACTTAATTGTAGTCTCTCCTACCTGGGGGTTATTCGTCTACTATTTTAAAGTTTAACCAAGAAATCAAGCATTTCGCAACCAATTTACCTCTTCACAACAGCTCACAACACAATTTACTCTCATTCTTCAAAGAGTTTTTTGTTATGGAGAACTGAAGTGGGTCATTCGGGTTTACCTGAGTCCGGGAGGGTTATGAGTTTTTAGATATTCGGGTCAAAGTCATACATAATTACAATCGAACATCACCTCGTTGGTGTAATCTTATAATTATGCTAGCTAATAAAATTAATCAAATCTATTAATTTTCTGATTATACATTAAGTTAGCAAATACTTTGGAGTTTATTAACGATACGTTATCAAAATTTTGGGCAAAAATTTGGTAAATTTTGTTGATCTTTTCCGAATTTCTACTATAGGCATTCTTCATTAAAGGCTGTCAACGATGTCGGCCTGCAACTATGACTGCCAAACTCTTTTGAAACGTTTGTGTAAAATTTCCTTAGTTCAACGGTTAATTACCTGCCTTCTTATGAGGTTATGATATTCCAATAAATAAGAAGTTTCCTCCATTTCTTAAAGTGGATGTACGAAAGATGAATTCTATCAAGCATCTTTACAATTTTTTTTGCTTTTCAAATTTTGGCAAAATCAAAATACCTAGTTGACCTCTTCCAGGTACACTTGTTTTAATTAAAGAAGATCACAGGGAGAACCATGTACGCAGGAATGAGTGGTTATCTGGCGGTGGCCGGCATATCAGCCAATGATAAAAAAGATGACCTCATTTATCGCTCATTGGCTGAAATGCCGGCCACCGCCAGATAAGCACTGATCCCTGAAATACATGATACTCCTGATAGGGAAGTGGTTGATTTCTGGCAAAATTTTTTTATCCATGTGAATTGTTTGCTAACCTTTAAAATAGTGGACGATTGACCCCTAGGTAGGAGAGACTACAATAAATTTGAATTATTATGAGGTAGACGGCGAAACTGCAGCATAATGTATGATATAGACTAGTAAGTAAATTAAGGGAGGGTAGCAAATGAAATGCAATGGAAGCGAGTAGTGACTAACTACAGGATTAAAGATAGGTAGATACGAGTTTGTAGTAGTGTGTAGAGATAGTGTTTAGTAGTTGGTAATGTTATAGGAGTGGAAGTGGGGCTATAGCTAATAAAGAAAGGTAAGTATGGTTATTTAAGCCTAGAGTGGTGGGAGATACATAGCTAAAATATTATTAACAATGAAGTGGGGTGGACTCGACTGCTGCGCAGTGCACCGTTGTGTTTTGCGTTGGTTGTGTTGGCTGGGAAGGCACGTTGGCAGAGTGTGGTGTGTTTTTTGATCCCAATTCTTCACATCACAAGTAAGCAACGCAGAGCAAGCAAAAGCCAAGGAAGAACGCAACGGCAGCAGTAGCCATTCATTCATTGAATCTTGAGTTCAGCCATTCATTCATTCATACAAACTTCATTCATTCATACTTCGTACATACATACATACATTCATTCATTCATAGCTTCGAGTTCTCTCTTATTGTTAGTTTTCGTTGTTCATGATTCATAAGTTTCCTGTTGTGTGCTGAGCAGAGAAGAGCTTTTCGATAATTTCTATCTCTTGTACTCAACTGTGGTGATGCTCAGTGTACTGCACACACCACTACTACACTACACTCTACTAACTAAATATAATATCAGAATCTAATCAACTTTATTGCACGGAAACCTCAGTCGTTCTCCTGTTATTCCATTCTATCGTGTTACAAACAATAGACAGACAGAACAGGTCGCAAGGTTCGTCACAGTTTTTAAAACATTTCATTCAACATACTCTTTAATATCACTCATCACCTATTTACTATTAGATTGAACTAGTTTAGTTAGTGTACTGTACAATTCTACGTTCTAGGCAACCTTAAACTTATTATAAGGTTCTAAGTAGCCAACGTCAGCGTTCACTTCACTTGCTGTTACTGTTACATTGCATAGTTATTCTAATTTATCTAATCGCCCTAACACTGTCGTTGATAATATTCATTAACTAGTTTTCATTTTTCCAGTGATTTTCAATTGCCTCATCTAAACTCACTCTTTTACTCCTAATCAGTATAAATCTTACGCTAATCACCATTTAGCACGACGGCCAACTCTACTCTGCAGTCAACAAATCAAAAGGATATCCCTTTCACCTCTTTTACATCTGTTCCTCATTTATTGTTTGTAGTTCGTAGTTATACGTCCAATACTATCAATATAATCATTCATCATAATACACCATCCACAAGTTTCTAGTTAGAAAGTCAAACTCTAAATCACCAGTGTAATCGCAATAGTGTTCTTCAAGACTTGCCAATAGCCACACAAGTTACAGACAACAAACAGTTAATTGTCAAATATATACATTCACTAGTGAACACTTCATCTCCAACCAAACCACAATAAAAGTTTCATTATTGTTACTACATAATCGCAACTATCATTTTGACTTCCGTCAGTGTAGACTGACACCTAACTTTGTAGTTTCATTTGTTGCGTGATCTGTGAAATGAAAACAATACGCAATATTGCATATGACTTACACTGTACAGTACACAATTAAATGTACATTTCTGCATTTAAGTCATTATAATTGTCAGTTCAGTGTGCCTTGTCATTCACAACACCAGTGAACAGTGCAACGGAGTTTCAAAAGTAAAAAAGATTAAATATTGAATTCTATTATCTCGAACGTGTTAATACTTAATGGTTCCTGACTTCTAAAACACAGTACAAGTCAGTTCTTCAAAGAATAAAATATCAATTGCTTTTTCCGTCGATAAAACAACATATAGTTTCGAAGCCGACAAGTCAAACTAAGCATAATCAAAGAGTGTTTACAAAGGAGTCTTTAAGCAACAAGTATCAAACAGGTAACTATTGCTACTATACCTAATGTTAAACTAAACCCAACTAAAGAAGGACTTTCTTTATAAATAGTTAATAAGTAACAAGCACCTTGTCACTTCGCACCAGAATATAAGCCATCTGTAGTTAATCTGACTTTTTTAAATATTAAATTAGAAATTAGTTATGCATTTAGTAATGCTGTAATACTATCAGTATTCATTCAGTGAAGGAAATAATTATTCATAACAGAAGCGGTAGTACAACTGTCATAAGAAATTTCAAATATCGTAATTACTAAGCTAAACATACCGGTGATAATTCTTTGCAAACTATGAAAAGACAATGGAATTCTCTATAAGTACGCCATCTAATTAAACTATAACTATGCAGTTAAAGTTTATCTTCGGCAAATATATAAGTGGTGTATTGTCCATTTGTTAAATTCAAACCCGAAGTCATTATGAGGGCAGAGTACAGTGAAAACTGTCACAGTCCCTCTCAAGCTGCTAAGCGGGTTTATTTGCAGTAACCCTCTGTGTCGTGCAAATTTATATTTCATTTTCTGACACGTCCCTTAAAGTGGGGAAAGGGGTCGAATTCCGAAAGATTACTTTGTAGAGGTCCCACATACTATCGAGATTCGCATTATCATTCAGGATATCCGCAGTACCCCAGCAGGGAAAACAGTATTGTCCGTTTGTTAGGATCTCCATGATAGGTCTCCCCTGGGATACTAACCTGATGGTTCTGCTGCCTGGAATACCCATTATGAAATGGCTATGAAAAATTCCATGACAGGGTCAACCCAAACCCCTTTGTGTCCTATGACTCTTTGGATCTTCCCCATCTGTCGTAATGATCCGAGTGAAAACTGGTAGTAGACAAGTAGAGATACGTACATGGCTCCAAGTTATGATATTAATTTATAGCATACCATAATCATAATAGATTTCTTTTGGACGGAGATGGATGCTGGATTGAAGTGAACAACTTGGGGATAGCTGAAGCAATGATTCGTTTCTGCTGGCGTAATCTATGAAGCTTTGACTTTGCACTGGAAAAAATTAATTTGACCGACAAAACAGCGGACGAGCAACAACACAATCATAAAATAATTGTTTCAACAACTTAAACAGACAAACCAGGATTTGAGCTTGTGTAGAACTATTTACTGATTGCATTGTATACCCAGTCCTGCAAACAACCGAACTATTTCTTTGACTGTTGTATACCTACATCATCCACACAAATAGGTAAGCAAGCCAAACTATATTATTCTAATCTTATCTGACACTTTCAGCTCAATAATTATTGCTAGCATATATAAGTACGTACACTGCATGCACGACAAAATATAACTCATATTATGATTCATATTATGTACTCACTTTGAATGAGTTGTCAGTTGATTGGGGTGGCGTGGGCAGCAGCGGTGCGATGATTAGCTAGAATAGATACAAACAGAATTATATCAGAGTAAATAAAATACTAGAATAGGCTGTTACAAGTAATAAATAACAAAGCACGTACAAAATCATATGTAATGACACTAATTGTAAGTAGAATAAAGTGACTCACACCATGAGGTAGATTCGAACTGTAGTATGCTCATCAGAAATCCAAGATACAATAGGCTTGGTAATATTGTAAACTGTCAAGCTACCTTGGTAAACTGTTTAGCAAGTTGTTTTGTCGAACTGTCAAGCTTGTCCGTTTTATGATATTTCGGAGTAAATTGTAGATTAACATGACTCTGACTAGGTACAATAAATAATAATTTTCCAAAGATTAAGCCACCTATATGCGGTAAGCTGTTCTGATGCGTTTTGACATATCGGTGTTATTGACGTCGTAGAACAATGTCTTTTAAAAGTACATTCTGTTGACTACAGGTGTAGAAAAAATATTTTGCTACTAATCGTCAGTCCATATTTGTTATGTTTTGCTAACCCTATCGATGTACATGCTGAAAGTAAAACGGCGAATACTCGAGTACTTATTAAGATCAACCTGTAAGCGTGTGTAAACATTAGTTTTATTGCAACACTGTTATATTATATATCGTATTGGAAATATGTATTACCTAGTTGGTATTTGTCAACGGAATTTTTACAATTGTTCTTATGAAAGAATTCAACTGTTTGTGGGAAGATATACATACATACCAAAACTTTGGATAATAGTTGTTTGGTTTCGCTCCATATCAAAAGGCCAAACAATTCAGCAAAATTTCAAAATGATTCTTTCGATTTGGATTTTACTATTATTATCAATTGCTTTTGTAAGACAAAAGATTAGTTTATAATAATCTGGCTGTTAATTCTTAACATCTCCATATATACGATTCATATAGAATGTTATTTTTTTACAAAATCGATTTCTCTGATATTAGTAATGCTACTTGGCCCGTGCTTCAGAGGCTGAAATTATATCTCAATTGTAAACTCAGCGAAATTTGTTTAAAACGCAATATATTTGTAAGGTTCCTGACGTTTATTTTTAGTAATTTCCAACCCGAAATTTAACTTTCGTAACGGTTCAACTATATTCAACTATGATATTAATTTATATTTAGTTTTGCAGTATGAATTGAAATTAGTCAAACGCATGTAAATATGTCTCCAACAGTTGCTAAAGCTAACATTGGTAGCATTAGAAGTAGCACCGTAACTTATTGCAGAAGCAATTCGTTAATTTGTATGTATATCTGGACATGAAACTTATCATTGTGTAACTATTCTGGTAGGGAGTATTTTATTGCTGTCATTGACGTCGTGCTTTCGTCATATTTCCGTTCCACTTTATCTTGTTGAAGCTAAGCAGATATTATGTTAACTGAAACATAAGCAATGAAGCACTATTAAATCCCTTTCTTAGAATTTATGTCCAACTAACATTAAGTGGACAAGTAACTTTTAAAATTTATGTTACATAACAATTTTTTAAAACACAAACTATGTTGCAATTTTGCACGATGTAGAGCAACCAAGCGAGAAAATTGATAGATAATCCTGTATTTAAAATGAAGCAAATTATTACAGGGTCTGCATTAACTGTATTTACCGACTTTAAAATGACTATGTGCATTAGTGTCTCAAACTTTGTGTTTTCTCTGAGGATTAAGATAAACTGCTTAAAGTAGTTTCATGTAAAATGTATCAGTTCCATTGATATATTTGCACATTTTTAATTGCTTATTTGGTCTTGGTGACTTCATAACTGAAGAGAATCTCCTGGCAGGAAAAAAGTAGTTGTGCAATATAGTTTTTTGGACTGCATTAAAAAAATATTTGCATTTAATTGATGAAAAATATTATCCTATACGTGTAATGCCTGCCAAATACAAAGATTTTTAAATTCGCGATGCAAACCTTTCACGATACTACCACCGTACAACCCATCAACTATGGTTTTTCTATTAATAATTTTTGTTATCTCATTTAGCAGCATTGAAATCAATGGTGATAGTATCATGTGTTAAACTTTTTACTTTCATCATCCGAACATTTTCTGAAACAGAGTGCGTTTTCCTCACCATAGTTTGCAAATTGCGTGGATGTGCTGATTTAGAGAAAACACTGTTCAGCGCACATCTTCCATTCTTAATTATTTATCATGTACTGTCTCCATAGCCTAAAGCCCTCACTACGAAATTCTCTGTAAACCGGAGGTCATACACAAGGGTAATAATAATATTAAAGTGGTCTTTTAGTTTGAATTTATAAAGTAGAAATGATGAAGTAAGATGGACAGAAAAAAGTTGATAGATGAGAAAGACAGATTAACAGGCAGATAGTAAGTTCAAGTATCATTTCATGTAACTGGCTAGTTAAATTTATGAGATGAATACTATGGCGTTTGGCGTCATTTCTGCTGAATACCATGTGTTGGATATTGGATTTGCCAGCTTTTGATCTGACTGCATTGAATTGAAACAAAGTGGCAGACTATCCGAGGCCGCTTGGATTTGGTAACCAATAAAATACCCATTAGGAAAATATTATCGTTCCCTTAATAAGATTGGCCGAACAGTTCATAATATGAATTTAAATAAATAGTAGTCTTAATTATTCTGCCTATCAAGAATTTCAGTCTATTCTGTACTCTCTGCTCTGCCCCATTTTCTATCATAGCAAAACACAAGTAACAAAAAATTTGTATTAATTTTTTTCACTTATGTGACAGTTTCATAAATAATGCTTATATACAGTACGAATACCGCACTTTGGCATACAGAAAAATCCCACTAGGTATCAATTGATATAAACTAACTGTGAACCAATTTAATAATGTTTTGAAAATGAAGAAAAAATGGTTTACTAGGGAATGTTTGTTATCGCCTGTGTTGCCTACTATTGACTAAGGCTATGAAATTAAGACAAAAGCTATCGGAAAAGAGTGACTACATTTGAGAATATTTATATTTATTTAAACACACTAAAAGCAGATACGTAATGCTAATATTGTGTATAGGGACTTCAAAGAATTTTGGCAGTTCCCTACACTTCATGATGCAAACAATATTAAGACGGTGTGTGTCTCCAATCTGTAAGTTATTACTATTGCAAGTGTAATTAGTGGACATTATTATTAGAGATAGTGTTTATTAGTCGCGTGTCTTGGTAGGTTAAATTAACCAGCAAGTGTCATCCAAAGTTTTATTTGTGTGTTGTTTGAGACGTACATAGGGAGGTAAGGGTAAGAGACAGTGTCTGTTCGGAGAGGTTAAGTGAGCGCGTGTAAGAAATGTATATTGGTTACCTGTAGAGAGAGATAATAGAGGTTAAAATGTTGGACAGACATCCTCGGTGGATTGACACATGGATGGAGGATCGGATGTGTGGCTGTTTGTACCTATGTATGTGTGGATGCATGTAGCTGAATGATTGAAGAGATAGAAAAGTGGAGTGAAATGAGGATTGGCCAAGTGGTTGGGAAGCAGTGGTTGGGATGGATGAGAATACAGAAAACGGCCATAGATAAATGGGTGGGATGGCTATGGAGATAGGAAGATAGAGAAAGATAGAGCAGAGGAAGCAGGCAGACAAGGCAAGGCAGAAGTTAAGGCCGAGCGACGATGAGCATTTATTTGGTGGAGGAGCAGTGTTGGAGTCAAGTCATTGAGAGAGAGCAGTGAGTGAGGAATAAGTTTCTATAATCTCAGCTATTTCTCCGAGACGTGAACTGAGAGAGTGGTGCAGTTGTACTTGTACCACTCGAGACTACGACAGAAGTTGCTCGAGTCTCGGGGTATTGTGCAGTGAGGGACCTTAGGAGCGGAGACTAGGCGACTCGATGTTATTAATGAATGTGTGTACTCGAGGCACTATAGTATAGACTCACTACAGGTTTAGTGTGGACTTACATAATGGACTAAGATGTACATTACGTTATGAGATGCAGACGATACAGTACATGTACGTTTTGTACACCAGGGTTGGTATGTATACGTATACGTCTGTGGCAGCAAGGCAAGGCTGAGGCTGAGCGGAATAAGTGGTGCTCTGGATGATGGCTGTTATTAGAGTGCTGCTACACAAACGGGATCACCCCTCCTCTCCTTCCGTGGACTCTTCCTATCTTGAGGTCATTTTGCAAGTGTCAATTTTTTTCCACAGAGCTACTTTCATGGCTCGACTCTTCGACTCTAGGAGCAGGCTCTGCGTTCGAACGCAAGGCAGCTCAAGCTCAGCCACGAATCTCCACGATCAGCTAACTCATCTTGAGCTCGAGAATTCTTGTTATTATTGTTGCTCTAGTCTAGCTAGCTAGTCTACTTCTTCTTCTTCTTCTCTACCTACTGACGACGAGTCGCGCGAGTCTATTCTTCCTTTCCTTCAAACCCTCGCAGCAGAGCACACTAACTACCAGAGCGTATTAACTTACTTCGCTTTATTACTTATTGTTGCACAGCTTAAATATCCTTAGTTATTAAGTAAAGAAGAACACTCATCTCACTCAACAGCCACACCATAATAAATATGCCTAATAAAACTTGATACGTAATACGTACCTAATTATTCACATACCTACCTAAACAGTTTTTAACGTCTTTAAAACACCATTTACCATTACACTTATCTACAACTAATCCCATTTAACTACTCGCCCTCTATGCCAATACCAAATTCAAAACTCACAGTTTTAAACGCATAAATTAAATACCACGTCACTATTTACTAGCACATTTACTTCCCATAAGCCAATTTTTATCATGTCAAAACCATACATTTCTAAGTTGTCATTATACCAAACTTATGTCATTCTATGCTATATTAGTCTTTCCTTATACCAAATTATCTTTTGCAGAGCACCTTTCGTTTTGTTTCAGTAAATAGTTTTTAGAGGCTTGGCATTCTGTGTATATTGATTTCATGAGTGATGGGAAATGATAACCCAAAATAGTTCTCATAATCCCAACTTTGATTCCGCGACCTTAATCATAGCAGTACTGAGTCTCATTATTGAGGCATTGACAGTGTATCCTTTACCAATAAGTTATTATGTTTCGTCCCAATTCTGCACAAACCAGAGTTGGCACAAATATGTATACACTTTTCCTATAGTCCATTCATGAGATGAACAAATGTATATATTGTTATTCATGAAAATCTGCTTTGAATCCAGTCAATACTAGTTTCACTTCACATGAATTTCCGCATGAAAAATGGAAATTCGTTTTTCGTGAAGTAAAAGGAGATTTGAATTGAATGATTTTTAGAGTTACTGCATGGTTTCATATTGATGTGCTACAATGCATCGCTTAATAGTTATTTGGTTATTTTGAGGACTCAATGATTCTGCCCAATTCGAATCATTCTGTAATGAAAAATTCAATTTCAAAGTTTGTTAATAATTTTGCTTGTATGAGAAGTTGTAGAATTTGGATGGCGGTAACTCACTTGAATTTATCTCTAAAGGATAACATGATTTTTTCGTACTAAAGACGAAGCTCAATTTCTATACTCAATGCTTTCTTAACAGCGATCGCCATAAAATTCAAAAGTTGCTAATATAAATGCATCTGCAATTGTTATATTATATTGTAGAAATGGTGGCAACTGCCGACTGTAGTACTTCGTTTAATAATACACTTTTGCGCACACTGGATTTGTACGTCGTCAGTTAATATGTAATAGTAAGTGGCTTTTAATTATTATATCAATCAGTTTACCTACAGCTGTCAAGCTGTCAATGCTGTATGATAACTGAGTGCATTTATATTGAGGGAAAGAATATTTTTTGAAATTAAGATTTTAGTTATCAAAGGCTACATACTAGCATGATTTTGAGCGGGGCCTGATGTGGGCAATTATCTTTAATTGACGTAATTTAATTATGTTAATTTGCGTGTACACCATGAGTGTACACGTAGTATTTTGATCTAGTTAGGTCTTAAACTATTTCTGTGGTAGTATGGCTGCAGTGCAGTGATTTTAATACCACTTGTTGTTTCTGTTGCCCAGTACGCAACTTTCTGTATTCGCCATTCGCAAAACGGAAAAGATAATGCAAATGTTAGACATATCTCTTAATTTAATACATCATATCATGAGAGTATGTTGCAATCAAAGTATGTCGCAGATATTGTAGTCTCGGTAGTAGAGATACGGATGTTATATTTAAAGATTAACCACAGGGATACAGGGAGGAATATTTTCATGGAGTCTGCAACTTTAATCAAGCTTTGTGCGATGATTGTTGCTCGAACTGGATTGGTTGTCTTCTTATGACTTATGATTATGTGTACATGTGTCCAGCTCGTTCTTTGGTTAAAGAAATCTTAAAGTGTGTTTCTGTTATTATGAATGCAAAATGTGAGCTGGAAAAGATGGTAATAGTAATGATGTGTTGCGTTTGTGTTAGTGTAGTTGGTACGAGTGTAGATAGTGTAGTGCGTTGCGTTACCCAGCACTTCTATTCTAACGAAGCTAAATTCATTCATACATGTGTAGGTACCTAAATAATGTGAAGGGCGTGCTTCATTGAGCCAGAGGTTCAAGAGTGAGTTGGCGTGATGTCGCTCTGGAGTCTGCTGTCGATTCTCAGAACACCATTATCTAGCATGACCGCAGTCAAGCCGGGGATTTAAATTAAATATTACCAGAGCTTAATGTTTATTATCCCTGAAATGGCATAATTACTTTTATAAGTTGTTTTGTCATACCCAAGCATGCTTAGCATAGCTTATAGTGAAATTCATGATCGTTAAATTAAATGGTCAAAAACCGTTTCAAAACGAGACCAGGGAAATATGCACAGTTTGTATAACTCTGCCTGGCTCAGGATTCATGGACTTTTGCGATAATTGCTTATAGTAATTAATCTACAATGATATATCTTATATTTTTGCTTCATATGGTCCAAACGCAACCTTATTTTCTAACAAAAATAGAAATGTTAAATAATATATTTCTCGTTTTTCCGAATACTATATCAGTTTTTTGAACAGCAACTCCTATTGGAAAAATAAAGGTTATATTGGTGTCTAGCTGAGTTTTAGGCTGATAATTTTGTTATAACAAAGTTGTAAATGGAGCGATCCTGAAGGTGCGACTCGCTGTTGGTCTACTAGTGATTTTCTTTTTGAATGAGATTTCGAAATTTGAAAGGTGGGAGTATAGATTATGCCGGTGGCAACATAGCTCTGTAGTTATAGTGGTGGTTTCACATGGCTGTATTATGTAAGGTACAGTATATAGCAAAAATCTTTGTTATACTAATGATATTATTATAATCACTACCATCCGGAACGGTTGGAGTGCAGGTTTTGTGTTCGTAGGTGAGTACGGAGTTCATTCGTTATTGAAGAAGACTATCCTCTACTCAACGAACACTTACATGGTTACCAAATCGCACAATGAACTTAAATGAAATGTATGATAAACATTAAAACTTGAGTCAGTAACAAAACTCGTTCAGTTAGTACCCATTCTGCCCATTCCTGGCCCTTGATTAACTATTTTAGTTAAAATACAGCTTATTATTTGTATCTCTCCGTATAAAAATGGAAGGCGAAGAAGCATTTGAAAAGTATATTGCTACTGTATCCAAAGCTGAAAAGAGTTTCCACTCCACATCGTCCACATGTAAAATGGACATCTATTTGTGCTTTTTATAGTATTATTGTATCTGATTTACATTAGATTAAATGGGCGTAGGCGTCGCCTGCAAAAAAGAAAACATTAAGTAATCATTTTTAATTTTATTTCATGAACGTTTTTTAATGTTGTAGAGAGCGGCAGAGTCAGTACCATCAAATGTATTGAGTGCCGGCTACTGTACGCATTCTCTCTATTGTGGAGTTGCAATTGCAACAGAAGTCAGTTCATATTCGATACTAATATTACATAATGGTGTATAAGTAAGGATTCTTATTACTACAGAAAAGGTGCACCTACAACACCTACCTACTTCACTTTGCAGCAACCGGCATTTGTACTGGTGTGTTAGAAAATCTAAAACCTTAAAAATAACCATTAAACTGACTGGTTGACTAACTCTTCTCAAGGAGATAGAAGGAGAAGATATGAAAGACGTATTTTATATTATAAAGCAAATGTTCTGCCTGTGTTAGCAAGAAAGAATATAATATGCTTAATGCACTTAGGTACTATGACTTAAGTTATGATAAGAAATAACAGACGCTAGTGAGATGTTCATCATTCATCAGTAAAATAGTTTGATTGTGAAAACCTCTTGCAAAGTGTAATATTGGAGTATAGTACAGTAAAGTGTACAAATTATATTATACAGTACTCAATAGTGGGGAGGGTTAGTTACAAATAACTAGTAACTGTTACACATTTCAGAAATATGTGAACTCTCCCAGTCTTCCTATTAAAATATGACTCTTCGGAAAACGGTTGTATTTAAAATCAGTGGATGTTATTTTGAACACCTTTCGTTTTCACAGTTAAATAATTTGTGAACAGTCCCTACAATTATCAGTCAAGGATGGTTTCTCCGGTACACTTATTTTACTTGCTGCCTAATATTTATTTAGCTCTGCGTTCTACCAAATTGTACATATGTACTAGAGCTGGGAACGACTCGGGTTTTCGAAGCACAGGATAAACTCGAATGTATTGTCGGATTAACATGCAGTGCCTACCTTACGCATTATTTCATTTGAACCTTAGCTACTTTAAATTTCATTGAAAATTAGATATTTCAATATTTCATCAAAATTCTATGACTGTCTTTGCATTTTGTTTTTAATTTGGGTAAACCAGTTAACCGAGTTAACCCATCCTGCATTTAAATAGATAAATTCAATTTGTAATTAATAAATAGCTATTTGCATTGAGAATAGTCGATCATGTTATATTTTGTACTGCTTCCATTGCACATCAATTTTAGCACATATTTAATTTAGACAATGCCATATTTCGGCGACTACTTTGACTAGAAGAATTAGTTGTCACCGCCATTGATCTTTGAATTTGGAGGATAATTAGTGTGTAATGGAATGGGGAGGATTATCCATTGAGCCTGTTCTTGGCTGGTAATCCCATAATCCCATCTCTAGCGTGTTGAATGTAGTAATGGTGTGTCTGCCTGTATTATATTATTCACTTTCTGTGCAGTGTGTGAACTTGTAGACTCCGTATACCTACTACACAATATTGTATTTACAATTGATATCGGAGGCGCAGCACAAGTGTGCCCTTGCTAACCAGTCCGTTCGTCTATGCTCTGCCTTGTATACGTGTTATGTATGTCTGTTTATATGTTTGACTGTGTATTGCTTGGGATTTGGTTGGTCTTGGTCCCTTCTTCCCTGCGGACCATAGCATGCTGAATGCAATGCATTGTTCAGTGAAATCCTGAGATTCACATTATGAGGCCAGAGAGAGCAAGAGCAAGACATGATTGTAGAGACGAAGCCCGGCCAGGCCGCCAATCCCCCTCTCCCCATTCACTCTTCAGAGGTAGAGTAGAGCCACAGTCTTGAAACAGATGCTGAACAGTGCAAGTGCAGTGCAGTCGCTGTGAAAAAATATCTTGCCTGCCTTCTACTACATTTTACTTATTTACCTACACCACTTTGTTAGAAACTCAGCAGCAGCACTCACTTGACCAAAGTGCCAGACAGCCACATCACATATCATAGTCGATTCACAGACGCAGTCTTTTTTAGTTTCTTAATGGGCTTCCTTAACACAGTGTTAACGTGAGTGACCGGGGCCACATTCTGGGAACGCTGCAGTTATGTTCCTTTTAGTTTCGTTCTAGTATTTCTAAGACAACAATGGAAAAGTCCATGCATTTTACAAAGTGTTGACGAGTGGTCTGAGCCGCAGAAATACCGAAGGGACTTTTGACTTTGGAAATCTGACTTCCCGATATTTGTCTTGGATTGTTGAATAGTGGATTGGAATGCGTCGCAATGTGGATTTTGTGTGTTAGTTTGTTGTTGCATGAAATTTCGAGACGGCTAGAAAATAGTGCTGTGCTAAAGGTTGGCGTTCTTTGGATGTGAGAGGAAAGTAGCCATTTATTTGGTTAATATGCCTATCTATGTTAGAGGCACTGGCACCCACATCAACGTCTCTTCGCTTTCAAATAGGTACTGTTACCTTGGTTTTCATTTCAAGGATTTTCATCTCACGTAGTGAACTTGGTGCGAATTCTTCCGTTCACTTATAATAACTGCATTATATTATTAGTATAGCAGAGTCTCTCAGCCAAAAGTTGTGTTTGCAAATTCGGCTGCCATTAGCAGAGGCTATTTATTAATTAGTAGTGTGCAGGGAGTGCGGAGGCTTCGTGTGCTTTTGTTGAGCCCACTAGAGCAGTGTTGGCCAGAAACACATTTCTTTGTAATAAAGATGAAGGTGAAGGGACCCACTGCGAACGTAGTGTATGCAGTCGTAAATTGTAGTTTGCTTACATTAAGCGCATCTGGATGAACTATTTTTTAAAAGTAAATTGTGTCAATGAAAATGGAAACAAAGGAAATACTAGATTAGAATACTGATTTTGGCCTTGCGCATGTAGATGGATAGAGGAAAATTGAAAAGGAAAGTTAGTAGTCAATGTATGCAAATCTGGGTGTTTATTTAACTGCTTCTTGGTAGAAGGTGTTGGATGCATTTGGATGAATAATTCATTTTGACTTTGTGATTGCAGGTATGAGCGGATGGTGTAGCTGCGCCGCAAAGAATAATGTTTGAAGCACTGTGGATTAGTGGCCGGGAGACAGCAGCCAGGATCACATCTCCATAGTCGACTATGTGAATGAATGATGAAATTCTGCGTAGGAAATCACCTCTCGGTGACTGGTGACTCTGTGCTTCAGTTTGAGTGACTAGTGATGCAGAAGAGGCAGACATTTGTAGTAAGTTAAATCTAGCTTGTGAAACTCTTCGTCAAAGTCGTTGTTCATCAATGGCTCAAAATGGTTTTACTCGCCGTTCGAGCACCGCGACGAGAACGTACCCTGGGACGGCCACGCGCCTCGTGGGCACCCCCCTCGCCGGAGGGTCGCCGTCCAGAACACCCGGCGCCGGAAGTGTTCCAGCGGTGTTTGTGCGGCCGCTGTCGCGCTCTCAGCTGGCGCCCGTTCACAGTAGTGGTGCTAGTGGGACCGCGGCCGGCGACGCCCCTCCCCCGCCGCCGCCAGTCAGACCAATTTCCCTGGACCAACCGCGCCCGAGTTCGGAGCGGCACCGGAACCTGTACTTGGGTGCGCCCATCTCCCACCACAGCGCCAACCACACCGGCAACAGCACAAATAGTAGTAGTAAGAACCGAGTGGACTCGAGTGTAACTGCGGCGGAGCAAGTGAGACTCCCGTCGAACTCGCGCCGCGACAAGAAAGGCCATAGTGATACGCCTGGGGGCAAGGCGGCAGTAGTCACGACGCAGCCGACGAAGGGCACCCTGCTGCAGGAGGCGGAGGGCGGCGGGAAGGTGAAGCTGGCGGAGTCGTCGATCATCTGTCCCTACTGCCGGAAGTGTCGCTGCGAGGCGTGTGCGACGCCGCGCTCGCTGCCCTCCCGCTGGATCTGCTCCAAGAGTATTCACTGTGGACCTGAGCCCCTGATAGACTACCTAACTTGTTTGTGCTGTGTCAAAGCGGTGTTTTACCACTGTGGGAAGAACCATGAGCCGGATGGCGGCGTCATGTGTGCGGATAAACCTTGTTCTTGTGCTCCACACCGAAAGTTTTGGCGGTGGGGCTGCATGACAGCCATGTCTCTTGTGTTACCGTGTCTGTGTCTCTACTGGCCATGCAAGGGCTGCCTTCGAGTGATCGAAAAGGCCTACCAGAAGTACCACAGCAATGGATGTACCTGTCGCTCCACCTCGTCGTCAATGTGTGGCAATGTGTCGAGAGAGGCGCCGACGGACACTTCTGAGGACGAGGATCGGGGGTCCAGTCATTTCAGTCACCCATCCGTCGTTGCGGCCCGAACGGGAAGCAGCAAGCTTTTGCCATTGGACTGAGGAACGTAGCTACGCCAATTCTCACAGCGACAATGATATTGAATGCAAGCAAACTTTGGTGACCGGGGGTCCTCCGGTGCAGGGGCTCCTTCGGTGTGTGGGAAGGATTCCTAGGAAGTGTAATAGACAGTTAGAGTTCTTCTCTCCTCCGCTCCGCTTATGGCTCCTCTGGAACAGTGTGGCGTGACGCTTGGCAGATCCCTGCTCCCAATGCAAACACCGACCGGACACCCGTAGCAACTAACAGACAGCCTTAGATCATCCTCCTCCTCCTCTTCGTCTCCTCACCGCCACCCGAGAGACACTGGAACGGAGAATGACTCTACAACTCAATATTTACTAATTAGAATTATGTGAGGGCTCCGGCCCTGAACGAATACGAGTACCAGTATAATCAATATTTCAAGACTGATTATTGATCATGATTTAAATTTTTTGTTTGCTGATGAGAAAAATAACTAACTGGTGAACGGAAGTTAATTGAGACAAGAGATATGATACTGATTGAATTCCAAAGAAGTACAGTTACTCGCCAAGAAAATTAATTTTACCTTCTAATGAGTGTTTTATATATATTTAAATAATAATATGACAAAAAGAAATATCTATCGCAATTTTAACTGAGGCACCTCTGTAAAGTGCTCTTCTTCCAAATGCTCAAGTGTGTTTTAGCTCTATCATAGATTATATATGGTATGCGTATTACATGGATCAGGCTAGGTCACATGAGATCGCTATAATCATTATGTGGCTACAGTAGCATGCAACAGGCTGCAGGTGTTTGGCCAGTCCCAGGACTCTTGCAAATCCCTTTCATCATTTCCTGTCAGTTGCACTTCATTCAAAACTTGAGTCCAGGGTTCATTTCTCGATGTAGCATTTGTGGCAAAAAGCCCTCTCCTGAGTCCTGTCCTGATCTGATAGACTTTTAAATGTAATAATTAATATATTTACTCAATTCAACATACATTCATATGTAACGTAAGACTACTTTTGACTATGGTATACATATTATATACAATATTACCACATTATAGATATTAATGATCCTGCAAATCTATGCTGTTGCTTGTTTCTGTAGCTACTCCATGTCGCCTGTGAGAAAGGACCATCAAACTAAAAGTCACTAGTCACATTTTCATGCATAATAATTTACCTTTGATGATGTTAAAGCTTGGGCACTGCATTATATTTGTGAGAGTATCCTTTGATAAATGGGAAACGAATAAAGGTGTACAGAACTGATGTTCAACAAAATTATGTGTCTTGTAGTTCAAATACAGTCCTTTACTTAGCTTAAGTCCTGCAGGTCAGCTGGCCATGTCCTGGCCGTGCTTCACGAGACGAACAGGTTTCAAGCCAGTTCCTTCTAGTACAATGGGAACTTTATACCTACGAATCACAGTTTACTTCTAATGCATCATAATTAATCCTGCATTACTTATTTACTGCATATTTTATTGTACCTGCATACATCCTTTCATACTTCTACGACTGCACTCAGTCAACTCATACATTCTACCTCCACAGCGCACTCCTCCACTTCATGTCTCCAGTCACTTCATCAAATTAGATTTACTCTCTCCTGTCCACCGAACTAGCCTACTGCATTATTAGTTAACTTTTAAATACTTAACCTTCCCGTCATCCTATAAATTAGAGAGGTCAACAAGTACACCTTCTGCGACATCACTTGTGCCACCTTATTAATTTTTTAATTTCAAATTCTATGCCTTCGTCTTATACTCTATTTGTTTTTTGATAAATTAGATTACACATAGTAAAGTCTACTTTCCTTAGGTAAATTAATGTATGGGCTGCTATCAACAGGCATACAGTGTTTTTCAAGAACTCGGGATTAGTCAGAAGTATTTTACATACACATGTAGTTCACATTCAAATGATGATGTTATGACCAGTAATTAGATTTTCTGACTTTATTGTGAATAGACAATTTTACATAAAAACTGAGATTATTGTACCATGAAGTTATATATTTTTAACAAAGGATTAAAAGAAATATTACATGATTTTAGTAGAAAAACATTCAGTCCTTAACCAATTTCTAGATATGAACCTGTGTCTGTATATGAATCTTTCATACAGCCAAAGAATTTGGAATGAATTACTTAAGGGAGCATTGACAATCGATATTTATATTTCGTGTACATAGCCCTCAACTTTTAAGTTGTCCCTTCTATTTTATATAGTTAGCAACTTAAGGAGCTTATTTTCAATAGGTTTGTGTTGGCAAAACTTTTACAAGGATTTAAAAACTAGTTTCACAGCAACACTGAAGCATTATTTCAATTCTTAGCGAGTTACATATAGGAAGTATAGATTTATAAAACACTTTTCAATTCATTGCAAGTGCATTGTTCCAGGTATTTATTGCGAACGGATTTATAACACAACAATTAAATCTCAAAGTCAACAGTTTTATTTGACTGCAATACATGTTATATTTATTACTGAGTGTCTGGTAGCAAAATATTTTATTTAGAAAATCTAAATATTTAGGCTGGTTTTGATTATATTGGCCTCGTGTAAACTCAAGAGACTTGTATTTGTTTTATTGCCAGAAAAATACAATTTCACAGATTTTGAGTTGACAGTTCAATCAGGTCTTGAATTCGTTTAACTTTAATGAGAAGCTTCCTGTAGACTTGTAGTGCATCGATTGAAATGTTTACAGAAATGTAGGTTAAGCATTACCTAGGAAAATTAACAACGTGGAAAAATAAGATTTATGGTGTACCTGTAGAATATTAGACTTAAGAAGCATAAGGTAGTTGAATGTTGACAAAGTTAGAGAGTGGAATTGAAAACTGTGACATGGTATTTGGAAAAAACATTTCTTCATATAGACTTGTTGAGAATAAAGAAAAATGCCTAGTGAACTAAAGGACCATTTAAGCAGAAGCGATTCTTCGATTATTGCGGTGTGTTGCGTTGTATTGTTGTACATGTGAACATAGAAGACTTAGGGGAATGGGGATGATGATGGCGAAGGAAGGAAGGAACGAAAAGGGCTGTATGTGTCTGCACAAAACAAAACGTGTACAGAGAGTTTGGAGATTTTACATTTACAGTAGAGACTGATACATGGAGCGACGTTTAAGACGAACACTGGCAGACAAAGATTAGATAGATATATTGTTGTTGGTATGGGTATAGGAAGCTCGGGTAGTATAGATGTATGTACGTGGGCACAAAAGGGACAGATGGAGATATGCACATATATGAGGAGTCACCGTAAGTACATTACATGCATGTGTATAGGATGCAGTTGAGTATAAGGAGTTATTGTTAAAGTGTAGGAACGAAGATTTTGAGAATGAGCTGACTGACAATGAGAAGGAAAGAAACGAAGAAGGAAAACAAGGAACCCAAGCAGTCCCACCCAACAGAACAATCAGTGTTCATATGAAGAATACAAAACATACGACAGTTAATGCGGAATAGGAAGCACGGAAACCAGAGTTG
The DNA here is from genome assembly GCA_020352615.2 of Yoshiicerus persimilis. Classification (NCBI taxonomy): domain Eukaryota; kingdom Metazoa; phylum Arthropoda; class Collembola; order Entomobryomorpha; family Tomoceridae; genus Yoshiicerus; species Yoshiicerus persimilis. The sequence goes on along the minus strand of CM060170.1, from coordinate 22,532,237 downwards.
GTCTGCCCCGTTGCTGCGTTTGTTGGTGTGCAGCGTTGGCCAGCCATATGGTAATCATAATCATTCATGGAATGGATGGGGCAAGGCTTGCTGTATAAGAAAAGGACGTTTTAAGTCACTTTCTGTGTCCGAGTTAATGTAGGTGGAAAGGAAAGCCAAAGTTAAGGGTCGGGTGCCCTCCTCGTTCGCCTGGCACTGCTTAGGCCTGTCTGTCAGAAAAGCAAGGCCCTACTAGTGAGACAATCTGGTTTTCCTTTTCCTTTCATCTCACATACCCACACAATATATCTATCAAGAAATGTTTATTGCATATGTGCCTTATATTGTATATGGCTTTACAACAGCCTCTAAAACCGCTTGAGGACGCAGTATACTTTAACTACAGGATATAAATGCAGAGGTATTATTTATATGTATATGACATACTTGACTCCTCTTTTCTTCGTCTTTTTGCTCTCCAGGATTTTTTTCTTTTTCTCTCATCTAGGGTCTGTCGGTCGTTGTCGTCAGTGTACTCCTTCGCTACACAAATATAAGATTAGCAATATATAAGCCATCCGACGCATATATAGCCGCATACAACCTTTGTACTTAGAGTACACCAGTTAAAACCTTAGTGCCTATTATGTGCAGTGTAGGACTTGGACGGAGAATGGAAGCGAAACAAAGATTGAAAGGCAGAGAATGGGATATAAAAGAGAGGTTTGAAATGAACTATGAAATATCCTGTCTACTGTGAGTCCTCTGGCCTGGTAGGAAAGCAACACAGAGCACAACAACTCTGCCTGGCCTCCGACGGAAAGTATACAGTGCTAGAAGGACTGACTGCAACTGTATAATAATAGATGAGTGATGGCAAAATAATAGATTATAGCCTACATGTATGTACATGTGCGTAGGTATATGCTATGGTGAGGATGGAGCGTCATTTAACACTAAAAGTAAAGCGGAGAGGAAAGTCAACAAAAGTGACTTGGTTTATTAAGGCTGTGCTCTGTCTGCAGCAAAGTAGTCTCTCTAACGTGGCAGTACACGTAATAGTACTGTGTAGCACTAAAGTAAGCAAAGGAAGAGTTCTCGAACATCCCTCTGACAAAATGCATGTTTGTCCGTCGGCTTTTCTCCGTCTCCATTTTCCCATGCTTTGCTGCTTTGACTTTTGACTGTTCCTTCAGCTCCTCGCAGCCAGCGGATGACTGATTCACTGATTGGGAAACATATGCGCTCACTTCCGGTCTTCAACATTCTACAAGACTTCACTGAGCATTTCAACGTCAAATTCATCTATTCGCTTCCACATCCTCTATTATCTCTGCCTGCATCACTCGAAAACAGTTTAGGTGGCTATCTCTGCCAGTCTAGCTGCTACGGCGCTAGACTCATCCTAAGCAGCAACTCCACATCATCATCTCCATCCGAACACACAATTCACGTGTCTTCCTTCACATTACAGTTCGCTACAACACAGCGCTCCCACATATGCACTCGACTTAAATACAGAAGTGCGTTCGTTCGTATCGCAACGTAGTTAGTTCAGTTTTAGTGGAGAACACAGTTCTGTGTAGATGCAGCCAAGTAAACTAACCAAACCCAACCAACCAAAAGGCTCCTGTGAAGATGATGATGATGGCTGGCTGATGTTGAGCTCACTGCATGGTTGAACCGTGTTTCTAGATAGAAACTGAAGATCCTTTTGCAGAATCCTCATCGGCTTCCCTCTCTCCATAACACACAACCAGTTCACAGGACTCTGCCATCGCTCCACTCGCTCGCCACATTAGATTACCAGCACAACTCACACTCCGTCCGGCCACTCCGCTCCTTTTCAATATCTGCAACTCACAATTCACACCACATTCAAACCAACTAATCATAACTGGGTAATAGTTTGTGTGGCCCCACTAATACATCTGCAGTTTGCATGGTTTCTTACTTTCCTGCCTCAGCCTCACCTCACACACTCACACATACATCATTTAGGAGCACCAACTGCTCCTTTCCACAAGCTCCACCGTCTACAATAGCTAATCATATTCCATCAGTGGAGCAGAGCAAGGAACTGCTAAATAAAACTGTAATAATGTATGTAGAGTAAAAACAAGGAAGGGAACCATATTATTTCAGCTTACGAATCATCTCTTTCAACTCATCTCAAATTTACAACTTATTTTACTTCTCACGGACTAGAGCTGTACCTACACAAATAATATATATACCAATACTTTCTGGCATTTAACTCGCTAAAATAACCAGTTCATCTTCAACCATGTATCCTCTTAGGGTCTTCCTCGGAGATGAACGGAACCTCCACATCAAAGGAATCCTAGAAAACACAACGCGGAGATCGCCTCACTTTACTCCTTCCTTTATTAACATCCCTAATATTAAGCTAAGCGTAAGAGCATTTAAGAGATTCGGTTAGTAATTAATAACTTAATTAGTTTTATTGGACAGTACACACCTAAATACTACAAAATGATGATAATATGTAAATTGTATCTTAATCAACATTAAATGTTGCAACAAGGCATGCCGGACATCTCTTTCCGCTCATCTACCTTTGCCTTCATCTCCGCCTTCCGCTCATCTCCAGTTAAGGTTAATATGTTCTACTTATGTCTCATTTCTCGTCTCTTTCTACACACAGATGTAATAAAATATTTCATTTAAATAGGACAATTAAAATGTAATATGGTAGTGCTGTGTTTTTCTGTATTAACTAACAATGCGTATTATTATGTTACGTGGGCTATGAATCTATGGAAAACATGCATAGTTTACAAGATTGAACCAACTTGTATGGTTACATGCATGGAGCAAACGAGAACACACATCCTCTCATTTGACTCACGCAGTTTCACTAGAGTTATCTCCATTTCATTGTAAAATGTAATAAAGGGAAGTTTGAACATTTGCTGTTATGCAGATACCAACATGCATACGCAAACAAAGAACTTGCATTTCATAACAAATGCAAGGACTTCACTCAAAGCTACATTGTATTGCGAATCATTACTTAACAGAAAATTGCACAAACTGTACAGACAGGAATTAAGAACAATGCTCTCTCATACATTGTACCATGGAGTAAATATATGCACATATACTCATGCATGTATGAATTACTTCTGTTGTTGGAAATAAGGGAAACAGTACGAGCCTGCGTTATTAAGCAATTAGGAATTCTTCAAAAGACCCAAACTGTGAGCATTATTTAGAGGACACGTCGCATTTAATACATTTATATTGTAGAAGAAGATATAATTGTCAAATGCTATATTTAGTTATATTGGTATATGCCTTTAGGCATTGTCTAGACTATTTTCAAGCAGCCATTTTTTGCATGCAAAAATTCTTGTGTACAGATGATGAATCTTAACTCTGTAGGAATAAATAAATATTTTATTGGCATTCTTAAAATTTTATTGCCATTACCTATTTAGGTAACAAAAGCTAACACTTGTGATTCCTACGACGCATAGTTGACATAAAATTGCTAGCAATGCCAATTTGTCTGGGAAAACAGAGTGTTTATAAAGTAAATGACAAAATAAATATTGTGGAAGTTGGTATTCTTGCAACGATATGGATTGTTTTGAATACATGTGTTTGAAGTTGAGATGACTGTATAGATGTTTTTAAGTGGTGGAGCTATGAGTGCTTGAATGAGACTCCACATGACAATAATAATGTGATGTGGAACGTATATAGAACAACAGAAATTGATGTAGGCGATAGAAAGCAAGTAAACCGCAGTGTTTTTGCTTTGCATTAGATTTCATTTGGTATGATATAAAATAAAATATAACATGACGTAGGTACCTAGGCAAGTACATACAATTAAAATGTGCATTTTTTATCGTTAACCTTAATAGATGTATGTAGTATCCTAGATCCACAATATATCATGCACATATGTGTGGTACATCATAGTTGATAAGTTAGCATCTACAGATTTAGGTAGTGCACATGTAGACCAAAACTCATTTTATTTCATACATTTCTTGCCCATTACATAGCTATTTGCTGTTTGAGATTTGGAAAGGTTCTGTGAAAGGAACCACGCTTCGCTGAAAACATGATGCTATTCTATTCTGCCCTGGTATATGGTGGTGCGGTGATCCTATTAGATAGGAGCGAGATATGATGGCAGTCACTACAACACTACAGAGATCATCTCTACACGTTACGTTATTACAAGAGAGCACAGATCTCTGTAGTCAGACAAGGAGTAAGTAGATGTAAGTTTCCATGTACACTTAAGTGTTATGATGAATCCTATTTCATACGGACGTAATATTATTAGATAGAACACATCGTTGCGTAGGTGGTACCAGGAGATACTTATGTATGTAGTAAGCATGTATGTTTTACTTTGCAGCGATATTTCATTATAGGTAAGCACGTAGGGGCTGCCAGATTACATGTGCTGCATTCATCATACGAAACACCTCCGATTTAACTCACTACTTCACCAAACTACTGATAAAGAACCCTCTTTTCCTGTCTTAGATGAACAATCCAACTTTTCAGAGAACGGTTCCTCTCTTCACCAATTTCTGCGTTGCACTACTTACATCTGCACAAATCCCAGTCTCTCCATCCACATGGAGGACGAATGAAGGTGACGAAAATGGGAATTTTTCTTATTAAAAAAGCGGAAGTTGTTCTTTACGTGTGCATATTATATTCTAACTCTATACTGCCAGCGGAAAACGCAATTGCACGAAAGCTCAATGAAACCGCGGAAAATGATTTAATAGTGTAGCTTTTCTCTTAACAATACACAACAGCGATTCACTTCTGTGATTATAGCCGATCACGCACCATTCATTCATAAGTATAATAAATACAATTCCAACTCCCTCACTTCTACAGACGTCACGGATGACGAAGGACCCGAAAGTCAATGATCATGTGGCCGAAACCAGACACGCCATTCAATTTCCTCTTTTAATGACAGTGACACAGGCATTTTATTTACCTATTCGCAATTTATGAAAATAAAAGAAAATGATCGCCAATCAGAAATACTTACCCCTTTAATTTGATTTTCTTATTCATTTTACAATTACTAAACGCAGCAAAATATTTGCATTTTCACAGCCTAACATTTCTTGTTATTTATTTTCCTAAATTTCTTTCCGGGTTTTCACATTTCTCCCTTTTGATACTGCCACTATTGGTAACTAAATTAGGAGACTTATAAAGGGCGATGAAATCTGATTTATTATTTGTGAATAGTTTCCGCACTTACCAGGGGACCTTATATTTAATTTGGTTTAGGATTTCATTGATGATACAATGATACTCCTCTTGTGGAGCTTTTATTGAAATGGTTGTTATGATGAAATGGTAGAAGGACTGCTATGATGTTTGAAGGATATTGGAAGCAGAAGTTGGAAGCTGTAGCTAGCTATTTGACAATAAAATATTGTGTTCGTTATTCTTACGACGATAGAGATAGTACCTTAGTATATTTGAAGACTTAGAGCAGAGTGGCATGTAGAAATACATTCATAGAGTGCCAGTTGCGAGTGTGTAGGAAGATGTAACTTAATACATTACAACTTTACCACAACAACATAACACTCGTTCCACAACTAACTAATAAGTACGTACATATCATATCTGGTAATTGTAAGTCGACTCTTCTGCTATTCGATTCAAATATCATGCGTTACAGAAAGAATACGTGTACGTTACTTTGTATCTAAAAGGATCTTAACTAATATACCCAGCTCACTTTCTCATATACTACCAGTACTCCTATAGGCAGATGAAGGAAGGCTACTTAACTCGATAGTATCTGTCGAATGTGAGAAGTTGTTTCTTTCATTTAATGTAAGAGCTAGCAGTTTTGATCCACAGGCCACTCTTCATATCATAAGTAAGCATTACTTACTTTGTATTGCCTGCACTGTATGAAAAGTCCGTATGCAATGCTTTATATTCACGATGCCTCTGTAGATAATGACAACTTCACAACTCACAAATTCAAACAGCTAGACTATTAAGATATACCTAAGTACAGAAAACAACACCCTTTGACTAACTTAGCGGATAGAAATGCAAAAATATGAATTGAGCACCACTGCTTCCTTTTACTGAATAATTTCCACCGTTCCGAAAGCAAAACTCTGAAGAGGAAAGTAAGAATTCCATGCAAACTAATTCGCGTATCCGAAAGAACTTTACAACGGGAACGGAATTTTAGACTGGATTCCAACCTGCTAAACCAAATCAAGAGAAATTATTAGAGTTGCAAACCCAACACAATTGGGTTCGCTTTGGGTTGGGTTTAAATCTGGTGTAATAAAGTTGGGTTACAGGTGGGTTTCATTGAAAAAAATCTAGGTTGGGTTTAATTAAGTTGGATTAAACTAGACTCCTTTGAGAATTCTGCTAGTCTAAAATTTAATGTAATGTCTCTCGATCCTTAGCGTCAGACCACCCAACACAAACTATATTGAAGCAATGGTTAGAGTGTGGTCTGACGCTGAGGATCGAGGGACATTACATTAAACTCAATTCTAGATAACACCCTTCTCTATGAAGGATTTCTAAAAAATGCAATATATAACATTATGCTGAATTCATTTGTGCTAAATTACCTGTGAAAATGATATCGTTCAAGAATGAATTATTTATCAATCTTATTTTTATTTAGACTGAATTAAAGTATCCACCCTTGTGGAATAATTGAAAGAATACAAAAACATGAGGAAAAGGAAAATAATAGAGGCAAATACTTTAAAACTGTTTTACTTTTACGTTCACAACATGTATGAGTGAAATGAAAAAACAATTTAATAAAATGAATTTTGAAATGGAAAGTGATTTTACATTTAGCGCTGGATTTGGTTCAGGGGATTAGCACTAGGGTACTAATCCCCAGAACTTTGCATATGGCGATTAATCAAACGTGTTAAATAGCATTTATCTTTTTCGTTTAATAACTATTAAAAGTTTTAGAGCTAAATAGAACCAGATATTTGTCTCTTTTCAATAGATCAATGGAGCAATAGATCACGTATAATATTTGTAAAATTCAAACCATGCACATGCATCCTTATGAACTGAAGGCATATTTATATAATGGTATTTTTAAGTTTTAGACACATGGTAAGTATGAATAGAGAATGTTTATTATTTTTATTTGAAATGCTCCTTCCCGTTAAATATATATGAAAGATAAGTCAACAATGGTCTATACAGACACAGAATTATTAGGCTTAACACAAACCAAACGATCATGGGCAGAACAAAATAGTAAGTGCCTACAGCATCCGGTATTCATGCACACATGCCAAACAACTTGGAAATGAGGTGAGTAAGAGGAATGCAGTGTGCAGATACCCGAACCCGTTTTACGTAATTGCTGTCCATGGGCGTAAGGACAGACTTGCAAGCGGGGCTACACCTACATCGAAATTCAGAATTTGCCATGTAAATGTATGCAAGGAATGAGAGTCTAGAGAAATAAATCAGAGAAATAGCTCAGACTCATCCAAACTCATTTTCTGCATACGCCATACCTCAAAAGTTTCTGGGATTTCCCGAATCGTATTTACGTGGAATGGTATTTTAGATACTGTGGAAGTGGCAGATGACCGTACTTATTTTTACACTATTCTTGAATTTTAATGCGTAAAAGATTATGGTTTACAGATTACAGGTAAACTAAACAGGCAATCTGTCTGAGACTCATGAATATGCCATTTACCTACCTACCTACATATGTATTGCAACAGTATGTGTGAAATATCAATCTGTGTCTACATTATACATAATACACCTTGCTATTCTTACTTGTCTTCCTCTGAATGGCAAGAGGAATAAAGTACTCTTCGCCATACGTCACATGTAGGCGTACCGAGCGTGTATGTATTTCTGTACAATATTCATTCTTTAGTCGCAATGAAATGATCTTAAATAATAAATGATAATCATAGTAAGGTAAAGTTACTTATCAAGAGCAAAAATTTAATGTGAATGGCCGTCGTGGGAAACGTACCGGACGATACCTTTACGAGCAGCAAAAGTGACGCCCTGCTTTGTCATGGGCTGGCAGGCCAAGCAACATTTATTTCTATATCCTAAGTATCTCAATGGGAGTAAAATAGAGGTGGGAATAGCAATAGCAGAAACTGTCTTCATAAGCAACCTTATTATACTATAATATTATTTATGCTTTTAATAAAGTTATCATGTCTTTCCCTATATATCCCTCTTTAATGTTTATAAATACATAACTGCAAATGACTACACATATGCACTTAATTTTAATTATGTTGAACCTCTTTCTTATATAAGAAAAGAAATATTAATAAGTATATATTTACCGTATATTCCGAATTAAGGGCCCCTTCCGAAATGAGGGCCCCCTGGGGTCCTTATTACGGCTAAACCTGCTTTAAAAAGCTCACCAAACAATAAGAGCCCCATTCGAAATAAGAGCCCTTACCCAAATATATGCATTGAGATTAGCAGCATCGCTATGTGTATTTATTCCACCTACCTATATAGGTACATAGTACATACCTAAGTCATTGTTATCTCACAGCAGAGCTAGAGATTAGGCAAACGGTAAGTATTATAATTATAATTGAAGAAGAACAGTTGTTGTAGAAGAATTGTCGGCATACATAATTAGTTCATAATTTTATAGAAATTTGTTACTTGTATAATATTTGATTTTGACTATTAAATACCGGTAACTGGACTGGTAAATGCGTTGAAACAATAAGAGCCCCGTTCGTTTTAAGGGCCCATGGGACTCTTAATACGAACTTTGCTTGAGAAAAAATCTACTTGAAACAATGAGGGCCCTGGGCTCTCAATTCGGAATATACGGTATTTGCACTATAATATTCAAAATGAAATTTCCGGCACCCAAGTACCAACTGGGAGATTCCATCTTAAAACCTGAATAATACTCCGGAAATTAAAGTATTTCGCATTTAAAGACGATTTTAACGAGTTTTCATAGACAATTTAAAAAATTGCCTACTGCTTCAGTGTCGATTTCAAAACAATTAACTTAATGAAATATTTGTATTTGTGATGAAAGTAGGATTGAAGAAAGACGAATCAATGGAGTGTTAGCTGAGTAAGTTGCTTTCCCAACTCTAGGTGACATTCCTACACAGAGTTGAATGTGAACTTGGATTTATTATTGCCATTACGTCTAATTGACTGTTTCCTCCATTTGCAGACATTCTATTCAGAATTCAGATTTCATACATTGGAGATTACATTGTATGGAATATAATATAATATTATTTACACTAGGGCTGAGATTGTTATGTAATTACTATAGCATAGCTTTGGTTTAGTAGTCGACTGGACTATTGGAATGAGGAGAGGATTTGTCTGTTGGTTGTTTGCATAACTATATATTAACTCTGAGAAACCTTAAATAGCAATCAAGGAAATGGGTAGGTAGTTGTGCATTGTAATAGGTATGTGTATGTTAAGTTACATTTAATGTAAACAAATAATCCCTACTAAAACTACATGATCCACTAAAATTACCATAATAAGTAGATTCACATGGTCATGAGTATGAGACAAAAATAAAATTATCATACTACTTACTAGACAAAAATAAAGCTAGCTTATGCAGTGTGAGATAATGAGCGTATATTATGCTATATCGGCTATGGACAGCCCTATACTGTGCAGACTACACATTCCGTTTCTCACATTCACATTGATAAATATTAGATGGGGAGCTGTGTGTAAGCCAGTGCAGAGTGATAGTAGGTAGGTACTGTATAAGAGTGGTGCAGATAAGCGCCAGCGACTGCAGAGTACTGGTGCACATGATATCCATAATGAGCACGTAGCTAGTTGTTTGTAGCGAGCGTTGAGCTTTGCAAAGCTCTGGCAAACTTTCGTTAAAGTTACTCAGGAAAGTCAGTCTCAGTCACTCAGTCTCGTTTCTCTTCTCTGACTCCTTTCATTCATTGTCTATGAATGAAGAAGGGTTTTCTGTTTCTTCTCCATCCGACTCAACTGATCTGTGATGGAACCAAGGGAACGAAAGGGCTACGCTTTGCTATCTCCCTCCTCTCCAATATACTCACACAAACGGCTTCCCTGCCACCGATCCATCCCACAATTCCTCACCGCTTATCTATTCCCAACTATATCCTACATATAATATTATAAAGACTCTTAGCTATATGGAAATCCACGATCTTTTTGAAAACCGAAACAGGCTCCTCCATTAACCCCCTCATACCATTGTCCTCAATATTGGCGCTCTCTTACATATGCAAAACATTCAGTTTTTATTCAACAAATTAAAGGACGGGAGACTGCATATACGTAAATTAGAAATTCTATTTTGCGAATCTTGTGCGATGAAAAGAGGAGCCTGTATCGGTTTTAAAATAATTATAATAGAATGTGTGCTTAATCCAAGTGTATGCAATGAACACAATATCTTGCATAAGCTCATGCATTGCAATGGATTAGTGCTCAGATAAAACAACAAGGAGACATCCTTTAACTTCGTAATGCATCCCAAAGAAAATTACAACTTACGAAAAACAGAACTTTAACTCTTATTATTTCAAGGAAGTGAATATCAGTTTATGGTCAACATATTACAACGAAATAGCCTATGCTTTTAATAAAACTGGACCTACAGGTAATGCACTGCGACTAAGCCCAAAGTTTATCAATTCAGCACTAAAATATTTTTACACGAAGTCCTAGGACGCAAAATGATTGCCGGGAATTGGCTTTTGCATATGGTATGGCTGTCACTATGATTGCAGATTTTACTAATTTTAGTAGTGGAGGATGGTGGCAATGATTTGGTTTAGAGAGTGTTGGGTGAGAGAGTGAGAACGAAGTCGGTGGAGGTTCCCTTGGGTTGTGTATGCTATAGGATTTCTTAGACCACAATAACTCTCCTTTCAAGCAAAGCCAAGGGGTTGGTTTTAGTTGGTGATGTGTGAGTGTGAGTGAGCATTCGGTCATTGGGGCTGATGGTTGAGAAATCTTCGAACCTAAACTCGGATCTCTATAGGGGGCTTCCAGCCTGAAGGAAAATGAAATGACAGCTGCAAAGTTAAACCCGTCCTGTTGGCTTTTCTACCGCCTCTTCGCCAGAATTCGAGAAACGAAGTTGGAAGTCAGACTCACTCACTCGACTCATCGTCAGTTAGATACATACACACATCTCAAGATCTCAACTACATAAGTACATACATACATATTTACTTACTGCATTACAATATGTATATCCTAGATGAGTATGTACCTAATATTCCATCTAATTGTGTTTCAGTGTTTGGAGTTTTGTGAATCCTGTCCTGTTCCCTTCTGCTGACTCTTAGCTTTCTGAAATATTATCTGTCTCTTTCCCTGCCCTCCAACACTAGACTGGCTCAGCCTGAGTCTTATGATACGAAAGACGATTAGCCGAGCCACCCTCGCCTATCCTGCTGCACTCCTTGCCTTGCATCATATACATCCATGTATGTATGAGATTTATGTAGTTCAATCTATCAAGCTATTTAAGCCAGACTTAGCTCTCGCACTCAACTCTAATCATCTTATTAGCTATACATGTTCCTTGTCTATTCCATCCATCCTCTATTCCCACTGCATACATGTATATGCAGAATGCTCTGCTAGTATGTATGACTCTGTACTACTATATAATATGTATGGACATGTAGGATATGGCACTTCCACCACGGAGAGCTGAGAGCAGACGAGTTGTTGTGTGACTACAGCGAACAACAATGGATGGATAAACCAAGTGGAGATATTATTGCTATGAATTGAGTTGGTTCAGTTAGACTATTGTTGGCTGCCTTGCCTCTTCCTCTGGTTGCATGGTCTGCCATACTGCAGAGGCAGCATGGCCTAGTATCGCATACATAGCATGGCACTTGTTTGTAATTTTTTGTTGGTTGAACTGAACGGACGGACGGACGTAGGTAGGTACCTATTCTCTTTTTATCAAGTCCACTTTACAATTCCTTACTTCCGCTCCTTAATAACCCTATGCACTCGAGCTACTTGATTGTGGCATCGCATGGCATGGCAGCATGAACACTAGTGGTTTGTTAGCTTCTAGCTCGGCTTCGCTTCCTTCGTAAAATCTCACAGCATTTTTACACTCGGAATATAATGGACGACGTACTAGATCCACACAAGTGTAAATCTGATATTAACTCCACCACCGCTTTATAGCTCACCCAGTACATTATATTCATACATACGGACGGATGGACAGACGTTACATTGTTACATACCTCGCTGCTGCAGTGCTACAATTTAGAGGGCGAGGAGGGGAAAGACCAGATTCAACATAATTACAGAACAGATAGGATGTAGAGTCAGCTCCGCTGAACAAATGTCATATCCGCAGTCTGTGCACTCTCTCTCTCCAATTAAATCAAGGCACAACACTCCAATCAAATCAAAAGCCATGCCTGGCGACCCACTCAATACCAAATCCCCAGTTTCGCTTTTAAAACCATTTCTCATCACAACTTTCTCTCCGATCCTCAAACACTTAACCCTTCCTCCGGTTCCCAATCAGGCTAACTACAACCTGCAAACAGATTCCACCCGTCCAAACACAAATAGCGTCGTAAAATACCAGCACTAAGCTAATTACTTTGGTCCATAAGGCAGCACAGCAGCCACGCCCTTCACATTTGCATACTTACTATTTCCAGGATGCTAATACATGCACTAAAATGGTATTAACAAAGATGTTCGCTCCGTGTACAGATAGAATACCCATGTATGTACTCTGTAATAACTAATGATGATGCATGTACGGAAACCTATTTGTCTGTATGTAATATCCTATGTAAGTATCCTATGCACTGGTATATTCTTCGTTTATCTCTTCTGTCTATGCTAGCCAGTGCTTTATATCTCTATTTTAAAAGTCTAAGTGTGCAGAATTATACACCAGGCCAGAAAACCAAGCAGGATGCAGACGAGACCAAACCAGGTGCTTTTAAAGACCATTCATAAGCCTTTGTGTCAAATCTGGAATAAATGATTATAAGATAGAACCCGTCTACTTATTGCGTTCGCATAACTCTACTGTACTGCAAGAGGATAAGATTTTATATTGGTAATAATATAGCAGCAACCTGTAAATACTGCCAGAACATGTATTCACAAAATAGTTGAACACTCACCAAGGACCAAGATCTAAACGGAAGTTTATTACCTACCGAATATCTTCGTATCTCTTCCTTTAGCTGATTAATTATTATGTATGTACCACTATGCATTTACCTACTTTCGTAAGTGCAGATAATGCCATCATTTTAAATGACTTCCTCTATTCTTATTCTGATTTCATGACTGTCGCATTGCTTACTCAAAATAGAGTTTCGACATTTCCTTCAGATTTTCATTTGCCATAAACCGCACGTACACTTATTTGATATACTACACAGATACATATTCTAATTCATTTCATTCAAGGCGCAAGCTATTAGCAAATGCATCGGATAATACAGGATGTGACCTAAATATTAGGTTGACCATAATTTTCTGGAGTTAAATTAGGACTTATAAGATATTCTTTGCAAATTAGCCATAAAATACGTCATTTTAAGTAATCATTAGTACTGAACCAAATTTAAAAATTAATACACTAAGTATTGAATAATATTTTTTTATTATATTGCAATTAATCCAATAATAAAATTAAATCGTGTATTTACTTTTTCTACCTTTTCTATTATAGGTATAGTCGCTTTTTGAATTTTACCTTCATATTACGCATGGATCTTAATTAAAATCGCTTCATCGAAATTATCTCAATTACAGTCGCAGGAAGTAAAGAATATTTTTGGGAAAATTTAATTTTCTGATAAAGGTAGCAGAGAAAATTTAAAGTATCTCCGCTCATACAATGGTGAATGTTTGTTACAATTTTAGGCTCTGAAGTGGCACCCAGTTCCATTTCTGATTGTTCAAATTCCCGGAATCCTGTAGGGGGACCAGAATACGTTTTTCTGAAGGACATTAATGACGGCGTTTCCAAATCATGGTACACTATCTGCCTCTGCGACCTTAGAACTAAATCAGGAATTTTGTCGCCTGAATACAAAATTCGATATTGAATTGGAGATTTCCGATCCAAATCAAAATCGGGAATTTTTAAACCTCATAGAAAATAATATGATGTTTGTATTTCATTTGGCTAACAAGGAATTATGTAAAATAATGCAAATAATACAGCAATACAGTAGTTTAAACTGGTAAATATGCTGGTATGGGATACATTGCTGCTCATCATATACCTTTTGCTTCTGTATTCAACCAATACCATCTTTAGTCAAAAGCCTTAATAATAAATAATACATGATTGGCATAATGGCATCAATACGCCTATTTTAAATGTTAAAATGTTGTAAAATAATGTTTAAAAAATAATTATATTCCAATCAATCCTTGTGTCATTTTGGTATTTACAGGGACCAGTTCCAGCTGTGGCCTAAACTGAAGTAATAGTATTTCTATATCTGTGGCCAGCGTTTTAAGTCCTTTGTGAATTCAAAAAGTAGACGAAATATTACTATACTCATTTATTTCTATTTGTATTTATTTTTATTTATTTTGTGAATTTCTGTTTGGATGGGTATATAGGTAGTTTTGAAACTTATGAATACAAAGCACATCAATGAAGTCCATAGCAGCGGAAATTGCAATGATTTAAACAAGCAGTCTGTTTTCAAACTTGTGAATGATTTGTCAAGACGGTAAATGCAGTAGAAAAAGTTGATTTTTTATCCGCAGCTCGTTAATTATATAAATAAATATTTTTTATTCTACGCCGTAACAGACATCAAGGAGTATTATAAAAGGAACGCAGTACGTACTATGAAGCAGAGCATATCCTTCCTTCGCGTAAAACAAATTCATGAATGAAGTGGAGTATGGGATTACGGTAAAGCCATTAAGAACCATTGAGGTGACACTCCCTATTAAAAAATCCTTTCTGCGCATATTGCAGAAGCACATTGAAGAATGGAATTTACATGGCAATGAGCCATTTGGTGGTTATCTAATTTTAAGTATTCCACACCTACAAAGACTCAAATTGCGTACGCTTGTTTTTCATTGATAGACAATTAATGTTGAACGAAATCGGGTTGAAATATATATTGGCTATGGAAATTCTTTTACGTCAAACCTGTCATATTTGCAGAGTTACAGTTACTAATATGAGTAATATGGCAAGCTTTAGTTCAAATTTTTAATGACTCATTTGATTTGCCATTCTTTTAAAAAAATCATAAAATGCATTTAATGACGGTATATCATGAACTTACTAATGTTGATAAAGTTTGGTAGTAATAATCGTGTACACGAAAATATACTATCAGGCTACTAATTTAAAACAATGAATATATGATTATTCCAATATATAATGGAAAAACAGTGACGAGAACAATTTAAATAAAAATATTTATTCAACCAACTCATCCCATTCCTAAAGAAGTCAATTTTCCGCAAAATCCAATTATCTGGTAATTGCTCGGTAAACATTCTTACATGTCAAATCTATGAATGTATATTATAAAAGTTAGTTTACTATCTGCGAATAGCTGTTGATATAAAATCATTGAAATAAAACCAGCCGCAGCCGTCAGTTATGAAAAATCAAAGTTTTTGTGCCTCGGTATGTTCATGGTCCACCATCGTTTAAGCTGTCTGTCATTTAGTACTGACTACAATCCCATAATATTTCAACCATACGCAATGCAATAATGTACATTAGATATACGAATGAGTTTCAACTCTGGAGTTGTCCAAAGTCAAAGGTATTTATTAAGACTTTCATGACCTCGGAAAAATATATGGACCCAACTGTAAGCCTATTATCTGCATTGAATAAAACTTACATAACTTTAATCTAACGTTACTAATATGAATTCAAAGAATTAAAATTAATATGGCCAATTTATAATAAGGCATACGTATTTACTAATTCACTATCTGTGTGCGTTTCTCACAAGTTGTACTTATTATCTTAATCTACCAGATTCAATTCAACTGTTAGTATGCAGACAAACATACTGTTCTTCTGCTCTAGCTCGCAATCACAATTTATCTCTCACTATATTAAACAGTCAAAGAAATTCACCAACGGACTAGAAAAGTGATGGCAACATTTAACAAAAACTGTGGTCTAACTCATTGCGAATTGCGAAATAACTCTTACTATCGGCAGTTATCACACCTCGTTGTAGATACTTTGTCGTAAGAAAACTGTTAAATGTTGTCCCCAAAATAAATGTTTCGTTCCTTTTTAATTTCGCTTACTCTTCTGGAATAGCCAAAATAAAGAAAACGATTTCTCATATTTCTATAACACTATGACACATTGCATCGCATGCGAATGTTTTTTTCCTTTCTACGTCATATGAAGTTAAATAATTAACACCTATTAAAAAATCAGGGATGGAAACAGTCAAATAATTTCACTCTCATTTCCTGACATTTCTAAAACCATTAGTTACATCAATCTTTATTTATCTACTATAATAGAGTTGATGATTAATGTAAAATGTTAAATTATCAAGAAATAAAAACCAATGAACAGTGATAATAGACCAAACTAAATGACTAAACTGTGACTAATGTGAATATATAGGTATGCCTTTACTTATTAACATTCTTTTTCTAATTTCCGATTAAAATATTATATTAAAATATATATTATAAATACTTATTAAGATATTATTACTTACTTATTAACTTATTAAGCTAAAAATAAAGAATTTATGTAATTTGGTCCAATTCCTTTTGATTTTTTTCAATTAGAACAACGGAATGAGATGTGTAGGTATAGCAAAAAAGATCGATAAGCATAATTTTTTTTATCTACAGAATGTATCCTTGGCATTTTGCTATTCTGTACGCTAAGTGCATGAAAGGAGGAAATTCTTAATGTAACTGAATAAGCTTTGCAATGTACAAACTACATACAAGAAAAAATCAGGATCAGCAAATATTTGATCTTCGAAGCAAATAATTACAATTTTAAAGTTACTTGGTAAATTCGTCGATACTGCAAATTCAATCGCAGGAAATAATCAGCCTTGGGCGGATGACATATTTGTCCATAATGTCGTTGTGCAAATTATATAATTCAACAAAGTTACAAGCCTTTATGTTCTCTGAGGAGGTATAAAGCATTAAACAAGAAATTAGAATAGTTATTGGTAAGCTTAGTACGACTACTTTCAAAAGCAGAATATAAACTGATATTAAGTTACCTATTTGCAATCTTACTTGTAGCCATAGATCTTTAACAAAGCACCTTTTTATTTATAACCACAGTAAAGTAAAAGCTAAAATCATCAATAACCATAAAAGCAATTTTAAAAAAATTTTCGGAATTATCATTAGTTAATCCAATTCAATGCGCAGTTTCAATGCGCATTGAAAATTTACTCCCAAGTTATCTCAATTAACTGATTTTATTGTACCATCAATATAAAGAGCAAAACTGAGTTGCCTAGATCATAAGGGTTTTGAAATGTTAACGTGAATTCTGTAACCGTAATGTTATTGCATATTCTTTATGCTATGTAACTCATTTAGATTCCTTGCATGTTGTTTATGAATTTATGAGTAAGGTTTCCTATATGGATCAGAATAAAAAAATTAAGTACATTTAAAAATATTTATACTACGCCCTAAAATAGAAATGAAGTTTTAATCCTAAATCAGCACTTATCAAGATATCACACATCCTGCATATTATGCAGGTAGCTCACTCTAAAAAATGAGGCAGGCTCTGTTTAGTGACCATAGTGCATACTAAATTATATGGTTTGTATGTGCAATAAATATTAATAGCAGTGAAATACTTATTATAATAATATATAACATATTGTTAGCCATTGATCTACGTACGTATGCAAGTAGGTATATAAAATTGTTTGGTGTAATCTGCTGCTGTGTTACAAAATAAATAA
The DNA here is from genome assembly GCA_020352615.2 of Yoshiicerus persimilis. Taxonomy (NCBI): domain Eukaryota; kingdom Metazoa; phylum Arthropoda; class Collembola; order Entomobryomorpha; family Tomoceridae; genus Yoshiicerus; species Yoshiicerus persimilis. Next base: position 22,514,247 of record CM060170.1, on the reverse strand, counting down.
TATGATAGCTGCGAACGTCATATAGCGATATTGTACATCAATGCCATAGTGTAAATGCCAATGGCTAAAGGCCAGAGCCATGGAGGAATGAAGATGCAAAGAGTTGATGAATGAAATTCTATGTTGGGAGTGTGGGTGCGAAAATAGAGGTAGGGAAAGATGAATAAAAAACAATTGAGGAGATAATACTTACAACACGCATACTCATACATAACATAAGTATGTACATACATGAATACACGAAGAAGCTTCGTTCGACGATAAAAAAGTCAGTAGGCAGACTCAGAACTTCTCTAACGCTTAAACGGCATTGCACTGCACTTAATTCGTTGCTTGCTGACTTCTTGTGAATGTGGATGAAGGAAAGTTGCCAAGAGTTGCTTACCGGCCTCACTTGGCCTATTTATGGAGTCGGGAAATTGTCGCCAACATTTTATGCTAGTTCAGAAACCATACAAACAGATGATGAATCTCTGCACCATTCTTGACAGTTTCCGTTCTCAATTCTGTCAATTCATTTTCCCCACAGGAGCGACTCCCATTTCCTCACTCACATCCACATCACAATCACTGAGCAGAACCCCACTTCATGTACAAATCTAATGTATAAACTGAACTTGCAATCACACTACATGACAAGTCGCGATCATACTATATGCCAGTAACCCTATAACAAATCCCAATCTTTATAATAACAGCCAACCACATTTTACGCGTCTAAACTACAGCCACTTTACTTTCAAATTCTTCTAAGTCGCCAATCACGAAAGTATGGAATTATTTTGTAATTGTAACTGTGGGAGTATTTATGTATCACTAGGGCTGCAAGAACGGAAGAAGGACCAAACCAACAAACATGCAAAAAATTTGTTCAACTATATAATCTTTAAGAAAATTTTCATTTCATGCAAAATTAAAAACTGAAGGACTTCCCATTTTTTGATTTTATATATTCTATTTTTTATGTTAGTGGCAGCAAACGCTAACCTCTTAATTATAATAACCGTCTGCCTGCATTTTGTACTCAGCATTTCGATTCTTTGCAAAGATTTCACAAACTGTATTGTAATTTCATTTAAAGATTATCCATAATTTAATTCGCATTAATTTTTGCCTGAATGGTTAGAAATAAAAGTTCAAGTAAGTGCGATGCGGATTTAACGAATGATTGCAATGACACCGAAGACTGGCCTAATGCGGAGCCTAAATTGAAGTATGTGGATTTAATAATGAGACGTTAGTTCTGCAGCATACTAGCACAGTCGTTATTACATAAACATGCACGTAGCTTATCCTTTTTTGTCGTTGTATTCATTTAATGTCATTCTTGTCATGCCATGCCATATTTATATGTATATTTATTATATACTTATCGTGTATCTTGCATAAACTTGTAAATAGCCAGCAAACTATCAACTTCTGTTCTCTATATAAGGAACACTACTCTACATTTCATTAGAATTATATAGAATCCCATTCTTTACATTTTACATACCACATAGTACATTTAATACAATAAAACATGGAATAAAGTAAGTAAGTGTAGTACATTCATATGGTTGCTAACGAGCTGTGCATGCATCTATCTATATTGAATGTAGTAGTAAGTACTTTTATTGTACGTAATGTAATGGTAGACTAGATGTTTATTTTATTCAGCAGCGTCTCTTAACTGTTACTGTTAACCAACTGGTTCATTCTCTCACTCACTCACAATCAGATCAAAGAGCAGAACTATCTTTGCTTTTGCTGTAAGTTAACTAAGTAATGCAAGCTGTAACCTACACAATACTCTGCTACGTACTGTGCTAATGGTTATAGCATTCCACCATATCATCAAAGACATATTATCATTCTTTAATTTCCACTTATTAAGAAGCGAAAGCTTCTTTATAAGAATGCACTGAATAATCTGTCCGTTAGTTGCATAACTCCTGTACGGACCGAGATAATTAGCTCAGGCTTCTTTATTGTGTTGCTGGAATCCACAGGCAGATCCGGTTCAAATTTGGGGTCAATCGGTTGAACCCTTCTGACCTAAATGTTACCCAGTCCTGTTACAGTCATGGTTATTTATTATTTTTAGCATTGTGTATATATAACATTCAACGTAAAGTGTACACGTGTTCTTTTTAATTCCAAGGAAATTAAAATTCACTAAATTTGACACAATACCCTGCTACAGTCATGGGTTAAGGTGACATTTACACTTTAGTTTGGCGTCAAATGCAATCGTGTTGTAATAGGAGATTTTCGCTTCTTCTCTATATGCATTGGTTGCAATGGTTTATTCTTACTGAGGAGGAAATCTACTGCCTACCTAAGCGAATTCCACTACATATTCAGCTTATTTAACTCACTGTACCATTATCAGCACCACTCTGTATCTCCTTCTTGCTTTGCAAGTATAAATCACTTCAGCATGTGTATGGAAACTATTAACTGGAGGTGGATAATATGGCAGAGGACATACACACATAGAGGCATTTCACAGCGTACCTACATATGGAGATCCATCATTCACAATCCCCACAGACATGGTTAGTTAGTGCAAATACCCAGCTCACATAGTAAATCCAGCACGTTTTGTTGTGCCATTGTTGCATGAATGTAAAATCAGAGAGAATTAAGCATGTATCATCAAATGTGAAATACTTACCGTATTTTTACAGATAAGCGAGGAGGATGACGCGCTATGTGCAATTTATTTATACCAACCTCTGCGCTCTGGTAGAACTCTATTTTATGAATAAGGCTCGCTTTACCACTACTTCTCCAGAGGGAGTTTCCCAAATCTCTATTAAAACCAACAAATACTCTGTTCACATGTAAATATTATAAGCGTACAGCGTACCCAATTTAACTCAGTATGTCTCCCCTCATTATAAGTACCCTTATGGAAGACGTCGTTTTGGAAACCCAATCCTTATTAGAGAAGTACTAATAGCAACAGCATTATTGAACAACCCGTGTTTTGTCAGAGGAGACAACATTAATAAAATTATCTAATACTTGGATACTATAGGCATTAATATAGATCTTATGTTTGCGCTATATCACTTTTAATGCATGCGTTTTCCTACACCACTAGATCAAAGAAATCTTCAGTAAATGAATCTGGACTTCGAGGTAGTAGGCTAGGTATCCAGAAGAACGGTATAGCTCTGATTTCCCAAAATTTTGAAGTTTCTCAAAAAACGGCAATCTTTTCACTCTCCGAACTTAAGAAATTTATTGCTTAGGAAGTAAAAGAAATTTCGCCAGAAACATACACCACCACCCCTATATATTGCAAGAATTTTGTCGCGAATGTAATGGCAAATTAAATAATGAATGTCGTTTTCAAAATATGCTTGGAAATATTTTATTGCAGTATAAATGACGACAGGGAAGGAAAAAATAACTACCCGTTGTTACTAAAGGTACAAACTTCTCGCTTAATATTTGCATATTTGTCTAGATATAACGTGCTGGGTGACCGAGCGGGCATAAGTTTAAGAACAAAGCCACTTTTCGCTGCAATAAGTTCACTAATTGTAAGTAATTATATAAGTAACAGTTACTATCTAGAAGAAAACACTATATACAAAACAAATATAATTATCGGCTTCATGCGATGAAGCTATCTTAATTACTACTAATCCTTAATTGTTAATGATAAAGATTATTTCTATCAATGTACAAACCAGGAAAAATGGTGAATTGCAGAGATTAAAATAAGTTGATAAGATAATTATCAATGGAGAATACAGCTTTCTTAAACATAACTCTGTATGGTAGTGAGTAGTGATGGGTCATTGAAAGAGACAGGAATTAACAGCTACATCATTTTCACCCATTTATCAAAACATTATAAGTAAAGTGCATTTAAACTTGGGTATATAAATATTATTATTTCTGAAGTATGTAATAAAATATTAAACAAAAATGACACCACAAATCTGTATTACATAACGAAAGTATAGAAGTATGTCCGTTTAAGCAAATTCAAAATTCACAAAAAATGGAATTTGAGCAATAAAGCAATCTGAAAGTACTGAATAGCCCAAAATGCTAGATATTGCATTAAATGTTTCAAAAGTTACGATTCAGGATTCGGGTTGTGAAAAGATTGAAACAGAACTGAAGACAGGAAACTGCTGCATAAAAAGTAATGTGGTTGTTGTAGTTTGGTAAGGATAAGTTATTCCTATCACACCAGAGAAGAGGCAGAAAAGAGGACATCAGAAAATACTATAGTATGTGTTAGAGAGTGAGACGGAGGTGATCATGCTATTGTTATTCTGTTTTGGTGTTTTTAAGAGGGGTCATTGTTAAATTCAGGAGACCTTATAAGGCAGCAATGGACCATTTCACCTCCGCAGGACATTCGAACTAAACACCTAAGCCTAGCAAATGTTGTGTATTCTTAGGGTGTCTCTCAATTATCAGCCAAGTTGGGATTTTGAACACATGCAGCATTTAGCTATAACTGTATGCAAAGGAAGAGTCACGCAGACACTAGAAGAAACCCAACAAATCAACCAGACTACAAACACTAGACATTCATTATATTAAAGACAGCACCGACACCAGTACAGTACAAGTACAACTACAATCACCGTTTGTACACTAGATTGATGTCAATGCAATTATGCAATACTTTAGGTTAACAACATACTGATCGAATTCGATTTCGTCATGAACCTCAAAATCCAAGTCCACGTCTATGGCGTCGTCACAGCGTCGTCCCACATGCTTTTTCACATTCAACCACAGGATGAATATTATTTACACCCGAAGTGGCACATCTATTGTTCGCAAGGAGTAAGTGTCTCTTTGTTAGAATTTGGCAGAGTTTATGGAGCTTCACCTTTTTATATTCTATCAGAAGTACTGTGACTTCAAATTTGTCAACAATTTCCTCGGCGTATAATATAAGAGATCTCGCGCGTGTATAATATAACAGTAAACGAACAAGTGGATTGATTTAACATGAATGACATTGAAGGAACAAAGGAATTTCAAATATTCCAACAAGCATTTACATCCTGCTTTAAAATAAATAAATTCCCACATACATTTTACTCGGCCTCTAAAGATAATTCCAAAATTAACTAAATTATTCAATAATTATTACAATGGGAATCTCAAGTATTACCATAATAATATACCCAAGGACAAATAGATACCTAATATTTACAGCTATGTTGTAGGTACTCCTTAAAAACAGTTTGCATTTTCTGTTATTAATCATATCTAATAACTAATATATAGATCAAATGACGGATATCGAGATTTTCTTATACGTTAAATATTTTAACTATGAGCGTAACTTGCAAACAAATATTATATCTGAAAGATGAGACGAATGTATTGAATCATTAAAATCGGGTATAATAACTTGCAGTTATAGTAGATCCTGTGGAATGGTATACTGCCCACTGCATATGATATGCAAGTACCTAGACGACCTAGAGAATATATGATCATCATTACAAAATGTACTATACATCACACGTTCAATTCATATTCCCTTGTTTCTCGAAGAACGGGGAAGGGAGAGAGAATGATAGAACCATATAACTAACGGAAATGTAAAGTAACGCAAGTCTGAGTGAGTCCTAGTGCGTGTGTCGTGTGATGTGATGATGCATTTGCATTTGTCTGACTAATACTAAAGCACAACAAGGATATACAACAGACTCAAACACATGTGTAGACCAATCTCAACCTCAACTGGTTCACAATCCTACATTCTAACTTTTCTAACCATACATCCATGTACTCTGTTCTGTTCTGTTCTGACTGCAGGCGGTTTAGAGAGGATTTGTCATCGAGGACCTGTGACGTGACTGACCTTGACCCGTACGTGTTCCGAAACTGTGCCTACACAGGGATGCACCCAGGGACCCCCACATTTACAAGCCTACTTATGTATAGACGCCGTGTCAAAAAATAAGACTGAAGCGCGAATAAATCAGGGTCCCAAAATATTCATTTCATAAGAAAAGCGATCCATGAAATTATACATCCTTTTACCTTCTCAAAATTGAAAAGAATTGCAAAAGTAGGCTGGACAGATTGCTTAAATACTGAATGGATTGATTGTAGTTAGATTTTGCTCTTGAAGTACTACTGAAAGTTTGGAAGAGTATTTCTGCGGAGATTTCTGGTGGAGTGCCAAACGGAGAATAGTACTTGAAGACCTAAGGGGACGAGGTTTAGAAGAATGGAAAAGTTGGCGAAATGCTTAATGGATGTTCCCTTAAGGTTTGTTGGGTATCTGAGTTGGACTTGTATTAATGTTGATTTCTTGCCATAAATACTAGGGATAGATTGACTGATATGCAGTATTCATCGCTGTACATAACACTACTGGTTATTAGAGTGCGATTCGAAGCCGAAGTATAACTGCTTGGTACCTAATGGTGAATAGACTGCCTGGTAGGCAGTATGCCTGTGATATCTCTTGGAGATCAGCAAGTAGTCCAGTGCAGTTGTGGATATACGTAGGAGGTAGGTAGTAATGGAAGTACATCACAAACATCTGTATCCAATTCCAAGTCAAGTGAGTATGTGCAGCGTGTATTGTATGGATAAGGATGGCTGTAAGGATGAGTACAGGTTACAATAATATTATATCAGTGTGTAATAAAAGAAGTATGTATGGATGAGAGCATTACAGTGTGGCTGCAAGGATCTTAAGGATGAGTAGAATAATAATATGAGTATGTATGGAGTTGTGGAGCAGTGCAATGCTGTGTGTTTGGTTATTTATTAGAGATGGTAGTATTACACAGAGAGTCTTCAGATTCTCACTCATTGTCACTCACTCAGTCAGTCAGGCCAGGCAGTGTTCTTCTGGTCTGGCCTGGCTGACCAAGATGATGCTCTGATGAGATAGATAAATAGATGGATAGACTGTCAGATAAGCCCTGCACAGAGTCAAGTGAAGTAAGCCAGCGAGGGAAGAGAGGAGAACAGTACAGACGAGTTATAGCTTGTCTGGCCTGTCTGATCTCGTCTCGTTCTCGTCTAACTTAACTGACTTGAATGAGTCAAGTTGATCATCATCGTCGAGAGATGCATGTATGCGAGCGAGGCTGTATAGGAGGAGCAGGTGATGGAGATGCTGCGACTATAGATATAGCAGAGCTTGTACTTACCTGCGTAGAAAGTTTAATTGGCGAAGGAGTGTTTTTGTGCGAAAAGAGGTGTTGTGTAGTGGGCCAGAACGGCGCCAAGGAACCCGTATGAGGCGTAGGAAAACTTACTTAAACTGATCTTCAAGCAACGAACAGAAAAAATCCACATGGGTGTGACAACCCGTCTGCGAGTATATACGAGAAAAAAGCTCCTTTCGCATCTCATTAGCTTCGTAGAGATTTGAGTAGCTCACTCGCTCGGCTACAACAGCTTCAGCTAACGTAGCTTACGAGTAGTTAGCTGTACCAACATTAAACTATTAGCCATATCACATTATAACGAGGCAGCTATATACTTACGGACGACAACAGAGCAATCAGGAGCCTTCTACTTTTCATACTCTTTATTTTATAATATCTTCAAGTATACACATAATATTTTATTGGATGTATCAACCACGTGTCTCCCCTTACTACTACTGCACTTCGGGAGATACTTCTTCAATTACATTACCTATACCAAATTATGGCCACTTACTTTACTTTAGACCTCAAAAGTCCCAGTACACAAATTACAAATAGAACGACAATGCGATGTGACTCAATATTAATCTCCTCCTTAAATCAAAATACAAATTTTTAATCTAGTTAAGCCCAAATCAGAGTTTGGTCATTTTGTTCACCAGTTCTGAAACTCCACTTGTCATCCGCTTTAGATTGTTTAAATCTATCTTTGTCGTTTCTACCAAATGCTTAGTGCTTTCATGCTGGATAGAGAGGAAATCTTTGATTTGAGATAAGGCATCAGGATCTATCACATATTTCTTATTGTTACGGCCTTCAGAGGAGAATCTATTCTTGTGCAACCGTATTTGAGACATTAATTCATTTATCTGGCCCTTGTATTTTGTAGGCGAATTAAGTTCAGAGTCCATATTCTCTAATCGCTTATTTAAGTCTTCTTCTTCCGGTTGAAGTGACAGACCCTCTTTTTTCGCCATATCTTGTCGCCCAACAACCTACGAATAAAGTCCATGTAGTCTTACATCACTGTCACCCTGGAAAACTCTAATAATAATCAACTTACTTTCAATATTCTGTGAGCTGTCTCATAATGACGACGTCTTAATTGCTGAAGCTCTAAATTCATGGTAGTGTAACGGTTAGTCAGATTACAAATTTCCTCTTCAATCAGCTTGAGGCGAGCGTCGTGCTGTTGATTTTCGCTCTGTGTTTCACAATATTCACAAATTAACAAAAATCATGTCATTGGGATATACGTTAATTATGTATTTCAAATATAGCCACAAATATCAAAATAGAATTTTAAATGAAGTATTTAATGTTCATTTCCATTATTTTTTTAAATAAATTAGGTAGGTACCTCCTGCCAAAGCACTTTTTTCTTTAAAGCATCGAGACCTACAATAGAAACTGGAATCATTAAAGAAGGCTCCGGATTATCTTCTTGAGCTTGGCGCCAAACCCTGGGATCGATTCCTGAGAATATGGTAAAATCAGTTTTAGATAACGAAATGAGCACATAATTATATGGTAAAGAGTTGACAAAAACTTACCATCCGGTGAGCTTTCTAAATAGCGCTTTAGCTGTTCTGGACTAGGCTTGACCTTTGGATTTACTGACAAAATACCTAAATTATCTAATTGTGGTTTTACGTAGGGCTGTGTTAATGCTCCAGTTAAATCGAAAGCGGGCACTCGGCGATTTGTACTTTTATCTTCGGCAACCAGTATTACAACTGACTCGTCACCTGAAGCTTTAATACCACTAATTTTGAAAATAATATTTGGACGATTAAACATAGTCTGAAACGCAGAGAGCATTTGAGTTTCATCTGCTCGAACTTTGTCCGGTGTCTTTTTCACATTCAGAATTACTTGGCCGTCTTCATTTGAGTCGGCAAATATAAAAGAGTAGCCAACGGCCTTGAAGCGACAAAAAGGGTTTACTGGTGTGTAAGTAACAGGAGGAAAAGCTTGGGAGTAGTATCCTTTACCCTTTCCCCAACACGCTTGTATGTAATTTAAACTGGCTAATATGGCGTCTCTTTCATCACCAAATTTATTACATTGGAAAATGGACTGATAAAACGCGTGGCTGTCGTCAACTTGTGGTTGCTGAAGTTGCAAAGGCTGTTGTTGCTGCTGCTGCTGGGGTTGCTGCTGTCCTATTGTACATTAAAAAAACATAGCTAATGACAAAATATCCAGTGTGTTCAAAAATGTTTACTAAAATATTGGATTCTAAAATTTATTTGAAATTCCAAATTTACACATTCATGCAGTAAATATGTAGGTATTGAAAAATTTAATTTTAGTTACCAAACGCTGGTGGATTAAAGGAAAAGCCTGAGGCAGTAGTTTTGGCTCCAAACCCAGAAAATGCGCTAGGTTGGGAGGTGCCAAATATTGACCCAGTAAATCCTTGAGTACTTGGTTGCGCACCGAATGAAGTCTGTCCCAAACCAAAGCCGGTGCTAGTTGTTGTACTAAATCCTGCAGGCTGAGTTGAAGTAAAACCTATTTTTACAAAGTGAATGACAATTCTTTAGCGTATTGTAGAAGGCCATTTTATGTTTAATGGTAATGAATGAAATCCGAATTAGTTTCTTACCGAATGAAGTAGGCGCTGCACTAAAAGAAAACTCGGTGGTGGGAGGCTTTGCCCCAAATCCAGAAAAGGCACTTGTAGATTGAGGAGCTCCAAATATTGAACCCCCGAAACCTTGACCTGATTGTGTCCCGAATGTTGTTTGACCTAACCCAAAACCGGTGCTTGTCGTTGCGCCGAATCCTGTCGGCTGCGGTGCTCCAAAGCCGGTACTAGTTGCGCCGAATCCAGATGTCTGAGGTGCTCCGAACCCTGAGCTGGTTGTACCACCAAATCCAGTTTGTTGAGGTGCACCGAAACCAGTGGTGCTTGTTCCACCGAAACCTGTTGGCTGGGGGGCACCAAAGCTAGTGTTTGGTGCACCGCCGAATCCTGTTTGTTGAGGGGCACCAAATGTACTTGTTGCTCCACCAAAACCAGTTGATTGGGGCGCCCCAAAATCTAGGTAGATAGTGAATAATATGTACTGTAGATTTTAAATATGTAACCCACAAATATGACCGGCTGAAACAGTTATTAATCATCGTACGTTCATAATCTAAGATTTTACATTTACTGAAGATTTTATACTTACTAGTGTTTGCTGGTGGATTATTCCCCAAGAACGACATTTCTTATCGATGATAGGTTCACAAGACCTTATGAATCAAACAAATCGTTGCATTAATTTCGAATGCATAAATTAAAAGAATTTGAGTAAATGTGCACCACAGAGATAGACAAACCACCAAGGAGGCGCGTAACGGATTTATATTTGCCACGCTGATTCTCGAGGGAAAGTTTTGATTTTGAACTGTGTAATTTTACTACCTGAAGATATCACGGATCTTGAAACCATTCACAAACTCATGGATTGAACTAATATTATTTGATACATTGTTTCTAATTAGTTTTCAGAAAATACTGTGCACCATAGCTGCTTGAAATGAAGTCTACCTATCAGTTTTTGGGTCAAAACCGCAAGTTGATCCAATCTTGCTTAAGATCTCGACTTTCAACATCACCAATATCAATGTCTTCCATTGATGGTCATGGGACCCGACCTGCCAGACTCTGCAACCAACATAGTGTTCTCTCACTTGGTCAACCAACAGCTGACTCTCACTCAGAATTCTTCACTTCCTTAACAGATGTAAGGCTTCAATAATTCTCGTACTCATCTATTTTCTATTTTATTCTATAAATGGGCCTAATGTGAGCAAAAACATTTCATCTTACCTAACTTACCTTTTAAAGAAATGTATCCATTATCATAAGTCAACAACTTTTAATTTTTGTATATTATCTATTACCTATGGTTGAATTATATTTTACCTTCTTACGACCTTTATTTTTTTAAATTGCTACTTAAGTGGCATATTATATGCTGTGCTAATTGAATTAGCCCTAAATCTTCTCTGAAAAAATTGGACATAATTTATTTTTAATACTACTGAAAACAAACAATTTAGTTTTGACAATAATGGCACATTCAGAAGCTGAGTATAATTTATTTGCCCATAATTTGAAGCAAAATTTTGGAGTACGTTAGAGTTTCAGTTAAATGCAATGAAATAGAAAATAAGATTATGGTAATGCATACAGTGTAGAAGGTTAATGAAAATTAAATTACAAAAAATAGCTTTTGTATATTTATAAGTACTTTTTCTTTTTATGATGTTAACGTTAATTTAGGCATAAAGTTAGTCTCATTTAATTTTAATTTTAATGAAAATTGTTTTGTTTCAATTGGGGAGTAGATAATACCTGGAGTAAGTAAAGAAGAACTAAAAGGCCGTCGGACGGCACTGTGTAATATGGCTTCTGAATTGATTCGCAATAAAGGAAAAGCGGAACCGGATTTATACCATTTGATGATTATTCCAGCATCTTCAAAGAAATACATGACAGAAAATATTCCTTACCCCTATAGACAGAATTCCAACTTCTTGTATCTAAGTGGAAGTTTTGATAATGAAGCTTTTCTTGTTTTGACAATATCTCCTACAGAGCAAATTCACAATATTTTTCTAGCAAAACCAGACCCTGTATCTGATTTATGGGATGGACCAAAGACATCGCCAAAAGCAGCTGTTGACTACTTCGGTTTCGATGCTGCATATCGCACCTCTGAGTTCGATTTATTTATTCGTGATTTAATACATCGTTCAAAAAAGCGGCTTGTCGTTTGGTCGGAAGATAATAGCTTTGTAGAGAGGTATATGAATCCACTGTTTAGCTATGACTACAGACATTCAGAAAATCCTAGAGGTCTTATTGATGTACTACGGTGGATAAAGTCACCTTCTGAGATTGCATTAATGAAGAAATCAGCTGAAATTGCATCCGAAGCATTCAAGGAAGCAATTAAATTTACGGCAAATCGCTGCAGGAAAGGAGAGACTGTTTCTGAGCATCAAATTTGGGCAAAACTTGACTATGAGACTCGGATAAATGGTGCCGAAAGATTAGCGTACCCTCCTGTTGTAGCATCAGGGGATCGTGCCAATACCATTCACTACGTTTTTAATAATAATAAATGCAATCCGAATGATTTGGTACTTGTAGATGCCGGTTGTGAGTTTTTCGGATACTGCAGTGATATTACACGTACGTGGCCAATATCGGGAAAGTTTACGAACGATCGACACCGCAGTTTATACGAAATGATGTTAGCTATGCAATTGCATTTAATACGATTAGTGGAACCTGGAATAACTCTTGATCAGCTTTTTCGGATAATGGGGCCTCTCTTAGTCAAAGGTTTAAAAGAACTTGGAATTTTAAGTAAAGAGGCGGAAAGTTTAAGCCCAGATGTTATCACTTCAAGATTCTGCCCGCATCACGTTAGCCACTATTTAGGAATGGATGTTCACGACACGCCATCAGTTTTAAGAAATGAACTTTTACAGCCTGGAATGATTGTCACTGTTGAACCAGGAGTTTACATCAGCAGCTCTCCTGGATATAAAGACTTTCTTTCTAAAGTTGGAAAAGAATTTGATGGAATGGCAATTAGGATTGAGGATGATGTTCTTGTTACAAAAGATGGCAATTCCGTTTTAACACAGCATTGCCCTAAGACTATTGAGGAAATTGAACACTACGGATCCTTGGGTTAACAAGTAATCTAGAGTAAGAAATCTTCCTATTTCTGTCGAATCTCGCGACCTGCGGTAACGAAAATGAGGTTTTTCTTTATTCTATTCAAAGAGCATTTACCCGGTTCCAGGAAGTATGTGAAATATGCTATAATACTAATGTAATACTAAAATACGGTCGTGCGTAATAAATGTTTCCCCGTTGAGGGAAGAATTTCCCAATAAGTGAATGGTTTTCAATTTCTGATCTAAAAGTGGAAATCGACTTTTCACGGTCGCAGGAAGAATAAGAAATCGGAAACTTGAGCAATTAATCACATTAGGTTACTGTCATTATTAATATTATTGTGGCATTGGTAAAGCGACCCTAGTTCTAATGATTAATTATGAGTACACTTTACGATTTTCGTCTTTTCGACGTTTTTAAATGGTAAGCTAAGAAAGAAAATGGTCGTAAGAATGAATAACTTAATCAGTATCATGATCAAGTTGTATAAGTTTATTTGTAATGTACTATGTGAATTTGTCATATGACTGGACGTACGAAGTTGCGTAAATTATGTTTGTTTGTGATAATTAATGATTTCTGCCTTGATAGCAAGAATTACTCCTTTGTCGCAAAGTCTGAAAGTTTATCCTAAATAGAGTTGTCAAAATATAATACTTGTTTTGATTTTAAATATGAATACTTTTTAGAGTCAATAAAGTTGCATGTCATAACTGAAGAGTACAGTGTATAATCAATTCTTTAAGTTGATAAACCCAAAAGTATATGGCAAAGCAGAGAGAGACAACCCAAATTTCTGCAAATAAAATAAGTTTCATTTTACTTTAACACATTGGCATTGACAATTATTTTAGAAGGCCTTTTACAAAACTCATGCTCTCTCTCAAATCATAAAAACAGAAAAGCACTCTGTGTAGGACCTTACTGTGTAGACGTACTGTATAGCATGCGTTTAGTATGATCATTTAGATTTATTTTGATGCTGCTCTTTTGTAAGCATTACAGCAAGTGAAAATATTGAAATTTTCAATGTTGTGTGAACATCCTTCGTGATGGCAGTGATGGGGATTGCAATTACTCTCTATGGATATAGAGGAGGAATTCTTAGAATGCCGGAGCCATTAGCTTAGGACAATTAAGTACGTATTTCCTCTGTATACACACCGTTCCGCTCTTACTTCCGATCGGGTGATTTAGTGACGATTTTAGATTGGTCTTCAATGGAACTTTCGGCTCGAGTAGGACAGGAAAATTTGTATCCGTTTTAATTTATTCCTACATCTATTCGTGAAATTTTTTAATGTTTGATGTACTATTTTTATGATCCGCATTGCGTAAACATTTCATAACGCTAATCATCACTCTAATCACAATTTCCAAATTATCATTACATATGTTGTAAAGCCTTGTGGAACCTTTATTCTTAGTTAGGGAACTCAATTTTGTAACATATTTTGACTTGAGTGACAGCAGGCAATATTACTAATTCAGTGACCCCTAAATGATAATACAGCATAAGAATGTGTTATTGAGGTTGAAAATCTTATGAAAATGCTTATTTATGTGATACTGGCGTAAAATAATAAAGTGGAGGTTCAATGCATTGTTATAATTGTAAAATAATCCATTAATAGTATACTTTATTTACAGACTCTTACATTTAGTTAACAGAGAGTTCAACACTTCATCCAAGATATTTTGATTATTTTTAAATACACTAACAAGTATACATATATATAAGTTAGAAGCAACTGAAATATATTTAATCACCAAGCAAATTATTCTACTGTGATTTCGAGAACTACGATTAGCAAACTTTATTAAAATTCAAACAAGTAGTGAAGTCATAGACAGAAGCACAAACAGTGCTTAACAAATCGTATCAATAGTACTGTAATTATGATTAGATAATATTTAGCCTGGGTTAGATTTGGCTACCATTCCAATTTCTCTGGATATTGGCCGGAGAGACAAGCTACGCAGTGGCCAATCTTTTTAGGATCTTTTTCTCTGATTGTATAAGTGACAGCACTGATGAGACCCTCGATTGACAAATAAACCAAGCTGTCAGCTCCTAAGAGAAAATTTAACATGACAATATAATTATTATAGTAATTAACGTAATTGTCCATAAAGCAAATATTAATTTGCATACCGACTGCCTCCGCAAGTCGAGGAGCGTCCAGTTTATTAGCGATAAGCTCTTCTCTGGTGGGAATGTTGATTCCCATGTAACATGGGTACTTGATTGGTGGTGAAGCTACGCGAATGTGAACCTTCAAGAGAAAAACAAAAAATTACACATCAGTATTAACAATAATTAATAATATTAACAATTTATCATAAATTTTACGAAACATCCTGTCCATATGGCTTACCTCTTTGGCACCAGCATCACGAAGAAGTTTGATGATGGGGCCGATAGTATTTCCACGAACAATGGAGTCATCGATGAGGATGATCTTCTTTCCGTAAACGTTGTCCAGAAGAGCACCGAACTTCTTGGCAACTCCCAGCTGCCGCAGTCGTGTGGACGGTTGAATGAAGGTTCTGCCCACGTAGCGGTTTTTGCAGAGGACTTCGGCAAACGGAATTCCAGACTGCCGGGCGTAGCCATGAGCAGCTGCGGTTCCGGACTCCGGCACTGAACTCACGATGTCAGCATCACAGGGAGCCTCTTTGGCCAGCTCTCGCCCACACTGTGCCCGCACCGAGTAGACTACTTGTCCTGGAGAAAATACACGTGGATGTTGCATTGTGGAAGATTTGGTGCCCCTTCATCTCTCCAACTCTCTCCTCTTTTCAGATGACCAATATGATAGAATTAGGAAACATTGGAAGTAGACTCACCCTCGAAAATGGAATCAGGACGAGCGAAATATACATATTCAAAGATACAGAAGGCAGGGAGCTTGTCCTCGGGGCGCTCCACTATCCCAATGCTTTTCACGCCGTTCTTCGTCATCTCCACGATCTCTCCTGGCTCCACTTCACGCAAATAGCGAGCTCCGATCGCCAGGAAACCGGAAGACTCGGAAGAAATCACCCAACCCTCGATCTCTTCATCGATTTTAGGCTCTAGACTATGACTGTAATTTCTCTTGGCGACGGGAACGAGTTTCCCCAGACAGAGGGGCCTGTTGCCATACGGATCTCTCACACCGTAGATCCGGTCTCTGTACATGAGGACCAGTGAATAGGAGAGAGGACTGAGTTTCATCACGTGCTTTATTCTCGCAGGCCAATTCGGGCCTTCTTGTTCTCCCTCCGGGGGATTCAAGCACAGGGCTTGGGTGATAAGTTCAGAATCAGACATCGTTGACAACCCCAACCCGCGATCAAGCACCTACACAAGCAGCAAAACCAAAATTCTACAGTGTCATATTTTAAGGAAAAACCATTGTCCTGTATTTTAATAATGGTTCATATTATAGTCTTTGCAATATTCAGCAATTTAATTACTACCTGCACAAAATAATAATTGAAATGTTTGGAGAATGGAATTAAAGGCTAAACTCTAATTATATTGTCATTACTTCACGTGTCATAAAACGCATCTGCTTAATACTTGTAGTTTCAAGATACATTCAAAGTAAATACCCCTAAGCTTATGCAGATCTTTCAGTGTGTCAAATATTTTAGGTTGACAGGCTTTCTACAAGAGTAAAGTCCGAAGTCTACAAATTCTCTATGCAGTGCAATTGTCTTGTCAAGTTTAAGATTCATAAAACCTTCAACTTTTCCATACATCATTTGGCATTGTACTAATTATGATAATACACATTTGACTATGGAGTGGATTACTAACTGAGAAATCAAATTACATTGCTATCACTCCTTACATTATTGACGTTCATTTATTGGTAATTGAACAAACGTGAAGAGATTCATTTTGTATGTGAATTTAATTGAATGAGAATCTTAAATAGAGCGTTTACATTCCAGAAGTGCTGCACTGTATCTTTTCTGTGTCTAGCTCATACGAATGATAAAACTGCCTTTTGGGAGTCGTCTGCTGGATATCTGCTCTAAAAGCTATCTGTATGGATCACGTAAAACTACCAAGAGCTGTTTAGAGTGTCTTAAGCAATGCACCATCAATCGACTGCATGTTCACTAATCATATTGCTGCTCATTGGATCCTGGATGGTGCAATCAAATGCCCATCATGCTACTAAATAAGTTAAAGTGAGTTAGCTGCGATGCGAGCTCGTTTGTTGAGGATAAAACTTACTTATCTGTCCAGCCAGTCAAACTAAATATTATGTAACTTATTTACTTGCTTGCAACAGTCTCTATCTAAGTATACTGTAGTTATACATAGGAGTCACATAACTATACTCCCGGTCATATAGACGCAGGAAATGTGAAGAGATCTCGGTTATTTGATTTACTAGCATGATGTGGTTTGGTTAGGTAAGATGAATAAGAGAGACGAATAGAGTGATGAGACCAACTTACTTTTTTCCTGAGCGACTCGGCATTGACGAGTTCTCCATTGTGTGCTACCGCCAGAGCTCCATGCTGCGTGTGCACCACGAAAGGTTGACAATTTAGAGCTTCAGACTCGGCTGTCGTGGAGTAGCGTGTATGGCCGATTCCCAAGTTGCCCTTTATTTTCTGCATTGCATGATCGTCGAAAACATTGGACACCAGACCCATTCCCTTGTGGATGTTGAATTTCTTGGTGTCCTCGCCTTTGGAAGTAACTATGCCTGCGCTCTCTTGACCTCTGCCATTGAAAAAATTGACGTCATTTCAATTAGTTTCTGTATTAATGTTACTATCACCGTTTACCAAGGGTTATTTCACTGGGGGCCTTATTCTTCATCATGGGTTACGTCGTGAGTAAATATAATAAGAATGCAGATAAACACTGCATGTTTAAGCTTGGCGATAATACAGAAATAAATACAAGATACAAATGTTTACTTACGAAAATAGAAGAATTGACTTTAACAGATAGAATGAGTGGTTTACAATTAAATATTATGAGAATCCTACAAGGCTGAAGTTAGCTACTTTTTCTGGAAATTCGTAAATTAAGTTACCTGTGCTGCAGGGCCACGAGTCCAAGACAGATGATTTGGGCGACATCAATCTGAGTTGGCCATTCCCCTGAGGAAATGCATCCGAAAACTCCACAGGCGTGTTTAATACCCGCCTCTTCATTATCATGGATTTTAACAGTGGCAGAGCCAGAACTTTCAGGCTCCATTTTGTTTTCTGGACAACTCATCTGTAATATTTGAAAAAGATGTGACAGTTTAGGAGGTTGTCAATGAAATGAGCGCAGAGGATGAATGAGTGTAGCTGGAGTGAGATAAACAGACTGAGCTATCGAATCGGAATGATCTCGGACCGAGGGAGCATGTGATCGTCTTTTGAAAAGTATGTATTGTCTTACGCAAAGACGATGTCGGGAAGAACGATGTAAAATGCTACTGAGCTTTCAAAGTGGAAACGTGAGGCGAAAGTGCTGCGTGGTGTATTATGAGGTGTGTGACACAGACTGATTTGTGGATGGTGTGGAAGGACAATGGAAGACAGACGGAGGAACACGAGAGCACGATGAACGGCCTGGAGATTGAAGACTTCTACGCGGAGGTTGAGGAAAGTGAGACTGGATGTACAGTTGGTGTTTCTGCTGGAGCGATGAACGGACAAGTGATGATTTAAGAGTTTGGAGGATTGCTTAGGATTCTGTCTATGGCAAATAGGATTTTTTGAGCAATCCGCAGGAATGGTGGAGAGTGGAGAGGAGAATGAGTGTCTGTGAGACACTTCCAGGCGAATGATTATATTATGAAATGTAAAACAACTCTTAGGTCGTATTAGTGTGTTTACAAGAAGAAGTGGACAGGCAGACAAGACAAGAAACGGATAGTGAGGACAATAAAGCAGACAGGAGACAGGCAGAACAAGAAGAAGAGGAGTCAGAAACACCACACAGCTATAACACACACCAATAGCTTTAGATTAGAAGCCACAGCTCAGAATCATTCATACAATAATGCAGACACACCAGGCAGGCTCACTAAGCCAAAGTACAAGGGAAGGGGCATAGCTAATGTGCATATTTACTCATTTACTCCACTTTTAGGTACAAGAAAGAGTCATACATCAAACCATGTGAAATTAAATCCAGTGTAAGTCACAATTCTTACATTTAAGATATTATTGTCAGCATTATCTTAATATGCTCCTTCAATTCATGTCCTGTTCATATGCTTTGTGTTCTATCATTATTAACGCTAAATACTTGCTTTCATCATGTCCAAAGTACGGAAAAGCAGGCCCCACAAATGCCAAAATAAACATCAAAAATAGGTAGTAAAAATCCAAAAATTAGCACTAAAATGGGGCACTGAAAATTAGAAAAGGAAGAAAAAAGTTATTTAAGGGTTTATTATAAGTAATGTGTCTGAAAGTCGCGTTTTTTATATTTTAATAAAAAATATTAATGGTTTTTATTTCACATTATTCACAATTTATCATGCGAAGCTATTTTTCAGTAGAAATCTTTAAATTTGCGTCCCAAAATACTAAAATATGTCTATAAGCCCTAGAAATTCAATATAGTCACTAAAACCAAAATATTGGCTGCTTTTGGGAACTTTTTTGAAGATAAGTCAAAATAGGGTTTGAAATACGGAAATAGGCAGCATAAATAAAATGCCTAGGCATAGGCACTAATAACTGAAAATATGTATTTATAAGAAACCCTTTAAGACTGAAAAACTAAGCTCCTTAGGACGTAAAACATCAAGATATAAGTTCCTAGGACTATTAGATTTAGCGTAGTATAAAATAAATTTTTGCCTGCTTTTCCCTGCTTTGAAGATGTGATGACGAGAGCAATATGCGTGGTGGCCTGGCGTGGCTTTGACTCCTGAGTCCGTAGGTTAGTCTTTCTGTTGTTCCTTCAGGTTATTATCGCCCTACCAAATATTATTACTTCTGATTACCTAAAATACACGTATTTTGTCCCACATACTAGTTGCATACACAACAGAGCAGAGGCTTAAAATATTTACTTTTTTAATGCCATTATTCTTTACTGAGTAATATCAGTAATGAGAATGAGTGGTAGCTACCTTTACATACTATCTGCAGGCTGTAGGTAAGTGTATCAACAGGAATTGAAGAAAGGAGTTAACCTGCACACACTTATTAAATAACTCGACCCTTTTAGTGCTTTATTTTATTATAGAATAAATACCATTTACTTGCTTTTCTACTTATCGAAATTGATTGCAAGCAAAAAGCAGAGCAACCGCAATATCTAAGCGAAGGATAGTTTCGTCTGGTATGGATGGAGATTGGATGGGCCAGCTTTTTCTAAATCCTATGTAATATTATCTGCCTGACTTGATTACTTCGTTTCGTATTCAACCATTCCTTGCTATCTCGCTTTTTAACCAGTCAACCACACCAGATTTGACTAGTTTCCCTTGATCACAATCTTACGAAATCTCCGACTTCCTTTTGATAACTTTTTATTTATTTATTGCATACCGACCGCTTTTTTCTATTCAGTAACACTATACCGCAGCTGGAGTAATCTGGACTGCACTGGAAGTATGTGCTCCGCCAGATACTGCTAAATACCTATTTCCAGAAAAATTGTTGAACCCAGCTTAGGAAAAGCAAAAATGTTTGCAATCATATACCTTTACCACAAAGTTCATATACAAAGGCATTCTAAGTGCAATAGCTCTATAGCAATTAGGAATAGAATTTAGGCAATAAGAGCAATTTAAGAATAGCAATTAGCGTCTCCGGGGATTGATGAATAAAAATTGTGTTACATCGAAGAACCGCATTTTCAAACATAGAATACTAATAATTTACTCTCTTTTAGCTTTCCTTATTCTTGGGTCCTCTCTTCCCCTGTAATCATATACTTAATGTACTAATACTACTAATTACAATTTTCGAAACTTTCAAACTGACAATATACGGATATACCTTATAATTACTTTTATATTTTTTGGTGGTTTGCTTTATTAAATATGAAAGCTTGTTATTGATCAGAAAAATAATTGGGTGCACCTTGTATTGCACTGTTTGTATATAGTATTAGTGGTTTGTAAATAATTATCGTCTCTTTTCTCCATAATCGCAAGTACGATGGTAGTATGGTAGTTTCGTTTATTACCACAGAAATACAGAATAGTATAAGGTCTGCAGTCTCGAGTTGAGTTTGCTTTGCCCAATATATTTGTGCACCCTTACTTTATTGGGTATAGTGCAACTAGTACAATTATTGTATTGATGAGAGGAGTGTACCTTCTGAATTTAAAACCAAATATCTATTGTGTTGAATTTTCTCAATCTTTAGTATTTATCCATTTGCATTTTGCCTTGCTAGACGCTTGCATTGAACATTGGATCTCTCTATTTTTTACTGTAATAAATGCATAAGCCTACTAAACGGATGGCCTACAACACAACATAAGTCGAGAGAGCAATCAATGTAGAAATGCTAATCTCACAAGCAATTCGCTGCCTTGAATATTATTGCGTCAGCAACAGGTCTTTAAACCTGGTCCAGTAATTGCAATCCCTCTTAGGTTTCCTTTAGTACGTACAATAAATACTATCGCTGATCCAGCCAGTCTGACATGATAACATCTTATGGGATTTCAAATGTAAATCAAATGCTAATTCGATATGCATGTCGATTACAATCCGACAATCGCTTCAAATGTTCTGTTATGCCATACATTTCTATTAAACTCGCTTGGCCTTTCTAATAACTTTACGTAACTACCAAGTTCTTCATCCGATAATCTCCATCTCGGATATATAATCACGAAAGTGATGAAGACGAGATTAGAATGGTCGTTGTGAGTTCACTCAGCCGTGCAAGCTTCGAATAGGAAGATATTACCCTTAATTCAATCATTTCATGTTACAAATTCAAGTCATAAAAAAGCTTCACTTAGAATACGTCAAGAATGAGGCAAATATCTGTTGTTTGTTTCTTCTTTCATTTACTGGTTAATAGCTATTAACATCAATTTGGAACAGAGATTAAAAATCTTAACATTTCTTGGAAATTTACTTAGAAGAACCTTGATTAGTGTAGACCAGACAAAAAGCTGTTTTTTCGTTCCATGATCTGTGTATGTAAACGACAAGAAACGAACGTAATGCATGCTGAAAACGGCTGCGCTGTGAAATACATAACCTCTTTTTTGACTTGGCTAATTTCCTACTGCTTTCTCTTACTTAGGTAGTAAAATGCAAATATTCTTAATATTGTGCGCTTACAGATAATACATGAATATACCTATACATATAGACTCTAAATTATTTCAATACTGTATCATTAGCTTAATATTGTATAGGTACCTATATGTCATACATCATTTAAGGCAATTAAAGAATCTTGGCAATTTAGCTTGTATGAATGCGATGTGCATGATTCTTTCCTTACTATCCTTACTCAAAAATGAAGTATTATTGCGAAAGATTAGTGCAGACTGACTACAGTATAAATCTCCGCTCCATTTCCCTTTCTTTTGCGTAGCAAGTTTGTTTTCCAAGAAGATATGATGATGGTAAGAAAGAGAGGTCTTATTTAGAATGTACATTTACCATCAAAAACAAAAAACCTTTCTCATACGTACATTACTGCACAATAAATGAAGGCTTTGTGTTGAGTACCCTCGGCATGCCGATGTAAATAAGCTAATGCTGAACTGTTATCAAATTATGAATGGTTTGCAAATTTTAAATAGCTGTCAAAGTATAAAATAAATTATTTATTATCACAGCCAAGCATAATCGCGTGTTGACTAAGTATTCCTTTAGATTTTTTGAGATATTTATCTCCCAATTGGATGTTCTCTGGATACGATTATTACTGCGGTTTATAATAAGTGTTAAACTGTAGGATTGTTTTTGTGAGTATTTAGCTAATTATGAGTGTATGAAATATTTTTATATACAGAATAAATGTAAATAAAGAAATTACAGTAGTGCGATGAGAGGGCAGCCAATCATTTTACTGTTTGAATTTGTCGTGTTGTTGTTATTGACTGTGTATCAGTAGGAACTATTTGCTTTACATTTGAATTGTAAGCGATGTGAATGATATCGTGTGCAAAGCTTTAGATCTGCTCTAAAGTCATGATCTCTTCTGTTGCGAAATGTTGACCGGTTAAAATATTGCGTTATTATAATTTGTATTAGTGTCGTGATCCGCCCTAGAAACGATCCAATCGCATTAGGGGCCATCGGAGGTGTGACGTTAGTTTTTAGCAAATCTTTCATTAAAATACTTCCACAACAATAAAAATCCTGCAGCACGAAGATCCTCAATAATGACCAACAATACTCCGAACCAATTCAACAGTTACTACGAACGTTAAAAATCAGTTTAGTTTGTCTACTGCGCATTTATACGATAGCAATTATTATGATTATGACCTGCAAGTTAAGAATGAGTGGTATGCCTTCGCATAACAAGTTCAGCATGCAAGCCTTCCCATATTTATTTCAATCAATAAAAACCATGCAATATCCAAGGAGATGAAAATGAATACTCTCATCTAATGGATTCCACTTTCACATACAATGGATAAGTACCAAAGAAATTTTCTAATTCTTCTATTTAATTTGATAGGCAATTGTAATTTCTCGACTGCAACACAAGGGCATATAGATTAAGCTTGGCTGAGTTGGTAAAACCACTCCTACTAATATAAATGTGCATTAAATGTTACAAATACACATACTTTGTGTGATATCTCACCAGAACATAATAATATCAATATGTACTGCTACTTAATAAACATACACTTGTAAGAGAATATTGTAATGGTAACAGGGTTGGTTCACTTGCGACAGAAGATCGTCTCATTCTCATCTTCTCATCAATTCTCTTAGCAGTTCAGCTCTTCTAATGCTTCAACGCTTTTTTAACTACCTACATGAATATTACTTTAATTTATTGTATCAAATATTAAATATTTGTAATCCGTTCAACTGCTCAATATATTCTATTTTTATCTAATCTCTCTCAAGGACTTTCAAATGCGGTCCTCACTTAGAGCAATTTATGCCGTTCTACTGATACTACAGGATGCTAATCAACTTTTCATAAGAAAAGTGAATACATACATTAGTGACTTTCGTGTCCTCAAAGTCATACACCCTCCTGCCAGTAAACTGAACAGATATTTACATAATCAGCGATTTCAACGACTCACTTGTCTATTGGCATTTCCTGATAAAATTGTTTAATATTTAGAGGCGCTGTTCCTTACAATTCATTAGTTTCCATCTCCCCTTTGCTCATTTTAAGAAGATAACACAAATAATTATCATTTTATTCACTTAATACATGAAAAAATTTCTCGTGGGCTGATAAAATAGAACTAATCGACAAATTGCACATTGAGAGACACAAAATGTACGGGTCACTAAGCCAAACCATGTCACACAGGTCACTTTCGGACACCATTTGACACGTGATTTGTTAAATAACGCAATTCAGGTTAATTCATCTCTATTTGTAGCCAAAGATTCATATTCATTTGTAATTAAGTAAAAGATAATAATCTATTTCACGATAAGAAGGTATATCCTCCTAATTTCTGTAGATAGTCTTATATCCTCTTCGTTAACAATAGTACTAATAAATAGCAAGGATAACTGGTATCCATCAGGAGTATTATTATTATATTCTTTGGTAAACTTTTTCATATAGTATACAACTGAGTAAAATTTTATGAGAGTGGTGTATACTTAGTACTTCATGCAGATAATAAGTAGCATGCTTTACATCACGGGTTATTTAATTACCTGTAAACATTTGATCGTCTACAGTCTACAGCATAAAAGGTAATATAAGTTTTCTCTTGCTTACCTTGTATAATAATTCACCTTTAAATTGGTTATTCGTATAGAAATGAATCTTTGAAGATTGTGGGATTCTTTTGCTTCCTATGCAATACATTTTATATACTTAAGCTTTTGCAAAAATTGGTTATATATAACCTAAAGAGTTTGTATGTTGGTAATTATTAATTTGGGATGCAAGCTTACAAAATTTAGTACGTATTGAATTTACATGTGCTTATAAACCGTGCCTCAAAATATGCATTTTTTGTTATTTACTGTACAAATCTTTTTGACATATCGTTTGTACTGACATTTTCTCACGTTGTGACAATACTTACAGTATGACATCTTAAGTGGCTCATGATCACTAAAAAGTGCTGTTCTAGCCTTTAGAAGACGTTATTGAATTAGTAGTTTAATCAAGTAGTACAATGTGATGCGTTTGTTCAATAACTGTACAGCTGTACTATTACGAAGGAGAGCAGTCTGAAAGTTAATGTGCTTTCTTGCTGAGGCAACAATACAGACGCGACCGTCTCGTTTTCTGTCTCGTTTTGGTCAGACAGCCCCATTAATAGGTACAGCAACCAATGATATAACATTTGTACTGGCTCTATAATAGTGTATGCAAATACACAAGGGAACACAAAAGCAGCTTTTTTAGAGAAACCTTGCAGACAAAATTTTAATAACCAGTTCGTTGTTCTTTTAGGTTTTTGAAAATGGTTTTAATCAGAGTTTTCGTAACACTTTGAGACATGTTTTAATGGATGCATTTCAGCACTTTAGTTCTCCATAGCATTTGATTTTCGTATAGACATACTATAAATTTGCTTGGAATGTATTTTCAAAAATTGTGTACAAGGTGAAGTGCGCTATTCAAAGCAAAATGTCTGTATGTAAATATTCTATGTCAAATCAAAATTCAAGAAAGTAAGTTTTCAGGTTCCCTGTGAAAAAGCAATATATTTTGCGTCCCCTGAAATACATCGACATACGCCAATGAAAAACCGACTGCACAAACGTAGTAATGCGTAATAGTAATACGAAGACACGAAGAGAGTAATAGTAATGAAAGTTGACTTTTTGTGGACCGTAGATCGTAAAACTACTTGAATGCATATGCATATTGGATATGGGTACGTATTATAAAACTAGTATTACGTAGGTACTGCGTTATTCAATTTCTTCTCTCCACACAACATTACAGGGAATGAGTAATTAAATTGACTCCGATCTGCTATCGTGCACACCACATCAGTTTATTTTTAACTTAATTACTACCCTATCTGTATAATAAACAACCATTTGTAATTTGAATCTACTTTATACGGCTTTGTTTTCTATTTTTAAAACTATTACGCAATCCTTGCACGATATTATAACGATTGATAGGTCACACAGAGGATACAAAAATTCCACAAAATACAGATTATGCTTTTATGACTGCAGGTGCAAAGTCAAAGAGTCATCTTATTATCTTGTTTGAAGGCAATGAGTAACTAGAAGGCAAAACACGTTGACTCCACGACTTCGTTTACAACCCATCTCTAAAGAAGTAGTTGCAAAATACTATCAACATCGTTTCAGAAATATACCTATGCACAGAGTTACGCTCTATTGTATGAAGTATTATTCCATATGAAATTATTATTTAATTACTAAGCAGTTTGTGGCAGAGTGACAAAAGGCTTGACTTTAGTGTAAGTGTACCTTGTATGTACCTAATCGTTAACTATTAATTACATGAATAGTACAACCTCAACCTGCCTTTACTTCAAACCTTATGTAAATGCACATGGACAACATTTCAACTATTTCTGTTACTATAACGTAATTGCAGGAAAATGAGAGCTCAAAATATCCTAGAATTTGTATTTTAGATGGAAATTCCTTCTGAAGGGTTATACTTCGATAACTCTGCATGAAGTACCAAGTATCTATACATTGCATTGGTGCGAGAATATTTAGCGTTACTACAGAAAACTATACAAATATCCAGCTTATGCCTTTTAAAGTACTGAATTGGTCAAAACACGATTTGGCTTTTTCTTTTCATTAAGTGCGGAGTTACGTACGTCTTTTCCGTTGAGTCGCACCTTTAGTAGAGATCTATTTCATTTTCCTTGAATTTCCGTCAGCATTATTACGTCAGATGCATGTATTTGTCGCAAGCAAATCAAAAGTGTATGGCAAGCATTATCCGGTACGTAAATATATGATGGGATTTTCCTACGTGTTATAAATAAGAATACTCCTGGAAATGAATTTTTCTGCTATGGTCTTAGTGTAAAAATATAACAAGTTTCAGAAGTTAAGCGGTTTTGTGGTGTGCTGACAAAAGTAGAAATTGAGTGACCTTATCAATAGAATGGGCCACGTATGTTTAATATAATCTTATTGCAATCATACGGCGCTTAAGAAATTTTAGCTGCGGCAGGCAAGCACTTCTCAATCACGAATTATTGCAATGTAGTCCATTGCTTAACTATTCTCATGTCTCGCTCTTTTATGATTCGTCTCAGTGTCTGGGAAATTAATGAAATCAAATAGAGTCAACTTAAAGCATTAATCTCTATTCTTATGTACCATACAATTTTCTTTGGAAGCCTACATCTTAAAAATCTATACCCTCCCATATGGATACGTAAAATGCATAGATTAATGAAATGATTTATTAATGCATTAAGGTCAAAATAAATTAAACAAAAAAACTGTGCAGCAGTTCAAATCTGAGATCTGAATAAAGAGGTACACTTAATTGAAATCAAATTGATCTCATGAACACTCGTGAATTGTAAAGCAAAATTCAGTTCCGACTTGGTTCGGACTTTATTGAAGTATTCACGGTTAAGAGATTAAATTTTCTGCAATAAAGGGGTTAGTTGTGTAACTTCTTATTATCCATTCTCTGATCTCCTAATATGCTAATTTTTATTTCTAATTTAAATAAGACGAACAAACTTGAAAAAAATTGATGGTTTTTTGATTAGTGGAAATAACCAGACCTCCTTGAAAATGTATGCCAAAGAAAAGCCATTTAATTCTTTACATAGTTTAGGTAAGACTAAGAGCAATCATAGAATATAGATAATGATATCACCATTAGTATACTTACTTGTCTCATGAAATGAAGAGCATCTTCGACTAGGTGCTTATTTAGTTGACCTGTTTATTAGAATTTCTTACACAACTGCGTACAATTATGCATGAGTGTGCAGGAAAATCCCAACTCATTAATAATATTTATAACATGCATTTCCCTATTTTTATTTAAATTGCTTAAAGTAATTCCATGCATGTTTGAAGAGCCATTACGACTTTCAGCAGAAAATCTCTGGGACCTTCTTTACCAATTCGGGTCTATTTGTTATCTTAGAATATTTTTACATTATTGCGTTTTGGGTTTACGTGTTGTTGTAGTTAATTATATTTAGGGAAGCCAGCTATCCTTCCTCAACGATGCTTATTACATCAAGCTCATTTTCCATCCCTTCTACTAAAGTTCACCATTTGTTTGCATAATAAATACCTATATATCGTATTTTCTATTACTTATTTTTACGCAATATTAAGAGTGCCAATAATTTTAATTCTTTCACTTCCTTTAATGTTACAATTTAAATCGCTTAATTTTTGCTTAAGTAAATGAAATGACATCCATATATTCAATGTTCCTCAAAGTGAAGTAAGTGAATTAATTGAAAAAATATATATGCCAAAGATATGATATAGGGATACTTTAAAGAAGTCAACACATTTAAAAATGTTAAGCAATTTAATTCCGTCGTTCTTTAGAAATAGCTTACGAAGTTGACACCCTATTTGTTCAAGTATTGCCTATTATGCTTACGATGACTGTGAGTGTTAGATGCTTTACTCCATCTAAAATCAGGAGCTTAGTTGCAAGAGACTCATGAAAATGAACAAATGACCAGAATTGCAGCCCTAATTTTTTAAGTACTTAATTGTTTTAAAGTAGGTATATTATTAAAGGGAAAGGAACTTCTATCCCGAAGAAATTGTCTGTTTAATAAATAAATAAATAAAATAAGAATGATTGATATTATATACTTAATACCTAAATGAAATTGTAATTTTCCATACTCGCCCAGCTTTAAAAATTGAATGCATTTATCTTATTTAATGTATCAAAGTTCACATTTAATAATCGACCACACAATAATTGTTCTTTACTACATTGCCATTACATTGATGTAAATGCATGAATAGTTGCTGAACGATGGAAATAATATTAACGGAGTTGACGATTACCACAGCATCATTACAATCATCTGAATTTAGCTATTATGATTATTTTACTATGCTTAGAATTATAAGAGTTACTTAGCATGCGTTTATTCAAATGTTCCGGGTATTCTCGTTTCTGACATAGTTTTCCTGGGCGGCCGAAAATTATGTGAAATGTAAAACTAAAGCTGCAGTTTTGAGGTGCACCTCTTTTCCTAATTTCTTGTTAGCTTTATTGCTCTTACTTTTCAAAACATATATGTTTTACCTGATTTTCACATATCTAAAAACCCGGGTTTCATTACTGAAGTTTCTATGCAGCCTACTGTGAAAATAAGGATGAAATGGTATAATTGTCGAAGATGATTTGAAGACAACGTCAAACAGTAATGAGTAATACATTGTAATTATTATTGTTGCTTTAGAAAATGGAAAACATGCTTTTAAAAACTCATAATGTTGCTGTGATCTTTGTTCCCTGGTGGCTTAACCTTGTGCATGGGCATAAACACATCCATTATCACATATGGACTGTTTGATTTTATGGCTACTGTGACGTGATACTTAATATCTAATAAGCACAAGTATTTATTAAATTACTATGTGCTCAAGTTTCTTCAGAAGCTATACAACTCTACCATGGAGAACACTTAAGTAGGGCAGCAAGACATGGGAGCAGCAAAATCCAATGCAAAAATTAAAATATTAAAAGAATGTATTAATAATAAAGTCGTTGCCGTCAAATTGTACAGATAAAGTTTACGTTATATGCTCCTGTTACTTCTATATATTTTAAGTATGTAGTACTGTCACACTGAAAGTTAAATTGTTGTTAAATGAAGTCAAATGCCGCATTTGATCTGTCATGCCATGGCTTAGAATTTACTGGTTTATCCAGATAAAATTGGTTATGCTGTCTTCTTATGTCAATATTATTTTACTTTCTAATGATTCATTATTTTTAGTAGAGCATGCAGAATAAACCAGATGAGGGATTAATGTGGTCACCTCTGATCAGCAAAATATTAAAGATTCAAAGCTTGTTACAGCAAAAGCACAATATTTGATTACACTAAATTGAAATAATTTCTTAAAATGGTCTCTCAGCAAAAATATTTGAATACATTTACTTGCGCCTTTATCCTGTTTCAGTTTTTCAGAGTATTTATTCCCCTCCTACCATTTTTATTATATAAATGGTTGTGACTCAGTTTGCATACTATACCATTATATTAAGTCGTCACTTACTTTATTACGCCATGTATTGGATATAAAGATATAATCCACCCACGACAACTGTGTTGAAGCATTGGAAAATGTAGGTGTCCAGATGTAAATGAAAGAATGTTTCTTGATTAAAAATACTGTAATTATTGGCATCCGAGAGACAGCGCAACCTTGCATGTAAAGACTTTAAAATACCTTTACCTACGCCTCAGGGTTCAAAAAGGTAATAAATATTTTCAAAGACTAGACTGGATCTGGATCATGTAGGTCGGTTCTTCAACGTCGTCCCTGCTTCTGTTTCATACGTCTTCCAAATTGTAATAATTAATGCTGTATTCAATAATATCCAATTCACGGTGTTGTATCAGGTTTGCATTCAAGATGATCTTCCTATATAGTCTTTCAAGTCTTCCTTTACTGTTATTATTATTATGCTCAAATTTAAAATAACATATCTAAAGTGTAGACAATTGCTAAAATTTACCCTACTGACCCTACTCATTCGCATACATTGGATTTCAGCGCGTGTTGAAAATATTCAGTAGAACCAAGGGCGTGCAGTAGGATTTAGAGGGCACGTGCCTCCTAAATCCGAGGAAATAAAAAAATTCAGAAAGTCATACAATCGTAAAATTTTTTGCGCTCAGTGCAAATATACATGATTTATGACTAAATATAGCTGAAAAAGCATAATTTATTTTACTTCGCACAAAAAAATCATATTTGGCAAATATCATTTGAAATTCTTTTCGAAATTTCCGCAATATGTATTATGTTTGACCACATGTAGCTCAAATTAGCAAAATTTCTCGCTCTACTTGCGAAAGTGTGAGCAACTTTTAGCAGTAGTATTTAGTGTGCTCCCCCTTGATCAAATTCCTGGATACACCCTTGAGTAGGACAACTGAACATTTCAAATTTGGGCTGCAGATACAGTGAATTTTAAGAAGATTAAGGACCAGTCAGTGGATAAATGTATACGTAAATTTACTTTTATCTATTAAACAGGATTTTTTAAGGTTCTTTTAAACGGGAATCATTAACAATATTATCATCATCGCTGTTCATTTATTTGCATTCAAATTAGTTATGTAAGCGGGGATTCAAAAAGTGTATTTCATTACGCATGATATTAAACACTATCCCAAATTCCATTCATTCATCAGTTATAAGAAAGGTTTAAATATATTATTGCACCTAAAGTTGTTTTTCTATGGAAAATCAGCTACTCTATGGATACTACTTACTATACCAAACATACGGCTGATCCTTTTTTCAAAGTATTGCCTATAATATATACCCTATTCATATGTTGTATTATCTCCCGATGAATCATAGTCAATATTTGAATTTGATATAATGGACGATTTGCACACGATACCTCCCGTTATATCCTACTCATATATAGCGTTACAGGTGTGGGATATACGTTTGTGCAAATCGGTAATTCGGGATAAAAGAGATTCCTCATGCTCCTGAGGAATGTTAGTTTCTTATTTTGTATAAACAACCCAGAAAGCTCCGTAGTTTGCTAACTAGAAGAATAGGAGGCCTAATTCATTTCCTTAGGTTTTTCCCTCTGAGAATATGATTTTATGTTTTAGAATCAGTTGCATGGAAACAAATAACATTAAGGACATTAAGGAGACGCATGTTACCTTGTATACTAGAACCTATATCCTTTGAAACCCTATAGGCTTAGCGCAATAATTGTACTTATTTTGTTAGTAAAATATACAGAAGAATTTTTCATCAATGCACGACTTTTAAAAATTCATATACCTCTTAATAATTATAACATTTGAAGAAATAAGTACAACTTAACGCCAAAATACGATACTTTTTAAAATTATTATCTTTGTAATACTTTAAAAGATAGAATTTAGCATGTATTTATTATTCCCTTAGCTTATACCCAAAAGATAAAACTAATTCCAAACTGACTCTCTTTAGCCCCTATGCATTGTACTTGTAGGTTTATATTTAGTTCTTAGTAAAGACTGTTGCTGGTTCAGGTGCACTGAATTCTAGAATCGTATTTATGAGTCACAGTCCCAAAGCATTTTTCCAGAAATTCAATCACGCTCTAAGAGAGCAATCGTTGACAAACACAGGGGATTGACAATTTTTTAGTGGAGCCGAATGCATACCGAAAAGCATACCCTTTACCATACATTGAAAAGCTTGGCTATTTATAGAAAGGAAGAGAATTAGAATGTTTGTGATAATAGTTTATTCAAAAGAAATGAATCGACCGACAGTTGCTCACCATGGTTTGTGTACGACCCCTGTATAAAAGTGATGTCATCATTCATTTTAGTCCCCCGAAGATAAAATTGGGAGATTGTATTGGGTATTAGCTGCTGTCGGCACACTGAGGTTGGTGTGGACTACTGGAGCAGGGATAGGGAAAGTATGGAGTATGAAATGAAGCATGTGAGCTCATTGGCACTCCTTATCTTTTACGATTAAGTTGCAAGAGTGATTAGGATACATACATTTGTTTGTGAAAGGGTCAAGGTTCCTTTCTCAACTGGATCTCAAGGACAACGAGACAAGACAAGATCGTCTCTCCACTTTGACTCGCTGAAGAAGGTTTTACAGCCACGAGATCGCCGCTGCCTCTTCACATTCACTTCCGTGACTTCGTCGCTTTAACAATTGAGTTGTAGAATACTCTCGAGTTCCTTCTCTGACGGAATACACTCATTGACAATGGCTGGTGAGTGACCAATTCCTTATGGTTTCTTTTTCTCAATTTCTGCACAGCATTTTCTCCCAAATAATATTTCCCACCACTAGTTAAAGTATAATACACCAAAATATCGTTTTCACACACTGAATGATCGATTTACGGTTCATGAATCAATGGCAGTTTTAGATTACATTTTTGTCCTTGTCATTGTGTTTGTATAACTGAAAGGCTAATGTTTCTCATTGAACTTGATTTGACTTTTCTCCATTCTTTTAGATCTCACACCGGGAAAGATGGTAAACGATGGGAAAACAAAGGAAATTTACGAACTTCCTAAACTCCCAGGATGTGCCTTGGTTCAGTCGAAAGACCGGATCACAGCCGGAGATGGAGCCAGGCAACACGATTTAGCGGGCAAAGCAGCGATTTCCACTGCCACAACCTGCAAGGTCTTCGAGCTCCTCAACACCGTCGGAGTCAGAACTCACTTCGTCAAGAGGGCATCCGAAACCGCTTTTGTTGCCAAAATGTGCGACATGGTCCCCATTGAGTGGGTCACCCGGAGAGTCGCCACCGGCTCATTCCTCAAGAGAAACGAAGGCGTCAAGGAGGGATTCCGTTTCAATCCACCCAAGCAAGAAACCTTCTTCAAGGTAAAACGTTTTTAGCATTTTATTTATTTTATTTTGCATTTCTTTTACACATTACTCCACATTTCATAAAAATGCAAGGCCGAATGAGGACACTCTTATGAAACCTAAATATTATCCATTATGAGATTATGACACACATGCTTATCGCATTTGATAAATGTAGGTACTTGAATTTCTCAAAACTCCACGCTCATATCTACTCTTTATAGATTTATTGCGTATGTAATTCATTGTAGGTCATCAGTAAGTAAGGTAGCTTTAAATAAATACATAAATTAAATTATTGGCTATGATTCAATTAATATAGTCAATTTATACGTTCGATCTACTTCTTCTGTCTCATTTGCTGTCTTACGGCATTCATGCGTGCATTACGTACATGCATATTTACTATGCTTATCTGCATTTATATTTAAACAGCCATGTGGTTTTTGTAGTACGTAAACATTGACAGTAGAGTCCGTTTAATTATAAATAGATATAAATTACAAATATGCGTATAGATAATTTCTAATTAATCGAATCTATCGAGAAAATAATCAGTAACTACTTGTAAGAAGTAGACAGTACATGAGAATGTATTTAAGATGGATATTTAGACAAACATTTATAGTACCTAAAATAGGAATGAAAGATTATACCATGAGTATGGAATTTTTTATATTGAATGTAAATCGAATTACAAACGTGAAGAATGCAGATGTATGACACGCTCTAGATATTTATGTTACGTGTCTGTTTACATACTTACAAATTATGCTGAAGTCGATTATTTCGAAACATAGATAAGAGGTATATGGAGCAAAGTCTATTTAAGCAGAACTGGGAGGTTAATATACAGCGTAGGCATTATTATTTATAGGTACCTACATATTACTACGTTTTATGAATGTGGACATCAACAAATACCTTATCTTAGAGTTTCCTTAGCTAAATATGAGGCCTTTCAGTTCTACTAATAATCAATCAGATGTAATTTCTGTATATAGTTTTAGATTTAAAATTTCATCCTAATGTCTGGAATGTCATATCTATACATTTTTACATACCATTGTACAACTCTGCATTAGACACAAGTACTAGCTATCTCTTATTTTGAAGATACTGTTATAAGATGCTGAGGTTTTATAACTGCATTTAAATTTATGTAGAATAGGTAGCACAGACGTATGTATTGTACTATATCATAAAGGTGTCATGAATTTGTCAACTGATTTTGATCGGGAACTGTTCACCATAAATATACTGAGAAATGTCAATGGCATGTGAAAGGAAGTATGTAATTTAATTACTGAGATAAAAATGTGCTTTAGGGGTATCATATCATGTCATTCATATCCTCTGCTATCAAAAGAAAAATACAGACATGAAATTAGTCATTGCATTAGTCACTAGAGAGGTATTTTTATTTTCCACCTATGTTAAAGCATAAAATAACGATAGCCCACCATGCGCCAGTCTCAGTCTCAGGACCATTATCGATAGATAAGGTTACAATAGAGGTATTAAGAAGGTATTGACGACGAGAAAGGGTGTATCCAATTTTTGTAGACGAAAAGTTGAGTAGCTAACACATTATACAAGCTTGCTCGCATTATGCAACTATAAATAAAATTCCAGAGCTAATATTTCATGTGCATGTTGAGAGTAAACTGATTCTGCTTATCTCGAAGCCTGTAATTGAGTATAGGGGTGGCTACTGTTACTGCTCATTTCACTGTGTCGCAATCGAGGAACAGAACCAATCGTCTTGAGATTTCGTGTTATTTGACTGAGTTGCTATCTGCTAGGTCAACTGTCAGCATCGGAGTAATATTGCAACATCAAAGCTGCTTCGTCTCCAGTTTACTGATTCATATCGTGTAACTTCTCTCTCCTTATCATCCTAACGACCATGTTTCTGTTATGAACGTGACGAAATTAGCGTTTCAGATGACAGCATATTATGCCATTCCAAGTTTTATTCTCGCAAGCCATTTAGATTGTAATTTTAGCGATGCTTTGCAATTCATGTCTAGACTTTTGAGAGAACTCGAATAATATGAATATGTAATTGAATAACAGGATGACGCTAACCATGACCCACAATGGTCGGAAGAACAATTGGTTTCTGCTGAATTGAAAGTCGGAGGACTAACCATCGGGAAGGATGAAGTCGATTTCATGAATCGGACCACTCTTGTCGTTTTTGAAGTCCTGGAACGCGCCTGGGCTTCCATTGATTGCGCCCTCATCGATATGAAAATCGAATTCGGAGTTGCCGAAGGAGAATTGATGGTTGCTGATGTCATCGACTCCGACTCTTGGCGTCTCTGGCCCTCTGGGGACAAGAGACTCATGAAGGACAAGCAGGTGTACC
Organism: Yoshiicerus persimilis; assembly: GCA_020352615.2. Lineage (NCBI taxonomy): Eukaryota > Metazoa > Arthropoda > Collembola > Entomobryomorpha > Tomoceridae > Yoshiicerus > Yoshiicerus persimilis. Next base: position 22,478,360 of record CM060170.1, on the reverse strand, counting down.
GTGACTTGCAAACCGTCACTCAAGAGGCTCTCGATCAAGTCAAGTCCAATTTCAAGTGGATTGCTGAGAGACTTGATTTATTGATGCCACCTCCTAAGGCCTTGGTAATTTTATTAATAATCTTGAAAACTAAATTTCATTTATTTTCGATTAAAATCGTAAAGGTATCTGTAAGGAGTTATTTAGTAGTAGGCGTCAACATTTACATGTATGTACATGTAATAATTAATAACGTCGAAGCCATGTTCATTAATTTGTATTTACATATAAAATTGTATTTACGACTTTTAAGATGTTCGTTGATAACACGTATTTTGGTTAAATTGACAAGCCTTCGAAAAGATGTCATGAATAATCATCAGAGTTATCGCTGAGGAAGAGAACAGAAGTTATTATGTTACGTCTGTTGAAAGTGTAACCTAAAATTGCATCACATCGACTTAAATGTAGGATGGCATTTGACATGCCTTGCGAAATTATTTATCAGCAGAATAACAGATTAGAGTTTAAGCTACTGTGTATTTACATGTTGTTTATAATGTTCTACAAGTACATCTTCCTGATGACAATATTACATCATGCAGAATGAGGATATTTGTAATAGAATTAAACACTCTAGTGCTTTGCGTAATGTTGTTTATGTAGCCAGAACAGAATTTCGAGAATGCACTCCATTTCATTGAAATTGTTTACATTTTAAATTTTTTGTGAATTTGTGAATAACAGGCAGTTATTTTGATGGGGTCACCTTCGGATGACGAACACTGCAAGAAGATCGCCAAGACTTGTCGCGATTTAGGCGTTCCTTGCCAAATGAGAGTCACGTCCGCCCATAAGGGAACTCAAGAAACTCTCGCTATTTTGGCTCAATACGAGGGTTCTGGGGTCCCAACGGTCTTCATTGCTGTGGCTGGACGCTCCAACGGTCTAGGTCCAGTTTTGTCAGCCAATACTGCTTATCCAGTTATCAATTGTCCTCCAGTGAAGCCAGAGTTGGCTGTCAGAGATATTTGGTCTTCTTTGGACGTTCCATCTGGACTTGGGTGCACCACAGTTTTGTATCCCGAAGCTGCCGGCCTCGCTACTGCGCAAATCTTGGGTTTAAGCGATCATGTCATTTGGTCCCGCCTTCGTGTCAAAGCTCTCAATAATTATTTGTCCTTGAAGGTCGCCGATAAGAAGACACGTGAATATTAATGCAGCTGTTTTCAATCACAAGATCCCCTAATTTGATAATTATGCCTTTAATATACTGACGAAATATATTTCTGAAGTCTGTCTCCGTGTAAATAATTATGATTCCAATGTGAAATAAAACTGCTCCCAATAATTCAATTGCCAAATTAAAGTTCCATGCATAAATCTCTCGTCACAGTAATTTTTCTACTCTTTTAATAGTTTTCAATGTTTTTCGACATATAACAATTGCCAACATTATTGAGTTCAGATTCCGAGTTACACGATCTGATTGCTATTACTATTATTTAGAGAATTGATAAATATACGCAGCATCACATGCAAAAATTGTAATAATTATCTTAATCCTTACTGATAATTCTCTCGTCTCACATTATTTGTATCTAGGTTATGCCTCTAAATAATACTTGCCCTTCCGAGTTAAGAGCTTTCTGTTGTTAGTGTTGCATGATGATCATGATTTTTATCTACCGACAATCAACAGTGTGTAACACTTAATACACGCTTCGTAATTTACACACGAGAAGTCATTAGACGTGATTCGTTCTTACTTGCGAAGTTAGAAAGCATCAGTCCCTCACTTCTCGCACAGTGTATGTTCATCAGCTAAAGTTAAGCTATACTTAATTGCAATTTGCAATAATACATGATAAATAAATGACTATACCAATTTACCATCCTTTAACAAGGTACAATTAAACTGATTCATCATCAATCCCTAATTTCCAATAATATATCCTCAATTACATTACATAATTATTCAGATTTCATTCAATATACGTAATGTATGTGCAAATCGTACGTAGGTTATCTATTTAGTTGTTGTGTAGTACCTTACACCACTACAATAACACATGCTTATTGTTAATTACTTGTATATCATTAAAAATAGGAGTTTATAAGGTAATCACAGCTTACAAATAAAAAACAGATTTTTGTCTACTTGCTCTCAGATTGAGTTTCCAGCTCTCAAAACATACAGAATGATCACTATACTCCGAGTCTGCATCTAAAACACGTCTTTGCAATACACTGTCACTTCTGAGACTTCAAATACAAAAAATCTGTTTTCCCTCGCACATCTACCATTACTAATACAATAACTATAAATTATCTACGGCTAATGTAAACTATCTCTTCTGTAATCTTAACGAAAGCGTTCACGAAAGAAACAATTACAGAAGTTAAATGGCTATTTTTATGCGTTGTTGATTGACAAAGTAACAGTCACTAAACACTACTAATTATGGTTAACAAACAATAACGAAGCGAAAATCGAAATTTGGACAATACGGTATAAACAGTCAGTATCCACTATAATCTTAACAACAATTTCAACACGCACGCAATACTATTTACTATGTACAATCGTTTCACTTTTCTTTGGTCCACTAAACTAGGAAAAGAACAGAGTATAACAGAATTGTAAGAATGTCTTAACAGATTGCCATCAAAATGACAAGATAGTACTCCCACAATAATATTAATTAGGGAAGAGGTAAGGAAAACCAAGTCATCCGCAAAATACTCAAAACTATTTGCAGAATTTATGATTTATGTACACCTACAATAGATACAAGTTTCGATTACCAGCTACTGACTCCCGTCTACTCTACCAAGTACATTCTTCACTCTGTCTGTTACAAAATTGAATTATCTTTGCGTGTACGCACTATTGGGGGATAGAGTATAGGCTCAGGAAATTCCATTTCACCAATAAAATGGGATCCCTGTAAAAGTACAAATATATATTATCCATGGAATTACCGGAGCTTGCTAATCACTAATCGTTTGGTCAACTTTACACAAATCATTTCTGGAATACGTATTACAGTTACAAGCATGTGTGATATATCGCTTAGGATCTTTTTACAAAAGTACAGCCTATTTCTTACTCAATATTTGTGGATTCTGGTCAGTAGTCGTTTTCATCTGCATTATGTAGTAGTAGTTCTTGTATTAAATGTTATACAATGTTTTAAATAAGAGTAAAGCAACAAAAGGGTAATGGGATAGACAGAAAAGATTACATCTGTAGAACACAAAGGAATGACTTAATTTTAAATCTGCTTTCGTGGTTTTTGGGAACCACCATGAATGACAATGACTATTACCTTAAATACATATTACTATGCTCAGTTATATCTTGCTTCATGTATAGTACTATACTCGGTATGGGATGCAAGACGTGATATTTGTAAGTTTCATTTCATATGCATTGTTGAACGAACAGGAATTTGATATTTATACTTCAACGATTTTAACAGTAACTACTATTAACTATTTTCTAATACATTTTCACCAAAATTTTATCACACAGTACTAGTTGATATATCCTTTTTGATGATACTTTTTGTTGACTACGAATTTGTATTTTAATTAGCTCGGATGTTCGCAGTGACAGGCCCTGTTGAAATTGGCAATGATTTTGCGATTCCAAGTTTTTCATACACACTGAATTGAAAGTCTCTACGAAATAAACGACTCCTACGTTCGTTCGATTCTTCAGCATCCTTCTGCAATTATTAAATCATCAAATTAATATTTATTAACCAACTACTATCTTTCAAATAAATATTTTCATTAAAAATAAATTACAAAATATTACACAACACATTTGTGTGCATTCAAGAATATTACACTGTCTGACATGTGGTTTATTGTGACAGATAAGTGACTTTTGAAATTGCAATTATGAAGCTGCTTAGAAATATTATACTCTGTTACTTATCCCAAACTACTACATTACTTAATGTTTATTTCTAATTTGGATTTCAGTCACAACTCATAGGAAAAGAAGGGCTTAAATAAAATGGAAGAAATACGATGTTTTTAATAAAAGTAAAACTTAGGAGCATTAGAACTTTTAGGTAAGCCTGTTAGGAACCAATAACTGCTTAGGTAATAAATAGACAGGTGTGTCGACACATGAGTAGAAACAGATTGCCTTCCTATTGTTATTATTATTTGGAATAAAATGTAACAGTATTATTGGATGTCTTACCGCAAGCCAGGGATGCTCTAAAACTTCATCAGCACATAGTCGCAGATCAGTATCTGAGTCTATCATTCTTCCAATAATATCCTTGGCATCCGCAGAGATCATATTCCAGTGCTCTTCCGGAAAATCGTATTCTCCAGCCAGGATTAAGTCAAACAGATCTTCTTGCTCTCCAGTTGGGCTTATGAAAGGTGGATACCCGCAAAGCAGAACGTACACGATTACTCCCAGAGCCCAGACGTCAACTTTTAAGCCGTAGCCTGATTCCGCCAAAATCTCAGGAGCAACATAAGTAGGAGTTCCACATACTGTGAACAAGGGACCAGAAACAATCTGCGCCAGGCCAAAATCCCCGAGCTTAATTCTTCTTTTCCCATCGTTTTCAATAAAAACCTGCAAATAACCCAGTTCCAAATTACTTTGCAAATATTGCAAAATTGACAAGGGTATAAATAGAAGCTGGTACATCCGCGTAATATGGAATAAGAGCGAAAAGGAATTTCCAAGGAAAGTCAAATTATGTCAGTAAGACTACTGTATAGATTTATCTTGAGTAGCTATCTGCACATAGTTAAGCAATTGGATCCAGTGAAAAATAAGGTAACGAACTCTAAAAAAAATCTAGATTGACTTATTGTTCGATAAATAGTACACAGTAAATCCTATTCAAATAATAATCGCATTACATAACTTGCATTCTACAGAACATGCAGCTTGGCAAAAACAACAATTGGGGTACATGCACAACATTCATAGTTGATGAAGGAAGTGAACGCAAATATTCTACATAAGAAACTTCCGATACATAGGAACCGATTTTGAGGGCAATAGCAAATAAATAGGTTACTATTTATGTATTGACTTTCCTGGTTTCCTTGCATTGCATAACCATTGCATTCTACAGCTAATTAAATATTTACCAGTAAATTCTCTGGTTTAATATCACGATGAACAATCTTGAGTGCATGAAGAAATGAAAGGGCTGAGGCAATATCTCTCGTCATTGATGCACTTTCCTCTTCCGAAAACTTAGTTGCTTCTGCAATCGCATCAAAAAGATCTCCTCCCTATAAAAACAGTAAAAATGACTTTGAATGTTCTTTTGGCACTTTTGCACGGTGAAGCAAATTGCAATTGTCTGCTCTACGATCACTTCAATAAAATATGCATATGGTTAGGTAATAAATAGTAGACATTCCGTAAAGGTTTCTTACATCCACGAGTTCCATTACAACATAGAGTTCGTTGCTAAAGTCGTATTGTTCGTATAGCAAAATGATGTTTGGATGCCGAACCATATTCAAAATCGTCACCTCGTGCTCTGGTGGCGCATCCCTGCCGTTGCACTTCGACTTATCAATTACTTTTAACGCGAACTTTTGTCCGCCAGCCCGATCAGTACACTCCCGGACGACAGCAAAGTTTCCATCCCCAATAACATGACCCACAAAATATTTTTCCAAAATAGGTGCAGGAAAGTGAGTCAAAGGAATATATTTTGGATGACTTGGATAAGTAGGATTAGTAACGCTCTGAGAGTTCGATGAAGACTTGGGACGTCTTTGAGGAGATTTGGATGTTTCAAGTCCACGAGTTAATTTGATTTGCTTCGATGCCAGAGAAACTTTTACGTAGGGTTGAATGGATTTGCATTCTGAAACAACAAACATTAAACTTATAATTACTCTATTTTATAACTTTGCAAAAGCATTAAATGGCAGAAGAGTTGATAGCATTACAAAAGCAATTAAAATTTCCTCGTTACCTTCAGAATCTAAGCCAAATCTTAAAGCTAATTAAAAAACAGATGATTGTTGCAACAACTACAAAAATAATTAAAATGTCCTCGTTACCTTCAGAATCTAAGTCAAAATCTTCAGGAGTCACTCGATCATTAGCACAAGCTAAAAATATATCTTCGTCCCCGAAGAAGCCTTCAAGGCTTGTAATCTATTAAAAGAATTCTACTTGTAAAAGAATTCACATAAAAGTGAGTCTAAATATTGCATTGTGACAGCAAAAACTGACCTCTTTAGCATTAAGTGCATAAACTTTACGGACAGCACCCCAGTCAGGTTTAATTGATTCAGTAATGTCATTCAAAACTTGATCAAATGATCGGGCTGTCTTTTTATTGAGCAGAAATCGAGTGGCCTTCCGTGGTTTCATTCCCATTCTGATGATGGTCACCAGTCTCGGCCGAATAAACTCTCTACGAGAAGCGTCTGTAATGAAAATGATATATAATTTATCAGCTCATTAATAAAATCCTCCAAGTAAGCATAAAGTGGGAAAATTAGAAATATTTAATTTTGTACTTGTTAATTTTAAGATACTTTTAAAGTTGAAAAAGAAAAATGTATGATATTACGCACCGTGCCGACTAGCTCTTTCTCCAGATTTATCTTTTTCTTTCTCGGGTTTCTTGAGAGTTGAAACAGCGAGTTTGCCAGTGACACTGGTGGTCATGACAGGAGAAGGAGCAGTAACTAGTGGGGAGTTTTGACTTGTACAAAGATTCCGTTTGGGAACAGGGATCCTGGAAGTCAGAGTGGGCGTCATTGTTTTCTTTTCAATGATAGTAGGAATAGAGGAGCCTTGGTAGGAGGACAGCGGTCGAGGTCTCGGTGTGTATTGAGAATGCCGGATCATAGAATTGGAAAGTTGTGAGTTATCTTTCAGCGGAGTGTGGATATTTGACACATCTTGCTCTGAGAAGGTTTTCATGAGAGAAGTTGCATGAGATTCGTCCGTCATCGACGTCGGTTCCAAAATGACGGATTTCGCCAACGCAGCTCGATCCGCCCTTCTCAACTTTGTCGCAATGCTTTGTGGCCGTGTCTGCGTTTGACTTTGACTCATTTGCGTGGGTATTTGATTCCCCTGGCCGTACGGAAGCATCTTGAAAGCCTCTTCTCCGCAAACAACCACTTCGTCCTGCGTTTGCAGTTCTCCCGTAGAAGTCAGCCGTTTGCCCCGTAAGGTGAACACTTTTAAGATGGAACCCGGGTATGACACAAGGCGACTCAGTTCCTCCAACAACTCCGACCAGTCATTGATTCGGTCCAATGTCATCGGAATTATTTGAATGCTTTGTTGATTCTCGCCATTGAAGTGGACTTTGATTGTTTTCGTAGCACGGGTAACTCGCGGAGATGATATCTTTGTATTAGAATTCCTTTTCACCACATCTGCCACATGGTTCAGCTTCTTATCTTTAATATCCGGCGGGGGTGGCGTACTATTCACATTCGGAGATTTCTGCTTCTCCTCCATAGTTGACTCCACCTGAGTCATTCTTCCTCTACTTCGCCTCGTCGAAAGCCGCAAAACTATTCACACAAAACACACTCATTATCTCTCATTACGTACTTAAGTATGCGTCATTTGTTCCACAATTCCTTCAAATTATCCCTCGTTACACTTACATTACATGTAGTAATTAGTAGAAAAAATCTAATTTTCTCTCACTGACATCAAGGACTATTATTGTATTATATTGCCAAATGGTGTCTCTATGTTACCTAATCCTCCACAGATAAATGTCAATGTGTGTCAATTAGAGTCTACAATTGCAAAAATACAATTCTCATTCTGAACTGAATTTCTTTTGTACTGAACACATAAAATTCTCCTGTTCAGTCTTTCGGCTCTCTCCTCACTAATTGCATTGTAATTCACATAGTATTACTGACAAGCACTAAGTCACACTGCAATAACTAAAGAAAAGATTCGCAAAAACTTCGTACGGAGTGGACGGATTAATAATGGTGTGTTTCATACCATGTCATGTTAACAAAACTGATATTTTTTTCCGCACTCAATGTCGCCTGAGCCGTTTGGTTAGTCACTCTAAAATAAAATTGTACTCTGTGCTGTCGTTGAGTGTGTTACGTTGATATGTCAATGTCCACTGATTGTACTCACATTTAATATAACATCACAGTTTCCGTGATTCATGCATGCCAGGGGGAGATACTTTACATAACAGCGTTTACCTACCTAAACACACATATAGGATTGCTTACAGCGACAACGACATAAATATATTGTGTACGTTGAAACAGTAAACATTATTGCCATATAATCATGACTTTTCCGCTTGATAGCCAGCTTATCACTTAAATGTGTTCCACACATAATGTTTATTTTTTATTGTGCATGTACATTATTATATTATATTTATATCTAATCCTAACCAATTTTATACGGCTACACTGCGGTAGATATAACATTTTGTAGGCCTGCCTATCCACAAAGCTATAACAGGAGCCAGTAAACGTGATCTATGTAATGCAGACGTGTAACATGACGAGATATCTATTTAGATTTATGTTTATATCTAAAAGTGTGGTTAAGGCTTAGCACAGAAATACAGAAAACCTTAATGTCACACTATCTGAGTCTTTAACTACCTATTGCGTGTATGCATAACAAAACTCGTCCAATAAAATTATTGCCTGTTTCTCTACTGTAGAACATTAGTACAAGTACATAATTAGAATATAGCGTAACATCTGTATACACAGCACTAGTGAATTTTAACTGTATTAAAATTATTACTATTACTCTTACAAGAATTACAACACTAGGCTGGTCTTCACACAAATGAATTTATAGTTAGTTAACCCAGTAAACTAAATATATCAAGCAAAAAACATTATACAGAGTAAGTAGAACTATCTATGTATAATAAGCTGATATTATATCATAACGCAGCTAAAGATAATCTAAAGTACGTAGTGCATTATATAATAGTGATGTGTAATGATGTCCTATAGTGCATATAAGAAAAGATGAAAGAGTTGAGTGAAACTGAACTGTGTTTACTGTACTTACCCTCTGATCTTTGTACTATACGCATACGATGGCTGTTTTGTGTAATTAGATGAACAACGAATCCAGTTTAATTATTCTAATTGCACTGTCGCACATTTTGGTGGATTAATTCGGCGCAATTGACGTGCTATCTCTGTCCAGTTGATAAGGATAGGCTGCAGTAGTTAGTAATTACAGTAATTAGATTCTAATACTTTGTCTGTAAATGTATGTAAATGTAATTGTGCAGTTGCAATTTTAGTTCATTCTCTTTGTTGTGTTTTGTTATCGAGCGACGATTATGTATTTGTCGAGATTTGGTGTTGAAGTGGACTGGAGTTTGTCTCACATCAGTGTGGTTGCAAATGAAAAGAGTCGTGGTTAGGCTTTAAGGTTATTAACTCGGATAAAATTTGCAGCATTGTTGGAGATGATGATGATGATGGTGTTAATGCAAAGTGTATAAGCCTGCTGACTGACGATAAGAACAAGGACAGACAGAAATCACTTTTGCAGGGCTGTACTTTGCACAGTGTTTAGGTTACAAATTATTTCCTTTCGCGTGAAGGCTGCAATGCAAAACTTAATGTACCTACGTTGTACATTATATGTAAATGTAAATGAACCAACCACTTCTCTATTATTATTACTGCAGGATTACAATTACAATTTACAGCTATAAGTCTGCTGGCTTTGTGTTCAATTATGCTGTATTATTGGAGAACAAAGTGTAATGTTAACAGGTAGGCAGTAAAATGTATCGTGGGAGAATGATGATTATTGAGAGAGCTTTAAATTGCACTCAGCATTTTCACAATTCACTAAATTGCATTTCTGCCCCACTATTCAATACTGTTTAATGATTTTTCTGCCAGTGGATAGCACATTAAGGAGTAATGTTTATACAGGCAGTTGCTAATTCTTTTTACTTTGCTGCGAACAGAGAAATTGTTGTGCTTTCGGTAAATAAGTAATTTGGTGTCGATGCAAGTTATTTGGCTAACTTGCACCAACGTCTAGCTATCTCGGCTATGAACATAATAAATCGTGTAGCTGGCCTAGCGATATCCCTACGTTGTTCTGCAGACACAGGCCAATAGCAGGTAGGAAGAAGGCTAGGCTGTGTCTTCTGTGGAGATATGACACGATGTTGTTACTCACTCTACACAGTGACTGCTACGTGGAAGGAATTATTATTCGTAATAATGATGTAGTAAGTACAAGGGACCAAGTCAATTTAAATCTTATGAGAAATCTAACCGGAATAGAAATGGTGTTAACCTACTGAGAGTGACGGACGATGTGTCGGTCGACCCAGCCAGTCTTGTATTTTCTCCTAACAATTTCCCTTGCATGAGTATCAAATCAAGTATGTATTTAGTCCACATATGAACATGCCTACAAACATACCAATGTCTACTGCTATGTAAGAAATAGATTTTATGTCTCTTTAACTGCATTCAAATACGATCAGATTAGAAAATTCCTTCGCTCGGCTATCATAGTCTGTCCTGAATGTCTCGGTCAATTCATTTGACTCTTATTCTTTATTGGCCATTTAATCCTGAACATTTGGCTATGAATTTTAATTGTACTCTCTCGACTCCTCCCTCAACTCACTATTTCCCCTGATAATATTATTCTCTGTGGAGTAAATGTGCGGACATTGATATTCAACTACGTGCGTCGTTCACAATATTTAATTTTTGTCACCGCTGATTAAATGTTTGTTTAAACTATCACTGTGTATTTTTGTACAGATGTATTTAATATACCGTTTTATAATACAGTTGTATAATTGCTGAGAATACTGAAAAGGTCTCGTTAACTAACCAAACCACTTTGCTTTGTCTATTGACACAACGACAACAAGTAAATCTTCTATCTTATCCATGTATGTTTGAATAACTTCAATTCTTTCTTGTCCTTGTCCGCAGAGATGTATTTATATGTATGTGTAATCCAATCGCATTTGTACTCTTCAGTTATCAATTGGCTGTCTATTTCTACTAGTCAGTGTAGTTTTGTTTTAGTTATGTTGCTTTGTGTTCTATTATTGTGTTCTCCATGGACGTAAATGTACTCTTATTTATTACCTATATATGCTAATCTTTAGTTTAACAGGCTTAGTTTCCTATCTTCGTTAACTTTTCACTATAGTAGGATTATTATTGTTTTTCTCTGTAAGTTTCCACGCCGAAATTGTAGAGTGTACTTGTACTATGTACGTGTACACTGTGCACACAGAACAAGAATAAGGTATACTCCAGCACAGTACAAGTACAGCACTAAACTTACTAAGGATAAGCTTCAGATTCGAACCAGCAAAATAAATGGTTAGGTTAGTACAGTACATGCGAATAAAGGAGGCCAGTGCTCTTACAGGCTGACTGAACTTGCATTGTCTTCCCTTCTCTTACATTCATTCTACAATCTACAAACTTATAGGCCCTTGTTGTATAACTAAATACATATAATACCAATCCGACGTCCGACATACCAACCATAGTCACAGTCAGAGTGTAGGATGTCTACATAGTGTAGATATACCGTATTTCCCAAATACCTCTCCTTGGTATTACCATTTCCACAAGCTTTTACGTAGTCTTAGCCTTCCCAAATCCTATATGGTTCATGCGTTTAGTATGTATTATATGAAAAGGAGGCTGATAAGACTCAACTAATTTCAGGGATTAAATAAAGCTTACAACGATATTGAGGAGAAGATAAGTTCTGATGTTATAGTGATTTTCTTACTAAGTGAATCATGTTATGCTCCACTGAAATATGATGGCTTTAATAAAATTCTGAAAATTAATAGTATGCAATTAAAACTCGTGATAAACTTTTGCATCACAGGAAATGTTTAATGTTCAATTTGCCGTTACCCTTGCCCTAATGCTTTTTAAATTGTCTTGTGCTGTATTCAGTTTAGATTCTACTATAAATATTGCCATAATTTTCAAAGTTACGTATACGCCATTACAGATTGTACTTGGGTACAACGTCGCATCACTTAGGAAAAAATGAGTCAGAATTGGTTAAGTCATCTGGTAATAGTCAAGTATTCAGTCAGGACATGGAAAACTAAAAGAATTTGCCGAAAGTTGCGAATTTTTAATACTGGCGATTAATTCTTCGTTCTGTGTGTACGTTTGGCAATAAAGTTAATACGGTGTTTACGTTGTATAACTTGTTAAGTATTAGTGAGTACGAAAGCCTTCCACGTAATCCATGTAAGTAAAGGGTTTATTTGTATGGTTTGCAGTGTTGTAGCTGTGGATGCAGTATGGCTGTGTACCCGTGTTGTAAACTTGTAAAATGTGGTTATATGTATTTCTGCATTGTGCTATTGTATATTCTGAGTTTACGTTTACAGTGGTTGGCTTGCTTAACAATGTGAAATGTCATACACTATAGGTATACATATCCGAAGAATAGGTTACTTGGCTATACTAAGTCTCAGTACAATATTCTTAGGCTTATTGTCAGAAGAGTTTGCCAAAGGCACATTCTGTTCAACGTGATAAAGTCGTGGTCCTTGCTTACTTGCTATTACTTGCAATTACTATTTATATTGTATTTGACATATAATGTAAATTACATGCATTTATATAAATTCAATATTTTCTGTCTATGCCCAGCCAGCAGGGAATACAGATCTTAAGTGTTAACGAAAAAGGAAAATGTCATAGTACAATGGTTACTGATGGCAGTGACATTTGTTTTTAAGCCACAGTAGATTGCTATTTCATTGAATACTACCAAAAATTTCTTTTAACTCTAAATAAAGCCAATGTACTATTCAAATGATTTTTCATTTTTCGTATTGTGATTGCTATATTTTATTATGGCATTTTACTCGGGGAAAATCATAGAAATGCATATTAGTTCCTTAATATTATTGATTCAGCATTCGCAATCCATAATCTTCAAAATAATTGGCGTTATTTAAATATTTTCTTTGTTACATTAATTAGAATTGGACAGAAGGAAATGTAGGTTACTAATTTCAATGTTTGTACTCAAATAAATTTGCTGAACTATATACAAAAACTTTGTAGTATAAACTATAAAACTATAACTGATATACTTTTTCAATATAAACACAGCCTAGGAAAAACAGCATGCTAAAAGTTCCGGCATGCAATTTTATAGTTTGTACCGTTTATTTGGATAAAATAGTAATATTAGGTGTTATAATATATTAAGACAAAGGCCTATACATGAGGCAATATAACAAATAGGTAGAAACTCCGAATCTCTTTTAGTTAGTTGACGAATTGTTTTTACTTCATATAGGGCAAACTTTAGTTTAGGCTGCTCTATACGGAAGCGTGAAACATTCCTAGAATAATGCAGACACTTTTGCTAGTGTCATTGCTGAAGCCAGAGCAGAAATCACCTCAATAGTATCCGTTATATAAAGTAACGCATGTCAACGACAGAGGAAGAGGCAGATTTCGGAAAGGTGCCATTGCCTTGTAGCTTCTTCCATTGAGGGAGTTTCCACTTTCCACTGTTCACACAATTGACTTCGCTCTTTCTTTGCTTAAGGTGGGGGTCTAGCATCTAGACCAACGATTTCTCCAGTAATTGCATGTAAATCTGGATGTATGAGTATGAATGTTGTAGATTGAGTACCTAGGAAGACAATGTTGCCCTGGTTTTAAACAATTTTTATTCCAATTTTGCTCACAAGCGTAATTTCAAAAAATTCAAATATTTTTGGCAAAATCAAAGGTATTTCAAAGACGACATTTTACAGAAAATTCTTGCAATATACGAGAGGAGGTGTCGCTCCGTTTTTGGCGAAATTCCTTTCACTTCCGAAGCAATTTTTAGGGAAATCAAATACTTGACGGTTTTTTGGCAGGCATCGAAATTTTATCATTTCGACTTCAAACTTGTATAAAAGCAGGGCCTCCAGATTAACATGCAATTACTGGAGAAATCGTTGTTCTTCATGCTGTATACTCACCTTAAGGTTATCATTCTCCAGTGTTTCATACGCGTTTGCATTGCATCCATTACTCTTTTATGGCGCTGTTATGACGGATTCGTGTATGCGGAACTATCTCTATATGGACAAAGGAGAGGATATTGGAATACTCTTTAAACTCCTCGGCTTTCTGCAAAGATTTGTAACTTCCCGTTCACAGAAGTAAATTAAGTTTCCGTACAAATCTTGACTGTTCTCTCGCAGGCAGAAGTTTGCCTGCGAGATTTGCAAAATTTGCAAATGTATGATAAAAGCAAAATAAAAGCGTATTAGAGAACTAGGTAAATGCATATGTTTTACTGTGAGAGGAGGTTGAGCCAATAAACCCATGGAGCTTTATCAGATGATAATCATAAATCCCATCTGGTACATCTCGTAAACTATCTATAACTCAATTGTAAAAATAATTTGAGCAAAGGCCTACACAACGTCAAGAAATGGAAAACATTAATGTAGGCAAATGCATTTATTAGAAACACACATTATTGCTCATTTACTTAGGTGAACCTAATTGCTTAGTGCTCTGAAAGATATCGACATCTGGAATGCAAAAAAATGTTTATAAAATGACTCTTAAAGTAGAACAAAATATAAATGCCAACTCAGGTATTAAAATTCAATTATATGCCCACGCTCGATATATAAGTAATATTTCGAAATGTGTTCACAATGTAAAATTACTTTATAAAATCATTTATCCCAAGGCACGCCAATATTTATTTTCTTTAAACTAATTTTCCGGGTTTGATATGCAATCTTTGTACTGCGGTACTATTTACTACAGTTGTGCTAGGGTCCGTTCTCTATTGCATAAAAAATACAGGATCGACTCTGTGGTCGAGTTACCTTGACACGCTAGGAAATTCGGTTTCTGGATTGATTCTATCAAGCAGCTTATCTGCTTACCGACTTTCTACAACTCATTTCTTCAACTTTTATCACTTTACATAAAGCATACCATTTAACTCTTACATCTGATTCCACATTCAGATTATTTACAGAGCAATGTATTTATCCAGGCCAGAGATGCTAAACCCTTTTTAGCTTTCGGCTAGGTACAGTTGGCCTACATACCTCAGTATTAATACACTGTAAGCATCTATGCTTTACTCGAGATATAAAAAAACATTCAATATAAACGCCTGTAGCATTTGCCTTCAATTTAGTATTGCTGTATAATGGAAAAGTACAATATTCAGTTTCCTTTATTTTATTGCAATTAATGCCAAATTTAAAAATAAAGTCATCTTTGAATCTACCAACTATCTATGTTAACTCATGTATTATAAACCGAACAAAGGATAGTGGTATATAGCATACAACTTTTATTTTAAGTATTGAAAAAGGGTAAAATTCGAGTGACTAACTGTTCTGGCATCCCTTTATTTGTCGTTGGAGTTACATGAGAAGGGAAGGAAATAAGTAAATTGGGAGGAGATACAAAAATATTTGTCTTACTCTTCAGAAAGGAAGATAACAAGTATTTGTACCGCCTCTGTTCATCTTGTAAACTGTTGATGCATCACAATTTACATCAAACTGTGTGTTTCCTTATTTATGAAATGGACACACCCTCATTAAAACGTATGCGCATGTAGTAGGTACCATCTACACTTTTAAATACTGATCACCCATAGTTCCTAAAGGTGAAACGGTACAAAGTTACAACAACCTGGTGTTTATTTAATGAATTTAGATAACATTTTATTATGTAAGCTCTACCTCGTGCTCAAAATATTTAGATTGTAGAACAAACAATGAATACAGAACGATGTAAACGAAAGTAATAGGATTCATTTGCATATGACTGCCGTGAATACAAGGTATTATGTCTGTACTTTATTCATTTCCATATTGAGCATGAAACGGGTTCCAAGTGCCAATAAATAACCAAGTTGTGCTTACAACTTACAAGTACAGAGCAGAGAAGGCAAGAGAACCTTGATTACGTCCTCTTTTACTGTCATAATTTCTTATATAAATCAGGCTTATATCTGTTCACTCAGCCTAAAACGCAACAATGAAATATTTTACTATTATGGCACTTGCATTGCATTATTGCAATGAAAAGTAAGGAAGGTCATGAGTAGGAGCTCCAAGTAACAAGTGTTTTCAGCGTTAGATACTATAATACAAATAATGCATCAATGATGTATATCTGGCTTTATGAATATTCTAGTATTCCTGCAAAGTAATATTAAGCAAAGAATGTAAATATGAAAGTAGGATACTAACATATCTCATATTATCTCACTATCACGTTACACCCTTTGCTCCTAGTGTCCTAGTCAATTCTTACAATCACTATCTGAAACTTGTTGTCGCCCATTGTTATCCCTCATTCACCTAGAATGAAAAGCAATTCTTTTTATACTATCATAATCAGGTCTTTTAAAACAGTAATAATATATACTTTTTACCTATTACGCATATGGGCACTGCGTGTGACAGCTAAATATTAATTCCTTGAAAAAATACAACTGCAAACCTGGAAGTTAAATATCAATCACTTTTGCAAATGCTTCATAGGGCTAAACAATGAATTAATTTGGCTCATTAAAAAATTAACACATTCTGTATAATGATGACGTATTATTTAGGGACATAGGTAGCGTAAAATCAAAAAAGTAACCAGTTATTCCTCGATGGTTTATAAAACAAATATCTTAAGAAGATGCCACAGAAAATATAAACACAAGAACGTATAAAATATATTAATAGAAAAATTAATTTGCCACAAAATCTGTTAGCAAAATATATAACGGAAAATAGTGATTACTCAGAAAATTGCTGAAATGTTGAAATTTTATTGTTTGAAAGGAGGCACTTAATTATTTCGGTGAAATAAATATATATTTCTAATAGGAGTTACCATGCACCATGAAAAGATTTATTTTACTTAATATACTGTTACAGTATTAATAATAGTGATAACACTTTTTGAACACTTTTAATCACAGTGTTTACTTTTATATTTTTCGACTTCAAAAAATAGACTGTATTATTAAGGAACTGAACATTTATACATTGGTTATAACTTTATCACAATGTTTCTTTGTACTTCCGGTTGTCCTTGTCCCTTCTTTTGCAATTACTTTAAATATTTTCACATTTAAAAGACTAGATATTAAGCATCATTGTTTGGTGGAATTTGAGGGTATCCCTGCTCTGCTAAAATTTCATCGAAAAGTTCCACATCTAAGTTATTCTGGACACGGATTTCTCTCAACTCAATGGTCTTGGTGATAATGTAATTCTATAGTAATATTAATATAAAGTTACTTTTAACTGGGAAAGCCAGGACTGGAGTGGAAAACCAGACTAGCTATTAAAATCATGTGGCGCCAATACGTATTTGCAACATAATTCACTAACCTTAAAAAATTCATCCATCTGCCTACATTCTTCCTCTAAGTCATTCATTAAGGTTTCCCTTTTTTCTTTCAAAGCGTCTTCTTCTGCTTGTTTTACATCCATTCTAAATGTAAGTTAAAAAGCACGTGTAGTAAACTATAATAAATAAATAGCTATAGTAACTCAGGCTTTTAAAGGGCTTACTCCTTCTCAACATCATCATATTTAGTTTGAAGTGTAGAACATTCCTCAATCAAATCTTCCTTTTCCTTTGTGAGCTTCTCAATGTCTTCTTGCAGTTTTCTTGCTTCTTCGCTGATATTCGATATCTTATAAAAAGACAGATTGTCAAAATGACAAATACAAAGAATAAATCACAAAGCACATGAGCAAATAATATTTGACTGAAATGTCTGGGGAGTTTTAACTTACCTGGTCTTCCTGTTCTGTTTTGGAATGGTTGCGTTGTGCTTTCATGTTTTTTAAACATTCTTCCAAGTCGGACTGTCTTTTCTCTAGATTGTTTTTTGCTTTCAGACTTTGTTCTTTCTTTCCCTCGATGTCTTTAACTTTTTCTTGCACTTCGTGCTTCATTGTCAACACTTTTGACATTGCCAATTTCTGTACTTGTTCAACTTCCTAAATTATGCATTGAGAATAATTGTAAAAAATCATCATTCAGATTATTTAGATGTCAATTTATTAGACTTTTTAATACCTCGACCCATTTTTTGAATGCCGATATTTCGAAAGGGATTTCTGATATATTTGGCAATTCCACACCACACTTGCGAGCGGCTTCCCTGAACTTGGTAACAACAGCATTCATATCCTGAAAAACCTTGTAAAACTAAAGCAAAATGAATAAACAATTATGTTTATGTAAGCAAATATGATTTAAAGTATGTTGAAATATTACTATGCATAAATGATACTCTAGGATTTATTCTACACCAAACGGTGATTTAGCAATATTACAATATTAGCAAATATGAATTATAGATGTAAAGGGAAATCTTTACGAAGAACTGCTGTTCGAGTAAATTCAGCAGAGGAAGCCTTTTTGTGGTCAATAGCCAATTTCTTTAACTCTTCCAAGTCCTTCGTCCTGTTTTCAAATTCCTTTTGACATTCATTTTTGTCGTTGGTCGACTGAAAAATATTATTCGTTGATTTTAAAATACTATTTTATACCTAATACTGATAATTTATGTTATGTACTATTGACTAAAAATAGGTTATTAAAAAAATGTTCAAGTTTCACAAAATAAGATACCGGCGGCAAAGGATCTGGAAGACTTTCCAAGCTATTTAGTTTTTGCAGCTCGAAGTCGCGTCTTTTCACAAGTTCTTCCACAGTTTGAGAAATATCACTCATGTAATTTTCGTCTGAAAATCAATTAGTAAAAAGTTATGTAAATTACTGTAAATGGAGTTTTTATTTTGCCATTATAAAATAGCATTATAATGCACAGCATTTCCAAATATATTGATGTAAAATGGTGAGTCTTACTTAAAGTGCTTCGAAACAATTGCAGCTCGGATTGCAAAAGATTAGGGTCCACAGACCCTTCGCTCAGTTCTTGACAGAATAATACCAAGTGAGATTCTGAAGCGATCTGTAAAAATTATACGTGTAATTAAGGAATTCTGTATCACTATACCGGTGTTCAAATCATATTTTATAATATATTCATTCTACCTGGCTTTTCGAGTTCCAACATATACATGACCTCCGCAGGAAAAATTTTCATCAATCCAAGTATTAAGGTAAGAACATGCAATCATATATATTGAACATATATATTTCATAAATTACCTCCCTGTTGTTATTATACGATATTTCTGCTATCGGTTTCGGGGATGAAATTGGTGCAATGGCAGCTGTAACACGAGCACACAACCAATATAGGAAGGTCAAAGCATAACTCCAAGTGTGGGAAACATTAACTGAAATTGAAATAATTTCAAATGACACTTTTTTATGATGGTACTTATATAAAACTTTAGAGGATTGAAGCCTATTTAAGGACAACTAACCGCATTTTAAATAAGATTTTGATATCGTTCCAGGATACTGTAGTAAATTTGCTAGTTCACAGATTTTTCCTATCGAGTCAACTGTACCACTAAAATAGCGGTCCCCCATCATCAAAGCCCCCACAAACTGCAATCAATATATAATAAAAACGCATACAAAATTAGATGACATTTTTAACAGTAGCATTTTTTTCAAAAAATGCTTACAGTGCAGATTTTGAGATATTCGCCAGTCGGCATCACATTGAATTCAGCCAAAGTCATCCGTTTGGGATATCTTTGTAGCCGCAGGAACTCGATGACGCTCCCGGCCATTCTTAAAAGAGCAGCTTTGTCATTAGCTTCTGGGACTTTAATGGTGTTGGTCGCAGGGTAATAACTATTGTCCATCGCAAATGCACTTTTTCGAGTTATACAATTAAATAATTAAAATTACATAGAAATGCACCCAATCATCAGATAATCGAAATATTAGCACAACTGGGACACTTATTTCAATTATGGAGAAAGGTTATGAGTTGAAAATTTTGTTGCTTTTGTATATGTACATTCTAGAAGCCTTGAGTCTTGTGTTTTAATAACTAAATTTCAAATAACTGCTTGAAAAAATACAGAAAATAATTTCAGAGAAACAATAATTGATAATTATTTGAAGGGAAATTAGTTTTGGTAGTAAATTTGGTGTTAAATCTCGGCCGAGAGGAAATTTATTTCAAGCATTGGGTTGTAATCTAAATGACCATTTTGTTTGTACTATATAAATCAGAATTTAAAGAATTAATTGGTGCAACATACTCAACGCTGGGGTTAGAAACTTCTGGGGTGCATTTATTCATTGAATATAGGCTACTATATGAGGCAGAACGACCCTTGAGTGCCAATTGCTGATTTGTAGCCAAATTTTGAAAAGATCCAATACCTCCACTAGAAATGATTAGATAAATAAACAAAAGTAATTAACAAGGAGGATATTAATAATCTAGCGACAAAAAATAAAGTCAAATACAATTCCGAATTTATTTGTTACCGAGCAGAAGCTAAATGACTTGTCGTCGGAGTTTCGGTATTTTCCCTTGCAGATTCATCAAACCTTACCATACTCTTTTTGACAGAGCTGCTAGGTTTGACAGGTACAGGAATTCTACTTGTCAATCCTACAGACTTCCCTGGCGTTGGGGTGGTCAAGGTCAAATCTTTACAACCTTCAAATGCTTTACTCCTTGTGGTTTGGTTGTTGTTTACTTCGAATTGTTTCCTAGTTTGCCATGCGCGAGATATTTCTGTTTGGAAATGTTCTGGAAATGTGTGGAACAATTCTGAAGGGTCCAGTACGACTCCCTTTTTTTGAACAAACTTTTTGACAATATCACTCATTGGTGCTAGCTTTGTCTGCATAATAAAAATGGGTTAAATCTTACCTGCATTTAAATTTTATATTGTAACTAATTATTACCAGTGGTCTAGGATTTTCCTTCTGTGCCATGGCTATCAGTTTCCAAATTGGCACAGGATGGTAATGCAGCTCAGATGAAGAATATCTTATTCTTCTTTTTCAAAGTAATAAGGAAAAGAGAAAAGTTAAATGCAAAACTAATGTTTGAAGTTCTTTTAAAAGAAAAGACCGACCGGATCTATGACTCTTGGTTCAAGAATTGAAATATCTACAGAAAACCTAAACGAATTGCCAATAATCCGATATTAGTTCTAAACACAAGAAGATGATGTTTGATTAGTTAGGAATTCAATTAACAGTAGCAGTAAATAAAATGTCAGTTGTCCGCCTGTAAATAGAATGCCTGCCTGCAGTGTAAATTACATATCCGGGACACTTTTGTTTGGCATATTGTCATCCCGCGTCTAATTACCAGGGAGAACATTCTAGAAAAGAACAAAGGCTACACTGTACAGTGTGCAGCGTATATTAATTACAGTAACTCATAAAATTAACAACACCTTAAGTCTCTTCAGTTGCCTCTGTAACACATCGTATTCTCAATTCTCATTCTCAGTTGAACTGTCAACATTTACATTATTTTGTTGCCGCGTGAGGTTTGTTCGTGTAAGCCTATGGCTATACATCTTGACGATTTCTTGTTTCCCCAAACTAAGGTGCTGAGTTTCTTAATATGTCCTGTCTTTCGAACCACTTCATTATGTTAGCTAAGTAGACGTCGATATAATTTGGTGATCTAATTTCGCGTAGGATGATATTAAAATAACGCTTTTGTGACTAAAATTTAAGCCATGCATATAACATGCATTGACATTAACTCGCTACGAATTACCAATCTTTAAAATGAAATGTAATATTCGTGAGAATTTCCTTTTTGCTCAATGTCATTCCTCGTCATGGAAATTCATAAAGTTGTGTAATTATTAAGTAGGTATAACTTCAGTTCATCGGACACGTGTATTAAATAGTTAACCATAAATGGCAGTGTGAGAAAAGCCAACCTTAAAATCTGGAGCATATATTTCATGTTGGAATTCTGAATATGATGCCATGTGTTTATTTTGCACATTTTGCAGTACGCTTTCTCAAAATAAATTTCATTACATTTATGGACCTAATATAGAAATGTAAAGTAAAAACGACGAAAACATTTAAACATTGCTAAGTTCATTAGAAAACTATGTAATAAGTTAAAATTGTATTTGATTGAATAGTGCAATTTAAATGTTTTAGCTACTATAGCATTCGCGGAAATTAATAAATAGCCATCTGCAAAATCCATTTATAATATGAACGCAAGAAAGAAACTACCATACTGATGTAATTACGGTGCGTAGTCTAGAAATAATTAGACTAACAGGGATCGTGTACAAGGTCATTCAAGTCAAGCAGTTATTATTATCTCAGATAAATTGCAAAAATAATTACCATAATACCCTTTGAAGTAATACCCTACTGCTATATAATTCTCCGTATGGGGAATAGACAATGTGTCCATCGAAATAATAAAACCTAGTCACTTATTCAATACAATTTCCTGAATAATTTTTTGTTATCTGTTATTTATTATTGTAGTCCGCTACTATTACAAATAGTGAATTTATGGATGTTGGCTTATTATATTCGTCAAAGCAACGTAGCAAGTTATAAGCCTTCGAGAGACTAAAAAAGATAACTCTGATGCATTCTTCTCTGTATTGAAAAGAAGATGCAAATTCTTATAGCTATAAATTAATCTCAATAAATTCATGTAGGAAAATATATTATTTCATTTTATTGCTAAAACAAGTAGCCTTATTTCAATAAAGAGTAAATAAAGGTTTATCCACTGCTTTAAATTTGTTTTTGTGAGCATGTATGTATAACACAGACTAGAAAAGATTAAATCGGAACCATGCATGATATTGATGCTATTGTACATACAATTTCTTACAGTTTAAAAACTAGTTTCGCTACAGTGACATCGTAATCTAAAGCATTAAACATTACAGGCCAATAAGACTTCTCGTATTCGATTTCAGCTGAATAAAACAAAAGAATATGTTATGGTTCTGCACTTAATGAATTTGTTTGGTATGATTCAATCCTACCTATTTTTATGAAAAGGCCAAGTACAAGTTTGTGTTCAGATTAAGCACCTGTTCGTGCTAACTGCTAAGTGCAGATCCATAATGTAGAAAGTAGATTTTAGTAAAAGATAATACTCAGGACTTTTAATTGCAAACTTAACTTACTTCAAAAGTGCTCATTTTAATCTAATCGCTGATTTTCCCCAAGCGATATGTTTAAATTGATAAATTTAAAGCTTCTATTTAAATGAATTCTCATTGCATTAATTAATGTGTGCATTTACAGAGGAAGTAAAAAGGTATAGTATTGCATTACCTAATATATGTGTAAGGAGAAAAGATAAATTATTACAAAATTATATGCTACACTGTACACAATATATTCTTTTAATTTGTATCTTCGATGCCTAAAATTCAACCAATAATCTTCAAAAGGTTTCGTTAGATCTAAAATTATAACTGTTCTTTCATTCTAAAGGGTTGGGATTTGTCTGGTTCGATAATCAATTAATACCATCCATCCGTTCATGACAATAATTCAGTATTTTGCATAGGGATGCTAAGCCTGGCATTTGATCACTGATTGCGGTGTGGCGGGGAAAGATTGCTTACCGTACTTAATAGTCCTCTATTGAAATCGGAGTTAAGTATTCATTTAATTCTGAATAGTGTTTGACAATAAATCCTTTACAAATAGAGTAATGCAGACCAACTATTTTGAGGTGCTAAGTCGGAACGTCAGTCTATGAAGAAGAGTTTTCTAATTCTCATAAGAAACTTTTGCAGTGCAGTGATAACAAAGTAAGTAGTTTATGTTATTGATATTTGTAATGCATCCATGATGAAAGTATATTGTCTATGAAGGGATTTGTAACCATAGAATAGTCATATAGAACGAGCTACTAGATAAAAATTGATGGGATAAGGAGATCAGAGCAGAGTTACCGTGGCGTAAAAATTGCAACCACACACCGTCATGCCTACGGAATATAATAAGTAATAGGCATTACCAGTAGGTATAATATTCGTTTAACGAATTTGCGGCCATACTATTAATGCCGTGGTAGAAGTTTGAAGTAGTTGGCAAAGCACAGTGTGGTGTGAGGAAGAATTATACAGTTCTTTCGCTAACAGATTTTAAATAATAGCATACGGGCCCAGGAAAGCATCAATAGTCCTTTGGGTATGTGTGTTACTACGCGTGGTTTCTTGTAATGCGATGCAGTGCAGGTAAATTACCACAGCAGGTCGAACGGACAGAACACAATAATATTATAAAGTTAACTGCAGATCAAGTAAGGCCAAGGCGAAGTAAAGCTCCTCTGCTAAACTGTTTGCGATCTCGAGGAGTTGAAGACTCCATAAGTAGCATTAGTTGCTCATCATAAATAGCTAATGTTAAGTACATAGACGAGAGAATCTTATTAGCGATTTTTAGAATGTAAATCAAGTCTCGTGATAGTGAAGAGAGCTCTCTCACCTCTCAACTCAACCTATAAGTGAAGTGTTAGCATGTACACAATACACAGAGATAGTTCAACGTTGCTTTCTTGGGAAGTTTTGTTGGGATTGCAATGCATGGGCGAACTTATAATATGTTATGTATGTACTTTACTTTTATTTAGTCACGTTTGAAAAGAATTATAGAATGTCAGGCTCCGTAGACAAGCGGAGTACATACGCTGTGTACACATAGACACAGATTCTCATTACAAACAGACGCAGAGAAATAAATATCCAATTCGTATTTAGACAGAGGAAGAACACCAACGCAAACGTAAGAATATTTATTGAGCTTTAGTTTGCCTCGTCAAGAGGAAGAATACATTATGGAATATTATATTTCTACAAACACTGCGGTCGAGGACATTGCAGAAGTACACACCAAAATGTTGCACGTACAAAATTAAACACAGTGCATCTCCCCTCAATTAGTCTCTGCAAATTGCAAATGTGTTTGCCGGACAGATAGAGCAACCCTAATTTGGAAATACACATGCCTACCATGTAACAATTACTACACTCTCAGTCTGATCGAAGCCAATGAAGAGAGACAACCAAGATAAAGACAACACAAGTGCTTCTGTGAAACTGGAAAGGTGGTTCCGTTGTGGTGCTCTGCAAATCGAATAAAAATGCAACTGCTGCTAGGAGTCCTTTTTAGTCATCTTCCTTCGTGAAATATTATCACTAATATTTGTATGGGAAAGCATTCTATCGATTTCATGAAGTTTAGACAAATGTTATATACTATTGTAATTTGCAAGACGAGAGTTCTAAGGTTCTACCTCGTTTTTTGTTTGACAATTTTCCGAGAATCTTTCACAGCAATAAATATAGTTTTTAGAAATTTACTTCTCTTTCACATCTTAGATTACATCCAAAGTTGGTTCGTGTTAGTTTACAATAAATTGAAATAAATTCCGTGTATTTGTAGTGTACAGTTTTCTTTTACTACTCAAAATTTTTGCTCACGTAACCATAATTGTTATTCATGCGACTAGTTTTGTTATTTTGGAAGTGACAAAGTTACGACTTATTTAGTGAATTAAATTGCAAATAAAAAGCTTAATTTCGTTAGATATGCGTTTGTTAATGTGAAAGTAGGTATTATTGAGTTTATCGTTTGATTAAGTTATCTACTGACTAATCAACAAAAAAGAAAGCAGAATGCGTACTCTGGTTTTCCTATTCTGTGAAGCTAAAATGCATTTAGAGGAACTTTTATTTAGTTCTGACATTCATTTTCTATTGTTATAATCCCTACAATGGTTTTATTGATGGTTATGTCAATTGTAAGCTAAGCTGTTTGCGAACTTTAAATATTAAATTTCATGAACAAAGTAAATATGTAATATGTGAAACAAACAACATTTAAGTTTATTCATTAAAGTTCTGAAGGAGTAATAATAAACTGTTCTAGCGCACTTCTAATTTACTGTGATGGTGTTTACGTGACATGTTAATATGTTTACGTGCCGGTAAACAAACAATTAATTACCATACTTAGATTGACACGAACCTATTCGTGAAATGTGAGAATTAGTGGGGCTTTTCCGTTTCCTTCTTCGGCTTTTGCCATTTGACATAGGCAATACGCGATACACGGTATACAGCATCATTTTCTCATGGGAATCGAAAAAGACAAAGGCTACGCATGGGTCGTGGTCGCCGCCAGCTCCTTCCTCATGGTAAACTACAGCCAGTGGCAATAAGTAACTAGTATAAAACAATAATTCATGCGATTTATCAAATAAAACTGAAAAGTTCAAACTACTATTGCGACACAGATGGTTAATAATACATTTTTAAAGGTTTCAAACACCAGTTTGAAAACCTTCTAAGTTAAATTAAGAGGTTTATGTAAAAGTTGTAAAGTTCGTAAGCATTGTTATCTATTTTAAAAACTTTCGAAAACAATAAGTTTAATAAATTTTTATTTTATTGTATTTTAATAAAAAATATCCGAAATTGACATTAGATTTTGCATGCATAATTAAACATAATATATAACAAACGCTTTTACATCATTGAAGTTTTAATTATCACTTGTGTGCAAATTTTTACCAAAATAGTTTATCGGGCCTTCATCGTACAGCAGCTATGGTCTGTTATTCATGGAAGTTGATTTGAAAACGTATCGCAACTGGATAATTAATTCCATGTGTTCTCTATGGCTTTTCACAGGTATGAACCGCTTTAAACTAGAAATAATAGGTGATACTAATTCACACTGTTACCATTATAAATATTATAATGTTTAAGACTTAGTTTGCTGGTGATAACTAAACTGCGGCGAATTTATGATAAAAACGACAACGATTGATTAGCACTGCCGGCATGTCAAATGTCAACACAATATAATTGACGCTACTCTTAGCTTTATCAGTACATTACATATTTTAAGCAATGTTGTTTTTCTTTAATAAAATTACGTTTTTGAAAATGGCTAGTCGTAAAATTCAGATTTGATGTCAATAAACAGAGAAAAGAATTTTAGAGTGCGCGCTATGGTCTTTTGTTTTTTGAAATTTTGCTTTTCAAATGAATGAGTATTAGATTTGCAATTGAGACATGCAAATTTCACTCACAAGGTCAAAATCAAAATTAGATGATTATTTGCAACAAAAGTACACTTTATTAGCAATCTCTGTAGATGAATTTTACATGTGATGTTCCAGCATAATTTCAAAAAACCTATACTAAGCGCACGCGAAATATATTATGCCTACCTTGGAATATTGGTCTTCAAAAACCTATTAAGATACTGCTCTTGCTAGTTTGCTGCATGCTTAAAGGAAGTTTTAAGCTGATCCTACACTTCTGTAATAGGCATTTATTACACAGTTCCTTAAACTCTGTTGAGCTATCACAATACATTATTAAAATTATTTAATATTGTCAGTACTAACTAAATGGCAGCAGGCAAATTAATTATGTAACTTAATTATATATTGAGATTCATGCCTTGTAATAAATTGCATGAGTTAGAACCATTTAGTTTGTTAAGTAGCGGTCAGCTACTTTATAATAATGTCTGATCTGTCTGTCTGTCTGTCTGTCTGTCTGTCTGTCTGTCTGTGCGTTCGCGAAACGATACTTTATGGTAATGCCTGATCTACCTGTCTGTCTGTCTGTTCGTCATCATTCCGTCATCATCCATCATCATGTCCATGTCCATGTCAATAGTCATCATCCAATTACAATTACAGTGAGGTTCCCAAATCATGTATCATAGGAAAATTACAGTGAGGTTCCCAAATCATGCATCATAGGAAAATTACAGTGAGGTTCCCAAATCATGCATCATAGGAAAATTACAGTGAAGTTCCCAAATCATGCATCATAGGAAAATTACAGTGAGGTTCCCAAATCATGCATCATAGGAAAATCATGCATCATAGGAAAATTACAGTGAGGTTCCCAAATCATGCATCATAGGAAAATTACAGTGAGGTTCCCAAATCATGCATCATAGGAAAATTACAGTGAGGCTCCCAAATCATGCATCATAGGAAAATTACAGTGAGGTTCCCAAATCATGCATCATAGGAAAATTACAGTGAGGTTCCCAAATCATGCATCATAGGAAAATTACAGTGAGGTTCCCAAATCATGCATCATAGGAAAATTACAGTGAGGTTCCCAAATCATGCATAATAGGAAAATGGTCGACCGCTACTTTCTTATATGCATTTAAAATGGTTTATTTGTCATTAAGATGTTCATATATGCACGCATGTGTACCATTGGTATTTAAGTACCGCATGTATACTCTGCAATATCAATTCATCAATTGCTATTATGATTCTTGGATAAATAATTATATTCAGAAATAGACAATTTCTAGAGAAAAATTAGGAATAACAGAATACCACGGTCAAATATACTTACGTTTCACTATCTTTGTGGAAAAGAAATAACAATTTCAATTTATAATACCTGCCTCTATGATACAGTACATCCTCATTGGAAGTATTTTACTGCCAGATTTTCAATTTTTGGCAATGGTAACTGAGGGAAATCAAAATAAATGGATAGATCTATTGTTCACACAACAACTTTGTATACACAGCAAAATTATTTCGCAAGTTATGGCATTTAATGTCACCTCAACAAAAGGAGAACGTGTAGACATAGCAATGAGAAATGTCATTAACCTGTGCTTCAACTTTTGGATTATGCTAAAAAGTCACCTTGCTCTTTTGCTATTTCATATTACATTTATAATTGCAGGTTTACTAGCTGGACCAATGGCAGCGGTATCAACCCATAGAAAAATTGCATTAATTGGGTGTTTTATGGCGACTTGTGGGTACTTAATGGCCTCTGCAACATTAAGTAATCCAGTTTGGCTATTTCTATCATTCTCTATATTAGTTGGTAAGAGCTTTCATATTAATTCTTTTTATAGGGGGTTTAGTCAAAATATTTTGGACCCCAATTCCACTCAAATCCTATGTACCACTGAATTACATCATTTGTACACGAAATTGAAATAATGAATTTTCTTTAGAGAATGATTTCCATTGTTTTTAGAAAAACTTCTAAAGGAAGAATAATTTAAATAAGAACCTTTTCTGTTACATAAAATAACACCTGACAAGTTTGTTTAATAAATCTGATTTTCTTTTTTATTGTAGGTGTTGGATTAGGATTGGCTATCAATGTGACGTTTCTGGTAGTAGCCGAGCATTTTGAAAAGTACAGAGGACTTGCAATTGGGATCGGCCAGATAAGCGTTAGTATAGGGTACATGACAACTCCTTTTCTGTACAGTATTATAGAAGGAACGAAAGACAAATTACACATTCGAGCACTTTTAACAGCAGTGGCTTTTCTTAGTGCTACATTTTATCTTCGTCCTGCCAAATCACGGTTGTTATCATCATCCCAAGCAACAAATAGTTCCAATTCCCAAAGACTACATGAAAATATGGAGCAACTTTCCAGCGGTGACTCTCAGGAAGATATACCTCTCGTAGAGATTAAAGAGGATAACACCAATAATGCAAATAGTACCTTAGACATAAAGCCAAGAAGAAGGAGTCAGTATTTAATAGCCATATCTGCAACCTTGTTACCTAAAATCCCAGAGGAATCTGAAAACAATTCTCTGAACGAGGCCACTGTAGAATCCTGTCCTCCTTCTCCGTCTATAAGTGCAAGCAATATAAACGCTTTAGATAATCAATGCAACCGTCAAATTCAGTATCCGAATTTGCCTGAATCGTCATCTGATGTTAATGGCTCAAGTATTCCTATTAGTGTCAACCCCTCTACTTACCAAACTAGCAGAAAATGCCAAAGCATTGCAAATTCCAAAATTAACAACAACAACGGCCGAAAAAGCAACAGTAGTTCAGTTGCGAAACGTGTATATAAAATTCGAAGGGCAAGATCTGCCAATGAATGTGCACGAGATACAGGGATTGAATTAGTGAATGATCTTCCGGGAAGCGACAGCTCTACAAGAGGAGTTTCAAGATTCAAATTTTTCAAATATTGCCGAGAAGTTATTTCTAAAATAGATTTTAAGCTTTTTACAAATGTGCGGTTTTTAAACATGGCTTGGGGAAGTGCATTTGCAGTAATAGCTTTTCCCAGTTTTCCGGTCATTCTCTGTTCGTACATCTCCTTGATTTCTCCAGTAGCGGATAAAGAAGAAGAAGAAATAGCTTTACTCATCATATTTTCAATAGATATGGTTTCCCGTCTCTTCTTTTCATACATATCCGATTTTTCTTTCTTCAATCGTAGAGTAGGATTCTTTTGTGGCACATTTTTTGGAACACTTTCCATTACATGTAAGTATTGTTTTGTGTAAAAATTAAAAAGTAATCACTCTTGCCGTTGCGGATGCAAAAGCCATGGGTTTTTGTGGGTTTTTGGGTATTTGGTCGGCCAAAATAATGTAATATTCTAGGTATATTACTTGATATTCCTGCTTTTTTGAGTCAAAATATGATGAAAAATGATAGTTTTTAAATATAATTATCAAATATGTTCATATTTTGCAGGATATACTCTAATTTGTTGTGAAATTGAAGGTGTATTTCACATTCTCTTTTAGAAAAACCAAAACTCATGGGTTTTTGATAAAAAAGTGGGCCGGGTTTTTGCTCGAAAACCCAAATGCCCTGGATCGGCATCCTTACTAACACATGTCCGATTGTCGCAAATCATAATTGTTAGCTTCTGGCCATGAACAACATTTATTAATAAATCATAAAAACGGCAATGAAAATTTTTTGGTGCGGCCATAAATTTAATTTTATGTTTGATTAATCATGTCTTTTTGATTTGATTTCTTTAGGTGTCGGGTTTGTAACAGATATGAACATTATCTACTGTTTGTGTGCTATTTATGGAATGTGTATGGGTATCCTGATTGTTACCGAATCTCTTATGTTTATTGACATTTTTGGAATGGAAAAACTACCGTCAACTTACGGAATTGTAAACTTGTTCAAATGTCTTTGTACTTTGGTGATAACTCCACTAATTGGCAGTCCTGTGTCTGCGTTTATGTATCCTACTCACCCATTTAGTTACACACTTAATCATAATTCCACGACCTGCCAAAACTGTGATCCATTAGGTAACTTAATGCTTAATGTTTTCAATTGTTTCGAAACTTCATTCCTAGTATTGTCTGTAATTTGAATTACCATTAAGAATTTCGATTTCCATGTTAATACAAAGAAATATATATAATAGGTTTATACCAGTTTGAAGACAACCAAGCTGCGATTTTCAGAAGACAAAATATGTTGTGCATAGTGGCCGCACCTGGAATCTTGTGTTCTATTTTGTGGATCTTTGAGGGAATGTGGGTTCGAACTGCCAAAAGATCTCGTGGCCTACAAAGATCTGCCTTTTCAGAAAATAGTGAAAATTTAAGGTCTCAAGTTTAAAACAGAAAATAAACTCTAGTCAAAACATTTTACACTGTCAGGGTCATAAATATTATGCAGTGAACTGACAGTGAGTAAAGTCTTCAAGTATATGCTTAAAAAGTAGACATTTTTCTGTCACGAAAATTGACTGAAGTGAACTCAACAATTTCTGTATCAAAAGTGAATGTTTACCGGCATACAGTCGTGATCATGAAATACATTTTGATATTGATAAACATCAACACACGTACTTCTCAGGGGTGATTGTCAGTTAGTATAAGTCAATAATTTAATAAAAAATTTGGGAATAAATGTCTTGTGTATTCTACCTAAAATATTATTCCAATTGGCATTTTTAGAAGGATTGTAAAAATCCTCTTGGAAATAATTACAAATAAACCAAAATTGCAACCCGCGAATATAAAATAGAGAAACAGCGAAATTCGCTTCTTAATACAATACCATTGTTTCCTTATCAGACAACCCTCATCTACATTTGAATGCCAATAACTCAAAACCTATACCTCAGTCTTCGGAAGAGAACATTCCAACTTAAAGATTGGACGAATCTTCCCTTATAGTTTAAATGGCTATTCAAAAATTCAAAGAAGGAAAATTAATTGGTCGTAAATATACTGTAACCAAATTGTGAGCGTAATTGTAATATTTAAAAAAGTAAATAAAATCTAATGAAATCAAAAGAAGTAAACCAATATTTACCAAAAACGTAAAGAAATAAAACTTGGAAATTGTTTATTAAGTATTGTTGATACCAGTTAATTACAACAGCAAGAATAACTACAATTACAGAAGGTGTTTTACTTTCAAAGCTTATCGTTAACTTTGGTATGATTTTCATGGATTCAAATTAGTTACATGTACGTTTGTTCCAGAAATTCTTCAATCACAATTTTGCTATTTCATGTCACACACAGAAAGTTTTCTGTAATTAGAAATGCGCTACGAGGAACAACAATACTTCGGTAGGTAACTTCGAAAAGTGAAAACTTGGAATTTGGACAGTAATAAAACACCGAATAATCAATTATGAAATATTAGGTTTACATTAGATTGCAATTCGTTGTTGCAGCACTTCGATAATGCTCTCCCGGCTGATTTCTTCTTCGGCCCGAGTTGAGACATTTCGGAGTTTAACTACTCCTTTCTCGAGCTCACTACCTCCAATAAGAATGGCCCAAGGAATGGCCATATCTTCACAATATTGCAATTGCTGTAGAAGTTTAGGGTTAGCCTTGTAAGAGTGTTCAGCTTTGAATCCACTTTTCCATAGCATAGCTAATAATTTCATCCTCTCCTCTACCAGTCCTTTTTGGGCAGTTGCTACGTAAACTTGGGTTTCTGTGGTTCGGATTTTGTTAGCGCTCTGTTGCTCCAAAATGCTAAAGATTCTTTCTACGCCGATGGAAACCCCAACGCAAGGCACTTGTCTCTTTTTCTGATCGAATATTCCTACCAGTGAGTCGTAACGACCTCCTCCTGCAACGCTACCTACAGTTTCTTGGCCTATAAAATTCCAAAATATTATAATACTTTCCAATTATATTAGTAATTATACTTTAATGCTAAGAGGCATAATATAATTTATTTAAATGCAATTGTACGGGTACTTACTAGTTAAACATGCTTCATAAATAACGCCAGTGTAGTAATCCAGTCCTCTGGCCAAACTTAAGTCAAATTTTAGAATGGAGGAATCAACTCCCATAAGGTCGCAGTATTTGACCAACAGTTCCATACTTTGAAGACCCTCTTTGCCATTTTCATTACTTAAAAATGAATTATTTTCTTTGAGCTTTGCAATAATCTCTTCAGGTGGACCACTGATATTTATATGAACTCCGATTGCCTCAGCTATATCTGGCGACAGTCCCTTATCCTGTATTAATTCGGAACGGACTTCAGCCCACGTCAATTTATCAAGTTTGTCGACTGAAGAGCACACAGTGCGGAACATGTCCGGAGGAACACCACAAAGTTCAAAAATACCATCCAAAATTTTTCTATGATTTATCTTAATTTGAAACGGTCCAAGTTCCAAACAAGATAGAATTTCAGCAACGATCTTAACACATTCTGCATCGGGAAGCATTGCGTCATACGCTCCAGCAATATCGAAATCCTTAAAGCAGATTATTAACAATTATTAATTAATTAAGCCATTAATTCCAGAGTATTTAAAAGCTGTCGGATTAATTACACTTACACATTGATAAAACTCTCGGTAGCGACCCTTTGTCATAGCTGGATTGTCGCGTCGATAGACCTTGGCAATGTGATATCTTTTGATGGAACTAATTTTACTCATGGCCAAGTAACGAGCAAATGGGACTGTTAAATCGTAACGAAGACTTAACATCTCGCCACCTTGGTCTTTCAGATCATAAATCAATTTTGAGTCTTCGCCATATTTTCCAGTTAAAACGTCCTTTAACTCAAACACTGGAGTGTCAATCGCTTGAGCACCGTGCTTTTTGAAGCAATCGATAATTTTTGACAATACGTGTTCTCGGATCGCCATTTGATCAGGGCCATAGTCCCTCGTACCCTATTGGAAAATTAAAAAATGTAGTGAATCATTATCAGTCAACAATGGCAATAATAAAAATTAGTAAATAGTTTACACAAATCTAAACACTCAATTATTAAATAGCCTCATATGTTGTTTAATGCCGTGGTGATAAACAATCGAAATTACCTTTGGGACCTTCAACTGAAATTTCTGGGCACTGTGTGGCTGAGGTTTTTCATCAGTGATTTTTGCCTTCAACTCGGTCAATCTCGCTATCTCAGCGTCAAGTTGAGCTGCCGTCAGGGCTGACATTTTTGCAATATGTGGTGAGAGAGCACTGCCAAATTTTAATAGACGATTCAGTTTGCTGACAGTTTTGCGAATGCAAAATGCAGAGTGCAAACGACTGGGATTCAGATTCAGTGCAATATTGAAAGACCTATCACTATTAATGATAAATGCAAGACGAAATAATAAGATTTAGAAAGGGCACAAACAACAACCTCTTGACAAAAAGACGACGAAAGTCGACTGTGGATTTCGTAAGCAATATTTGGGTAGCTGTTGGTGGTGTGTTAGTAGTTAAAACTGTTAGTGCAATTATCTGGTGCAGCAGCGTGTTCATTGACTTTGCCGAGAGCAAAAACATATATAATATCCAAATTCCCTCCCGGTCGCTTTCGCTTCCACGTGACCACCTCAAGAAATGTTGTCCCACATTTCAGCCTTACTGCACTTCTAACTTTGTTCTGAAATGTATAACATCATTCACCCATCTGAGCGTTAATATCCTCCTGTGTTCATGTTCCATGAGTGTCCCTGAGCTACTCTGTCTTTCAATCTGTTATAGAGTAGCCTTTGTACGGTTTAACAAATAAGATAGTGAAACATTGTGCAATAAAAATTTAAGAATTTTTAAAACTTAATGTATTATGTCAGCACACAATAAATATATAGTTTTAGATTACGCGACCTGGTTTTTTGGGTGGCACTTTCGACCACAAACTCCGTATGAATACCTAATTTTGGATAAATCTTCATCTATCCTGCATTCAGCTATCTTCAGTTACCCAGCGGAGGAAAAGTGTAAAGAAATGACCCTACTTTATAGGTAAAGTCCTCGTCAGTCACGAACGTTGTCCCAAGCAGTTAGCCGCAGCCAAACACAACTTTGAGGTGTCGTATAGGGTGACGGAATTTAAATCTCGCATTCAAATTCCCAAAATAATGTTTCTATTGGGGATGCGTTATGTGGATTATTTTGCTCGGAACATGGGTTTACATGTAGTTAGTTCTTCTCTTCGTGTATCAAAGGTGACAAATTTTATGCTGTTTTAATCTGTTAGTTTGCTGATTGAATTGTGTTAAAAATTAGTAGTGTAATTATGGTATTGTGATATTTCTAAAGTCCCTGCGGAACTCTGGTTCCGCAGGGAGAGGATGGCTGGCTTTTTCACTGTGGCTTCAAATTCGCCAAATTTGAAACCAGTGAAAAAATGAATATCTATTTTGCTTTAATATAGGGCCAACCTTATAATAGGCATAAGGCTTGTAACTACGACTACAGCAACTTTGTGTAAAATGTAATGTCATAATAATTATTTTCACCCCAATAGATAGTCAAAATAATAGTACTGCATTTTCACACAAAGTCGCTTCTTCTAATATTTCACTTGTAGGCTTGAACGGTTGTTCAAACACTTACTATTTAACTTTTCCCCTTATGACATCAATGGAATATTTGCTATTGTGGGGTTCGTGCGGTTTGTGAAAATTTACACTTGACTACCCAATCCCTTTGCGAAGCACTCCTAAATCTTCTAATTATCAGGGAGGCACACTACAAATTCGTTTTTCTGTGTAATGCCTATATTTACATCCTTTGACTGTCTTTCTAAGAGAATAAGAATATCAATTTCTGGCCAGCTTGTGTGCTACTTTGTTTACTGTATGGGACGCTTACTTTAGTGTTGTCTCAGCCATGGATAAAGGAAACGTAGAATTGACCGAATTTACATACATTTTCCTATTAAAATTCACTACACAAGACTATCCACAGGTCAACAGCAACCCAGCTATGGCTGCAACGGTACTTTTATGCGTCACATTTTGAGCTTTCCTAAGGAGTTTGGCGAAAATATGTTCACTTCGTCTATACCGTTTCTTTTCATATTCGCCATTTGGGTCGACAATTTTAATGAACTGCATTCGCCAAATGAGTTTTCGCCACTTCATCCCTAAATCGTAGCATGGAATTATTTCCGCAGGACATAAATAGAGTGGGAGTGTGTGTTCCTAAAATACTTTTCTGTTTTTCCCCATTTTCATTGTAAAACATTCAACTTTAACAATGTTTTGTTCCCTGGTAAATTATAAATATTGCTCATTGACTAAAATATCTTATATTAAACAGCACAGTTTGTCTACCAAAGGCGACTTAATAAAATCATTGGGCTAAATTATCTCAATGTGCCTTAGAACATTTATAAAATGAAAATACCGAGCAACACGGTGGGTGAAGTTTGTGAAGTGTTCCACAATCCAGAGAAGAAAGCATATTTTCATGAAAGTACAAATTTTAGTAATAATAACGCTTTTGTTTAATTGAATTAGTTGTCAAATGTCTTTGTCCACTACATCCTGCCTAAATTACAATTTGCTTGGGCTGATTCGATCACACCGCGTATTACTCTACAAAAACTGTAAGTAGTGAATTACCTAGATCTCTATTCTAAAGAGGGGTACTCCAAATCAAAGTAGATGCGTTATCATAATTACTAAACATTGAGTACAAGTAGCTAAATGCCTACCCAATTTAAATTATGAAGGTACTAACATTAAAGAGCACATCAATTATATCACGAGATGTCAATGTATTTTCTTGTAGAACTATTACACTTAAGCTTAAATTGATTGTAACATTTATACAACTACAATAAACTACATATAAAGTAATAAAGACGAGATAAAATTTGCAATAAAATGGAATGTTTGCAGCCTCTGTCTTTATAATACGAGATAAATTATTAATAGGTGCACCCAATAATACACTAATGGTGACCTATGAATTTAAATAGTTTTAATCCAATTCGTAGACTGCAACGTACCCACCGTATTTATTTAATAGATAGGTTAGGTATGTATAATAAATGTATCTTTATCTTTGTGCGTTACTTTGCTCTGCTTTTTCTTTGCTTATTTTGCCAACGCTACATAATATTATTTAAAGAACGATGAGTTTCTCATGTACACTTCAGTGGAATATCATCAACCGTAGTTTATAAGCAACTATATTCGCAGTATATGGAATACCCATTTCCCTACCTTCACTATAGTGCATGTACCTCGACTAATGCACCAATAAACGGTCCAAATTCACCGACGCGTACCAACTTTAGGTAAAAAGCGTATTGCGTCTATGTTAGTGTTTCAATATGAGATAGATGGTTTATTAAAGATAACAGCGTTATTTTTTAGCTATACTAAATTACTATTAATAATATCATCATTGTTTTCCTTGGGGTATTGTATTGTACCTTACTCAAATATATTATAGCGTGTCTAATACAGAAACAATGTGGTACTCTCCCACTTCACACACTTATTATGCCTTCTGCATTATATTCATTATGAGTATGAGTGATGCAGATACTGACAGACAAACGAGGGATTGAAGATGAAACGAGAAACAAATTCCTCCTCTCGGCTCTCTTTTGCTCTGCTCTGCTCCACTGTCTCACATAACCTACCATACATAGATACATAGCAAGAAAAATAATAGCGAAATAAAATAACTAGTATCTGGTACATTCATAAAAAACATAAACATGCAGAAATACACTCAATGCATAACTAACATACATAACAGCCCTAAATAATACAATATACAAAGTTACACATATCTAAGCGAACGATCTTGTTCAAATATTTAAACTAAAGCAAACACTCTCAGTTTATGTGCTTATAAATTAAGTGCACCATGTCATCTTTCTATTTTAGTCCCTCCGTCGATCTCAGAATTGACACTACTGTTGTGTTTATGCAGATTCACAAGCATTTTGTTTTCAGATCATTCAGATGCGATGCAAATAAATAGCAATGAAAAATTCCAGTTTGTAAATGCAGAACATCGTTTCTTTCTTGTACTAAGAATCGAAAAAGGCATAGGTAGGTCATGCGTAAGTATGTATGCAGTTCAAATTTAAATGAAGACAATTAAAAAGGTCAGAATTTTAATGCAAAGTGCAATACTACTGCTTCTTAAGCCACTACTTAAAAGTTATGCATCAAACTCCGTTGACACGTAAACTTTGTTTTTCTTTAAAGTAGTATTTGATTTAAGGATTAAAAGATCTATTGTGCGAATTCGACAAAGGTTGTCAGTCACGGAATTGTTGTGCTTTGTATATCCCAATGCGTTCAGCATCTGACCTAGCATTTATTAGCATATCCATCTATACCTGTAGTATTTTTCAATGATTTTCTTGTGGCTTATTTTATGCATTTCCCCAAATAAAGCCGAGTTTTTTGTTTCACTTTGAAGATTGTTACATGGATACACATGCATGAGCACCGTACAACAGTTAGGTTAGCGAGATGTGCTTATATGTAAATAGATTATACGTTTTCTATCTGAAAAAGCTGGCTGACTGCAGTTGATAGAGATAAGAGGGCAAGATCTCTCGAGGAATTGCAAGTGATGTGAATTTGATTTGACGAGCACTGAAAACGACAAATTGGACCTGACATGGCATACTTAATAAGCGGCTGTAACTTTCACAAGAATTTACTTTTTGAAGTAAATTCCTTAATTCTTGTTTAATTCTAATGAGAAATTATGGGTTTAATTCAAATTAATTAGCAAGTTTCCAGATATACATTTCATGATACGTATTTAATCTTAAAGCTAATTAACTTTATTGAGTAGCATACTTGCTACATTCAAATGTGACATAATAAATTGGGGGAAACGCTTTTATTGTACGAGAAAAGTGCGGCATTACACAAAGAATATATGTAGATAAGTATCCAGTACTAGCTTAATGATTTGTGTAACTTTACTCAACGGCGTATTACTTTATTATTTCATTAGTTTTCACAAAATGAAAGGAAAAAATCAGGATCTCGTGCGTAAAGTGTAAGCTATACAGTTTTTAAATTAATATTCTGTAATTAATGTTACAGAGTTCCGCTATTGTACTAAAGTAATTTGGAAAATTGAATTTTTAACTTAATTTTTATTTTCACTTTAATGGAAATTTATGGATGTTGTCATAAATGAAACATAACTATGTATTTGGCAATTAATACACTCGGCTGCAATAGCTGTCTCTCTAACAATAAGTAATTGACTATGTAGCTAATAACTCAAAAACTATCCGCACTTGCTGAAAAAGAAAAGAAACCAGAGCTAATTATTGATTGCGATGATTAATTTACTAATTGAGTTCTTACTAGCATTCCTAAAGGAATTAATGGAATGAACAGCTTTCACTTGATAGCTATGTGTAATTATTGGGCGTGTAGTCGGTGTTAGCAGAAATTAATAGTACAAAACAAACTAATAATATATGTTCACAATAAAGTAGGAACTCTTGATTCGTTACATTTGTGATACAGAATTATTTATATTATATATAGAAGAAGCTGACAACCGCTAATGGTCACAAAGAGCTTCCATTAATAGAAAGATACAGCAACTTGTAATAACAAGGAGGATGAGGATGTAAAGAAAAGTTGTAAAGGCCATAACCATAGATTAGCCAAGTTCTAAACATTATTTTGAGTAGGTACATCCTAATTTAGTATGTTCACGTCACGATTGTGTATTGAGTGTGATTTAGAATGCAATTAGTAGGTACAAGGAATTTCACTTGATGAAGACAAGACTACGAGGAGGAATTGTGTGTATCTCACCCTAGAGTGGAGATTGAAGATGAGCAGAAGATTGTACTTGCAGACAGGATAGACAAGGAAAGCTCATCTTTATCCTTTAAAATTTTTATCCGTATATATCGATAGTGTTGATTAAATTCTTCGTTTATGCTCATGTTGGAAGAGATGTTTTTATCAGATAAGAGAATTGACGAGAAGAAGAGTATGTAGTAGCCATGCTGACTGATAAAGAATAATGGTACAAATGATACGAGTAAGAGGAGCAGTGCAAATTGTAATGATGATGTTGGTGTGCACAGTGGCTGAAGGAAAAGATTTTCTAGTAACTATAGAGGTCTGTTTTGCCGGATCAATTAGTTTCTGTGACTAGTACATACTTACAATGTAAACCCTATCTGACTGTAGATATGAAAAGCATAAGCTCTCAGCATCGGCCACGAATACGAAGCTAACAACACAAGGTGCAAGGAATTTGGGTTGGCAAGATTGTAATTAAAATGGTAATATGTACTTAGTAGGTACGCGATAAGATGTAGCACCAATAAAACTAAATTCAATTCTAGCCTTCCTATAAAACTTCGCATGAATATCTTTAACTGGATTCAAGGATTGCCTTATTCCAACAAATGTAAACCATACAGACCACTATTTACTTGGATGGCATGGAAAGAAAATATTATATTTTTCAGTTTAGAAATCTTTTTCTGTGCGCACCTCTTTTGTTAAACAGCATGCCTGTCTATTATGTAGACAAGTACCTACTTTACATTTATAAGTGCTTTAGATAAATTCAGTTTAACAAAACAGTTCATACCAAACAATCTACTACGGATTATCTACACAACGCTACTCTAAGCATTTTTATTCTCCATTGTATTACATTGCAGTTCTTAATTTTCATACACTTACAATTATTAAATGGAACACTTATGGTCTATTTGGAAATACGAAATAGGGAACAATATGGTCGGCTATCTGTAGGGCTAGAAACTTAATAAAAACTTTTCCCAGAAATTTAATAAAAGGTTTCAGTATTCTGCACGAGCGAGTTCATTAAGATCTGTAGCTTCTTACAAACCATTGATTGATTCAAATAGCGATTTTATTTTTACTATTATTATTAGCACTATTATAGCACAGTATAGTTTTGCGATTCCCTTCCAAAAATACGTGTTTATTTGGCATTATATACCTTTGAAGATGCTACAGTCCCTTATTCTGTTTTCAGTCAGTATGAAATGATTATATGTCCGTGTATGCTAACCAAACTTGAAAACAATACAACTCTATAACTCTACTAATGGCTACTGTTTAATATGTGCTTTATTTGTATTGTTATGGTATAGGGATTTCCATTTAGTGCAAATTGCAGTGGATGCTTATTAACTGAGATTAGATTTAAGTGCACCCTACTATAGTGATGTACTTGCTGCTCATGTCATGTGTTGTTTATTGTAACATGTAACAAGTGTATGTTTGTTGTAAAGAGCAAAGGGCAGTGTTTCAACTGAAATGCTAGCTAAATAGGGAATTCGCATTTCGTATTGCTATAATACTATTAAGGATATAAAACAGAGCAGGTAGTTAGGAAGCATTCACTTATTAAGGTAATTAGGAATACACATAGAAAAGTGCTTACTCTTTACTACAAGGAAATCTTACAATTAGTTCTCGCTTTGCTTATATTTATTAATTGCTTGGTTCGCATATTTGTACTAATAATGGTAGCATATTTGGTAGCATAGCACAGAGGGATATAACATTAAGTTTAAAACGTATTACTTGGTATCTCTAAGACACGAGACGAGAACAAGTTTCTGTGCTTAATCCATTAGGTATTTTAGTTAGTTATTATAAATGTAGCAAAATTCATGCAATGCGATTTACAAAGTCAGTAGTGGAGAATATTATGGTCAAGTACACTAATACAAGTGTGTATACTGAGTAACTAACGAACACACAAACTTTGACTGATAACATGGCACCTAAGAATTGTATTACATTATGTAGCTATGTTATATTTATTATATACAGAATATCTGTAATACTATATATAATTGCATTTATATTTTGAACATGAGACTAACTACGTAGGTACTGTATATGGATTATAAATATTGCATGGTGTGTGTATTAGCAATGTGGAGGGTTGTGGGAGTGAGTGTTTATGTGTATTAAGTAAATTGCACAGGTTCACATGTAGACTATAGACAATGGATGTGAGTATTAAGACAGGGAAGGCAACTAGAGATTAGGTTGAGAGAAAAAGAGAGAAAAGAAGAGAATGAATTAGATAAATAGCAACAATAGTAAAGGAGATCACTTAAAAGTTGAAATAGGGTAACATGTTGTGCCATAAGAATGAAGGATGACCAAAAGAGCGTGTCCGATCCGTTCATTG
Source organism: Yoshiicerus persimilis (assembly GCA_020352615.2). Lineage (NCBI taxonomy): Eukaryota > Metazoa > Arthropoda > Collembola > Entomobryomorpha > Tomoceridae > Yoshiicerus > Yoshiicerus persimilis. Next base: position 22,436,201 of record CM060170.1, on the reverse strand, counting down.
TCCGCCACAACCGCCTTTTTAACTCAGTCTTGGTCTCGGTGCCCAAGGAGCTTCACTCACAATTTCGTTCTTCTTGTTCTAACAAATAATTTCTAAACAGTTGAATTCAAATAACCCTGTTGCTGATACTCATATGGGCTGGGTCCTCAGTTCACTTGTTCTGTATTTCCACTAACTCTCATTCCGTCCACATTTTACATTTTACTCTCAACTGGATTAGCAATCATTCCAAAGAAACCCGTCTCAACTGATCAGTTAGGTAGCTAAGGACCTGTTGTTTTAGGTGAATTTATACTTATTTGGTGTTTGAGTGCTCCCTTGGAAAATCTGCCTTCAATGTGTCTGTTGTAGTGAGAAATTATGTGCTTGGGTTTTTCTCAATCCCTTCATCTAAAATGTGCCTCTTCAAATTTTATATTTTTGCCTGTCTTTTTCTAACTTGTGCATTGGCAGAGGAACAGGACCAAGATATTAACCCTTTTCTTGCCAATCAAGTGGAGCCTTCACAGGTCACCTCCATAAGCTCAGGTACATGGTATTTTGGTAAACTAACATTATTTCCATTTGTGGTGCAAACGTAATATACACCAAAATCTTCTGCAATGTAATATGCAATAGGAATTATACAATTAGAGAATTTATGTTGCTCGAAGCTAATTTCTCTAAAGGAAGAAAGAAACAAGAACGAAAAACCCAATACATTTTCACCATATTGCCTTTGACCCTGTTTCCGTTAGTGTATAAATTTTAGTTAAAGTTCTCTGCCATCTGCAGTTTAACGTTTCTTCAAACTGCCGTATTTTACGTAAAATGAGATTAGATATAATTACACTTCCAAACCTAAAACAATTATCCCAAATGTATTTTATCAATCAAATCGTAATCTACGTTGTAGCCTCTGGCTCTTCATTTCTTTAGTAGATATACCTATGAACACTTGTTATCCGCATATGCACTATGTGTGAAACTAAATTTTCAATCCGTTCTGCTGATGCAACTATATTACCACCAGTAAGTACATGTGCAGAAAATTTGCAGTTGCGCCAGTGGTTTAATACACCTATCTTAATAATGTCTGTTGCACATGGCAGGTCAATATTAGTCGTCATTTAGATTACATACGACGGTTTTCTTTTTTTACATTATTCATAAACATAATTCAAACTTTTCAATCTATTAGCTGTGCAGTAATGAACAATTAATAACGCAGTTTCACAGAATCAGTGGAGCTACTCAGGAGTCGATTACTTAAACGCAAAAATACGGTGTCTACAAAAATATAGAATTGTAACATTGTATTATGCATTTATCTACATAGTTAGTTTTCAGCGTAACGAACAGAAACAAATTGTCTTGTCATTCATTGCTTTCTTTTTGGAAATGAGAAAGTTTCGACTTGGCATCGCTATGAATAATGCTTCATGTTCTGTGTGCACATATTATACGTACACTAGACAGGTTAATTACTTGTTACACGACCAGTAGTTTTCCCGTAGCCAAGTTATTAGACATTAATTGAAATTAGTATAAACAAAAAAACAATGTCTATATCCTGGCAAGTGTTCCCTAATTATTGTTTGTCTAGTGGATAGCTTAGAATTAGAAACGTCACTACTGTAGAAAACATGTACCTACCTTCCATGTTTAACAATACCTTCTTACATTATTTGCTTGCAATGAGCATTCTACCAGGTAGCTATTATTAGTATTCTGCACGAGCCACGGCAGGTATAGATCAACAATTTTTACGATCCTTGTAACATGCAACATTTTGTATTAGATTATAAAGAAGAGTAAATCAAAGCACAGCGATAGAGAAAAACATGAATCTCAAGTAAAGCTAAGCTCAGTCAAGTAAAGTCAATGTGGTTTGGTTGGGGCTGAATTGGAATAACGACTCTGACTCTGCGTGTATACATACATACATAGCTCCATTAGTTTGTTCATGCAAGATGGTTTGATCCAGATTAGGAATCAGATTCAATCTTAACATCACTCTTTGCTCTTTACTGGTTTTAATAATTTACAAACAATATAAAGAACTACATTGAAAATAATAATTATGTACCCTGTATATTGAAAATAGTCTATACTGCAATACACCATACTAAAATATATTCCTTCCAAAAACCGTACACCAGCCCTAAGTGAGAAGTTAATATGTATCGCATAAGTACAAAGATATTTTCCTAAAACTGAATTATTATTGGCATATAAGAGTATCTCCAAGATACATATTAAATTTTTAATCAGTATTTTGCAGGTATAGGGAAATAAACGTAATCTGGATAATTTCAATTAACCAACTTAAAAGTGCAGTAAAGTTAATCCACACGCTTATGTGTAGAAGAAGTGGCGCTCTTTAAGTAATGCGTTCAAAAATAATCGTAACAACTACATAAAATTATAATTGGGTTAAAATCAATTCGTGGCAAGCATTCAGAATTACTTGCTTTGATAAAATAGGGTTTCCCAACAACAGATTCAAAAATTCAAGGTCTATCTTCATTTAATCTTCTTAGCAGCCATATTAGGTGTATTTATGCTAAAAGATTCTAATTGAGCAAATATATTGCGTACCTTATGTAAATATTCCATCGTCAAAGGAATGAGAGTCTTGACGCACCTCCATCAAATTGTCTTAAACAGTAATCTACAAATATATCAGGCTAAATTGATTTTCATACAATACTAGAACTTGAAGATTGACAAGTATAATACAATTCTAAAGTTTTTCGAAATGCAATTTCATTCACAACCAAATGTTCACCGCACAATTCAGATACGGTTAACTATTATCACTGCAATTGTACTATAGAAGCTGTCAATTCTAAGAAATATTTAAGTTTTACTGGGTCAACCATATAAAGAATAAAATTGGTAAACAATACTTATCTTGACACTTCACCCTTAGACAGCCGAAATGTAATTACACGCTTTATGACAATAGACAAACGTTATATGAACATACTACTGTCATTGTTGTCAGCGCAATGTATAATTTTACAGAAGACAATGTCACTTTTATTATATTATAGTATTTATAAAGTCAAGTTATTTAAAGCATGTAACGTCTGGGATATTCCTTAGGTACCAACCTTACCCAGGTAACTTTGTACATATTTAATTCAATTTTGTTTTGGTGCGATGACGAAATTGTATGTTATTGCTGTTTGAACTCTAATAGCCACCTTTTACCTTAAATATTTCGGGCCATTTTACTTTGTGTCGCCGGAAGTTTAATTTGAATCCATAGGTTTGTATGTCGGTGCACTTTAAGGAGTTAGAGTTGGAAAACCTCAGTGATTTTACTTGGGAATGTAAATTAACAATTTTACAAAATTCATATAGATGTTAACTATGCAGGATTAATTAAGGACATTACGATGGAATACCAAAAGCTTATACATAGTAATTTCCAATACTGTAATTGTTTGCGATTAAATAAACATAGACAGCTAAGAAATACATTTCTGTACATATTAAAAATTAGAAACCTCACGACCCCATATGGCAAAAACCACTCTACTCTGATACACTTTAAATCTTACTAATTATAGTACCTAGTTATACTGCAAAATAATATTTAATTAGATAATTAACCAAATTGGTTACACTATAATACCTACTTGGTCGTAACCACAAAAGGATCACATAACTACGCAAAAGTAATATATGATTTCTAATTTGATTGCAATTAAAAATTAAGGTAAATGAAATGTGATGTAAATGCGTGGCATAGAATAAAAGGATAAACCACAGTGAGTGAGGCCATGTTTCTGTAAGCAATTTTCATGCATATAGAAAGCTATCCTGCAATGAGGCTAGTAGATGAGACTGAGACTATGATAATGATGGAGCTAATGAGCTAGCTTAATGTAATTGTTCTTGTAAGAAAGTACTTATCGATACCTAAATGCCTAAATACATTGCGTAGTAAAAATTAATCGTTGTGCGTGCATGACTAAAATAATTATGTAGAGTGCTTTTGTACGTCCGTATTGTGTATAGATAGATAGGCAGTCCTAAAACATAATCTTATTATGGGTTGCAGTTATGTTATCTGTGAAGACTTTATTATGCATGTTCTGGTCCAAAATGGTCATTGGCCAAGAGTAAGTGTTCTTAATGTAGTAAGTATTTAGTATTCCTCCAGTGCCGCGATAAAACAAAGTGTTAATAAAGCCTAGAGGATGGTATAGATCTGGGCATTGATCTGGGAATTATTATTATTTCTACAAAAATACTGTTGTCGACTTAAGCTGTGGTTAAATAAAGTAATTTGGGGTATTTAATGGAGTTGGAGAAGGTCAAGTTGAGACTAGCCAAGCTAACAATGGGAATAAGTACAGGTGCAGCCAAATGATATTTGAGTGAGTCTGAAAAAGATCACCTAGTTTATTTTATGATGCATAAGTATATCCGTATAAGGATCAATAATAGGATTATACTTACAGTACTTAATATTAAATTCGTAATTCGCAGCAGGTTGAGTCGACATGAAGCGAAATAGACTTGGAGCAGTGCAGACAGGTGTGGATGCAAACATGCAGTGCACTACACCACATTAAACTTTGTTCTAAACGACCAAGATCATCAGAGTGAGCGAAATCATTTCTGATTTTAACTCAAGGAATGCCAAAGGGAATACTTTTGAAGCAACTTGCAGATTTGTGACTCTTTAGTTGCACTTAAGACTTTACACAGAGTTGTTATTGTAGTCCTTACAAATACAAAGATCCTCAGCCTTGGCCTTATACCTATATAATTAATGTAGCACATAAATATAATGCAAGGGTATACGGCTTAGATTTGCACACTATGCGGCTCCCTAAAGTATTAAAAGTAGTGTAGTGTAGTGCACGCATGTGGGTAGGCTGTTAAATGAGATTTTGATATGATATGAGGAATTACAAGGCTTAACGGATTGTTCATAATCAGATTGGAATGAAGTGTGAGGGAAGTTGTGGATGCATTGATATGAAATGTTAATTGAGCCACTGACATGAAACAATGAGGATTAGTAGTATTGCAATCTACACTATAACTAACCGTGCACCTCTCCCAGTGGACATACCCCAACGTGTTACAAATATAACTTCTCTGCTGGTATAAATAAAAAACTAATAAATTCTTCTGCAAATGCATACTCGTCCCTCTACTATTCATTGCACTTACTCACCTTTACCTACTTCTTTCCTTCAGACGGAACCTCTTCTTCTGTAACTTTTCTATTTCATGCAAGTGTGTACATAGACAACGTAGGCATATACTCACAACCCAAAAGATCAACAAACAGTATATAAACATTGTATTAGCTAATGGCTTCACCTTAAAACTAAGTATAAAATTGTTTCAGGAGTATGAATTACTGTAATGTATTAAGTGGAGAGGTGAACACACACATACTCTTCTTCTGTCCTGGGTTACTCAGTATTACACACAGTAAGTAGGCATCTTATAGTAGTAGAGTATAGATTACGTGGTGTGAGTTAAGGTAGTTTTGTATTTTGTACGAGGGTGCTTCAATGGGAGCGGAACCTCTGCACCCAGCGACCAAACCAACATTTCTCATAATCAGTAAGACTAAATAAAAGTCTTGACTCGAATAATGCAATCGGCAACCACTCATTCCTTCTGCCGTACAAACAGAACCTCTCTGCTAATTTTTATCATTTAAAAACTTTGCGTTCATCTTCCTTAGCTCATAAGACACAAGCTATAAGAGCATTTAATTCCAAGGATAAGTCTAAAAGGGTATTTAATATGGAGCAGATTGAAAATGTATCATTTCTTTATATAAACAAGTTAGAATTTTATTAAACTACAGAAATGTTATATGGAGTGATATACTTATAAACAAGAGGTAGGGGCTTCGTGTGGTATATAGATTGTAATTTGTAGGAATGTGTGTGTATCATACACAATAGGTACTCTAATAGTATTGTTGCTTATCAGATGAGACGATTTGCTTGTTAGAGCTATTTGCTACTTTAAATTATTACTATAGGTAGATATTGAGAGATGCTGCTCTCGTTCGTCTCATCCTTCTTCTTTTCTCGTATCTTAGGGATCTGCTTGTCTTCTTGTGTGTGTGTTAGAAATGTAAAGACGCATGATGATTGCAGTGACTCCCTAGCAATCTCACGCCAAAGAGTTCCCTCATATCAGTAAATAAATGGGCCTCTTTCTCCAATTGACTACTTTGTTTCAAATGATGTTGAGAAAAAACTAATGATTAGCTTTCAATCAGTACATTGAGATTTCGTTGCAAATGTGTGTTTCTATGCTGCTTCGCAACTTTGCTCTACTATTCACAATGTTTTCTTTGACTTTCATCAGATAACGTCTCCTACTCCTACTAACAATCAGCAAAAACACCAAGAAAAATAAAAATGAGTACATTTTTACTTTTTTGTAGAATATCTGATGATAGTATGCTTATTTTTAGTTGGTAGATCTAGGAAGCGTAGATACAGATCCAATGCTATTGATGAAAGTATGAAACGTCTAATTGTAAATGGAGGTTTAAGTACCTATTGAGAACCATAAGGATATCGGAGAAAAACCACAATTGTTACAATTACAGTAATATTGTTTTAATTTGGTTTGCAGATGCCAATGAAAATGCCACTTCACCATTTATCCTCGCAACACCGGTGGATTCATCATCCTCATTCGGATCATCCACTTTTCTGTCCAGCTCCACCTCAGAAACGAAACCCGTGGTGATCGTAATGGCGACACGAATCGGTTTGGATGAATACACAATTTCAAAACCAACTGCTTCTAGTCTTATGATGGATCCTCCGAAAGAAGAGGAGGAAAAGGAGGTCCCTGCAGTTATTGAAGACAATATCGCAGCAGAATCCTATCCTGAGCCACAGCAACTTGTCCAAGAAGAACCTCATCATATAAATGAACCGACGATAAACATTGAACCGACGGAAGGATTATTCGAAGCAAATCCAACAATAACCTCAGAAGTGCAAATCCCTGAGGTAGTTGTCCCCGATGAGGAAGAAGGTTCCCGCGGAGTTGAAGATTCTACAGGAGAAGGCGAGACTGAGGAAGACAATGAAGTTTTCGAACCTCTTCCCAGTCCTGTGGCATTGATCAGTCCAAATGGCGAAGGAAATAATCCTCCATTGGAAGAAGAATTTGCTGAGGCTTTCAAAAAAGTAGGACAAAATGGAAGGAGAAGGAGATTACGTCCCGGAGCCAGACGCCGAGTTCGAATGAGGGTAAAGAAAATGAATGGAACGACGAGTCCTTTGACTGTTGATACTGTAAGTGATTCGGAAGATGACTCTTCTGCAAGTTCTTCTGCCGATGTTAGTTCCAGAATCGGAAGAACCAGATTCCGGAGCACAACTCCTAATCCTTTGCAGACCTCCACTGTTTCTCCATTCCCGCCATTTCCTACTTCTGTCGTGAAGAGTGGTCCGAAACCGTTAATTATGAAAGATTTTGTAACCTCTGGAAAAAATAATGTGACACCTGAGCCTCAGATTGAAAAACCAGGGGCGGGTGGGTACACTGAGAAAATAAGTACATACTTTGTGTCCCCTCCTGTGGCGACATCCACAACGAAACCTACAACAACTGGCTCGAATAGCTCCGCGGAGTGGTTGCAGTCAGATCATTCGAAACACCATGATATGCACCACGATAATGGACACTACATGGCAGAGAGGGACAATTGGGAGAAAAACTACATGAATTTACAGCAAAACTCCTTTTACAGCGCCTCTTCTGAAGATGTCGAGCCTCAGACTCTTGCTTCCCTCAATAGTGCGACGGATAAGAAACCTAAAGGAAATGCAAAGCAGACTGATGGTCACATTCGAGAGTCCCTTGAAGACAGACAGTATCCTGACTCGGAAGCTCCCTTTGAATTGCGACATCCTAGTGGTCCATCATTCCATCCCAATCAAAAGTACTCTCCCCGGGAATCAGCGTCTCCATTTGAGAGGGGAAAAAGTACTGAAGACTCTAATTTCTTAAGACAACCCAGTAGCTACCAAAATACGGAACAGTCCGATGGAAACAGAGCACACCCTGTAGCTCAATTCCAAGTCCAGAGTGCAGCTGACTCTGCCAGTCACCATCACGCAGCCAATGAACACACAGTGGCTATCCAGCAACCCGGACATCATTTGAATCCTGCTGAGTTCCATCCTCATAGTGCTGCACAACATGCAGAACAGCATTTCACCCCGGATTCCGCAGCTGCAAATCCAACCGCACCCAATTTCAAAGGAAGTCCTCTGGATCCTGCAGCAACTCACTACTCAAATACTAGACAACAATTTCCAGGATTAGGACCCCTTGGTTTCGATATTAGTGCCAACCCTCCAGCCCCTGCGGGATTCAACCAGCATTTCTCACATGAGGGTATAGGAAAATCACCAGGACCGTCCGGCCCATCTTTTGGACCGTCAAGAGTACATCACTCTGCTGAATCCCAAACTACTGCTAGTGATTATCCTCACACAACTGAATACCACGGATTTTCAGGACCCAGACAACAAAATGAGATCCACGATAATAAACATCCTACGGGACACAGTTATGTGCGACATGGAGGACGCGTGCCAAAACTAGTAGATGCTGATCTCGTGCATCTTCCTACTTATTCCCTGAATCCGTCAGCCCCAGCCAACATTGACAAATCCTCTCGAAGACCCACTGCAGATTTCCAGAATGTACCTTCCTCCCCTCACTTGACGTTACCCATGCCAGGTTTGGTGAACGTCCCTACTCCACCCCCTGAAGCTTTAGCTATGAACCAAGTGAAGCCTCACCGCCACTTTCCTCCTCACACACATTCTATGTCCGATCGACCTGATTATGAACCTGCAAACCCGCCTTTACCCGATGGCCATGTTCTCCAGCAGCATTTTGACCATTTCGTACAAAATAGTGGAGACTTCAAAGATATTCCTCAAAATAATGCTGACGGAAATCACTTAAATGACTTCCACAATTTCAATGGACAAGCACAAGGAGCTTTTAGTGGAGATCACCAACAGCGATCCCCACCAGAAGGAAATCAAGATTCCCTACAAGACCCTTCCCGACCCTATTATGATTTCGGTCCTCCTTACTATGACAAAAAACCGAAATCTCCGAATAAGTATGAGTACAATAAAAATCAAAACCTTTTAACCAATGAACACCGCGGGTACGGAAAGCCTTACCACTACAGTGCAGAATCTCAACCGGATTACACTGATGGGTACACTCCAGGATCTCCTCCTGGGCCCCACAACAATTTTTACGGAAGTGCTAATGAACACTTGCCTTCTGGACAGGGACAAGACACTACTGGCCCCAGCGATATCAATGTGCAAGAGCAAGAAAAGAAACCTCCAACGAATCCATTCAGCGATGTTCCCTACGTACTGATGTTCCCCCAACTAGTCCGAGAAGACGCCCTCCGTCCTGCGCCTCCGAAATTAATGACCAAAGAAATTCCAGTTGTCCAAGCCAGTACATTATCTGCGATGTCATTTACCCCGGAAGGAAATCCTTTGTTGGGACCAGGAATGACAGCGGTTCCCGTTCATCCTAGACATCAAATGTACCAAGTTCTTGCCACAGCACACTATGAGAAAATGATGGAGAAATACGTGGAGTCAAAGAAGAAACCGCCAGCAGCCATTTACACGCCGTATGGTGTTCTAGTTCCCATGGGTCCTGCTGGTGCCACTTCTAACAATGTCCCGGTTATTCATAATCCACACCAAGACTCTTACGACGGCTCCGCTCAGTACAGCCAGAAGCAACACAAGTATCACCCAAAACCTGCAGATGAGAAACAATTGCTGAATCTCCTCTTGGGAGCCAAACTCCCTCCCATTGGTCACGTGCATTTCCACAAGAAGTCACATTTGAAAAACAACCGAATTAACAAGCATATTAATTTGAAGGCTGCAATAGAACCCGCATTAGATCTCCTAGCAGAAAAATTGGCAATTAAATTATCAGCTCTTGAGTATGTAATAGCCAATCAGCCGAAACTAGGAATTCATCTCTCAGGAGCTGCTGGATTTGGGCATCCGGAAGGAAGTCTGGGAAGTTACTCAGAATTGAAACCGGTGAAAACTTCTCCTCCAGAACCGAGTAAATCCGAGAGGAATAAGGAACAACAACAGAGTGGAAGTAATTTCTACAACCAGCAGTTGCCCAGTGGAAAACCGCAATCAAGTCCCGAGTTTAAATCCTACTTGAAAAGAATGTTGAAGGAGAGGTTAACCGAAGTGATTGAAGAAAGTCACCGTGAGTCGCATGAGCAACACCGAGGCCCACCCCACCATTCGTGGCTGAAATTCAGACCCCATCATCCTCCAGGCAGAAATCCAGGAATGAACCAACACATGGTCCCGATGCAAAGTATGTTAATGCCTTCCCAAGTGATCCCGCCTACCAGATGGGGAATCGGTCCTGGAAACCCAGCCGGCGGCATTCTGGGAACAATTAAAAGACTTTTTAATTTCGGAGGCTCAATTAATGTAAATGTCGGTAGATCCGGAGAACCCGCTCCCACCCAAGGTTTCACCACAGGCATTTCTAATGGAACGAAAATTTGGTCCAACCCTAATCCCTTAACCGGCTCTGCTTTCCAATACCGATCAGGAAGTCCCACTGTGATGCAGCCTGCCGCCTCCACTATGTTCTTGTCTCAGTTGTCTCCAAAAGTGAAGAAAGATGGAAAAGCCACCACGAAGAAAGCATCAAAAGAATTGGAAAAGTGGTTGGACCTTGTTCTCAAATCGACAGACACTTCTATTACTTCCGATGAAAAGCGTTCTCTCATGGAACAGTACCCGTCCCTCACTCCAAAGCAAGAAGATGGACGAAGAGTCGGGAAATCGCACGGAAGTAGCAGCAGCAGTAGCAATAGTAATACCAGAACAAGTAGTCAGTTTTCCCTTCCTCAAAAAACCTTCTCTCCTGCCACGAAAACCCTGAAGACCTCCAGCGGACAGTCAGGCTCACAAACACAAACGACATCAGAAGCCAAAATTAGTAAACGGGTGGACAATGACGATGACATTGAGATGATCGGCAACGACCCTCCGTCGCGGCAGAATCTTTGGAAGCCAATTCTCTCCAACTTCTTTGCACCCTCAACTCGCTCTCTTTTCAATTTCGTCACGTCGTCACAAAAGAAACAAACGCCCACGGTACTGAAGCCCCGAGCCAATTTAGATTCTATTAGCTCCTCAAGTATCTCTTCTACTTCCTCCGCAGCCGCGTAATCTAAATTTACTTAACATAATTCTCATCAAGTCTGTAACAAAGAGCACTGATACACCAATGCACCTAACCTATTATATTATTATATTATTATTATTGTTATTATTATTTTATTATGTAATCTAATGTATATTTTTATATGAGCCTACCATAAATAACTACAATGGATAGGTCTAATAAATAGATTGTCAAACAAATGTTATAAATTTATATGTAACCTTTATAATTACTTTACAGAATGTGTATGTACCTACAGAAGATATGTACCGACTCAATACAAATTAAGACATAATACGAATAAAATGTATGTACCAATAATAAAAAAATAACTGATTACGGATTATTTTTATTCAAAACTAATTTATTATCCAGAGTATTGTATTGTGCATGTGAAGTACTGGAAACGGTTATAAAAATTTTATGCCTCATATGTTAGAATAACTGAAATGCAGAAATAATTTCCGTGTTGATTAAGAAAGTAAACTTGCAGAAAGTATGGCAAATGAGAATAATGGCAAATTCGAGTTGTATATGAGTTGGCAATAAGAAAGAATTGATAAGGGAAGAAATGTTTGGTTATTTGAAGATTTTATTAAAAGTTGTCATGATTATATCTTCTTACATGAATATAAGAGGTACAAAGACGTTGAGACTGAAGGGTTCGTCGGACACTCATTTCACTACTACTGCATATTGTCACCTGAGTGAAAGTAAATTGAATGTTTTTATACATTAGCTTCAGCTTTACTACTCATTGACAATTTGACATTACCTCACACGCTATGACTTAACTTGATTTGACTTTACAATTAAATAGCTTTACTTTGAACACCAAACACGACAAATTCCATCCAACTTTTGAAAGAAACTGTACGTTTCACTATTTAATTCACCAGACAGCAGAATGTATGTATTACCTTAGCATTTCAATCCAATTCATTCTCAGAGACTTTACAATACAAGAGATTCAATTCGGAGCTGGAGGAGCCGAAGGTTTTTATTCTTCTTAAATCATTTGCATTTGCGCCCATACATAAAATTTATTATTATTCCATGTAGTATGATGAGGTGGCTTTTGTTATTTATCATACAGAGCATGGTTCGAATCTTACTCAACCATATTTCTTTTCCAGCAATACTTTTACATTGGGTAACAATAACAACATTATGTATATCATTATTATGAATATTATGATACCTTGCAGAGTTTCATTTGAAAATGTGACAATTTATTTTAACATTTTTGAATTTTTGACAAACCCGGAGAAAGGACAGAGAAGTTAAGACAAATGAAAGAAAATTATAGTTTTATATTATACGATGGTCGGTTGATGGGCGTACATGAATTTGGAGCTGTGGAAGTTGGAGTTGAGATTGAATTTGAAATGAGTAGACAGTTACTGAGATTGCGAGAGAGCCACAGCTGGAGTTATTACTAATTGGGAGAACTGTCTGTGGACACGGTAATAAACATTTGAGTTAATAAATAGGTTTGCATTGCATATTACATGAAAAGTATAAAATACGTTAACACAATGCAATCACCAAATTCGATAACAAATGTAGTTTGTATATTGTATTCTTAGTTAGCACTAGCATTACGACACAACAATATTATTATATTAGTTCACATTACTGGTCTTACAAAAATGGATAACAATTACAAGATGTCTTTGCATTTGCTCCAGCACAGTAGCAGTAGCATTGCGTGATAAAAGAGTCGTCCATGTATATCAGTATTGCCATTGCCACTTTGATTTGTATACCATTTTTAGTACAAAGAGGATAAAAATGATTTTTTGTTGCCATTTCTGAATCAAAGTGTAATTTGTCTACTTAACAAGAACTACATTATAAATTTTAACTGTATAATCATTGTACATAATTTAATCTATAAATTTCTACTGGTTTATCATGTACTTTAGTTTACTTTAGCTAGCGCTCATCAAGTTCACCAGGTAATTTGTCTCATTGTCGGTTTGACTACATTAAAACATTATTAACAGTAAGAGCTCTACAGATTTGTTCGTTTCTTTGTTGGTTGGTTTGGTTGATTGATTTTGTCTGGTCTGTTTCTTTCTTGTGAAGTTAGTGTATGTAGTACATAAGTATGCAATGTATATAAGTAGGTATGAAGGTTTGTAACAATGATGGCAAAAAAGTTTCAAAATTTGTTGGGTCCATGATAATGAGAATTATCGTTTCAGTTCGCCTTGGTAATTTGTACTTTGAATTGAAATATTCCTCTTTAGCTACATATTCGCAAACCAAATGGGATTTTGGCAATATCAACATCAACTGTGTAATGTATATTCTCTATTCCGTGTTTTGGCCATCGGTTACATATATGTACCTATGAATGTGGAAAGTATTATTATCTTATTGCTAGGCTAGACCATAGTGTAAAACAATACAGTCACGTGTTCACGTACTATGACATAATACCACATGAACAAACACAATCACTATATAATCATACACTACACCTGCCTAACAACAGCCTCACTGAATGTTTTAGTAGTAAAATTGTTTTCGATTTGCTCAATTTACTTTACAATACCATTACAACAATTGTGTTCTGCTTATGTGGTCTCATTCTGATTTGATGCAATGAGTGACATTCTACTATAGATAAATGAATTTGTACAACAGGAAAACGGCTAACTGTAATTATAATTGGTGTTGGAAATGTAATCAATGATACTGCCTTGGCTATTATACACTCCCTAATTAAGATGTCACTTTTAATTTACTTCATATTTTCGAAACCGAATTTCCACTAAACTTCTAGTACTTACAGTACAGATACATACAGAAAGCGACATAAATAGTTTTAGAGAAGAATGACACGATATCCTCTACATCTACAGTAATTAAGTAGTGTTCCTTGCTTCACTTCGACACAAGAGCTATGGAGAAGCGCAGGTTACATAAAAGCATGCTTCTACAAGACTAGATTGGCTAATGTAAGCTGGGAATTCGTCTTTAGCTAGCTAATCAACGGTTTACTGCTGCATAATAAAATGTTAGTAGGTATTCACCTAAGAGTAACTATTAGTTAGTATCTACATAGCATTCTTGGTTTGGTTGGTACATTTAGTAGTAATAGTAGTAAGTTGTAAAATGTTACTGATACACAAAGGACGAGATGAAAAACTCCGAAAGACATCTTATCGTAATTGAACGCATTGACTGACACGCATTATGTAGATCAGATCAGACGGACATTCACATTTATCGGTACCTACATGTTTTCTAATTTTCGATCTGTATGTATTTGTATTTGTAAGTAGTGTAGTATAACATCTAGTATTATCGCTTGTGAGGACGTGACGAGAGAACTTCAGTCAGCCCAGTTAACATTAAAACACTTTAAATGCTAAATGGCATGACTTTTTGTCTACAATACAATACAGTTACCATCAGTAGTGACCTTCACATCACAACTCTTTCCCCAACTACCATTACACACAGACATACAGTACACACAAACGGAGCTATAACGATAGATACCACATTACCATTAAAGGTACTTATAACAATTTACCACCACTACAACAACAATCAACACGGTTTACACACACACAGTACAACAACATAGTTTACCACCTAATATTATGTTCCATTAATACAATTCAATATTCAATACACATAGACTAGCCACATCTACAATATTTATTTCTACCTACGCAGACTTACTTACATTACACCATGACTTTATTGATTACAATCAATTTACAGTCACTCACCAATTGCCTCTTTAATGTACCATGAAACGTATCAAGTACGTTCAATAACCAACTTAAGCAAATCATAGTCATTTAATTTTCTCTGTATTTCATTTAATTATTGGCAATCATTACACATAATTGTATGCAATTAGTATCTACACTATTCAATTAGTAATTAGCGTTAAATGACATAAAAGCTGCACTATTCATTTTACAAGTATTCTCTTATACAATTGACGCAAAAGTTTTTTCAATTTAAGTTAATCAACTCACATCTGAAATTATGCTCATAATATTCATTGTAATATTATGCAGAGCCTACCTACTACTAACATTCCAGAAAATTAATATTTATAGGAATTCTATGTAATTAAAAAATCTACATTACAATTACAGCTCTTACGTTGTATAGTATTGTTCTTAAATTTATATAGATTATTAACTTACATTTACCAATCAGTTTATTTTACATAATAATCTACTAGCATTACAACACACTGCAAATTGTGCCTATACATTGACAATTTTCAACACATCGGCCATTTATGTCCAAGAGATACTGAGACTACACGAATTCGAAATGGTTGGACCAAAGGAAAGTGAATCCATTCAGGTAACTCCACTTTTAACCTGGTCTCTGGATTTAATCCTTTGAAATGCCTTTTTAACATCAGGCTGAAGATATTCAACCCTAAATATATCGATACTTTAGCTTCATAACAGGATGACTCACAGAGCTTAGTAATTTTATTATGAACTACTATGTACAAATATTTTCACATTAAAGCAACCTCATGTTACCACATTCCTTCCCTAATCTTACTTAATAGTATTTATAATGTAAATGTAATAATTGTTTCGCCTAAGCTATGCAATTTCGTGTTAATTATTAATATAGCATCTCAACATACAATAACTATTAGTAAAAGTCTCAACAACTATTCATTGCAATAAATTATCTCACTCGTGGAGTCGCCAGTTTCCTTTTAACTTTTCTAGCCTTCCGAAATCTTTTGGATTAAAATTCATTCAGTACATTTTATTATATGAATGCAATTCTTCTATCTGAACTGGAATGATTAAAATAAATAGTCGGCCTCACTAGTAAGGATAGTGATTTCACTGAATAGCTTGTCAACCCCCTAAATACTACATCTATGCATAATATGTACAAGACTACTAACATTGTTTCTATCTCCAAAGACATACAGAGATAGTTCTAATAACTGACTGCAACATTCATTAATTGGCAGTACAAATGCATGTCTGCATTTGCAGCAAATCAATAACTTACATCATGTTCCATTTAGACGGAGCCGAGCGTTACGTTATTAATTTTAGTAACAATTTACAAGTTTTAATAAAAAATCAATTGCCAGGCCTCTTACAACACAAATGTTTCTTCTTGTTGAAATTAAATCATTCATTCTTTTCTATTTCCAAAGACAATAACTCGTTAAGTAGGTATTAATGAATTATCCAAACACGGATTTCAAAGATTCAATACACAACAAGTCTCTTGAATTCTCGTCATATAAGCTTTGCAACAATTTTAATACTTGTTAAGCAGTTTTTGTTTCTGTCTTTGCATATACATTACATATTATACAGTAGGAGATTTTTCACTTCACGACTAGAACTTTGTCTTATGGGGGTAGGTAACTGAACTGCAATTGCCTAGTGTAACAGTTGTTCATCATAGTATCATAATGGTAGACGTTCTTAGATAGCAATTAATAACCAATTTTCATACATCACACAATTATACGAACAATTGTGCTAGAGTACTGACTTCCATTTATTCCTTGCCATTAATACTTAAAAATGATCAATTAGTGGAATCACTATTAACCCTAGCATTCCTCCGTAGTCATAATATTATGTGACAGAAGCATTGACCAATATTTTTGTATTGTTAGCAATTAATTTTCAGGATGGTTGGTGCTAAAATGGTTATATGTATGAAAAACAGTATCATGTATAAAATTGAGTTGTAGTAGTTGAACAAAGTCATTGTACGATGGTTCCTGAACAATGAAAACTTGAATTTAACTATGGGCAGTTTACCTTCCGTGGTACAACGATTAGGTGTGAATTCGTTTCGTCGCGTTTGAATTGAATGCTGTTGGGCTACCTTATTATTTCAATTATGAGCTCTTTTATGGTTATACTACTGTATTCTATGCAAGTATATCTTATGTATTTATGCAGTATAACATCATTAATCCTTTCATTCGACTTCATTGCATATTTCATTGTTGAGATTTCCAAGATAATTTTCTCTTACATATCCTAAGGTACACATATTCGTTATAATTGCTATTTTAAATGGTTTAAGTAGTACAGTAGAGCTAAGGCTAAGAATATCTAGCAATGCACAACAACTGTAGCCATTATCCTTGTAATTCAGTCTACCTAAGTGTATTATGATAAGTAGTGGCCAATTTTGCCGAATGAACATTGACCATTTATGTCTATTCACTGTTTATGTTTCCATGTGCTGCCATTCACAAGACTACGAATTCAAAACGTGGGCTTTGATAAATATTGTAGTGCATTTACGTTGCTACTATGACTTATGTTTGTATCACAACCAAAGCTTTCGTATTCGTTTTCTTCTCTTGTTACATAAATAATTAGAGATACAAAACAGTGGGTGAGGAGAGTAAGTAAAAAAGAAAGCTAGTGAGTGAATATAATCTGTTACAAATCGAAAGAATTTAAGTCTTGTGAGTTGAAATTGAGTTTTCTGCCTTGCATGGTATTGTATTACGTTTGATTATTGATCGAGAGAGCTCAGAGAGAGTTTTAATTGATAATCAAACGGATTGACTGAGCATAATTAGTATGAGACATTTTATGTTCCTATAATTACAAAGAAGCTGTTATAGGTATTAGTGTAGTGACGACCTTGCCTATTACTATGTTTTAAAAAACGATTTTTTTTGATTTTTGGAATAAATAGTGAGTATTCCCTACGAAAGTAGAAAAAGTGTTGTGGTAAAATGAGGGGGTTTTTCTTTCAGTTGTAAGTAAGATTGTTTTGAGTTGTCTGAAGATGAGTGAGCAGTAGTGAATATTAACAATTAACATGAGCGTATCTGTACATATATTGTAGGTTTTATATCTAGCCAATGTAAAATAAAATGAGTATCATTATTAATCCGACGAAAAAACTCAATACTGATAGCCGGAAACTAAAATATTTTATACATAGGTACACAAATATGTAAATGTCCTGCAGTAAAATAAATGTTTTTCAAGGCTACGTGCCCACAAAGATAAAAAACTTCTAAACGTGTTATAACAAACATAATTTGAATCCATACACACACAGTAAATAAAATCGCAACTACATAGTAAATGCATCAAAAGGAATTCTATGGTGCCAGGCCACAGCCATACGATAATAGTGAACTGACATGACATCGATTCTTCGGTGTGCTAAGTAATCGCGGAGTCCTCAGAGAGTGGTTCCTAAGAATTCATGTGTAGCTCAACTGGGCGTCATTACGTAACAAATATGAGTCAACAGTGATAAAGCTCTACAATAAGCATCTTCTAGCTAATTCTTGGATCTACGTGAGCATATGAACGATGTCTGTCTGGCAACCAGATCTAGCTGTCCCCATTCACCTCTGACAACAATTGATGATCAGCTGGAGTCAGAATGTTGATCTTTCCTTATACAGCACGCTACCTGCACCACAGCTGTGTTACCTTACTTTATAACCATGCATTGTCTGGGAAACAGGAGAGCATCTTACGGCCCAGTGGCCACGGGGATGTACTTCAGGGTGTACGAGTTCTTCCAGATCTCAGCCAGGGTCACCGCAGAGAAGAATCTGTGAAAGATATACAGCGGCAAGGTGAACCGTTGAACCAAAATCCAGGGAATGGTGCCATAGAAGCTCAGCTGCACAGGGTCCTTCTCAGCTTTACGGATTTCCAGAGTCACAATCGCCCACATCGTCAAGTTGGTGATTAGCAGCAGAGTCACGATCTGACGACCCGGCTTTGTGCGCCCCTGCTCGGGCAGATGGATCCGGCGACGGCCAACGTCAGAGATGAACAGCATTTGCACGATTACCTGAGTCAGGACACATTTCATTACACTCCGCCCTCATCAATTACCCTTCCTCCCACTTAATCTTCGTCCGTCCCAGTCAGACGGCAATTACTACGATCTGTCCCAGTTCAGACTGGAATTACTGGGATCTGTCTACTCCCGACCCGCTAATCACCGACCCGCAACATTCAAAGAAACCAGACATTACGTCTCCGAGGGGGTCTACTTTCTCTATTATGACAATCACAAAAAACACGCTAATATATCTCTCTAGTCTATTGTAACCACATTTTATTGGCAAATTAAGTTACAGCTAGAAATCAATTGGAATTGTTCACGTTATTCGCGTTATTGGCAGTTCTTACAAAAAATACTGTTCAGTATACGGGAAAGTATTTTTATGAGAACGGGAATTATCAACGTATTGTTAAGAGCGTATAAGAATTCTTTAATGTAGGTAGGGTACGGAGAAAATAGTGGATTTTGTCTAACCTGAAGGAGTACCAAAGCCGCTGTTCCTGCAACGAGAAGTGAAGGGATGTCCAAAGAGAGGCCAAGAATTGTACCCGAAATCAAACTGAAGAGAGCATAAGCAAACACTCCCAAGACCGAGACACGAAGCAGAATGTCTCGCAGTGGACTGCCATGATCTCCATGAAATCTCAAACGTCTCACCCTGTAAATATTTAGCAGAACTTTATCTATTGATTCTCATTTATAAAAGCAAAGTGCTAACGTATAAGTTTGTGTGGAAAACACAAATGGAAATGATGCCATTAAAACTGCAGTCATCCAAAATTAATGGGATCATTTCCTATGTATACTGTAATAAATCTTTATAATGCAAATTTCGTTCGACTTGAGCGTATTTATGTATGTATTAGGAAATCATAATGCTCTGCGCCATACATCCCGACTAAAAATAGCGGAACTTGCTCTAAAGTTTGATGCAGCTACAGATAAATACGTAGACATTGTAATTTGTATCCATGAATTAATCTTAGTAAAGCAGTATAGAACAAGTGCAACTAAAGAGGGGGCTTAATTGTAGTGTACGGACGAGGAGTCTTTAACTGCATAATCGGATTAGGTGCTTGGCTATGATACAACAGAGCGTAAACAGAGGAGAGCGGAGAATAATGTAAATTGGCTAATTACCTTATGAATCCAATCAACGTAGCAAGGAAAGAGAGAAGAAGAAGTCCAGCGTGAGAGCAGTCTGCCAAGTAAATAGCCAAAAGTTTGAGTTGTTCCCTCGCAATGAGCACGAAGAACAAGATGAGACAAATGAGAGCGGCGACGAGGAGGAGGAGTCCGCAGAAGAGTCCCTTGCTGGCACCAACGCAGTCGACTGGACCCGCCGGGCTGCCGCTGCCCTCAGGGCCCCCGCCCGTGTAACGACTGTAAGTCTCCGTCCCCATTTCCCATTCCTGTTGACTCTCCTCTCCTTCTTCCGCAGATCTGCAAAAATACCCACGGCGAATATAGATAGCAGTCGGCGGAAGGACCGAGCCATTAATTTCTCTCATACCCATTCCCCTGTGCATATTATATCTCCATATAAACACTCCGAATGTAGGCAACTCTGCCGGATTCCGAACGGCTACAGAGCGGTGCACTCCAGACTGAGCTGATTTTATTTTAGTGAGTGCACTAATACAATGGACTGCTGAGAGAAAAGAATGGATTGTCGGTGTCTATAGAAAGTGCAGGGTGAGGGTTATGTTTGGGAGCAGAGAGGAAGAAACGTACCCTTTTGTTGGGACCCCGCGCCCGATATTTCTCCAGATGATGAAAACAACAGCGGCGGCGATTAAGCTGTACTCAATAACTACCGGGAAAAGGTAGGGAGCGGCATCCGTGACGATGGTCCCCATGTTAGTCGTTTTCTCACAAGTGACATTGGTCGGGAGAGCTCCTGTGGAGTTGACTGTGGGTGCCGGAGTAGAGAGACGGGAGCTGCGGCCTCCGAAAGAGTAGCCGTCTCCTCCCTCGTAATTATTATTACTGTAGACGCTTCCGTCAAGATCGGGCGAAGTCGTCGTCGTCGATGAATTAGAGTGCCAGGCTCCCAGTCGAGCATACAAACGACGGTTTCCCTCTGCAATTGCATTAACAACAACAGACTCCGTAAAATGTAAATCCTCACTACTGTCGGCTTACTTATTAGTTTCCACTGTGTCACTACTGCTGCGTAATCCACTTCTCCCGATTTTCTTCTCTCCTTTTTTAAACTCTCTCTCATTTATTTTCCTCTTTTATCTTTTACGTTACGGAACATTTAGACTTTCCAGGCTGACACTCCTTCCAACTAATTGCAACGACGCAAAGTATCTCTTTGAAAATTGCCAGCATTAGAAAGGGATATAAAGAAATAAGTATTTCGGAGTGCAGCTTCAGATTTAGTTGTCATTTGAGGAAAGAGTGCTTAGCTCCGTATGTAGACTATCAAAGGACGTTCATTCATTTTTACGGAACGCTCAAATGGCCAATAAAGTAAAGTGTATTGGCTGCTCAGTCTATGTACATATGTCAGCGCGAACCAGTGCAAAATGTCAGGCATGTTTCCTTACCTAGCCAACCAGAGGAAGTACTCGATTCCTAGGCAGGCGGACCCTTCCCGTTTCAGCCAAACGGAGTAACATATTAATGTTAGCGAATGCATTCTTAAAATATATTGTTTTTCTTAATTATTACTAATTCTTATTTGTGTAACTTATTTGCATTTCTTACAATGTGAATATAGCTTATAGCTTAAATAGCTTATAGCTTAAATAACTTATAACTGTCATCCATTAAATTATGCTTATTTTTTTCTAAAAGGTTGGATTATAGTCTATGACTAAAAGGCAGGTTTAACTCATTAACCACAGCTTGTCATGGTTGATGCCACTGGGAAATCTAAAATGTAAATTTGAATTTTGAATGACCCAAAAAATGTGAGGGAACTTCCATTGATTCTATCTGTACAAGTAATGTGGCTTAATTTTTACCTGCATTTGACAGAAATTACAATATAATAATTAGGAAGTTGACGCTGTCGTCACCTTACTTTGATACTTGTACCTTTTCGCAAGATTATGACATTTGTTAATGTGCTAACCCCACGTTTTGGCTATAGACCATAATCCAACCTTTTGTATAAAAAGTAAGCATAATTTAAGAGAAAACAGTTATACGCAATCATTTCATTCATATTGTAAGAAATATCTTGATAAGAATAAATAAGAAATAAGAAAAGCAATTATTTGAAGAATGCTGTCGTTCGCATTACTATGTTCCATCGTTTGGCTGAAAAGTCAGAATCCGCCTGCCTAGGAATCCAGTGCTTCCCCTAGATGGCTAGGCAGGCATGTACTCTTGACGGATTGCTCTGGTTGGCGCAGTCACATATACAACTCAGGATGTTTTCGAACACAAACCTCGAATCATGTAGTCTTCAGAATCTCCACCGTAGTGCTTAGTGATTTCTTTGACACATTCACGAACCAAAATCCTCAACCAGACACATAGATTCGTTGCCACGACGTGCATCAATCCAAATCTTGCGATGATCTTAAACTTGTGAATTCTCAACTGCAAATGGGAAAACATGAAAAATAAATCATGGAAATCAAATTCTCCTTCTCCTCCTATCAAATACGCAATCTCTACCTATATCTTCACTGACGTAAAACCAGCATTTCAAAGTGACGGAATACAACATGCCATTCACATATGTACACGCTCATGAAAGAGTTTTACTCCACCTAGACAGACACGAGATAACCCCTATGCAATATTTTACTTGACAAAATGACAGAAAAATGATAATATTTAACCCAATTTTTTCCTTAGACTTTTCTTGCAAAATTGAATAAAAAAGTAATATTTCGACAGAAGCAAGAGAGATATGCCACTATTGTGCATATTTCAAAGAAATATTCTGAATAATGCCGAAACACTGATAACGTCGAATGGGCAGAATGATAAATATAATGTGCATATGGAGGCATTAAATTGGATTGAAGAGAAACTTGTTGCAACTGATTCTCTCGTGCAAAGTGGCTTCCTACCAATACGTATAACAATTTCTGTATAGATAAATCGAATCTACTCCAACATTGTCGTGCTACAGCCATATATATTATACACGTACAAATACTCTTGCTATAATAAATATTGTAATGGAAAGACGAACAAGATTTTATTACGATTGCTCGCAAGAGAAAGTGTTACGTCTATTTTAGTTGGTTATCTAATACAAATGCGAAAGGAACTCCTTATATATCATCATCTACGTCTATACTATTTATAACAGGGCTGTAAACGTGAATCTACTACTCCTCTTTCCTATACCTACTCAGGGTATCATGTAAACTTTGGGTTATGCATGCCCTATAGTTGCCCCTGCCCATACCATAAAGCTAAAGCCATATGCCCCACATTATTGCAATTTTTGATTGGAATGCTTATAACAAATAGCGATTAAATTTCATAGCCCGCCTTATCGCTAGCATAGAGTTGACATTCATACAGAAATTTTACATTTGGCGTATAAAAGACTTAACATTTATGATTCATTAAATCAAAACCATTTATATCAAAAAGTGCCTTCATTTATGAAATATTATTTCTAAAAGCATTTCTGGATATGTACTACTAATTTTTGATAGCATCCCAAAATGTCAAAAGTGGAACTCCATGAACATTGCTAAAAACGTGACGTGTAAAATTAAAAAGTTGCTAAAAATGTTTTGTTATTTGTAATTGAAATAGGCATTTTAGGAACTAAATTGTTTATGGTATGAAATGCGTACAGTTATGAAATTGCGTTGACATAATTTAACTGCATTAGGGTGCATTGAAAAACCTGAGTTTGCTCAGTCTTGTTTAGCAAGTGCTTCAAGGAAGGAGTCAGCTATTGTTGACAAAGCTATACATGACAGCTTATTATGTACCATGAGCTCTGCATAGACATTTACATAGTCGTCACTCGTCATTCAGTATTGCCTCCTCGTTTCCATTTCATGGATGGAAAGTGGAAGAGCAGGAGGATTTATATTGGACTACATAAAAGAAGCTGACAATACGGTTTAGTTACAAAGTGGTAGTGTAAATGAAGTTAGCTCCGTAGTCGTTCTGCATAGGGATATAAACTGATAGTATACATTTAGCCGTGAGTTAAAATTTCAAGCATGGAAGATAAAAAGCGAGTAGTGACTTGACTACGTTGGTACCTACTCCATTGACTGAATAGCTGGAGCCTCGACACTTGAGTGAAGTGGGAGCCTACCTACATAATGTTATGCATTTTTGTGTGCTTACATAGGATATGTCAAGATATTAGATTGCACCTCTCATCTTTGATCTGACTTAATGGGAACTACAACAGACTAACTATAACTGTGAGTTTGGTGAATTTGTTTTAGATGCATACCCTGGAATTGATAAAGATGAAGTACATCTGCATAAATGTAAAAATCAATTGGAGAATAGGATTGACTCCACGCAGGATGTTGAAGCACGGAGATGTTATCGGAATGTCACAGACCGATCCGAGCTCAAGTCCAATGTAGATCATTGCTCCCAGTCCAAAAGCTGAAAGAAAGACAGATAAATCAAATGAATGATTCGCTCGTTCAGCGTCACAGCAATTGTTGCGGCGCAATATTTTCCCTTGACAAAACTTCAAAGACTCTCTCTCTCTCTCTCTTTGTCCGTTTGTATCCTCAAACAGAGATTATACGGAGCGCATGGATGCAGATAGTAAATGGCAACCTTAGTTGGCTCACTTCATTTGCATCCGCACAAAAACACTCTGTAGTCTGACAGAGCAGACCGCATGCTACAACTTCTCTGCAGTAAAGCCATTTAAGAATGTAATCTGAAGTTCACAGAGAAAAGGACATAAGATGCGCCATAAAAGTGAGGGAGAGAGTATGAGCTGCTTACGTCTTGTCAGTCACTTAAGTTAACATCATATGTGGATAAGAGCGTATCTGGTTACTATACCCAATGTTCCCATTCGGAGGAAAAACGATCCATGGGCAGTGTCACTCTGACTTGTTTTGGGTTTAGGACCATCTTTGGCAGAAGGGACTCCAGATTCCGAGTTCGCCTTTTCTTGACTCTGAGAAGGGGGCGGGGGAGCCGCAGCTGATCCCGCATCTCCAGATCCGTCATTCAAATTTACGTCCTTCGCATCACTCCCCTTTCGCACTCCTTTTAACATGCTCTAAATCGTCCAAAACCAACCACCAAACATAATTAGATTAGCAATTTCAAACAAATTCCACGGCTTTTTAAACTTTTAAACGTTTTTGCATAATATACAAATATACATTCGTAGTATGTGCTATAATACTATTTGTATGGGCCAAAAAGTCCTCAGGACCTCAACCGACTAATTACACCGCAAGCAACATGCTTAATTAAGCGGACAGTTTCATTAGTAGTTAATTACTATGTACGATTATAAATACAAAGTAATCTTTTGCATGAATTAGGGAGGTTGTTGGAAATGGGCTCGCCAATAGTTACAATATACATACAAGGATCACATTCCACGACAGAAGTTATGTTAAAAACATGGGTACGGTCTTGTGTATGTAACTGATACACGTGACATATATTTGCATTCAAAGTTTTATTTGTTCAATCTGGACGGAAATGTTAAGGATTTAAATCAGTACAGAAATAAATAAATATGCATTTTTTGTAACAAGAAAGGGTTTTTCTTTGCTGTGAATAGATAATTCTTTGCAAAGAGTGGCAAAAAATGGAATGCATCCTTTACATGGAATATTGGACACGATGGAAGAAGAAAGGGTGCCGACGCCACCAAAACCAAATGCAACATTGCCCAGAAATCAACAAATTGTAAATAGAGCAAATCCAATCTACAATCCAAACATATATCGTAAAGAGTTTTATTAAATGTAGTCTATTCTGCATTAAATAAATCCAGACCAGACAGTCTGAAGAATTGAGCTGATTGCGAGTGAGCCAAATTATAATTTAGCAGTACAGACAATTGAGAATTGAACTGAATGCTTGCTTTTACTACCGTCACCCAAACAATGTCGAATTCGAATGCAGAGAGAAACGAACGGAAATATCTGGTAAGCATGCAAGACGAAAACAAAAATGCGAATTGCTGCTGTGCATAACTTGAGGGAAAATCATAGAGTGCAGAGCGGTATAGGAAACACGAATTCAGTGGTGGTACATGCAGAGGAACCGGATTAAATTACAAATCTCACAATCAGTTAGCAAAACACAACAAACGAGGACATGCATAATAATACGGAACACACTTATAATGGGAATAGCGGAACACGAAAAAAAGTAATGCAAAAAGTAGACGTTGCATTCGCGATTAGGAGGAAGGAGACATGCAGTTAGCCAGGAAGAGAAATATTGGAGAGTCGTGTAATTCAGGGAGGAATTAATGCCAGCGGAGAAAGATAATCGATGCGATAGGAGAGATAAAAATAAAATAAAAGAAATGAAATTAGAGAACTGAAAATAGAAAATGTGTACAAACCTCGCTCGGCAAGAGCGGATCAAGTCTTTCTCTCTGGGCTAATTCATACTTTGCTTTGTGTCGACCTTCCTAATAAATCATTCATGATAGAGCAAGTCAAAATTAAAAATCAGAGTCAGAGAATCGTAAGAGTGCATTCAACAGCAATCTCAGATACAAACGCTTCTCTAGAGAACTATCAAAAAATCATTAAAGAATACAAATACAGAGGTAAGTAAAGTACGTACTTGACTACACTAGACTAGAATAAGGAAACTACTCTACGGACTACACAGAAAGATTCAAATGAAAATCCACACAATTTTATAGGATCATACGAATTCTATTAAAACCATTCCTTTTGTAAATACTGTGTTCAGTGACTACGCTTCGCTCCACTCTACTGTGTACGTGCACGGAGGTACATGGTTTAATAAATTATTTGCAGTCCCACTCGAAATCTACTTTACCTTGGCACATTGTACTATTTACTAGGTATACGGCGACGTCTTCTACTTCTAGGGATACATAAAAATGAAAAAGGCGAGATAACTCGGTTATAGGGATTTCCTACTCCTGTCACATCACACGGAGACTGGGTAAGACTGTAAATTGGCACATTGATAATAGTTTGCACACACCTACAACTTTTCTAAGTAACACAGTGCTTATCCTAAACTGGGTCCATTTGCACGTATAGAAGGGAAAGTTGCTATATACATGCAAAAATATGTATTCAGTGTAAATATATTATGTATAGCACAATTGTTCAAAGTTTATGGTGCTGTCCTATGTTGTTAAAGGTAAACGCCTATTTATATACATTTGGCTTTCGCAGACTGTATACCTGATTCGCTCTAGAACTGCACGGGAAAGGGTTATCTGGGAGTGGAATGTAGAATATGCTAAATATAAAGGTAATAGGATGTGGAATCCTAAATCCGAGTGATTGTGAGCGAGTCTTTGTAGAGTCACGGACAAAAAAGCCCATAGAAATGGAAATGAAAGACAAATAACGAGGAGGAAAGGGAAAAGTAAAGAGGCAGTGAGGCGTACCTGGAGAAAAGACTGCTTTCGCTCTCCAGACTTGGAAGCTGCGGCGTCAGCAGCCACCTCCTCATCTTTCTTGGCCTCTTTGTCCCTCTTCTCGCGTCTTCGTTGCCGTTTCTTCTGGGACGAGTCATGGAGCAGGTAGCAGAACACGTACAAGAAGAACAGAATGCTGCCTCCGTACAGGTAAGTGAAGATGCCCTGCAAATTGCATTCAACAGTCACCGTAACCACAACCAATCAATGAGTCCGCCCAATGCACACCCTGTGTATCGCATATTTCTTATCTTTATATCGCAAGTTAGCACTAGAGCAGTGTCTGCATAGACATTCCTAATAAATACATTGCCTCTCACCCCAAATGTAGGTTCGGTTACAATTCTCTACTTGTGCAAAGTGAGGGAATGTATTTATTACGGCTATGTGTGCTGTATTTACAGCAAATACCCGGTTCCAGATAAGAATCCATAAAACTAGGAAAGCTACCTTGTTAGTCGAGTTACATACATGACTGCTAAGTATTACTTACACTCACTGTGTCGTTGTAGTGAGATATGTGTTTACCACTGGAATGAAATACATATAGATGGTCGGCATAGGTGCCTTTGCAATTCGGGTAGGTTGTGTAAAATGTAATGTAGGTGCTTTAGACACATAAAATATGTATAGGTATCCAATGTTCACTTATCTTTTCCCATAACATTACATACATTACATTAGAGTTACTTAGCACACCGCTTCTGACAATGTACGACTCACATTTGTACACTTGCCAAATACATATCTCTCCTTTCATTGCCATTTCCCTGAGCAATAATTTAGTCGAGTATTTTCAAGCAAATGTAAGATAAATGTAATAAAGGTTTATTCTCACCTCGAAAAAGTGCAGCGGAACATTGATGGTGACAACTTCTGACAAGAGGAATGCCAAGCAAACCACCACTGCGAGTTTGCAGTACAGAGCACTGGTTATAATGAACAGAGATGTTCTGTTGGAATCACAAAAATAGAAAATTGTGTAATTAATGTTAATACATGAGTCATTTGTTTTTATGCATGAGTGACACTGTGTCACACCCTTGGCTTCTTATCATGCTAACATTGTGTAATTTACCAGCACACGGATGTCGAGAGTTACGTGATGACATGTAACAAAATTCTCAACTTACAATTACAATAGATCAGATGGTGACTACACAACCGGACGAGTCTTTAAATTAAATTCACTCAGTAGAATTAGTAAAAGCTACCGAATTACTCTGCTAACAGTGTGCTATGGTTTTTATCTATCCACAAGACCACACAAGGTACACGACGCCACAAACTAATGGAATTCTCATATTTCTCGTTTCACATCATGTATTACGGAGGAAATATGCACTTCTTTTTAATCCTATAATTAAATAAAAATTTTATGGCTCCTAAATGAGTGTAAACATAAAAATAATTCTTGGGGATGATAATTGTGGAAATATGCACATTGCATGCAAAAGTACAAGTGAAGTGCATTTTCGTGGTTAATGGCGAGTTCATGCAATTTGTATTTATCTGTTGTCTAGAATAAGTGGGATTGCTGGAAGTCTCGGTGGTTTATTGGTATAGTAACTGGTGAACGCAAAGAGTGAACAAACGGAGCAACAAACAAAGAGACAATTGAATGAGCTTTGTCAGCCAACAAGTAAGTAAACGAAACTAATCTAAACGACCCACCCTTTGAAAGGTATTGACCACATATCGTAGGTATAGCTACAGTGTGCAGCTGAATGCTTTTTCTGTTTCCTCTGGGTCTGAGCCTGTCTTCACTGTCTCCTCACAAACAAGAGCCAAAAAGAGAACTGGCAGTCTATTGCAATCCAAAACATTCGATATATTCATAACATAACCAACGCATTCATCTCCAGCAGTAAGCAGCTCCGTCCAGCACCCCCAATGGAAAAGTCGACCTTTTCTCATATCGACTCTCGCATCAACAACACAGAAATTACGACATGCACGCACGAATGTTGTTTCTGTGTTGCTCGCCTCTGAAGCCTCCGTGTACTTTTATGTGCTGTGTATGCACACTCCAAGTAATCCATAACGTGAACACAGTGCAAACCAAACTTTTATGATATTATTGTAGCAAACCAAATCTAGCTAAGCATGGCTCTTTAACTAGTTGCCTATTGCATGGTACATCACAGTTTTTCCTAAACCTAGCTTATGTTTACGATTAGTTAGGATTGCATTCAATGTCCATATGTATTATTATGTTGTGTTCCGTTCCACTAAATTCAAATACAAATGCACACAATAATAAACCACACTGCCCACTAACTACATAAAATACTCCTTAATGAGTGTATATTCTCTCTATTACATATACGCTAATCCAACTAAAACTATAATACAGAAGCCAAAGTTAAGACTGCTGGGCCACAAGCCAATGTAGCAGAGAGGCTACTCACTGATTAACTATGAGTGAGGCAAGTTAGCCATTCAGCTAGTCCCCTAGGACAACTACCTATACTCTTCAGTCCTATACTCTACGTACATGGTTGCACCCACAGATTTTGGCGTTCCGAATCTACAAATCTTCGCTGGCTACACCCATCTCGAATATTTTCTGAGGACGCCCAATTTCATTTCTCTGCCCAAATCACACTATAATCTAACGGCACTGCAAGAGCAAGCCAAAATTTAAAAAAAAATTATTTTTAAAGTTTTACATTTTTATTTGCCACTTTCAATGTTTTATCATTCTTTTTATCGAAATAATGAATTCTTCTATTTTATACCAATGAATTCTATTTGGATAATATAATTGATTACCCTGTGGCATGTTGTAGCATACCTGTAGGTAAATGCAAGAGGCCAGATATACTATTAAAGAAAAACCCTTTTCGATGGAAGGGGAAAGGAGGCGACGGATGGTATTTTTGCATAGCTTTAAAGATATCAATTTAAAACCTGCTTTCTGTGTGACAATGCTTTCTGCAAATTCAGTGACATGACGATAAAAAAAGTCATTGTAATTTTCGAGTGCCTGTTACAGGGTTAAACGTTTTTGTGCAACCCTTTGAAGTGTATTGTTCTAGTTACCTATTATGTTTGTTTTACTGTTGTTTATATGTGGCCACGGAATTTGTACATTCTAGTTTATTAGTGCAATGTTAGGACTGAGGAATACTTTTGTAAACGCTAATTCTTTATATAGTTATACGATGCATGTTTTCTATATGAATGACATGTAAATAAGCAGTAGAAACAGGAACACACATTATTTTAAAATGTACTTACTTTACGACCTACGACGACTAAAAGGCTAAACTGCAAGTATAATGTGTACTTACACAATGCATAGGTACCCGAGTCTTATTGCGAGTTACTATAATAGGCATTCACGTAGTATATACCTATCCGCGGTTTGCATATCCGTATTTGTGAATTGCTTTCGCCTTCTCTTGGCTATTGTGTCGTTGTTAGCTAGCCTGACTACATTGTATTGGTAGTACATGTATACATGTGTGTGATAAGTTTGGAGGCGATGCATTTGCAGTCCCACCCTACAATTGACATGCACAATGCTTTGGCTTTAGCCATTATACTCATTATTATGCTAAGCTAAACAAAAGCTAACTCCCTTCGCTATTCCACCAAAAAACATTTCATTTCTCTCTAATTGCACGAAGGCGATTGAAATGAAAGAACACAACTAAACTGAGCTGCCAATAATCCTAAGCACTAATTAAGAGAAAACAATTCGGAGTGCGAGCAACTCGAGTGCGAGGACGA